>JAWNKX010000242.1:2682024-4023036 GCA_035041755.1 Cacoxenus indagator
TGCTTACACGCTGTTTAATAAAAAGAAGAACCTTGCAAAGGCGAGACAAACCAAGGTGACTCAAGTTGAGTTAAGTTGCTTTTCGTCACGCTGAGGCGCTGCATGCGGTGCCACGCCGTCACATGCGGCATATGTGTGGCATTTGCATAATTTCATTTCAAGGATTTAAAGAGGCATTTGTGTTTTCCGTTGTGCGTATGTTGAAATGTTTAATAAACAGAAATTGTAAAATGTAATAAATAGTTTTCTGTCCTTCTCTATTGGTATTCCCTTTTTTTTTCACCCGCCATTTTATTGCTGATTTGATTTAAAGCGCCGTTTCATGTCCGCGAAACGTGACTAAATGTCGATTTGCTGTATGCGCGGCACCATCGTTCGGTTCAAGAGACTAAACGGCAACAAAAGCGAAAAAAATGTAAGTCCTCTTGCCGCATACAAAATTAAATAAATGGACAATTAAACTCAAATACGGCTAAAAAAATAAAATCAAATAAAAAAAGTGTGTAAAAAAATTTCTAAAAAAAACACAGATAAAATTATATAAAGCATTTGTAAAAAATTTAGTCTTACAGTAACATCGAGTGATGTGTCAACATCTTAAGTCTGTAAGAGTAATATTGTTCGCTCACTCAAACTACCCACTCTGCTGTCATGGTCAATATGGAATGGCAGGAACTTAATATTAGGTTACAACAGCTGACATAGACCTTTTATAATATCGTAGGATTGCACGAGTCAATAATTTGGCTACAAAAAGTCAGAGGCTCTCCGACCAAGTCCGAAAATCTACTAAAGTAATTAAAACCAAAGTGCTGGGATCTATCACTAGAAAGAAGTGGGTTATATCATAGAAGCTTAAAATGGTCTACTTCCTCCAATTTCAACAGCTTCTGCTGATATGATATAGATTAGTCTAGCCAATCTATAGTACAAGCTTTATTACTTTTATCCTATCTGTTATACATTGATTCACACAGAAGGTGATTGTAATTAACTTCTAAATATTTTCTCTCTGGTAGAATTCATGCGCTTGTACTCTGCCTAGTTAAAGCTGCCAATACACGATGAACATGCTCGTGTGATTCGCTCGAACAAATCAACAAAATTTGAATTTTTACACGAACATCGGCTCGTCAACAGCGCCAAACACGACGAAAATGCACATCATACGAGATTGTTCGTCGTGTATGGCAAGCTCAACATATCCATACTACAGTTTACTGTGAAGTTCCATAGCTACGAAATTTCATTGCCTCGGATATATCCTTCACTGTCTTTTGCTATTGGGCTAGCTGAGATAGATACCAGAGATACTTACTAATGTTGTTGTTTTTTAAGGTGTGGGTTAGTGTACTGATTTGTAGCGAGTTCTCTGAACCTGAGCGAGCCAAAAAGAATGAAGCACAAGCTGTAGTTTGAACGAGAAGATACCGAACTAAATTCAGGGAAGCTCATATCGAATGACCAGCGACTTGGTACTACTACTCTTATATTTACGAAATTAGTCCTACAAATGTGACACAACGACAGCTAAGATGTTAGACGCCAAAAAATACAACAGAATTGTATATAAAGAATCATCAAAAGCCAGCTCAAAGCATTTTTCAATTTGCCTGCCAACTAAAATATTTTAATTGCATTTCTTTATTGCACCAACGGCGGCAAATGAATTTATTTGCACGAGTACGAGCATTCTTTGCTATTTGCAAATTGTTTTGTTAATTAATTAACTGCTGGCGTGGCATTTGTTGCAATAAATAACTAAGCCGTTTATGACAAAGACAGTCAAGAGACAAATTCCGGTTGAACATGGAGATTTACGGCGTAGGTTTACTCGCATTTGTACAAGAAGAAGCACGAAGCCAAATCGAAACGTAGGCAATCAAAACAAGCACTTCATCTTTGTCGCAGGCAGTGCCAATGAGATGAACTGAGTCGAATTGAATGCAGATTCGATTAGAATCGAGTTCATTTTGGTTGATTCAAATTATTTGGCAACTCACCGCTTTTGCGCATACGATTATGATCATAGATACAAACGCAAGTCATCAAACAAAATTGCACTTGGCAGTTGTGTGCTACCGTATATGATGTCCCAACTTACACGGCAGCAGCTGCCAAGCAACCGAGCAGCAGTGACGTTGGTTGACAAGGTCCACAGCATGCAATGCATTGCTTGGCAACGCGCTGGGCTTCTGGCACGCCTGCAATTAACCTTTGAGTTGTTGCTGGCTCAACTTCAACCGCAGCGAACTCATATTAATCAATGATGATGGATGGCGGAATGGATGGTTGGCTTGCTTGCTTGCGTGCTTGGCCTAAGCATGAGGCTAAACTTGTGGCTCGCAAAGTTTTGTACCAGCCGGACGTCGTTTGGCTTATTTGGGGCAACAGTGCGTATGCTCGTTGTCGATGTTGTTAAGGCAGAGACAACTGGATTTATGAAGCGCAAATACAATGCTTCACTTGCAGTCGAATAACTAACGACAATACTGACGATGATGATGATGATGGTAATGATGTTGAAAGCAATGGCAATTATGATGTTCAGCTTGGTGACGATGACACACTCAACTTACAATAAGCAGAGGAAGACACACGAAATCTTGACAATATTAAATTATTATTGGCTTGAGCAGAAATCACATCTTTATTATATTCTATACGTATGTGTGTCATTTAATAATACAGTCAGGCTTCACTATATATTCCTTACAGTACCAAGAAATCACTTCGTGTTATGGATAATTCGTTGTACACAAATGAGGTGTTCTGGAAATAATGTGTACTCGGAGAAGCTGTGTACTTGAAATAAATTCGTTATTATGTTATAGGGCTGTTCGTCTGTATATACGTATATGTGTATGATACACTTTTGTGAGTATACAATTATTGGCAGCTTGAAGCTTTCGAAGTCAACTATGCTGACTTTTGTTTGGTTGCCTCTTCTTGTCTGCTTGGCGTCGTTTATGAGCATCGCTTGGAGTTTGTGTGCACCTAAGTTTGTTAATATTTGTATGCAATGCACTTGTTAACATATTTGAAAAGCGTTGTAAGACATCGAAAAAGAGCTGTTGTTGTTGTTGATATGCGCAATAATTGCTTTGTCAACGTCGTCAACTAAGCGCATTAATCCTATGCATGCCAACAACAGCAACAAACAAGAAATGGCATCATAAATGCACAAATACTCAAAATTGCTGCCACAAACAAACACTATGCTACACAATGTGGCACAACAACAATGATGCTGTATCTATGCTGCAGTCATGTTCGTCTACTTCACTATATTTACATATCTGCCATCCTGTTGAGCACAACCAATTTCCATGGCTTACACTCTTTGAGTTTACCAATAATTAAGGCGACTAAATGACAACCAATTTCAGTTTGTATTCTTAAATTGCTTGTTGTAGGGCTGATGATCTCTTGTTGTTTCAATTTTTCTTCTTTTTTTTTACACATATTTATCTATGTGCATAATGTAGAAATTGTCGTAGCACAACAACATTTGACAGTGCTGACTATCAGCACGCAATGCCACGGTGACGCAGCAGCTATGCCTCGAACAACATCGAATGCCACGTTTAGGCAAACAAATATGAACGCCTAGACTGCTGTGTAGTCGGGTTTAATACAACAGGTAATTACTGTAAACTCTGGTCGTCCTTCACAATTGGGGCACATTTTGAATGCCAAATTTCGTCGATTTGTCAGTGTGCGCAATTAAGTCGCTATGCCCGGGCTTAGAGTTGCACCGAAACGAAATCGTTTTGTTCCATTTTCCGTGCCTAACGCAGCGAATGACAGTAGCTCATCACATGTGAAAAGTGTTGTCCAACTGCCATTTATACAATGACCGTAGAAAGGGGCTATCTGTCATGCGATGCATGAGTTGCATGGAAATCGATTAAGGTGGACAACGCATGCATCATTATAGATTAGCATACGCAACGGACGAGTGCAAGAAGGTATTGCCTATTCATGACAGGCAGGAATGCATCAAACTGCTTCCATTAAAACGAAGAGACATTGCCAAGAAGAACTCAATCGAAGCTGCGTTCAGTAGTGCTATGATGAGTTGTGTTGAGTTCACCGCTTGGGTGGTAGGGCATTGTACAACATATTAAGCTTAGTTTAGGCGTATTTCAAGATGGGCTCCAAGCAAGTTGAGGCGTATGCCAACTAATGTGAAAAGGCACATGTGCTACACAGAGGCATACTGCTGCTGCTGCTGCGCTAAATTGGAATTAAATTGCAATTGAAATTAAGCAAAAACAACTATAGACGTACAGCTGTGACATTATGCCAGGCGTCTATGGTGGCAGCAAATCGAACTTGGCCTGACTGCCTGCCTCAATTCCTGCCTACGACCTTGCAGGCTTACGAGTGCAACTATTACGGTACAGCATAGTCTCGTGTTCAATGCGACGCACTATGCCGCCGAAGTGCTCAGTTTGCTTACACACATGCGCCTCCAAGCGAAAGCTTTAATCAACGTACTCAACGAGAGCCGCATTGCCTGAGCTGCTGCTACACGAAACTTAATTCCAACGCAAAATGTTCTTGCTGCCACATACAAAGGCCAATGCAAATTGTGCGTGCCACACGTTTGCCTGCAACCAACGACTGCGCAGATGGCGCACTCCCTCGCACGCTGCTTAGACTGCACTTTTACTTTTAATTAATTTACACACTCCAACAACTTCGTGCGCTGAAAATGTGCGAATACAATTTCAAATCATTTTAAAAAGAAAATACTTTAAAAAAATAATAATACAATTTGCACTTAAATTATTTTCAAAAAATTCAACATTTGAGATGCACTAAATTATTGGCGAAAAATGTAATTACTGCGCTTTTTGATACCTACATCAACAAGCAGCAAATTAAAACAACAATAACAACTCAAGGGGAAAATATATTTCGACACTCACAGCGAATGTATTAACTAAAAACACAACATTTTGCTAAACAAAAATGAATCATTTCACTGCGAAAGGCTTGGCAGAATTTATCAAAACAAGAGCAGAATGGCTATAACTGAGAAATTCAGCCCAGTTAGGCTGCATATACGCACACGCACAACAAGTGAATTGTAAATAAAACGGAATTAAAAAGAAAACATCTCTCAGTTGTACGTTTTAAAATGTAAGAGTAAAACAAAGAAAAAAAAATTTAAAAAAAATTCAGCTATACAGAAGTTCGTATACTCTTTACACAGCTTAATTGTAACAGCAAAATCGAATATTTTGAAGGTCAAAATACTGCAGGCCAAGGCCAAGGCCTGATTCCCCTGACCTTGGGAATGACTGAAAAATCTCCAAAAATAACGTTGTAATTAAACGTCAAGCCAAAAATTATATGTAGCGGTTGAAAAATCATCCAAATAAACACCAGCCAGGCGCCTTTTGTACACGTATGTACCAACGACTAATTGTAAGGATTTCAAAATTTCTGCTACGCGGTCTACTCTGATTATGACAAAATTATATTCTCTAGACTTCCTGAACATACTTAGTGTGGAGGCTTATAATCCAGTAATCCTCAAGTATGCCTCAAACCTTTTGAAGAGTAGTAGTAATATATATATATATATATATATATGGAGAAGTATATTATCATTGAACGTTCCTGCTTGATAAAGGATTTTGTATGAATATTGTGCGTTATAGTAATCGTAGGGTCTTTATAGTGCTCAACAAAGGTAATGAAATTTCATTTTGAAACAAACAAAAACGAAAATAAGGCGAGAGAGTAAGGTGCTAAAAATCACGCTATTACCGATAATCCTAGCTAAATGAAAGAAAAAAAATATAAAAATAAATACGAAACTCTCCCATACAATATATTTTCTTTGGGATCTCTTCGTCCTAGTAATTCATACAGTTGAGGGAGGGACTAGCTTTCATACATAAAGTCCGCCAGACGAACAAAAGAACTTGGCTTAAAGGGGCTTCCGATGTTTGTCTTAATGTGTTACAAACGCAATTACAGATTTATAATGCAATTCACTGCATGAAGAGTGTTACTATTGAAATGTGAAAAAAAAGTGGAAAATTGTGTAAAAGTAAATAAAAAGGGTTCGTTTTGCATGTTTTATAGTAACGAGAAAATGATTTGTTTGTCAGTTGTTGCTGTTTATGTTGTTGTTGTTCTTCTTTTGCGGTTCAAAGTGAAAATTCAATAATTCAAATACAATGGTGCAATTTAAAAAAAAAATAAATAAATAAAAAAAAAACAAGTGCACCAAATGAACTTAAGACCCAAAAACAACGGAAACCACAACAACGCCTCAACGACCTAACTCAAAGCGTAAAACAGCCAGCGAAACTAGTCAAAAGGTAGTACATCAGTTGAGT
This sequence comes from Cacoxenus indagator, assembly GCA_035041755.1. NCBI lineage: Eukaryota > Metazoa > Arthropoda > Insecta > Diptera > Drosophilidae > Cacoxenus > Cacoxenus indagator. The sequence goes on from JAWNKX010000242.1 coordinate 2,688,387, forward strand.
TCAGGTATTTTCGTGGGTGTTAATTTGATAATGTTCACATACACATGCACAATTTGTTTGGTTACACCACAAAGGCGGTCAGTGCCACTTACGCTCCAACACCAACACAAAAAACTTTGGCAATCCAACCAGCGCGCGAGTCAACCACAACGCTAACTGCAGTCACTGTTGGCTGTCGGCAGTCACTGATTTAGGTCGGTTTCTTTTCATAAGAAATTTTTCATTTTCTTCGGTTTTTTTTTTTTGGTTTTTTGTTTATCCTGTGGTAATTTAAGCTGATTTTTGCCGTTAATTCTGTTAAACCACCACCGACGCTTTTTCCACTTCTCGCGGGTAATTAATACACTTTTTTTCATCTAATTACATAATGCGTAAAAAAGAGCTTCTACTAATCAGACGCTACCACATTTTGGAAAGAAATATTTAAATGTTGTTTTTTTTTTAATGTGGACTAATACTCTAAGAGCAGAGTTTCGCTATTGGAGTTTAGTTTTTGTTAATCAAATTTTTATTGCATGTGCCTCAGCTTGTTATACGGAATGGTATTTCTCTTAGCCCATACTTGAAAAGTTGTCCACAATTTATATTAATCCAAACAATCTCGCCAAAAACTTCCTAATTAGTTTTATTTTTGTCCAGCAAAATTGGGTCATTCTTGCACCACTAAAACTAAAACACTTTGCTCATAAATTTATTCATTTTGTGAAGTCTATACATCAACAAGCGTCAGTGGCATAATCAAACGGAATGGGCGTAGGAGGGAAGGAGTGAAAGGAAGGATAGATATAAAATAATAAATGAGACAACAGAGAGCATTTGTTACCACATAAACAAACTTTGAACAAGAGCAACAACCGGACGGACAATGAAAACGTTTTAGATATGTCCTAGATGATTTAAGCTCTAAAAAGATACTTAATCCCACATATACACACACACGCATATGCACAACGAGTGCGCAACGCCTAAGCAATTTTGTTCTATTTTTTTATATATTTTTTTATTCTCACCAATTTACCAAAGCCGCCCAAACTGCCTTAAGCAAAAAAAAAAAACCCCGACACTGGTTTTCATTTCTGCTCATTTCTCGGGCTCAGAGCACAACACCCGCACCGAACAATGGGCAGTCAAAAGTTTGGTGAAAACATTCACACCGCAAAAATTGCCCCGGAAGAGCTGTTTGTCGTAATAAAACCAAATCGAGCCTATTGAAAGTGAGCCAAGCCAAAGCGAAGTGAGTTGAGTTGTGACAGCACCAGTGTATCCTGTGCAGCTTCTAAAGGTTGTTGCCGCCAAAAGATGAGGCAATTGAATTATGAAATAATAAAAACGCATAAAACCATTATGCAAATTTAGTTTAAGTCGTGGCTGTTGGATGGAAAGCGACGTCGGGACCAGTTGGCATCACATTGAAATTCGTACGCCGGTGTTGTTGTTAGGCTTTAAGCTGGAATGCGGGTTGGTCGGTTGGTTGGTTGGCGGTACGGGTAGTTGTTGTAACATGCCATATTCTTGTGATAGGCATCTTAAGTGCCACCGTTCGAAAGTATTTGCTACCACCGCCGATGCGTGTATTTGAATGCCCCACTCCAGCGCATTTGTTCAGATTTACAACGCACTCATGCATTGTAAGCCTTCTTTATTAGCATTTTGTATAAGTGTAACATATTTTCTGTAAATTGTGTCGCTTTCCGGTTCTTTGTCACTGGATCCTTTTCGCAGCCAACACGGAGGTCTCATCATGAATCTGGAGCATATAAAAGTGAATTGCAATTTTGTAATAGAACAAAAAAAGAGCCAAAATTTATAAAAATTTGAGCAGTTTTCGTTGAACATAAATCGAGTTGTTTGGAATTTGGTGGTTGTAGAGATGAGTGGTTCCGATTTGCAAATCACTTTGGTTTTAATCAGTAATTTGCGATTGAATTCACTGAAATTACTGAAATCAGTGAAATCAAAGAAAACACTGAAATCACTGATATGACGAAAACCACCGAAATTATTGAAATGAACGGAATCACCAAATTCAATATTCATCGAATTCGTCCAAAATCGCCAACATTCATCGTAATCAGCAAAGTACTCGAAATCACCCGAAGCACTCAAATCGCCGAAATCACCCAAATTACCAAAAATCACACAAATCAAAAAAAAATATCTCATAAATCGCTGAAATTAGCAGAATAACCAAAATCACTGAAAACCCGGAAATCACCGTAAACACTATAAACATAAAAAAAATCACTGAAAACATTCAAGTCGTTAAACTCTCTGCTACTTTTGAAACGATTTCTCTATTTGCGATTTTTCATTCACATTGAAAAAATCGTAGGTAGTGAAATATCGCTCATCACTAGCTTGTACGACAAAGTCCTTGCCTCTCAGTACTGTGGCATAGGTGGAATTGCAATTTTCTGGCCCAAATTAAGTTAAAATGTTTGCATGTTACACGCTGACATTAGCCTAGATTAGACAAATATTTTAGTATCATAAGTACACGACTCTGGTAAGCCACCCCCAATGGGTGTATGAAACAACCAATGCCAAGAATGCGATAAATGCTGATTTGTACAGTTGGCGCTGACTATGTAATTGGGCCAGGTTGACACGCAAGCTATAGTTGAGGTAGTGATAACTGAGAAATATTGATGAATTATTATGTATTCAGATAGCCGCCGTTTATCGCCAAAACTCATTATAAGATAATTTAAGTCATAGTCATAGAAAGTCACTGCCAAGTTATTGAAAGCTCTTACAAACTACTCTTCTTACACACTTCTACAACTTCTGTAGATCTCCTAATGAGTGAAACCTACCTGAGAGGCAAGGCTGCCTATTTCCATATTACATTTGCATCAATAGGTGGTTAGAACGAATTAGTAAGCTTGGCAGTTGAAGCAGTCGATAGCCGGAACACTCAGGTGTGGAAAGTGTTGGCAGATTGATCTTTTCTAGGTAGAATTGCGAGACGTATCTCTCTCTTCCTGACGTTACCTACTAGACTACACATACAGTTAACTTGAATATTATGATAGATTAGTGACTCTCCGTTGTGGCTATTGTGGGCTATCTTAGATAATTTTGATGTGTTCTTTCACGCGAAGGTACCACTTTAGTTGAAGCCTAGTTTCTTGTATAGTCATGAGTCCCTTTTGATAGACGATATTACAGTTCAAAACTCGAAATTGTAAGTGCACTCCAAGTTTATGGGTAAGACGTCAAACCGCATCACCAGTCACGTGCTTTTTGACTCAGTCCACATACTCACAATAATTGGTTAATTACAACCATTCAGAGAATCAGGAAAAGCGCGACCCCTTGAGGAGTAGCTTTGCCTTTCTTTTGTTCGTATAAATCGTATCCACTAAATGAGAATTGATCAGAAGTGTAATTTAATTGTACCATTTTTCTGACACAAAACTACGATACTAATACAAATTCCTTTAAATATTAAATTATTTTCAATGAATATTTTTATGCTCTGCCAAATTCAAAATCAGCTCATTTCCTGCTTTCAATTGGCTTCCGCAATGAAACTCTCTACTTAAACTAACAGCAAAATGGCGCGTTACGAGTTGAAGCTATGCATAATAAAATCAAAGTCATAAATATTTATTTAAAGTTATTTTCTGATCTCTTATTAATGGCTAGCAGCAATGCATTGTCAACTCAGCGAGCTCAAAAGCCATTAGTGAAATTGCATTTGAAGCAGAAATGCTTCAATGCATGCGTCATACCTAAACTCCATTAAATAGCTGTCAAGCACAAAGCCGAGTAGTTCCAATAGGTGATGCATGAAATTTTAAAGAAATTTATTAGCTTAGCTTGCCATTTTCTTAGTTAAGTCCTGCTACACCCAGCCCACCAAAGCCAAGTCAAGACTAACGATGAATGTTGCCTGCACGTGTATCTATCGCGTCGCAGCGGATTGAGGCGATCAGCTGAGTTGCTTTGAGCCTAGCCGTGCCTGTATTTGATGTGTGGAGCAACACATTTAATACACCAACACAACTCAAGAAAAGGCCATCGAATGCAGCAGACTAGCAGAAAAAGGAATATAGTAAAGCAGCAGCTGCATAAAATGATATGAAATGACTTTGGTAGAAGCAGTTAGGAGTATGTGAGAAAGAATGCCATAGTTCACTGCAGTAGAGTGGCAATCAGGCACACCGATGGACGGACGGACATCAGACCATGTAACTTGTGTGAAGGCGCTTCTGGCTGTTTGTGCTTGGTTGCCGTTGAATTGTGTGCAAATGTGTCCAACACAGTGATTTATGAGCAATCGCTGCCAGCCCAAGCCAAACAAAGACGAAGCTCGACTTTATGAAAATACAAAACTTGCGCAGAAAAAGAAAAAAACATAAAAATCTTGCAATCATTTTATACAACCAGTGTGTATAAAATGTATTAAAAAAAGCGTAAAATTCGCATGACAAAAATTCAATAAAAAACCCGCCGCCGCCGCATGCGAAATGACATAGAGCAAATATATACATTTCGATCGATGAGCACAGGGAAGGAAAGGCAACGCTAAGTTTATGCAAAGTTGCAGCTGTAATTTGCTGCTATTTTTGGCAACGTTTAAGCCACGGCTTAAAGCGTCTGACGCTGCTTGGCTCCAATATGCGCACGCACAGCACAGCCGAGGCGGGGCATATTTTGCGGCTGCCTAAATTCCTGTACCGCCATTAAGCGCATGGAGGCGCCATTTTGTAGCGGCGGATTTATTAAGTGGCTGCCGAAGCTGAAGCTGTAGCCGCTTTTAATGCAAAACGCGGACGTCGTTGATAGCAGCTCATGGTACTTCTAAACTGCTATATTAAAAGCAAGTGAGCAGGTTAGCAGCAAGCTGCAGCAGCGCCTTATTAAATAAATATTGTGGTTATTATAACTTTTATTGCTACCGCGAAGCGGCGTAGCAAGCACAACGGGTGGCCTTTAGAAATAGATTGCCAACAGCAACGGTTCAGTAAGGAGCAACAATAAGTAGTGGAGGTTGTCGGCGCGGATAACGGAAGCTTGAGTATACGTTACGAGTAAAAGGAAAAGTCGCTGGAAAAGCAGAAAACTGCGCTGCTCATAAGTTTTCAAGTAATTCAAGAATTATGCAAAACATTTTGTTGCTGCTACTTGTTGTTGCTGTTGTTATTATTATTATTATTAGCATTCCCCAAAAAGCGGAAAATTATTGCAATAGAAGCAACATCAGCAGCGCAAAGCAAAGTAGTGAGAGCAACAGCAAAGTGTGCGCTTAGCTCACTGGCGCATTCTTCAAGTGCTCGCTTGCTCTCATTATTGTTCTTTTTGTTGAAGCAAATGCAGCCAATAGCAACTGAATAGAAAAGGGGGGGGGGGGGAGAGGATCTTCTGCCTTTTTGAAATAGTTGCATTTCGCAAATGTAGCTAATTAAAATGTGCGAAGATTAGAACGAAGTTGAAGTTGCAACGCATCCATTATCAAGTTTCAACCGAAAAGTATGCAACACATTTGCATATACTCACTAATTATGCGAGCGCTGCGCAAAACGCGCACAGTCTCATGGCTCATGTCTAATGGCTCCATGACTCACGGCGTTGGTGGTGGGCGTGTTTGTAACTTGTTAACAATTTCCTTGCGGCGTTTCGCACATTTAACATTTTATTAGTGAAGTCGTCGCACTCATCATCACTTCATTGCAGCATGGCCGACGTATGAAAGTCGCTAACACAAATGCATAATTAACAGCGCACACGACACGTTTAGTCGAACCTAGTCGTCGTTTGCTGTTGCATTGTTGCTTTTTGGTTTGGTTTGCTTGGCTGGCTATGCTGTGCAAACTTGAAGTATTTCAATAATGAAAATGTTTCACACGCGCACCCGCCAAGCACTTCAACCTCGTGCTTTTACGTGTAAACTGCATGCGAATGCCAACTGCGTTGAGTCTACTTGAAATGTGCAACAAAGACTAATGGCTTTCTTTATGTATGCGTGTGTTGTGCGTGTGTAATATATATTGCCAACTATTACACATTTGTCTAAGGTAACGTATGGCAACATTTGTCGCCATTGTCCGTAATGCAGTTTACCTTCCTCATCGTTGAAGTAGTCGTCATGCTATAATATGCGGTTCTTGCGGTGCCGTGTCTCATTAATTTCATTTGTATTGATTTTTAAATAAGATAAACACACCATATAGACGCACACACGTGTATACCCAGACTAGTACTCAGGTATTTACATAATACATGCACAGCTCCTTGGTAGCGAAATGAGTTTGCCATTTTGATTTAAATCGCTACGCTCTGACGACTTACATTCATACCATAAAATATCATTCATTCACTTGTGGTTCAGCAGCATAGCTTCAGTTCTGTCCACAGAATGAAGCTCGAATGCAATTTCACACCTGACACGTCTATCGTCTTCAAACGCCCATCAGATTGCACATCAATGTTCAGTTCACTGTTCAATTTTTCCACCCGACAGCCCCCTCTGCAGCCGCTATCTTACACACCCCTTTTCTTATGCAAATTTGTTAGCATTTCATGTCATTTCCTTTCGCCTTTCTGTCATTCCATCCGTTCAGCTCTCTTCCTTCACACAATCTACAGTGTTATCGTGTCAATGTTGCTTGCTTCATGCCGCTGCCATTGTTGCACTCCACCCGCACATTAACAACTTAATTTGAATTTTATGCACATCACATCACACCTTCGCTTCACTCGCTACGTTATTGAACAAATGCAAACCGTCAAAGATAGTGCAGCGCAGTGTTGTAGACGAACCGCACGCAATCAAAATATCACACATAAATTATATCCGAGCAAAAACATTTGCATTAAGTAGCTTCAGTTGCATAATTATTAAATGCGCAATCCTGGAAACATGCAAAATTGAAAATGAGCTCGATAGCGCAGCGTAGAGCAGTTAGAGTAGATTTGCATAATTCACTGCCGGAATTGTAGGAAGGCAAATGCTTTTAACAAATTCTCTTCCAAAATCTCTCATGATCCACTTTTTTTTTACTGAAATGTTGATATTAGATAAAATTACCTAAATAGGAAAGATAATATGTTCAGAAGCACGATGAAGTAAAAACTATGCTGGAGAACTGATTATAAAAATAAAGATTAGCTTGTTATTAGATAATTTGATTAGGCAACATTGGAAATGCTGATTAGTCTTATAGTAGAACCCTTCCATAGAAAGAAATAATATCTCTTCTGTAAGTGAAATGATCACTGCCGCACAGCGAAAGTAAGACCATTTTTTCTTCTCATATCTGAGATCTCATAAGTGAGATCAGTTCTGATTAACAACAGAAATTAGGTCACTTATTTTTAGTATATAAGTAAGTGGCAAGTTTACACAGAAAGTGAAACCATTAATTTTTTTTTTGTATTGAAGGATTACTTTTTTACTTCACACTGCTTTTCTAGTGACAAGATAATTTCTTCTTTAAAAAACTTAGATTAGCTATAATTCGTGCTCTTTGTGCCTCAAGCGCTCCAAAACAAGCCGTAGAAGAAAAAAGCTGCATCCGCATGGACTTCCCCTAAGTAGGAACTAGTAGTTCACAGTCATTGTCTTAGGGGCGCAACTTTAATCCCTACAGAATCACAAGCATCTCATAGTCTAAGTTTTATATTGTATAATATGCAGTTTACTGCGATAAAACTGATGCGTTAAAAAGAAAATCTTCTTCAAAGAGGTTAGAATAGCCTGAAAAGAATGTATTTGTAAGATTGATCACTTCCAACTTTCCGTCTTTTGAAATTTTTTTGAATGTTTTTGAATTAATATGCCTATCAATTTCCTAACGTAATTATTTACATTTAAGGGGAAACAACCGACTATTTTGGTTGAAAATTACGTGCAGCAGAGAGAAACAAACGCGCTTTGTCACTTTTTTTTATATAGATATATAGATAGATATAGATGACTATTAATTGACGCCAGCAAACGAAGAATACAAAAGAGAGTTATAATATTCATAACAGCTACTTTAGCGTTCTCATCATAGAGCGATTTAAAGCAATTCACAATGATAACGAAACATTTGCGAAGGTACGTGTACCGCAACTCACCTTTTCACATCTATCAACAAACTGCCACTGCCAGTGCCACTGCCACTTCACAGTCCCAAAGCACACATCATTGAGGGTTACATTTTCTGTGGCAGTGCGTGTTTCCGATTTTATTAGCATTCTTAAGAAGCTTAAAAAAATTCCTGTAGTGGTATCACTTGAGGGCAGAGAGCGTGGCCTAGAGCGGTCACCGTTAATGCAATTGAAGGTGGAGAGAGATGCCAAATCCATTTTTCTTTATTGAATTCGTAAAATTTCTATTTGCTTCTAATAATTTCGAATTTTTATGCTACTCCAATTCCTCTTTCCTTTTTTATTGCGCTTTAATGGAATTTCTTCTCGGTCAATTGAATTTAAATGCCTCATGATGTCGTGGGTGTCTTGGTGGCGTGGTACGGCCATTGTTTTATCGTCGAGGAATAACAGAGTAGTGAATCGATTTTTGAAGAGTTGTATTAGGGAAGGAAAAAGACAAATTCATTTTTTTGTTGTTGTGTGTCCTTTTATTGTTATAATTATTAATATTAATAATATGAAGACTGGAAAAATCAGCATAAGAAAATATATCTTAATTTTTATAAGAAAATATTTAATTTTGTTACTTTTTTTAGCTTAATATTATTTGTTTATTTGGCTACCCTTTATCTCGATCGGAAGGTTTTTTTTTTTTGTGTTGGTGCAGTCTGCTCGGGAGTTGTGCAGAATGAAGATGTAGACGACAAATGAAAACTTCTTAAGTCGCATTAAACGAGTTTTGGTAGGGCAAAATCGTATCAGTTCACGTCACTGACATGCTATTACATTTATAGTTTATTACTATTACTACTAGAACCGCGCAGGGGTCGAAATTCGAAGACACTTTTTGCTGAGATTAATTAGTTATGAAAATTTCTTTGTTAAAATACATCAAAATCGAATTAGAAACAGAAAAGAATACTGAAAAAAGAGCTGTTATATTGCTAGCGAGAGTAATGCACATATTCACACTCTCCATCACACTCACTCTGCCTCACTCACACTCTCCATCACACTCACTCTACTCTATTCAAAGTCTTCATCACACTCACTCACTTTTATTCATACTCTCCATCCCACTCTCTCTCATTCCCTCTTTCATATTCCCTCTGTTAGATAACTATTGATAGTGCATATATTTTTTTGTTACAATTTCACTTTCTTACAGCGTTTAATAAATAAACTATTTTGTGCACATCTACAACACTACAGCTGGCCACTGATGCCTGTTGTGTCTTTAAAAATTTTAGGTTGATTTCAAAATATGTGTTGACACATTTGTATATAGATTATCATTATTTTTATATTTAATTTTTTCTGTGATTTCCACAAAAAGTGCAACACCTTCTGACCTTCAGAAACTCTCCAATAGGAGTGCTGAATTCGAAAGTGACTAGTAGAGGATACTTGCTGAAGATTTTCAGTTATGACGCTGACTCTGCCGATGGCCAAAGTGGCAAACTACGTGAAAACAAACAAGCAAATTAAGCATCTCGAACCCGAGACCCCGAGAAGGTGTCAGCTGCCAACAACAACAAAGTTCGTGACTAGAGGTGAGAAGATATTGTTGGTCGACCAGCGTTGACTTTACAAGGAATCCGAGCAAGAGACGCAATGCAAAGAAAATTTAATTACAACACGAGTAGCTACTCTCTGCAGCAGCAACACACGGCTGCAAATTGCGGCGCACTAAAGTCGTACGGCGTGCGCTCAGAGTTGCTGGAGTGGCTGATGTACACGCAGACCAAGCTAGCGACCATGAGAGGTAGCTACCAAACTAATGAATAAGTCGGCAAAAGTGATGAAACGAAAACAAAATACAGAGGGGCTACAGAGTCAGCCGTCAGGTCGTTTGCTTGGTCAGATATGCTGTTGAAAGGGGCGAATGGGGATGGTAGTATGAACGCTTGAAAGACTGGATTAATAATAAATTCTCTCGTAACGAAAATCATATACTTTTTGAAAAATGAATTTCTCAACTCAAAGCGAAGTTAATTTTCAGGCGATGCAATTTGCAGTCTGCAACTTTCGCATGAGCAAGGGCAACAACAACAACAACAACAACAACAACAACATACCAAATGTACGTGTATGGCTGAGCTCAAGCTTCATGCTCCCACTGAGCCGTTGTTGGTTGGTGACTTTGCACGAGCACAGCCAGCGTTGCCTTGGCATGTATCGAACTCGTGCTAATAACCTTGCAATAACTCGTAATTTACATTGTTGTTGTTGTTAATGTTGTTGTTTATATATATGTGTGTATGTGTATATGCCTCTATAAGACATTGCTCGCATGCCAAGTGCTATGTTTACCCACGCCATAGCATATCGTGCCATGTACTCGTATTGCAAACCGGCGAAATCGCTTCTGCGCTCCGGCATACTAGCAACGTTGCTCGTGTACGAGCATATATACCCGTAAAGTTGAGCGAAATAAAATTACTTTGCATAGCAAAACTTAAATTAAACTCATTCCTAAATCAACATTTTGCCTCATGCAACTCGCAACGAGTTCGACTTTCATTCAGACAGAAACGCATAAAGCCCGAACACACATGTTCAGAACGAAATTGTTAGCACACCTAAGATAAGACAACTGCCAGGATATCATGAGCAGTGTTGGAAAGATTGTAAACGAAGTTGGCGACGCTCATGTGTGCTTGCAACGGAATAGACGTGCGAGCATATATAAGTCAGAGCAAAGGGAAAGGCAAGAGCAGCGGCAGCACAGGAAAAGGAAGTTGCATAAGATGAGCATGCAGCAGAAGTGTGTCAGTTGTACGCCGTCGTTAGTTGCTGTCTCAACGATATGTGACACTTTTGCTCAGTAGGGGGCTTCGACATGAGAGTGCCTATCTAATGGGACTTTGTGCTAAGCTTGGCACTTTCGCTTGTCTTTTTTTTTCGTCTATCTGCTTCTTCCTAATAACTTCTTTGCTTTCTTATTTCGTGCGTTTCTTTGTTTTCAATTCGTTGCTTGTGCTTACTTGAGCAAACTTTCTGAAGCTAAGTTTGCCTGCTTTAATTGTTTTGAAATTACAGTATTCCTAATTGAGCTGCCTTAGTACCTTTTCGCCTGTGGCTTGCAACTTTCATTCAAAATGTTGTATTGCTCTAATCAAATATTTTAATTAAAGCCAACGGTTCACAAATAACAAAAAACTTTGCCCGAATTGGAAATAAATTCAACTCAATTAAATTAATCTGCTGCGAGCGTCGTAATATTGAGCTGTTTGGTTAAGCTGCAAATAAAATGAGTATCGACGTCTACTTTGAGGTGCGTAAATTATGCAAACCGTAAACGAACCAACCACAACTGCTCAAGTCCTTTTGTTTGTCACTGCAGGCGCTCAATTCACTATCATCGCTGTCATCTACACAAAGACAACGCGCATAATTTGAGCAAATCACAAAGCCATGGAAATTCTATGTTGTAGCTAACCAGCGGAGTAGATAAATGAAGGTCTTAAAATCGTAAATCTTTATAACACTGCTACGTTTCAACGCTTTGCCCGCTGGGTTTTGAGTGCTGCACAACCAAGCTGCTTAGAAGCGCGCCAACCAAGAGCTAGCGACGTTGGGTTAGCAGCACAATGCAATTCTACGCTGCTTTCAAGTGAACACCGGACGCTGAATTTACTTTGTGCAAACACGAACCACTGAGTGTAGTAACCAAAGAAATGGTATGCGACGGTGTTGAAGAGTGCTGTGTGTTACAAATGCAAGTGCATAAAAAAGGGAAAATAAATATTTAAAAAAAAAGAAATGCAGCCAAGTGTACGGAGATCTCATTTAGATACGAATGTAATAAATTTGTACAAGAATATCGAAAAGTAGCATTTTTTAAGTCTTATCTACAAGCAAATTGAGTGCGGATTGGTTAAGCGGGAAGTGCGCACAAAAAAATACAAACAATAAAAAAATTTAATTTTATTTATTTATTTTTAATAAAATGTGCTTTAAGAACACATTGAAAATAAATAGTAATACCTATTAATATATCCGTAAATATTGACTACTATACGACAAATTTTACTAGCGCCATCCGTCAGTGCTCGTTTAGACAGTAGATGGCGCTGTATAATAACTTCAACCTGATGATCCTGCTTAGGTCATTACAACAAAGTTGACAAATCATTGCATTGTCATTGTGTGCACCAAATTTCAGAACAATCGCTCAACAGCAAGTAGGCAAAATTTTAATTACAAGATTTGAACCAAACCGGTCTAAGTTTAATAAAACCATTTAAAATTAAATTGTGCTCTGTTAAATGCCAAGTGCATTTGTCTGTCTACTTGTTTAAATATGCCAAATTACACTAAAAAAGTTGAGTGGTTGCGAAGAGATAAAACTTTTAGCCGACCGCAATCTATAAAGAGTATGACTTGCTCATAAGCAGCTATAAAACTTTTAGTGAACTAAAGTCCTTGAAAATTTGTATTGAAAGAGAGCAGCAAAACGCCGCAAGAATGCCGGCAAAGTAAACGGTATTAAGAGCACATGCAACAACAAAAATAACAAGAACAACAATTACAACAGTAGCGAGAAAAGACTTGAAGCCGCAACAATGAATAACTTTTTAGCAGTGAATGTCCTTGACGCTTTTTTTAAAGTTTTTCCTGTCAATTTTTTAACCGCCGCCCCGAACCACTCCACTCACTAAATGTTCAAACAATTCCAGGACTACTTTGCCGATAGACGACTATTTCGCCTATTTAAAAGGATTTGGCTAAACGACGAATTCTACCAAAACGCTGATTTGGCTGATGTCAGCTTTTTTCGTATTTGGCTTTATACTCGCCTCTTGCCATTATTGCCATTATTATCTTGACTCGTTGTTGAGAATGTTTTCAACTTCAGTTATAACACACGCACACACGCAGATGTGTGTGTGTGAGCTCACTCTCATCCATCCAAATTGTTCCTACACCCTCTAGTAACGCAAATTGCTGCCTTCCTCAGCTACACAATCCGAATGGCATTTCAAAAGCGTATAGACAACGTCAGCGAATGGAGTAAGCATTTTCCCCATTTATCGAGTATCTACTTGAATTCATTTATGTAGACATAAGTATTTGTATCTTTTTTTGGTTGCGCTATTTCGTCTCTTTGCATATTTTAGTATGCTTAACGAATTAGTTGTTGTTGTTTTTGTTTTTTGTTGTTGCTTGTTAACTCAACAGGGTGAGAGAAAATATTTTGATATGCCTTTCTTCATTGTCGTACCCATTGTCGTTGATTTTCACTCCACCACTACGGGTCTCTTCATTACTGTGACTTTGATTACTTGTGTATCATCTATTAGGCGTACTCAGCAGCGCAAGTATCTCGCAATCAAGTGAACTCATTTAAAACTCATTAAGCCGTTGAAACTTATATTGTTTGATTATTGTTTGTGTCGGCTAAGTGAGTCAATACGTTAATTGAACGAAAACTCAATGTCGCAATAGTAAATACAAATAGAAATCTAAAGAGACAAGTTACTTTAACGCTGCACGCAAATATTGATAAATCGTAGATAAGATTACTCAGACCAGGTGTTTCCTTTGGTTGATCTGTGCCCATGCAACATTAATTTATTGTTGCCCTACAGCGGCGCTCATCAAAGCGACAACGTCAAGCAAATTGATTGTGTGAGGCATGTAGCCATTCAACTAGGAACTGAGACAAGCTTGCACAAAGGAGCAATACTCCGAGATACTTTGATTCAGATATTATGACGATACACATTTCAAGTTGCTTATGCTTATGCTAACAAGCAGCGCCAGAGGACTACCAATCAGGACAAATTGCATACTAAAGCCGCTTACGGAGCACGTATGCTCGTTCGTTCGATTGCTTTACAAAATAAAACGAATACAAAACAAACAAAAAAAAACACAACAAAGTACAACTTGTCTCTGCTTTGAATGGATAACTTTTGCAGTTGGTAAAATTGTTATACAAATAGGTAAAGCATATTTCCACAACAATGCACACGAACACACGCGCAAATAGCTGGGAAAACATTAAAGTCATATTTCGACTGAAAGTGCGCCAAAGTTACTCAAAGTATGTAAAAGAGCAAGCAAGTCAAGTCAAGTATATGAATGTAGGCAATAATAATGAAGAAGAATGTTTAGATGACAGGACAAATTTGTGCAACAAAGAAAAGATATATATACTCGTAATATAAGAAGGTGATCCGATTACATACCCTCCTACTTAACAGCTAGTAAAGAAAGAATGCTAGAGGATGCAGCAACAGTTGTTCGCAACAAGTAAAACTTAAGAGAACTTCTAACTATAGAATAAAGCAATTGGCACCCAAACTTGGCTATTACACGAAATATTCAACAGGCTGTCTTCGCAATCTAACAAAGAAAATAAACAAGCAAATATTTGAAGTGATACAATATAATAAATAGCGCCAGCCTGAATGAAATATCTACTTACTTTCTTTCGACTGAGGAACAACTAATATAGAACCAACAAATTTTACTTAAGACCCAGCTCTCTAGGTATATGATAGAAATCTACCTATAACTTAAGGGAAATTCTTACAGACCCAAAAAATTAATTACTAAGCTCTTACAAGAAGCTATAACTGAAACAGAGGCATGAGCTAATCATGTTGCATCACAGAGAAAACTGTCAGTTAGGTAAATTTATGTAGAAACGTATCATATATCTTTACCATTCAACACGGGGGTAGTGTAAGAAAACGTGGCTCATAAAATTTATATTTGTTAAATTAAGGATGGATTCACCAATTAAAAACTCTTGAAGTCAATATAATATACTTAATAAGAACAGTCGATGAACATCGTACTCAAGCTACTGCAGAAAATTATTCATGCGAAAAGCACTTACCAGTTATTAATTTTATTATAAAGTATATGATTCACTTCTGCAACTTAAAAGCTGTCGAATGTTACTTTTTTGTCAAAATCAGTTATATAGTTTAGGCCTAAAGTGTCGTTAAAGAGTATGTCTTGGCCTATTTATATAGAAATAGAAAATAGACAGAGGTTAACAACTTACCTACCGGTTAAAGACCTTAATTTTTTTTTGTAATTACAGTGTTTTAAAAAAAAAGAAGTACGAAAAATGTCGTTTGTCATTTATCTTCTTCGCTAGTACTTCCTATATTTACAATAATTATGGGTATAAATTAAAAGCAGCAGTACTTCAATAGGCAGTGAAAGTGGCAACACCAAGCACTTTCACTAGGCCATGCATACACGCTCCTGCACTTACACACACAAACAAAAAGAAAAAAATAAGCACAACATTGACATATTCAACTGCTTTCGATGTGATGTGAAATAAGCGACTCATGTGTGCCACCACTAGACGATTGCGCAAATGCAAATTTTGTGTTGCATATTGTCAGGCGCCAAATGTGTAACAAGCCGCATTGTCGCTTGTTGCGCTAGAGTAGCCTGCTTCTTGTCACTCAACGTAACCATTATCGATTTTTGCACGTATTTAGGCTACACACGCTCCATGTTACGGCACTTCGCACCACTCCAGGCCAGGATACTTGACAAAGCATCATGACTCGCGCCACTTGGCTCGTACGACCTCTCAACACTACTGCCATTCCGCTGCAATGCTAAAATAAATCTAGCATACTTTTCGCTTACATTATAGACTACCAGTAGACGCTGCATCATTGCTGCGGCTGCAACTCGTTGCACCGCGCCACGAAACAGCTTCACTCGTGGCGCCGCACAAGGCCGGAAAGTTCAGTAGCAGTCAAGTTTTCAAATGCAGCACATGCCGCAGAGGCATGGCAGACATGGCAAGCACAAAGACGGCAGCAACGCGCGCACCAAAAGAAGGTCACAAATTGCAAATAATTAATAAAACTTTCACCTATGGCTGGCAACAACAACAACAACAATGTAAAAGCAACAACAAATGACCTTAGAGCGAATGGTGGTTGGAGCTCTGAATCTGTTGAACGGCGTGACAACGAAGTCAATTTCAGCGTTGTTAATGGCAGGAGGAAAATTGCATATGTGTTGCGACAGACATAAACAAAAACAATAAAGACAGCTCAACGTCAAAGGCGACAACGACTGACAGGTTAAATGCTTGGATCAGCGTGAGAATGGGTGGTGGCATACAAACAAAAACAACAATAACAAGAACAACTTAAAACGTGACATAGCGCTAAAATTCAATAAAGTACAGACCGACGACAAAGTCAACGACGACGCGTGACGAAAAAAAAACTTTTTTTTTAACTTTATGCCCGCCTACGCACGCAACCGCAGCTTTAAAGTTAGGATATATCAAAGCTAATGTCAACGTGACACACTTGCAAAGTGGCAGACACAAGCGACTGGCGACGAAAGCACAACTTTGAGCTGCATTATAGTTGAAATCCGCTTAAATCGCCCAGGCCACAACGGGTGGGCCGCAGGCTTGACGCAGCTCACTACTTGGGCGCATTTGAATTTCAGCGCAGCAGCTGCTAACGCGAATGTAACACTCATCATCAACACTACGAAGTATGCTTTAGGCGCTTTTTGCATAAGACAAGCGCAGAAGCTTGGTTCGTGCTGCGCTGCTTTCAAGCACACAACTAAAAGCATGCTACACTTTTTTTCTTGATTTTCATGCGTTTGACTTGACTTCAGCTACAACTCGGCTTGCTTGACTACACCATAAGTTTATGCGTGTGTACGTATGCCGGGCTTTATAAAATTGCGCATGATTAATGCTTTATTTAGCATCGGCTCTTCCCCTTTTTAGTTGCCACTCACCGCAATCATCCACGCCAAAAGCCGCTTAAAGCGCTCGAGTATGCGGCACTCAATAAGTTGTTTGATTTATTACCGTAAAGTTATGCCCCAATAATTCTTGGCTCGTTGTTTGAAGTTTATGGCAGCTTTTGGGGTTATAAAAGTCAACGTCGACCACACACCGCGTCAGTTGTTGTTTACAAACTTTGTTCGATTGATTTTTAATGAATTTTAGTGCCAACAGCAGCACAAACAAATTGCATGTCATTTTGCAAATTAAGTGGATTCATGCAGAGAGCCAAAGCAATTGCAATGCCATCAGTGCTCATTCATTATTACTGCATACTAACCGAGTACCAGCAGCAGCAAGGCAAGCCCCAACGTACCAAGTAATACGCCGTAAGCCGCAACGTAAACCGCTTTTATTAAATTTTTGACCATTATTCACTCTTTGCAGCTTAGCACACAGCAAGTAGTGCATGTGTGTACACGAGTAGTTGTGCTTGTATCTTTACAACTGTGTGTGGGTGTGTCTGTTTTCCTTGGTCTGATGCGCAGCTTACTGCGTGCAGAACATTGGCTTTTAATTGTAGTTTTTTATTTAAAGCTGCTAATTAGGCAATGAAAGAATATTCAAGGTAGCGCTTGAGACAAGTAGAAAGAAATAGGAGTGGGTTAGTGTTAGATGAAGGGACGAACAGAGTACCAGAAAGCAGAGATTGCAAGTAAAAGCTACTTTTGCTTTGGCTGTGCAAGTTAGTCAGACAACCAGACGAACATCTAGACGTACAAAACTAACAAACTGCTTAGTATCTGTGCCTTCCACTTGTGTGCCAGCAAACGTACATACGCGCGCATAAATTTTAAACACACACACATACGCGTATATAAACAAATACACGTGAACTTTTCTGCGGTGTAGAGTTCAGTGGCCAAGTGCCGTGTTAGCCTTGTTAGCGTTACGTGTAAACAAATTACGCGCAAGGATTTTCCATGACTGTAAACAGACTAGTAGCAGCAGCACATTCTCCTACTAACACACATGCACGCTCACATTCAATTTGCATTTTGAACAAGAACATATTTAATGGCAACTTTTATTTTTATTATTATTATTATTCTTTCGCTGCCAACGTAGCACAATACACATAACTCAACGTTCGCCGTGTTATTCGTGGCACATTTAGTAATAAAATTATGCACATTAGGGTTAGCTAATAATACAGCAATAAAAACACTAAATGGCTGCCATTACTGTTGAGACAGCACGCCAACTGACAAAGTCTATTTGTTGTTTTCCTTTTTCTTTTTTTCCTTTCTCGCTTTTTGTTGGGCTAACCCAAAGCCCAAAATCTGAGTTGGTAGGCAAATTCGTCTAGAAAAGTAAATACAAAAAATAAAACTCTCTTGTCTGCAAAAGTAGCCTCCTCAGCCAATGCTTGTTGTATTTGCTTAAATTGGCACTTAACTTTTCCATCAGGTCGTGCTTTACAACACTTAACACGCAAAATCGCACGCCGGTGCGCGGTTTAAATTGTGTGAGTTGCTAAGTTACGCCACAAAAGGTTATGTTTGAACCTTTGCACAGTTGCTCAATTGAATTAAAAGGTACGCATGCCCAAGTCTTTATTTAAATATTCAGCCAAGCAGCCAGCTATGCGGCCATCTACAACGTAAATCTGGCACAAACCACTTTCGCTCGCCATCCTTCTTTTTGCGTGTACACAGTTTTTTGCTTTATTTGAGAACAGTTTTGTATATTTTTAATTAAACAGTAAACTTTAAAACTTCTACAATGGCGCCAGCAAGCCAAAACGAACAAAACTATTGCCCAACAGCGAGTGCAGCGCACGAAATTTATCTTCCAAACACGAGATAGTCCTACTTTCGCTGACATTGGCAGCCATGAATGTACAAAAAAGGCCTGGTTCAGATAAACTTTTCATACTCTTTTTGTCTGCTTTTGATGGCATCGAATGCGCGCCCCGAAAACAGTAAAACTCAACTTCGCACAATGCGCGCTGTTTGGGCAGCGTCAACATCCGACGGCGAAATGGGCAACGCATATGAATTTTCACTCATTTATTATGACAATTTTTCGGCCCACGGACGTTGCCAGGTTTTTATGTAACACATTTTTGAAGAGGAAACACTCTTTTAAATCTGTTTTTCTGCTCATGTGACACGACCTGGAAATGTTTAATGTTTTTATTTATTTTTTTTTTTGTTTGCTTTTAGCGAATTTTAACGAGCCCCAGAGCGCTCTGCAGGCCGTAGAGATAATGCCCTGCCAAATATTTTGCTGCTGTCTTTAGTAATTTGAGCGAGTTTAGCTACATTTGTTGTGTCAAATGTAAACGCGTCATTTTCACATCTTCAAGTCACACAATGAAAATTAGTTGTCGAAAGTGTTGTAAAGCGAGATTTTTCTTTGTACTCTAACATTGACTTTGAAGCTTGTGATACAGTGGGACGAAACTATATCAAATATACTATAACCTTAATCTTAACCTTGGTTCTCTGAGCAAATATTTTGCCTTACTTGTTTAGTAATTGAATAGAATCATTACCTATTATCACTCAATAATAAAAAACTTTTTCCAACAATTTTAATAAAATTAAAAAAATTCTGGGTTCTAGAACACGTGGTTTTCTTTTTTTCTGGTAGAAGAAGCTTGCCTCCTGGCATTAGTAGATTGTTGACTAACCCTAAATTTTCTTGGCATGATTCTCGAAATAAACAATTTAATAATATAATATAATATAATATAATATAATATAATATAATATAATATAATAATATAATGACAATTGACTAATTTCCTTTTGCTTTTTTTTAAATTTACCATAATTATCTACATTTAAAGAAAAAACGAACCAAAATGTGTAAAAATGACCGGCAGCATAGAGAAACAGACGCTTTTTGTCATATTCCTTTTAATATATAGATTATGACAATCGTCTATCTATATGGCATCCCGGCATCCTATAAGTACATAAGGAACGCTAACTTGCAGCGTAATCTCATAATGCCAATGCCCAGTGTGTTTGAAAAGGACTGCTGAATTATTCTAGTTCTCTGCCTGCATGTCTAATCTGCAACATAATACGCCATTGATTGAAGTGATTCGAACTGAAAAATCTCCTTAATATGTGTTTACAACTTTGAGGCGTCATCTAACCTCGAAACTCACGCTCAAGCTCAGTTAATTTCTACGAAGTGAACCACGTTGAAATTTCACTGCACTCAAACATTAATTTTTTATAGACCTTTCCACATTTCTAACTGTGACCTGGCCTAATATTGCTAGTCGCTGTAGGTGTATTGATAAATTGGACAAGACTTAGTAGAGCTCATCTAAATCGGATGAGAACTCAACAGCAACAAGCTACTGCACCGACCAAATCCGTAGACGCGTGAGTAATATTGTCTTTCACATAATTTCCTTTGCTCCTCAAGTGCAAATGTTAATATAGGCAATTTTTCTTAGGATATCCAGACTGATATTACTAGCACTGGCTATGACTGTTCCCAGATGGAACCCTTTTTAACTATGGTTCGGAAATGTTCATTTTTTTTCCAGTTTAGTTTAGTTCATGTCATGTTGTGGTCGACAAAGAAATTATGCATTTAGATTTTCTCAGCATTTAAGTATAATATGTCTTCAATGTTGGACTTACCGGGTCTGAACCCATAAACGTTCTTCAGGCTATAAATATATAGGCGTGTAGTGGCATGTTTCCTCTTGAACACTAAGCAATGTCAAATATAACTTTTTTTATTTATTTTTTTTATCGACTTTAATATGCATGCATGCATAGAAGACTAGGCTTCTATTTACCTCAACCAAAAAGGTGTTTAAACTTTGTTTGCCCTCTTTTCTTTGTACAAAATGAAGCCACTAGAGAAAATCAAATCCGAATTGAATAAACAAATAAAAAGTAAACAAATAAAGAATAAATAAATAAAGAAGATAAACGAAGCATAGCAAAAAGAAGTCAGAGCTATCTCGCTTGACACAGATACGCACATACAGACACTGCTTTTGTGTTTGGTTTGTGTGCGTGCTGCCGTTAACTAAGCATGAAATGTGCATCTTCTGGATCTGTTGAAAAAGAAGTCAACGAAATGAAATTGAATGAAATTTTTATGATCCTTTAAATACAGGCAAAATTTTAGTAAAATCTCTCAGACGCCATACAACCCTTCTGGTGTTATTAACCCACAGACACATTTGTCCTTTAAAACGTTCTATCCTTTAACCATGACCGCTTCTACATCAGTCATTACTTTGATCCTTGTTATAAACGCGTGTAAACATGCAAAGCCATCAGCATCGCCATAGTCGTCATTAAGCAGACGCTTACGGCTTGTAAGCTTCAGCTTCGGCTACAAAAGTAACGTCAGCAATAATAACTTCATCAGTGTCGCACCTTTTGCCAACGTCGCCGTGCCACAGGCAGCAATTTACACTATCTCTTCGCAGCGCTAACACCGCACCGTCTAGCTTGTTGAATAACTTAAACCACTTTATTAAGCGTGCGACGCGTGTAAAATTGATGCGTTGCAAGTTTTGCGAGTATCTCAACCCGTGATGAGCCACGCCCCTTCGTCCGTACACTCGTCGTCACGCACGTTGTTGCTTCGTTTATTTTAAATGTCATTTTGACGTTTCGTTTAAGTGCTTTCGCAATGAACATTTCACTTGAAATTCTCAAAATAAAACCGTTTTTTTTTTTTCTTTGCTGCCGTCTGCACTGCTGGCTTGGCTCCTTCAACGTGGGCTGCTGTTGATAATGCCGACGTCGACTGTGAATTGTCAACGCATTTTTTGCGCTTGTGTGTGTGTGTGTGTGTGTGTGTGAAATTAAATATTTTTGTCACACATGTAAATGAATGAAGATACGACACAACAACCATCAGTAACATTGGGCGCATACTTTGAAATATTTCCCTTCATGCGGCTGTTGTGGCATGCCAGCGGCATGAGCACGTAGCCGGTAACGACAAAATGAATGTTGACATGAAATTATATAAGAACAATAGCAACGACAACAACAATAAAACAGAGCGACTTTCCACCTGACCTGCATACCAACAAAAATTCGTACTTGTCAACCCTGGGCGTTACACAACTCAAACAACTCATTTCGCCGCACACATCGGCAGCCTTTGAAGCTCACGTGGTGTAAACAAATTTTAAAGCGAAACTAATTGTTTTTATTATTATTATTATTTTTTTTTTTTTTTTTTGCAATATTTTATAATTGACTATGACTATAATTAACATTAAACGAAATTCATTTTATTATTTTTAAATACCATAAAACAACGAACATCACAATCGTTAATTGAGCGTTGAAAAAACCAACTGTGAAATGCCAGTTATATGTGTATATTTTATTTATATATAATTAGACATTTATGCAATCAATTAATTAATGTGATTAATAATTTTCCACTTTTTTGTGTTGGGAATAAAGCAGCTTATAATTTCTGTATTTTTAGTATTCAAAGCCCTCGTATTGTGTTGATATCTATGTGTATTTGATTTCGATCAATGTGTGGCCATAGCTGCATACTCAATGGCAGTTAATGTGGATCTCTTAAAAGGAGCTCGCTTAAAAGTGATTGAATAACAGTGGAATGCCAAATCTTGTTAATTATGAAGTAACTTTATTACTCAATGCATTTGTTTATAAATATGCCAAATAAAGCACCAACCTTACTGTCCAATCATAAAATAAATAATAATAGATTGGAGAATTTCGCATGAGAAAAGAATACAAGAGTATATTTTCTTGGCATCAAACGCATAAATTAACTGCTGAGGATATAGCTTACACCCTGAAAAGCAAGACCACTATATTTTCGTCAACCAGCAATATGAGATTAGACCGAATCTTAGTATATGGAAATCACGTCTCACAACGTTCAAACGAGTGAATCTCCGAAAATACCAAACAGATTTCAATGAGATTTTGGTATATAAAAAGAGACGAATTCAATATGTATGGGCGTCATAACTCTTATTATTACTTTATTACATATGCATCATATTTTAGTAGTGTTTTTGTTTGTAAGTAGGAAACTTTATCTTTAACGACTGCAATTAATTTGTCCTTACAAATCCACACATAACCGACAAGCTACTTAGATGGCAAAGTAAACCGTCAATCCCCAATACTTTTTTAATGTATCTTTTTTAATTGGCTACCATAATCAGACAATATATTTTAAAACTCCAATATGCAATAATAAGTTTGAAAGGCTTGATCACTCAGGCGGAAATTAAAATAGCTGAACTGAGCGATCAGGCTTTGTGTTTCCTTGCTGTTGTTCAGCAAGTTGATTGCTAGGTGATTGACATGGTCCTCCAACCTAATCAAGTGTTTATTGCTGCGTTTGATGATTTCTGCTTTGATTGTTGAAATCTTCAATTCTCGATGGATAACCGAGTTTCGCACATACCACTGTGCACCTACTTAGTAGCTTGTACTGTAACCGCTGAAGAATTTGCAGTTTTAAATTGCATGCAGTGCGCCAAAGTTGTATACCGTAAGTCTATACCAGGTCAACTCATTAATGATGCTTATTTTATAGAATATGTCAATGTGTAATAAATAATACAACATTTTAAATTTAGGTATTTTTTTTTTAGGAATTTTTAGTTTCACAAAGTTTGTTTACCCTGAACTATTAGCATTTAGTGCTAATCTCTTTTCAATTAGCTGGTTTATTTCAAACAATTCCAAACAATTTTCATAAAATTATTTATGAAAAGTGATATCATTAAACAAATTGATTACATAATGTTGTTATAGAAAATTAAATGAACATTAAATAAAATTACACAAATTATACAAATTTTATTTACACCGACAAAAAATCAACACATTTTTAGTGACTTGCAAACACAAAAATATTGTAAAGAGAAAAGTATCAATAACAAAAAATAAATCAAAATATAACGGAATTCGCATAAATTATGCACTTTGAATGTGTTTTTGTTTACACGCTCAACGCGCAGTTGGCGTCCCGATGGCGCGCTCAGATGTATTTCAGTTTCTAGATACGCTCTGACGTTGTATCTCGTAGCTCTCGCCTGTGTATCTTGCGTGTATGCTGTAGAAGCAGTTAAAGCAGAGAAAGAAGAAGCAGTACAAGAAGAAAAATGCATAATGCTTGAAAAGTTTGTGCTTGTCTTGCAGCACATGCTGTCAATATTTTCTCAAAGACAACAAGAAAAATGCAACGATGACGCAGCCGTTGCTCTCGCAGATACACAGAAACAGTTGAGCTTATATGTAAATACACATACAATATACAAGTAAGTATGCTTTACAAATAAGTAGTTGTAGTTAGTTACTTGAAGCACACATCACTCGAACGACATTTGTGCAAATGAGGCAGGCGTGCTGCGACAACATGCCTTTCGTAAGTGATTCTGTGTCAATGGCAGCCTCAGCAGTAGAAACATCAAGAACATCAACGATAATTTGCTTCGATGCAAGTGGGTTTAGCGCAGAGTTCAAAGTTCCACTCAGTTGAGCAGAGTGTGAGAAAATACACGTATTTATCTTCGAGTTGTCATCGAACGGATATTTGATTTAACAAGACAACTGCGGGAATTCACATCGCCACAGTTCGAAATTGCATTTCGTTGCTTACTTTCGCAAAGGCGCGCAAAGTCAAAGGCAGCAGACGAAATCACTTTGGAACGATTGAAAAATGAGTTAATGACAGTTTCAAGGCAGCTTCATCGATAGCAGTTGCAATTAAAAGTCGCAGAAATATGCAAAACGAAGTTCATTAGAAGAACTGTTAGCAGCAGCGGTTTAACGTTGCAATTGTCATTCTCATTCTCATTCTCACTGACAATTGCGGGCAAGTGATGTTTAATGGGGGCTTTGGTTTCATTTGGCTGCGAGCTTCACGCAAACAATAGAGCCAATGCAGTCGTCGGAGCGAGCAGCCAAAACCAGGCAGCGAAAGTCATGGCGCTGCATATGAAGTAGGCAGGGGTATGTGGGGCAGCACGACGAATGGTTAAAAACTCATGAGTTTCAAGTCACTCACAGCGACCCTCAGCAGCAGACACAGTTGGTGGTCACTCGCAAAGAAATCATAGCGCGGGCATGGCGTGGAGTGAAGTGTTTAGTCGGCGCGGTTGCACTGCCACTTTGAAGTGAAGTGCGCTTGCGGCCACATTTAAATGCAAATGACGCATTCACATAGCCAAAAGCCAAAGGCAGAGCGGCCGATGCAGCTCGCTGGTGTAAGCGGTTTCTCTGTCGAAGGCAAACTGAAAGTGGCACGCGTTACCATAATGCAGCTGGGGGGCCATACAACTGAGGGCGCCGTTTGCCCCTGGGTCGAGTTAGCTGTTTGAGAAATGGCAATTGTCTGCTGCTGCAACAACAAATGTTTTGCAACATTTCGGTTTTGTTGCGGAACAATGAAAATGTTGCTCAAATGTCAAATCAACTTCAGCTCAACTTATGAATTGTGAGCTTGGTCGTTATTGAGTAAGTCAAACGTTTGCTAATTTCTGTGCTCTCAGCATGACTTTATGCCATGCCACACACACAATCTTCCGATGAACCTGCAAATCACGCTAGGAAATCCTTTTCCGGTGACTCTATTTTTGGGATTTTGTAAAATTTTGAAAAATGTCAAAAACATCACGCAAAATCAACACGAACAATTTTGGGTCCTCTTATTTTAAAATCAAATTCCCTACATTTTCGTTAAAATGGATAAATGGAATAGATTCCTTACGAAACATTTTGTCCCTCTCATTTTCTAAAATGTTCTTTTCTAACCTGCCTGAAAAGCCCAGAGAAATGCAGGCCAGGGAGAGCCACATCCCATATCTCTATGACCTCACAACTTATTCTAGGAAAAATGTCAATTAAAGTTAAGAAAATTAACAACATCAACAAGTGTAATAAGAAACAATAGCATTATTTTTATGATATTATAAGACTAGACTTCATATTCATATGTATTTTTCAACTCCTTGATTTGTCCGCAGCTGATTAATCAGGTCTCATAAGAAGATAATAAGATAATAATTCTGAAAGGCGTTGAAGTAAGTTTAAGTTTTATTTCCCAGCAGAATACCCAAATTTTAAGGTTGTTAAGGTCATTATTATGAAGAAATACTTGTATTCATATTTATATCACTTGCCAACAGTATTACATAGCGTGCCTGCTACACAAGTCAGCGTAACTCCTTTTTGTAGAATTAAATTAAAAATAAATACACATTTGTGTTACACATAAACTATTTTTGATGTAAAAAAATATGAATTAAAAATAACAATGAGTTAATACAATGTTCGCCATCCAACTTGTTTTACACATTTTAATCGCAGAGACAATCATTTAAACTTACGATATTATTAAAGACCCAATTGTTCTATATGTATTTCCATTAATTAATGGATTAATGGATTAAGATGCCCGTTACAAATCTTTTTCATTTCATTGTCGATAAAGGTAACTCTTTTAAATTTCAAATGATAATTCCACAATGACTCTTGAAATTAGAGTAAGAAGGAGCCATCACTAATCGAAGGGAGTAAGAAGCTGATAAGCAGTAGAGAAAGGCAGTAAGCAGCAGCAGACGGACGCCGCAAACACTTATTTAGCTCATTAGTTTAATCTACTCATTTTTTAATCTATTAATTCAACACAAAATTAAATATTACACACATTAAATATTACATAAGTATATACAATACAGCTCAGTTTTGTGTTCAAGACACATAGTTCCTTACAGTTTCTACATGGGTGGGACGATCGTTGAAGAGTGAGCAGTGAATAGATTCACAATAATACCGCAACCTTTGTGAAAGTGCAAAATTTCTATTTTGTATTAAAGAAGTAATAATCACAAGAGAAAATCTGAAACTCTATTCCAAAAAAAAACCAATATCCATATATAAACAGGCCTAGACATTCTCTTTCGCGACACTTTACGCCTGAACTATATAACCGATTTTAATAAAAGATATACAATTCGAGAGGATTCCATTTGCAAATGCGCACAATACACTTTTTATTAAAATGACTTATGTATTGTGAAATGCAACAACACAACGTTTCTCTCAGGATTGGTGTCTGCTTCCAGCACACGTGTCGGGTCCGAGGCACTTTAACAATGGCTAATTATTGAATATTTTCGTAGTAACTGAACATGATAGAACTTTGCAATGAAAGATAATGAAAAAGGGAATGAGACGCACATGTACATACACAAGTTGGTATGATATGATATTATGATATTATCATCCAACAGACTTCGGCTCACGTGAGTCGAAGACTGCCTATTGAAATGTGTTACAAACATCAAGACAAATCCAAAACGGCCAATATTGTGTATAGCGTATTCAACATAAGAGAGAAAATGAAAAAACACCAAGGTGCGGAAAATGTGTTTGTCATCAATTGAATTTGCCAATACTCGAGTCGGGCTGAATAGAGTCGAAACGACGTCAATGGGAATTTTGATTTATGAATTTGAGTTCGGCTTCAACTGCTGATATGCGCCGGAAGTCTGATAAATCGAATAGAAACGTAGCCCAAAGAAGCAAATAAAAATATATTTGTGTAGCATAGCAGCTAATTTTTAAAGGGCGCTCCCTTTGAGTGACTCTCGAGTGTTTCGATTTGTTGCGTAACGTGAGTCCTTTAAACTTTGAAGCACGCATTTTTCGATAAGCAGTTGTCGTATGCATATAAGTTGCATCGGGGAAGCTGCTTTAAAAAAGGCGTGGCTAGGGTGTTCATATGCTCACTTAGCTGCAAGTCTTCAAGAAGAACTGGCAAAGAACTGGGCACTCAAATGGCGTATAAGTGCACACTTGAGTGGTTGTTTTACGTCTATAGCAAAAGCAAAAGCAATTGCTGTCGCTGTTGCTGTCGCTGTAGTCGGTGTGACAGTAGTACTAGAATCAGTAGCAATAGCAACAATAATAAGAAGAGCTTAGAGACAGCTCAGCAGCAAGCAACGACGACAACGACAAGTACAATTTCGTACTGATGCTGATGCTGATGTTCGCTCCTTCACGATTCACTTATATTTATGACTTTTACACTGCAATGCATTTTCCTAGCTCGTCTTCATACGTCATGATTGTCTTATTGTATAATGTGTTTTTGTATGTTAGTGTGTATATTTACTGATGTAAGCGCTTTATTATATGCGTGTGTGCGTGGGCTGCCTTTCCGTCTCGTCTACTTCCGCTTGCAACACATTTTCTACGAAAATTGTTTAGAATTGCGAGAAAATACGAAAATGCCCTGTTTAAAGCTGCACAATGATGGGGTGGTACTTTAAATAAGAAGCAGAACAGTAGAAAAGAAAAAAGAAAAGAGTGTATGAAGCAGAAGAAGAAGAAGAAGAAGCTAAGCATTTTTATGGCTGCCTCTTTTTAAATTGCATTATGACAACAATGGTTGTAAGAACAAGCGCACAGGCGAAACAATGGAATATCAGCAAGGAAGTCTTAAATCTTTAAACTTATGTCTAATCAAAAGGCACTTCAAGCAAAAGCCTTCGCACAGGTGCATACTACCAAAGCGGCCAGCTTTTCATTTCTACTAGTGCTCGCACAAAGGCCAAAATGCAATCACTATAGCGATAATACAAAACATTTGAGTACCATTTATTAAAATGTCATTTATCTCATTACCACGTACATTTCTCTTTCTCTCTTATATGTAGTTGTGTTTGTAACAATTTTAAACCGTTCTTACGCCCACAATAAATAACTAATTTTATTATAAAGTATTTTGTGCACATCTACAAATGAAAACCTGTCAAACGGTATATTATTTAACAAAATCAGTTATATAGTTTAGGCACAAAATGATGGTAAAGAAAATGTCTTATGTATAGATGTAGATTCCGACCTCCCTAGCGCTACAGCAAAGACACACACATTTGTAAAGCTTTTAAATGAATTAACAATTCATACTACACTTCCCAAAGGAAATCGCATGCTTAATTTGTCAACTCTTTTGCCGTCCAATAACGAAGCTCAATTTAATGACGCTACTCCTACTTCGATTTTGTCTTCAAAGGGTATAATGCTTTAACTGCTGTCACTGTTACTGGCTCAGCACGCTTTTCAGACAAAAGAAGCCCTTAAACAAAAGACCCAAATTGTTATTTCTTCAGTTTTATTGCCGCACCGAAAAAGTCTTACGCCGACAACACTCAATACGCCGCAACTCAACGCGTTTCCGGGAAAATGGCTTAACAGAGGATTTAACGTTTAATACTTTCGTTTGCAGCGCGCCTCGTTGACTTGAATGAAAAAAGCAGCAGAACAAAGCAAAACGAATTAAATCCTTTTATGCGCGCTTCACTGCTTTTGTGCTCTCTTGATTTCGCCTAATGCTGCCCCAGCTTAAATGAATTAGTTTCTAATTCACAAGCTTGTACGCTTGTAGCTCATTGTATTTGTCAATGACATAAGCCGTATGTAAGTCGCCAATCATAGTGCCAACCAACAATGGCAACGGTGACAACGACATTGAAAAATGGCAAGTGAACAGGAAAAAGGAAAGCGCAAAGCGGAAATGAAGCAAAGCGCACCTGTGTTTCGCACGATTACGGTTCATTCACACGTGCAGAAGTACTCGTTAATATTACTCAAAATTGCCGCGAACACAAAGCGCACTCGAGGTCGTCGACAGCCACATTTTCTGCTCGTGCTGCTGCTTCTGTTCGAAGAGTACTTGAAAAGTTTCACAAAAATAAATTCGACAGAAAATTACTTCAAAAATCGTCTTAAGTCGTTGTCCTCGTCGTCGGACTTTGTATAAACAACGGAAAGTGATGCTTAATAAATAAGAGCAGAAAACAGCAAGCGAGGTAACAGTGGCACAAAATAGACAAATAAGCACACATAAGAACGTTTTATAATAAGAAGAACGTAACTTAATTTTAGCTATGCCGAAGTTGTAATACTCTTCAGGCTAAGAGCCTGGAATTTACATAACAGCAACACAACAATCTATCCTCCGATTTTCTGTAATCCTGAAAGAAAGTATACACGAATTTCAGCTTTATTTATAAAATTTTTATTTTTTCTATGCAGTAAATATCAAATAACCTGATGATAAGTTGGTAGGGTGACTAATTAAACAAATTTCTATTTAGTCAACTTCAAGACTTGTGAAACATCTGTGTTTCAGTAGGGTAAAATTCTGCATAGCGTAACGCTCGCATACAATCCAACTTCGTCAACGGCTCGCGCACCAGGACATACGAATTCGTTCGGGTCATTTCCCACATTCATTTAAATCTGCTTGAATGTGCTCGTTGACTGAGTAGCCTGGGGGAAGTGTACTAAGGTTGTCGGGAAAAAAATTTCTGGAAATTTCACCAACTATTACCTATTAGAAAATATCAAGATATTACTGCAGTAGGGAGGTGGTGGCCAAAAGTAAAACATAGGTTGAGGGGTTGGATAAATTTTTAAATAAGAAATCCATGGATTTCATAGTAGAATTATATAACAAAGTTAACGAAATTGTTGTTGTGAAATTCTAATGGTACAAATTGTAATTGAGTACGTTACAAAAAATTCCCATATAACAAGGTACCCCATAGAATTATGGAAGGCTATTCCGTACATGGTCTTGAAATTGTTAAACGCTATTAATGTAGAACTGGACCACGTCTTCTCAAGTTTATCACAAGGAAGCGTGTTCCCTATAAGAGGTTGAATTTAATGAACTTATATGCAGGTAATATCGATTCATTATCATTCTTTTCCTTCGATGTCGAAACAACAAACCTTTCTTTCGAAGAAGCCGAAAATTGTTTTGTTCGATGGATTGCCTCAAAAGACCAATCTTTGCTTTGCTTGATGGGTGAGAGTCATAAGAATGAAAGGAAACGATAGTTTGATCGGAATAGAACTAATATAAGAACTTAGGATAAGGGGTAAGTTTAAGGTAAGCCTGGTAAGAGATCAGCGCGTCAGCTGCTTATTCCTAACGCACCCTATCCTACATACATATATATATGTATATATAGCCGGACAGCCGTAACACAAGCACTAGTCTCATCGAACTGTTGAAAAAAACAGAAACTCTGTAGGTTGTCTAATATCTCATGCACAATGTTACAAACGTCTAGTTGCCATTGAAGTATGTGCTATTCTCTGAAAGGAAAGAGCACAAAAAATGAAGCAAAAGCAACTACAAAAACTTGTATTACCTTTTGGTATTCAAAAAAAAAATTGTTTTGTTGTTGTTCGCCTCTGTGTTTTTTCACGCCTTTGCTGCTCGTATGTTTGCTGTGATTTCCTAGCCAACTGAAACAGACAGAAGTCAAAGTTCTGGGCACATATACTGCACTGTACGATGCCTAGTCGGTTCAAGAGGCAATGATAACATATTATGGCCATAATATATATTAAGTTCCAAAAATTACGTGCATAAAAAAATGCGATAAATGTGCCTTGCAAAGTAAAAGTAAACTCGGAAATAAGTCGACAAGCTTCTTGGCAATATACGAGTACACACACGCGGGCGCATACACACACCAGCAGCAAGTACAGCGATTTGGCACCGAATGTATCCATGCTTTGAAGTAACACTTAACAACAACATAAGATTCAATTATGTCAGGCGCACTCAGACTCACGACACAGAACCCAGACTTGGCTGATGTTTATTTCAGGCAACGCAAAGGGAAACAGGTCGCAGCCAAATCACTGCGCCTCGTTTGCTATAGACAAGAACGAAGAACATTTTGAGTAAATTTTCTGTTGAATTTACCACAGCGCCACACCCATTGCGCCCACTAATTGGCAAAGTTTCTATGCGTGTGCGGTGCAGTGCGGTACGCGAGAAAAGTGAAAGCTCATGTGAGTACAGCAAAAGCGAACATTATGCGTCATGTGTGTATGATGTCTACGCGTATGTGTGCGTGTGTTTATGTCAACAAATAAGCAGAGAGAAAGTAAGGCAGCGAAAAAATGTAAGTAAAACGTTAACGTTTTTTGCTTAAATCTGGCTCAGTGTTGCCTAATTTGTATGCCTTTATGTCGTTGACTGCTCTGTGCTGTGCGATGGCAATGGTGTTGGCTAAGACGAGGACATTGGCGAGAATGTTGGCAAACACACTCACTACGCTGAAAGCGCGCATGGTGCGCCTGAATGACAGCAATGGCAGACAGACAGTTAGCAGCGAGATTCACTGAATGACTGACATAGACTTAGTTGCCTTGCTGTGCCTACATTTCCATTTGCTTTCAAATACACACACACATCATAGTTAGCACACGTCATGTGGCGAGTATTTATGTGTATTGGTGCGGGTGTGGCTATGCACTTGCCGCCCATTCATGTACTCAAACATTGTATGCGTATTTTTTACGTCTCCTCTTGTTCTTCAACGCATCTTGTCGCTCATGAAAACTCTCAAAATTAATTCTTTTTTATTATAAACGAAGCCAAGCAACGAGCGCAGTTGAGTCAACAACTGCGAAATTGCGGAAATAACTTTAATTAAAACTGTTTTTCTTGGCGTTAATGGGGCGTGGCAATGCATAAACCACATTTGCAACAGCGCAAGCTGTGTGAAAGTCATTACGCCCATTACGTGTGTGTGAATTTGTTGCGTTTTAAGTGTCAGGACAGTAATTGCAGCTGATTAAAGCTTTTAATTTAAGTACAGGATTTGTTGTGGCTTCCTTGGTTGACACAAATACTCGCAAATCAACAACCCAAATATATAAGGGCTCTACCTCCAACCAAAAGAAAAAAAATTGTTGCCCTCGAAGACTCAATTTTGTCACTTTGTGTCCGATTACAAGGACTGCAATTATTTTGTCCTTTCACTTTACGATATGAGTTCGACATTTATATGCTCGTCTTATTTCATTAGTGTTCTTAAGCAATGAAATATATGCAACTGCTTTTGAAGGCTTAAAATATAATTCCTTTTCTCGATTTAATTAAATGATTTTTCTTGACACTCAGCACTGAAATAACAACTGTTAACATCTTCGTGTGCCTGCGTGTTTGTATATTTTCAGTGCTTGTTGCTCACGTCCTTTTTTCCCATTTTGGTATTTACTGCACTTACTAAATTGATTTCCCATCAAGCCCCTGCTTATTGTGTCATTCGCTTTTAAGTTGTTACCTCAATTGATAAATACGCTTCGGAAACAAGCCTACAGGCAGGCATTGGGGCTACGGGCACACCCAATGTTCTTCTTCATAAATGCTTGTTGTTCTTTTTCTTTTGAGATGTCAAACTGACTTCGGTAAGAGACTGAAAAATAAATTTTTTGCCTGTTGCTTACAACCACTTTTTGTAAAGCAGGCCACTGCTACTTCTTGTTGTCGTTTGTTTCGCCCTAAGCCACTTCATTTATAAAGATTTTCTTAGCTTGATAGAAGTACCGCCCTAAGCATTTCCAAGAGTGCATGCTACATTTTCAAAGCTCAAGCGACGACAAACTGAATGTAGCAGCAACTCAATTAAAATAATTTCAAAGCACAAAAGTCGTAATTGAATACTTAAAGGGTCAATAAGCTACTTATTTGATGTTTGACTGTATAGGAAATCTGTTTATAGGAAATTCCAAGTAATGAAAATTATTCTTTGGGCAAGTTGATTGCTATTATAATTTATAGCCCAAGCGAATTGATATGAATTAAAATGCTTGTGGGAACAAAATTAAAAGGTAAAAAGAAAATAGATAAGAACAGAGTAAATTAGATAAGTTTTAAGACCAGTGGATAAAGAATTAATTAGGCGAAAACGGAGATGAATGAATAAAGGTGTAGATAGAAATAGAGATAAATGGAAGCTTTGCCATTCCTTGGCTGATTATGCAAAAGTAGATTATACCAATCAGCGGCGGAGGACAAAGGCCCATTATTTTGGCATCAAAATATATTTCAGCGCGTTTTTTGGTTTATACTGATTTGATTGACTTATTAAGTGCTGATTGATTGATTGATCCATTGATTCATGGATATCACACCAAAAATGACAACAATCACTTGAAAACTTCAACACTTCATAGCGAACTTCATTCAAATTCAAAGTTTCTCAAAGAGTGTATGCAAGACAATCGTAAAAATCGATTCAGTCAAAGTGTTCCGGACACGCACAGACAAAAAAATATTTGAAATAAAAATTTTTTGTTGGGCACTAAAAAATGACAACAGTTTTATCTTCGATGCTTTTTATGCTTCGATGAGAAGCTTTGTATTAACATGCATATGCCACAGCACCCAGCCATAAAGAAATGCCCATATTGATGGTGCTTGAACACACAAAGCTTTAGATGCGAAGACACAAATGGGAATAAGTTATTCAAGCTCGTGTGCGGCATATTTCAATGGAAATTTTTAGCTATTTCAGTTAACGGTTATCTTGAATATGCGATTTTCCCTAAGTGTGAAAGTGTGTGTTTGTGTCGGTATGTTGTCTGCCCCCACCTCGTACACAGCAATATGTGGTCAAAGTTGAAATGTTTTGGTCGACATTTCACTTTCTTTTTTCGCGGAAGTAGGCGTAAGGGTAGTGTACTTGCACACAACTTTGCAGTCATGCTCATTTAACTTTTCTCTCGTGTTGACTTTGCGGCATATTACACAAATATATGTTTTATACGACATCTGCACCATTAATCACTAATCGTTTTCTCCTCTTTTTTGCGCTTCCTCTTTCTTCTACTTGATTTCTTTTTTGGCTGTTGTCATAGCGTAGATGATGAAAAAATACGCGACACGAGTAATTTGTATGTTGTTGCTTGCAGCACAGTAAAAAAAAAAGAAAAAGATAACATTATACCCAACTCTCCTTGTCTTTATACCATTTCTCTGTGGCATGCAAGGTGCGCTGTAAAAAATTAATAATAGATAATAATTTATTAATACAAATGACGCCTGAAAACAACACCCAAGCAGATCAAGCGCAGCAAAAAGTGGCACTAAAATTTTGTCTATTTAATGGAAATGGTTTTTTGGAGCTTTGCTCATGTCACAAATTAATGAAATTAGTGTTGAAATTTAGCCGCCATGCTGCCCTTATCTGCATTTGTGCTTTCCCAAGAACCCGATTAAAGTCGCTGGCTCAATCACAAATCGCTAGTGATAATGATAATGCAGTTCGCAGTAGAGCAAGCAGTTCTTTGTTATTATTAACGTTAAATTTTCGCACCAGTAAAATCAGTATATTGTCATAAAATTACATAACTCTTATCTATAGAACAATACCTTTTCAACCATATAATTTTCATTAAAATAAATTACAAAAAAACTAATATATATAGATACTAGCACAGTACGCTTTCATATCTTACATACACTCATGCACGCACGAAAACAATTTCATGTGTCGTCAGAGACAAAGAACACCAGAAGCTTCTCTATACATTTTACTAGCGAACGGAAAATCTTTGCAAGGAAGCAACAGAGCACACAGGATGTCGATGCCGAAGCATCCTTAAATTTTGATGATTTGCAATTTTGGCAGTTTTCGGTAAGGTGCATAGACACACATTACAATTGGGGTCATTGTTGAAGCACACACAGGTATACACATACACTGAACGGAAATGTGAGTACAATTGACAAAATTCATTCATCGTTGTTGCAAAGGATTACGAAAAACCACTTATGAGTAACTCGAACAATGGTACGCACCGAAGTTATAAGCTCATGTGCTTTTTATTTTGGTGCTTCTACGCTTAGGGTTTCGGCTAATGTAATAAAATTTTTGGTGTCGGAATTTGACTACAAGAACACACAGAATAACACGCACACATACATATACATACACAGCATTTTATGCATTAATTTCATTACATTTCGCTGACTCTCTCCAATGTCGTCGGGACTAATTTAAAATGTTGGCGAAAAATCTGAAATGAGTATAACAATAGTAAAGCAGCTGCAACAAGCAAAAGGACGCACGCACGCAACGCTAGTCTGAATAAGAGTGGGTGCGGCTTGCGTGCCAAACCAAAAACTGAAAGCAACAACAAAAGCTGTCACACTTCGCTGCAGCCTGGCTTTGTATTTTTGTTGTTGTTTTTGTGTGTGCTATTGTCACCACTTTTGGCAATGCGAAATGCTGCAAGCAAATGAAATAGCAATGAATGCGGCTTTTGCATAATTTCGTTAAAGCGCAGCCCCTGTGAATGCACGGTAAGAAGTTTCGGGGAAATGGCAGGTTCTGTAGTCATTGGCATAGAGCGACAAATGCATCGTAATAAAAGCAAACAACCATAAAGGAACAAACAAGCAACAAACAAGCAAAGACAAGCAGCTACCGCAATTAAAAGTGGGCTGTCAAAGGCGCTCTTAGTAGTGATGGGTGTGGTCAACATTGTTTGCTTTCAAGACTATGTAATTTCGTTTGAGCCCTAAAACGGTACCACGCAATATAGCTGGCGCTTCATTACATTGCATTCACGTCATTTACTGCGCTTCAATGCCGCTGCTAGTGACCTAAATAAATTTGTGCATGCGATTTCTGTTGCGATCGCATGCGATAAATTTTTTTCTTCATATTTTTTTATATGCTTGCGGCGCTTTGCTTTACGCAAGTAGTTAGCCAATTGCAGTGCAGGGTAAGTTACTTTAAAAAGAAGAAATAGAAAAGCGTGAAGAAGGAGAAGAAGAAGAAGAAGATCATGAGAGCACAAGTTGTGTGGACAGTTTCGCCTTACATGTCCTTTGAACTTAACTGAAGCCGTTGATGTCCGTTGTGTCAAAACGCAGCGTTGCTTTATAATGGAATATTTTCGTTCTATCTTTTTTTTAATATAATTTTTCTTCATCTTCTTCTTGCTTTCTTTTCAAGATATTTTATCTCTTAAGTTTTGGTATCCAAGTGGTTGCTGTTGTTGTTGTCAGCGTCTTCAGCGTCTTCAGCGTCGCCAATGTAGCTGCCGCCAACGTCGTCGCCTTTCTTACTTGACTGTTGATAACATATTATGACACAATGTTGACAGTTTGACTGTGTAACAAACGAACGTACGACTGAACGAATGTAGCAGCAAATAAGTTTCTTACAAACAATAACAACAAACTATAGATGCGGGGGTAGAAGAGGAACAACAAGAAGCAGCATACAATTCATGAGTAGCAGGTCACAAACTCAATTTACAGTTTGCCATCGAGCGAGTTGAGTTCATGCACACAAAATCTATGCAACGAAACACACACATACACACACACACATGCACATCACAACAGACTCACACTTAGCGACTAAGCCAATGAACAGCTAAGCTGGCCAAGGTACATTAGATGAAGCAGATACTCGTATTAATAATTGAGATTGTTGCGTACAGAAGGAGGTTGTGATTTAAAGGTATTCCTTTTGGTTTTTAAAGGCTACGGCACACTTAACACAGACTATAGTTACTGCAGAATGCATTAGGATTTAGTCAGTGCGTATACGTAATATTATTGCTCAACCTAGGGTCATTGCACTGCGGTGCGGTGTACTCGTATGAAGAATTGCCAAACATAACAGTAAAAACAACTTTAGCTTGCCACAATTGATGTTGCTTGTGCAGCTTAGCTAAAGTGGATACACCTTTACCAATATTTTAAATATACCGAGAGCAGAAGACGCACGCCTGATTTGCATAGTGGAACTAAGTGCCCAGCAAAACGTTTAATTAAAAAGTTCCAATGCACTAAAATTCTACAAAATTTTAACGAATAAACTTTTAATAGCAACACAAAAATGTTCGCTTAAAGTTCAACAAAGTCCGAAGGAGTTCAGGTTGCGTCGGCGACAGCTACAGAGTTGGCGCATGCAAAAATACGACAAAGTTCAGCGACGTTGACAACGACAAAAAGGGAACGAAAGAACTTTCAAAATTATTGTACTAAAACACAAAAATATTCACTAGTTGCATGACTACAATGACAGCGCCAACCGAAAACAACAACAACAACAATAAGTCGCATAACAACAAAAGGTGCTTGCTTGTCGACTAAGACATTGTCATGGTTAGACGCTTTGTTGTTCTCGTAGTTGCCACAGCAGCCGCAGGTGTAATAAAACTCGCATTCAGAGAGCTTTATGCTTTATGCAAGGCTAAGCGTGTAGGCAGCTAATTTGTGTTTTAATGAACACACAGACACACACACACACACATACATAGCCTAAGTACGACAAATAGTTGTAAATGTTGCATGTATCTAGATAGGTGGCGAGGCCTCTACTCTTTTCACTGACTTTTAATGAGTAGCTCTGCAGCATTTTCATGCTTTAGTATTTATATGGTAAACTGTGATTATTTATGTCAACAATTCAGTGCACTTCAGTGCAGTACAGCTAAAGCTGAAAATGTGAAAAGCTACTTTGATGTCTGCGCTTAACGTGAGTGAAGCTCGACGTGTCGTACTAAGATTAACAGAGGACAAATAGATTGCAACAACTGAAATATTTTCATTAAATTATATTGACCTTTCTATGCCATTTAATCAGTTATACAGACATCGAAGATAGAACAAAGTATCATATATATCATATATATATATATATATATATATATACGTGGGAGTATGTTAAACTACCACTGCAATATTAAACAACACCTTCAGTATGTTTTGGATTTTGATATGATTTTAATTGGATTTTAATACGATAGGAAACACTAATTTGATTGTAACAGAATGTGCGTCGTGGTCAAGGCGTTCACGTTAGTCTTGTTCTTGCTCATGCCAGTCGCTAAAGATCGACCACCGCCTGATAGATTTTTATCGTTCGGCTTACGATGACTACAGGTCCTCTGCGGCCGTTACGGTTCAAATACTTCACCAAGAGATGTCGCCACATATATATAGATATTTATATACCCAGCCTCGTTGTGGCTCTGTTAAGTTTAATGAAGCAGATTAATAGAAAAATTATACCTTTGAGTCATTCTTTATCTGATTCACTCGTTTGCTGTAGCACCTTCTTACTCCCTTTGATTTGCAATTGCTTGCCGCATTCTTCCGCTCACCAAGTACGACGACTTGAGATTGATTGTCTTCGTGGAATTACTTTAGTAAACTAGCAATGAAATGCTCGCAATACTTTTAAAAAGAAAATGTGAAACTCACGAACCAAATAATAAATTATAAAGAACAAAATAAAAAAATACTAACGAATTATTTTAATTTAAACGCGGTGCAATTTACACAGTACACTTTCAACGCGAAAACCAAAATGTTGCACTAAATTAATAAATTAAAAAACTTACTTAAATGGCCATCAGTGACATTCAAAGCGAGTACTACTTTCTAAACACAAATAAAACTAAATATATTTTTTTAATGTCTTTCCATGATTTTGAAATTTATTTTGGCATACAAGTCTATGGCATTGCTGCTATCTAGCACCTTGCTAAGATCAGAGTTCTTCAAGCCAAGGTGCTTCGCAAACTTTCTGGCGCCCGTTGGTATATGCGAACAGAGAACTTAGAAAGGGATTTAAGTGTTCCCCAAAATTGGGTATGCCCTAAGCCAACAAGCTGCAGCATATTTACAGCGGCTCAAACATCACCTAGCTAAACGCTTTGCCAATAGATTCTTATAATTCTAATTTCAGTCACTAATCACACTTAGCTCAGTTCCCATTTCCATTAACTAAGTTGTTACGTAGTTGTTCCTCTCTTTTAGTTTAAATTTAAGTTGTTCTCCAATAACAGTAGCATTAAATATAATCATACTATCTATCTATATACACATATATATATATATATATATAATTCGAAGTATGTTTGTATTTTTTTTTTGGTTTGTTTAATTGTCCGTTATGGATGCCGAAACCGCTGTACCGATTTTGATGCAATTTTCAGATCATCTTTATAATTGCCTTTAGAAGTGTACTGTGAAATACCGTGCACATACAAAAAATGACCTACCACCTATATAGTTATATATACTCTCAGTCATGCATTCCCTCATTCAGTCAATGACTGATTCAATCATTCATTCTAAAGCTGTAGCTCTACTCGACAACTTTTTCTAATTATATGGTTTATCGTGCACTTTATTGCGAGCTGCTTTTCTCTCGGCCGAGCGCCGAGCAAAAACTAAAAATAACAATGGCCACTGTCCAAGGATGTCGGCGTCATATTATTACACACGCAGCTGCTCAATATTTTCATCATCTTCATAATTAACATCATCATCTTCCTCATTATCAATATTTTTATCCCATCTCATCATCTACATCTTAATCAGAGCAGAGCAAGCAACTTTTTTACAGATTCAATTTCAAAATCACTGCAGGGATTTCAACAATGAACGCCTAAGTAGCCTTTTAACATTTATTAATTTCAATGCGCCGCTTGCTATGCCCGCCAGCCACTTCATGTTGCCTGCTTTTTATGCCTTCTTCCCTTGCTTAACTTTGTTTTTTTTTTTCGTTTCTCACTCGCTTGACTTGGCATTCCTTTGCTGCTGCACTCTCGAGTCTTGCGAAACTCGTTGAAGCCTCTGAAAGTCCATTGAAACGCTAATTTCAAATGAAATTGAATTTAGAAGAAGTTTTGAGAATCATCATAAGTTGATCAAGCAACTTACTCGACGTCGACTAGGTTGTCGTGGCTGAAGAGTCGCTGTGGCACCCGTGGGAAAATAACTTTGCCAAAGAAGTTATGCTTGTTGAGCAGTGACAGAGACAATAGACAAATTGCCCAGTGGCCAAGTATAGCTGCCTTGAGAGTCTTCGGCAGCGGAATAGAGGCCGAGCCAAAGGCAAATATTAAATATTTCAAATGTGGCTTCTGCTTAATTTAGTTTTCTGATTTATTTTATTAAATTTTTTTTCCAATTACACTCTGTTCTTATTAAATTTTTGTTATTGTCTTTGTATTTGTTTTGTATTTGTCTCTCTTAATGGTTATTTGTTATTCTGTCAGTTTTAATTTCACGCGTGTCAACATGCAGCAGCATCACCATTCACTCTCAACTACATAGGCTTGGACGCTGCGCTCCAATTCAGACTAACCAGTTGGTGGTATGAGCCTTGCATTCGATTCTGACTATTGATGCGATAAATGCTAACGATGTGAAAGATTTATAATCAATGATTAATGGCGGAAGACGATGCGGAAGCGTAGCAAGGCCGATGCGAGATTCACGGCTTGCATGCAACTGCAACTGAAATCGTACTCTCGGTGACCTCCTTTCACAGCTCCGTGTGCCGTCTGCTGCTTTCTGCAGCATAATAATAAAATGCGATTTCTGTGCAAATTCTGTATAAACGTGCGAATACACTTGACAGCGTAGTGAGGCCAACCCTTTACCCTTTACCTGCCTTGGCTGTAGTATTCATAACGCCTGTTTTTAAATGCATATCAATGCATTTGGTAATTTCATTTTTATTGCAATCGGAAGCACACAATAGGAAAACGCCAAGTGTTGCTCTCGTTGTTGTGATAGCGGAAGTGTTATGCATTGGATGGATCGGAAGTGCAATTTTGAAGAATTCGATGGATGGAGCGCTTTTCGTTTGTAGACTTTGACTGTTTTCGTAACTGCTGATTTATGTTCTACATCTAGCATAGCTATTCGAAAACTTAACCTACTCAGCCAAATGAAAATTCAATAAAATGTCGCTGTTACCATAAAATACATGCGGCAAATCAATATTGTTATCTGTACAGACGCGTACAATACGAAAGACTGCTCCAGCACTAAAAGACAGCTCAGCGCCATAACATGCTTTGTATTCATAAGTAGGTGGTTAGGAGCTTGTGAACAATACAATACAGCAACCTATACTTGAATAACAAAACTTAACTTCAGCTTTAGACTTAATAAAAAACACTTATTACACTATCGCATATGCCGTCGCCGTTGAAGATGCCAACAGAAAAACAATAATCCGTTGGGAATCGATTGTTTTAACGACTATGTAACGCGTTCCTCAACACTTTGTTTCGAATATTTTTTTATTCATCTAAGCTACTTTTGAAAAACATTTCACTCTTTATACCACAATACAAATTACTCAATATTCACAAAGCTCAAATATTTCAAAGCAAAAACAAGTGATTTTCATACGCGTTAATTTTCAGTCTAAAAAGTGGTAAACTCATTTCGCGCTGCTGTTTTTTTTTTTTTTTTAATTTAAATTTGTACTTTATAAATCAAGGATCAATCAGATATGAGTCACTCTTTGCAGTCTACCTTGAACCAGCTTTTTGAAAAGCCTAAAGATATAGTTCTAAAGTCGTCTCAAGCGGTCGCAGTGGTCAGTGCCTTTCCTAAAGCTGAGTTTCATTTTTTGGTAATACCAAAATATTATATAGGAAACGTTTTCGCGCTTAATTACGGCCATTTGCCACTGCTGGAGGAGATGTACGATCTAGCAATTGATTTGATCAACAAGGAAACCAACTTGCCAGCATCGCAATTTCTAATTGGCTTCCATATATCGTCTCAAATGTCAATACTCAATTTGAACGTCATTTCTATGGATTTCGTGTCGTTTAATTTAAAGACGAAACATCATTGGAATGAATTTCATTCTCTTTTATTTTTGCCGTACAAAGTCGCATTTGGTACCCTGAAATATAAGGGTTTCATAACGCCTATGACAAAAGCGCAAATTAGTGAACAACATAATCTGGAGTTATCGTGCAATCAATGCGATAAGATAATGAATAATATTTTCGCATTAAAGAGGCATCTGAATATGCATTGGAAAAATAAGCAAAAGGTGAAACAACAGAAGATGGAGTTGGAGATGCTTTCAGCTTTCCGTAGTCAACAAATGGCACAGCAGGAAGAACAACCACAGCAGCAAAAGCAAAAATCTCACAGTGTCAATGCTAATCTAACCGACTATTTCCAATTAATTACGTTAGAAGAACTAGTTGAGTCTGTGGCGACAGTAGCAAATGCGTCGGCACCAAAGCCAGTTTCTGTGAGAAATCGACAGCCGTCGATACCGCAGCTAACTCAGCACGAACTCAGTGCGCTGTTTGAGGCCTCCGTTCGTTCCCGCATAGAGTGAAACAATTTAATATAGATGCTGTGCACCCATGCACCAACAGTCAACATTAAACATCTAAAATCGCCAAGATCTCTTGCTCAGAACGTTGTCAAATAATTCAAAATCAACTTTTCCTTAACTCGTTACTAATGCAATTATCACCAGTTCCTGAACATCATTAAGCAGCACACCTCCAAGACTGGATGCGCAGAAGGCGACTTTGAAGCAAAAAATCATGCAAATCCAATAAAATCCTTAAGAATTTAGGCAAGAGTAACTGCTTCAGTGATCCAACCGACGTACAATTATTCCTTGGCAGGCAACACCAAGAAGACAAATTTCTGCAAAATAACCACAAGAGCAGAGTTACCACTTCGCAAGAGAATCATGACCCGGTTTGCCCAATCTCAAATCAAAATGAAGCTTTTTTAATATACCAGAACATTAATTTCCTTCAGTCATTCGTTAATTTCAAGCCAACAACATAAACATTTCTTGTAAAACAAGAGCTACGAGCATACGTAAATTTAATGTTTATTTATTGATTATTATACTATTTGGAGTTATTAAATTGATATTATTACATTATTATATTATATTATTAAGATTAAGAATATTAAATTCCTGGTATGGGACTGGTGGCTTCGCTTCACTTGACTGCCTTTTCTTTGCTGACACGGCTGCTGCTGCTGCTGCTTCTGACGGCTAAAAACTGACTGATACTTTGGCTGGGTATCGATACCACGCTAGCC
The DNA here is from genome assembly GCA_035041755.1 of Cacoxenus indagator. NCBI lineage: Eukaryota > Metazoa > Arthropoda > Insecta > Diptera > Drosophilidae > Cacoxenus > Cacoxenus indagator. The sequence goes on from JAWNKX010000242.1 coordinate 2,731,966, forward strand.
ATCATCGACCACCACCAGAACACTATACCTCGTCACATATGTACAAAGAAGCTCTATATATTCTTTATAATTTTTGCGAGACGCGTTGAAATAACTGTGTCTGTTGCTGTATGTCAAACAATTGTAGTGCCCCAGATCAGGAATTAGACCATTAAAGGCAGTAGGTTTACCTGTCGGACGCACTCGACCACATTGTGTCTCAGTTAACTGAAGCTTTTAAAGCTGCAGTTTCTTGAACTCTGTCATGATGGCCATTCGTTACACTGCTCAAGCCTTTGCGAATTATATTTTCTGAAATCAGTGACTCTCTGAATTTATACCCCCAATTGTGAATATACGCAGTTAAACATAACTGATCGCATGCGCTTAATAAGTGATAGAACTGCTCGCGATATTGTAACACTGACAGCACCACTGACCTGGTCCGTGGCTTAAACCATGAAGATAGTTTTTAAGGAAGGCTAGCTGCTTAAGAGCTACGAAAATTGGTAGTTAGCCTGTCTGACACTGACAAATCTATCATCACTTGTGATGAGGTGCTCGTGCTACAGTTAGTTGGGATGAAAAAAGACTCCTGCAGTTCTTTTACCCAAATATATATAAAACAGTCGTGCTTATTGTGGTATAGCTGTTTTGTACCATTGTAATTTGCCATTAATCCTGAGAGAGATTCAGTGTCTTAGCTCCTCTGGTTTAGCCATCATCTCAACGGACAGACTTCTTAATTTTATGTACTGCTAGTTCAAGGCCTATGTATGGCGGCAACACGAATGATTTGCTCGCTAATCTACTCTTCTGGGACATAACCTGTCACACCTCACGAACACTGGTTACGAGCACTGGTTACGTGTCAACAAGGTTGTCTCTCACAATGTATTTGCACTTTGGCACAGACGACAAATTGCAAAGCTAAATGCGCATTTATGAGCAGTTTTAAGTGATTACATTGCAATGAAAGCACAAATTGCAAAGCCAATAAGCAACGACTTGAGCATTTAATCAAACACAACTGTTGCCAATCGCCCAAAAAGGTGACACACTTCGCTGACTTTTCAATGTGCATATTTGGCTTGCTAATATTTAACAAATTAATACACAAGCGCACAAATATACAAACACATAAACACATAAACACATACGAGTATATAAAGGCAAGCATAGATTGTGTGAGCGGGAGAGAAAGAGAGAGAGGAAGGTGGTTGAAACTGTTTAAGTGCCTGTTGGTTAGGTTGCATGCTACCAAAGGAGCCACGTTGTTTATGACTTGCAAATACGAATACAGCTGCTGAGCATATTCGAGCAGCTGATAAGGCAATTTACACGGAAGACTAACATAGATACAGCTATAAATGCAGACGCAAATGCAGCAGATACAAGATACAATTAAGGAAAAAGATAGACGATATAAACAAACAATGCTTGCTTGCTTTTAATGTGGTTTGTTTTATTTTAATTTTTTTTTTCTTATTATTTTTTTGTAGAAAATGTTTCGCTTAAGTTTTATTCAATTTTGCCTGTTGTGCGAGTGTAGCGTTTCAGTGCTCTTCGGCTTACCTGGCCTAGTGCTGAAGTGCTTTGGTTTGTTGCTGTTGTGGAACTGGAACCGATGCAATAAATTGTGGCACTAAAAATAACATCCTTATTGCACTTTGGTGCATAAAACTTTATGCCACTAACTTAGATTGCAGCTAAGAATCGTGTTGCATACAACAAAAATAGCAACAACAAATAAAACAACAAATTGCAATGCTAAGAATGCGAATAAGACTCGCCGCACTAAAAATGATAAATTGTTCAAAACAATCTTTCTTATTTTGCCTGCCTTAGCATAACACAACCGCAAGCAAACTAAGCACAACAGAATGAGTCCTGAACGTGGACGTAGATGGGAGCCAGTGGGCGTGCAACTGCAAGTGAGTTGCGTTGCCTGCACGAATGATGTTGCTTGGTTGCTTGTTTGACTTGCTTGCAAGGCTGCAGCTGTATATTTTCGAAAAAATGTTATATTTTATTTGAGCGAGAAAGTGTGCATAGAACGCGGGACGTGCTATGAGGAAGCCAGCCAATAATATAATGGAAATGATTTATAGTTTTAATTTATGTAAACATGCAAGGACAAATGAAAGTCCGCACACATTCGGGTTAGGCCTCCTAAGGCAATATGAAGTTATTATACAAATTATACAGCGAAATAAATTGTTTAAAGTAAAGTGTATTCCCTACATGCATCGGCAGAATTTTGGGAGTATCATTAGCACCGTATTAAGCTCAACAAAGAAGTGACACGTAAAAGCACTTCACCAAATCAAAGCCATTCATTTATCATCATGATAACCATAGCAGGCGCGTTAATCAGCACTTTAGGTGACGTCGAAAATGTGAAAAGCAAATGATGATATATGAATATGTAATTCTAAAGGCAATAATATTTTCTCAACAGACTGTAAAGTAGCTTCAATTGATGTTGCCATTTGTCATGCTTGAGCACCCTACAAAGCAGCAAGCACTTCACGCGCAATTTGGCAGGCAAATTTATGTGGCTAATTATGAATATAATTCAAACCAAAGCAATGATAATATATTAAAATAAAGTAGTGTACGCCCGCCCAGAGCTTGAAATTTCAACGGCTATAGCGACGATACAAAACAGTCGAGTGTCATTCATTTAAATGTCATAGTATCTTTACAAAAAGCACATCATACATTAATTTGCCACTAGTTTTCATTTCTAATGTTTTCATGTACATTACACTTTGTCGCTCTTACACGTGACATTCTGAGAGAGTTGAAGAATATGTGTTTGTGTAGTGTTTCGCTGTGTTATGCGAAGCGTTTGACATTCTCTGACAACTTTTAACTGCTTTTACGGCCACAATACCTAACTAATTTTATTGAAAAGAATATTGTGCACTACTGCAAATGAAAACCTATCAACTGGTATATTTTTTATCAAAATCGGTTATATAGTTAAGGCGTAAAGTGTCGCGAAAGAGAATGTCTTGGCCTACTCCTTTATAAATAATATTTTCGCTTGCGATTCCCTGCCTCATGTGCTCCGAGTTGTGTTGTGCAACTTTGCGCAAGTGTATGTCTATGTTGCTTAATGCCAACAACAATAACGCCAACAGCAACAATGCCATATACGCCTCTTGACCAATTCCCAGTAGCAATTATTTCATGCACATATGCAAATTAGCATTTTTATTCATTTCGCCGGAAGCTGACATATACGCGACCATTAAGCATAATTTTCTCTGTTCTTATTACTAGCTTGTAAAGGGCTGTGCAAGGATAGTACTTTGTTTCAGTGTGAGTGCAGCGCATTGAAAATTCATTGAAAATTCACTGTTTATTTTTCATTCGTCGTCGCTATGACGTACATCGTTAGTGTACGCAGGCCTTCGTTGTAAACTGGTGCGCCATTAACTTAACGAGCACGCCCATAATTTGTCAAGTTTAAGGACTCATAGCTCGGCCGTCTACGCACAGCCAACAAAAGACGCAGACATGAAAACAGACACTGAAATCAAAGCAAAGCATTGAGAAGGCGCAGCTTTGGCAGAGCTTCCGGTTTAATGTTACCGATGGCTTCCTGTTTTCCATGTTGTGTCACCAGCGTAACAAAACAACGCCAAAGCTAATGCTAAGCTTGTACATATATGCAGGTGCTTGTGTGTGTGTCTATTGTCGCTGTTGGCACATAATTGAGCATGAGCAAAATCGCAAACAAGTTGCAAGTGAACTGGGCGAGGACACGCATTGAGCGTGATTTGTTGCTGACAGCGTCTCGTGCCGCTGCCGCTGAGGGTGATTTATTTGGTGTTGAGCAATTTATGAGTGAGAATATCCGTCAACCCGTGACAAAAAGCACTGGCAGCAATTGAAGCGTGAACTGTTTTCAGCCAAAGAGGTATACACTTCAAAGGGCATTGACAACGTTTGGCGTTTGGGTGTGGTCGCGCTGCAAGTAATTTTAATCAAATCGATTTCCACGAAAATTGCATTTTATGGCTTCCTTTGTCCACCGCAATATTAGCTAATTAAATAACATAACCCTACAATCTATTCATTATTTAAATTCCTCAAATCCATAATTTAATTGAAGCCCTTAAGTGCTCTCTACTTTGACACACTTGTCACACAAACGTAACGATTGATGTTGACGGCGGTTGCAGAGCTGCTGAGTGTGCTGAGTGTGCTGACCACAAGCCCAACTCAACACAACTTAAGTCAAGTGAACTCAACTCATCTCAACTGAACTCAACCAAATCGAAATGCACGTCTTTCAAATTTGGTCAACTTGACAAACACCTTTTTCCGTTCAGACCCCAAGGGCACCCACATTCGTTGCATCATTCAAATGCACTTGTATGAAATGCTTGCTCGAAGACGACTCGATTTTAGTTGACCACTTTTTAAATATGCAAGAACCAACAAAATTCACTCAATTCGAGATTGGTTTTGTCGACTAAGATACGGAGCTAAAGCACTGCTCGATTTAGAGACAGAAAGTATTGCTGCTGTAGCATGGCATGTTTTACAGGCGCGCCACAAGCGCTTTGCCAGTGTGGTAGGTAGATTTTTTTTAAAGGAAAGGAGGATGAAATGGTTTTTACTTAAAGAAAATAATGAATATAAAAAGGATAGGACAGATGTTTAGGGTTTTGATGCCCATCAAATAATAAAATGGAACAAATTTAAATTCAAATATCGAACAATGATTAGAATGGTAGGAGTAAAATAGCAGCACTCAATTATCTAATACGCTAATAGGCACAGACTTATTCAAGGCATATAACCTAAGAGTTTGCAGCTTGAGTTTGTATGAAGAGTATATGCAAATGACACACGCTTTTTTGTGTCAAATGCTGTGACCAGTGAAGATAGAATTTTCACAAGCACTGATAGCAAGAGCTCAATCTTGTTTTCTGTTAATGTTTTTAAATGTCTATAAATTCTACACAGTTAGCGAAAAGCGTATCCACATGGTTATAAGCGTAACTTCTAGGCTCAAAGCCACTGTAACTCAACTGCGGCATATATGTTCATTGTATTGACTGCATTTCCAGGTTCCAATAAGTATTCGAAGTGCTTTAAAATTGTTAAACCAAATGATTGGAGCTCAGAATGCTTGAAATAGCCAGTAGATAGTTCGAACTCCGAGTCGCCATCAGAATTAGTCAACAGCCTATAAAAATTGCACAGCCTAATTCGTTTAGTAAATTTCAGAATTTCCACACTGACAGCCTCAAATTTAAGAGCCCGCTCAAACTAAGCCTCTGCATGTTGCTCTTGTTGGTCAGCCGAGTATATTTATATTTATCAAGGATGTGTTTAAGACACACAAACGGAAGTGAATGCGGTTTGAGGTTTGTTTTTCCACTAACAATTACTGCGCTGCTATTATCCACCTTCTACTATGTACTCGTATTATAGTTCAGTGTGTGTACAAGCTTGTGTGCTGTTACTGCATGAATGCACTTCACTTGCTGTAATTGTTGCTGTTATCGTTACTCTTGTAGTAGCTCTCTACAATTGTGCATATTCTTTTGCAAAAGAACGACAACATTTTAATGCATTTTTTTTTGGCTTTACTCTGCAAAAAAAAAATATCCTTTTCAGAAACAGTTCCTTTGCTTAATGAATAAACACAGCCCAACGACCGACCGAGCACCAACGCTAATTGTTGGGACCTTTGTGCACATTAACCTCAACTCTTGCAGCACCAAGACCCTGAAACAGTTCTTCATTCGCTCTGTGTACTTATTAATAATTCGCATTGAAATTCCATATGATTCAGTTGCTGGCTTCGTGGTTTGCTCTGTTGTTTTATTGCATAATAATCATTATTCATCAATCATTTGCATTTCAATTTAATTTCCGTTCGATTGCTGTTGTGTCGCAATCGAGTCGCATTCGCCAATGCCATTTATCAAAATTTATCTGAGTTAAAGCTTGCCTCATGCAGAAATAATAAATGTAATTACATTCGTAAGTGATATGATGGCTGGGACCATGACACACTCGTACATGGCTTAATTAATTTATTATAACACATTATTATTATTTCACTATTATTATTATTATTACTACTATTATTTTTATAGTGATTTCCACAAAGTCGTCGAAACTGAATTTGACAGCAACTGTGAGTACCAAGTCGCAGCAGAATCACTGATTACCGCTAAATGCGTGACGGCTCGCTTGCTTAGCGCAAAAGTTACAAAACAACAAAATAAAAGAGAACATTGCGCACGCCATAAACAATTTTTAGTCCATTATCATTTCAAATATTTATGAAAGCGAAATTCCGCAAACTGACAAAACACACATCAAATACCCAAATGGTCGGAATTAAAATTCATGGCAAAAATGTCAATGCATTTTTATTTAAGTTAATTAACTAATTTCGTGAATTTCGTTGTCCTTGTTTTTGTCAAAATGCTTGTTTGCAAAATTGAAACAAGTTAGTAATTAAATAGTAAAATATATTAAACTACATTCTCCCTACAAATGAGTATATATAAAAAAATATATGTTTTTTAGCTGTCCCGATTGAGTGTGCACTGATTATACCCATTAGTCTGAAATAGACATGCAACGGACAGCAAGCATTTTAAGCAACCGAGTACACACCGCTCAAGGACGTGCGTTTGAAGCAGGTAAGCAACGGTTAAACAAGACTAGTAGCTTTGGCAAGTTATTGAACAATACGAAAGCCCATAAAGTAGCATTAATAGGACAGAGTAAAAGGCAAAGGTGCTAGAAAGTACTTGAACGTATGGAACTTTAGTTTATTTTATAGTAGATAGTCCAATAATGATGAGATGCTGAGATGAATTTACGTACAACTTTGCTATGATTACTACACACATAAATGCGCCAAACGTCAAGCGTGTCTAAGTGAATATAACTCAAAGCCAATGCTGTCTTAGTTATCTGATAACAGCGCAAAGTTGTAACGTTTTCTCAGAAATGTCAAGGTTCCTCAACGAACAGTGGGCAGCATACAATGTTTACACAATATAGGTCACGCATACTATAGGCAGCAATGCAACGTTTCATATACAAAGCTCTAAGAAGCCATTATCTAAAGGGTTGTTAGTCACTGGGAACACTTTTTTTAATATTAGTATTTCTTCAATAACTAGTGATAAAGAAATATCCTTACATTTCAAGTGACTGCATTTTTTTATTTGTTTTGGATGCACCAGGTTTGTGCAGAGCAGAAAATTTTAGCTTGGAAATGCTATGGATTCGGAATCCGTTGGACGGATTTTGATTAAATCTAGAGAATCTAGAGAATAGTCTGAAGAGAAGAGAAGAAATTTGGTGGGAAACTCTACATTGTGAACTCACCTTGCGGACTCTGCCATCGCTGCACAGGTCATATGAGCGACTTTATTTACTGCTGAAAACTTGCTGTAAAAAAAAGCGGGAAATTCATTCAACAAAATGCTACGATTTCTTATATTTCGTGTATTACGTGTACATTTATTCGTTATTATTATTTACAACATTTTGATTTGCTTTTGATTTTAAAATGTTTCACTAACACTCAGAACGCGTCTGTAGCTTTTTCATTTACTTACTCGTACTTACTTACTCACTCACTTACTTAAGCACTCACTTACTGTTTAATTATTTACGTACAAAAATACTTAAAAACTACCATAACTACAAATGAAATATTTACAAACGCCTTGAGGGATGGAAGGAGATTGGTACATTACGCGTTTGGCTGTGTACAAAAAAACATTTACAGCTAGAGCAGTAGGCAGAAAGGAAATGGAGTGTGGGGAGGCGGTATGAAAGTTAAAATGAAGTTAAAATTATATGAAAATGCGCAGAAAAGTTTTACGGAATCAAGTCTCTTGTGCACGCATAATTTTTTATGTTTTTTTCTTTTTTAATGATTATTGCCTTATTTGTTTAAAATTTGAGCCGTGGTGATTATCAGTAGTAGACGTTGAATGTAGCAGCTGACGTTAGGTGCATCACTGAAACATCAGTCATTGTTGTGTGTTGCTTTGGGCAAGCAAAGTGGCGACACTATAAAAGCACAAAGAAATGACAGAACAAAATTCAATAAAATACTTTTAATTTATTAAAATGAAATAAATAAATAAAATTTAAATAAAAAGATAATAAAAAAAACTTTATTTCTTCTACTTTAAACTTGTAGTTTAAGCCAGAAATTATTTATTTATTTATTTATGTATATTATCGTAGATTCGCAAGAATCCTAAATTATAAGACTTTTATAGGCAGAACAACGTAGGCCTTCAGGCGATAAACAAGATATGTTAAGAACAAATGTTAAGAAGAACTGTTAGGAGGAACTGTTATGACGAAATGTTGAGAAAAGCATTTAAGACGAAATGTTAAGAATAAATGTTAAGACGAAATGTTAGGAAGAAATGTTATAAGAACCTTATATTGAAATATGGGTTTACAGGGAAATTCTACGGTCTTGTAGCACTCTATATTTCCTTTTCCCTTTCCTTTTTAATTCATGCTACAAACGTATGTCGGTAGATCTAGGTCTAGTCCGTGGAATATTTCAGTACTATTAATCAAAGAGTTAGGGATATATTTCTATACATACAGAATTGACTATATCGATTTATATTTTTCCCCTTTATAGATAAATACTAGTAAAAAAGAAAAGAAAAAATCATTTTTGACTACTTACCTTCACTCACGCACGCAAGCACGTATACGCAACTCACACACGGCTGCAATCACGTCGATAGTCTAAGGCTCACTTAAGCGCTAAAACTGCTTGGCAGATTTACTAAAAGTTTTTCATTTGAGCTAATTTTAATGCCAGTGAAAAACCAACTTCATTTGACGACTCGTTCTAGAAGCTGGAAAAATCAGAGATTGGAAGAGGAGTGATTATGATTGAGCGGCTAAGTGAAAGCAACGAAGCCGTAGCAGTGAGTAGAGAGAACGCTTCAGTGCGTGACTACTTACATAAAAAAACGTAAGCAAAACTAGCAGTAGGCGTGGCACTTGCAAACGTGCACCCAGTTCATGTTGCATGGCGGCGTGTTGTTCGCTTTTGATGATATGCACAAAGACGCTGTCGGAATCTAGAGCGTCAGAGAGACAGAAATAGAGTGAGTGTGATAGGCATTTAAATGATGTTGCCAATGATAATAATACCCTTGGTGTTGGCAATGATGATGATGAGAATTTAATTATTTGTATGCGTGTGTTTGTTGGTGTGTTTGTGTAATTAACACTCACGCAGCCACGGCCACAAACCACAGAGCGGCATCACACAAATGCACACAAACCCATGCACACGCACAAGGACATTAAACAAACAGATATGTCAATACTCACTGGAATTATCGGCGGCACAGGTGTAGTTGCCGGAATCTGTGTGCAGCACACGCGATATCACCAGATTGCTCGTCTTCATCTGCTGCTCGGAGACCACGCGAATGCCACCGCGCGTTGAGTCGTTGATTAATTCGCTGTCTTTGTACCACAGCATGTGCGTATAGGGTCCCGGCGCTTGTGGCGCAATGCACGTCAAATTGATGTCACTGCCACTTTGAATGAAGAGCTCTCGATTGGCAAGGATTTGCGCTCTCGACGCTGTGCAAAGAAAAATAAGCGGCAAGGACACAGAAAAAAAAAAGACAAACGGAAGAAAAAGCGTGAAAGCGTTAGTCATTTTATTGCAGGTTGTCAGTGTCAGGTCACATGCCAATTATTTCCTTCCTTCCCAGCCTACTTTGCTGCCTAACGATACTCACTCACAACCATCAGTTTGTAGGCCTGACTGATTTTCGGTTCCGTTGACACCTGACACTCGTAGACGCCAGCATCGCGCGGCTGCACCGACACCACCTTCAGCACCCACTCGTCCGAGTTGTCGATGTGCCGCGCCAGAAAGCGTTGATCGTTCGTGTAGGTCATAATACCGATGGTCAGTATGTGCAGATCGCGTTGCCGTATCCAGGACACGGCGCGATCGCCAAGGCTACGCACACGACAATGCAAACGCGCCGTCGTGCCTACGGCGGCAATCACATCCCGTTCGGTGGTGTTCTCGAAGTGCGGTTCGAGATTCTCGTAGCTCTCGAGTATGACATTCGAGAGCTCGGCAGTATGACTGAGACTCTGTTGGCTAGCTGACGATGACGAAGCCGCTGCTCCTCCAGTTAAAGTATGTCGTGTTGTGGTTGTCGTTGTCGACGCTAATGCCATTCCGGGCGCTTGATGGGCGTGTGCTACAAGCGTGGTTTTGAGGGAGAGAAAATGACAATCAGAATTGAGAAATCACAAAGCGTAAAAAACAAGTTGTGTAGCGTTCAACCGTCATTGCATCCGTTCGACCACCCTTGAAGCAAATTAGCCGGAAAAATAATTTCTCATTTGCGGTGAGTTCGTGCTGCGCCTGTCAATCGTCTCTTTAACGTGTCTATCTGTCCACTCTATCGAAGTTGATGTCGATGTTGAAGGCACAATCGTTGTTCTTCCGCTACTGGCACTTCCCGAGTTGCTGTTGTTAATTCCGTTCGAAAGTGTTTGCCTCTGAATGTTGACAGTGCCAAAAGCATTTCCAGTCCTTGCTCTACCTCAACTCGCATACCAGCTCTTACCCCTTCCATGATTATTTTAGACCTGCGTACGTGTGCTTGTATGAAACTGCGCTCGTAGTATGTGATAGGCGTGCGAAGGTACTGATTACTGTTCACAATCTACGCCACATACACACTGCCCTCAATAATGAGAGTATAATAATGCGCACAACACTGGAATTAAATTAAAGAAGATAGGCGACGACCTTAACAGCCAGCGATAATGTCGCTGTCGACCTTTCTCTCTACGCTATGTACATGAACTTCGGAGTGTACAAGCCTGAAGCATTATCAGGTACATAAGTAGAGGTTGCCTAAGAGAGCTTATAAATATTGTATATGCCTGAACTTTATATCAACCAGAAACAATTTTGCGTATTATAGGAGATTTTTATGCCCACCTGACAACAATGCAATGTTGGATTTTTTTTTTTCTCAAATGAAAATTCTCCTTTAGAAGTAATCGTTCTGAGAGCTCGTTAAGCTAAATCCTTCTATTAATGAATAATGCCAATGGTCTCACTACATAAAAATTATCTTATTGCAAACAGGGCGCAGCATATAGACAACTTATTTTCTAATTGCCTCCATATTTTTCTCCTTCTGTTTTGTCTGTCCCATAATCATATCCTATCTTCATAATTATTGCACCTTGAGACAAAACAGTCTTACAATCTGTGAGTAAGCTTATGCTACAAAGGCTGAAGGTAACATTTAAATATATTATGCCACTGTAGCATCATTTTCTATCGCGCTATTGGAACCACCTTCAAGTGAAAAGGTACTAAATTATATTAAACCCAAGCTCTGAGGTCTTACCCCAGACAGAGCTGGAAATATGCACAGTCGCTGAGGAATCATATTTTCCATCAGCATATTCATCTAACACAAAATATACCTTAATAAATGTAACCATCTGTTAAGTTCAAATTTAAGTTACACACATTTGAGCAATTTAAGGGACATTGCACATTGTCAGAAGTAAACCAACATCTTTTATTCTGGAGGAATAATTAACATTACCATTTCACTTAATTGGTACCAGTAACAGTGTCCTGTAAAATTGCTGTGCTATGGGTTCGAAATGAGCTGAATGCCGCATATCTCATTAAGAGATATGTCTAGTTTTTATATTAGAGTCATTAAATTTTAATATATTAAGTCTTCCCTGACTCTTAGACTATAGTCTTAGACTATAGCAATGAGATCATCAAAATCTGTCTTTGGAGTTTGTGTATAATAGAAGGAAGTGCAGAGAAGTATAATAAAAAGGAAAAGGAAAATAAGAAAAATATCAGAGCATAATGAAATAAAGCGCTTCAACTTCGGCAGGCCTGAATTATGTGACAAGAAGGCTGTTAAGCCATTTCGTGTCGCGCAGTGTAAGGTACTGGTTAAGTAAGTTAACTGTTGCTTAACAGATTAAAAATTGACAATAATATACAATATAATATAGATGCTGATGTAGAGAAGCTAATGTGAGGATAAGTCAAGACATATAAGTGCTAATAAATTTTAGTTGTAATCAAAAAACCCAGCTGACTTTAACTACAAACGCAACTACAAACTACAAAGCAAACTAAGAAGCAGTACAAAAGCGCAATAAATTTTGAAGAGACCACAACTATTCTCGACTCAACAAAGACCAAGTAAAAACTCGAATCCATTTTTATTATTTTATATAATAGACAAGGCAAAATTTATTGCACTATAGTGTATTGAATATTGAACAAAACTAAACTCAAAAAAAAAAATTATTTTATTTATTTATGTATTTTCTTTTTTTTTTTTTGTTATAAATATTTATGATATGATTTTGGATTAATTTCGACACAATTACTTTTTTATGTGCTCAATAATTGAAAATATATAACACACACCCGTGCCACTACCAACCGAAATCCTCCACACAAACACATTTTCAAACAACTTCCTATCAAAAAATCCATTTGGATTCCATATTCACTGCCTCACAAAATATTCGTAGGATAAAAGCAGCATAACTCAAACCAAACTAAAATTCAACCTCAACTTCACTGTCTGTTTTGCAAATAGGTTCACTAAAAATCAAATCGAAATTAAGGCAAAATAATCAAAAAAATTGTTTGCTTGCAATTCGTCAATCAAGGAATTGTCTGTTAAAAGGATACCACAGCAATAGCAACCAGAAAATGAGAAGAATAGAAAATCAAACAAATTTTCATATTTTTCAGTTATATTATGGAACGTAATAGTTCATTGGTAGAGAAAAGAGTTGTGCACATTTTTAATGAAAACAAAGCTTTGACAAAATCAACAAAGCACTCAAAATCAATGCAAAATCCGAAGCTGAACGATTTTTAAAACTGTGAAAAAATGACAATAACAAAATGAACTAAATATTTGCGATGAACACAGACGATGAATATTGAGCTGCAGGGTAAACGCTCAGGCAGACGCTAATTGCTAACCATTTCACGATAATTGTAATAAACAAATTCCTTTCGCATAAAATATTACGCATACAACCCGTGGCGCCGTAAACCTCAACAAGCAGATTTCTTTTTTGTTGCACTACAGGCTTTATATTTGTATGTTTCTCTCTGTGTGTATATATGTGTGTGTGTGAATGGTGTATTGTGCTCGGCGCAACAAAAGCCGATAAACATAATAAATTTCATTGATTAAGCCGTAAATCGTTTGGGTATTTGTGCCTACATCAAGCGCTCAATTAATGCACGGCGAGCGAGCAAGCAAACGAGCAAATTTATCAACACAAGCCCCGTCAGCTGGCAAACCAAGTAGTAAGTGGTTTGTTGTTGCTTGTGGTAGTTGTTAGTGAGAGATCAAGCCGTATAAACCATACATAGTTAGCTTATATGGCATTATGAGTTAATAATCAGTTCAATAAACAACATTTGGCGCATACAACAAAACAATGCATAACTCAACTCACAACTGAACTCAACACAACATAGAAGCGAAAGTTATTTATTTGTATGTGAGTTATCAGGTAATGAAATACGAGGCAGCTGCTGGGTTGTGGTATTTACATTGAACTGGAATATTTGTGTGTGTATGAATTATGACTGCGCAAATTTGTCGTTGTGACAGCGTAGCGCTTAACTCTCAACTCCGTAAGTGCAAAGCAGTGAAGCCGACTCTGTGGGTGTGGCCAGACAAATGATACATTAATTAAATGCTTATCATATATATGCATTACATATATAAGTAAAAAGACAATATTTAGTTTGATTAACGATTTATGTTATAAGGTTTCAAAAGGTTGTAGATAATGTTGCTTAGTTGCAAAAAAATTGGTTGCAAAAAAGACAAAGATTCGGACTAAGTGCCAAGCGAGTGTTTAAAAGAAATTAAATAAATATATAATTAAATAAAGAAATCTAAAAAATTAAATGAGCAATTGTATTAGTGTAAATTTATATATGAGCAGAGTTTAACAGTTATGCACAATTTGGCAGCGCCCACTTGACGAACTCATTATTTTGCACTCGAGCGAGACTATTGCACAAGCGACAGCGCTCCTGCGCTTACTGACTGACTAGAGTGGCACTAATGCAAATGGCTGCTGTTAAATGAAATGCATTTCTTTTTTTTTTTTTTATTTTAACTTTTATTTGTATTAATTTTTTTGTTGCAGTTTATACAACAGCTTATACACCTTACAGTCATTGCCACTTTCACTTAGCGCACAGTGTTATTTTCAAAAAGCGCTTAACGTAGTAAGAAAGTGCGCAAAACGTAAATAAATAAAGAAATGAAAGCAGAAAAAAGGTTTGCTGTGAAAAGTGGTGATGAAAGCGCGAAAAAGTTGTACTTGTTGCACACTAGCAATGCCACTTGCAGTGTGTCTTTTCTTTTTTATTAATATTATTTTTTTTATTTTTATTATTTTTATTTTTTGTGTGTGTTTTTTCTGAAGGCTATGCCACGCAAAATTGCTGCTGCCACTTGAATCAACCAGGCAACGTTTAAATCTGTGCCAAGCACAAACTTCGGTGAAATGGGGAATTGAGCGCACAGCTGAGCCATGCCATGCCGCAATGTAGACCAAAGGCAAGGTGAGTGAGCAACTGCAATACTTTTGCTACGAACAACTTTTAAACGAAAAAAATATATATATTATTTCCTTCTATATATTTTTCTGAGTTATTTATTTATTTATATATACATATATATATTTTTGCCTTTTTGCTTATTGCTGCGGCTGTCCATGAAGGCATATGAACTAATTGCAAGGCTTTATATGTGATTTTTCTCTACACAGTTGATTAATCTAATTTCATTAGTGAACCTTTTCTAAGCTACAACAATGTTTCTTTACGCATTCTTTGAAGCTTTCTACATATTAACTTTTTCGCTTGCTTTGCTAATCGGCTCATTTATTCTGTCTGACTCACATTTCATTTCGATGTTTAAGTCAAATTGAACTGGAACGCGTAGAGCAGCCAATGAGTGTCTAGCAAAATGAATGAATGCATGAATGTCTGAAGCTCGACTCACAGCATCTCATTAAAGTTGCATGTAAAACTGAAATAATAATTTCAACAATCAAAGCAGCGAAATTTTGTTCTGCGCAGCAAAGTCCCACACTCAATGCTCAGCTCTAAAATGAAATATTCACACTGTGCTTTGTAAAGTGCCCAGCTACTTAGTTTCAAAAGTATATTGCCTTGCTTCAATACAATGCCTGGCGTGCAAACATTTGTGTTGCCTGTCGACGCGCTTATTACTCACCATAGACATTAGCGTTGCGCCTGTGATTCTTTTCGATGTTGGTGCTTAATCCCATTAGCGGCAATAGCAGCATCATTACATATTCCAACAACATTTCATGCGCAATTTTGTAGTCCTTTAGCTAACACAATTTACAGTGGAATAACACAATAATAACAACAACAAAAAATTTAATGGGAAAAAGGTTATTTCGAATTTGCTTTGTTTGTTTAGACAAAGCTCAATGGCAACAAATGTAGTCTAAGTGGGACTCAAGTAATAGTACTCAATTATTGCCTGTCACAGCGTCTCGCACTGACCAAAGCCGCGCACTTCTCACGTAGTCTGGGTTATGCAAAAGGCGCAGCGTTTTCGTCACTATTTTGCTGTCACTTTTTTGCTGTTTTTTGCACTCATTCAGTGCCACTTGCTACACACACACACACACACAGCACTACACGACACTTTTGTGTTTCCTCGTTTGCTTAGTAATCTTTTTCACAGGACAACGTTAGTGATGAATGTTGCCCTCGTCAACTGACCGTGTCAATCGCGTGGTCACGTTATGTGTGCCTCTGAATGTGTTGCCTTCGTTCTGCCAACACTTTAATGCCAATTCAATTATGACAATTTATGTTAGTCAATGCCACGGCCGCTGTTAAGTGTGCACTTGTTTACGCGTGTTTATCGTTTGTAGCTTACGCCGCTTATGAGCAACGCGTTGACAAGGCGACGGTTGCGCTAATTTACGTAACTGCCTTGCCTGCACGCTGTAACACTACACTCATAGTTTGACCAGACACACACTCACACACATTTACACACATCAATGCCTACGCCAGTCACAACTGACCGACGACAGAAGCACAACAAACTTAGTGTCGTTTTTGTTTGCTCAGCATTTGTTATTAAGTGAATATCGAACTGAACAAGCGTCCAAGCGATCAACCGACAGACAGTGCGTCCGTCCAACCGCCCGACCGACCGACTGCGCTAAATACGACTTATAGTAGTGCCAGTCAAAGAGTTGAAAGTAACGTTGGCTGCGCTTAACTCAGCTAGTTAAACATTGGCTGCATTGCTCGCGATCGCATGTCCCGCACGACGCACATACGCTGAATGACTAAATTTATTTGAATCAACCAAAAGGATTCAAAGGACGCAAGCAATTGTGGCGCCGTAACGTCGTCGTCGACTGCGCAAGCGCCTTTGCGGTGAGCAAGTAGCAAACCATTACTCACGCCGACTCCGAAAATGGCAGCAACATTCGGCGCTTGAAACATTGTTGCGCAACATTTAATGAAATTAATTTGTAGCTAAACGGCAAAGTGAATTTTTAATTTGTTTGGGTATTTTTTTTTTTTGTTGCTATCATAATATTTAATTTATACATAGTTCAGGTACTTTTTGCCGTTGTTACTTTATGGCTTTGTCGCCGCCCAAAAAGGTATTCAAATTTGAGTATGTGGTAAATTCGAAGTGCCGTCCGTGTGGCGCCGCATAAATTTTCGTACAAAAAACATATGCAAATATGGTAAATTTGACAATCAAGAGTGGGGCCAAATGAACGCCATTCAAGCAATAAATTTACCATAAGCACTTCCGTTAGCAGTAGCGCAAAAACAAAGATCTAGAAAAATATAAAGAAATAAAGCCAGGGCAAGCAGACGTTCCTCAAATCAGTAATCATAGTGTTGACAAGCAAACGAGTTTAATCTGCATGCTAATCAATAGATCACCAAACAAATTAATAGATAATCAGCAGCCACGTCAAATCTTTCAATTTTATGCAAACATGCATCACAACATAACTCACATATCTGATAGCCACTACTCCGGGAGGTGCCAGTGTATGCTGACAAATGTTATGACAAACAAATTTTGTTTGCACAATGTTCGAGTTGAAAGCAAAAGCTTCTTTCTGTTGGTGTTGAAAATGTCGCCTGCAGCTCACACCAAAAATATAGACAAACACAGAAACACACTTTCACAGAAGTAAAAAGAATCATTGACACCATCGAAACGAAGTGAAAACCGGCTTTTATAAATTTTGTTGTCTGTTGTCGTATAAAAAGGCTGTTGTGTGTATTCGGATGTTTGTGTCTGCATTTGAACGCATACTCGTATTAATAGAGGCATTTCGTATATACACAGTTCACTTCAGTTCAATCACTGGATGCGCAAATTCACACAGCTGCTCACAAACACGTTTTCACACACAGGCAAGGACGTTCACAGCGCTTTCCTACGCTTGACTTACACTTTTCCAACGAATTAAAAAAATGTTGCATACTTCTAGTATTCAAAATTTCTCTTTCCAACTAGGCTACAGACATAGACAAACAGAGTGCGTAGCTTACTGCAAACGTTATCAGAAACAAAGGCAGCGTATTTATATCGTCTACATTGCATATTAAATACACTATAACTATGCTAGTAGTTGGAATAGTAGCACTTGGAATAGAAGCAACCAAATTCGTAGAAAACGACAGAGCAATGGAATATTAGGCCCCTGGTTTTCAATGCAGAATTCAACTATGCAGAGACACAGAAGATAATATAGCTGCTTGTTCTAATAATCAGTAATTAAAAAGATGATGTGAAACAGCCGAAGACTATATATATTATAACCAATTGATATTCAGTGGCTTGAGGAATGTCATCAAGAAAAAAACAATTCATATGACGTTATTCAATATATAATATACTATCTACGTCTATATATATATAAATGCGGGCATATTTCTGTGTGTAATATTATTCTGAGCTAACGCGTGGACGAATTCAAAAAATTCATTTGTATGTGTTAGAGGAAGTTGAGACGATGGTTTGAAAATAAGTTTCATGTTTTGTTTTGTGTTGTTTTTTTTTTTTTTTTTTGTTCTGCCTTGGTGAAGATGGATATCATTTCAACATTAAAATGATCTATCCATTAAATGGTATGTAGTTGAATACAATATTAAATTTGTAATGAGAAAAATTTGTTTTTAACATTTAATTTATTTCTCATAGGATCTGAAACCGATGCAAGTTTAGCGCAATAAAATATTGTGCATATCGTTTGATGCTGCCGAAGACTTTTCCATCAATACGCAGTCGATATGTATGTGAAGATCGAAGTGAACGTTTAAATTACATCAGATGCTATCAGAGAGAATTACGTGTACGAATACGCGCAACACAAAATTAAATTTTTAATTTGTTGTTTTTTTCTTTCATACTATTTAATGCGCAGCGAAGCGGGCAAGGTTCCACTAGTATATATATATAAAACAAAGTGGCAAAAATCATTTGTTTACCTCTGCTTACCGTAAATTTCAACCAATGTAGTTGGCTTCTTTTTAAAATATAAATAATTACGGTGAACTGGATAGGCAAAAATGAATTTCAAAAACATTTTAAAAAATTTTAAAATAGAGAAAGATATCCAGTTGTATTAAAATTTAATAAAGCGTTGCGTAGTCAGCAAAAATAATTTTTATTACTTAAATTACACTTTCTGTGGAGTGTAGTGTGTACAAAAATAATAATAAAAAAAAATAACCCACATACTCTTTTTGTTGTTGCGTCCAAATTTTATACTCGCAGTATTTGTTGTTTAAGTCGGTGCAAAACATTCAAATTGAGTTTACAATGTAAGCGAGAATAACAAAGCAAAACAAAAACAACGAAGGTGCCGTCAACAGCAGCCAACATGAACGTTAACGTGTACAGTTACTAGTAAAACGACGACAAAAACAAAAGCAAAATATTATTGACAAAAACAGTGTAACAGTGTGGCACATATGACAAACAAACAAAACACAAACATATACAAGCAATGGCAACAACGACAACCACAGCGGCAGTAGAGGTAGCAGAGGCAGTACATCGAGTCGCACAAGAGCAGCAAATTACAACAACATAAACAAGTGGCTACAGCAACAGGCAACAATTACAACAGCAACAACAACAACAATTCGTACACAATAACAACGCATGTCGAAAGACGCATTTATTCAATGTTTAGCAAAGCGAAAACAACACTTCATAGAAACACCCACACATATGGCAAAATAGGGTGGACATGCATATGTGCACGCTCAACAGTAACAAGTGACGCTGTTTGCTGCCCCAACGGAAGCGGAAACGCATGTCAGCACCCAGTTTTCAAAATCAATAGGCAGGCATTGAAGTGTGACGGCAACACCAGCTGACAACAGCAGCCACAGCAAAATTTCGCGCACATACTCCACTATTAAATTGACTGTATTACTGTGTTTGCTCAGGAATACAAATAAATGCAAGTGTGTCTAAAAAAACAGAAACGTTTCAAATCGACTTATTGAATTTCGCGCTAACTCGTGCTTGCTTTTCCGACGTGTGCACAAGCCTCACACAGCTGTCCATATAAAGGAATTATTTCTATGTTGCGTTCATAGTAATTGCACATGCAAGTAGCAATGGCAGCGTTTTAATTAATTAGCACAGCTCTAGCAATGAGTGTTTCCAACGAGCTGAATCTCCTTTAAAATTTCCATATGAATCGTAGCCTGTTGGGTTGATCTTTCGGAGTACAATGATAGGCAGTAACACTTGCAAATGTTAAAATCTGCGGCAGCTTGCCAGGCAAATCAAGTGATATAATTCAATAATATTGATTATAGTAACGTTTATACTTTCTCGCTTCACTTGGTATTTGAATTGGAATACACAGCGAAGCAATAATGTATTGCTTACACAGCAAAAATCGTAGAAAACGAAAGGAGAGACAGAGATAAGCTTGTTGTGTTCGCACTTGCACTCAGTTGTGGGCAAGTAAGCCATGCGGCGTTTTAAAAAAACATGATAACATATTCAACGTATGTAATGGGACAACCCTCTAAATAAGAGGTCAACTTGGACAAGTCCTTTGTTTTTTTTTTTTACTTGACGTGTAGATTGGCAAATCGCTTATTGTTTGGGTGGCATTAGATTTGAAGCTGTATCAAGCTATGCTATATAATATATAGTAATTTTTTAAACGTCAACACAGTTTGGTTGTGTTTGCCTAAGTAACTAATCTTCTTCTTGTATTTCTCCATACACCGAAAACTTGAAGCTGTCGATATCTACTTCGCTCTCAACACTATTACTTTTTATTTTCTTATCAATATTTTCACTACTTGTATTGGGGCGGGTGAACTTTTGTTATTTACAAGATTCCGCTCACGACTTTGCTAGCCTAAAATGAAAATTATCCCACGGGATCTTTTTATCGATATAAAACTATGTCTTACACAGATTGATTTGTACATTTAAATGTTTGTGCGCTCTCACAGTATTCATTAGTGAATGCTCACACTATTTTTGCACACAACTTACAAACGCAAACTGAAAAATGAAGAAGAAGCATAGCAGAAAAACGTACCTAACTTTTTGTGTTGGTCTTGCAGTGGTTTTGCAAAAAATTTATACTACGAAAAAACATTTTTCACTTTAAAAATATCAAATATATGCATATCCCATGACACTCAGTGACTACGTGTCAATCTACTGGTGAAAGAATTTTTAAAATCGGCTAAGTACTTTGGAAGATTAGCTCTAACATCCAAACAAACACTACCTCTTTATAATATTAGTATAGATTTTTTAAATATTAAATTTTGTATGTTCAAAAAAAAACTGTCATCATTATCACTCACATCTTGGACTAACAATCTTGGACCAATCTTGGGTCCACAATGATTTCGTGCTTACTTCAACCAAAAAACTTTCGACGGCGTACTATAGTAAATTCCAGCTTGCTCTTCCTCACTCACACTGCAATTTTTATATGTTTCAATGTTTTTGCTTCTGCACACCGTAATGTGCTAAAAGTAAATACATTAGCAGCAACTTCAACAAACATATAACCACTGCCTCGCACTGCTCTCTTGTTGTACAGCAAAATTTTGAAATCGTCATCAGTCAAGTGTATGAAAGGAAGAGTTGAGCCAAAAAGAGACACACAAAGTGCTGCTGTCCATGAAGCTACTTAAAAAGTTTATAATGCCAGCAACTGCATGCAACGTGCCACACACACATATAGATTTCAATGTTGCCACGTTAGAGCATTGAGTACGAGTACAGTTAGCATTTAATTGACACGTGCAACTAGCAACTGTTAATGTCTAATTTTGTGAGGCGCCTTACAGCTACTACCAATATACACTACAACTGCAAGCAATGACAATAATAGCAGCAAAGCATAGTACGAGTATTTTTTTATTTTTATTTATTTAATATTTTTTGTCTTGCAACATTTCATTGTTTGCGCCCGCAATTTAGCCAATGTTTGCATACAAAATGGCGCCAAAGCGTTTTCGTCTTTCATGCGTTCAATCACTAGTTCACTTGGTTCATTCGCTCTATCTCTCTCTGTCTCTCCCGCTCACTTCATTAATTGCGCATTCATTTACTTGGGTGATGCTCACTTTGTGAAATGTTAAACCTTTGCTTATGCCGCACTGAGCAAAGAGTGGCTGTTGGAGCTTCATTTGCTTTGCGCGCTATGTCTCTGCTTCTACTGCTGCTTTGGCTGCCAATAAGATTCCAATCAATTTTATGCAACTACGTGTACAAAATCCTTAAGTCACACTGTTGCAACTACCACAAAACTAGCACCGTTGCGGCTTCATAACCTGTGAAAGTTACACTTCCGAAGAAAATCAGTAGCGTGAAACGTGTGTCGTGCGTCAAAGCGCAAACAAAGTGAATGTGTAAGTGTGATAAGAAGCACAATGACAATAGTAAGAACGAAACTTGTATCTGTGTAATACTTCGTTATTGTTGATTCAATTTTGTGTAAGTTTCTCCACAGGCAAAGTTATAATTTTAAGAAATTTTAACAAAGCCAAAGCCAAACACAGAGAAAAATTACGCTTTTTTAAGAGATTTTTTTCCTTTGCCTTAATTTGACATTTAAAACGGGGAAAATTTGCTGATTTTAGAAAGTTTCGTTGATTTCTTTTTTTGGATTTTATGGCAAGCTACACCCACACACCCACACTAGAGCTCAAGTCAGCAAAGCGCCAATAACATAAACTACAAAAAACCAATAAAAAAAGAGTTTGACAAGCATATTTACGAACGCATATGTATAGTAAAAGTATATATGTGTCTGTGTGTGTGTGCCCTCATGTCACTGTGCGTGTATGTGTGCACTTGCCATTGACTACAACATTGTTTCAAGCATGTGACTATAAATGGCATACAATCAAACAGTCAAGCAGTCAACAAGCCAGCAAACGTTTCCAATTCGCTCCTATTTCTAAGTACACCAAGACCCTGCCATTACCCTTACTTACGACAACATAAAAACACTAAATGTGCAAAACATTTTTGCGCCAACTTCGCTGAGCAACAAAGCTGCTGCTTATCATTGTCCCCGTTGCGATAACCTAATGAAATGACACAAGTGTGGCCAAGGCACCTAGCAACCGCTGTCACATAAGGCAGGGCGGAGCATGGAAAATAAAACACTAAAATCTCCAAGAGAATTCCAAATTACATTCGATTTCCGGTATTTGTGATGCTTGAGTAAACAAAATGACGAAATGTTTCGATAACAAAAACGAAGCGTTGCGCCCAAGAAGCAGCCATGAATCGGTCTAAGAGCTGAGCTTCAGCTAGTGTGGCAGCGGGATTGTGTGTGGCGCATAAAACAGACATGAAAGAAGAGTTTTTTGTTTGTGGCATTTTGTAGTCATTGTTTTTGTGGTCTTTGTTATTATCGTTGTCGTTGTCGTTGTCGTTGTCGTTGCTGTTGTTGTTGTTACTGTTTTTATCTCGTTTATATTATAGCAAAGTGCTTTTGTCTGTTGAAGTGCAACAATTTCGTTTTATTCGGTGCGATTTTGCATTGCAGCATCAACAATTCTACGTAAACAAATCGATTCAATTTCTTTACATACAATCGATTTCAAGTGCACTCAAACAAACACAAACATAAACACAAACACTCCCAAGGGTATAAAATTAATTATGCGGTACTGTACGAGTATAAAGCGCCATATGCACGTACTTTAGAAACTTTGATACTTTAATAGTCGCTCAATAGGGGAGCGTTCGGAAAAGTCAAAGAATCTTAAACCAGACAACAGTATGTGTGTGCGTACATACACATACACACGAACACACACACACCATCGAAATAGAATAGAAAAATCAGAGCAAATTACCTACGACCATGAGAAGAAACTGATACGCTACGCACACTTTACGCAGAAGTTGACTCAAATTAGAGTGGTTTAACTGTTCTAACATTTTGATATTAATTTGCTACTTACATAGAGGTCATAACGATCAGGAAGTATCAACTTACTAAACAACAACCCACACTTGCGACGACTCGAACTCGGCTACAACACTTGAACTCGCTAATTCGAACCATGGATGGGTGATTTCTCCTTCTCTAATTTCTCTAATTGTAAGTGAGTTCGTTTCTGCAATAAACGTTGCGATATAAGGAAGAATAAAATCAAATAACTTTATACGCTGACTCTATAGCTGGCAGGGCGTTTCACGCAATTAAAGCCTTTTTGACGATTGGTTGGTATAAATAAAATTGGAAATACAATTGAAATGAGAGAACTCAAAATTAATTATGGCGCATCTAATTGTTGAATCTAATGAGGCAAATTCCGAAAATCAATATGACATAGTTCGTATGAAAGAAGAAGCGCATTTTCTAGGGGTTATATTTTTTTAATAAATGTACGCCTCTTATACACGTTATTCCTCGATGAGCTACAATTATTTATATCAAAATCTTTTCCTTAAGAGTAAGACTATATTTCTAATTTTATATGCTCGGCCACGTGATGTGATACAAAATAGTTTCCCAACTGCATATTGATCTGAGTGCTTTCAGCTGAGAAACTGAAGCACACTTCCTAGACCAAGCCCACAAATATTAAGAAGCTTCCTTTCTAGGAATTTATAATCAATGTTAGAACAATTGTATAAGGTCTACTAAACAATATAAATTAAGTTTTTAAACAAATTATACTACTACTAACTATACTATGCTTTACTATACTATACTATACTATACTATACTATGCACATATACTATACTATGGACATCCCCCATTTTAGTAATTTTTTTATTGCTTAAGCTGGCCATACATAACGAACATGTTCAAGTGATTCGCTCGTGTTTGAGTGGAGGTTCGTCGTGTATGGCCAGCTTTAGACTTTAGAGCCACTTATTTTTTCAAGCCCTTAAGTTTTAGCTTAAAAGCACTTATTGGTACGCATTGGTAACACCGAAAGTACACTGCTGCCAATATATTACTTCTAAACGTGACTAAAGGCCCTATTCTGTGCACTCTATCAAATGAATAGATATATTTTAATAGAGTTTGATAGACAGTAAGCTATAAAACATTTTTATGGGATTTTTTGGGATTTTTTTCTTAGAAAAGCTCTTTACTCTATCTATTGCCGATTTTTTAACACCTCCTCATCAGGTCATGACATAATATTTCGCAATCTATTAACACAAGAATATATATATATAACAAATTCATAATATATAAATATATATATAACATATGTTATATATAAATATGTTATATATAACAACAAATTCAGATAACTCTAACTGGTTGTAGGGCATTGAATGGAATCCCGTTGAAATCAGAGTGTGCAATATTAGCACATGTGCGCAAATCCGTTTATTTGTAATGTTTCCGCTTCCGGTTACGGTTCATGGCATGGCAAATTTGATAGCGCACTCACACTGATGAAACACATGGCACAGACACACACACGAAAATATTTCACTCTGACCACAACAGTGGCAACGTCGTAGTAGAACGTGAGCGCTGAATAAAGACTCGCACGTTGAAGCTTCTATTACCGTTGATACCATAGCAAGTGCACTGCAATTTGTAACGAGGATGTATGCGTCTGTGTGTATGTGTATTTTTCGGCTTGAGTGTTTGACTATCATGCTGGCAGTAGCGCGTAATCCTGCAGTAATGGTAATTAACGAAACGAGCAACGACAAAAACGATTGAAATGCTTTCAATGCCAGCAACAACGCAGCCCAGTCGTCGATGCCACATCAGTGAAGCGCGAAGCAGTAACTAAAAGGCAAAAGAAAACGGTGAGAAAGCTCATCATGAGTGGCAGGCAGCTCAAGTCACGTCGAATTGAGTAAAACAACACGGAGCGGAAAAGAAAATCACATAACAACGGCAACAACAGCAGCAACCCCGGCTCAGCAGACGAAAACGGAAACGGTGTAGGGATTTTAAGTATGGTTGGATGGATGAACATAATGGAATTTCAACGCGAACGACGTTAAAAGACTGCGGAATTAAAGAAGCATAATTGTTAACAAATTAAGAGGGGAATTAAATCAAACTTTACCAGCGACAGCCACAGCAGCAGAGACAGAGACTCAGACGTAAAAGGCCGACCGCAGCAAAACAATTTCATTTAATTAAAAGTGAAACGACATAGACTGCATCGAATTGATGTGACTTGAGTTGAGTTGCGTCAAGTGATAACTGATTGAAACTTTGTTCACGCCTTTGTCAATCAGAGGAAGGTAATGGCGTTTTTAAGCCCATCAGTGCCAGCCTAAGGTTGTTGTATGGGGAGACAGAGGTCTTGTGAAAGTTTCGTCGTTTACTTAATTGAGCTCAAACTTACTCAATTGCTCAACAAATAACAGAAGTACAAGCAAACTAAAGGACGAGACAAAGTGGAAGATGCTGAAGAGCTGCGCGGCTTTAGTTATAAGGGAATTTCGGCGTTTGATGAGGTAACGAAACGTCGCTTGAGAACTATATGCTGCTCTACGATTTAGTAGTTGACGGTGTTTCCATTTAATAGGAAAATAAAACTCTTTATGTGTTAGTCGTAAGTTAACTTTAATCCAACTGTAAAACAGAATATAAATAAATAGAGTACATTGCAGTGTAGCTAAACGGATCCTCTAAATCCATGAAAATTAAACAAGAAAAAACGACACACATAAAAATGAAATCAAAGAAAACTTTTCGCCAACACATAAACAGTGATTGGACGTACCACACATAGACAAGCACATAAACAAATTTACAACTACGAGCATGTTTTCTCAAAAGCCAATGTCGCTTGATAAAAGTTTATAGCTTTCCGCATGTGTTATTCTGTGCTTCACTTCAC
Source organism: Cacoxenus indagator (assembly GCA_035041755.1). Classification (NCBI taxonomy): domain Eukaryota; kingdom Metazoa; phylum Arthropoda; class Insecta; order Diptera; family Drosophilidae; genus Cacoxenus; species Cacoxenus indagator. The sequence goes on from JAWNKX010000242.1 coordinate 2,758,446, forward strand.
TTTCAACGAAAAGTTCATTTGATTATTGGCTTATAAAACGTACGTAATTCATGCAATTTGACTGAGTTGTTGACGAATGTGTTTTAATTAATTGAAAACACTAATGAAATCAGCTTTACAACAGCTTTACATACACGCAGACATACCATACATCAATATCATCACCAGACGCAGGCAAGCTAATTCAATTAATTTTACCACTGCTGTGCCGAGTTGGGCTGTACGGATTTAATATATATATATTTTTTCTTTTTTTTTTTGCTTTATGTATAAGTGAAATAGGCTATAAAAAGTCTTCGGCTCATAAAAACGACACTTCTTCTCAACACGCCACCATCCAACAATTGGGGAGCAGCTTCCTCTAATCTTAGCTCATAAATTTTATGTTTGAACTCAATCACAGACGTTAAAAATCAATGACTTTATCGATCAATTAGCAGCAACTTCGTAAGTCGAACGCATTACAGTGGCGCATAAAATAATGTTAACAGATCAGTAGACAAACTCCGCTTTGATTGGTTGAATTTATGATGTGGTTGTTCACTGCTCTACTCAATTGAGCGCCAATAAAGCGAATTCAATACGCCCGCTGGTCTAAAACTCTGCGAATTTTTACTTCATTTGTCGACTTGTAGCAAGAGAACTTATTCTATGTTTCACATAATGTTGTGCCAAGCTAATGTTATGTTACAGAGCATATTCCATGTTAAGAACTCTAAGTGCTTCTGTTGCATGAAATTATATCGCTGCTATGTCTTATTTTTCCTCAGTTACTGAACTCTTACTTTGTGGAACGAATTCTGTACGTTAGGCGCAGTGATGAGTGATGAGTTCATATGAATTTATTCTATACTAGGTTCGTCTGTAGTAGCATATTTTTTTCTCTAAACTTTCATCCATACTATCCACATATTAATTAAACAATTTAAAAAAAAAATTGGTCAGGGGTTTTGTCGTAAAAATGTAATATCTACCTGTCAAAATTTAAGTAGACAGGTCAATGAATGAAAATTATGTAAAATTATAACTTAATTTAACAAATCTTTGTAAGCTTTGTTTTTGTTTTTCCATGTCACATGTTCTCACCTGTCACGTAATCTATGTTTTCGCGACAAAAAGTAGCCTATGTTTATTCCCAAGATCCTATCTATCTCTATACCAAAATTCATTTAAATTGGTTTGACTGTTTAGGCGTGAAAATGTAACATACAGACAGGCAGGGTTACATTCGCATTTATAACATTAGTATGGATTTGATTACATTGTATAGGCCTATTTATACGAGATGATCATATGCGAGAAAATAAATTACCCGTTCGGCATAGCAAATTTTGTCATTCCAGGTAACTAATTGAGAACGCTCTAGTCTATAGTTTAATCTAATTATTTCCAAATACAAATGTATAAAAACTTGGGTGCAGTTGTAGCTAATCGAGTGTATAATATGATTAAACGCTTAACTCTTAATGAGGCAATTAAACACGAAATTTTATTAAAGGGCAGAAAATCTTCCCAGTAAGTTTTAACCAAAGAAGATTCGATTGAAGCTGAGTGGATTACGCGACATTGAAAACACATAACTCCAGTAGAGTCATCTTTATGGTACTCGTAAGCCAAAAAGCCAAAGATACAAACACAACAGTGTATTAAATTGTGTGAGAGGAAGTAGGATAATAAGTGAATGAAAAAGAAGGCTACCTTATTTGCTTAATGGCATTTTCACAGTTCAGTTACTCGACGAGTAATCTGCCTCAAGAGGCTCATTAAGAAAGCAACATGGCACGTGCCATTTAAGATTATTTCCTTCGATTCGTACGACAAACACACACTGAAAAATATATGAATATAAAGAAAATCAGAAAGGTGAAATTATGCAGCGTTCACCAACGATGCATGGCTCCCATTTGTGTACCATAAATTTCACAAATGCGTAGCTGTAATTATTTTATTCATCGAAGCGCATACGATTTTCGTGATATTTAAAAGCTGTACCAGCCGCAACGAGTACAAGCTGAGCAGGTATAATGACGAAGTTGCACAGACTTGCGGTTGTTTAATTAATCGCGTAATTTCATACAATTAAAGATTTAACAGCGGATGCCATGGAATTAACAGTGGACATTTTATTTAAATATTGCTTTCCTCTTTACTTATTTTTTCTTCCGATTCTTCTCATTCCAAAGCAAACATTTCTTTTGGGTTTTGGTTTTTATGTTACAATAAAATGCGTGCAAATGACTTCGAGCGCAGCCAATAAATTTCATAGTGATTGGCGAAAGTTCTCAATGCGGAGAACTTTCGCCTTTGGCTGTGTAGAAAAGACACCTGCCAAGCTGTCAGGCTGCAAACAGCGCTTTGCGCCACCAAACCGTACATGCGACGCCAATATTTAGCTGCGATTTTCGTACAGCCTCGAGTGCCACACAAATAGATTCAACAGCAAAGTTGCTACTTATTCAACATAACCTTCAAATACAAAAGTTGGCCAGAAACATGCTTTTGCGCGCTACGCGATTCGCTAAAAGTTTTTGTCAAATGCAAAGTTCAACAATTGATTGTTAGATATAACCGTGCTGTGTCGTTTCATCTAACCAACTGTCTAGTTATGTGTGTAACTGCATATGTGCTTATGTGTGGGTGTGTGTATTGTGCGAACATTTTGCATGCAGCCTATCAATAAATTCTCACACAAAACAGAGACAAGGATTGCAAAAGAAAGTTTTTCCAAGAATTTCTTCTCCTTTTTTAAGCTACTTCTAAGTGCTCTGCTGCACTAGTGTACCCCGCAAACCTATTGAGTTGGTGTTGTGCGCTAAAAATGCGTTAAAAGTTTTACCAAAGTCGTTCGCGTCGTCCTCACACTTGTGCTCACACTGATGGACTACAAATGGCAAAAGAGTGCGCTACCCTAAATCAACGCTCAAAGCCGCAGTCGTTTCACGCTCGGCCGCCAACTTCTCCGCCAAAAGCACATTCAAGGAAACCCGGATTCACAATTTGATTTGTGGCAAACTTTTTTACACTTAGTCGTTAACTTGCAACTTCAGCGTTGTAATCCGTTTACAACAGATACACACTTACACCGGTTCGCATATGTGACTTTGTCGCTTGGCGGCACTTTGCCAACTAAAAGTTAACCAAATCGTTTGGAAAAGTTTCTTATTTAAATTTAATTTGCTTTGTTTGATTTCTGATTTCTGAGTGTGTATTTTTTTTACTACTTCTATTCTTTCTCTCTCTTTTCTATTTTTTTTTTCCTTCTCAATGCAAAAACTTTTTCATTTATAAACGCACAAAGGCCACAGGAAAATGCCGCCCACTGTGATTTTAATTAGTTTAGTATTTTCCTTCAAAATAGACTCGTTTATCTACCTGACAATCAGGCTTCGGTGGTAAAATATTAAATGTCACATAGTTATTAATCCTGCTGTGCAACACCCCAGCCGAACAAACAAAAAAAAAATTTATTGACAAAAAAAAGTAAATATGAAAATAGAAACTGCCAGGAATCAACCAAGTAACTTTTTGCTTATGGACACTGGCATGTGCACATATGATGACCACCGCTTTCTAGCTAGAAAAACGCCCAGCATTGTGCCAATCCGACATTACACAAAAAACGCCAACAACCGCCAACGGCACAACTCTAATGTGTCTCAGAGCCAGAGTTGACATTTACATGTCATGTCAAAAGGCGCTCACATTCAATGTCTGTGTGTGTGTGTGTATGCGTATTAGGGTTCTATTGAAGTATGTTCGTTATTCCAGTTGCCTGCAGCTGACATAAATCATTTCTCGTTCACTGCTTTGCTGTAAAAACTTTAAAGAAATGAAGTTCCAAAAAATTCAAACTACAACTCTGCTTTAAAATAAACACCAAAACTAACCTCACTCGGCACACATTTCAAACGATTTAAATGCAAATAATGCAGCGCAACTCAAAAAAACAAAAAAGCGCGCCTAGCCGTGCGTGCAACGACAAACAAGCACGAGTGCGTGTCCTAAAATGAAGCAGCATCACGAACGTGATGACGTTTTTTTATTGTTGTTGATATTTGTAAGTGTATTCTTTTCTTTTTTACTGCATTCAGTGTAAAGCCAACCAAACACTGCATGTGAGACGCTAAACCAGAGCACCCAAACAATGCAACTTACCAAAGCTACGAGTACACGTAAACGAGCGCGTGATTCTACATTTCGTGGCTAATAACAATGACTGTTGACCCTCCTCCCACAACTGTTCAGTTTTCAGTATTGCAAGGATACAGAGCACTTGCGATTGCGTCCACCAAATGAAACACTCACAATGTTGCTCGGTGTCAATGAGCGCTAACTATTTACAATAGATACCACATTTCGATTGCACTAAGTTTTCATGTCACACTCCCAGCAGTTGAGATCATCTATGTGTTCAAGATCGTACACCATACATAAGAACAATGCAAATGGGTCTTGACTGCCAGTAACTAATTTCATTATTATCTAACTAATTTCATTAAAAAGTATATTGTGTATATATCGAATGGTATATTCTTTGTAAAAATCGGTTGTATAGTTTCCGCGTGAATTGTAGATGCTAGTGTGTCCGCTTATTATGGTTGCTGTTCCTATAACAGTAACACTAATACTAAGTAACACTAAATCAATTTTATATTAATCTATGTGCATAAATATAATTTCTGCTTGTCGGTTTTATAGCAAAAAAGTGTAAATCCCCTATTTAAATCGCGATTGCTGCAACCCCATTAAAGCGACTGAATTCAGATTTAAAAATTCCCGGCAACCTATTCACAAAATGCTCTGACCTGAAGCGACTTATTTTTTTCATGCTACACGAATTGATTTATAAGAACAATTTGTTTCGAACGGATCCATGTCTGCACGCGAACAACGCAAACAAAACGTACACGTTGCGATTGAAATGGAGACCAAATTGAAAAGCGAAAGATACTCGTATCAGTAAAAATTATGTTTACAGGTTCGCTCAAGCGTGGCCCATTAAAGTGTGCAGCATTGCTGGCACAAGCTCATATACACAAAGACACACACACACACACAAGCAAAAAATTTAACAAACATGTTACAAACACATCTTGATATATATGACTCACCACACGCACGCACAGATACTCGTACACCACACTCGCACAGCTCCTCAGCGCCAAGTTCTGGCTAGTAATTTTTTGGTTAAACATGCTTGCATGATTCCTTAAAATGCTTCACTTGTTAGATTTATTGTACCAAACCCACACCAATATCAAATCGAAGACAGTTGGCTCAGACTATCAGTACTAAAGAGCGACTCAGTCTCAGCTTTGATTTGTTGTGGCCCGCTCTGCACATATTTGTTGCGCAAATATTATCGAAAATAAATATTTAAAAGATAAATATTCACATATTTTTGTGCATGCACTGAGCGTAAAATCAATCAACATTATTATCAATATCTTTAAAATCATTTCTGCTTGAAATGTTATGATTTATTCAGACAATAAATCTGATTTTAGCAAGATTGACTCTTTTAATCAAGCTCGGTAGCACGCTTCTTTTTAAAAGGAAAAACAATTTTCAGTATGACCGCACAGCTAATTTCAGCATGACTACATTCCTTTTTCTACATATTAGAAGGTTAAAAAGCAGCGAGTTGTGAAACACAAACACATATTTCGTCGTTATGCTATAGGACGGATGCTGTGGCGTAAAGACAAATGCATAATCTCAATATCATTTAAGACAACATATTTAGTCCATGTATATTGACATTGGAAAATATGTCTTCTTCCACTCTATCGTGTTGTTACGGGTATAGGAAGATCAAAGCAATGCATAGCCAACCAAAAGTGAAGTTGAAAACGACACGTTTATTGAATGGAGAATGTTAAGTAAGACGTGGGTCTTTAGAATAGCGAACACAAATAAAATAGTTAAGCACCTATGAGTTTTACAGCAGGGGGTAAAAGATACTTTATTACAACTTAGCATAATGTTATTAACATTGCCTGTCATCTATTCAACAGAAAAAAAAGATGAAGTACGTCTAAAGGAATGAGGAAAAAAAGCAAAATTTTCATGCTTTCAATTTCGACAGGACAGTTAATTGAAAAACCAATATTCCTTCAGCTGCTGTCTTGTCAGTGAAGCAGCCATCAGCACTACAGATTCTTCAATACAAAGCTACACAGCAAAAAATGGCAACATTACTTGCAAAATTTTTGGAAAACTTCAATTTTCATAGCCACTCGAATTATTTATTGGTCACCTTGATTGCTATTCAAGCATCATTTGGTTCGACTTTTCGGTAATAATTTTTGCAATGAGCAGCAAATTCTGTTATGATTTTTATCAATGTATATTTGGTGAACTGAATTTAAGCAAAGACTCAAGTTACTTTGAAATTTTTCAATTAAAGCTTCATCGTTAATAATTGAAATTATCGCGAGTTCAGTTGATGAAAAGCGCTCAAAGTGCAACCGAAAGGTGTGTCCATATTTTTGTGGCGAAACTAATTAATGCAATGAACGAAAAGGCCAAGGTGCAGTAAGCAACGCAGCACTTATAAGGAAGGAAATATAAGTACATACACTTTGGCAAGTGCTGAGGGTACCAGAAAATCAGACAGGCATTCCCATACACACTCAATGATTTGCGGTTATTGATGATTTTCTTCTTTTTTCATTTTTTCACTTTGCCATACACACACACACACACACACAAACTTTTTGTGGTGACACTGCAACAACTAAATTTAGAAGCCACATTTGTCGCTTTAGGAAACAACAACCCAATTGGCAACATTTTGTGTGGTTTTCAGTGTGGCCTAAAGTGCATTCCAAATGAAAGTCCCTGCAATTTTACCGTGCCTGTAAAATGCAATCAAAAAGCAACAACAACAACAAGCCATAGCAACAATGCGACTCATACTCAGGTTACCAATGACAAATTAGTATAATTAAAATTGTCATCGAAATAAACCGCAGCCTGAGTGAAGTCCACGTAGCAGCGTCTGAAAAGCATCAGCGCTAAACAAAGCCTCGTATCGTAATGCCAGCGAGAAGAAGAGTAAACATAAACTCCTATGTTATTGAAACGCTTTGCCACAAAGCATATCGTCACACTCAGTGGTTGTCTGAGTTGCAGTTGGCCGTGTCACAAATGCCTATGAATAGGTGCGGCTTTGGCTACGCCTGCTAGTATTTCTCAGTTATCATCAGGTATGCATTTGTAGAGTTGTAAGTAGTTCTGTATAAGAGCAATGGAAGTTTAGATGCTTCAAGTTAAACTAATTAATGGCGCACATTAATTATGGTCATGGGCATACTTACGTGTACTTCGCCGCCGTAATTTAACGATGCAGCCCGTACGACAAAACGCTCAACACAGCCAAGTGCCAAATACTTGCATCCTGCGATACTTCAAGCTCAACAATGCACGCAAAAAGCCGCAAAGCCACGATTAGTCATCTGGTGTATGAACTTGTGTCAACAATGACGTTTAGTTCGCATAACTCCACAGCTCAACTGCGTGCAACTTTCTGCTTTGATTGACATTTTACACAACACTTCTTGCTATGCTATGCGTGAGCCTGTTGCACAATCAAACAATCAATCAAACAGTGAATAAGACACGCGGAAATATTCATTGAATCGAATTGAAGTTTTCTGTATTGACCCCCCCCACACAATGAGCTCATAAAATATTTACGCTCAACATGTAAATAAAGCACAAATTATATCGCATGCGATAATGCAAGATTGGATATATTGCCCATGCACATAGAGCAAGTATCTAAACAATTTTATTGAAATTATATTTTATTAGTTCTATTTTTATGGCAGCTCAGGCAACACTGAAGACCTTGACTTGTTACAGGCACACACACACACAAAGGCACACATTGTTATTTATGTGTGTGTGTGCGTACTGTCAGACTGTTGGGAGCGTTCGCTGCTATTGGCAGTGGCACTGCTTCTGATGCTATTGTAGTTCTGTTGCTGCTGTTGCTGGTACTGCAGTGCAGTGCAAATATTCTTCTTGGTTGCAAATTTCCGTAGCATATTTCAACACGCACAACCATTGCACACAACACGCCAAAGACGTTTCGATGCTATACGCTTCGCTTCGACTTGATTCGATTCAAGTTTCTTATTTTTATTTTAATTCAATTCAAATTCAAATGCAGACTCAATTCACAACGACTTGACTTCAATCGATGGATTGCATGAGTGAACGAGTAGCGTCAGCGACGGCGAGGCGTTGCAGTCGTATCGTTCGTCGCAACTTCAGTTTATCTCAGCTCGGCTTAGCTTGGCTTAGCAACAAAATGATTTTGTGGTTGTTCTGGCAAATCGAGAAGGAAATTGCAATGAAAATGAAATTGTCACAAACTTTTGCTGCTGCTTTATTTATTTGCATTGCATTACTTTACTTCACTGAATATCATTCCTTGTATTCCTTACGTTCGGTCAGATTGTTTAAAATTAGTTATGCATTAAGCCTCAAGTATGCAATAAGTGTTCCCACCTCAATACAATTGTGGCTGGCATTTTAACAAATGTTGCGAAATTATTTAGTTGCTTGCGTGGCACGTAAGCGCACAGTTGGCATTTCTCACACTCGACACGCGTGTGTCTGTCGACATGAGATGCAATAAGTTGTCGTTGCTGACTTAGCATGGTTCAAAAATGTGTGCGCATACGCCCACGTCGACAGTAGACTTCGTTGTTGAGATAAACTGAACTAAACTGAACAGCACGTAACGGAACTGAACTACGCGCAGGGGTGTCGTATAAGAATTTCAAGAAAGACTACAACATGGTTACAATGGATATTGGAAAATGTTTCGCATGCAAAAATGTTAGCTGTCTCTCTCATAACTCCAAGATGAACAGTGTGACAGGAACTAAAGATAAAAGAAAAGTGAGCAGCTTTGGAGAACTTATTTATAATAATAGTCAAAAAATATGGAACGACTTCCGAATGACTTCCCCCCAGGTGTGCCACTCTGTCATCAGTCTAGGAAAGTGAAATTTCGCAACTGCTTCTCGGTAAAAGACTCAAATCATCACATAATGTGCGTGTGAGAAGCAAAGCTCTCTCTCTCAATATTAAGCGCGCAGTGTCAGCCGGTATTATAATTGTTGGCAGCTGCAATCATGCTGTTAAATAGCAGAAACTGTTCAATAGCAGCAGCTGTTAAGTAACAGCAACATTATTAATTATTGGGAATAGCTGTCCCTGCTTTGTCAAGAACAGATTGCCTTCCACTGCAGCTGATGCAACGTTCGATTGTTGGCGTAAAGCAATCGCTTAACCAGACTTCTGGCTACATCTACCAAAAGCGTCTATTTCCCTCTACTGCGCTTAACCTACAACTAATTTAGCTGTTTCTTCTTTCTAAATGTAAATATTTACAGTATGAAGGTTACAGGGTGAAAAAAAAAAACACAGAAAATACAACGTCACGAACAAAATCTGTAGATTGCTCGGGGTATATTGCCAATTTCTACTACTATTTAGATGATCTAAAATCTACTTGCCAATTAGTCACAGTTTCTTTGTTGTATACGCCACAGTGCAATGGGCGAACGCTATTGACACTTGGTGCTCGTTCATTGCCCTCATCGTGCGACACAAATCGACCAACTATAATATAGAACAATTTACGATTTCCACTTTAGCGAAAGAAAAAACAACACTTATTTACTTTTTCGATAAATATTTGTTGCTTTTTGTTGGTTTTTTTTTTTTTGTTTCGATATTTTTGAAAAACTTCTTAAGCCTTCAGTCAAAGTCTCTGCACGTTTTTCAAATAAAGTCGTTCGACTCAATCCGACTGGCACTGCTCCCAAAACTGCTGTCAGCAAAAAATGCGCGACGACAAACGTGTGCGTACACACAGACACACATACACACAAAAAGAAGCAACCTGCCACAAGCAAATTGTCGTTACGAAGCTTTGGTTTGTTGTACAGCGCTCGTGTATATTTTTGCTCATCCTACGGCTGCTGTTAGTGGGACATTGGCGGGCGTCATGTCAAATCTCACTTGTGGCAAAAGGCACAATTGTATCGTCAATGGCTGACTGGTTGGCTGGCTGAAAAACGCTTTGGCAAATGTGCGACACTAAACAATAACATAAAGCGTCGAAACTTGTCGATAGACAATTTCACATTTGCTGTGGTTGTTGCTGCTACTTCCAATTTTTTTTTTTTTTTTTTTTTTGTTTTTGTTGTTATTGTCGCCAGTTTTTCGTGCTGTTTCACTATTTTCTACTCTAAAGCACACATATTTTGCTTTCCTTTATTTTTTCTAGACTTTATTCCCGCTTGATTCAATCACGTATTCATGGTTTTTCCCCTTTATTTGAGCTTGGCAAACGTCAGGACGTCGTTGTCGTCGTGTGCACGCCCCCTCAGCAACCACATCCAAACTCACACACATAGTTGCGTTCTATCGAAACGTGATAACTGGAAATTGTAAATGAAAATTCTATTGTAAATAAAACGGGGAAAATTGTTATTAGTTTCGGATTAGTTTGGATGCTCAATCTTCTTCTTATTTTCTCTTCACCCGGTAAACTTTATCGTGAAGCTTGTAAGTGAGAGTGTAACTTCGGTTGATCATCTGGAACCATATTCTTATGTTTTTTCTAGGTATGGAACCTAGACTACAGTTTTGGAGCTACCAATACGCCTATAGGAATTTACGCACGAAACTCTAATTCATTTATGAAAAAGTAATCTGTTTCTTTGACAAGCTAAACTTTTGACAAACTATAGAACAGCTCCATACTTTTGTACTTACACACGCAACATGGATCAAGTATTTTATAGATAATTAGTCTTTCTTTTTTTTTGTAAAAGATCTGAAGTTTTTCAAAGACTTCAGGTCCAAAGACATAAGCCAAGTTCGTGTATGCAACTTTTTTCTTGACCAATTATAATGTATTTTAATACATTCTAATGCATATATTAGACATACACATTTTGTTTAGTTTGTTTGCTATATGTAATACTGCTTATCCTAATAAACAAACATCATTATTTTCGCTCCCGCTAATCTCCAAAACCAACCAAGCAATTTCAATGAAATTCTGCGGATGTGTATGATTGATTCCAGCTTGAAAGTTAGAATAGCTTTGAACCTAATGGTTAAATCTGATGTCAAGATCCAGATTTTTTTATGTGACGCAAAATAGGTATATCCGCAGTCTTTGGTACACTAAAATATTAAGCTGAAATGTCATCTTTCAAACACCTGTCAATTTGAAGCAAACGGTTTACTTGGGTATTAACATCATCTAGTGATAAAAAACGCGGATACTTTTTACGTCACACAATTTAATTTTATTTATTTAAACAACAAATAGATGACAAATGACTGAATGAACGATAAATGTTGATGCAATCAATTTCGCAACATAACAAACATTTCGTGAAGAGTACGCATCGGTCAAGCCCTTTAGAAGGAGAAGAATTAACAGCATGAAATTGAGACTACAGCCATCTGTCAGCACGTTTGCCCAATACTTCGGACATCCATCTTTGAATAAATTTTGCTGATTTCTCTTTGCTGCTGAAAGAAGAATATTACCTTCCATACAAACCTTTTGTTAAATTTGACATGCTTCGAACGTAAAGGGTATTGCAATTTTGGCTCAGCCGAATTTCTTTTTTTGTTTTTGTTTTCTGACGCAATTCAAATTGCCAAATCAAACTTTGACAATTTATTTAAATGACATCGAAGCCAACAAATTTCTGCTGATAAGCTCTTAATATCTTTGCTGAGAACGCTTCAAAGGTAAGGCTTAAAATGAAAAACTGTGCAGTAAGTAAGCAATCAAACCCTTCACCAACAAAGTCACCGCGCAACTTTCCACCGTTATTCAATTAAACTTATCACAATGCACACAGTTCATTTGCAGCATAAATCGAATGAAATGGAATTTGCAGCAAATCAAGGCAGCAGCATTTTTTGACTTATGCCAACGGAGTAATTGATGCACTCCCAAATGGGTTTTTATGCGAATGTGAGCTCAGCACATTTTTCTACTTACGCTTCTTCTTCTACTTAGCTGCGATATGAAATGGAAATCGAAGCTACTAACAATGGGAAAATGCAAACACCCACCACACACCACATTCCGCATACAATGTCCGGAAATAATAGCAAACGGCAAACCTTGGTACTCGACATAATAGTTTTTAGCAGCGCCCAGCTCAACACTGAAATCACTGACGTGGCGCCACACCAAAGTGCCTAAGTTGAACAGTAAAAAACAACAAAACAAAAAACCAAGCAGCAACTGAAATCATTTCATTGTGCAACTTTTGCCATTAATCATTCATTATAATACCAACGGAGGCGAGCAATGGAAGTAGCACTGGTTTGCTGCGCGCTGCACCAGCGAGCCGAGCCTAGCCCAGTTGAGTTGAGTTGCAATGCGATGAGATGACTCGACTCGACTCGACTCGACTCGACTCGACTTGAATGGAGTGCGTGTCACTTGCCTTCGTCCGCGGCTTTCACTGGATTCAATGTCATTCGTGGCATTTCACAGTCGGTTGGCGGGGCCGGGGTAGATTTAGACTTAGCAACAAAGCACACAAAGCTCGGCAGGAGTACTCATATTCAGACGCTGTTATCCCCTGAAGAGCACTTTCTAAGCTTGGTGCTTAGGTTGCTAGCAAAGCATTGCTTGCTCATTGCTTCTACTCTAATTGCTTAGCCGAGCTCAATTGGCAGTAGTGGTGTGCCTATGAGTGGGTGTGTGTATGGGTGTGCGTGTGCAAACAATTCGGTTTACGCCTTCAAAATGTGTGTTGCCTGTATACTCAACTTGATTGTAACAGCGGCAGCAGTTAAGTTGATTGTATGCCTGTTGTCTGTCCAATTGCCCAAATGTCCTTGCTTTCATATGTCCATCTGTCCACCGTTCCTCGCTGCAACATCTTGAACACACGACTAGCGTCGGCCAAATTGAATGAATTGAATGCTGTTCAATGCCGCTACCGCATGCTTACTTGGTCATTTTTGTTCACTCTCTTTGCCGCTGCTACTCCCTGCCAACCCATCAGCGTTTGCCGTTGGTTGTCATCACCATTGCCGCGCTATCGTTGCTCGTTACCACCGGAAGTTGTCGTTGCAGCTGTTTGTTTGCCGCTGACATTGCGACCAATGTGTTCGTTACAACAACAACAACGACAACGACAAGTATTAAAACTATTGGTGCTGTTGTTGCTGCTGCTGCTTTCGTTGTTCTACTTGTTGGCTTAGCTGTTCACATTGTTGGCTCCGACTTCAACTCTGCTATAAAAGGTTTGTTAGTTTTTTTTTCGGTTAACTTTTTGTGCGCCCGCCTTCATGCTGCCCAATTACCCACATGTTTAAGCGAGGTTGACATGCACCTTGGTTAGACGCCTTCAACGCTCTCATGGCTTTGCCCAGCCTGCAATGCCCTGCTCTGCTGTCATGGCCAACTGTCGACAATGACTTTCGACAACTGGTTTTATTGTCAACTTTTGATAATCTATTGGGTGTTATTGCGACCTCGAAGCGAACAATTCAAGCCCTTAAAAGGGCGGCGATAATGCAGAAGTAAGGCATGAAAAAATAATAGAAAATGTAATCGAATTCTGTATGTGTGAGTTGCCAACGCATTTCAACTGGCTGCAATGCAGTTCAGCTCAATTCAGCTCCAACCGAAACGAAGCGAGTCACTTCAATTCAATTTGATTACACTGCAATGCTGCTGTGCCAAGCAGCCTGCAGATCATTTTTATAGTTATTATTGTTTGGAATTAATGGTCTAGAATCCAGTAGCGGTATAAAATTTTATTGCGAATTGCCATCAAAGGCGCAGTTGTTGTTGTTGTGCGTCAAGGAAGCACAACTTCCTTTGTTCGGCTTCAATTTTTTGTGTTGCTGCAATGAATAGAATTGCCATTAAACGCTTGCAGTGAGTTGCACGCTTCCAGCCCGATTAGCATACAATGTAAAATGCAGCATCATAGCTACTTTTTAGACGCGCATCGATTTCATTCAATACTTTTAATATTTGGCATACAATTCAATCGTTCGCGGATTCTATGCAATGCATTGGCAATATTGATGAAGAGTACAAATAAAGTCATTGTTTTTAATTTGCAAAAAGTCGGTCTCTTCGTAAATACTAATGGAAAGCGTGCACAGCAGCTGAGTTACTTGGCTGTCAAGGCCAAGCTTAGTGAGTATGAAAAGTGGCTTCACCTAATGACTAAATGAGTAACCTAAAAAGTTTTTAGAAAAAAGAAAAGCCTACTCTTACCGCCCAATTCTGTGCACTGTATCTATAAAATCCATATTAGTTGAATAGATAGAAGATTTTGTCTTTTTTGTTATTCTGGCACACATGGAAGGCTACACTATTACAAAAAAGCTGTTTTTCGTAATAGTAATATTTTTTATGCTTGAAGAAACCTCACTTCCCCTTGTTACATCGTGCAAATCAGTTCTGAAATAGTTTGGATTGTGCGGGAGACCGACGGTTGGCTCATAGCACCCACATGGTTGTTTCCTACGCACTTTTGGTATGACCCATGTGCATAGAAATATAAAGCCGCCAAGAAACGAAACTCAAATGGAATTTTTGAGTTTCCATAATCCCCTTCAATCTCCAATCAGTAGTGGCACAATATTTTTGAGTGTTTATAGTTTCTGTCAAAAACATTGGCCGATATTGAAAAAGGATCACGCAATGATTTTAAAACACTTCTATTGTGTTCCAAAAACTTCGCTAAAAGGCAGCAAATCACGTTGTTATCCATTCCAGCAGTTTGTTAAAGTGTGCGAAATTTTTTAACATCACCTGATGAGGAGGTGTTAAAAAATCGGCAATAGATAGAGTAAAGAGCTTTTCTAAATGAGCAAAGTCTCCCAAAAAATCCCATAAGAATGTTTTTTCGCTTACTGTCTATCAAAATCTATCAAAATATATCAAAATATATCTATTCATTTGATAGAGTGCACAGAATAGGCCCCTTAGTTTGCTGAGGAGAAAGTCTCGTTGTGGTTCTGGAGTAGAGATGAGCGTTAATGCGATTTTTGAAATCAGTTATTTAAGTGATTTCGATTTTCACTATGATTTTTACCAGGGATTTGCTGTTTCTGGTCATTAAAATCACTGAAATGACCGAAATCACTGATATCACTGCTACTTTTAAAAACCGATGTGATTGTTCATTCACAGTGAAATAATCTCAGGTAGTGAAATATCGCTCGTTACTACTAAGTATAAGTACTAAAGTACAAATACCTGACAGTTACTTTTAGGAATACTTAGACCTGCAAGATGTAACATATATCAACAGAAACTAATGCTGTAGTATAATAATTATATAGATTAGACCTATCTGTTAAATACTTCTTGTCTCTACTTGAGTATTCCTTGTATACCATATAGTTACCTATAGTTACATTAGTTTGTGACGACGGACGGCACATAGTTCAACCTTAGGCTCTTTATGTTGCCGTTAAAGGGAGTAAACGTCTCACTAAAACCAATTCGTTTTTTACACGCACCCTATTCAGGTTTGACAAACTACTAAAATTAATTACACTGAGTTGTTGGTGTCCACCCCTGGAAGAAGCCGTGTGTACATAGGCAAAGGATGGCATCTTTGTAATTAGCCTACTCATCACAGCTTAGTGTGACAATTTGACTTTCTATGACAAAAATTTGGATTACGCCCTAGAACGAACTTTCTATAACATGAATTATTCACAGTCCAATGTATCCGCTTCTTACCAAATTTTGATTAAAAAAAAATATATAAAAAAAATGTTCTTAAATTTTTTACTTTTCTGTTCTGCTTTGAAGGCGAACTTTTCGCCGTGATTTCGGTTAAATGCACAATTGCCTTTTGCATTTCGCAATTATTCGCTGCTTTCGCCGCTTTTTTCTGGCACTTTTTCTACGTCGTGGCTAAACGATTCGCTGCAGGGCGCTCATTATCACTTCTAACACACACACACACACAAACAACGACTGACAAAAGAAAATAAAGTTGTGTTCAATGGAGTGGGGGGGACAAAATAAAATAAAAAATTTATTGAAAAAAAAATGCCTCTAGTTTAATGGAAAAATGAACACGCGAGCATACAAGTTAAATAAAATTCTGGTTTTCCGCTACGTTTTAGACGCGTTCACAGTCAGTTTTCTCTCACCATTTCCAAAGTGGAAGTGCTGGACGGCGGGATTAAAACTGTTTCAAACTATTGCCAATTGAAGCGCATAAAGCGCTTGCTCAATTGTATACAATTGGCAGAGAACGGGAGCCATGCTTTGTTAAATGGGTGCCAGGTTTGATCGATATCCCTGCCAAAGAGGATATGCGATGCGCAAAATGGATATAAGAAGAAGAGAATAAAAAACAATGTAATAAGTTGATTGTGTATGCATCTATGTGTGTGCGTAGTAAGTAATTGTCTGCAGCTGTGTACTTGCAACGTGTAGAAGGCAAAACAAAAAAAAACAAGCACTTGCAACTCTTCGTGGTCGTTGGGCTTTGGATAATTACATAACCAGCGCAACGTTGCAGCCATTATGGCGAAAGTTTGCAGGAGCGTGTTGCAGTCGATTGCCTGCCATTGCAACATACATTTTATTTAATTTACAACAATTTTGCAGTGAAGCATTGGCCAATGGGCCATGCCATGCCATGCAAATACGCAGCGAATCATAAACAACAAGTGGTGCAAGTGCAACAACGGTTTGTTCGTGCTGCCAGCTCCCAGCGTTAGTGATGGCGGCATGCGTACACAATATTGCACAAATTGGTGAGCGTGCAATGTGGCCAGTAAAAGCAGAAGTAGTAGCAGTTAGAGTCATAAAAAAGATACGCTGCACAGAGCGAGCAGCTGTTTGCACATGTCTGCGGTTAATTTAGTTATTTGCACCGAAAATTATGCAACATTTTACCTTTCATTGTTGGCTGTTGGCAGCTGGCAAGGAATTTTTATTATTATTATTATTTTTGTTGTTGTTGTTGTTGAATTTTTGCCGTTGCACGCCGAATAAAACGCACAACTGATGCCGCAGAGTTAGACATAGCGAAGCAGCCATCAAAACAGCAGCAGCAGTGTAGGCGCGACCACAGCACACAGGAACAAAGTCGAAAACAGCAACGTGGCGTACGCAAACCGAGCATGGCGTGACCAAAACTCAACTTTGCATTATTTCTGTCTTCTTTATTTTATATTATTTTTTTTTTTTTTAGAAATGTGCAGCTTTGATCTGTAGAGAGAGAAAACGTGGATGCAAAACTTTTTGGCATAATCAACTGGATTTATGTGCTCACGTCGACAGTTATAGACAGCTAACTACGCCACGCGTCTGCTGCTCAACTTGACTCTAAGCGACTGCACAGCACTGAACTCGACTACCCTGAAATAGAAACATATAAACTAAGCTGAGCTAACTACACTTTTATGAGCACTCGAGCTGAGTGTAGCGCTACCCTCAAGTTACCATAAATTGTTGCTGCTCTCAAGTCTACAATGGCTTTTATTCTACATTGAAAACGTATCTGTAAATACTCCTTTGTTCGCTTGATTGTTATGAGCCACAAAATTAGCTCAGTTAAACGTTCGATTTTGCTAAAGTTTATGGAATTTGGCGCGATACACGCCGCTGATGACTTGGCAAATTTCCAATAAAGTCAATTTGTAGCCAAGGAACGGTGAGCAGTTGAGCAGAGCGTCTAGCACAACGACTCAAAGCTCAACTGAAGTGGATGCTAGGCAAGGCATACACACAGCCGTATAACGATGACGATGTGGTAAGCATATTAGTATTAAAAAAAGTTGCCAATCGTACGAAGGACAAGCATGAACATGAACATGAACCACAGACTTCTTGTCGTTCTGCCTGGCAGTACGAAGGACGGTTTGACTTCAATAGGTAAAATGTTTACCAACAAAAGTGCTTGCACAATAAGAAAACTACTGCCAGCAAAGCCAAAAGCAACAAAATGGAAGCCCAGGTCGACAAGAAAATCAACATTTTTCTGCAGACAAAAGAAGCACAAGAAGCCCAAAATAGCAATAGAAAATTTTTGATTTTCATGCATGCCACAAATTCATTGCAACCGAATGTAATAGCAAAATGCCAGTGTTGCGCATGCCGATCTTTATTTTTAATGAAGGCTTGAGTTGACTTGAAAAAGTGTTGCCAGCGACAAGCTTCTCCTAGAGCGCTCTTTGAATGTCTCTGCAAAAATAGGCACCAAAAGCTAATCAGTACACTTGAATATTGCAATGGTACGCCTTTCAATTTAGCGGTGGTCAAGGCCTATGACTTCATAACGATTCTAACTGAGTTGGCTAGGGAAAGTGTATACACTTCACTTGCTATGTATTCAATGTTATCGAGTAGTCTTTGTGAGTTTCACTGTTTACTTCTATGAACTGCTCACATTTCTCTCTAAAAAGCAATTACTTTTTGTGAAAGGCTGGACAGGTATAAGTTAGCAGCGTTAGCGACTGCAACAGTAGCAGCACTTGTGTAGTCCAAGAGGTTAGAGTCAACCAGCAAGTTGAAATTAATATTTCAGGCCAGAAATTCTGTACCGTACCCTAGTCAAAAAAGTCAAATGTCACGGAAACACCAATCTGCACTGACGTCTTACGTCTGTGTTACTCCACCTACCTACCAGTAGCTCTTCATTTGAAATACCGTCAAAAACGAAAGAGTAACACTTTGAAGACTTGCAGTCAACAAACCAGTGGCCAAAATCATCCTTCCAACCTAATTTAAATACAATAAAATAAACAAAAAGTAGCCACCCTCAACGAGTACCTGGCCAAAAATAACGGACTTATTTTATTATTTTCCTGATGTAGCCTGTTGCGCATTTTCCCCAAGCGAGCTGCTCAAGTATTCCCTTCAAGCAGCACTCGTCACACTCGTCGACTTTAAGCAATTTGCACATTGCAGTCGAACCTTAAGCTCCCACGCCCTACGAGCTGTTTCTGGTCGTTGAAGGGCCAGATTGGTCGTGAAATGTTTAAAAAATGTATGCGCCACGTGGTGCCACCTGTGCGGAAGAAGGGTGCCAACACTTGCATATTTGCTTTTTTTTTTTTTTTGAAGGGTCGTCGTCATTCATAGCACTTGAAGTATTTTAAGCAAACCAAAAATTTGGCAGGAAATACGAATGTGCAATACACAACTTGATAGAGTCTGAGGGGCATATTTTCGGGTGACTAGCAATAAAAAGGAAATACATTAAATTAACTTAAAAATAAAAAAATAAATAAAAAAAATAATTAGATTAAATTGAAAAAAACTATTTTAAGCAGTAAAATTAAAAAAAGAAGTTTAATTGAATATTAAAAAAATAAAGAAACACAACCTAAAAAATTGTATGAAATTAAAAAAAATTAATTGAACATTAAAAAGAACTAAAAAAATTAACCAAATTCAATTCATTTAATTAAATCAATTATTTAAAACGAATTATTAGAACTATTAATGTGAAAATTAACTTAAAAAAATAAATGAAATAAAAAATAAAATAAATTAAATAAAAAAAATTTTAATTAATTATTATAATTAAAAAATAAAAATAAACTTAAATAACTGAAGCAAATTAGAAACCAAAAATTAATTATTAACAAAATAAAATAAGCTGTAAATTAAATTAATAACTAAAGAAGTTAAAATAAATTTAATCAAATTTAAAATAATAATTAAAATATTAAAAACAATAAATTAAATTTTTAAAAATGTATTAAATAAAATTAATTATAAAATAAATTACTTTCATTTAAATTAAACTAAATTAAACAATAAATTAAAACCTAAAATGTATTAAAAAATACATTTTATTGATTAAAAGGACTAAAGCATCAAACTAAATGAAACGAGGGACACAATCGAATTCATTCTAGAAAAAAATAATTTGTTTTTGTGCACTGACTCATAAGCAAACTGATAGCAAAGACAACGCAAACACACAAAATTGATCTCTTCCCACGTTGTGTATAAAACGAAAATGGAACAACAACAATAACGCGGCTTCACAAAACCCATAGAGAAGAAGAGAGAAGCACACAAATATCTCTATTCTTACAATCTACTGCGCTCAGCATCATTAACACCTTTTCTAAACTAAACCACAGGTCCGACTTTGATAAAAATTTGATTGTGCACCTCTAGCGAAGAATACCTTTTAATTTGTATTTTTCTTATTAAAATCGGTTCAGTGATTTAAGTAGCAAAGGGACACTAAAAATGGTGTTGCCATTTAATTGCATAGATTCAATAAAATAAATTTCAAAACGATTAAACTAAATAAATTAACTAAAATGAAATGAAAGCAAAATTAAATTTAACAAAATTGTTCGTTTATTGAATTCGAATCCAAACTGTCATCATAAGTAGCCAAGATCAAAGCAGCAAAGTTTCTGAAATGTTCTTCTCAACACGCTTATGGCCATTGGCAGTGGACAAACGCATAAAATCAGGTCATCGCTTTGTGTGCGTAGGGTTGCGAATGCGGGCGAGATTGGCTTAGCACATAATTTCATTTCACTCAGACATTAAACAAACAACTCTGCTTACGCTTACTTTTTCGCTTTTACTTCTAAATCGACATAAATGGCAAACAGAAAATAATGAAAAGCAAATACACAACAATTTCACGCTCGAACTGCAATGCAAAGTTGCGGCGCCGTGCAAAACGGACGAAAAAGCCACAAACATTGAGAAAGTAGTAGTAAGTCGAAGAGAGAACGAAATTAAATAAATTTGACAAATTTCGTTGGCAAATAGCAGTCATTTTTTTAAATTTGCGGCATGCACCGCACGAGTCTCTTCTGGCACATTTTTTAACAACTTTTTTCATATTTTTATTTTCGAAACTTTGCTTCCGACTATATGACATGTTTTCTCTCAACTTAACTTTGTTGGTAAACATTGGTTTACGTTTGTCAGGCATTGACATCAGAACGCTTTGCAGCGAAAGGACACACAAACAAAGCGCACTGTTCAAGTAATAAAGCGCATAAACGAAGGACGACAGCAGCGGCGAGTACGTTAGCAAAGCTATCAAGATATATTTTTAGCTTTAAGTGTGTTTGTGTGTGTGTGTGTGTGGGTATGTGTTTCGTTTGGTCGAATGGGAAAATTGGTTGGAAAACATGTAATTTTCATGGTTAGTTACGTTTCTATTGTGACATTAAGTGGTTTGAGTTAGAGGCCGTCTCATAAATTGATTGAAATTCTATTTCCAAGATAAAACATTTGCTATGACATTTTTCTATATGCAACTAAGTGTAAGCCAAATGTCTGTACTAATAATTTCGATTATATGCATTGCTAAAAATGTTCGTGTGTTCGACGATAAAACTTGATGTTGCAGAAAGCGCGTCAATTTTCGCTCTTGCACGCCCTTTATCAACTTAACTGTCTGACTGACCAAGCGTACCCGTAAACTTTCACAGTAAAGCCCTTTGTATATTTTTCACGCTCGCTTAGGCATCAACTGGCAACTGTTTGTCAGTTGCTGTGGCTAATAATACAAAGCGGATTAAAGTCTTCAAAGCATTAAGTCTAAGCCGACTTTGGTAATTGCTTTTCATGCGCGGCACATATTCATGTGCGATTTCAACTGTCAAATATTGAACTCAGTTGTTGCCGCAATTAAAAAATATTACTCAACTAAATTCTAAGCATAATAATCCTACACACAACACCAGCCAATTGCGTTTTTTGCCTTTTTTCATGCTGCCAAAACCGTTTAATGCACCAAATTGACAGTTGCACGCAGCTGCTGTTGCCTGCAGGATTTACGCGACATCATTGTCGTCGTTAACCTGCTCACCATACACACACACACACACACATACACCAACGTACGAGTACCCACCTGGAAAAGAGCCAACAAAATGACTGAAAGTCAGTCGTATGTGCGGACAGGAGCAACGACACAAGGACGTACGAACGTTTCACACGCGAGTCCTTTCTTCTTTATTTATTTAGTTATTTATTAATTTTTTTTTTCATTTTTCTGCTTGCCTTCGCCAAGTTTTTGGCAAGCAGTTCCAGCTAAACTTACGCGACTTGTCTGCAGGGATGCCTAGCCATTTTCATGGCCTGACTTTTGAGTAGCTGCCGCAGGCTGTTGTAATTCCGCTTAGTCCATAAGCTTACTGTATTAGTGACAAACAAACACGTAACGTACGTTTATTTAGTCAACGACTGTTGCAATGGATGTAGTCGGCTTAGACGTTAAGTTTTTCATACATGGCAAATTTTATTTATAGCACAAAATTGAATTTCTGCTCAGCTTGATTTTTGTCGATGTCAACGACATCACAGCTAAGCTTAAATGCGACGACTTTAAGTTTCGAGCACAACTTGTTCGCTGAAGTTGTACGCTTGGCAACGTTTAACTCGCTCACTCAGCTGCTCGCTCACGCGTCGCCTAAACCACGCGCACACGGTAAGCAACAGTAAGTCAAAACAGTTGCAAGCAGTCAAGTGTTGTTTTGCGGTCGCAACAATTGAGGTAACTTTAATTTCGTTAAAAGTGCTACGAAAAAAAAAACCACAACAACAACGACTATTGTATAAAGTTGCAGCATCAATGTTGCTCTGAAAAAAAAAAGTGCAATAGAAATGAAAGTGCAACGCTGCATGCAACACTTGAAAGTAGTTTTGGTGACTACTACACCCTAGACTGCCTAAATGCTCAAACTAACTAAATTCACTCAAGCGGCGCGTGTTCCGTACAACTTGCATATGCAAAAGTTAAGTCGAGTGCTCACAAAAAGTCTAACAGCGCAACAACTACACTAACAATAGGTTGCTAAACTAGTTTGCTGACGTACTCTTGTGTATGCAAGCACTTAGAAGTATGCTACATTTATTTTTTATTAAATTTTTAATCATCTTAAGCGACAAGCGCTCTGCTACGCCTTTCTCATTGTCTTAACCAGCATTGCAAGCACAGTATGACAGTGGACACTAACTGCAACGTCATTATCATTTTCATAATGACGTTTACTGTGCGCTCAATAACTTGCGCCGTCTTCCTTTGTTTGCCTCTGGCCGAAACAATAAATGTTCGAAATTCAAGAACAACCGTCAGCGCCACAAGAATGAAAAGCTCAAACAACAATGAAAAGTCGCAAAAAAAGAATTGAAAATTAAAGAAAAATTTCTTTATACTTTGCTTTTGGCGCAGCCAACTTTTGAACTCGTAAACTTTTCGCTTTCAATGCTCTCAATGAAAAATGATGCGATTTGTGTGCTTGACCAGCGCCAACGGCCTCAGGCACAATGCGATGTAAGTGTGACTAGCGTTGCCACAATATTCTTACACAGTTGCTTTGAGGCTACCTACCTGGCAGCGCAGCTCCTTGCCTTTCTTTTGCTGCGCCTAGATCGAGCTCGAGGTCATTGGCGCTAATTGCTTAAGAAAATATTGCAAAAGCGGAAGTTGTAAGGCGCCAACATGCTTGCTTGCCGCGCTGTTCTTGCGTTACGAACGTACGTTACGAACGGAAACAGCAACAGAAAAATGCGATAAGCGTGCCAGATAGCAATAGAGAGGACGGGAGAAAAGAAGTGACACTAGTAAAAGTTGTTACAAGCGAGTCAACAAGCAATTACTGAAGACCAAAAGGACAGAGGAAATAGCGCAGTCACACACACACACATACACCGGCTTACTAGTAAAACGCTCATTAAACGCTCAGCTGGCAACGTTGTCAACGATGAGTACGACAATTACTACGACTACGACGACAATGTTCTTGATAAGCAGCACAACCAGTGTTACTTACTCAACAGCAGCAGCTCTTAACAAGTGCTAGTGCCGGCCTGACTAAATGCACTTTTAATTAAACGCATTGCAACTGACGACTGGCGACTTGCGTTAGCGTCTTGCGACTCTCTCTCTCTCTCTCTCTCTCTCTCTCACTCTGCCACAACGATTAATGATAAAAGTTCGCTTTGTAATCGCATTACGACAAAAAACTCGCACATTTCGGTAATTAGTGAACCCGTTGCCGTGTGCGTGCACGTAATGCAACTCGAGTCATTAGCAAGATGAGCGCAACTGAACTTAGTTCGAAGTGAGTTCAGTTGATTAGAGTTGAGTTTACTTTGTTGCAGTTCAGTTCAGCTGAGTGCAGTTGAATTGTGCTTTGCTCCGCTTATTGAAATGGAAGTGATGAATGCGCACCTCAACAAACTTTGTCAATTTCGTGCTGTAAAAAAATAAAAAGTGTTCATTATCAATGAAAAGCCCAGCGAAATAATTAATGTGGTCAAAAGCGCATTAAAATTTCTGACTGAAATCAGTTCATGTAATTATATACGAGGCGGACAGAAAATCAGAAATCCTTTGCTCGTGCGCTTAAAATAATTGCTCAAATTCAGCTCAAATAAATGAAATTTTTTAATTATAATTTATTTTCTTTATTATTTTCTGTTTTTATCTCATTACTTTTGCCTTTTATTACTTCTTTTTTTTTTAACATAAAATTAAAAATTAATAAAATCGTTCGAGTAATTGTTGAATAATTTAAAGGGCATAACTCACAACGCATTGCCATACAACATTGTTCACTGAAGACGTCTGGCTGAAGAGCTGGCTGAAAAACAACATTAATAAATTATCTGAAAATTAATTCTTTTGTTTTATTAAATTTTAATACATTTTAATTAATTTATTTTATTTAATTTTTTTTTTTTTTTTGCTGTTGACATTAATTGAAGTACGACTTGAAACGACCTCAGTCGACTTCAGTTTAGTTTCTGTACAGTGGAGTTGTTTTAAGCGGCTTATGATGGAGGCAACCAACTACAATGCACTACAAAACACTACAACAATACAACATAACACGATTTCATAAATACACCTTTTGTGCGCACTGAATTTCAAAGTTTGTGCAATCGTAAAATTAACTTAATACTTGCCAAAAGAATTCCCACGAAAATATAGCAGAGGTTGCTTATGAAGTCAAGCTAGTCACATCATTTTATTGGTTCAGCTTGTTCAGTTTCTAAACAGCAATTAGATCACAGCGACTCATCAAGTGGCGTTTATTTCAAATTATTTCGCAACACATTTTCAATCTTCAATGCGCTTCTTCAAATGCAGTGTGTAAAAGGAAGAAGTGACAAAAATAGCCGCGAGAGTGTACAGACAAAACTAACAAGCTGTCTCATCTAGAAACCAGGAAATCTAATTATTTTTGTTGAAAATAGAAAACATTCAACCAAGAAGAAGCTTCATGAATATTACTGTATATTACAGCACAAGTAACGCTGCATGTTTTGGTTATCCACTATATTCGATATAGTCGTAATTTTGACAAATATTGAGCGTATTTATTAAGTTTTTTAATACAGAAATTTTCTAGATTAACCGTCGTATAAATCTTTAGTTTGAGCTCATTTACTTACTATTGACCAGAAATGCAAGCGTGTGGTGGGTTTGAAGGAGCGCTTGGCCTTGTGCAAATGCGATTCACAATCTTGCGCCGTACCTTAGCCATGGACGAAACATGCTTTCATTAGAATATCATCGGAAGAAGTCATCTTTAGAAGCATCAAATTGGCGTCGCAGAATTTAATTCTCCAGCCCATCTGCAAGCCAATAAAGTTATAATGACATTTGTATATACATTGTTGAAAAGGAAAAATCAATGATTGGTTAGTATAAATATAAATATAATCTATATGGCAGCTTAAAGACAAAGAAAGAAAACTTAAGCTATAGATAAGCTGTCGATCCCTTTCAAGGCATCTTGATACAGGCATCACCCTTGCTGCGAGTTCGAAAACACCTTGAAGAAGAAGTCAACTTATTTGTCAAGAAAAATTGATATTGTTGCATTCCACTACGAATTGTTGCTGCACTGTCCTAACAGCGATATTGTGTTAACAAAACCGCTTGTAGGAACAAAATTTGCCTACCATGATGATGTATGTTAAAATATTACTCTACTGTTTGGCTGACGTTGACAAATTTCATTCAACAATTTTAATTGCTAACAACTATCATTCATAATAACAGTGTCTCATTGTGTCAGTCCCTTTTTAAGGGTTTTAAAACAAATTAATGGCACAATCTAATGAACTATGTCTGCCAAAAAGCCACCGTACCACCACGCACATGGGAATTACACGTGTTGTATTTTAGAAATAATATCAACCATGCAGTGGACAATGGAATGTTAGATTGTTTGCTTTTGTTAAATGGTTCAAGACTATGGGGAAAATGAGTTAGCACTATGTAAACGTAAATTGGCCGATCAGCTAATTCTTTATGACTATTGGAAAATGTTAGGGAGAGAGTAAGTCTTCTGGTTTTTTATGCAATTTTCCTCACAACGTGATAAATCTTAGAATTATTTCAGAAGAGCTATTCGCTATGAATCCAATCAAAATGAATGACAACAAAATCATCACTTTTAAATCGTTGTAACCCACAACCGACAATTGGAATATGATGTTGCAGCATTGCCACAAATTGCTAAAATTGTTTGATGCGCTTCGACAGCAGCAACAGTAATGAATGTCGAAAATGGAAATTTTAAGGGCTACCTGTTTAGCGCGCCAAGAAATGTCAAAACCAGCTAAGTACATAGCTGATCCTAAGATGTCACTGATCAGAATTTTTGCAAGCTCCTAATATCTTGTAGATACAGACAGATACATAAAACATAAAACATTTGGTCCAGTTATAAATGACAGCTCAATCACAGAAAATACATGCAACTCCCAACAAAGAGTGAAGCACACTTCAATAGGTAGTCCCTTAGGGTACGCAATTTTATCGCCGATTAAAGTCGGCTTTATTTGTGCAATATGTATGATCATTGAATGGCAGCCATTGAGCCACTACTTGCGTTCATGCGTGTTTTTATGTCGATGCGTGCATGTGTAAACCAGCATTTTTATTACGAGATACAACCATCATTACCAACGTCTTCAACGTCATCATCGTTATCTTTACATGACAGCCTCGATGATGATGAGTGCGTTGTACTGGCGCAATTGATTTCCCGCGTAGCACCAAGTAACAAGGTCGTTGTCGTGTAACTGTGTATTACTGTTATTGATACATTCATTACAGCTATGTGCGTAATCACTACTTACATACATAGCGATGCGTGTATGCACACACACTCAAGCAGGTGTTCTCATTAAAAGCAGCGTTGATTTCGCGCGGGTGATTGCGCCTCATCAACTGATCCAATGAATGAATGAGTGAGTGAGTGAGTGACTGCTTGACTGACTGAGTGATTGCTACACATCTTTGTGAGCTCAATTACTATCTTCACAAATATTGATATATAATACTTTTTATTTATCTGTATTTTTTTTTACGCGTACTACACAGCCACTTTGCCTTTTGCTTGTTTTTAGTTTAAGGACGAAGTAGAAACAGCAATGTGCAGCGTGAAATTTTTATTTGTTGCATGAACGCGCTCACATCGCATTAGTACACTTTTTAAAGCCTTGCCATTTTATACATATAGTCGCTTTGTTTTTAAGTTTTTTTTAAATTTTATTTTATTTATTTTATTTTTTTTTGAAATATGAAAACCACATTCACGCTTCAAGTTTGTTTCTGCAAAAAATGTGAAAATGTGATGTATGCAAAATGCAAAATATTTTTCACAGATTTTTTCAACCCATTTTTTATATCCTTTTTTCTATTTTCCATTTTTTTTTTTTTTTTCAGAAAAGTTGAACAGATTTTCAGAGTTTCCTTTTTGAATTGCACAGCTTTCACTTTGATTTGCTGTAGGTAAAAGTGGCTTAGCGCAAAAAAAACTGTATTGGAAAAATGCTAGCAAAATTAATTTAGATATTGGATTTTTATCTATGCATAGATTAACTAACTAAAAAAAACGCTTGGACGCAGCAACTTATTTAATGCACTACACTGCAGCAGCGATCAAGCTGATTTCATGCAAATTTCAATTTGCTGAAGTTGTGCAGGGTGACCCCCTGTGCTACAAAATTGCAAAACTTTCATTGAATGTTTGGCAGGAATATTACATAATACACGTATGAGAGTAGCACATGTTTACAGTGCAAGGCGACTTTTTTATTCTTTTTTTTTTTTCATTGGTTGTTCTAGTATCGTGTTCACAACATGACCGAAACTGCAATTGAAGTTGTGAAAGAGTAGCTTAAAATTTATAAAAGGGTCGCCATAGAGTGGTTAAATTGATAGCAAACTTTCACTTTCACCGTTTTTAGCTAGTAAATTAAACAAATTTTTTTATTTAATTAAAAAGTTTTCGTTTTAACTGAAATAACACCTGCTGCGTAATGGCATATCTATCGTTGGTATTCTCCAAAAAAAATAAAATTTGATTGGCAAGAACTGGTGTGGTGTAGATAGAGCAACCTAAGAGAAGTATAGAGCGCAGCGCATTCGACTTCACATGCCTTGTCAATGAACAACAGACGCCAGTCACAGTGCTGTCCACTTTATCCACCTTCATCTATCTATCTATCAAACAATTTATCAAGTGCTGGTTAGACTCTTCTTCAAAAGGTTAAAAGTGAGTGAATTCATGTGGTATACGCTTCAATTTTCTCTATGTTAATT
This sequence comes from Cacoxenus indagator, assembly GCA_035041755.1. Taxonomy (NCBI): domain Eukaryota; kingdom Metazoa; phylum Arthropoda; class Insecta; order Diptera; family Drosophilidae; genus Cacoxenus; species Cacoxenus indagator. Next base: position 2,787,068 of record JAWNKX010000242.1, read on the forward strand.
AATATCCAAAAGACGGTAAATTCTTGAGAGACGATGATTCTCCGAAGCGTTAAGCGAAGGCTGTTTTAGGCGGAAACAGTTATGAAGTTTCAACATACTTCCATGTTAAAGTTCTAAGAATATTAAATAAAAATGTGATAGTTTACATAATTATTTGGAACATTTTTCTAGTACAAATGACCTTCTTTATCCTCCTCAACAGTCATATTTACAGGGCGACAAGATTCAGTGACACATTTACAACGAAACTCCTAATTAAGTTGTTCCGATTGAATAATGTTCACTTCTCTGAGTGTTAAGCATTTAGTTTGTTAAAAGATGTTCATCGTAATTAAATATATATTGTTTCGAAATATTGTTAATAATGTTAATGTTCTGTTAGAAACAGAACAGCATTATGTTAATTAACATAATGTAATGCTGCTGCGGGCATTTGAAATAATTAGGTTGTCGAGGCATCTACGACAAAATTTGTAAAATAGATTATTTCTAATCAGACGTTTCTGATCAGTAAAATATTTCTCAAAAAAAAAAAGGCTATTAGATTCAACAACAAAAAAAAAAAAAAAACAGTTTCTCTTTTTCACTCTTCGGTTAAATAACTGCAGCTGTAATTCACACTTAACATTTAACTCGGCAATGTTATTGGAATGCTCTCGGATATGCATGAACTATTCAAAGACCAAGGTATGCACCACCCTGATATCATCAAAACACGCTTCAACCCTGTATCCAACGACGACAAAGGGCTATACACGTCTCATGAACAAAATAGATCTAAGCCGATAGAGACGTCTGAACTTCTCTTTCAACTGAAATTGTTTGACCCTAACAGGGTTTATAAGACCACGAGTTATATCCTACTCCTGACATTATGTACATGCACAATAAATTTTACCTTACATATCTACAATTTGCTATGAACAGCAAGGCATCTGGTTTCCTATCTGCCTCTTATCTACTTCAACTGCGATCTGCATAACATTTATTAATTATTCTTGCGCACCTAATTTAGTGAATTTCTTCAGCAATCTGTAATGTTAATGTGTAGCTTTTAAAAGTCTTGGGCACCGTAACATACGACCTCGAATGGCAGACAACAGCCATCGTGTAGACGTTATTAAATGCTTGATTGTTGTTGAATGATCAATCAAATTTTATTGCTTGTAATTACTCACTTTGCACTTTGCTTCTCTCATATTTTCTTACAACCACAACCTGCTGCTGCTGCTTTTATAACGTCATCATTTCCGCTTCTGTGCCATTTTTCGTTAACAACAAAATGTGTCATCGTACATCATGTTGCTTGTTAATTACAACTTGCAATATGAACTTCGATGCCACTATATTTGACTTGAATTGACGACTGCAATTCCAGCTTGAATAACCGAAATGTTGTCACGCATTTTCAGCATTCCAAGCGCAGGAGAGATGAGACTTCATAAATCACAACACATTGTGCACTTTCACACTCACTCATTTTGTCATTTGAGTCATTTGACAAGCAAAAACAATGTCAGGCCGGCATTTAAGACGGTATGCCGTAGTCATTTCACAAATTTGTCGTCTTAGTTATTCTGTGCTATTTGCTTTTTTCATGCTACGGAAATGTTGTTTTCAGCACTTTTAGGCAATCAATTTGGCGTGTGAGTGCACTGCAAACGGAAAAGTGTCATTGTTGTCGACAATTTCCTTGTAATATTTGAAAGTAATAATGCAACAATAACAACAAAACAGCAACAAATACATTACACATTGTGCACGACTTAACGATTATCTATGACTATCAACGTACATCCAATGCAGAATAAATGAAAGAATGAATGAAATCTGAGAACGAGTCTCAAGTGCAGCAGCAAATTATAATGATTCAGCTTAGTGGTGGTCTCAGTGCTGTTCTTCTTCTTTACCTCCTTGTGCTTCTACTTATTCCACTTTCTCGTCTTATACACGTACTTGTGATTGTCCTTGTTATTGTTCCTGTTATTGTCCAATTCAATTCAACTCAATTGAAGTGAGTTCCGCTCAGCTTAGCTCAACTCAGCTCAGCTTGGATTTCTGCCATTGCACTTTATTTCTTCATCACTCGCCGCCTTTGTGTCATGTAACCAGAAACATTTTTCACATTTTCATTCATCTTTTGTTGCTTGCTTTTCATTTATTGTTCAGTTGAAATTTTCATTTTTCGTTCAACTCGACGACAACAATGCTCGACGTAATTTTATTCCATTTCTCATGCTGAAAAGCACAATCTCCACAAAAATTCCAATTTAACAAATATGAAAGCAAAGCAAATAATTTGCTCATAAGATAAACACAACTTAAAACTAGTGTTGTCCTAAAAATTTTCACTTCATATGCACGACACACGAGCAGGTTTATCATTTATCAAATGTCCTGTAGACAATGGACAAAGTTGAGGCTTTAATGCTAAGTAAAGAATGGCGTCTGCATTTGGCGTTGTGTTGTGCTGTACCTTGCTTACATATTTCCATAATCATGATTTATATAAATAAATCGCACGTGAAATCAACTTTTTCGGCGTCTAATGAACAAAAATATTACTAATATGCTGAAAATGAAAGAAAGTTATTTATGGACGTGAGCACGAACCTAAGTCAGTTCAAAAATTAGTTGTCCATAAATTAGTTTGTGCTTTGTTGTCTCTTAGTGTACACACACACTAATTAAGAGACAAGCAAAGCCAAGGCAAGAAAATATCCTTGTCAATGTTCAGCAGGCTAACTGCGTTGAATTGCTGCACCGTCTAAGTTGCAAAATGTGTGAAAAGGTTGTAAGCTTTTCTTAGAGAGACAACAACAACAACACTAACAATAAGGTGACAGGCTCAGCTATAACAACAAAATGTAATAAAATTGTTTGTAACCCAAACTTAATCGCATTTAGCACGCACATGTGCCTAAGGATTCTATGGAATCTGCCTTTGTTCTGTTTGTTGATCCTTTTTTTTTTGGCACATTTTTGCCAAAAAGTGGAATGTTAAATGATTCTTTGATTATGCACACATGAATTGAGCAAGTTAGCGGGTGTTTGGGCCCATACGAATTGCTGAGGGTTCGGTTCTTAGATAAGTGGCTGGCACTTAGTTCCGCTTGGTCGAGGCTACAACATGGGGAACGACTTTGTTGGCATTGAATTTGTTATTGTAAACGTTTTTTTTTTATATTTTTTTTTTATTTAATTTTTTTTTTTTTGACTGCGTTGCTTGCCACATGTATACACACACGCATTTGCAAAAAAAAAAGGTTAGCAAAAGCTACACTGCAGGCGTTGAAACGGAAAATTGTAAAAACACTTTTAAAAGCCGTGAAAAAAAAATTGAGTTTTCTTTAACATAAACGAGACTAATATGCCTGAAGCTCTCGCAGCGGCAACAGCCTTGTTGGTTGACTAAGACGCTTGCGCTTCAAAGCATGCAACACAAAATTGCCAGTTCAATTCAATTAAGGCTGGTTCTTTCGTAGCCATTTGCCTTACTTGACCCCAGCGGCGTAGAAAAAATGTAAAAAAAAAAAAATTTTTTTAATTTATGCGCTCAACAATTTGAGCTATGCTAAGTTCATGTTTTGCCACTTCTTTTGCCTCGTTGACAACAGTTAAGACTTATTTTTCATAAATGAAAGTCGTAAATCATGCATAAACTTACATAAATTCAAGGCTGGCAGCCAACTAGACACATGCAAAGCGGCAAGCAACTATATGGGTTAGACGGTAGCTATGAATATATAGTGCGTATAGTGTGTGCACGCTGCTGCCTGCTAGTGAGCATAAAATAATTTATCAAAAGTTTAAAGCGTCATAAAAGCGCTGCAATGAGGGCGGGTCATAAGCGCGTTTTAATTAAAAGCGTGTAAAATACGCGCGCATATTTCACTAGCATTTTCTTATGTTTTCTTAAATTGTAGTAGAGCAACAACAACAACAACAACAAGAACTATAAACAAGGCTTTTGAATAATGTTTGAAGAACAAAGCAAAGCCAGAGCAAGAAGCCTTGCTTTTTTTTCCTGACGCTTAGGCTTGTCTACTTTAGCACGCCCACATGCCATGCCTGCATATTTATTGTAAAATATATAAGCAAAGACAGTGCAGAGTTCAACACGAGTGTGAGCCAAGTCGCTTGAAGTGTATTGTGCGATTTTTGAGCCTTGCTAGCAGCGCCGATTTCAACGCGTTTAGTACGCATACAGCTGACTTGGTAAGGCGTGGCATTACAATTTTTTTTTTGTCTTATTCTTTTGTCTTTTATTTTGAAAATGACTATAAAAGTTGTTGTGCTGTCGTAAACTTAAAGCCGAAACCCAAGGAACGCCATGTATCGTATGCATTCAGACGTGAGACTCTATGTAGATAACTCTGTTTAACTGTGTATGTTCTTTGTGTGTACTTTTTGCATGTGTTTGTTTATGTAGTACACGCTCTAATAGCTTGTTGTTGATACCAGCACCCAGCACCCAGCACACAGTACACAAGGCAACAATGCACGTGAATAGAAGCACAAACAAAGAGACAAACACCACCGCCATAAGATATTGTCAGATATTGCAAATTATGCTTGTATGTATTTGTGTTGGTTTGTGTGTGTGTGTATGGCTGTGTTTTCTTAACCAACTTGGAATCCTTTAGCGTATCCTTTTGTAGTATATGTGTCAGCGGCAAACGCAAACAACGCCAGGTACTTATTATGCTGGTAAGCAACGCGCTCACACTCAGATTTATTATGCGACATAAGCGGTAGCGCATTTGCATTCGCAGTATGCCGGGGCAGCTGTACAACGCAGTTACGAGTCAAGATAAACTTTAGCGTGAATTGAAGTAATTAGATGCACGAAATTTTCAAGGCGGACAAAACTTTTCTTTGTCGTTTACTTTTCACTTTTCGAGTACTTGCTTTGAAAAAAGTTTGCTTGTTACCAAAACAAAGGAGACAAAAAAATAAACAGAGAAACTAAAACAAGAAACATCATTTCATTAAAGAAAATTGCAAGTCGCTTCAGAAATGAATTAGCAGATTTTCACAGTTGAAGTCTCATGTGAAAATAATTTGTGCAGCTCGATCTTTTATAGAAAATCTTGAAGAGATACGCTCCTGAACTAAGAACTAAGAAGTTTAACAATTTTGATTAGGCTTCACACAGTTCCATTAGAACAATTTCGGCTAAGGAGATAAAGTCCAACCAAGAGGGTTTAAGTCTTTGCAAGTTCTTGAAACAAAACTATGGCGACGTTCTTCTTCATCTAATATGACTTTAGTAGGTCTAGAAAAATTGCTATAAAACTTCGACTTTCGAAAAACAATGCCTTAAAAAAGCGCGCCCGCATAATAGGTGTAACAATTTTTATGTATTCCTTTATTTATTACCTGGAAAGAATGAAAAGAAAAGCTCGGCATGTTTAAAGAAAATATTCTCAACCTACGTACAACCACAACTTAATTAGTTTAGTGACAAGAAAAACGGAGGAGCACTGAATAATGCGAAGTATTGCCTACTTTTGCGTATAAGGCGAAGTGCCGTTCAATATTATAAATAACAAGTCCGCAGATGTACTAACCTACAATGTTTCTTGAGGTACACTAAGGCAGGCCATACACGACGAATATGCTCATGCTTGAGGATATGTGCGTCCTCATTCGTCGTGTATTGCCAGCTTAAAATAACGACCGATCCATCACTTAATAATGATATTCATGGCATGATGGTAGGGTCTTACCATCCCACGTAGCAGTAGTTCCTATTCAGTTTAGTTTAAAAAATCTTACATAATGAACGACCCGCTTCTTCGTCTACTCTATAGTACCAAAAACTATGTTAGCGCCATTTAACGATAACATTCTTATCGATAGTGCACTCTCTGCTACCTTGACACTGCTACCACACAATGCTTTTTGTATACCTTGAATATAGCCAAGTCACAGCTTTATTGCTTCACACTGCACATCAAATACTGAACATCATTAATGTGGAATGGTGTGCAAAGGTAGCACAAGCCGTTTGCCCAATATTTGAGTACAGCATTAGATTGTCAGCTTAGTGGCCCACGTAATAGTAGACTACTGAAACTGTGTTGGGTTCTTCGCTCCAACCTCTGCCTAAAACTTTCAGCCAAGGCGACGCTATACACTGGTCTAACTTTGCACGGAACTTTGTTGCAAAGGTTATGTAAAGACAAGCTTTTCTGTTACTTGCTGTGTGTCCCTGGATTTGTTCAGCCTATGTTTGAACGTTGTGAATTAGATAATCTACCTAGTAATGAGCAAATATACCTACGCACCACAAAACCAGTCATCGCAATGAGCTATTATTTGGCAATTATACACTGTCAGAGCAGCGTGGAAAGTTAATAACTTGGACAACTTAGCCAAATACGCTAACATTATTATGACATCATTAGTATTATATCATCAGTCATAATTAATATTAAACTCTCTTGTTATTCATATCTTATAAATTTTATTTAATAATCGATTGGCATTTAATTGAAACAAATCCGCAAAATAAAGCTCGACAGCCTGAAGCAGCAATTTATGTTGCCTACTTTTTGGCATAGCCTTGCAAAATGCCAACGACACTGGGCTATTCTTGGCAACTCTTGCGTAGAACTTTCACTACTCTTACGTAATCATAAATTAGCACTAAGACAATTTCATTTAGAAACTATTAACTTAATAAGCTTCAGTCGCAATCTTGTAGGTTGCACAGCCCAGAGAAAAACGTTGACATACAAGTGAGAGAGAGCATTAGTTTGTGTGTGCATGTGTTTAATATAATTGCAACTACAAAAGCGCTAGATTTGAACTGCTTCAATAGCCTAAACATGCACGCTTGCCATAAATTATATTTATCATTTGTTTGCTATGTGAGTGGGCCATTGAATGAGTCAGTGAGTGCATGATTGAATGAAAGAGACTGACAATAAACAACAATAACAACAATAAACAACGAAACCAACATTAAGCACCACAACAAAGCTATATGTGTGTAAATAAATTGTTGCTTTTATGCTGCTGCCACTAAAAACCTCGAGGCTAGCCTCGTCAGCAATTTGCTTTGCCATTCAGTACACCATTCAAGTACAATAAGATTTGCGCACATAATGCGACCTAATGTGCCAAGTTAGTTTCATTTGATGACTTAGGCAACTGGAATACATAACGAGCCGGCAGTGTGTATATCGGCTCGAAATAGTTACGCCGCAAGCTTAATGAAGTTGAAGAAGCTAACGGGGGCAGTTAGCACGTATTAAACATATGCCCGGCAAACGCACACACAGACACTGTGCATAACTTTCACTGTACTCTTAAGTAGCGCAAGCACACAAGCAACTCAAAACAAAGTAAAGTGTAGTGAAATTTTTGGTTGGGCAGCTAAAGTTACTGGGCCAAAAGTCAGCCGACTGCAGCAGCTGTGGTGTGTGCGTAAACTTCGTGCTACGATCGTTGTGTTTCAGAGAAGTTTGTAAAGCTGATTTTAAGCTATGGCCAAACACACGAAACGCTTCACAAAACTTTTAATATACATAAATGTCAAAAAGTGTTGAAATGGCCACATGCGGTCTTCAAGCAACTTTGCCACCAACCTCAAAGACGGTAGCCTGGAAATTTTTAATTTGATTTCTTGCGAACAATTTTAAGTAATTGCATTAAGCACAGCTGAACTTTAGAGAACCACAGCGCATCGATATGCCGAAAGAAATTAATAACTGATATGCGTAAAGAAGCCGAGCAACTTCAAAAAGTGACTGAAGCAACAAGCGCAAAAGCATGCCGAATAATAACAATAACAATAACAAGACGAAGCACAAGAATAAATTTAATTAAAAGTTAAAAAAAGAATTACTTGAAGCCCGGAGAGCACACACGAGCAGCTTAAGTTTACTTTGCCAACACCAACGCGCGCTTGTGAGCACTAATTAGCATGTTTGAACTGAGAGTGGCCGCACCGGCAAACGAACACGCGCACATGCACACACACAATGAAACAAAAAATATGCTTTTTTTTAATTTTTTATTTATTTTTTTTATTAATTTTTTTTATTTTTTTTTTGTCAGTTGAAAGCAAAGAAGCCAAAGTAAGCCAACCAATGAGCAGCAGCAGTGGCGAGAATGCAGCAAAACAATACACAAAGAAAAATATTTTGGTGCGCATTAAAATGAAGCACATCCGGTCAATGAGCTTAATTTCCGTTAGCACAGTTAAAGCAAACAGCTTGCTAGCCGTGGTGTTGTTGCTGTTGCAATTGCTGAAACTGTGCGCGAGGTGAGTCTATGAAGATGAGTCGTCAAAGCAAAGGAATGTTTCAAAAAAAAGTTTTCTATTTAATAAGAGGGAAACTCATTTTTAATTTATTTTATTTTTCAGACTTCTTTTTTAATTTTATTTATTTATTATTTATTATTTATTTAATATTTTATTTTTGTAAATTGTTGTGCTGAATATCTTGCAATCTCTTTGATTTTATTCGTCTTTGCAGCATTGAAAAAAACTAAATTAAAAAAAATAAAATAAAATACCTTAATTCAGCGCTTCACGCGAAGAATACAAAAAAATTAAATAAAAAAAAAACACTTTTTTGCGTTCAAAAATGTATTTCAATTGTTTTACAACTGCTGCAGACGCCGTTTTTCCTGGCCTGTTTTTATTGAAAATTTAAAAAAAAAAAAAGCATTTCGCTGTTGTTAATGAAACACGCGCAAATGCATGGCCAGAAATGAATTTAAAATATTTACTTAAAAATATGGAAAAAAAAGTAACTCGTATTCGTGCTATTTTTCAACGCTCGTCATCATGCAACGAGCTAAAAGGTTTATTGACATTTGACTCAGTCACTCAAATGCACACGATAGCCTGTTGTAAACTACACTGACATACACATACACAGACACACACACACAGCACAACAACAACAACAACAACGAAACAATGACACAAAATTAATAAAAGACTTGAAGCGCACATGGCCCACTGGCAAAGACGCCAACGACAACGCCAATGACGGGACGTAGCCAGGGCACCAGAGCGCCGTCAAGCGCTGCGTGCAAACGCCAACGTTTAGTATGTGCGCCATAAATCATACGACATATTAAAATGTCTGCTTGAGATTATACATGCTATGCTATGACTACACTCAGAGATGCATGCGTTTTCGTTACAAGCGACGTTCAGGCAGAGTCAAAGAATGTACGAGAGCAGCTCAAGAGCATCAAGTTGCATATAAATTTATTCGCGTTGTGATCTAAGCCAAACAGCTTTGGCAATTAAGCAGAAATGTACGACATCATTGAAGTTAGGTAGCTTTAGTAGGGTAAGGCGACAGTCAGTTAGTCTGTTCGTTGCTCTCCGAGATAATCGCAAAATATTTTTTATCCCAAAGCAGCAGCAGAATGCATACGACTTAACCTTAGTGATGCTTTTCTCAAACCAGATGCCTTATGCGATTAAGACATCTAATGACAATGTACTGAGTAGGGCACTGAAAGTATTGAATACACGCCAGTCTTACGCAGCCACACACTCATTTGCAATCAAATCAAATAGGTACTTAACTTAAGAACTAAGTGACTGTTGCATATATGACAATGGATCCGATTATTGTGTGCTAGTACTACCAGTAAATCACAACTCAAGCCACTAGTCTGATTTCAGTTGTGAGACTGCTTCTACTCGTTCTTCATCGTGACTAATCATAAAATTATAGTCGTGGGTCTGACATGTTTTAGCCTTACTTATTGAGCCGCCCTAGTACCCTAGTAGTAAGGCGAACCGTACTCGTAGTTGTAACAAAGAAAACAAACAATTCGATGACATTTTTGCCATTTACTTTTGCTTCCACTTACACTACTCCTTCTTGTTAGCTATTACTTTGCTACTCTCAACACCATGCACATTTCTCTTACAATATTCGCATCATAGAAGCTTTAACTAATACCGCTCATTTAAGTAATACCCATTGAAGACATTTTTAAAGGCATGCGTATACATACAAGCCTTTGGCAGAGTTAACCACAAGCACACACACACACAGAATAGACGTAGTAAAAACTATTCAGTTGTATGTCATTAACGACTTGTCTAGACTTAAGCTTAGTTCATAGAGGCAATGTCTGATTCAGAACACACCCTTATACCCTTGTATCTATATATTTCTTTTGGACTTTAAAGACTGTTGGGAATAATATATTTTCAGTCTACAATCAATAAATGTCTTATTATTTTAGTATTTAATATAAAACAAGCAAAGGCCTTCATTGTTTGCCACATTATTAAGAGTAACTGAAACCAGCAGATTAATTGCAGCAACACGACAACATCAAGTAGAAAGAGAGCGTGGCTATTATTAGAATAACCCTGGCGGATGAGTTAGAGATTGTTGCACAGCATATGACAAAGGCCAAGGCAGCTAGCTAATGTCTTTACTGATATATAATGCCATTACAGCGCGTCTACAGTTTACTTACATCATCAACAAATATTTAATGACAGTAAAATTTGTTATGACAGAGATGCGCAAGGACACGAAGAGCGTGAATAACGAAGTACAGAAATATGGGTACCAAGATAGCGTACTCATCAAGGTCATTGGTCATGACAGACAGACATGCAGCTGTGAATTCGCACGCATCTCAAAAGGCTGCGCTACACGTACAAATTTGATCATATACATTAATAAGAATAGTATTATAAAGTGAATTAAGTCGCTTCAGGAATCATGCACTAAAGGTTTAGAGTATTTTAGTGTTGTAAAACGAGAGCTTGATTCGTAGCAACAGAGAGAAAAAGAATACCACAACGGTGTACTCATTAGTAGACACTTTAAGAGGTAATGTGCGTATATTGTCATGCCAGTCAGCACCAATATTGCATAACTACCAGTGTTGTAAAATGTAACTAAGTAACTACACCAAATCTTGGTTTACGGTTTCATTTTAATTTCCTTTTAATTCTACGCTCCACTCGAATGCCTTTTAAATGTTTGAACGCACTTTTCATTTAACCGAGTCAATTTGAAGCACATTTCACAACACTCCACCAAATCATTGTCAATTTTACGTGCCACTCGTTGCACAGTTGTCAGTCGACAAAGTCAGCTCGTTTATAAGAGTAGCTAACAAGTAACTTCCATTTGCCGACAGACTTTGCTTTTAAGTGCGACTCACACAGGCGACTTTTATGGCTCGTTGTACTTTTTTCTTCACTTGACTGCTTCTTTTTGCTGTTGTTTTTGTTTTTATTTTTATTTTTTTTTTTTTTGCCTTCTTTGTGTGCTCAACGTTACAACATTCGTGCTCGTTAAAGTTAGTCCAAGTCCCGAGCACTGCGACTGTATCACAACTAATTAAATCACATGACTAAAGGCGTCTCTTTTTTCCATGCTCACTCGCTGGCGGGCTTCCTGGCTGTGTTTTTTCGTGCTTTCGTCTTTTTTAGGGCAGCATTTATTCGCTCGTGCTTATCACGTGTCAAAATTGTATATTCGCTCACTGTTCACTGTCGCTGTCTGTAATGGCACAGCGCCTGGAAATTCTTTCTTTACTCAACGCTACGATGTTATATGCCACTACTCTGGCACGGACTGTGCACAACATACTACGCCATATCTCTCCGTCTGTACAGCACACAGTAAATGCCACTGTAGGCAATTAGTGGTACCCTTAGCTTTATTTTCTAGACTCGTCAAAAATGTGCAAACCGCCACAAACGTTGAATTTTATGCCAAAATAAATGTCACAAACATAGTTGTCAACCTCAACGCGTATCTCACTTTTGTAGTGGCTAGTCTTGTTGTTGTTGGCATTATTATTGTGCCCACTCTTGTTACGAACGATGCTTGTAATGATGTTGACGTTGACGCGCTCATCGAAGCGACTCGACCTCCACTTGAGTTGCGTTCCGTTGCGTCCTTTGAGTGCGTCGGTCAGTTGCCGAAGTCATGCATTGGTAATTGATATTTCGGGCAGACAATTTTTTTATATTATTATTACTATATTTCTTTTATTTCTCTGCCGTTCGCACTCAACTTCCTCTTTGCGTTGGCTGCGATGCGAAAAACTTTTCCGCGTTGCAATCCGTTGAGCTGAGCTGATTTGGGTTTACATTGCGGTTTTTGCAGCACAATTTATTTATACAATAAATTGCTAGCAACAAAGTTTTCTTTTCACTTCATTGCTTGCCAGACATTTCACTCATTTTCGAGTATTTTCGAGCAGCATTCTTGCAGCCATCTGCTTTGCAAGTGATGTGCAACGGATGCCGCAAATGCAAAGAGAGTCACGCCCGACCCACAACCAACAACACTAAGGGAAATTTTTCTATGACTTTCAATGTTTCATTTCAGTGCCACAAAAACAAGCCCCCGGCACGGCGCTGATCGCCGGCAATGATTTTGCAAAGTTTAAAAAGTCTGAGGCAGCTAACCAATCAATGAACGCGTGTGAATGAGATAGACTGAGCTAGTTAAAGGAGCCGCCATTTTATTCAATTTAAGCCATTTTCCACTTCAGCGATTATGGATTTAAAGTTTTTGATGGCACAACTTAAATGTGTGTTGACATTTAATTTGTCAGCACTGGGGTTTGTCGACTGGCATAATTTCATTCAACGCCGTGTCAACTTTTCCCGCTTCTCCCCTTATTTATTTTATTTGATTTTTTTCAGCTTCGCTGTCTAATTCTTTGCATTGCCACATCGTTGTGGTCTGCGGCATTTGCTTTTTTATTAAATTACGTTTAAAAGAGACTAGCAAATTATGCAAATTGTCACGGCCACGCGCAAAATGTGTCACTAAATGAGACACTCGCACAGATACATGAATAAATACTTTAAGGAGGAAGCCCAAGAAGAAGAAGGGGCAGATGTACAACGAAATTGAGCCAACCACAGAAAAGTAACTTTCAGAGCTCGTTTCAAGCGTGCAATTTTGATTTTAATTTCTTTATTAAGATTGCTTAATTGAAATGCAAATCTAAAGCGAACGAAAAGCAAACGAAATTCTAAAGACCAAAGCCAACATTTATGGGGCAGTGTATGGATTAACAACCTTCAACCGACAGCTTTAAGCTAAAATAATTAATAAATCTATTTATCATTAAATTAGATACCGCATAATGTCATTAACATAAAAGCACCTCAAATGTTATCTTACAGCGCACAGGGCTATTTAGCGTGTTTTACAGTCGCTGTCCAATTCACAGCCTGGTAATCAACAGTGACGACTACACATCCGCTGATTGAACGTGTCGAACGTTGTAATGAAGTCTCTTTTAGTCCCGCTTTAAACCTCATACTATTTTATTCGTATGCGCTATTCTTAAAACTCAAGTTTTACTTCAACAAATAAAAATTTAAACAAATCAAATAGTAATAAGTGCACCACGAATTTAACAGCTTCTAGAAGTTGTAACCACACCCTCTTGAGTTGCTGTTAATTATTATAACAGGATCGTGCTAGTCCCCGCGTTGCCCTGATTTACTATACAATTATTTCAGGTGTATATTACCTAGTGGAGCACCACTTTCTCAATTTATAATTGTACTAAGACAAGCTGCCAATCACACAAACTACTACCAGCTGGCACTCGTAGACAGCCAACTCTTATTGAGCATTTAAACACGAATCAAAATGCCTTTTAGCATTTACAATAATTTCCGGATTTCATTGAGTTCGGCTCGTTTTCGGCTCGAAAAACACACACATAAAAATAACCTGTTTCCAATTATAATAGAAGTATAATTACAGCAATTCTGAACAAACTGCTAGAAAGGACTTTGTTTCATATGCGCCAATGCCCCTCACTCCATGCCGCTGCAATTTTGAACACCGTTTGAAGTAGCTTCAGCACCTGCTGCCAAGAGCCATTTGGAAAATAGCTAACCTTTTTTGTTCGTTAAGTTTTATTGAAGTCGAAGGCACATTTTGGCTTTTGTTATTCGAAAATATTTAATTAATGAACGAATGGTAATTGACGCCATTTTCGGTGCAACGCAATGCCGAACGCTATTTTCTTTACACTTCGAAATGCGTTCCTTGTGTTTTTTTTGGGTGTTGGCGTTGGCTGCTTTCATGCTTGGTGCTTGGGGAGCTGCAAGTGCAAATAAAATTTAATCGTCCTCATTCGCCGTAGGTAATGAAGCTGTCAAAATGATATTATATTAACCCATTTGCGTTGGTTTGCCACATTAACAAGAAAAATATAATACTAAGAAGAAGAATAAGAAGAATAACAAAATGAGAACGACAATGAAAGAGAAGTAGCGTCGCCGCGGCAATGATGATGTAGCGGAAAACATTGTCGCCTGACATTAAGCGCATAGAAGAGCATAAAAAACATGCGCATAAAATTTAAAGAATTCAGCTAAAATAAGAACAAAAAAAATAAATAAAATAAGCAGAGCCACGAATTAAACGCCCATTTAGCTGCTGATACTGCTGCTGCGCATCAAGTTTCAACGTGAATGCCTTCAATGCTGCACTTGGTTGGTTTGTGTGCTTAGCTGAAGGAAATGACACAAGTCAAAAGGAACTGACTTGAACTGAGTTGCGGTGTCCAGTAGAATGGTGGGAGTAGTTTTGCTAAATAAATTAGGGTATTCACGAGGTTTGGCTTCAAGAGCCAACCACTTGCCATCAAGAATTTGCACAAAATATAAGGCAGCTTCATGAACTTAAAATTATTGTAAATCGTTGTAAAATCGATGCTGCAAAAGACAAAAAAAAATTGTTGCTTTGTACCCTGAAATTCATCAGCTGATTTAACTCATAAGCAAAGTTGCAAATCAAGGATATTTGTGGCCCAACTGATAACTCTTTGTTCACTAGAACTTTGACAATTTTCTGAAACAATATATTGTACAATACATATATGGCGAAAAGAATAAACTTCATAATTAAAGTGCGCCCTACATCTTTACAAAAATAAAAACTTTGTTGATATGCTCATATAAGTTAGGCACAACTATAGGACATCCTTAAAACAATGTACTAATAGTCATTATAATTAAAGGAATATTTGGGAAATAGAAAAAAATAAAAATAATAATATGGTAATTCTCTGTATAAAAAGGACGAGACAGTCTCTTTACCACCATTTCGCCCATATAAATTATGTTTTTTATAAAAAATATACCAATCTCCAGGTTGTCATTTGCAGCTGTGCACAAAATAGTTTTTAAAAAAAACTAGTTAGGTAAAAACAGTTAAACGTTGATAGATCCGATACAGATCCTATTCGAACAGTTGAAGAGGCCGCATGCTAAGAGGGCTGGAGTCCTAGACGTGGTATATGACTATCCCTTATTATTTGGCCATGCAAAGTATTTCTTCACGACAGTTTCGGATGCAGCTCAATCTATGGTTCATCCGAGCTATAATTCTCTAGAACCTAAAATATGTCGACTGCTTACGTAAGGCTAATGACATTTCAGACGTTATGGAAGAAACACATAGACCATATTACGAAGGTCGTTTATGGAAAGAATATGACACTAGACGACAACATAGTGACAATTTACTACAGTTATCAATGGAATAAATGCAAATGATCGAACTGCTGATCTATGTAGACGGGCATGCCCATCTATAAAGAAGTGTATTCAGAAGCATTTTTGCACTCTTCGACTCAAAGAAGAACCACATGAACCAGCTAAATAAAAATAATATAAAAATGCAACGCCTGTCGAAAGAGAGACCGAAAAACCGCTAAGAAAAAATGCCAACATTAGCGATGTTGATGACAACCTAAGAATGAAAATAATGAAAAAGAAATGCATGTTGAAGTTGTAAGGAACGATGATGGTGATGGTGATGATGATGATGATGAAGAAGGCTAAGAAGAAGTGGACGAATTTTAATGAAATTAGCATTTCCTTTGTCCGGCAAGTGGACATTTTAAGTAAAATGCACAACAGAATATGAATTGCTTGTGTTGGTGGATAGAAGGAGAGGCGCAGAAGAAGAAATAGAGAGAAATATAAAAACCAGCAGGAGTAGAGTCCAGACGAAAGTTGTCTTTTTGGCTACTTCAAAGTTCAGTTTGTGTTATTTGCTCTTGCTGCTGTAGTCGCTTGACTTCTTGGCTCTGCTTTTTTAGCTGTCTTCTTTCACTTTGGGTTTTTTTCTATCGCTTTGATTATGTGCTCCTTTTTTGCATGTGCTCAAGTGCAGTACAAGCGACATTTGATATTCCTGTCATTATACTTTTTTTTTCTATGCTGCCACAACGTCGACATTATCAGCCTCATCATAATTATTATCATTATAGTCAACATTATTATTATTGTAGACAATTTTCCTGTCCTCTTGTATAGCATGCGCTTCAAATCTATTTTACATTTCCACATCATTTATTCGGACAATGAGTTACACGACAGCCAGCCGTTATAGCGGCTGCGAGCGTTAGCTGTGACCAATGACTACTGAACGCTTGAGCAGCAGTTGCTACGACATTGACCAATTTTATCATGCGATGTCGCCTCGCAAACCTTTTCTCTGTGCTGTATATAGTAAACTATTTTTTCTTAATTCTCTCTGCGACAGGATAATAATAATATTCAGAAAACATCATTAGCATGCAACTCAGCTAAGTCATCCTAGCCTCTATGTCGGCAAGGGTCTCCAACACCAGCGACTTGAGCAAAATACTAACCGTTTTTATTGGCATTTCGGTTATGGCGCATTATATTTGATGACGCTCATTACATTGTAAAATTATGTGGTCGTAATCGTGCCTCTTAGTTGCTCAATGTCAACGACATGGTGAAAGTGTTGGAAAGCTGTTGGAAGCCCGAAACGAAAGTACAACAAAAAACGTTGCAGCCATCAAAATGTGTCTGTCGTTTAAAGCATGGAGCAGTAAGCGCAATTTAAAGTCGACGACTGGCTGACGCTTCTAATCAAAATAACCAAGCAGTGCAGCATCTATTATGCTGTCAAGAGTATAATTATTGATGCCAATTGCTGCTTAATTATGTGAACCGCAGACTAGAAAAAGGCGGTTGCCTGCTTAGTAACTAAAATACTCAAAGTGTACTAAAAACCTTGACACATATGTATGTAGATGTTCGTATGCTGCACGTACTTCTCTTAAACGTTTTGGGGTTATCATTATGTCAGAGCGACATTTTACCCTCTCGCTTTTTACTACATTAGCTTCTTCTTCATTTGTTCTCATTTACTGCTCCCTTCGCCAAACATGGCGACAACGGCTGTATGCCATTTTGTTCCAGCGTGTACTACTAGTTGTTGTTGTTGCTGTTGTTGGCTGTGTCACCATTAATTCGTTGCCGCCTTATAGCGCTGAGGTAACAGCACATCAGCTCTATCTGTGTGTATCTATGCACGAGTATGCGTACTTCATTGCAGCCCATTAAGTGTAACAAATTGCAGCTTCATGAAGTTGTGCGTGGCATCACAGCAGCCAGTAAGTGTGCGCTATCGTAAAGATACTCAATTCCGAACGTAAAATCATTAGAATACTCCTCCCTCTTTGACTTTGTTTATAGCCATTCGCCTGTTTACTCTTCAAACGGAAATCGAACACTCTGTATTTGTGGATTGCTGAAAATGTTTACTGCTGAGAATTTTTGCTTTTTCTGTAGCTCTCAAGGTGACTGATTGAAGTTAGATTATCCTATCGATAAGTCAAATCATATTTAAAGACACGGCGAGAAACTACTTTGAGCAAACTGTGTTTTTAGTTAGTTTTGCCGGTCATTTAAGACAAACAATCTCGCGCTTATAATAATTGTAATAATTTTACAAAAACTTAACCCTAATAAAAGCATATATTCCTTTCAAAAATTAAAAAAGTAAGTATGCCAGTGTCTTCTATAGCGCAAATGTTTTTTTAAAAGAAAAAACTATTTAAATCGGTTCAAGACATTTTGCGCCAAAGTGTTGCATACAGATACAGACACCACATAAAATGTTATGCCTTACAACTGTAGTGGATTGGACCTTAAAAATGCGCTATAATATAGAAATGTAGGCAGTTTATATGGTTCAGTCAATTCGATTTGAATTCGGCTACATCAATTGGACAAGGCTGCACTCAACCTAACGAATTCGTTGATTCTATAGCTACCGAATTTTGTAATTTAATTTTTTATAAACAATCGAACTTCCCTATAATGAACTCTTACACAACGCAACTCTCCCCCTTACGAAATGACTTCAAGTACACAGCTTTCTTGAGTACACATCATTTCCAGTATATATCATATCTGTAAAAAGAATTTTCCATCTAACGAAGTGATTGTTTGGTGCCGTGAGAATTCACTACAGGGAAGCTTGACTGTTTATGAGAGTTATGTAGCTACAGTACCAAACTGACTGATTCTCTAAGTGGATGCCAAAAAAATTCGAAGATTTTAGTCCAAATAGAAAGCCTCTTAAATGAATCGCAAAGTAATACTTAAAGCTGACCATAGTCCTGTAGCAGATTTGTTGCACTTCATTCCATCGTACACCACAAGCGACACCGCTTACACCCACCCAAAGTAGCTGCCCTATTGACTCACTGCCGTCAGCAGCCGTTCACCTTGCTTACTCTGCTGCTATGCAAACTATTTAAAGAATTTCTCTTAATACTGCTTGTGGTTGGTCTGCTGTAACAACTTCAGTTTTTCTATTACCCAAAGAAAATCTCATCTATTCCACTTTCGTCTAGCTAACTTCGAAAAATTATATTAGTGCATAGCCTTCATGAAGTGTGTTTAAAGTGCGCCTGAGCTGATGTTGGATATTCTTCACCTAATTTTTGTTTATTTTTTTTTAATATATTTTTTTTTTTGCCAACTGTTATGGAGGTGATTAATTCTCACAGCTGCCGCTATCACTACAGACTTTTGTCGCATCCAAATCCGCTAGCTTCCTCCCTCACCTGTATCTCAACAAACCATAGACTGAAGAGGCTACACCCTCATGATCTCCCCCTAAGAAGGATACAGCCTGATATATCATTGCCTTTTCGGCGCAATTTACTACGTTTTTAATTTAGTATAAGTCAAATTTTTTTTTTTTACGTCATTATTTTTTAAATCCGACAAATGTGTTATGCAGTTTGCTGCGTTAAATTTTATAATTTAATTATTAAAAAAAAAATATATATATATATTTTTTTTTTATTGTTTCCTACCACATCGGCACGTCGTGAAACAACAAATTTTACAACCTCGAGCAAAAATTCCTCAACGAGGCATACACGTAGATAAAATAATTTCAATAAACCCAAGAGGAAAGCAAAATAGTTAAACTGAACTAAAAATTCCGCACAAACACCCAGTGATAGTTGGTGTGTGAGTTGTTGCTGCGTGGGCTGAAGAGGCGCACCCAGTTGTGGTTGTATATACTCGAACGAGTTCTTGAATCAGTGCTGGCTTAGTTGAGTTGTTTGAGTGGATTGTGTACTGCCACATGTCCCCTCGTCTAAGTTGCTGTTGACATTGTAGCAAAGTTAAATATGCTTAGTAGGTACAACTAACGCTTAAAGCAACAGCAGCAGCTGCCGCTTGATGAGTGTTGACTGCCAAGCGAAAAGTGAAAGTGAACGCAGTTACTAACCACACACATGCACACACACATACACACACGAGTATTGATACACACTCACTTACTCAGTGATAACGTGCTCAAAGTAATATAAACACTGACAACGAGCCGAACGAACAAGCGAACGCTTGATTCTGTTTGAGTTTCGCATAACTGCTTCCCGCACACAGCTCCTAACGAATCGAATATTTTGTACTCGCACCATGAGCGCATGCCATGCATTGCTGGCAATGGGGGCGTTGTAGGAGGCGTGTGCGCGTTTATCTTAATGTGTGGCAGCCACCAATGAGTTGACAGTGGCATGGAGACAAACGTTGATGACACTGAAGCTGGTGTATGTGGTCGCAAATACACACACACACACACGCATTTCATGTTGTTGGACATCCATAGTAGAAGCATATACATATATATATATATATATAATATGTACGAGTATATATGTGTCTTTTAAATGTGTCCCTGCGGTAGCATAATATCGTCGTCACATATTGATCCGATTTATGTGACAGGCGAAACTATTTTGTCGCATACTTAAACAAGCACGCCCCCACCTTTGCCTGCTTAACCGCTTGCGCTTTGCTTAATCTGCAATGAATCGCTAAATGCCAATGGCGCAAAGTGTTCTGCGAGAAAAAATCTGTTCAGCACCAAAGCTAAAACAGCGCAAGTTGTCGATATTTGATTTAACTTTGTTTGGCTTCACTTCACTCTTTACTTCGCTAAACTTTGCTTTGCTTTGCTTTAGCTTACGGCTTCGATGTTTGGCAGTAACAGGCGCTTCAAGCTCACTTAAAGGCTTTAAAGCGGCGCTGCATCAGACAACTTAAGCCAATAACGCGTGATGAGCAAAGAATTGGGTACGTCGACAAAGTGACAAATTAATTTAAGAAGTCGCGCATAAAAGGATGTAAATCAACGACAAAAAGAACAAAAAATTGAAAAAAGAAGCGAAGAGGAAGAGTCTGAGAATGAGTAGCAGAACTGGAAAACGACTTTTTAAGAATGCCACTGAGACAAAATATAACGACTATGCCATAATTTTAATGCTCTTTACGCACTACCAAAAAATATAACTGCCAATGGTATATTATTTGAGTAGTAAACGTTATTTAAATAATTACTTGACTTATGTTCAAGGCATAGTGATTATACATATAGCAGTTCAATAGTGAAGTACTGCTAAAATTTTAACTGCATCTCAGCACAAAACGTTATTAAAATATTGAACTTGCGCTTGACTACGTACCTCAGAAGAACTTTGGATGAACTTTTCTCTCCTACACTCCAAAAGCGGCTACATCCGATTGCGTCCAGGCCTCCGATGAGCGTCTGGTCTGTCTACTATTCAGCTGCCTACTGCGTCCAACGTATACACCTGTTGCCAAGGGTTAATCTTGGTTTGATCTCTAAGTTGACGTTGTTGTTGTTCGTCAACGATGTGCCTAGGTATATACATTTCTTGAGAGACTCTAAGCTATAGTTAACTGCATTCAAGTATCAAGACGCCGTGATGCTCTATTAGAGCACACCATAAACTTAGTCTTGCAATATTTAACTTTTTACTTGACCTATGTTATATCATTACATATGTATGTAGCTGTTCAATATTCATAACTGTATATCAGCATGCAACATTACTAAAACATTGACTTGACGTATGCTTAAGGAATTGTCATTATACATAAAGCTGTACAATATTGAAAGCCTGAAAAAACTTGCTGTCAATGCACTCCGGTTTGTGCATACGAGCGTATTACTCTACTGACTTTAAGGAATAACTATAGCATGCAACAGCAGTCAACACTGACACTATATATATATATATATATATATATATATATATATATATATGGACTAGACGTTCGAAAAAATATTTTTACCTGGTATCCCGTTAAGGCACAAAAACGCAACTCGAGCGGTTTGTAACAACCGAATTTGTAGCTTATAAATTTTGGAAATAATCCTATTTGATGAACGTGGCTAAATCAACTCTTCTCGTCGAGCACAGTCGAACTTCCCCACAACGAACTTCTATACAACGAAGCCCTCCCTATTACAAATCGATTCCACAAGTAAACATCTCTTTCGAGTACACATCCTTTCAAGTATATATCATTTCTGTATAACAAATTTTCCATAAAACGAAGTGATTTTTTGGTGCCGTGAGAATTCGCTTTAAGGAAGTTATATACTTTTTGGATCCTGCGTTGCTCCTGCTTAATTGTGTTACAAACTTCATGACAAACTTATAAGAGTCGTGTATATGTATTACTATGCGCTTTGTGAGAGCAACCGAACCATTCATTGTGCTTTCTATCAGTCCGGCCAGCTTTGCACGCATGTCTGGCTATGTGTCTGCCTCGCTTCTATACATGCGTCCATCCAACTGTCCATGTTTACGCACTCGCTTGGAGCATGACACAGTGTCCATTTCAAAATGGCGACGCAAGCAGCCGTCTTCAATTAATTAAATTTCAATTTGTAAACGTTGGCTGCTGGTATTAGTAGTGGGGGTAGCGTAGTGTAGCGAATTGTTGTGCTATCGAGCGGGTCATCAGCGAAAACAAACAAATGAAAAGATGCAAAAGCGTATGGCGAATTAAAAAAAAAAAAAAAACTGGAATTGCCTGGGTGTATAACACAGCATAGCGCACACTTACCATATCCCTTTTGTAACTGTTTTTTTTTTTTTGTCTTTTTGACGGAGTGCTGAAAAACACGCCACATATTTCGTTAGCCTGAAAAGGGCACAAACCGAAATGGTAAATGTCACTTTGGATTTTCATTAAATTCCAGCAAACAACAACAGCACACAGCCGAGCTCAGCTCCGCTCAGCGCAACTCAACACGGCTCGGCTCTACTCAGCTTAGCTGACTCGTATAACGGACAGCGAATTTACGAGTATTTGCCTCAAGAACGTTGCACAAATATTTGAGCTTAATTGTCAAAATAGTTTGTTAGTTCCGTCAGTCAGTCAGTCAGTCAGTCAATCAGTTAATTCCACGCCCTTCACATGCGCAATTCCCTCATCATTTTCAACGTGCAAATGGCGCATCATTAGCGCAAGCGTTGGCGCTGAAAATCACTTGCGGCCATAGCCGTTAGGGGAAAACGACATGCTGGGCGCCAGCGCCGAACGGGTGTGTGGCGCAATTGTTAATGACAGTTTGCAAATTGGATACGCAGCAATTGTCAGTAGTACGCTATGCACGAGTCGCATGTGCTGCCATTTTTTTACCCACACTCCCTTAGAAGTGGAATACATTTATACATGCTAATCGCCTTGGTCACATTGAATGAGAGCGAGATGGCAAGAATAGGAGCACAGAGTTAGAAGTGAGTGTGTGTTTGTTGCGCAGAAAATATTACAAATGAATTTCCCGCAGAATTGCGACTTTAATTTACTCGACTTTTGGCAATCAGCGTACGAAGCGCAGTGAATCAAACGGCAAAGCAGCGCCAAAGCATAAAAAGTGGCGGAGTATAGAAAAATAAAATAAAAGGAATTCTTTCTTGCGAAAGGATACCAGCAAATCAGAAAAACTGTGGCGATTTACGGCATTTGTATTCGTGCATTGCGAGGAAAATCGGGCTGAGTGCCCATAAATCAATGTTCAAATCAAATCGAAAACGGCAAGCGGGCAGTAGCTGCCAATCGGCACACGGCAGCGCACGATAGTAGTTGCTTGATTGCACACAATTCAAGTGGGTTGCGGAGGCATGCTGAGGGGGCGTGCATTGGCATTGAGTTAGGTGCGATTCACTTTGAATTTTTGCATCAATGAAATTTTAATGCGGCAAGCATTGCAACAACATTTAGCAGCAAATGCTGCTATGTGCATGATGTATAAAGCAGTGAGAGAGTTGAAAAGGCAGAGTAAAAATATATATGAAGGAAGCATCATGTTATTGCCACAAGAGTCCAATTACAATGTGAACATGCTTGAATGCGCAAACGAGCTGCAGGCTATAACATCATTATTAGCAACATCATTATTAGCAACATAAAATATTAACGTTAGCATGGCACAATGCTTCACTCATAACGTATGCGTATGAATAAAATTATTGCTATCAAAATGATGAGCCACCCCACAATGAGAACACCGCATAATTCCTACACAACACTCGTATGTCTTGTTCAAACCAGGCGGTACATACTTTAATGAGCAACAATCACTGGTTAACCAAGGCAAGGCAGGCATAGGCAACCAAAAGCAATAAACCAAATCTGTTAGCTGAATGATGATTGAAGCGTAGCGTAGCAGTCGTAACGCAGCACATCGATTCGTGTTGAGTTGAGGTGAGTTGAGTTGAGTTGAGTTGAACTAAGCGATTTGTGGACAACAACAGTGCAAGAGCTTCATGTTGAGTGAAGCGTAACTACCGACTACCACACTTAAGACGCAAACAAGCGAGATGGTTGAATGCGCGCTGGC
The DNA here is from genome assembly GCA_035041755.1 of Cacoxenus indagator. Lineage (NCBI taxonomy): Eukaryota > Metazoa > Arthropoda > Insecta > Diptera > Drosophilidae > Cacoxenus > Cacoxenus indagator. The sequence goes on from JAWNKX010000242.1 coordinate 2,811,073, forward strand.
ATGGTTCACTGTTCTATTCAATGGTGTATTCTCAGAACAGCCAAATGAAGTGGTAAATTGTGCCAATGTTAGTGTGTTGGTTTATGAATTTTATGCACGAATTTTTTATGTGTTGCTTGCCTAAACCTACTGGCACAATAATCGCTTATCAACGAACTCGATAAAACATTGACAGCCGGCTCGGCATAATGTTTCTTAAGTAGTAGCGCCGGCTTTTCACTTGCCACATGCCACATATCAAATTCAAAAGGTCGTTAAGCACACAGTAATGCTTTCTTTATAATATAAACAATATTATAATCATCATCACCAGCATCCTCATCATCATAATCATAATCATCATTATCATCGTCTTTACTTCGAGCCACTGCGTACTTCATTAGCACATTGTGCTTCAGTGCTTAAAGCTGAAAAGTTTTTGCTCCTAGACGCTATACAATTTCTATAGTTAATTAAATAATGTTGTATATATGTATGTATGGTATAAGCAGCAATAGCAGACACAAAATTAGCGCAGCAACAGCGAAGTCGCAGTCGCAGTCGACATTTGCTTGCTGCCTTAGCGGCACTGATGACGTACTGAGGTCGTCACGACGGTATGGATTTTTGGGCTTATTTTGCGTTTAACGGCTCAATGCCATTGTAGAGCTTTAGCTATGAGCTTAAGCATATTAAGCAGATCTATTAAATGTTTAGTATAACGATTTAATAGTGCCGGTCTGCGAGTATATTTTAGTGTGTGTTTGTGGCCTTAATAAGTACGTCTGCCTTTGCAAAAAGTGGAACGCACATCAAACATTTCAAAATGCTTAAGGGCCATGCAAATATCGATTGAAGTCCTACGCATGCCTTATTTAACATGAGTCAACTCAATTTGCCTTTGGTGCAAAAAACATGAGTTTGACATTGTGGAGGAGATTGTCAATGAGTGAAAAAAGCAATTGGCTTTTATGCTTTAAGCAATTTTGCTCTGACTAAAAAAAAAAAAAAAATTTTATTTACATTACTTTATTACGTAGAAATCTTTGTACACTACGCATACAATTACGCTTAGAACATGCTTCTTTTACAACATGTTTTTCATGTCATTGTTTCATTTTTTTTTTTCTGTTATTCCGTAAACAAAAGCAGCACTACAAAAACAAGCAAATCCACAATTGAAGCGAGAAGCAGAGCAAATGAGAAACTCAAAATTCAAACTCGGTGGCTCAAAGTGGGAGAGAAAAATATACAATATACTACAAGAGCAGGAAGGCTAAGCTTCAACATGTTGTTTTTGCATAATTCACTGGATTTCGTTAGAAGAAATTACACTTTAAGCCAAGCACAATTTTGCGTTTGAAAATAATTTTACCTAAGTCAAGCAGCTCAGCACCTGATGTTGCTAAAGGGTGCTTAAAGTCAAATTGAAAAACTGGCTGACCACAACAAGAAGAGCCGAGAAATGCGATACAAATTCAGTAACTACGTTTTTGAGGCCAACACACACACGCACACATGCACATTCGACTTGGATTATTACTTCATTAAGTTTGGTTGTTTGAATTTTTGCACTGGAGCAACTTTTGCTCAAAATTAAAATTTAAATACGTCAGCGTCAACTGCTTCAAAAAGTGTCGACATATGTGAGTTAGGGTAGTGCAACAACAATTTTGCGCATAAAACTTTTGCATGCATTATGAATGAGCACACAAAATGGCATTAGACAAGGAGTCTGTGTGGTCAAGCGGCAGGGGCAGCAAACAGAATAATTTAAAAGAAAATTGAAAATATTTAATTAAGTAATATTGATATTATAAGAAATTTTAACAATCCAAAGCAATAACGCAACCATTTTAAAGCAACATTGTCTCAACACTGCAAACATGCCAAGCCAAAATAAAACATGTTGCAGTCTAGCAGTCTTATAGCAACATACTCGTGCAGTCAAAGCAACACATACTCCGAAATGTTGTAAGCTTTCTTTTGGTCTTTCGTTGTTAGCACTTGCTCTCTCCAGCTTTCGTACTCACTCACGCTCTTTTCAAATCGCACTCAAACTTCGTTATGCAGCAACAACATCGTTGCTAACGTCGTTATTGTCGTTTTCATCGTCGTGCAGGCCTACGACAACAAGCGAAGACACACGAACCAAACAGCAACATTGTTTCAAAGCATGTGCTTTTTTTGCCTGTATTGTTTGTTTGGTTGGTTAGTCGTTTGGTTCGTTGGTTGGTTGGGCTAACAACGAATTCAGTCACCAAGTCAGTGGGTCAGGCGACAATTTCTGCAGCTTGCCTTCTGTTGCTTGCGTTTCGTGTTGCTGCTTGTCTTCATGTGTTTTTTGCTGTTGTTGCTGCTGCAGCTTGGCGTTTGTTATATTTGCCTTGGTCTAGGGACACCGTCTTAGATGTAAAGTTGTAATACTTGTCACTGCGAATTATTAGAAAATGCAAGTGTGCATGGTAACCACTTGACACGTAAAGTCTGGAGCTAAAAAAAAAAAATAAATGTTTCCAAATTTAATTTCTAATATTCTGCACACATTTACATTATACAAACACACACAGAATCGACAAACAAAACAAAAAAAAACCAAGTTAAATATGTACGCAAGAATTGGGAAAACTGTGGCCAGAATAAAATGCAGTTGTTTATGAGCAAGATAGTTTAGGAGTCCAGTGTGTTGTAATATTTCTTTTTCTTTTCTTTTTTGTTTCTTTTTTTTCGCTTTTTTTATTTGCTAGCCGGTCGATCTAGCTAAGCAAGCCACTAAGTAAAGTCAACCAACTGAGTGAAGTTGTTTTCAAGCAGGTAGCCCGAAAACAACAACAGCACCCCTCTCCAAAAAAAACAACAATAGCGACAGCAACAAACAAGGCAAATACTAATAACATTAAAACAACAAAAGCTTGTATGCATAAGCAAAACAACATGCAGAACTCACATGCAGCGTGTGAGACGCAACAGAAGGCGAATGAGTAAAGAGAGAATGTGAGCCAGTGTGGCTGCGACAGACATGAGAATATCCACGTAAAACGACAGACAATGAGCTGCGCTTAAATGCAGCTGTGTGTATGGTGCTACAGCTGACCGAAACCACCGCAACAACTACAGCAACAATAACAATAACAATGACAATGCTGTACAACAACAGCAGCAGCGCAAAAGGCACCGTAGCAAGAGTAATACAAGAAGCAAGGACAATAAATGGCAACACTACAAATAACAACAACAACAAACACACAACACTACGCTGTAGTCATCATCACTATCATCATCAACCACAATTGTCATTATTATTGTGATCATCATCGCCCTCGTATAATTAAAATGTCAATCTGTGCTCAGAATGCAGACGAATATTCAAGATTCAAGCGAGCGTCACTAACTGATAAACATGCTACAGTGAAAAGTGGTGCATTATTTGTTTTTTTTTTCTTCTGTTTTTCTTTTCTCTCATTCCATTTACAAATGTTTTACAAATGTTTTGCGGTATACAAATTAAAAAGTAGCTCGCAAGTGTGCAACAAAAATGTCAATTTCAATCAAAAGAAATGCAAGCAAACGGAAATTGCCATTTTCGCTTGATTTTCTGTGTGCGAACGTTAATTTATTTTTTTATCAACGGCCAAGAACAGTCTCTGTACCAAAGTACAATATAGAAAATAGATGAAGGCAAACAGTGGTACAACCCTTTTGTACTCTGCCTAATAGAGCCAATTTTACACGACACCCTTAGGGGAATACAGTCGAAGCTCCATATAACGAACTATATACAACGAAGCTCTCCCTATTTTGAATTGATTTCAAGTACACAGCTTTTTCGATTACACATGAATGGCTGTATAACGAATTTTCTATATAACGAACTGATCTTTTGGTACCGCAAGGGTTCGTTATAAGGAAGTGTGACTGTTGGTAGTAATAGATCGAAATAAAAATTTGGAAGAACGAAAAAGACATAGGACAGTACCCGAGACCACTTTCTGTATTCCCCTAAAAAACGAATCAATATTTGGCATATAGTTTACGCAATGGCAATAGAGTTATTTGTATGTCTCCTCCGTGCGAGACATACAAAGACTACACAGAATCCACAGTTGTGGATGGTCAAGGGATGGTGACGACGTAACGATTGAACCGCAGTTGAATTGAAAAAACTGAACATTTTTTCGTCCACCTTGGGTTATGAAACCTCGACCTTTGGGACGACAGCCGTAGTATATACTAAATTCGCATCATTTATTTTTTTCTTAATTTCTTTTCTTTCGATTTCAATAATTTTACAACTCAAAAAGAAACTACAACGAGCCCATGCCAAAGTTGCGCCTGTGCGTTATGCAACGAATTTTTTAACGCATTTCATTAAATTTAATTTCAATGCCGCATTGACCCAAAATTAGCACACACACACACACATATATATATATATATATATATATATATATATATATATAGACATTATGAAAATGTAACAGAAATGCTGATGTCATGCACTGGCACACATTCTTCGTCGTTCCTCTCTGCACCTGCCAACCACTATCACGCCTATATAGTGACATTTTTTTGAAAGGAGCTGTGCTGTCGGCCTCGTCTGTGCGTCGCGCCACTTTGTCGTATGCCGTGCACTGCACTGACTGTGCTGCAACGACGTGTTCATGCAAAAACCCGTCTTTTTTCGTTGGGCCTCTATTGTTCAAAATGTGTGCTGTTGTTGTTGTTGTCGTTGTCATTTGTATTGGTTGCGTTTTTGTTGCCAAAGCAATATTTCAATGCTGCCGAAACGACATCATGCATCATTGCTACGAATATATCCTTGACTTCTTTGTGGTGCACGTTGTGTTCCTGGTATTTTTGCAATTTTCTTCTCGGTTGCGGCTGCCGGTTAAATAAGAAAATGTCCACGAAGTTATAAATGAAAGGCCTTAATAAAAGTGTGCAATGCTTGTGAGCAGCGTTATTAATAATTATATTTGTTTCGTTTTTTTTTTTTAATTTTATTTTATTTATTTATTTATATGATATATGTATATATATATTTTTTTTTTGGCGACATTCAATTGAATTGCCTTCGCACTCTTGCATACAAATTTACTTCAAAAAATGTAAGCAACTAATTGACTGCAATAAGTGAGCTCATGGCAAGCACAGCAAGGAAATGAAATAAATAAGAATTCGTGACCAGTGAGCAAGACCACGAAGAACAACAATAACAACAATCTTTAACTGACAAGTAGCCAAAGCACACGAAAGAGGTCATGTACCCTTCGCGAGACACATGCCAAGACAAGCATGGACAGCAGCCGCAAATAGCAAAGTCCGGCATTGTTGCAGAACCCCGAGACAGGCAGACTCGTAGCGCCAAGTCTGCAATTTTCTGTTATTGTTCAAACGTGAGCCAATTACAAAATTGCATGTGAGCAACACGAAACTTTGTAGTTCACCTGCACTTTGTTCAGCTTCCTCCATGGCTCAGCTGACACAAGTCGTACTCGACAGGCACAGTTGCCCCACAATTCAGACGCTATCATTCAGCGCTGCTGATGTACACGAAACGTGAGCCCATCTCAACTGAGTCAGCAGCAACAGCCACAGCTTCGGGCAGTCTTTTCGCTTTTTCTATATTTTTATTTTTTGAGAAATTAATTAATTAAAAACTTGCGCCGCACAAGTGGAAAGATATCAGCGTTGCCAACGTTGAGCATTGCAAAGGCGAAGAAGTCGTAAATGTACTTTGTAATTAAGCGTGTCTTGACCCAAATTTAAGCAGAAAAAAAAAACTAGCAAGCCCGTTGAAACACAAACGACTGCAAGTGCCAAAGCCGCCAGCCCGCTTTACTCGCATTGCGCCTTAAAAATGTGAAGTACGTGAAATTTGTGCTCCTTTCAGAAAAGCGGTGGCGCGCTACCCCCTTTAGTCAGTTGCCGCTCTTTGAGTGCGCTGTTGCAAACAATGTGCGCACACTTATTGCTCATATCCTGCCGCTGTGCGACGAGCATATCCTGCCACGCGTGCACCAAACGTGAACGCTGTCGGGGTTGGTGTTGCTTTGCTGCAGCACAGTTGATTTGCATTTGGGCTTGAAAGAACGCGCACGAGAATTCAACACAACTCAACTGAACTCAATGCGACTCAACGTTTGTCAACGTTTCCGTTGCACGCGCCACATTAAAGGCACTTATGGCAGCCACTGTGCAAAGTAAAAAAAAAGCAAGCGGAGCAAAGTGCGCGCGTGCGTTGGCTTTAGCCGCTTAAAGCAAGTAAACGACACTTTTATGCTTCAAAAGTACAAACAATGCTGTAGCTGAATGGATGAAGGAAAGGCAACGAAGAAATAATTTTTTTTTTTTTTTTAAATCCTCACTCTTGAAATCAAAACGATGCGATGGTTACGTTGACGAAAAAGAAAAAAATATGAGGAAAAAATCTTTAAAAAAAATCAACCGAAAGTAAGCGCGAAAAGGACTCTCTGTCTGCCATTTACAAATGCAAACAATCGCCTTCAAAAGCGCACAACTGTAACAGCTTTATGCTGGCTCTGATGTACGTAGGCTCTAACAAAGTGAACACAACATTCTCACTTACTTCCTGCCAACAGATCGGACCCAACGATTTTACGGTGACAAAGCAGTCTGCCGCAGTGGATGCGTTCGGCTGACAATGACTGTTCGGCAGACAGATTTCGTTCTATTTTTTGCATCTTTTCATGCTCTTTAAGTAGTGAATAGTGTTGATGTTTGTGTTGAATTCTGTAACGCAGTGTTATGAACAGTGGATGACCCTTAATGTATTCCTCATAGTATCTTTTATAGTATCCTTTATAGTATCCATTTATAACCTCGTTCAGTTGAGCTTCTCTAGCCACATCATACGTCTGTTCCTCCGCCTATCTCCCCTCTGGTAGTATACAAAGCACATCTCGAGCTACCTTTTTACCATACGCTAAAGTTGAAAGTTATTGCGATTTTTCGATATCAGTGATTTCCTTTAAACCAATGATTCAAACTTAAGTTCGTATATAAAACCAATTTTCCTTTTTTTTTCTTCCATTCTGATTACCACTTGTTCCATTCGAGTCGCAGATCATCGTGGCCGTACTTTTATGGAAATTCATTATACCAATTTCTCTGTATAAACCTTAAGGGAATATGACGTGCTGAGAATGTATTTCTCAGAAATTGTGATAAATTTGTATGATTATAAGTAATTATAATAGACTATGGTGATGATAACAGATGCGCCATTAAAGCATTGACTGAGAAGGCTACTACTACCTTCGTCGGGCGAGATCGTGCGACTGTAGCCTTTTCAGTCCACGCCTTGTTATGGTTCGATGGAGTGCGGTTACCAGTGTGTTGGGGAGCGTCAACAGTTTTCTTTGTTATCAAGAGCAGGTGGAGTTATCTCAAGGACCGTTGGCCTCTAGGGGTCTCTGTGCAGTGTAGTGTCGCTCACGTAGCATGGGGCGCCCGTGAGTCTCCTAGGAGTCTTGTTTTGACATCCCTGCAACCTTGTAAATGTGTGGCGTAAACTGATGCCACCACTTGGAGATAAATTAGTCTCTTATTCGGTATCGGTGAGTTTTTTCGAAGGGCGGTGGAAGCCAGTCCAACTGCCAGAAATCAGGATTAAAATTTATTTAATAAAAATCCATTGTCATTTCCAAGATGTCAGGAATGTTTTTGGTTTCTTGATACATATTATTTACTTATTGAACTATGAGCCTTTACAGACAACTGCAGTGGAATCTTACCCACAGTCAAACATGAAATGGTAATTAAAGGTTACAACAAAAATAAAAATTGTCTTAAATCTCCATATCATACACTATCCATGCCTTTGAATGAGTTTAATTTAATTTTGAAAACAGAAATATTAGGAAATAAAATTGTCACACCTATTTTTTATTTTTTTGATATTTAACAAATAACATTTATCGCATTAAACTGCATAACACATTTGTCGGATTATAAATAACTAGCAATTAGGTGCGTTCAAAGAGTATAACAATATATTTTATGCTCTTTGGATCGCACATTCTTATTAATGATATATTCTCTTTGACAGTAATATACAAAAATAGAAAACAGAACCAAGAGGATAATTCTTTTGTGCTTGCTCAATAGAGAGTATACATATATGAAATGGTACAACATCAGACAAAAAACGTTGAAAATATTTTGTGCTTGTAGATATTTAAAAAAAAAATTAATTACAAAAAAAAAAGTATATTGCCTTAAAAAACTAAAAAAAAAAATAATAATAAATAAAATAAAAAATGTGAGATACGACCCTCCGTAATCAACTATATTTTAAAACAAAAAAAAAAAAACTGAACAGGTGGAAAATTGCGTGTAGCAGAGGGAAACAAAGGCTTTTATTTATTATTTCGCCACCTTATTTTATATATATAGAAGACAGATGACTTGCACAAAAAATTAGAATTTGTAGGGACAAAATCTGCCCCCCTGAAGGAAATGAATGGGAAGATTACTGGTCCTTCTTATGGAGCATCTTTATACTATGGAGCATTTTTATACTAGTTGTTTCAGTCTTCATATGATAAATTTTCTCAAACCCAGACGAAATTCACATTTAAAAAAATATGATCAATCTCCCATTTACTCCCATCAACTCTGAATGAAAAAGTATATTGCACTATCAATACAAAAATAAAGTTAAAAAAAAATTATATACATGTTTTCTTATATAAATTATACGACGAGCTTTTTTCTACATATGGTTTCTTGGTTTAATAATGGACCCAATAATACGATAAAAACAGCAGGAGTATATTGAAGTAAAAGTTTGCTTAAACTGCACATGCTGAGGTTTCAGATAAGGAAAATTATAGAAAAAAAAAGTTATTCTGAGACGGAGAATTATTCTGAGACGGAGAATGTTCAGACAATAGAAATACATAGCAAAAAAAAAAAATAATCAAATAATAATAATACTAATAATAATAACAATAATAATATAATATTTTCTAACAAACATCATCGATAGTTTTTTTAACTGATAGACTCTTTTGGGTTGAGATGTACGATGTCAAGTCCAATAAAAAGCGGATCACAACTGGCGTTATTCAGTGATCTGTCTTAGGGCCCACGCACTACAATACATACACCCATGACATAACTACGCCTGATCACTGCTGTACTTTAATATTCGCTAATGATATTGCTCAAACTTGTACAAGCCTTACACTTCTTCGTGATTTACTTACACAGTTGGTAAATCAAATTAAATACGAATAAAGCAAGTGCGATATATTTTACTCGAAAGCGAAAGCACTGCCACCTACCTAACAGCAACTTACAGGTTAACTCTGATTCTATACTATGGGAGGATAACAGTGTTAAATAGCTTGAATTAACGCTTGACAAAAAACTAATATTTAATTTGCACATAAGCAAGACAATAGATAAAGTTAACAAAACAATTTGATTACTATATCCGTTTATTAACAGAAAGTCAAAGCTGGATCATCGTTCCAATTATGCTATATAGCTCTATAATATTAATACACATTATGTAAACAAGTTGTAAAAAGATTTTATGGGTTAATGATAAATATTGTATATTGTATATAATATTTTTAATATTTCTATTTGTATTTATTTTGTTCGTGGCCAAGTCAAGCATGTAAATTCGCTAAATTCGAATTTTTTCTCCTTTTCATTAAACCTAAATCGATAATATTCTCGCTCCTATTGAAGTATGTTTAAAGCTTCTTTTCTACCGCCTATGCGCCTTGCTTCTTTACGCTAAGTGCTTGCAGCCGAAATCCGATTCATGCATAGCCACTTATTCAACCGCAAACACGCATACTACTATCTGCTGGCCAATTTCCAATAATTTTATTTGGCATTTGTTTTGGAGCAAAAATTTTGGAGAGTTTTATTTTACATGTTTTATATAATTTTTATGTTTTCTTTTTATTATTAAATATCTTAGAAAATTAGAGAACAAAGTAAAAATATTTTATGATAATAAAATCATTCGACACAGTTTTGTTGGCTTGCATTATTAAATTCATTCAAGCATTTTATCTGTTTTTTATGCAGCATTTCTGCTGCTGATGCTGGCATTTTACAGCAAATATGTTGAAAAATAACTCCAACATTTTGCATAAATGTATTTTATTAATAAAATAAAATCAATTCAAAATTAAAATCAACATGCCTTGCAAATTCTTTATATAGTACAGACATAGCGAAAGTTTATAAATGCCAAATGTAATTGACTGCCAACCGAAGACGTAAGCAAATTGCTGTAAATCGAATTCAATAAAATTTTATAAAACTATAGCAAGCCTATTAACTAATCAACAGTTCACCAAATTCTATGTCAGTGCATGCATTTCCCTCTACGTCTCTCTTTCTCGCTCTAATTAAACGCTTAATTCTAGTTTTTTTGTATGCCTCAGCTTTGACTGATTGCATTCGCATTTATCGAAGCTTAGCTCCTTATGCTACCACACCATATTTCATATCGACAGGCTTATCTAGATGTTTTCTTATTTTTTTCCCAACTAGTTTCACCCTTTTACGTTTCGCTCATAAGACAGACCCCGTGATGGGTCGTTTACACGTTAACTTCCAGCGGCTGAATGAATGGCTGACTGGCTGAATGTGTGTATAAACGAAATTGTTGTGTGAGTGAATCAGTGTATATGTGTGTGTGTTTCATCGACCCTAACTCTAACCAATCCTTACCCATCAAAATCGACCAACAACGGCCGGTGCTGCAAGCCTTTTTTCTGTTTTTTTTTTTGTTTGTTTTTTTTTTAGTTACAAACACCATAATTCATGCCAAGCGTTCAACTCTTCGTTATGAAGACAAAAAACTGTCATTTGTCAAGATGTTTGCCAGCTGAGTCTGAGTATGGATCTGATGGTGCTGGTGATGCTATAATTTGCATAGTCCTAGTGAGACACACATACGTAGGCTGCAACGCAGTTTGGCAACAGGTGAGTGTGACGTGACGACCTCGGTCAGAGCTAACAATGCGTACACACACAACAGCAAAATTGTGTTAGAAAAGTCACCGAGTTTAGTGAATATCTGAGCATTCAATTAATTTTAAAATGCTTTGTGCTTTGAACGCTTGATTTATGAATTTCGAATTCCTTTGTTGCGTCAGTGTGAAATTTCAGTTAGCAACATTTGTCGATCTGAATTCATTAAAGGAATTGTGGCAAATCATTAATTACACCAACGACGGCTACTTGCGAGAGTTGCTCAATAAGTTCTTAAAAGAGTTTAAATAAATTTTATTCAAATATAGTCTCCAAATTATTAGAGTCTCTCGCTTCTCGTCGACCTAATTTCTAAGAATCGCAAAACAAGGCTTGGAGTGCGCCGAGTGTTAAAGTAGAGAACTTGCTTATTACAATTCGCATCTTCAACTTAATTTCAATTTAATTTAATCTGTTGATTACATAGGGAGCCTGTCTCTCTTTCGTTTGGTGTATAGGTTAAACGTATATGCACTATCCCATGTACTACTTTTAGAAAACATAAGTAAGTGGCAAAAGTCGTTGGAAGTAGTTTCATGACAAGGAGAGTATTCACCGACAACCCAGAAAGAATTTTTTTTTTCTCTGTACTATTGCAACTATAGAATGAGAAGCAGCATGATTGTAGCAGGGTCGGGCGAACTGATCTTGGAAGAGTGCTTCCCATATGTTTTAATGACATGGAGAGCTATAAGCACCGTTCTTTGTTGGATGCCACTAACTAGAAATCATCAAATAACCAAAGTAGAGCAGCACTTCTATGAACTGGCAGAAACAAAGTACAGAAAAACAAAGTACGATGAAGGTGTACGTATTAGATTTATTTTCTTTTCAGCATTAATTCTGTACCTCCTTGATTCAAACAAGCGCATGTGTGTAGTAGTATGAAAAGGATCATAGTACGATTAGGTGATATAGACGGAATTGATCTTGAATTCCGTTTCACTTTTTTGGACTTACATCTCGCTGGTTTCACTTCAAAAACGAATGTTTTTTTTTTTCTAAAATGCGGTCGATATACAATAATATTCAATGCGGTCGATATACAATAATATTCAAACAGGACGTTCAATAGCAATGCGACATATCAACATACCAAATGATCACGTTTGTACCTGTCCACAATTCAGAAGCCTCTAAGACACTACTTCTTCTAGTGCCCAAGTAAGGCTATATGCATTATCAAATAGCCCTTCTAAAAATGTTTATATTCTCGTATTTTATTCAGGCGTCTAAAAGAACTAGACGAAGAGAATAGAAAATAAACAGGAAATGTAAAGAAAGCGAAGGTGCAGAAAAATAAAATAGAATCAAAATCCTCTTAAGTCACATTTTTATTAATGTCCTTAAATAATTTTGTCAATAATGAAAATTGCTGCAATAAAATTATAAACGTTTCGGTTTAACCGTTTTATTTACAATTGCAGATACTTTCACCGATCATAGTTGAAAGTTCAACAATTTGCATTAAAGTCAACATGAGTAGAGTCGCATTTAAAGTGACAACGACAACGACAACAATAATAACAATAGCAATAGCAATGTGAATTGTTGGGCTTTTATTGATGTTGTTGTCTTAATTAATTCACACACACACACATACACGCACGCACGCACGCACACAGAGACCAACGACTCAATTAGCTTGCGTCGTATTTATTTATTGATGTACGAGTGTACGCATTGCGAAGAAGATACAAAAAAGCATTTAATTTGTTAATTAAATATTTACGTAAAATTCAAGCAGAGTGACACAAAAGCACGAAGTACTCGCAAATACATTTTGTGTATCTACGTGTACCGCTGGCTGTGTGTGTGTTTGAATGTGTGGTTTTGTAAATTGTTATTTGTGTCAAGCTGCCGCAGCCTACCGCCTACCGCAAGAACGTACGAAATTGAACCCGTTAACACTTTGCGAATTTTAGGCAAATTAAGCACAACACTCGTACGCAACGTTGAGCTGTAATCGTATTTAATTTCTTTAAAAAATGAAATATAAAACAAAAGCGCTCAAAAGAAATATTTTAAATGCAGAGTTAACATATGCAGCTCTAGATATAATATCTCACAGCTGCAACGCACACAAAACGAATTCATTTCAATTTGCAAGTAATTTCATTTGCAAAGCAAATGGAATAAATCTGTGTGCGTGTGTGTGTGTGTGTATGTGTGCATGAATGTATACGATTGAGTGAGTCTCTTTTGGGAGGTAAACAAATTATTAGCAACAAACACGAAACTGGAGGTTAGCCGCACGATCTAGCTTTGGCTCTGGTCGAGCTCTAAATAAATGGTGTATGTGCACGTGTGTCTGTGTGTGTGTGACACCCTAGTTGGCATTGGGTCTGAGTATTGTCCTTTATTATAGCTTGGCTTGGCTTGGCTTGGCTTGGCTTGGCTTTAAACTTATTCAAGCGTCTTACACGCGCTCAACTTCAAATATATTCAAAATAAATAAATAAGCAAGCAAGAAAGCAAGTAGCAGTGCGCAACTTCGTACACACACAAACACGCACAAAAACACACCCAAAATAAACACACATATATCGTTATATATATTTCAAGATATTAGCATGACTATTTTGCGCTCTAATACGAATTACGAAAATTCTGTTAAAAAGATTGTGGCCATTTTTCTGGCTCAACTCGCCGTCCAAGTAGACGAGTAAATGCAATGCAAAATAAGTGAATAAATAAGTACAGCAAGAAGATGAAGTACATTGCGAATTGGGAAAACAAATTTTCGCTTACATAGAAAATCCAAGGTTGCGCTTTGACTGGCATAGTGGGCAGCTGCTACGACTGAGAGGGCTGCGGTTGTATTGAAGATTGAGTAGGAGCTTAAGTTCGTTGCATTGGTTTATTTGCACGTAGCAGTCGGTAATGAATAGCAAAATCTTTTGTTTATACGGTTTCAAATACCATTCAGGTTTGTCATTGATATGGTTGTCAGTGTTCCGTTGTTGTTTTATGCAAATTAAAATTATAATACCGAATAACGTCTTCAAGTGGGAAGCTTGTACATTGGAAACTCTAAAGAGTGAAACTTCTTTAAGTGACCAGAAAATTGTTGAAATAAGTTGATAAGAAAAAGAAAAAAAGTTTAATTAAAAAACCACTTCTTTAAGACTTTTTGTTTTTTTAACACATTCGAAAATTAGCTACAGACAGTTACATCAAAATCATCGTTGCCTAGTGTGTATCAGAGAGCTGCAACGAGTATGATCGAGCTTGATCGAGCGAGCACCTTTGCTAAAAAATCATTTAAAACCATTCAGCGCTCAGTCGCAACAAGTTGCTATTGAGTTGCGCACGCGAAACGAAAATTGTATGATCGAACACGCTGTGCAAAATCGAGCACCATCGACACGTTTGCTATGTTCACGAACTAATGTTGACTGCTAGCGTCATGTATGATGATCTTTGAATGTTTGGTTCGAACGAGATTCTCGAACTGAACAGAGCATGAATGTTTTGATTTCGAGCTTGACCGAAACATGACCGACATAAAGCAACTCCAGTCAAGCCAACTAAAATGTGTATGTATAGAATGTTTTTAGGGGTGCACGCATGTCTACAACTATGTACATTATATTTGACACTACTATTTTCAGGAACACAACTACATATTACTATTTAAGTATTTGGAAAGAAGGAACTAAAGTCTCAAACATTTCTTTAACTCTATATGCCAATGCAGCAGCTCTCTTTTCAGCTGAGAAAAATGAGTGGGAAACTCGTTGATGGCGTTGCCGTTCGGCTTTACTTCAATTAATTAAAGTTTTTTTTATTTATATATTTTTTTATTCCAATAGTACAATATTTAAAAGAATAGTGACATAAGACTTTTGTATTCATATAGTACATTAGAGAGCTGATTGTAATGATTCTATAAACGGAGTAGTTCACTCAATAATTTGTTCCACTGAGAAAGTGTACAATAGATAGAGGCAAAAATAAACCGAAAATATCAATAAATCTGCAATTTCAATATGCATGTTCTTTAAAGGGAGATCCTTTTAAAATATTTCGTAACTATGAAGACCAAGCACACTGCCCTGTAAAGGCTTTTTGAGTGGTTCCACTATCAGGGGGTCTTACTGTAGTTGGAACAAAATTTCCACTGAATAATAAATTCAAATATTTTCAAAGTAAACACACAAATTAATTTAAAGAATCACCAAGTTAAAGTTAAACATGGCGCCGCACACACACACTCACTCGCTCGCTCTCAAGCAATGAGCCACTCACTCAAGCCCACTCGAAAATATAGTAACTCAACTTGTTTCAGTTTCATTACTGAGACAGGATGTTAGTGTTTATCTTAAACATGATTGCCTCATTTTATGTTTTTTTTTTTTTTTTTGGACATTTTCGTCCGTACTTTTAGCTCGGCTTTCAGGCAGGCATTTTTGTAGAATGAAAAATTGCGCTCATTTCAGTAAACAAAAAACCAACAAAAAAAAATAAAAACGACAAACTCAACACACAGGCGTACTAAATAAGCTAAATAACGAAAACAACAACTTGAAGACAAGGACTTTAGGCAGACAGATTTACATACAACACAACTGTAGCAACGTGTGCAACGAACATGAGCTGAGTACAGCGCTGTGTAGAGCAAGTGCCAGGTTAAGGGCAAGGACAGCCAGACAGACAGACAGTTAGCAAGCTACTACATTCGTTGTCAGCTGCGTTGCCATGCAGTGCGATGTGAGCCGCGATGAGACATGAGCGAAGAGTAAGCCAACATACCATGAACAACGCACGCACTTGAATAGTTTTTAGCCACGTTTTCGTCGTCCTGCTTATAAGTATTCGTATACAAGTTCGTTCATAACGCGCACACTACGAGTACAACGTGTCTTTTCGCATTGTGCTCGCCATGAGCATAAATTCACGGCATTAGTTCCGGTTTTGAAATCTCGCATTTGGCATATGGAATAGTAGAGCAGAAACTCTTTTTGCATATGTTTCTTTGCCAGTTTGTTAAATTTTTACGTCATATTCGCACTCACCGTCGCCATTGTAAATTATTCATGAAGCCACATGCCACTCCTGGCGCGGTACTCTGTCACAGAGAACTACAAAATTCCAGTACACTCGCTAAGTAGCTTCATTCATATACAATTATGTTAAAAAAATTTTATTTGGTTTTTTTTTTTTCATTTTATTTATTATTTTGTTTTTGTATTTTTGCTTTTTATATTTTTTAGTAACTCATTTCAGTATTTTTGTTGCTCGGCGTTGCCATTTTTTGTTTTGGGTTTTTTTTTTGCTTGTCGCAATATTTATTATTTTAAACATACGCATATACACATACAAGCATAATTATTACACGCTCATTTCTAGTCCAAAAGCTAGCAACGCACCCGAACACAATTTTTTTTTTTAAATTTTTTTAGTTAATTTTTTCAGCCTTTTTATTTATTTTCTTCCTCTACAACTCTGCCATAAAAAAATTTTCCAAGCGACATTCTCGTTTGTTATTGCTTTTATTGCTGCTGTTTTAACGGATTTGCTGTGAAAATGTAGATTTTTTCGCCGTCGCCGTACCTCAGCTAATTTTGTTGCGATTCTTTTATACTGCGCAGCCATATTCCTATGGGAACATAAGCTCAGGAGAGCAGCAGACTTCGAGAAAAATTGCATTCCGTTTGCACCTGTTTCAACGGGATTTCATTCGGGAAATGCGTTTCCGTTAGCCAAGTTAGCTGGCAGACGACATGGCAGGACTCTGTGTTAACAACTTTAAGCGGGTTCCAGTCGTTGCTTAGTCGTATACCAAATTTAGTCTAACCACTGACAAAGACACTAGCTCTGAAAACCCTGTGAGTATTTCGAACATAATAATAAAATAGTGATGTTAGCTAGCGTGGATAATCACGTTTTACCTAGATAGACAATTCGCAATCTATTAACGATGGAAAGGGGTAGAGTGCCGCACTTTAATTTTAATAATTCATGATGTATACAATGTATATCTTACCCTTGGCTCTAAAGTCAGCCAACATGCCAACCTAAAGACTACACAGCTTCAATGCTCAAGTTGTCGTCACTATACAACTAGGTTGTACTGAAATATTGGACTGAGATTTTTTTAATGTCTTCAAGACGAGATGCTGGATAAATTCTAGTCTTTTGAATATGGTCGCCTCGGCCTATTTATTCAACGCACTGACTTTTGCCCATTAGCTATCCCAGTTGCCTTGTCGCATGAGAGCATGTTCACTAGAGATGAGCGATAATGCGTTCTTTCGATGTCAATGGAATCATCAAAATCACTGCGTTCAGCAGAGACAAATCAGTAATCGATTATTAAGCCAGATAAAATGATTAGTGATGACTTTTACGGAACGCGCCCAATGAAAACACCGAAATCACTAAATTCATCGAAATCGCTGAAATACTAATATCACCGAATTAATTAAACTCAGTGAAATCTGCCCAGTCCGCGAAAACACTTTTTTCCATTCAAAGTGTTTCGCTTTCTTTTCGCACATGTTTTCCGACTCATATCCTGTTTCATATCAAACAATTATTATTTACTCTAAGCAAGCTCAAATAAATAAAAACACTATTGGTCATGTCTACGTGTACCTTGTTAGACTCAATTAATCATTTTCAATTAATTCATATTCATAATTTAATTATGTACTTTTAAATCACACGCTGTTCACACAAGTACGCTGAAATGTGTCACATTTGGCTAATTTTTCTCTTCATATTTTATTTGTATTTTTTTTTTATACTTTGCTTTGTGACATTCAATTTTCATAACATTTAAATTCCATGCAAATGTCCAAGAGCGACAAGAATGCTTCGCTGAAAGTGTTTTGTTCATGGCAGACAGGCAGCTTCACATAGCAAATGTTCACAACACAACCATAATATTTCATACAGGTCAGCATATTCCATGAAACACAAACAACTGTAATAAGGCGCACCATCGGCCAACGTCATTGCCATCATCATTATGCATTTGCGGCTAACAACCAATGCGAAGTTATGACTAGGGGCGATAAAAATGCGCCTAATTTAATTTAATGCTACTTATAAATATTCAAAATGTTTGCTCGCCCAAATAATATCTCATATACAACATGGACAATAACAACAACAGCAACCAAAACAACAGGAGAAAATACAAACACACACAAATTCGAAGCCAGACGCTGAGGACATTGAAAGTGACCGTATGCTAAGTACAGTCCATGTTGAGTACGGAGCTGTTATTGTTCTTGTTGTTTTTGTTGTTGTGTAAGTTGGCTTTAGAATTTCGAACGGCACTAATTAAAGCAAATTACAAATGATAATAGCCTCTAAACAAACGCTCAAGTCAACAATTTATGTGATTTTCGTAGGCTTAGGAGTAGGTGGCGCTGACAAGGCATATGGCATGGACTCACTGCTTGCTGTGAGTGTGCATACTTGTGTGTATGTGTGGAAGAGGCAAAATATTCATAATTTATTGGCTATTTATCAAGTACGCCAAACGAAAGCGATCCTAAAAGCAAGAGTGTTGCACGATACAACAAGCCGCAGCGCGCCTTGTGTTGGGCTGTACTGCTGTTAAGAGTAGATTGCTGTTTAAGAGGCAAGTAAGATGCTCTCTTTGTACTTCACATACAAGCAGTACTAATTAAGGCACGCCTCTGTCACATTTCAAGTGCGGACAGCCTATTTTATGTCCGACAATTGCCACTGCGACTGGCAATTTTTGTAAAGCCGTTCAAGTTGGCATTAATTGTGTTGAATTCATTACACACTCATTAAAGGCTACAAAAAAGGTTAAATTAAATAAAAACCAGCGCCACTTTGATATTGCACACTTATCGCCCACACAATGCGAGCAGCCTTTGTAGACATGCACAGGCGTTGATAACACGGCTGCTGGTTGGCGCTGTTGTAAACGCCTACTGCCACACCTTGCACACTATTTGTTGCATATTTATTTCGCTAATTAAAATATGTTCGCACTTTAATGGTGTATGCCGGAAAGGCCTTGACCCATGTCATTAGCCAAAAGCGGAAATGCCAACAACCAGCAAACAACAACCAAGCGCATTAAAGCTTTAGTTATTTGGCAATA
Organism: Cacoxenus indagator; assembly: GCA_035041755.1. Classification (NCBI taxonomy): domain Eukaryota; kingdom Metazoa; phylum Arthropoda; class Insecta; order Diptera; family Drosophilidae; genus Cacoxenus; species Cacoxenus indagator. The sequence goes on from JAWNKX010000242.1 coordinate 2,830,172, forward strand.
TTTTCAGCGCACTCAACAACGCTGCCATTAATACACGGAAGCCTGTGCTATTTATTGTTATTAGAATAAATTGCGATGTTCATTTATTGGCCGAGTGCGAAATTTAAAAAATTTTTGAGAGCAAATAAAATTTAATTTGCTAAATTGAAATTGTTTGCCCATGCATTTCATCAATTTGGGTATGGCTCAATGCCACATAAGCAGTTTTAGCTATTTATTTTTTTTTAATCTATAATTTTTATTCACCGAAATTCCACTAATTAAAAAATATTGACACGCCGCATCATCAACACCAGCACGTTTGTTTAAATACTTTTGCTCGTTATATCAATACGAGATATTTGCATGCCGCAGCGGCACACAAATCATTAACCACAACGAAAAGCGACGAAAGCCACAAATTTTGCGCCACGATTTATGCAATGCAAATTTCGCGTGTGCGCTTACTGCAAATTAACTGGTCAGGCACACATACAAATGTAGAACAAAAATGCAAAAAAAACACATTTTATTACAAAAGTGATAATTTAAAAATCGAAATCATTTGATGTCAAACTCATTGAACTGCTTAGTTTTATGTTGCACGTTCATTTTAGCACAAATCGATAATTCGCGCAACGCTGCGTATGCCCAAACAAATCATTACACAGCGCTACAAAACGAAATTTCTTTTGTGTGTGCCTAGAATGTTAGCGCTGATTTTAGCTATATTTGGGACGCAGCATCTATGTGCTCTAAACATTTTCTTTGGTTTCAGTGGCGTAAAATTTTGTATAGCGTTACTCTAGCATACAATCAAATACTGTCAACGGCTCACTATCGAAGACATACGAAGTCATTCGGGTCGCTTCACACATACAGTTAAATAATTTACCTGCCTGAATGTCTGCGTCAACCGGGTAGCTTAGTGTAAAAGTACAATGGTAGCCGTACCTGAGGTGGGCTGAAAAAAGTTTTAAATTTTCAGTTTACTTGTGGTTCAATCTCAATGTTGTGCGGGCAAAATAACATTACACACACTCGCATATATTATTATTATTATTATTGAAGTGAAACTTCTAAGGTAGTAAATTCGATTTGGTAGTAAAAATTTGCAATATTTCGACGCCGGAGATAGAAATGCACGGGAGACGTTGCTTGAAAATGTACAAACGTTACTCTCACTCTCTCTCTCCCTCTCTCTTGAGCACTCACAAAAGTATTGCGCTCTTCGATGTGTTCTTTTTGTATGTGATGTTCATCATTATGACGCGTCATAGTGTCATCGTGTCATCGCATTATCGTTCTTCGTGTAGAGTTGAGCCGAAGTTGTTAAAATGAAAACAAAGGGCACGCGCTGTTATTTTTAAGAAGTTTCAATTCTACCATGCGTGAACCGCTCCCACGATTTTATTTATTTTATTTTTTTTTTGCTCTGATCACCCTTCTGCTGTTAACTTAGGTGATAGTTTTTATGAGGAAAAGCCATCAACTCCTCACGTTTCAAGGCAGTTGAATTAACTTGGCTCAGTAGAGATGTCAACCTGAATTAATTAATTGATTGCTTTTACAAGGAAACAAATTTTCATTGTTTTCGTACATGCGACGCATGCAATAAATTTTGCGCCACGCTTTATGCAATAAAATTTTTTGCTTGAGCACGGCACCAAAGCTTATGTTGGCCTGTGTTGTTGATTAAATGCTTAGATGAACACCGCAATCTGTACATGTGGTGAAAACACTTTGATATTTAATTATGCTTTGAGTTCTGTTAGAGACTCTTTTTGAACTATGCACACGTCATTTGCACGCATAAAAGGCACGCCGTTAGAAAGATACGCAAACACTAAAATAAATGAACAGACAGACAGAAAGACAACAGAAAGACAGAAAGAAAGAGAGAGAGAGAGAGACAAAAGTTCAATTAACTAAAGTCAGTTTTCTCATTACGGGTTAAACAGTCTGTCAATTCATTCACAAATGTTTGTGCTCATTGTATTCAGCCCTGAGCTGAGTTAAGCTGAGCAGCATGGAAATGGATTTCTGTACGTTATTACCATTACACGAAATTGCTTAGTGTGAGCAAGCGAGCGAGCAAGCGATAAGCAGATACGAAGCATATGTGTAAAGTGATGCTGCACGCGCTATTCGCAAATTTTCTCATCATTAAGTTTCGAGCCAATGAAAACAAATGCACTTAGGTGGTGCGCACATACAAGGAAACACACAAAAATAGTATTTACCGTTGGCACAAGAGAAAGTCCTTACAAGTCTCATATATACGTTTGCGCCAACTAAACGTAGTCAGGCTTCAAGTGCTTGTAGAGTTGTGCGTGCAGATGTACGCACATGACCAGAGTTACTGACTGCTTATTTGCACAAAATCAGCTTTAAGGCTACTGCACAGCTCCAATTAAATGAGCACACGTAAGACCCAAACTAAAAGCCGAATAGCAACTTCAGCACTAAAACTTCAACAAGTGCCACCCACTGCATAAATGAAATCAATGCATGTCGATAAAGTGCGACTGTTGCCACGCTTGATTTTATGCTGCTTAGTCAACACCGCACAGCTAAAGAAAAACCAGACCAAATTGGAATTTGTTGTAGTAGACCAAACTCGAATCGAAGTCAAGTGGCGTGGCTAATGAATGCCGTCCAAAAATCCTTTAGTATGACGCATTCAGAGCAACTCATTCTCATAGACTTGAAGCACGAATTTATGGTTGAGATTTGGCAATCAGTTCTGTCCGGACCACAACTTCAATTGGATTTAGTTGAGTCGAGTCGTGTTGCGCTTAAGTTTATTCAGCCATAAAGTCATTGCCTTATTATTATTGTTGTTGTTATCGTTGTTAGTGCTATTGACATTACTTACATGCACTGTGGTTGACTTTAGCATGTTTGACAATTAATTAAATTTCAATTTTAATTAAAATCAATACAGCAAATAACAAAGCACAAAATTTCCACACACCGCAACGCTCGGTCTGCAGCTAGAGCACAGTACAAATGGTAGACGTATATCGTAAAAAATGTGTGCGTGCATGCGTGCCAGCAGCAGAAACAATGAATGACATACACGCCACAAAACAAAGCAGCAGAAAGTAGAGTGGAGTAGAGTAGAGTAGAGTAGTGCGTGAAAACAAAACAAAAACAAAAAAATGTCACACGCAGCGAGCGGCACGTACGGCACGCCCTCTGCGGCTTTGCATGCGTGCTGATTTGCGTTGAGTTGCGGTGCGGCATGAATTGCACGCATAATGCACACGCCCACTTGGTAGGCGTTGTTGAAGCGACAATTTCGCCAAATATGGCCAACGGACACAACAGACACAGGCACATCTACAAGCGGTTATGGTGGCCAGCGTTGTTCTTTCGTGCGCAATAAAAATTATTCGCTTAGACCAAAAATGGCGAAAAATAAAACACAGCCAAACAGTGGATGGCTATTTATTTGTGTTTGTGGTTGTATTTGTGTTTCTGTGTGTGTGTGTGTGTAACTCATAACGTAATATCACACTGATTGACTGAGCAACTGACAGCGTGAGTGACTGTTGACATGTGTAGTGATGACGTTCCGTCGTACTCGATTCCAATCGATTCGATTCAATGCGCTTCATTGCGTTGTGGGAATTATTAACTTGTAAATGCTGCGTAGCATTTTTAATAGGCAACGCACAGCGCACAACAACAAAGACTACGAGCATATGAGCTTGAGTAGAAGAGCAGCGAACAAAGCATCGCCGTATGATTTGACCAAATTTTGTTGGCAGAGAAATAGCAAAATAAAATTAACATGTATTATGCTACGCTTCTACTGCGGATCTTCTTGGTATACGAATACGCAGGTTGTTGCAAACGGTCGAATAAGGACGACGCAGATTCAAGATATTTAACACTATACTAATTCATGCCTTTTATTTCGTTTTCATATATGATTTACGTTGATGAGACCAATTTAAAAGGGTACGTCATTCTCAGATAATGTCAGTACTTCTTCTTTTCTTGTGGTTAAATTAAATTACCAAAAGTTGTAGCACCTCCTAGAGACGATTTGCTTAAACTTAGTAAATAATCTCAATACAAGTTCTCCTTCAGATAAGTCAACTCGTCCGATTAGTTTTTTACCTGGAAGTGTTATTCAATCTCTATCTGAGTACCATTGTCTTGTCTATGTGCTACGACCACAATAAATAACTAATTTTATGAAAAACTATTGTATATTGTGCACATCTTCAACTGAAAACCTCTCTTTTGGTATATTTTTTATCAAAATCGGTTATATGGTTTAGGCGTAAAAGGATGGTAAAGAAAATGTCTTGGCCTATTTATACATAGATAACTAAGAATTAGGAAACTACAAGTATGTAAAGAATTTATTATTGAACTCGTACTTAGGTTTCCACATCAAATGGCCTTGTTCTGTGTAGTCGTCGTCTGCGCTGTACTTCTTTCAGCGGAAGAATATCTTTATTTGGTATATCCGACTTATTTTGATCATTTCTTCTGTCACATTAGGAATATCTAAGTCTCGATGTACATCAGCGTTTATAATGGACCAAACTGCTGTGTGCAGTGCTTAAGAATTGCAATAGAATGTAATGAAAACCATAATATTAGGTGTACAAATAAGTCTTGAGAGTGTTTTACTAACTTCGAAGCTTCATTGAGCGAAATTAGTACAATTGATTTCTTTATTTTATCGTTAGCTACGATTTTTTCCCAGCTTTCAGGCAGCATTGAAAAACTTGCTCGTCTTTTGAATATGTACAGAAGTCGGCCCATTTTTGGCATCTTCAAAAGAAGTGAAGTGATACTCGGCCACGCCATGAGCCATCGAACAGAACCGGCAGTAGTGGGAAAGAGCAAACTCTGGTAAATACGGCAGGTGGGCATTGAAATATCTCCAAGGATTTCATACTTTTTGGAAAAGATAATAATTTTTCTAACAATGATTTGTTTTCATTGCATTTTGAAGAAAGTATTAATTAATCAATCTTCTCGGGTGGATTTTTTTTTATTTTATATATATAACAACCCACTTGGTCCCTATTTGATGGAAAACCTCTCTTAACAGAAGTGACATGTAAGTTCTTTATGACACTGCGTTTCTCCGCTTATCGAACAGTTTCACTCTTTGCCTCTAAAATAAATTTTTTTTTTGCAGTCAAAAATTTTAACAGAGTATTCACCAAAAACGAGTTTTCACTGTACCACTAAGAAAGCAGCGAAGAAAAACACCACATAAATGGTCGACTTCACTTGCAACAACTGACAAAATGGCCGCACGTAAAGCAACGCATAAGTCAAGCAAATATACAAACATGCTCGTACACACATAATAACACATACACTAGTCCACGTGCTACAGTGCACAGTGTATTGCGGACATTGCTCGTCGTGTGCTCGAATTAACTCTATTTTTAGCTCGCCTGTTGTTGCTGGTACTGCGCTGTGCATTAATTAACAGCTGTTGTTAGTTAATATTGTTCGTGATGTTGTTGCTGAAAAAAAAAAAAAGGATTTTTTCTTTGCTGCCAAAACTTTATCAATTAAACTTTTGCCGTGTACGCAGTAAGACTCTTTCCCATTTGCTGCTCCGGTTTTTTTCTTACTTCCTGAACTTAAACAAGCCGATAATCCAACGCCTTAACTGTCGCTAAATGAGTGTTTAAGCGCGCAAACACAAACAAACAAACAAGCGCACATATATACTTGCACACACACACATATAGAGAAAGAGACATTGACAAAGCTGCAACAGCGACAGCCGACATTTTGCATTTTCTTCTTGCTGCACTGCACTGCACTGCGCGACTTTTTCCGTAATTAAGAATATAATTTTTACTGTTTACGTAACGTTGAGTGTCTTTTTTAAGTTGATTTTATTTTTTAATTTTTTATTTGTTTAATTTTCTCTTCTGCATTGTTTCCTCTATCTGCCATTTTTTTCCCTTGCCTGTCTGCAGTTGCAAGTTAAGCTGAGAGTTTAATGAGTCTCTAACCTCGTCGCTATTTGAAGTATATCTACGCCGTTGTTGGTCTTCTTCTTTGCTTCCTCTTCTCTCTCTTCCAACACTACCACCACTCCTTCATTCACTACCTTTTCTTGCTCTACTATTGCTTTCGCTTCACTTTCTTCTTCAACAACGTCGTGCATTTGCTTTGTGGCGCTGCAAGTGCTGGCATTTGATGTCAGTCAGCACGTAAGGCCGTCCATCTATCCGTCCGTCTGTCCACCTGTCGCTCAGTCTACCTGCGTTGCTTTCAGGCATTCTGTCAGTCAACGTTGGCACTTCCGCTGCCTTGCTGCTAAAGCTGCTGACGACGTTAATTACTGTAGCACCAGCAGCGGCAGCCTTTCTCTATGCCACTTCTTTTGTGCAGTCCGTTTTCATTTCAATATTTTTACAAAAATTATGAAAAATCATGCGCGCAAAGAAAATTCAGACAAAAAAATAAATTCTTTATTTATTTCCTTTGTTTTAAATTTATTTTATTTTATATTTTTATTATTTAAATTGTAATGAAACTAGGTCCATGCAGGTGTCGAAAAGTACACAATAAAGCGAAAAGCGTTGATTACCACATTTTTTTCATGTTTTTTTTTATTTTTCATATTTTATTTTTGCTGTTTCTTTTGATTTTTTGCTCAACTGCAAGGCGTGAAATTCACAATGGTGTCACACGCAATGACAAAAAAGCCGCTGAATATCAAACAAAGCGAGCAAAAGAACATGGGCAAAAAACGCTGAGAAACAAATAATTGAGCTGTTTTTTCCAAATTGATATCAGTCCAGTTATTCATGTAGTACCATATATTATTCAAGGGTTTGCGTTTGAAACAATTTAATAATATTTGCCAAAGAATAATCGATTCATGTGTCGGTTTTTGCGGCGCACATAAGCCTATTAAACACTCGTATTATTACTTAAACGTATTAAAACTTAAATAATAACATAATTTAATAAGTTCAAGTAGTTATTTTATAGGCAACTGCTTTCAATAAATTTTTAATTTCTTTGATTTCAGTAGAGTAAAGGTTTGGTGAGCGTAACGCTCACACACAATCAAACATCGCCATCTGCTTTTGCACGAAGGCATATGAAGTTTGACATACAGTTAACATTTGCCTGCCTGAATGTGTTAGTCGACTCAGTAGCCTAGTGGTAGTGTACCATGGGTGTCGTTCCAGAGATCGAGGTGAAATCAACACCATGGATCAGAAGCTTGTGAGTCTTATGCACACTCACATATATATTTTTATACAAAAATTAAATTATTAAATCATTTTGGTTAAGTCGGGTTACAACGGGTGATGTCAGTAAGCTGGCATACCATATAGGGCACATATTTTGAAATATATTTGTGTAAGAGAAAAGTTCCTTTCCAGAACCAGTTTGTTGCCTGCTCTTGCTCATCATCATAACTTTAGCTCTTGCTGTAGTCAATTACTGCTACTTTGAGCCTAGCAGCATGTCTGCTCAACAGACAGTAAGCTATAATAACATCCACAAACATTGATAAGGTTAACCTATCCAAAGACTGTAGAGTTGGCGACCTCTTTAGTCCGTTTTAGCCAGATTTGTATTACATCTCTCTCTTATTATCACTTTGATAGCAGTTATATCGCTAAGAAGAAGATTTACATTGCCAGCGTTTTTTTGTGGGAACATTTTTGCTGTTGTGCCATGTTTAACTACTTCAGCGGTAATACGATGTGAAGCTCTATGCCCGCAAGTCAGATCACCGAGGTGAAGTGCTGCCTTGATACTAACGGATAATAATTCTAAAACTTATATAGACAAAGATTTGTTGTTTTGGGTTGGTATTTCGTTTTAAAAAGTATTAAATCAGTACCGGCGCTAAAAAGTTTTCACTTCAAAAAGTTTGCCGTTTACATTTTATAGCTGAAATTACACGTACTTTATGGAGTTATTGTACTCGTATGAATAAAAATATACAAAATATATATTTACACAGAATCACCTTTAATTAACTTCTTTTTTTTTTTAAATTGAGTACATTAAGAAAGGCACGGCACATTTAATTCAATTATGGCATATTAAAGTTTAAAACGTTTGCCTTGCATACTTTTGTGCGCACGCCTATTAAATATGAAAAATTAAATACGGAAATTATTAAAAATTGAAAACATAATGCCAACCACAATTTAAAAATCAACAATATTAACAAAGAAAAAAAAACATAAACAGACAAGAGCAACAACAACAACAACAACAACAACACATAAAAGAACAACAACAACTTCCTGTGGCAAGCAGGAATTTGTTTATAATTTTCGCTTTATGGTTTTTAATTATGTAACTGGAAAGCATAAAAACAGAAACACAAAAAAACAACATTTTTGTATTTGTGTGTGTCTGTGTGTGTGTGCATGTTGTTTATAATAAATTCAAAAATGGCAGCAACAACAACAAAGCAAGCAAACAAACGTGCCACTACGCCAAACCTGAAAACCAAACCAAACTAAAGTGAAACAACACCACGCGAATCGTGCTTGCATATTTATAGAGATTTTACACGCACACAGGAACAAATGCACTCATACACAAAAATTAAAATAGTTTGTGCGGCAAATAGCACTGAAATAACTGCGATTGCAGCAGCATCTAAGACCATGGCGCAGCATGTGGGCGTTCGGTTGCCAAATGAGTAAAAACTTTGGCAGTTTGGAGAATCACTTTCATTGTTGTTGTTGTTGTTGTTGTTGTTAATATTATTGCCGCGAACCTAAACCAACAAACAGCCAGCAACAATAACAACAACAACAACAACAAAGACGATACAAGTTAGTAGCAAAACAACAACACTAATACAACAACAATAACATTAGGGCGTACACCAAAAGTAGACAAAATTAATTTTGTTTGAAATTTAAGCGAAACCACATAAATACAAACATTGGCCAAGTACACACACACACACATACAGAGTAACACCCACAAACACACAGTAATTTTCAAAGCTATTTTTAGTAGCAGAAAGCGCGGCAGAATGCGGCGAATTTAGTCAAAATTATGAAAAACATTTTTCTGAATTTTAAACAAAAGCAAAAATTCCATTGTTCAATGGATTTTCATAAAATCGACCAACGCAGCATTTGTAATTCTTACCAGTGATAATAAAGTATTCCACACGATTTTCAAAATTCTCTAAAATAAAATGTACTCATATATTAAAAAATATGAGGCACGCTGTGCGCTTCAAATTAGACGCGATATACGAGTCATATCATACAAGCGAAATGGAATTTGGCTCAATACGCGGAAGTCAGGGTCTTTTATAGTGAAAGCTAGCGCAGCGCATTGTATAGCATGCTGAATAGTGCGGTGGGGGGGTGTAGGAGAAGTGCAGTGAAAGCGCAAATTTATTATTATTAATTAAATATTATAAAGTAAAATTGTTTACTGGTATTGTTACTAATGAGATATTTGTATGTTATAGCAACCGCATTGTTGTACTGCGTAGTACGAGTGAAACAGCATGAACGGTTCAACATACGAGCAAACAGCGCTAAAACCTCGTTGGACTTGTGCGTGTTAAACTGCAATGATAATAATGAGTTAATTTTCATAATTAAAAATGTATAAATTCTATAATAAGTTGGCTGTGGCTCAGTCAGGTTGTTTAATATAAACCATGTGCCACAGCAACGCATGTGGGTCAGTACGCAACACTTAAGTGAAAACACAGAATTTTTAAGCTACAAAAAAGTATTGCAAAAAATATTTTTTTTAAGAATTTTGTTTGTTAATTAATGAAATAATCGCTTAACTTATAAAATTGTTTTAGAGTCATATTTTAAGAAAAATATTTTTAATTCGCGCGCAACACACAGTAATTTTTTTTGTGAGGCATGATGAACTTCTTATACAAGCTACTGTTGAAAAATATTCATATTTTCGCCTATTAAAGAATTTATTCTTAATTGTTGTTTAATTTATTTATTTATTTAAAAATGCATTTGACTATATAAAAACAAGCCAGGACATCCAGACAATGTTGTTTCAAAATTTAATGAAAATCCGTAAAGAACTTTCAGAGCTTTGCCATTTTGAATAAACGAATTTATATTATAGAGTGTGGAATACCATTGATCAGTTGGTATTGCGCTAGATATTGATTAAAATGTTATTTAATATTAGTTGATACACGGTTTCGAAATGCTGAGGAAGTGCACAAATGGATCAACACCAACGTTCTTTCGATGCGTTATTGTCATGTTACCAAAAAGGTGGTAAAAAGTTGTAGAAAATTATGAAAAATATTTTGAGTGATACATATTGTACCAATATTTTTCAATAAATGCCTTTTTGCATTAGAAAAATTATCAGCATTCATGCAAACGCCTAAATGAAGCTCAAACACGCGAAGCACTTGTAAAAGACTTTTTCATCAGTAACCCTAATGCATTTAAGGGCTTCTGCTTTTTCCTCTAGAACTAAAGCGTAGAGCTCTCTGGTCATGGAAAGGCAATTGCATTTATAAAAAATTTAGGTTGGGCAGTGCAGAAAGATGCACACCCGGTCTCCATGATTTTTTTAATACTTAACTGCGGCACCTTAAGCTCATTGGATGGTTGTACGCTTTTTTTCCAACTGCTTAGAGTTTGGCTGGAACTTCTTCTTTTTCTTTAGTCACTTATTTATTTTTTATTTCTTTAGGCTCTCGTTTGGAGCTGACCCTAGTCATACCACAATGAACGTAAGTGAGCCGATGACGGTGTTTGATTGTGTGCGAGCGTTACGCCATGCAACATTTTACACTACTGAATTTAAAGATGTTCCGCATCAAAAATTTTGTACCAGACCATTGTATCTGACCATTTGTACGCATTCTTTCCTCTTCAGTTTTTCAATTTCCACAGTAGTCAGCTCGATAGACAGTAGGTCAATTTCAAATAATTATCCGTTTTGTTTAGATAAACTGTACCACTTATACGGCAAAGTATTTCTTAGGCAGGAATCCTTGTAAGTGTGTGCCTTTCAGTATGGTTCGAATGAACTTCCATTGCCGTGGTACAGCGAGAAAGACACAAACCACTCCCTTAACCACTCACTCACTCACCTACTCATTCACCATTCACACACTGACTCAGTGACTCGTTGCTCTGTCACTCGTTCTGTCATTCGGTCATTCGTTTGGTTTGTCTTGGCTGCACAGCTCCTTCAGCCACACGAATGTGACATAAATCGCCAAATTGCTTTAAACGCTTCAAGCGTTCTGTTAAAAAATGTTCTGCTGCGAATACGACTACTTCGAGTCGAAATGAAATACAAGCATGCAATATGTCCTTGCTACCACGCTATGCGTCTACATGTTGGACTGACTCTGCAGTTGCCGCCGTATGCCAGTCAAGAACAGCCAATCTTCCGTTTCGCACGCCGTTTACTGTTGCCTGCTGTCGACATTTCTGTTGCTGATGCGGTTTACGAGCCTCGCCAATGAAAACAGCACCAAAAACAGAACGTAAGCTAACACAGCAACAACTACAACGCTCAAGACGACTGCGCCACAACAGCCTCAACACGCAGCAAGCAGACGTGCCACAGTAAGCTGGCATGGCAAGCAAGCAGGCCAAGTCGGGCAACGTTATATTGCTTTGCCGCACTATTGCAGCACCAACGCATGCACGCACGCACTCACGCAACCATGTATTTCCGTTTCCGTTTCCGTTTCCACTGCAACTTCCGTTTGATGCATTGCCAAGTTGCAATGAGTAAACGCGTCCACCAGCCGAGTAGATCCTGATTGCGGATCCAAGCTTACTGATGTGGCTGTAGGTGTATCCGTGTTTATGCGTTTGTAGTGTTGGTGTGAGTGTAAGTGCACGAGACACAATTGTCATGCTGTTGTGGTCACAGTTGCCAATTGTTTGTTAAATTGTCTACGTAAACGTCACTAGAAGCGGCGCTGCGTTGTTGTTGCCAACGCCTTTGCGCGTTTACTCTTTGGCTTGACTTAGCTTGGCTTTGGCTTGGGCCTTGGCTTACAAATAACAACAACAACAAGAACTAAAACAGAAACCACAATTCTTATTTTGGCCATCCTAGCACTACGTGCAGCTGTCTATCTATCTGTCCGGCGGTCGATGCCAAGCACGTAGTTGCAGTTACTCTTAGTTAAAAGACAGACACTTCAGTCACAACAACCTAATTGAACTCCACAGAACTAAATTCAGCTCAGTCCTGGTTGCAACAAAGTGTGGTGTCATGCACACTGCATCACTTCACACACACACACACACACACACACACACACACAAATTCACTACGTCAAATCCTATCAAGCCGAATTCATTTCATTTAAAATTTGATGATTTTCCCTCCTTTTTTTTTTGGTTTGTGTTGTGTCACCGTCTAATTTTAATGAATTTGTTAAATTTTTTGCTGCATACTTGCAGGCCCATTGTGATTCTAATCAGTGTCAACTGAGCTGTGAATGCCAGCGGAATTCCATAATGATTTGCAGTAAATCGGCAACAATTTTTTCGTGTGCGTTGATTCTGCGCGAAATTTGTGGCAAAATGCAAATGCGAAAATGGAATTTGGTTGCAACAAAAAAAACCCGTTCATGCATAAATTTTATTCGACATTTCACGCTATGCCTCTCCCCCTTCTGCATTACATTGCAACTTTTTTTTTATAATTTCTGTTCTCTGTGAGCGTGGTGCGTTCATCAGCGTTTTTCTTGTTTTCCCCTCCACACCTAAACTTGCTTTTTATTCAATTTCACAATGTTATTTTCCGCCTACCGCACATACCCTGCACCATAACGTATTTACTTTGCTGCTGCTTTGCGCTTAACTTGATGTACGTTTTTTTATGCACTTCAAGCAGGGCACAGTGTTATAACTTTGGCATGAACCTTGTAACGGCGTGTAGGAGACTTCAGAAGAATGCGTCAAAATTTTGAGCTGACAGCGGAAATGTTCTTCTTTATTATAGGCAATCTCTAGAAAGGGTAGAATTAGTAAACATCAATGGCACTTATTAAAAATCTCGAAAACCCAACTGAAAAATAGGAACACTTTTTAACAAGCCCATAGATGAAAATTAAGCCTTAGGATTACTTGTTACAAAAACTGCAAAATAAACTCTTTCATTTTTTAAATCATATATATATACTAGCTAGATCCGTTAAACGTTGTTTTGCCCCCAAAGAAGTTTGTGCATTTGTTAGTATTGATAAGTAACAAATTAATTAAGCCGTTCTGGGTTATTATTGAAAAGCTTCATAAATTTTTATTTTACGTACAATCTATATATAAAATCGCAATGCATTTAAAACTGTGCTAGTGAATGGTGTAAACAAAAAGTTAATATCATCACAAAAGAGAACTGATTGATTTTACTTTGAAACAGTTCAAATGATTCTATAAAATTTGAATTAGAACTATATCTTTACTCTGTGTACGTATCAGTGAGCTTTCTATATATAAGTAAGCCTAAGTAATTGAAATAACTCCTGCCCAAAGTCACATACCGGGTCCAAAATAAGAAGAAGAAAAAACGATAATAGCTTGAACAGAACCCATGGTAAAAATTTGAGCTCGATAGCCATTATGGACGCTGAGAACAAACGTTTGTTATAAACAAACGCACAGCGATTTTGATTTTTATATATATAGATATATTTCTTTTTTTGCGGGAAGGAGGATCAAGCTAAACATCTGAGCAATCTATATTAGGTTCATAGACATATGCCAGAAGTAAGCAGTTAAGTTCGCAAAAAAAAATTCCTTTGCCCAGATACCTTAGAGCTGACATAAAACAGTGAAGTATTGAGACGCCATGATTCTAGGTTAAATAAAAAGGACTTATTTTACTTTTAGAATCTAGAGATCTCATTTTCGTACCATGTATATACTAGTGTAAGTTCAGAAGTAATCGGCCTAACGTACATAGATACATGCTCTTTTTAGTTAATATTTCTTTACAAGTGTTTAGAATGAAGTCTTAAAAGTATAAGTTAAAAACTTCGTAACCTTATGATTTGTATTTTTTTATTTTATTTATTTATTTATTTTTTTTGTACGACCATTAACAGCTGACTATTTTCTAGTGCACATTCAAGCTTCGCATTGATACCAAACCTCTTCCCACTAAGCAATTTCTCCAGTGTATGAGGAAGCAATTCGATCAATGAATTAGGATTTTTGCCAGTCTTGCAGTTTATAGATATGTTAGGCCGACTACTTGTGCGCCTACCCTGGCATCACAGCCCTTAATTCAGCTAATGCTTGGGTAAAAATATGCTTTACCCCTTCTTAAATGTCAAGACCCTAGCGCGTGCAGTGTACTCCCGCTTCGCCTCAGCTGGACTTAACTTTTTCTCTTATGGTTTTTTACTATGTTTATGCCTTGTTTTTGGTTTTTTTTTTTTAACGAATCTTTTTTGTGTTTGTTCGCATTTTTTTGTTCTGGTTTGCTGTTTTTCTCGCACTGTTTGTATCAGCGAACCGGAAGTTGCACAAAAGCCATTAGCGGAAATGAAATTGCATTCGACTCAACACTCAAAGTCAAAATGAATTCAATCAAAAGACGTGAAACAGCGCGTGCTGAAACGAGCGAAATGTTTGTTTTACATAATCAACCACCCCTCCCTTCCCAACCAGCCAACCTACACAAAAAGATACACACACACACACACATACACACACTGAATGCATTTGTGAATGTAATGTTTTAAAGAGGGCGCCATTGGCGTTTCATTCAGGCACTTTTAAGTCGGCTTAGATGCCATAAAAAATTAATTTTATTTAACCACGTGTAGGCAACAAATTTAATTATAATGTTAAACACGAATGAAGCCTTCAGGCAACAGCGCCAGTGCCAATAACAGCATCAACATCAACAACAACAACAACAAAGTCTATCAAATTGATGCCAAAATCGCTTCACTGCAGCAATTTTCAACAAAACTCACGTAGGCAGCATTCAATTTGCTGGCGTCGTATGCCATAAGACCTTAAGGTCTAGTTGTATAGAGTGACAAGGCGTTTATATGAGTAGTAGGCGAAGAAGAAGAAAGGAGCACACAAACCAAATTGAAGCCAAGCCATGCCGCATAAACGACTTCAACCGCAGTTCGTGGTTCATACGAATCGCACGTCTTCAAAGCAATCAGTGATGGCAAAAACGCGAACCAACCAAACAAAACTTGACCGCCATAATCAACGAAGTTAACAAAGATTTCATCTATTTATGTCTTATTATATTTATTGTATATGCTCGTATGACTGGCGCGAGGCCAAAGCACATGAACCCACTGCACACCACACGCGCCCACTCACTCAATTGCACGCCACAGTTGTCTGATATAGTGGCATAAACAACTCGTTGGCATTTAGATTGACTTTGTGCACGATAAAATATATCGCACATTCAATCCATTCATCTGGTCTGTTCTGGTCTGGTCTGGTCTTGTCTGGCCTGTGCGTCCGTCCATTATTGAGTCCGACGTTCAAGTCTTTTATTTATCGTGTGTAGTTCAACTCAAGCCAAGACATGCATGAGCATGTATAACTAGGTGAATGAACGAATGACTCATTGACTCACTGACTGACTGACTGACTGACAGTATATATGACTAGCTGAGTGACTGAATGAAGGAATGATGTATGACGTTTGCGCCTTTGCAGTGTGCATTGCAATGAGTAATTGAAGCGCATCGATCATTTGGCAAAGGCATTGGCAGCAACAGCAACAACGAATGAAACGAACGAGTGAATGAAAGAATGTACTTGTTGTCGTAAATCTTTCATATATACTCCTAGATGTATAAATTATTTACATTGTTACATTCATGTAATGTGTAATGTATTACACAAACACACATCCCGACAGTTGAACACAGCATGTATGTAGTGCATGTAACTGCCACAAAAATTGCTTGGCAAACTTTCCGCTGCCACTGTCACTAAATAATTATGGCAGCATTTGTTGCCAGCACTCATAGCACGCGTTCATTCACTCAGCCATTTATGCAGACCGTTTGTTTTTGGCTTTGTTGATTTCGTTATGATTTATTTAGTTGCACTTAGCATTCTAAGTAGCAGTAAATTTGGCTACGCTCACCGCAAAGGCAGCATGCCTCAAGCTGCGTTTTGTAGCATTGAAAATTCAACATTTGACACTCAGTTGGCTGTTGGTTTAATAATATGTCATCCTCGCATTATACGAATGGCGAGCGATGAATTTTGCAAAGACTTCACATGAAGCATTGTCAGCTAAGCTAACCGCGGTATGCCCAACACTCTATTACTTTAATAGAGAGTCCCTATAAACTTTAACAGAGACTGTTAAATGTATTTATAATATAAAGCTATTTTCATCTTAATTGAAAACCTGCTCATTAGGTCATCGTAAAATATTAAGACACACTGTTCATATGCTTCTTCACTCCTCTTGGTAGCATGCAGTCCACCACAAGGCTCTTCTATCTTACTCTGTTTTGAGCTGTTGTTTTTGCACTGGTGCAGTTGACCGCTGTTAGTTCGCTTAAAGTCGACCTTCGCCAGATGTTTTTGGGTCGACCGCGGCACCTACTTTTGTGTTCATTTTTGTACAGTAAAGAAGAAACATTTGCAAATATCAGACTGACTTTACAGACTAACAACATAAACTTAACAGACTGTTGTCAGAAACAGCTTCTTTTAACAGTGCAGCTTTCAAAGTGAGTTCAATTCAAACAACAGCTGCAAGCACTCTATTAATGAGCTATTAAATTGATAGAATGTTGGGCATAGGGCGTTAAGTCTGTCGCTCGGAAGTCATGGGCTAAAACGCCTTCTGAGACATGGTCCACGGCTAAGTGGAATGGCGACTACTGCTGTCAGCCGTAGCAAGCTAACATTATTTTTCTTTTGCCTTTATTTCTTTGCTCTACTCTCTCATGCTCAATAATGTATTCAGCACAATTTTGCCCAATATTTCACTCGAACTGCCTTTGACTTCGGCTTCTACTCGCAATGCCAACGTACTCTTTCTAATTAACTTAGAAACTAGCGGCAAATTTACAGCGCTGTACACAAAGCGGTGTTGAAAATGGCTAAAGCCTTTGCCACGCTCAGAATTAATTGCTCGACAACAACTCGTGCTTAGTCGCAACCAATCGTGCCACACAAAACCTCAACACTTTCGTAGGTAAATTCGATTTTCACAATATGCCACTACACCCTACCGAACCACACGTTGTTTTGCCCGTTTGACCACAAACAAACATAACTCAGTCTAGCTTAGCTCAACTCAAAGCAGCCCCGCATAAAAATGAGCCAAATATGCATTGCATTTGGAACAGAAACGCAGATGGGCTTTGGGTCAGCAGCTCAAAGAATACCAATCCACAGACCGGTTCAGTATATTACGAGCGCGCCCAGCTGGCATGCCGTGCTGTGGCATAAATTCACTTAAAACCGTCGAGGTAATAATTTTGGGCAGCCGTCGAACATTGGCGAACGCTATCCTAGCAGTCCCGACGTTCGCGTGGAGAGTCGCAAAGTCAGCCAAATCGAACTGCAATGAATCGAATGTAGTGTTACTTCCTGTGGCACGGCAGAGTAGAAATGCGTTACACATTTTTGTCGACTTAAGCTACTTTTGCCGCCGTTCCGCACTTGACAAGCGGAAATGTATTTTATTTCACTTTACTTCGGTTTGTTTGTGTGTGTGAGGCATGTTTTTTATGCGTTGCTGTGCGTTCCAGTGTTGCAAGTGTTTGCTTTTGACAAACGTGTATCCAGTTTTGGACACTCGCCTTCTCATTCATCCACATCCACATCCACATACAATTTCGCAACGCATCACATTGCATCGCGTCGTGGGCTGCGCTGTTTTGCTTTGGTAAATTCAGCGAAAAATTCGACAACTTGCACAATTTCCATTGCGATTTTCTTCATGTTTGGTTTCAACAGTGTTTAAACAACAAATGGATGCATGCAGTTCGCACAAAGCCAAACGCAGCAATACGAAACCCAATCAAGCACAACCCAACCAAACCAAACCAAACCAGAACCAACCAATCCACATTCACACCAAAACAATCAATGAAAATTTCAACTATTTAAGCTGGAAAAGTCATTGAACTGTTTTCGCACTGATTTAAGCCCAAATATTTTAAAGCGCACTGAAAACAAGTATTGTTGCTGTAACCTATGGAATGAATGAAGGGCTGCTAACTGTGGGCTTGTGAATATGCAGACAGACCAGGAAACCTTGCTGCGTTTTTTTTTTTTTTTTCTTTCTTTCTTAACAGCTCAAAGTTTAAGCTGCTCAAATGTTAAAGTTATTCTCGCAAACCTTTTAGATACTAAACTAAGATGAGTTTAATTGGACTTGTGTAGCAGGAATAAAGGCAGAACAATCACGTCATTGAGTAGAAAATTGAACTATGCTGAGTGAACCAACCACACCTTCGTCAATATAAGAACAAATCTAAAAAATTTTACGTTTTTACTTTATATTTATTATAAACATTAATTAATTTGTATTGATCGATCAGTAAGAAGTGGCTTCTCCGCGATATTTAATTACTTCAACGCATCTGGTCAGTCGATTTGGAGATGGGTATACTCATTCACGCATTTTTTGTCTTTAATGTGTTTGGGCCCTGTCTCTCCTACACCTTCCATTATACATCAATCCAAAGCTATTCTATAGAAGTAAAGTCAGGGTATTGAGCCGGCTACTCCATGACATGGACACTACGAACCTCAAAGCGCTACTTTGCATTTATAGATATGTGCTTTGGGTCATTACTCTGTTGGGGAAGACCATAAGATCGTAGGATCCGCTACATTCTCAATACACACTTGATATTTGATAAATTTACCAGTGTTCAGGAGACAATCACTAGCTGTCTTTCGATTTCCAATTAATGCTTTGAGTTTGACTAGTCGTAGAAATAGGTCTATTGCCTATCCAATAAATTCTTTAGTAGCAATGTTACGAAATATTCGTAAATTGCAATCAACTTACCGTAATATCAATAGTTGGTCCACACTGCCTAATAATTTAGAAGCACCCATCCAAACGAGTTGTAAGGTATAACAGTTAGTAAATAACGAACATTCACCTTTTAGTCCGAACCTAAGACCAAGTGATTAGCACCTGTTTCTGTCTATGGCGAATAATTTTGCTGTTCAAATATTCGCCACAGGAGAAGCTTGTGAAAGTCACGTGTCGCTGTTTTTTGCCACGATGGTTTCTATGAGAGTGACAAAATCGAATGGCAACAAGTCGTCGAACAAAACGCTGATCCAAGGAATAAGTATTGTATATGAGGAACATTACATACCACATAACTGTAAAGGAATTGCATACACTCGTATTAGAAGCGATCACTTATTGAACAACGATCAACGGGTCTTAGTAACAAAAAACTAATGCCAAGTTTTTCACCCTTCACTAATATCTAACACAGAAGGTTGACATGTTATGACCTGAATAAACTAGCTTCATCACAATTGCCGTTTATGTGAGTATTCAGCTGTGCCCAGGCTACGTTCAAATTTCCAAAATGCACTGCTTTCTTCTCCTCACTACAGCTGGAAGCCGATTTGGTAACCATTAAGCTTGAGCTTGAGCTTGTATTGATCTCCCAAGAAGAGGTGAAGCGGAATATAGGCAGCTGCTACAACAAGGAATTCTCAAATTAATAGGCTTCTGGTTCACTTCAGGAATATGGCGGCTTTGTTCGGAGCATAATGAGTTGGTCTACTTTTGGGCGCAGTGGCTTTACTATGTCGTAGTAGTGTTCCTCATTAAGCTATGCTATATGCTTTATATCAGTCAGTAGCCTTGTGCTAGTTTTGCATTGTTTCTTATTTTTAATTCGCTATTCGTTTCTGTGAGAGAGCTGTCTTTTCAAAAATATAACTCAGACAAAACCGTTTTCGGGCTTTCTTTTTCCCAAGTTCTTCCATCGCTTCCATACAAAATAGTTCCTACTTAATTTACGCCCACACTTAACGCCCACACTTGTGTCAACCTGAGACACTCACTACTGGTGTACTTTTCTACCAGAGCATGAATTCCTCTTCTCTGTGGTGTTGGCGCTCATTTTCAAAGCCAATTTCCTGAGTGCTGAGCAAATAAATGTGCAATTTACGCGCCACTTTCTGTTCGTGCCACACTTCTGGCATTGCAAATAATTTCAAATTTTGTATTCGTCGGCTTTTGTGTTCGCACAGCTGCACTTCATCTCACGACGCACAACTCCAGAAGCCATAAAACAGAAACGAACCTAGAAGACTAAACACAGAAAGCACTAAAAACGAGTGCGCTTTTGAACTAAAAATTGTTTCATGCAAAGCAGCACTCACTCAGGGCGACTGACACAAAGCGAGTGTGTGTGGCGTGCTATGAATACTTATGGCTTTGAGTGAAGCAAAAGCAAATGGGAAAGAAAAAATGAGTTAGAAATCTAACCAAAAAAATTTGCACAAAGTGAAGAGTAGTTTAAGGCTACAAAAACTTAATAATTTTAATTAAAAGAAAAAGAAATAATAAATTCAAAATGCTTAATAAGAAATGAAATCTTTCAGCATTCAAAATGTAACGCAGCCAAAGCAAGAGTGAAGTTGAGAAATGCATTTGCAACATTTCAATTGGCTGCCAAGGCGATGAGAAATTAGTGAATTCGTTGCTTGTTGCCACCATTTGGTATGAGCTTATGCCTCGGAAAATGAGCTCACAAGGCAAGTGGAAATTAGGAGAACACCATTAAATAAAACAAACGCACAACAAGAGAATTATTTTTTATTTAGCCTGAGAGCGAGTTTTAATTTAAGTAAGAGCTCTCCGACAATCCGACTATACTCGTAAACCAAATGCGCAATGAAATAAGCAACGATTTTAATTTCACTAAAATGAAAAATCTTAATTGCAGCAAAAAGTTTACACTTTTTCGCTTTGTTCTCTAATATGAAATACAACACACCGACTGCACGACAGCTGCGCCTGAAAGCAGGCAAGTAAAAGGAAGCGCTCAGCGCTGCGAGTCACACACGTTTGACGACATCAGTCAAGTCTTGTAAGCGTTGCCATTGTCGACTTAATCATCATATTAAATGAAGTTACGCAAAATACAACTCCCACTTAACTTTCGAGTGTCGTAACTAAGCAATAAATGCAGCACTGTGAGCGTAACACTTTTAAAAAATGCGTAAAATGCGACATACTCAACACTTTCACACAAATTTGTGCTGAGTGCTTGTTGCTGAGTTCATAGAATTACACGACTTTGAGCTCATACACAGCAAGCAACACTTACACACTCGTATACAAAATACACCTGAAGCAGTAGCTAACTACACTCAAATGCGGTTAACGCAAATGAAAATTATTTTAAAAAAATTTTTTTTGTTTTATATTATATTTTGCGCTAAAGAAAGCACAAGGATCTAGCAGTTCAACGACTTATCTGTAACAGTTCTTATATATACCACATAGAGCCAGTCTGCAGTCCATTATTTTGCTGTTCAATAAGTTTTGCGTGTCGATTAGAAAAACACAATTTTATGGTTTGAAATACACTTTATTATTCAGTATAGTCTCCCTATACACTTGTGCCAACGAGATTCCAATTTATGAATTCCATCGCTGAAGTGAGAATCTGAAAGGGCTGCAAAATACGCTTCCACAGCTGTTATGACCTCATCATTCGATGATAAGCGCCTTCCACGCATGCATTTTTTTTAGGTCTGGAAACAGATGTGAGTCGCTAGGGGCCAAATCAGGTGAATACGGTAGATGCTCCAACGAGTCGAACTTTAATTCATGGATTTTAGCCTTGGTCAAAATGCTCTTGTGACACGGTGCATTGTCCTGATGAAAAAGGATTTTTTTTTTTTTCTTGTGCAAAACTGATCTTTTTTGACGAATTTTATCCTTCAGCTGGTCTAAAAGGTTACAGTAATATTCAGAATTTATTGTTTTACCAGTTTGCAAGTAATCCATAAACAAAATTCCTTTCGCATCCCAATAAATTGACCGATTTCTGGACACGAACTTGTTTCAGAGCCGAAGAACCAGGTGCACACCACTCTTCAGCCTCTTGTTTTGTTTCAGGATCATGGAGATGGACCCAAGTCTCATCCATAGCGATGAATCGACGCACAAAATCCACTCAAATCTTTTCGAAAACGCTCTAAATGTTGCTGAGCAAGTCGCATTTGAATGTGTTTTTGTTCCATTGTTAGCGAATGCGGCACCCATTGTGCACATAACTTTTTGAAACCCAATACTTCAGTCAAAATATTGCATACACTAAATCTCTTTCAATCACTCAACTATTTTCCAATGCGTTATCCTGTATTTTTTCTACGACTTCTGGTGTTGTTGCTGTTTTTGGACGTCCTTGACGTGGATCGTCTTCAAGGCTTGCACGACCACGTTTAAATTCGGCAACCCATATTTCTACTGTACTAATTTAAGGCGAAGAGTCCTCATACACTTTCAATATTCGTTCATAAATTTCGTTTGCTTTTAAACCTTCCAAAATAAAAATTCAATCACTGCACGATACTTGATGTGTGGAAAACCATTGTAAAAAAATACTGTGAGACGTCGATACTAAACGGCTTGTAAACAAATAATGAATTGACAGATTGAAATAAAAATTCACATACGTTCATATGAAGAGTGTAGCAACATTAAGAACAAAAATTTGGCTAGTAGCAACGCCCTCTATTATCGAACCGCAAAACATATTGAACAACCCAATATATCATCGAGTATCCCTCATTCTCGCCATACTCGCCATGTCATATTTCATTGCCACAAATGTCACTTACCACATATCAGAGCTTTGTTAGCTTAGCTTCACCTTTCGCCATTTCCCTACCACCCAATACTCTCACCACACCTAACCTCAGCATACGCTGTGGCAGCATTCGTTATAGCGATGATTGTTGTGCATTAGGGGAAACACGATTGACAGCGTGTTGTACTATAATAACGTTGGGACAATCAACTCGCTACACTCCCAACTGGACGACGTTGAATGCCTTTTGTTGCTATTACGTTGCTATTAACGTTAAAGTTGTTGTTGCGCACACTGATTTACCACATGCAGCGTTACCACATGTTTAATTACGAGAGCGCAAACAAGCGCCGCATGCGCTGGAACTAAATAGTTTGCAACAGCAACAATAAGTAGCAGTTAGTAGCACTCAGTAGCAAAACGTATATCGCTTGTTTCACTTTACTTTCTCAAAAGTTTCGCCTGCTCGTTGGCGAAATAATGCAGCGTGAAATGAGTTTCGCCTTAGTTGTGCCAGCTTATGCACGTGATACACATAAAACCCTGAACTGCGGGAATTTGTTGCGGTTGGTTTTAAATACGCGCAACATAAATTGTGGCCCAGACACTCGTTCACTAACTCACTCACTCACTCAGTCAGTCAGGCACGCACGCACGCATGCATGCATGCATGAAATCTGCTTCTTCTTCACCTGCTCAAAGTAAGTTGAATTTGCTGCCCATTTACGTTTTTGTGGCAATTTTAGAATTGTAAATTAACAAAGAGTTAAAAATAAATTAAATGAAAAATATTTACCAATGCGCAAAATGCGCAAAAAACACGCGCCGCCAAAAAGTATGCAACAGCAAGTAGTAAATGCTTAATGGCTTTTAATCGGTGCCTAAATTGCAAAAATCACAAGTGAATAATCAAAATACAAACAGATTTTCCGCTTTAAAATGTCTTATGTCAAGTTAATCACGCCCACGCCACAGACAACACTCAGGTCCAGGCTACGTGTTTGCGTGCAAATTTCGGCCGCTCGACATTGTCAGCGGTCACAACATTCATGGAGCGCGTCTTCGAGAGACGCAGCGCATCGTCATCGCCACGCTTGGGTGCCAGATTCTGCCAGCAGTCCAGATTGAGATTCGAAAACGATTGAGTCACCTTGTCCGTGATATTGTCGCGAGCGCTGTTGCAACGTGACGGCACAGTCGATCCCGATTGTGCGCCGTCAACAGCACCAACAGCTCTCGACGACCAATCACCAGAGCCAGTGGAGGCAGCACCCACACGTGCGGCAATCGAATTGGCATCGCCTACGGAATTTTCCTCCTGCTGATAGAGTTGCTTAAGGCGATCATTTGAGTTCTCAATCGCTGCGAGATGTGTGCCACGCAACTCCACCACATCCTTCTGTTGGCACAAATTCTCCGCAATTAGCTGCGACATGCGCTTCTTCTCTATGTCCAGCAGCTGCTTCATTTCATTGTAGCGTGTCAGATGCTGCTCACGCCACTCCTCCTCGCAGCGTTGCAGATTGCTCTTGGCCTCCGATTCGTACATCGACTCAATTTTCGCGTTGGCCAGCGCCTCCGTTTCGAGTTGCCCCTTGTACTTGTGCAGCAACGCTTGAATATTCTCGCTGTTGGCGCAGAAGTTGATCATGCGTTCCAGCATGTTAATGCAGAGCAGCAACTGCTTGCGGAAGGTGTCGGCGCGACTGCGTATGAAGATCTTAATGCGGTTGAGATTGAACGGCTGGTTGTAGTCGGGCTTTTGCAACACCACAGCGGAGCTCTCCTCGAGCAGTTCGCGCTCCTTGCCAATCTCTTCGAGAAACATGCGCAAATGTATCTCCTCTTCCTTGAGCTTGTCGGTCTCCGCTTGGCGCTCCTTCATCTCGTTCATGTGACGCTCCTGGATGGCGCGTATCTCCTTAATCTCTTGTTCGCGTATCTGTTGCCGCTCTTTCTGTGTCTGTTCCGCCTTGTTGAGCTCCTCTTGCAGGCGCAGATTGCGCTCCAGCGTCAAAGCTTCGTCGCGTTCGCGTTGCACATGATCTTCGACCTGTTTATCCAGCCAGTTCAATTTGGCCAATACCTGATTATCTGACTTGGTGTTGTCGAACAGCAGATTCTCATCGTCGACACCGTGACGCCAGCGTCCATATAGTTTCGCCTCCAATGTCAGCTTGCGTCGCAGCTGTTCGCGCTCTTTCAGCGTCTGATTAATGCTGTCCAATGTCTTTAAATCGTCCGGAAATTTCCTGGCACGTGGATGACTACGCGCCTTGGTCTCATTTTCAAAGAGTTCGTTCTCATTGTCAAATAACGCGCGCAGCTTGGCGCGACGCTCACCCAACTCCTTCTGCTTGTCCAACTTTTGCTTACCCTGCTGCAGTTTTTTGTCAGCCTTCTCGTAATACTCCGGCTTTGTCCAATTGCCGTAGCGTGTATTCACTTTGTCCCAGTGGTCATAGTAGCGATTCAGCTCCTGCTTACGCTCCACACGATGGTTCTCCTGCTCGCGGCGGTGCGCGTACTTCGCGTGCAACTGATTCAGGCGCACGCTCATCTTATTGTACATGCTATGGAGCAAGCCAAATATGTAATGACAAGAGAATAATGTTTTTCTATTAGATAGTCGAGCAGTTTGAATTTTGTTCTATGTATTTTTATAAGATGTCAAATGACATTAAACCCAAATGAATACGACTGGGTGGACTACAACGACAAATCAAAGGCAACTACTAGCAGCCTGACACGCCTTGGTTTCCCAAACTACGGCAAACTTAGCAACTGCAAATTCAGACGACAGCCGCTTTAATTGGCCATCAACACTGACTTATTTCGATATAATTAAGCCCAAGCCTGCAAGAAAATTAATAATGCCGCGATCTTTGGGTCTCGCAGATTATGCGACATTCAAGCTTTATTTAATTGGCAGCCACAAGGCAGCAAGTTCGCTGCTGTTTACGTTGTTATTGTTGTTGTTGTTCTTGGTGTTGTTGTTGTTGCTAATCTAGTTAAGTGATTTTCGCGCGACAACCGCAAATGCTCAACACTGGCTCGCCGTTATTGCCACCGCATTTTAACCATTCGACCCACGCTCTCGCACCAGGCCAGCGTTACGTTGGCAACCACTGATGCTCATTAAAAATACGCTTCAATACACTGCCGCTTCGTTGCTCTGATTATAAAAGACTCCACCGCTCTGCTCTGCTCTGCTTTGCGCTGCTGCTTGTAAATTAAACGCAAATGATATGGTTTTGTGGTCTAAGCTTTCATTTCGAAATTAAATAAAGACATCGATGTGAAATCAGCACATGCGGAGACCAGCAGCAAACAACAACAAAACAACGAAGCAACAAAATGAATGAGGAGTCAGTGTAAGCAGCAATCAAGGAAGAAGGGTTAAGCATACTATAAAAGGTAATGCTGATAATGTACTCAGCTCAGCTCAGCTCAGCTCAGCACAGCTGAAAAGTTGAAAGAAGCTCTCAGCCGATAAGATAAGCAGCAGTGACGCGTGTACTGAGTTTTGTGCGCAAAGTGAATTCACTACACAGGCAAATGACTAAGCTATAAAACGCCGACACGAGTTCACGGTGCAGCCAGCTTAATAAATCAATAATCACAAGCATAGCAAGTCAAACAAGAATTGGTGCTCAGGAATGTGTTCAGAATCAATTAGCGTAAACGCAGGCGGCCTGCCGCTGCTGTTGCTGCTGCCCCAAACCTGTAACGCAGCAAAAGCCAACAATTGATGCTTGGCTACCAAGCTGAGTGGCTACCAAGCATCAAATGGCTGAACACATAAATTGGCATTCCATTTCGCCATTTGCCAAAACATTTCGCAGCGGCAATCAATCTTCGGTGCAAACAACACTCAGCAACAAACTCGGCCAAAAAAACATTGTAGTGTTGGAAAACGCGCAAAAACCAAAGCTAAACAACATATTCTGAAGCAGCTTCTTTTCAAACTTTTTTCTCAACGATAAATTTTTCAATTTTGTCTGGCTGCAACAGCGCCTGTGGCAACAGTTTTTGCAACGAGTTCCGCACCAAACGAAACCGCAGCTTTTAATCTGAGTTGGTGGACGCCGCGCATAGCCTGGCAGGCCGCACCCGCGCGCCACATAACCTCAATAAATGACTTCGTTATTGGTGGTGCTGGTGCTGATGCTGGCAAGGCGCTGCTGGCATTGCCTTATGCAATCGTACATCGCACCGCCACGGCTGAGTGTCACAATGCGCAACAGTGCCCTGCAGCAGTGCGTAGCATGCAGCGTGCCCACCAAATAGACCGCGCTTGGCATGACATCGGCCACAATTTCCTAATCGCTGGTGATGCTCAGATTTATGAGGGGCGCGGCTTTAATATCAGCGGTGTGCACATGTGCGACTACAATGACGAACGCAGTCTTGGCATCGCATTAATTGGCAACTGGACAGGTGAGTGGCAAATAGCAAGCAGGTATGCCTGTAATCAGGATATCCACGCGCAAAAGCATTTCTCTTGTGATTGGCTACAGCGAAAGTTCTTCGTTTCGCAGGACAAAAACGTTTTGTTCTGAGACCCACAAATTGAAAAGGAACCTTAACGAAAAAATTAAACAATAAAAAATTGCTTGTGGCGCTGAAACTTTGTCAGTAAAAAAATTTCCACGCTCCCGTTTCTCTGCTGCTTTTGCCGTGTTTAATTTTCTCTGCGTGCTGTTCTTCTATTTACTACTTTACTCCACATTTAATACACTACACGTAGCATATTAGCCCTATCACTTTGCAGCATAACGTTCACTACATCAATTATTCAATTGAAAGAATGTTAACTGAACTCATCTGAGAACCAGTAAACCGAACCAGTATCCTCCTTGCATACTCTGAATTTCAGCTCGATACATCAGAAACTAAAACCAAAAAGGTTATCCATACAAGAATTTGAAATTGAACTATGAACTTATATGGGCCTACAAGCTAGTAAGCAGAGATACCTTTATCTATCGACCTAAAATGAGGCCTTTATAAGTTTCAGACATATACCATACTAGCAAGGGCCCCAGCGCTGCTCGAGATTTGAAACACACTAAATTGATTTTATCGTTTTGAATGCACTAAAGATATAGTCACCACCAATAACACTAAACTTCAATTTGAGTTAAAATTTTCTTATTTTATTTTTTGACATATTTTTTGTATATATCTTTATATATATATAATAATATAGAGGAAAGAATTTTTATTGCACTGTTAGAGCTAGAATCTGGAAAATATACACCATATGGTATATGGAGAAGATGGAGAAGACTTCAAGTAAAATTTCAGTTCCTTAACGAGCTAAGTAGTTACACATCATCATTATTATCAACACCTGTTCTACAGGTGCAATTACTATATTATATATATATATATATATATATATTATATTATTAATCAATCGAAATTTAAATACTTCTTTCTTTGATTCTTCAGGAGGAGGAGACCCTATTCTTTACAATTTATTCTGATTTGCAGAGGTTTTAATCGTTTCGTTGAGATTGGGTGTGTGTGAAATAATTTTTTTTTTTTTGGCCTTAGTCTCAATTTTAATTAAGCGATGGCACTTGAAGAGTGTAGTGTAGACTAGCCTTTTTTCAACAAATTTCTATTCAAAGTGCCATTTGTAGTGTACAAAACATACCATACAACCAAACTTATAGTTCTTGCCACGTTTCAATAACGCACAGATACGCTGCCAACGGTCGGCATGCGCGACAAACTGCAACAGCTCATAACTTATGGACAGCAAATGGGTTATATAAAGCGGAACTACACGGTGCTCGGAAAACGGCAACTGAAGGCCACTGTGTATCCGGGTGCACGACTCTTCAAGGAAATCAAACAATGGAGCCAGCAACGAACCATGGAGCGCGTTGGCAACGGCGGCCAAAGTGGTTGCACACCGCAAGGCCAATAATGATGATGATGTGGACGATGATGAAGTTATGCGTTTATTATTTGCCAGAAGATTTTATTATTATTTATTATTCGCAAAACTATGCAGCAATCCATTTTTAGTGCGATTAAATTATTAAATAATTTTACACAACGCTGTGGCGTTAAGCAAAATTCACGCACAAATATGTCGCCTAGCAGCGGAAACGCGTATAACGAAACAAAGCGCCATAAATTCAGCTTTGGCTTGGCTTGTTCGAATTCTAGGAGAGCGAGAAGCTTATCCGCTGTTGGCCTGCACTGGCATTGTATGCTTGTTTGCGCACACAATTTATCTAAAATCAAATTTATTGACGTGGCACTAAATGAAAAAATGCACAACCGGCAAGCGGAAATATTCGAAACCGAACTGATGGAAAAAGTGCATAGCACAAAGGCAAAGCCATTTGAGTTATGTGTGACTTAAACGACTACGAGTGCGAGTGCGACAGCGATAACGCATAACGTTAGAGCATTCCATGCGCTTTACTCATAAAGTGTTGCATAGTTTTGCGCTTGAATGATTTGGAGTGCCACTGAAGTGAATAGGCGTCAACCTAAAATACCGCGGGTGATTAGCACAACAAAGTGGCACTTTTTACGCAACTCTTATTGACATTGATGAATAAACAAAGCAGGCTAATAATGGAGGGGCAGCGACAGAAAGAATAATGTAAATTTTTCTGATCACTTAACTTTGAAGTATTGCAACATTCAAATGGTTCAAGTCCTATGCTACCCGGTAAAGCTCCGGTCGTCACGACTACTGCGGAGACCGAATAAGAGGAACACGTGGAATTGTGCAGCGCTTAGTAGAGAAAGGTTTCGATTTCTTGGCAAGCTAGTCCTCCATGGACTGACATACGACGTATGGCTATTAAATAACAAGACTGTTATCACTTTCAATATACACACAACTTCTATCGCTACAACGCTCCATGCAAATCTTCGAAACCGTGTTGAAAGTCTTCTTCTGTCAGCTCAGCGTCAGTCGCATTATTTAATAGTCATACCTCATATGTCAGACCTCAGATTTAAATTCAATAGAAAATTTTCCACGAAAACGATGGAAGATGACTATAGAAGGCTGGAAAATAAAAAACAGTTAACACAAATGACAATGGAGTACCGTGCAACAGCCCTGCTCAACTTAAGCTCACCTAAACTAGAATGTTGAACGTGAAAGATGTGTATAGAGATATGTTTGGTTGCCTCATGAGCTGAGTAAAAATAAAAATGAATCAATGGATAACATACGTTATACGAAATAAATGGTAGGCGAAAGAAGTTGTGATACTTCAGAGCGTCTGACAAAGCCCGATGACATTGTACTTTCTGTGACAGTGGCAAGGAATTCAACAAGAGCCTTGGCTTCAAAGCGACAAGTGTAGAGCTCTTCACTATTTTGAAAACTGAATTTTAGTAATATTCTTCTAAAATAATATACTACTGTAAAATAAAACCGAATGAAGCATATTTGCTTCAAACGAGTTTTTTATGAGCACGAAAGCAAATACTTTTTCCCTGGCTAAAGTGGAGCTGCTTAGTAAACAACACGCGAATTACACAACAGAAAAAAAACAGTAGCTCAGTGCTCAGGGAAAAACAAGTAACGCCTTAAAAATATTTTGCAAAAATGCACATAAATGGAAAACTGATATTTTCGGCAACTTTGATTAAGCCATTAGCATATAACACGCTGGCATTGTGTGACGCGCTCAAGCGCAACACTAAAAATGCCAACGATTTGGCGCAACTAAGGCAGACAAACAAATGTAACGAAGACGCTGACACAAGGACAACGCTGAAACGCACACGTGGCACACACACACGCACACTTAACCAAATTAAAAGGAGCAAGCCGTAGCCAACCGTAGCTGACTTGAGCAACGCATAGCTTATGTCTAAGTACAAATGAAATGTCAGGCAGAGCGGAGGAAATTGCAGCGAAACGCGCGAGGACAGACAATAAGCTGACAAAGCACTAAAAATGCTTGAAACAGCTGAAACTTAGGCAGGTGGCAGCGCGAGCATGTTGCAAGTCGATGCGCAGACACGTTGCACATACGCTGATTGCGTTGCGGCGCCATGAGAATGAACAGTGCTAAGCGCTTACAACACATGAGTACTATAGTTGGGTGTAAGAAGAAAGTATTGCAGAGAAGGGAGTTGGAGCAGTGTTGAGTAACTGTAACTGAAACTAAAATTGACAACAACAGCTCAGCGTTAGGAATAACCAATTCAATTCTAATATTATGCAGCAAACAAGGAATAGGAAGCCAAGCCTTTGAAGGACGATTCGGATTACTATTTCGAAGTGCAAAAACATATGCAGCAAACAACAATTTGCATACGAAACTGAGCCAAAAGCAACAGCAACAACCAACAATGCGACATGCACTGCGATAGAATCAAATGCATAACTTTTGACACTTAAAGTGAAGGCAAGGCAGCACAGCTACCATATGTATATAGTAGCAGAGCACTTTTAGCATACCTTTGCATAAAAATCGGTGTAGTAACTGCAAACATTTGAATGTGTAAGAAGACAACACCGACGACAGGCGTTAGAGCACGCGACAATTTCGGAACAAACAGAAGATTGAATAAAATGCCACAAAACAGCTGAGAAGTGTAAAGAAAGACAAGACGACTTCAATTGACACTGTCTGTCTGTGTGCTATATATAAATTTCATGCTTCCTCTTCAATAACTTTCAAAATGGCGGCAGTGAATGAAGCAATGCGTTGGTGTGTCTGTCAGAAAAGGTGAGATGCGTGGGCGTTTTGTGTTATATGCTGTGTAGTTACATGTCATTTGACAGAGCAAAACTTTTGCAATAAATCAAAATCTCAAAACAAAAAAAAAAACCTAAAAGTAACAAAAAGATAAATGAGTAACAAAGTAGACAAAGTAGCTAGAAACTTGTATAGGCCCCGGTACTCAAATGCCGCTTTAAGCGACAAATAGCTGCATAGCCTGGTGGGCAAAAGTGTGCCGAGCATGTAGAAAGAAAAGCGTAAAATTGCTACAACTCAATGAGGCGCGCGTGCTTGAAGTCGTCTTACTGATGCCTTAATAAACTCGCGCCAGTGGAAAGAAATACTTACACACATGCACTTCACTTGCCTAATTGAAATTTTAATTCGAATACTTTGACAAAGTTTTTCTTTTTATTTTTGTGTGTGTGCAAGAAAAGTATCTCATACACGGCAAACACTCTATAAGAAAGCCACAGAAAAAAATTCGCACACACGAGAAAAGTTGGCCTTACGTTGGCTGCTACTTTGTCCTTGTCAGCCTGGCACTGCGTAAGTCGTTTGTCATTTTAGGCGCAGTGTATAGCGGCCAACAACAAAAAAAAGCAATTTCAACCGTTATGAATCGATGACAATATACAATACAATATACGATACAAGTTACAAGCAACAACAACAACAACAACAACAAAATGCTATTTCGCCAAAATGAGCCTGACACATTGTGAAATCGTTTGCCAAAAGACACCTTCGTTTGTTGCCATGGCATTGTATATTAACTGACAGCAAGTTCGCCTTGAGCAGAAAAACGATTTCACGTGATTGACAAAAACAATAATAAAAAAAACAATAACAAAAAAAAAAACAATAATAATAAAAAAAATACAACAACAAAAATATTTCATTAAGTTTTCTTTCGCCAAAAGTTATTTCAGCAGCTCGTTCTACATTCAATGTTTGCATTTTGCTAACGTAGTTGAAGTAAGTAGCTTGTGACAGTTGCTTGTACGAGTAAGGAAAGATTGTCGTCTAAATTAATACATCGAAAAAAATAAATAAATAAATAAATGTCATTGAACTAGACGCCTTAGTCTTTGTCTTAGAGCTTGACCTGGTCATCGTGCACGTTGTGTTTTCATTTATTTTTGCCGTGGTTAGGCAAAAACATTTGTTTGCAACAAAAACCGACAAACGAAGGAAAAACACTGTGAAGTTTTCTTATTTAATTAGAGAACAACATTTGTGTAAGCAAGAAGAATTAATAAGCATAAATATTTAAGTGCACGCATGTGTGTATGTCTCCAATACCATGGGAGTATTGTCTCAAACGATGGTGAAACCGAACTGCATATAGACAGCCGCATAGCCAAAGCAAAATCTGCGTTTGGGATGCTATCCACAGTTTGGCGAAATAATGCAATTAGCTTAAACAGCAAGCTACGACTGTTCCGTTTCAACGTTGAATCCGTGCTACTATATGAATGTTGTAGCTGACCGGTGACCATCACTATCACGAGGAAGCTGGCAAACGTTTGTCAATAGGTGGCTACGCTACATCTAACGAATATTCTGGCCAAGCCGTATCTCTAACGAACAGCTTTATCAGTGAACGGACCATGAACCTGTAGGCACAACCATACGACGACGAAAGTGGCAGTGGATTGATGACACACTCCGAAAGGGAGTTACTCAAGATGGCAGTATACCCAGCGGTCCTAGGAGTACGTGGCGCAGAACAGTTGAAAAAGAATCACGGCAATTGGGAAAAGGTTGGGGAGAGCTGAGGCATATTTCCAGAAACCGCACTCGATGGCGCGTAGGCGCATTGTAGAGGCCCTAGGACCCACAAGGGGATATAGGACATAGTAGTAGTAGTATGTCCTATATCCTATGTATGCGTACATTCTTCTCTCTTGCTCATACATAAGCGTGAGCGTAAGTTTACTTAATTTCTCTTTCGTATGGAGATTGATGAAAGTTTAGATTACAAAATAGGCTACTCGAAGTACTAATTCTATGTAGAGGAAGTCGCGGACACAGCAGTGTAATCTATATATATAAAAAAAGGTTGGCAAAAAGACTTTGTTTCCCTCTAGATAATTATGGTACGAAGTTGATAGGTGAAAAGATTTTAAAAGTATCAAAAGCATTTAAAAAAAGAATTAATAAAAAATTTATGCTCACGCTTATTGTGAGCAAGAGAGCATGCATGTACGACATTTTAAAGAAGCGGAAGAGAAATGTGTTGACATACATTTATTAATTTTACCAGTATTTTTTAGAATCAGGCCAAAAAAATTTAGCCTTACTCAACAATATTCTAATGCCAGGCAGCGCAAGCTGCTGGTAGAGAAGAAGAAAGCGAACACAAGATGCTCGAGTACGCAGCATATTTTAATTTTATTCAAATTGTTGAAAAAAAAATGTTTTTGGTGAAGCAGGCGAAGTTCTGCTAGTTTGCATTTATTTTTCATTACTAATTTTTATGTATTTAAAGTTTTGCATTTAGCTAAGCATAAAAAGTAATTTCCATATTCAAATCAAGACAGAAAAACAGTAACATTTATGTTAGAAAACTTTTATTATTATTATTTATTTCCAACAAAAATTTGATGTATGCATTTATCTGCCCTCTTTGCATTCTACTTTCAAACAAAAAATGTAATTTATTATAGTTCAATCAAAAAACATTGCCCCCACACGCATAAATCAGGTATCCACTACTGGAGTATTAAAGATTTTTATAAAGCGATTTTATAATTGTTCATCCAACATGTTTCCAAATAGTAAGTGTGTCGATAAAATAGTGCTCATTGTATTTTACGGTAAATAAGAAACTGTCATCTAAAATAGAATTTGCCGAATTTATGCAGCCAACTGTGAAGCATAGATGTGATCAAAAAGAAGTCCGGAGATCCTTTATTTCATGGGAATTAGAATTTCCCACAGATCTGAACCTATTTATTGTAAGAGCGTAAATTAAGTAGCCCTTCGCTAGTTGGCTCATGTTTTCTTTTCACAAATATAGGAATGTACTACACTAGAAGCATGTCTATTAAACAAGTCACAATACTTTTAGCTACTCTGAAGCCTCTCGTTTCAAGTAACTATTCTATGCATATTCTGTGAACCCCTGTAAAGAAATTATAAGCATAAAAATTATTCGCCATTAATTCAACAACTAATCGGATATTGTTAAGGAATCTGCACTTTTCAGTGTAAGCATGTCATTCAATAGGAGAAAACGAAGTAAGATTTGCCTCCTGCACTGCCGTTCCACCGCTTGCGGCGAAAAGTATGCAATATTATTGTACTAAACACAAAGCGGTTTCCAAACACTGGGCAGAACGAACTCAAGGAGCCTGACTTAATATCCTGTTAAGCTACTAAACAGCACAACACGGTTTGTGCTATAAATTTCAGCTGTGACTTA
This sequence comes from Cacoxenus indagator, assembly GCA_035041755.1. Classification (NCBI taxonomy): domain Eukaryota; kingdom Metazoa; phylum Arthropoda; class Insecta; order Diptera; family Drosophilidae; genus Cacoxenus; species Cacoxenus indagator. Next base: position 2,865,093 of record JAWNKX010000242.1, read on the forward strand.
AGTACAGTGAAATACAACAACAACGACAAGGACAGCAGCATTCGGCGGCCAACAGTAAATGACGCTGTGTGTGATTCCCCTACATTTTAAACGCAGCCGACATTTAATAAATAAACGAATGAACGAGCACAAAAACACCGAAAAAAAGAAGAAGAAAAACATTTGAGTAAAGTGGCAAAAATAACAAAAGCAAACAAATAAATAACAAACTAAAAACTTAATTGAAACCGACGAGTGTAAACAACACACTCAGGCACAGCCACAGCCACCCATACGGCCAACCACGCACAATATGGTCGCGTCATACTCGCACGCTGCCAACAACCAAGCAGTGAGTAGTGTAGTGCAGTGAGTAAGCACACACAACACCCTATATAACCCAGCTATAGAGCAAGCCAATACATAATTTAGTTATTTTGTGTGCGCCAATCATAGGGGTTAGGTCAGTGGCATTAGCGAGTTTCGGGTGGTTTCGCCATGGCGAAGCGTAGAGACAAAAAGAAAACTAAAAACAGCAACAAAAAAGAAGAAGAAAAAACACTCATACACACAAGTCAAACGCCACAACGACCGCCAGCTGAGGTGTTATCAGCTGTCTGACAGCTGGCTATAAGCTCGACCCAGTGACGATGATTGTGTGCCTGTCAAAAACAAGTGTCACCAATCGATTACATTTTTTCAAAAACACTACAGAAAACACCACTAAACAAATAAATAAATAAATAAATAAATAAAAATAACATAAAAATTGTCATGCCATGTGCTTAGCCAATGACTCGCAAGTCAATCGATCGAACGATCATTGAAACCACAGCGCAACGGTATGCTGACTTTGTTGGTTGATTGTCAAATCAATTAGTACCTTTGAACCTTGTATAAATCTAAGAGGGGAATCTTCAAACAACAATGACCAAAACAATAACAACAACAAACTAGTTTTACATGTGATTTTCTTCATAGCTAATTAAATGAAGTGTGATTCTCGATAAAGAATACAAAAAAATAAAAATATAAATTGGGGAAGCACCGCAAATGTGCCATTCAATAGTTCACAATCTCATTGCTCACTCTTTTCCATTTCCACAAGGCAACACTACCATCGACTACTACGAATTAATTGCGCTTGTTTTGAAATTTCTAATTAGACGCTGTGGCTTGTGTATCCATCTAATCAACGAAACCAGCTAAGTTAGCTACACCATCTACAACAATAAACCACACACATCATTACGTCAATCCTGACATTTGCTTCACAACAACTTGCCCATGGCCAGGCCAGACCAAAACGTGTTGCAGAATTTCCATATCAATGAGCATTTGGCAACCCGTGGCTGGGATTTCTGGGAGTAGTAAGCCGCAAGCGCAGTCAACGCATTTTCAGCATCGCTGCTATTATTGGTGTTGGTGTTGTTGGCCACCGCATACAGGTGAGTACACTTGTGTTGGCGAGTTAATTTGTGCAGACAACAATATGTTCAAATGCAATTTTCTGAGCTACACTAAGCTTGAATTTTCTGTTAATAGCAGCTAATGCGTAGCTCGTATTATGGTATTGGCAGAAGTGCCAAATCGTGTGGGCAGCTACACACTCAGGCTTGAAGTGCAGAATGCGCAGTTGTTTATCTTACCGACATTGCTCGGCAATTGGCTAATGAAATGATAGCTATCAATGGTTTCACAATGTATTCGAAGTAAGATGCACTAATAACTTAATGTTGGTTTAGAAGTTAATCAGTTGTTGCTTTGCCTAGTCGAGGAGTTCAGACTACAACTCCTTGAAAGAAAGATTGTGAATAGCTGGAAACAGGCTGTATAGACCGCACCTTCATCATAGAATTGATAAATAATTTGTTTATAGGAAAGTACTTGTATACTGAATAACTGCAGGCTCCCCACAATGAAAAATCAGTGGCTTGTGATTTTTTCAGTGTGAATGAAAACACATAAATAGCAACTACTAACGGTTTTCAAAAGTAGCAGTGATTTTAGTATTTACAGTGATTTCCGTGATTTCGGAAATTTCAGTTAATTTAGTGGTTTTAGTGTCTTGAGAGATTTCAGCGATTTTAGTGATTTCAGAGACATAGCAAAAGATCATATTATATACCTTACCGCTTGACATGTCAATTTTACAACCGATTAATTAACAAACGAAATCAAAATAAAATATCGTCATAGTAAGTACACAATGACCACTCTGCCAGTCATCTTAGTCATCAATTTTATATGAACTTTCCTCGGAGCCACTTAGTAATAGTTTTTCTTCGGCCATGCGCTGTCCCACCTATCGCACTTTAATTTAATTTTATTTGTTTTTTACAACAACATTAAAACAAACAAAAAATAGACACAAATGGAATCCCCGAAAAAATTATTAGTTGATAGCGAAAACTTAACGTCGAAGCAGTAATAATATGGTGATATAAACAATTGGCGTACTTTCAGTGTTGGTTTCTTTACTTTTTTTATTGTTCCAAGTTTTGATAAGAGTTGCGATTATTGTGTAGTAGAGTGTAATGTGCTTGTGGCACTTTAGTGATTTGGACAAGTCTTTTTTAGTCAAACCACAAAGACTTCATTCAACAACTTGAGGTTCCACATTTCAAAGGCGTTTAGATTTTTTCGTGTAGCAGAAAAGGGCAACCAAATAAAGAACAACAAAGAAGCTGAATTTGTGCCTGAATGTTGATAATAACGAAGACGAGCCATGCCATAGTAAGTAAACAAAAATTAAAAGTTTTGGGTTTGGAACAAATAAGCTTAAATAGTTGCGTACAAATAAAAACAAAAAAATAAAAAAATTATCTTTTCCTGAACGCATATTGTCGACGTTATGTCACAACAAATTTTAGAATCAAACATGAGCATCGCCCATAAAGCAAGGTCGATGCTTCACCCACAAAAAACGAGCAAAAAACTTAGCTACTAGCTACTAGTCACACGGCATAGCACACCAATTTAGTGCGGTGCTTTCCCTAAAATTTTCAACAGAAAAATATTATCGGAAAAAACTGTGTCCAACGGGCGCATGCAGAATTAAACTTATTTAATAAAAATATGAATATAAATAAAAATATTTAAAAGAAAAATTAAATAAAAAATTACCCGAAATACAGACAGCACAACATATGTTTTCCTGTCTCCAAGAAAGAAATCACACAGCAAAAAAAAACAGGTCAGATGAGGTCAGCGTCATGCAAATTAATGTGAATGGCGTGTGGAGCAAGTCAAAAAGGGAGATTGCGTGCAGCTGGAACACCAGCAATAACAATGAAAACCACAACAACAAAATAGAACAAATGTGATTTACAATTTGATGAGTGGACACACTGCGACAATTAAACTACAGTGAGGACAGACAGTGACTTACGACAAGACAACGACGATGACTGAGATGTGAAAAAATTAAAATAAAAGATTACATTTTCAGGGGAACAACCGTAAAAGATGGCGATGATGAAGATAATGATAAAGTGGCTGATGACTACAATAACAATCAGAGGAAACGAATTGCATCAGCACAAAAGAAATTGCGATGAAATAATATGAGATGAGATGATATTTTCGTTGAGAATTTTGATGAGGTATTAAAAATATCGAAGAACCGGTCAGGTCAAGTTTATGGGATTTTTTGGAAATACACAGTTTGAAAGCAGCGTTATTTATTAAATAAATTTTTTGTTTTTAATACACAACAACGAGTCAATTCAGAAGGTAAAAAAAACAAAAGGTTTTATGTCACTCTTTAGATAATTTTGTAGTAAACCGTGAAAAACAAGAGAGTAGATAGAGTAGGTCGGAAAATGACTGCCACTGATAACACTAATTTCTAATTATCACCAGTCGACGAAATGAAGAAGTGAAAGCAGAAGCTCAACGCAACTAACGAAAACAGAGAAAACATCGATCAAATACAATAGTAAGCGAAAGAGAGCAAGCAAGCAAAGCGGCAAGCGAATAAATGCGAAGCTGAGTTAAATGAATGAGCGCCAGTCAGCAACTAAGGGAGTGAGCAAGCCGAGCGAAAAAAATTACAAGATCGAACGAGTAACTGAGCGTGCGTGGAAACGAGTGAGCACAAGCGATAAATTCAACCATACTAAACGATCGAGCGAATAACTGTGAGAGCGAATGAATGAGTGAGCAACACGCACGCGAGCGACTCAAATGAGTCGTTGCTATTAAATTGATTACGTGCGATATGCTTAAACAAATTCCTCCAAGCTAACCGTAATCATGTTTCCATTAGTATGTGTTCCCTGTTTTTTTGTTTGTTTTTTTTTTTTTCTCCACAACAGCCGTGCAAAATTTGTCGATTGTTCGTCTATAAACATCGGCAACGAGGCGTCTTGCAAAACATTCGAGTTCGAAACACGAAAGCGCGCGGTGGACTTGAGTTCATTTTAATTGAATTAAATTTAGTTGAATTATCAAACTGTTGTATTAATTCGAGCCGAGTTAATTAAGCTAATATACAAAACCATTATTAGTCAGTAAGTTTTTGCGAAACCGTTAAAACAAAGTCGCAGCCACAACAAAAAAAAAATATTTCCTCAAACTAACACAACATGACAGCACTTGGCCTACTTTTATTATCAATGATGGGTGAGTTCAGTAAAACCAGCGAGAAAAAAGATACATTTTCTGCCAATTCTTTTTTCGCACTTTACATAGGGCATTACACATTTTTTAATAAGCTTGTAACATGGAAATGGGTCTCCATGACTATGAGCTCTATGAGTAGGGTCGGACTAGTAATAAATGTCACTCAGTGTCTAATCTCGGTATATAAAACTTTACACGACTCTCAACTCTATTATTTCAAGAATAATTTTCTTCTTGTTTGTTCAATTTTCTGTTATAGCGTACCATTTTCTATTAGACAACACCAAGATTAAATATGAGAATATTTTTTCACGAATTCAAATATGAGTGGAGCTAAGTATATTTGGAATAGAGATTTTCTTGGTTAAGGTAAACTTAGATCTTCAGCCTATAATTCGACAGGCTAGAATTTGAAATAAGGTTACGTTGTTCTTGAGAGTCTACTCGTACACATAAAATATTATTGTCCTTCATTACGTCACTAGCGAGCATAGGGCCTCCCACAAGTCTCTTAAATTTCTGATAATCGAGACTGTGATGGTTTCGTTAATCGAATTGCCAGTCCATTCACTATGATAGAGGCTTTTTTCTTTTTGGGTGGCGGGGGGCAGGTGATTTGCATGATTGCCATCTGTGGTTTGGTGGACAAAAGTCTCACCTTTTTTATGTTTTGATGGTGAAGCTGACACGACAAAATTGCCAAATATTTTGTTGTGCCATATTAACGAGTTGTGGTGCCATCTGGCGAGTGGAGGCGCGCCGACAATATGTGGTGTTTCAATTAATAATTATTATTTATTAATTAATTTAATTAATTAATTGCTTGGGAGTGGGAAATAATTTTGAGAAGATGGGAGTGAAAAGGAAAAATTGAAAAAGTCGAACCCACGAGATCTGAGATGGTAGCCAAGTGCACTAACCCCTGGGCAACTCCGAAGTAACAGATTGAGAGTTAGAAGCTCAGATTTTTTAGTTCTATACCGAAAATCGGAGTAAATGACATTTTCAAAAAGTTACCAAACTTGAATAGAAGAAATTTATTATTATTATTGTATCCGTTTTTAATTATATAAACCTTACTATATTACAAAACTGGCTTCAATTATAGAGCTTTAATTGGTTGGTAGCGTAATAATTTTCATATAAAAAGTTGCGTAGCTGGAAAGTGTACAATTTCAAGAATCAGCATCCATAGGATTCAGATGCACTGCCGCTCACTTGAATAAGCACACGACTATTTCCACGTTGTACATGTGTTTGCAAATCCTACTTTGCTGTTATGGGCTCTTTCTCATTTTATTTTAAAAGTGCTTTTCATTAAAGCGATTACCTATATATTTTATGTGTGAAACTAGCAGTGTGCTTATTCAAGTGAGCGGCAGTGTATATCCTTATCAAGCTTCAGATTACATAGAACTGTTTAATTTATGAATTCCTCATGAAGTATATTCGATTTTCGACACAGCCGTATGGCATTTTATTATTTATTTATTTTATTTTATTTATTTATTTATCTTTTTTTTTCTTTGCCACTTGGCATTTATCAACGTCTTATCAGCGTGCACGCCAAACGTTTGGGTTTCGAATTCATTGCCAAAGAAATTCCATTCAATTCTGAGAAAAACGCAGCAAATTCCTTTGAAAAGGCGTAATGCTCGCTCGGGGGTAGAATTGATAAAATCATATGCTTTTTTAGGCCTCATTGCGGGCCTAGCGCAGCAACAAGTTCGGCATATTGGCAATGATTAATATCAAAAATTCATGTGAAATTGTGGCATTTCATTTTAATTCAATTTTTTGTTGTATTTTTTTTTGTGTCTTTTTTTTCTCATTACGTTATGGGATTTAATTAAATTCGCTTAATGATGTTGACTTTTATTGAATGAAAACGACGAGTGACACAATCAAAATACATATATACGTATATATCCACAAAAAAATTGACAGAAATGTGAAAACTAATTGCCTACGTAATAAAAATATTAATTAATATAAGTTCTCCTTTATTTGCTGTTATTGCATTTGCCGAACTTTCCAATCAAAGTTGATAGTATTTTGCTTTAATCGTCAACCGCAATGTGCACATTCGAATGACTTCAGCTTTACAAAAAAAAAAGTTGATAGATAAGCTATACGCTCGAATAATTTGAATTTGTATATGTAATTTATAATCTTTTAATAAGTTTTAATGAAATATCAGGTCAAAGTTCTTCAAAAATCGAGTACAGTGTCAGTTGTATATTTTCCCTGGTTCTCACAAACCACTTACTCAATTAAGAGCTGTCTTGTACGACAATCCACAGATTTGCCGAATATTTCCAATTACGGTAACCAACTATTTACATTAATAAATTTCATGTGTAACGTTCAATGGTTGCTCACACACCAGTGTGCACACAAGCATTAGTGCTTGTTACTGTTACTCAGAAGAGCACGTTTTTAGTGTGAAAGAAAATTGAATCTATTTAATACGAAGACAAGATTTATGTGTTACCATTTTACCCTACTTAACATCAATATATTTTAATGAAAATCATATGGTTGGAAAAGCATTGTTCTAAAGCTGTGCGTAGGCTAATTTGTATGCCAATACATTGATGTTAAAGCGCGGAAAAAAAGTGGTGCGAAAATGTAACAACAAACATTGAAAAATCCTTGCGGTCCACTACTTCTTTAGCAAAGCTGTGGAATGAGAGAAAGAAATAGAACACCGCGGTGTTTACAGCTGTAAGAAAAGAAAACGAAAAAACAGAGATAAGCTGTGTTGTGCTCGCACTCAGCTGTTGGCAAGAGGGGCATGCAGCAAACGTTAATACAACAACAACGACAATGGCAAAAAACGAAAAAATATGTGAGGCTCTGATGTGAAACATATTGACACATTTTTGGCACACATCATCAACTGTCCTTGTTTTACTACTTTGTGTTTGTATCAAAATGAAGCGCTACATAAACTTATGTATAAGGCGTAAAATTGTTGCTGCGTTTCACTTCACTTTGCATTATCGGAATTAATTTAAAGCAGTTTGTTACTAAGTGTAGGTACACGTTTTTTGTGGTACCTATTTATTTCTTTTATATATATATATATTTTTTTTTTGTTCACGCGAATTTCAACCACTGAGTGATACTAGTGTAGAATAAAAAGCAAGCGAACGAGCAGTTCTGCTCAGCCCGCGAGAAAGTCAGACAACAGTTGATATAAAGTTAAAGCTACCCATATATCAAATCTATAGGTAAAACAAAATATAATTTCAATGAATCGATTTAATTTGCCTCTGAGCTTGAAGGCTACACGATAACCGAGCACCATGAAAAATGGAACATAGATGGATGTCATCTTGGAGCATGTTCATAGCTAAGTTTCGTGCCGAAAAATAGTCGAATTCGCTAAATATTAAGACCAACTCAATTTTCAGATGCTTCTCAAACTGTATGTATAAAATTAAAACACAAAAACAAAGTTCAAAAAGTCCAAAAAATTTTGTTATTAATCTTGAAGCTTAGTTTTTTTTTTATTTGGCAAGTATGCCTCAGCTCTCTCCCTCTCTCTCCCTCTTTCTCTATTAGTTTGCATATATAGTCTACTCTATACAATGTGTGTTCCCCTATGCCTTTCTTCCATCAAGCTAATGGAAAGAAATCTACAAAAAAAAACTTGAAATTGTTAAAAATTAAATGTTGAGCAGTAAAAACCTTTAAATCATCATCTCGGTTTGATGCAGTAAAAAGATTTTCGAATTGAGCTTCATCAGCGTAATCAATGCTGGAACAAATTGCAACCATTTAGTGTCTACTACCAGCGATAATAGAGCGTAATCAGCAGATTGTGCCACGCTTAACGCCTACACATATTAAACGGATTGTGTGCAACACAGCCACGAATTCAATTTAGCGCGTGTTCGACTAATTAGTTTTCGCAAAATTTATCATGAATTATTAATTATATGCAAGGTCTGCACAGGTGTGTGTGTGTGTATGTGTGTGTGTGTGTCAACTAACCACAGCTACACACAGACACACCTTCAACAATCTAAAATTCCAAGCGATATATGGTAAGAGCTCAACTATCTAGATACACATATATACGCCAGCCTACTTGGTGCGATACTTTTCGGCATAAAAGTTTCACCTCGACAGCACAGCAGAACGAAAACACATTCTGAGCATTGATTAGCGAAGTTTAATGTCTGCTCTATTAAGCTTAATTAAGTGTTGCTGCCAGCTTTGGCGGCGCTGTGAGGATGCTGTGTAGCACTAATAGATATTTATAAGCTTGCCTAAGGGTGTTAGATAATTTCCTGTAAATGTGTGTGTTATTACAAAAACTCACATAAATTAAGGCACATGCATTTTATACTCATCAGCATAGTTTTTGCTCTAATTAATATTCGAAAGGCACTTACTAGATACACTCAATCCAATAGCAGACCTACAACACCTATAACCAACAACGTTCACAGACACACCACAAATGCTAGCAAGCACTCAACTACGCCAACTAAGCGTGGAAATTTAATTAAAAACATTATCAAAGCAACACTTCATGCGACGCACTCCATTGGCGCCAGTCAATGCTCGCGAGATACAAATGTATCTGGGCTGGTTGCGTGTAACTACAGCGGGTTGCTATACGCGTTGAAAGTTTCACTATTTCAATTTTAATTATTTTGTACTTGTCAAGTTATTTGTGGCAATAATTAAGTGTTCCAATATACTATATTGTATAATATATGGTATAACAATGGCACTCCGGCTCGATGTGCGTCAATGGGAGCACGAAAGATATGCTTTATTTTTTGGTTACTGAGTGTTGTGCAAACAATGGCAAATTCTGTTGAAAGTAAGCAGAAGAAGAAAATAGCAGCAGTAAACATTTAAACAACAATTTATGATTAATTAAAAAACAGTTAGGTATATGAGAGTGTTGCTTAAAAAGTGCCGTTAAGTAAAATAAAATTGGACACACAAAAACTTTGCATGCGTAAGTTATTGTTTAAAAAACATTTTTTAAAAAAAATAATTTATAAAAATTAAAAAAAAAATAAAATAAATAAAAAATTTTATAAAAGAATTTCTTTAAATTTAATAAAAATAAAATTAAATTAAATTAAATAAAAATATTAACTTGGGTTGGTTAGAAGTTGTAACACTCTTCACGCTCGTTTAATAAACGCTATATGATACAGTAATTCTCGGATATCTAAATTTTCAAGCTTATGTCTGTGGTTCTATCATGAATTCTAATTAACTTAAAATGTCAATTAAAATAATAATAAAAATAGTCGTATAAGAAAAATTTACACCAAGGTTCCAAAATAATATTGCCCCAATTTCATTTCAATGTACCAAAATAAAAGTTAAAAAAAATCTAATATGAACAGCTGCGAATACCACACCATACAATAATCCCTAGATCTTGAGGCTTTCGAATTATTTATATTGTTATGAGGGTCTTCTTAATTTCAGTGCGATTTCTTTTGAGCCAGGCATATGAATGTTGCTAAGAGTTTCTATGCGGCGTACAGCTACTATATACCCATACCAAAAACAAAAAAAAAAACTGAAAAATTGAACCATATTTCCGCCCACCGTGGGGATTGAACTGCGAACTCTCCTTCGCCAACCACAGTCCACTAAGCCACCGAGTCGAAGTATGCATTCTGACAGGCAAATGATTTAACGCAAACGTTTTCGTATACCCACGTGCGTGTGCCGATGACGATTTTTGATTGTATGCGAGCGTTACACTTTTTTACACTTATGCATTTTGATATAGATATAGATGGGTTCTCGGGAAAGAACATAGGCTACAGTAAGTAGACTTATAGAAGTTTGGAGAAAAAGAATAGGCTACTTAAAGTACTTATTCTATGCAGACGATGACGCAGGTAACAGCAAGTTCAAACATAAATATATATTTTGTCACTGAGTGACAAACCCCATGCCAAAGTTACAATGCTATATTATTGTGTGAGGGCATGAAAAAGCACTCACTTAAAAGAATTAAATAAACAATAAAAAACCTTTGTTGAAAAGTGTAATTAACAAAAGACTTTTTTTCTTGACGTTTTTTCTTTGTGTTTGTGCTTTGCAAACAATTTACCAAAACTAAAAATTGTTGAAAATCACCAAACGTTGAAAAGTCAACATATAATTGGCAATTTCAAATCAACAAACAAAAAAGAACCTTCAAATTGTTCTGCTACAAAAAACATTTTTAAACGTTCGATAGCCAAACTTACGCTGAATTAAATGACAACGAGCGAAATAAAAACGCACACGCGGAGGTCATGCAATTTTGGAGAAAGGTGCACATTGAGGTTACCCACTGAACTGTTAACCAAAAAAAAATAAATAAATAAAATTGAATAACAAAAAATATTTGTTGCACAGCTTTTAACTTCATTCCAAACATTTCAATGCCAATGACTTGCCATAAAACATTCGAAATTGGCGTAGGGGGTTGACAAACTCGTGTTCGACAAAATCACTAACAAATCAAGCTGCCTGACGACAAAGTGTTGAATAATTAATAATCACCCTCGCCAATTGTATATTTGTTACTTTGTTTGAGCGCGCACAACCCGCAGTAACAAAAACAACATCCACAAACAAACAAACGTAAAAAATCGCTAATGAATTTGTGCAGGTTCCATTTCCGACACTGAATAATTGCTTGATTATGATTTAATGAACACCACTGCGACATCAATAAATCAAAGTTTGATTGTGTAATAACTGTAATTCTATTGACGAGGTCGTCGACAGAGGCAAGCAACACACAGCAACAAACAGCAACAGTGGCAATTCTTCAAAATGAACAGATTATTATAAATTGGATATTGTGGACGACGAAGATGCACGAGTATAAGTAGCAATTATAAGTGTGAGATAATGAACTGCGAAACGGCAGAGAAGAGGCATATTAATGTGTTGCAGCGACAGCTTTCCTGTGGAAACCTCTCTCAGATGGACAGTCAACGTATTGAGCGTATACATTTTTCTTTTCTTAGTTTCTCCGTTCATTTGCGAGACAATGCTTTACAATGACTTGCCTTTTTCTATACAAAAGGATTAGCCAGGCATAACACACAACCTGCGTGTGTATCGCATAGCTTAATAGATAGAACACAAACGATGGATGCAAGAAATGAAGGGAAGTAAAATTCACTTTGTTAAAGAAATAGGACAACTAAAAAGAAATTACATTTGTTCATTAAAAAGTCTCGAAGTTAAGGCAAAGAAGAGCAGAAAAAGTGTATTAAATTTTGCGTTCAAATATCACAAACAAAGAAGAAAAATATGAAGCGCTTACTTTGCGTTGACCAAATATGTGGGAAGAGAGAAACTAGTGAATCTAATTTATGAACACATAACAATAACAAATATAAGGTACTTAAAGCTCTTAAGATAAGAAAGTATGACAGTTAAAACGCTGCCTTGATAAAAGTCAAACAAAAACGGCATTTCTAGTGAGCTCCTATTACAGAAATTACAAAGAGTATAATAAGTTACAATTTCATTATACGACATATGCTTTTATGACAACAGTTTTGATTAAAAACTTTAAACAGCAAATTAATTTGGATCAACACTTTTCAACAATAAGTTCTAATACCGCTACGGAAAACAAGTTATATAATCTTGCAGGCCAGGCACTAGATTAATTTTTTAAGATATTATAAACACATGCCAGCTTCAACAAGTTATATTATTACAATATTATCTTATATTACAATTATATATATAATTATTATTATATTACAATATGACATCTAGCACCACCCTTTCGAAACATAAGCCTTTGTAGAGTAAGTAAACTTTCAAAATAAAAAATCTTTTAAATTACACCGAACATCCTGCAATCGACTTTGTTTATTTCGATGGTATTAGTTCTCAATAGGTGATTAGCTGTGTTCTCATAATAAAAAAGTACTCTGAGCCTGCTTAGCACACACAACACATGTTTGTTTTCTTCAGCGCACATCCTGGGCATTGAACGACGACTTCTGGGACGGAAACACTCCCACTAAGTACACTTCCACTAAGCTACGGAGTCGTCGCAAATATACAGACAAAAAAATTATTTCGATACGAACGACCATGTTTGACTCTATCGAGCGTGACGATGTTTTATTTTATGTGAGCGTTTCTTTATTTGATTGTATACGAGCGTTACGCTATACATAATTTTAGCCTTCTAAAACTAAATGAAACACACTATTCGGGTGTAGCAAACTTGGTTCAACATAAGCAACATTCACTCAACTCAATTAAATTTTTCTATAGAAATTAAATCAGAAACCACAAAGCGAACACAGAAAGCAGAAAAAAAAATATTACTCCAAGAGATCGATATCGTATGCAGTTGCCAACAGCGAGCGCTGCTGTTATTCCCCGAAAAATAAAATGTTCAATGTTTAATTTAACACTTTGCCACTGATTATTGTATGTGCACAGCAACAACAACAACAAAAATTTATAGAAAGAAGAAAAACCCAAAAACAAAACGAAGCGTTGATAATATTAAAATAATAGAGATTCGGCAAAAAGTTGCGCCAACTTGACAAACCAATTACGAGCATGCTAAATGAGCAACACATTAGCAACGTCATTAGTTGTGTGCTACAATGATAAAGTGGCAAAGAAGCGGCGATTAAAGTGTAGATAATAATGGCATGTATTTAAATGTAAACACCAACACAAACGGAAGTAAACATCAATCCGCGCGCTAACGTTGAGTAAACAAACGAGTTCAACAGCTTTGGCACTCTTAGCAACATGTTGCGATTACTCACTCACACAGGCACGCACAAGTTCGCTCAATCGATCGACGTCTCTGTCAGGTGCTCTCTATCATTCACTGACTTGACTTGCTGATGCTGTTGCTTTATGAATCAATTGGATGCCTGCCTGACATTGAGCGGAACTTTGGGGATTTTTTTTTTTGACTCATCAGCAGGCAAAACCTGGCTTTATAGCATATCAACATTCGATACTCACGCTTAGTGAGGTGTTTAAAGCTGTTGCGTTACAAAACAAAGCGGTAGATTTGTTCATTTGCTGTTTTTGCTTTTATTAAATTATTTAATTTTGAAATTTCATATAAATTTCATAAAAAATAATGGCTTAAGATTATTCTGACTTAGCCGCAGCTTTGCTGTGTTTTTGTTGTTGTTATTGCTTTGATAATTAATGCGTTGAAAATGGCACTTGAAATATGCAGCGTGTGAAAGGATAAATTGAAAGCATTTCAAATTACAAAGCAAAGCATTAAGCAACAAAACAAAGAGCCACATTCCAATTATTGACTTATAAAAGTGACATTCTATGAGATACGTCAGTGCATGATGAGCTTACTGAAAAATATCAATTATAAGTAGCAAATTAATTTTGAATGCCCAAATTCGGTGCTGTGCCAGTGAAGAACATCAGCTATTACAGTGAGCACTCTCTTAAATAGACACTCACTGCTAGACAATTTTTGGCCGCTGAAAAGTTTTTTTAAATCTGTGCTTATAACACCATAAGTGTACGCGACTTTGTCAGTAATGGTTTGCATGATTTTCTAAGTACAGAACAGTCATCCCAAAAAGTTTCAAAGGCATAGATACGCGCTTAATAGCTTTTGAAGCTATTCTTCGATGTCTTAATTGACTACAAGTGAGGCGAACAGTTTAGTGTAGTGCTTAGGTCTGTCATTATACAACATGCTGTGCTAATCCATGTGTTGCAACGAAATATGTCGGCTTATAGTAGTGTTTCTCACATACCATTTCGCTCCAAGAATATTCAGAGTTGTTCTGAAAGGCGAGATACATGTTATACCAAAAATGTTTCTATCAAAATCAAGGTGTGCACCTTGCAGTTCTATCCCTTAAAGAAGTTTTCACTGTACTTTGCGCTTGGTTAGCAATAACAACAATAACAAATACAGTAAAATAACAAATGCAAATGTGAGCCAACCTATAAATAATTAATTTTATTGCGTTCGTTTGATGTGTAATGCTATAATTGCGCATATTTTTTGACAGCTGTCAAGTGCACCGCAATTAAAGGCACTTGCGGCCACTTTATGCAAGATAAATTAATTATTTTTAACATTTTTTTCTGTATGCCTTGTGGTTGTAGGTTACAGCCAACGTATGCAGCCAATTGCAGGCAGCGGTGCGCAGTTGCGCTCACGCACCGATTGGGGAGCACGTGACGCCAAGGAGGTACAGCATTTTAATGGGCCAGCGCCATATGTTATCGTAAGTAGCATAGAGTGAGCGCTAAACTAATAAATAAATAAATAATAAATCAAAATGTATTCCAAAAAATACCACATAGATACATCACTCTTATATGCCCAGTGCTTGCTACACAACTGTCGACTGCATGAAGGCAATGCGCAGCATGCAGGACTATCATCAAGACGAACGTGGCTGGTTCGATATTGGCTACAGTTTTGCGGTGGGCGGCGATGGCATGATCTATACGGGGCGCGGCTTTAACGTAATCGGCGCACATGCACCTCACTACAATGACAAAAGTGTTGGTATTGTGCTCATCGGTGATTGGCGCAGTGAGTAAGCAAATGATTTTCTGTGTGTTGTCTGAACTCAAATAACTAAATACCCAACAGCTGAACTACCACCGCCTCAAATGGTGCGTGCCGCCAAAGAGCTGATAGAATTCGGCGTTACTAAGGGTTACATTACAAGCGACTTCAAGCTACTTGGCCATAGGCAGGTGCGCGACACCGAATGTCCTGGCGGTCGTCTCTTCGATGAGATCTCAACGTGGCCGCATTTTACTGTGCTAACAAACTCAACTGATAATGAGATACATTGACACGATGAGCTGAGCTGAGCTAAGTAGTAGTTTAAATTAAAAAAATAGCTTAATGAAGCGCACACAAACTAAAGTTCACTATTAAATTAAGCGCAGAGCACTAGAAGAAATAAATCAATAAGCGTGGCAGAGACAATTGGAAAGGGACGGAGAGAGAGAGAAGATGCTGTGTACTTAAAGTGATATATGTAATTATTTTAGAGCTAAGACAAACTAGTATGAATTCGATTAGTTTTTAAATTATTTTTAAACTCGAAGTTGAGTAAAGTGTAGATACTACTGAATGTCCTTAAAATATATAAATGAATCAGTCGAAAAAATTATTTTCGTAGCAGCAAGTAAAGGGAAAATGTTATTGTTTATGTGAGAATGAGCAAAGGAAATGAAGAGCAAAAGCACTTGAAAAAGAATTTTAATTCAAAGTTTTTTTTTATGCTTTTTTTTTTGCCTTTTTGTTCTTTGTTGCAATGAAAAAATTTATTTCATTAACTTCAACTGTGTAGCAGCATTGCTGGATTAGCTGAAAACAATGTGCAACATGATGAAAGACATGTTAAAAGTGTATGTGAGAGAGGGCCTGCGCTACGTCTTGAAGTGGAAGCCTTGAACAACATTTTCGCGCACACACTTTGTCTGAATAAGTTGCAAACGCGTTGAAAATAACAAATAAGATGAACTACGCTAATTTTGTTGTTGTGTTGTTGCATTTTATTTACTTTATTTTAATTTATTTTATTTTATTTTACTTTATTTTATGCTGTGCAACACACAACATTGCATGAAAACAAACATACAAGGGTGCAACTCTTAACAACTTTGCTAGCATTTGCGTTCAAGGACGAGCAGCAAAAAGTCTTGTACCATTTTCAAACAAATACACAAAAGAAAATAAGAACAGAAGAATACAACAACAAGAACAAAAAGTCAAAAAGATAGGCAAAAGAAAACACCGCAACGAAGAATATGCAAACGCAGCGCGGCGCGAGAACAGTGGAAAAGCGTATGTGAGCGTGAACGCAAGCACTTTCACATATGCAGTGACTTTGACATATATCTACGCTATTGCATACTTTTGGGCTGTGTCTGAAATGAACAAAAAATTTTCCGCGACAAAATAGTAGTAGCCATAAAAAAAAATTTTTTTTCAAAGCGCAAACAAAACCAAAAAAATTCGAAATCAACAAACGAGGAACGAAGCCAAAAAAAAAAAATTGAATAAAAATCAGCACAAAAATCCGTGTCTGTCAGTTGATGTGCCTGCGCTTGGCTCAACATTTAATTTGCTTCATTTTGTTAAACTTCCAACGTAATTCCGACAGTTAGTGTGTCAGTCAGTCATTGAGCCACGTTTGTTGGGCTACCTTTTCTTGCGCGCACTTATTTACAATTTTCGTTTTTTTTTTTTTTTGCTTTTTATTTGTTACGCTTTTGGCTACTTGCAACTTTTCGTTTGTGGTTGCTGCTCGTTAAGATTTTATTGCAAAAGTTGTGCGAGAAAAACTTTGAAACATTTTCCTTCTTTTCGCTTTTTGTTTTTATTTGTATTTAATTTTCTGTTTTACAATTTGAGTGCGCTTAAGAATGCAAATTCAAACGCCAAATTAGTGCATTAATAAAAACACACTCAAATATTCGGCATACGCTATGCTGCGTTTGGCGCCGCGTTTATGACGCGATTTATACACATTCGCGGATGCGGATTTCGTGCATGCAACTTCAAAACTATTTGTCCCTTAATAAAGCGGCAACATATAAATACGCACACCGAGAGAAAATGGCCTTAATGATAACAACAACAGAAGTCAAAGAAGAAGAAAGCAGTGCAACCACTCAGCTGCAGTGAAGAGTGACAAAAATTGAACACCAGTTTTCAAGTTTTGCTGCGCACTTTTTAGTCCATTTTTGTCGTTCCGCTCCACTTTCATACGCTCCAGGCAGTGAATAAAAATTATGAATTTTGTCATGAAGCATGTAACACAGTGAAAGAGTGAGATCAGAGACAAGCTAGTGTTGATCTAGGCAAGTTCGTGTGTACCAATATATGCAGCGCTCAATTTTTAAGCCAGAGCGCTGGTACATGTAGCAATGAGGCTGCCTTAGTAGAGTAAGCTCTCACATGCATCAAATTAATGCGCCTGCATGGAAGACTCTACGTGGTGTATGCAAACGAAATTTGAGCACATTTTATTTTGAAATATAATTAGATTAAAAAAATAAATAAATAATAAATATACTAAAAAAATAAAAAATATAAAAAAAAAATTTTTTAAGTCTAAAAGGGTATCGAACTGAAAGTTGCTCACACAATTTTTTCTCTTTTTGACGTACTAAACACTACTTTGAAGAGTTCTTATAACAGATTCTTGAGAATATTACGATTCGAGGAGAACATAAACATATATTGTGTGATATCTATCTATACATACAAAATTCGAAGTATGTCTGTATGTCTGTCCGTTATAGACGCTGAAACCGATTTTATAGCCTGTCGAGTAATCCTATGAAGCTTGGTGCGTTAGTATACCGCGAAAGTGGGAAAAGGGGTGGATTATTTGTATGAAATCAATAAGTTTGCCTTTGAAAAGTGCGTCAAACTCGAAATCGAAAGTCTGTCAAAGAAAAATAATAAAAAAGTTTGACTCACATCGAAAGTTTAGTGCGCAATATTCATCGTTCACTAAATACGTTTATTTTTCTTTCAATGCAACGGAACGCGTTTGGTGATAAGAAAACTGATGTTCAACGTTTTTCATGCGACGATACTCAAAGAAAAATTCAAAGTTGACGAAGTTCTCATTGTCATAACTTTAAATAAACCAAATTCCTTGCTAACACACCATTGAAATACTTGATTTTTGTACTTTTATTGCCAAAGTCTGGCAAGCTACAGTAGTAAAATATATTTTTGGATATTTTTGAACAAATATTTTTGGTTAGCCTATTCTGATCTTTTTACTTTGATTGCATCGTTTAAGCGGTCGAGTTGTGAGCAGTGGAGCAGGGAATCGAACCGTTTAATCGACTGGCCTACCAGAGCGTGGTATATCTTTGATATCGAAATTTACGGAACGTAGTCGAGCTCACCCCTCCTGGGTACAACATACACTCACAGCATCATTTTTATAGTAAAAACAAAAACCATCACATAGCGTATTTCTGAGATATTGCACTCATTTTCCAATCAATATAAGTTTTTGGACGAGCATCGAATTACAGAACGGTTTTCAACAAAAATTTTGTCTGCAATCGGATTAGTGTTACTTTTTACCTAATATATTGAATGTTAAGTTCTTGCTTTTTTGAAATATCGATATAAAATTTGAAGATGTTATAACAGTTCACAAGTCAAAATTCTTAGAACCTTGGACAAACCTTGGTTAAATTTTAAGCTCTCTAACTGTGAAGAGTATTACAATATGAACTCAAGCGCAGTTAACATTGTTTCTTTTTTAATAATTTTTTTGTTCATTATATTTTAATACTGTATTTTTTTTCTATATTTTATTATTATTTTTAAAATTTTTTTTTTTGTCTGCTCCTTTGCCATGACGAGTTCAAAAGAAGTTTTCTTTATGCAAAAAAATTATCTTTTAATGCAATTTTCAACAATTTCTATATATTTTTTGGCGCGTTGTTAGCACAAATTTTCTGAGCTTGGCATGCGGCATGATGAGCTCTTTGGTCATTGTTGTTCTTGTTGTTATTCTTTGTTAGTATTTGCTGGCATAATCGCGCACAATTTCGCAATTGTATTTTGGAGCAGCAGCGCTCAGCAAGTGTTCTTTTGCTTATTTGCAGCACATAATTTTCATAAACAGGACCAGCCTCACATCACCACAAGCTAACGCCACTATTTTGCCAGTGAGATCAACATCACCATCAGCATAACCATCAGCGCCATCAGCACTATTGCTGCGTTTTTTGCATTAAAATTTAGCGGAAATATTTGTGAAATTATAGTGCAAAATACTTCTAGTTCATAGTTCATTGTTACTTGCGGAGTTCAACAGCAGCTAAGCTCAGCGGGCAGCAACGGCGTTGGTGGCAAGCCGGAAACCGGAAATATGATTTATTATTTCAGTTCGCTGTGTTTGTCTTCATTGTTTTTGTTGTTGCTGCTACAGTTGCTTTTTTCAACAAACGTTGTAATTCAGTTTTAAGTAGACTTTCGAGTGCGCACTGAACAGCACGAAAAGAGTTTACTTAGTTTTAGTTACTGTTGTCGCTGTTGTGAATGCTGAAAATGTTGCCCCGTTCTCAAATGCAAAGCACTCAAAACTTGACAAACAACATAAACAGCTACAATAATATTGTGATTAAAAAGAAAATTACAGTTTTTTGGAACTTTTCTCTCTCACATCATTAAATTTGAAATTCGTCGAATAGCAGCGCAGCGTTCAAGTGCAATTGAAAGCGCAGCATTTGCCTAACAGAAATGCCATTAATTTTAGCAATGCAGCGCGCAGTTAGACAAACACAAAGCGCGCAAATAAAGGGATTTCCACAACGCACTCACGCACGCAATCACTAAGTGGGCTTTCGCCCCAAATGCTCATTAAAAGAAGTGTTAAATATTCATTTGTAATGCCCAAAACGCTTTTCCCCATAGCCCTGAGCTATAAGCCATGCGCGAAACTAACTTTTGCTGGTGGCCAAAAAAAATTAAATAAATAAATGACATAAAATAAGAGAATAAAGCACTCGTAAAATCGCGTTTTAGTGTTGCGAGCGGCACCAACTCGCCAGGCAAGCGCTTAATTTCTAAGCCAAGGGGGCAGCAGTGTCAACGCTAAAAGACAACGCCGACGTCGACGTCGACGCCACAAACCGCAAATTCATACACTTTAAAAACTTCATGGCAATGCGCATAAACACAGCTAAAATTTCTGCGCTGCTCTGTACTTAAAACGGCATTAGAAACTCGTAGAATGAGTGCAGGTCGGCGCGTCATGGGCGCTTGTGGCAAAGTTGGTCAACAGCGTGGAAAACCATTGTTTGTTTGGCACAAAAATAAAACAACTAAAAATATCATATGCAAAAAACAGCAACAACAACAACAACAACACAAAGTACAATACCTAAGCAACAACGCTTCGCTTGTCATAGAGCTTAGCGAGTTGCTGTGCCGCAACGGCAAGCACTAAAAAGCAAAGTGAATTGTGTACGAGCAGCAAAAGGATAACATGAATTATTACTTCACTCAAATTAAATGTTGGCACTGTTAATAGGAGCAATAAAGTTGAGAGTGCAAATGTTTCCACTAACACTACGACACAACCAAAGCTTTACAACTAACTGTTTATAGAGCACATCAGAAAATCCAATACTCTTGCTATTTGCTATAACACTCAATACAATTTGGCTGTCTTTAACCCCATATAATTTGGCTGTCTTTAACCTCTAATATTACTCAAAGTCAGCAGATCTGAACTTCCTCTTTCCTTGCTGAAATTTTGTTAAGCTTAATATGAATCTAGACACTTTACACTAGTGATTATTTTATAAATAACTAAATCTAAACAGTGCCAAATATTGGTTGATATAAAAAGTAAGCGTGAACAAAAGATTTTTCTTGATTGCTTCGACGTATTACAGGCAGTTGTCTGCACAAAAATTGTAGCCTGAAATGTCACCTGAAATGTTGCACAATATACGAGTAACAACAGCATCTAGCGATACAAAACGCGCATACTTTTTATAACACCTAATATAAATTTACAATGGCCTTTTTACTCACTCGATTAGGAAATGAGCTCTAGAAATGATTCTAGTCACATTTGCATGGTAAAAAAAAAAATGAACTAACTCTAATTTGGGTTTCAAGAAGCTTTGCTCTGCAGAATCCAAAAAAAAAATGTTTACCATAAAGCTTTCGCTTGAAATTCTTAAAAAATGAATTTTAAATAAATAAAATAATATTGAAAAGTTTTTTAATAAAAATCAATGTAAGACAAAAAAATAATATTTAAAATAAACAATTATTCTATATTTTTGAGTTGGACAACCTAGTAGAAGCAAAAAAAACGAGCTGCAAAGAAAGGGCCTTTATTCATATCAAAATGTATGTGTCTATAGTTTTGATTCACGCAGTGACTGCATGCAATTTTATGCATTTTTAATTGAAAAATTGCGAAAATAACAGTGAAAGTTTTTATTTGCTTTCCTCGCAATAAATCAGAAACAGCATTCATGGAGTTACGAGTTTTATGGTGATGAATTTTCGCGAAAATTTTTGCTGTCAACAAAATAAGAATGCACAATATTTATTTGGTTCTCAGGCTTCTTAAAAAATATATATATATTTTAAAAAAAAAGTGGCGACTGAAATTTTTTATTAATGTTAATATGCGTAAACTAATCTCGTGCCATGATTGATTGATTTATTTATTGAGTGACTGCGTAAGTGAGTGCTTGCGCTTGTCTATTCATTAAAAACGAGTACAGCAAAATCCGCTCATAGAATCATTAAAGCAACACGTCTGGTATACTCATTTCACATGAAATTCACAAGTTGCCTTTTTTGTGACAGTGTTGCAAAACACGAGTACGAAAGGAGTAAAAATAAAACTGGCACAACAAAATACAAAATTCAATAGACATTTTTCCGAAATATTTGAACAGTTTTTTTTTTTGTTCTTTTATGTTTGCGTTTGTGTTTTTTTGTGTGTGCAACATAAATTGTTAAAAATCAGCATTGCTAAGTAGTGCTAAGTGTAAAAGAGACAAAGCGAGCAAGAGCAAAAAGGACAGCCTTGTAGCTGGTTGCATTGACATTTTTGTGTTGACAGTTTAAGTGTACAGGCAGGCAGCATGCAATAATAAAGAAATACAACAACAAGCAAGAAGCAACAAAAAGAATAACAAAGCTAACAACAACACTGACTATTGTCATTGCAACACTGTTAGTTGCCTTGCAGCAACTCTACTCTAGTCTGCTCTGCTCTGCACACACACACACACACACACACACCAACACAGCTTAGCTCGATAAGTTCAGTTCAGTTCAGTTCAGTTCAGTTCAGTGCAGCGCCATTCAAATGGCATTGTAAATGGGAATTGAAATTGTCATTTCGAGTTGTCAATTATTGGCAGTCAATTATTGAGTGTCGTTGAACCAGGCTATGGCTATAAGCACAGGCACGTAATACACTAGCTTAGAATGCTTGGTTTGCGCTCTTTAGATTGACTACAATTCAGTGTTGGTAAGTTTCCCAAAAACCGACCAAATACTCAATTAATTCGTTCGAGTGTTGCAGAAATTTCCACTTTGCTTGAGAGCAGTAGAAAGACTTAACACACTAAATTTGGACAGCGTTCCATTCAGATATTTGAACTAATGCAGGTGGGCAGCGCTGCTACACGATGGTCCACTGCTAATCGGGCGCTTGTGGGCCATTATACATACTATTGGTAATATAATGACTTGATCATTTAGTCAACATTTTTTTCGTGTCCTAACATCTGATCAGTGCAAAATGTTATTCTAGGTGACGAGGCGCAACTAAATGGCAAGTCAAATGCATCGGAAGTAGAATTCTAGAAAGTAGCACACGTTCTAAACACCATCTTCACTACAGAACTAATTTATAAATAATTTTAACTAAGAAAGTTAAAAACAGCAGCAATATCAGCCCACCATATATATGTTCTGACAAAAAATATATTGTATGTAGCGATTTATGAACAACAATTCCTCATGTTAAAAAACTTAAACTGTCATCCACTAACTCTCAAAAATGAATCAGTAAAAGAAAACAGAGTTTCGTCTTCGCCTTGGTTATTTAAATTTAACATCGTTTACAGAACCCACTCAAAAAAGAGTTGTTGTGAGACACTCTCAGCCTATTTGTGATGCGATTTATTTTTTCTTTAGCCAGTATAATACTTCCTATATTACCAAAGAGTTTAGCGGATAATATTCTACTTCGAATAGTTTTTCCTTTAGAATCATTGGTTCATGCTCGAAATGCCAGACTTGCAGGCTATAATCCAATACTCAAGGTTGGTGACTAAGGCTAACGATAAACTTGCATTGCAGAGCAATTAGTGCTGTTTTTAAAGCTGATCAATATAACAACAGTCCAGCCAGCATAGAGCATCGCTATTGGCCACGCTCTTACACAAGGCAGCTGCAAATTTTGCGCGGTGCCTTTCGACGCACTTAATCGATAAACGATCACTAGTTCGATCGACTAGTGCGAATCAAATACCAACAGCTGTGCAAAATGTCAAACGCAGCTAATTAAAGTATCTGATATTGTCTTCGGTCGTCTGTCTACTACGCAACGCATGTGCCCGTGCAACGCTTATGTTTTATCTAATCTAAAGTGCGGAAATAAATGCTGAAACGCAAAAGTGACAAAATAAGCCAGCAAAGTTACTCCCATGGGTTTGGATTTTCTAGACGAGTGGTTTCTATCGCAAGGTAAGCTAACAAAGACCCAAAAATCATAGCCACAAAATGAACAGGCTCACCGGTGAGGCAAGTGTCCAATGGACTCTCATGCGAAGCATTGAAAAAAAGCCATTTTCAGTTGAGAAGTTGCAAAAAACAAAAGAACAACGCCTACAATGGCTCAGGTATTCTTTATGAAAAGAACTATGCTGATGATGAGGATGCTGCTAGTAATGATGATGGTGCACTCCACAATCAAGTAGACAGACAAAGACGTAAACTCGTAGAACATTTTTTTGAGCACTTGCGTAATTTGTGCAATGGCACCTTGCTCCCCACTGGCAATTGCCATCGAACACATACAACCGCCTCACTACTTTTGTGTTTTATACCTATCGATTGTATTGAATTATTTGCTCTTTTACTGTGACATTTCTTTGGTTCTATACATACTCGCTGGCTGAGTGTGGTGAAAGTGAATTGAAGGCTCACCCCGCATGCTAGTTTGGCATTTCAGCACTAATTGCTCGATAGCATTTGCAAGTTTGACAAGTCAGTTTTTGTTTACGTTGCACAAAGCACACAAAAACATTTAGCCGAGGCTATACTACAAAAAGTGTCTTATTAAAAAATAAATAGAAAATAAATGAAATGACAGCCGAGCTGCATATACGAATTCGAGGAAGACCGCAGCAAAGATGGCGTACGGAGTTGTATATACCAAGCCCAGAACGCAGCGTGCTCATTGAAAGTGAGTGTTTTCATATGTATTGATTTAACTAATGCAGTTGGCTGCCAGAAACCAGTGAAGTACAGTAAACATCTTGTTTGAATAATACAAAATGATGATGTACAGTGCTACGCAAGAGAGATGTGCCACGTCGGATTATTTTAGCTTGCGATCTCCGAATTCATAGTTTAAACCACCACTTAATTTCGAGAAACCAAAAGAATAATTATTTTGTGAATTAAAGATAATTACAAATCAATCAGCCATTAATAGAGTTGACAAAAATTTAATGCCCCAGGCTATTCATAAAAAAGATGACTGAATCTCATGCACTGAGCATAGTTTTATTACATTGAAACATCACGAGCTTCTGCTGTATCGCCTACTTTTTTACTACCCGCCCATCGTGGGGATTGAACCACGGCTTCTCAAGTAGCAACCGTAGTACACTTCCACTAGGCTACCGAACCCAAAAGATTTAACTCTATGTGGGAAGCGACCCCAACGACGGCCTATGGCTTCGTGCGCAAGCCGATACGATGTTTGATTGTATGCGAGTGTTACGATGTTTGATTTTAGGGTAGCGTTACGACACGCAAAATTTTACTCTACTAAAACTAAAGATGCTTCACAACAAAAATACCTCATTTGTGGGCAAGGGATCATAGCCAGCCGCTATACAACTTGCAGAAAAGAGTGGAAAACACTCAGTGTTCAGCAGTGCAATGTCTGTTATTTAAGTCTGATCAAAAGCGCAGTAATTGTGTATCTGAGAAAATTTCATAATGATTAATACAAATCCCAAGTATAAAAGACAATAACTTCGTCGCTTTAGGTGTATGAGGAAATGATAGAATGCAGTCGTCGCTCGATGTATTGAACCTCGAAACGACAACAACAAAAATAAATAAATAAATGCTGGACTACTTATTATTTACCATAAGCACAAATTATGCCACTTAAAACGAAATCAAACAAAGCAAATCCATAACAAAATTCATTGGCCAAGAACAAGACAAGTGCAGCAACAGCGAACATCATTGAATTATTAACAAAATAAACACTTTTATAAACACCAAAAAAAAATAAAAGAAAAATCACAATTTGTGGCACGAGCGAGCGTGTGAAATTCGAACGTGCCCCGTTGCACACGCTCGCCATGCAACAAGACGGCCCCAACAGCGATGCCAACGCCAGCGCCGCTAATAGAGGCAGAACACATGAACACGCAGCTTTAGCTAAGTATTGGAATAGATAGAGAGAGCGTCATCAATTTGAGCAAATAGACATCGGAGAGCACATTAATGTATTACTTGAGTATTATTGAACAGCTCGAAGAGACCTCTCCATGTATGCAAAAAATTGAGCCAAAATCCTCATAATAAACCATGAATATTAGATGGCTCTTATGGTACATGTACAAACCTCAATAACAGTAAAAAAAAGGTAAAATTTCGTTGCGCACATTTAAGCCTATTTGATGTTGCACGCAACGCTAAGAAAACATAAAATTTACAGCAGTCATATAAGTTGGAGGTGGAGCCTTTGGAATAGCTCAGGCTCTAGTCCTTGGCTGAAGACTTTCGCTCTTAAAAATTGTTGAATTTTAAAAGCATTTTTCTTTCTTAGAATTTTCTTCATTTTTTGCAATGTGTTAACATCGCATATCGTTTCGTTTTCCACACGCCACACCACTCCAGCAACTGCGACTGCAATAGTTGGCTGAGAGAAGCGTGCGTTCAAGTTGAGATGAGCACGCACGCTAAAAATACACTTTTCGCCAATGAAAATTAACAAAAATTTTCGGGAGAAAAAAAGCAAGCAGCGCAAGAAGAAGCACTTTCTGTGGCTTTTTGTATATTTTCAAAAATTAATTCAAATCAGTTTTTGAGTGTTCGTGCGCTGTGCGAGTGGCCAAAACGAAAAGTGCCCGGTTCAAAATTACGACGTGGCATTCATAAGCGAATGAAAAGTGAAAATTTTATTCGGAAAAATTTTCAACTAAAAATTTAATAAATAAATAAATAAATAATATTTTGTAATTTTTTAATTAACACGCAAACGAAACAAATCAGTGTCAAAGAAAAGAGCCTTGATGCTATAAATTGTATATCGAGACAATTTAATAGTCCATATATATGAGTACATAGATATAAAGAAATTAGCGACGTACAACAGCTGTTATTGAATATTAATTATTAATATAAAAAAATATAAAAAACGAGCTAAATTCAAACAAAAAAAAAATAAAAGTTCAAAGAGAAAAATTTTCTCAACAAGAAGCGCCAAAGAAACTGCCCACGCAGACAGCCTGACATGCGCGTTATTAGATACACCTGAACGGACGCAGTTGTCGCAATTTAATGACCTCAAATGAGTGATGATGGTGTGATGATGGAGACAAGTAGTAAGGTTGTGGGCAGTGTAGAAGTTGAATCGAATTGATGTGACTTCAATCGAATCGAATTGAAGCGAATTTGAAAAGTAATAAGTTCAGATGCGAGTAGATACTATTTGCTAAAAATGAATTTGAATTTTATTGAAATACTCTGATATTTGTGCTGAGTGTAGTAGCAGAAGGAGTCATGTTGAAAGCCTAAAGTTAAGTAAAAAACAGGGAATCAATTGAAGCGAGTTGTATGGCTTGGTTGTACTTTTCAATATTTAAACAACATCTTTTGCACTACATACTCCTCAACGAAATTTGCAATTAAAAAAAATATATATAGACAAAAAGGCGGCTACACATAAAAGTAAAAATAAATAAATAGAAAAAAGCGACTTTTCAAATAGAAAGGCAAACATTTTTGTATACTTTGTGCGGCGAAATTAAAAATGAAAGCGGGAAAAGGCGCAACAAAAATTAATAAAAATAAATTTGAAAATAATTTAAAAAAAAAATACAAAGAAAAAAAAGAATAAAAAATTAAAAAAAAATATATTTGAAAAGAAATAAGAAAAACCAAAGTAAAGCATACGAAATTTTTCTCTCTGTGTATGCCGAAAAGGCATGAGCACACGAAACAGCAACAAAAAAAGAACAACAACAAAAATAACAAAAAATACTACAAAGCGGCTAAAATTAAATATTTTCGCTTTTTTCCGCTGCTTTTCATTTGCGCGCCGTCGAACGAATGAATGCAAAGCAACACAAAGTGAGGAAAATGCGTGGAAAATTTGATTACTGGAGTAGTAGCTATGCTTGTTTAGAGCCGCGCATTGTTAAGTTTGAAAAGTCGTAGGAAAGCCGCTACAAGCATCAATAACCCCGTAATAAAGCACAATTTAAAGTCAGATAATCTGCTCTTTAGCCACTGTAAGGCTACGGTATAGTGCCAGCCTGTTGCAATGATACGTAGCTGTATGCCCTTTCCTAACATAACATCTTTAAGGACATGCAAATTTTTAGCACAAGCCTAGAATTGTACTCAACCATTTACTCTGTTTAGATGTAAAAACCTTTTTAGTTGTGGAATTTTCATTGCAAAATGTAGTTAAGCTTTGTCTTTAGGCGCTGCTTTATGTTTGAGCATTCAATCCACTAAGAAGCAGAGGGCCTCCCATAAGTCTCTTCAATTTGTGGTGGTTTCATAAATGTTATAGGTTTTTTTCTTGTCTGATATGGTCAGTAATTAGGGTTAGTAATTAGCTACCAGTCCTTGATGATGGGAGTGCCATCTAGCGTCGCCAAGGAACAACAATGCCATCTACTGGAGGTTGGAGGCATTGACCCATGATCTTAATTCACGCCCAACCATACCATGACTCATGACCATAAATTCGGCAGCATAGGGCACTGGCACTAGGCCATCGAGGCACTAGTTTGTGTATAATGATTTTGCAAGTATCTCTCACTCCACCATGTCGTATAACAGGTTTTCGGTTTTACGTGTTCATGATCTGGCTGTATTCTGAGAAACAGCAGAGGTCTGGCAAGTGAAATTAATTTCTAAGATCAATGAAAATGGTATATGCTACCAACCGTGTTGTCTATCTTGAAACTATTAAGAACCAATGCACAGATGAATGCTGACTCTTTAGTATTTGGGTTCTTGTTAAACCAAAAGCACTTCTATGAGGGTGGCGTTGGAGTCCGAAGTCAACACCAAAATGTAAATTTAATTGTAGTCAGATTCAAAATCAGATCTTCTGGTGCGGAATTTTCGTAGACAATGTAGCTTGTAATGCTTAAATATTATTTTTATCTGAAATATCAGTACATGTCAAGACTATATTGCACTATCTAACAGTAACAACGTCTGGCACATCTTAGAATACAGAACATGCTCGATTCGTAAGATATTATTCTCCTATATAGAGTGTATTATTCTCATGTAGTACAGAAATGCTTGTTTATATTCTCAGTTTGATTAGAGTCCTTCGCATTCCGAATCGAATAGTTTATTAGTTTCAAAACAGTTGCTTGTTTGGTCTTCAGTCTCTACATATATTTTTATGTGTGATTATTCATTCTGCGTACATTTCTGAATTGCATTTCAATCGTCTCGAATTTGAATCATTGCAAAGAGACACACACCTGCAAGCTCATGCCAATGCATGCTTATGCACCAATCTGATTACTCAGATACTTGCCTCTAGCCTATTTATAATGCAGAGCACCAGAGCAGCAGGGCACAGCGTGCAAAGTGTATTCCTACCCTATATATTCAAATCGATAGGGCGAACGGGCAGACTTAATTTTGCGCTGCTCTTTAAAAATAACATGGCATTTCATTTGTGATACGAAAGTATTCAAAACCAGCTGTTGTACATCGCTGTCAACGCCGCCATCCGTGAAAGCAAGCGGCGAGTGTCGAGCGTTGTCCACGAAAATTTCGCACGAACAAAATACTTGAAAAGCGGGAAACCCACAAAAAATAACAAAAAAAGAAAAACCAAAAAAACTGGAATGTGAAAATGTGTTAATGTGAAAAGTTTTCCTCTGTTATGCTCTGTTATAGCGTGCTCGACGTTGAGGCTGAGCGAGAAATGTTTTAAGTGAGCCTGAAGTGGAGCAGTGAAAAACACGAAAAACACATTTTCAAAGCAAAGTGTGCCCGGCTAGATAACAGAGAAGAAGAAGAAAAAACTATATATATAATAAAAAAAGAACAGCGTGCAGAAATGCCCTTCGTTGCGCCCAAGAGCACGACGACAAGCTCTAACAGTAATGGACCGAGTACCGCTGGCGGACGTAGCACATTTCGGCCGCCATGGGTCAAAGACGATGCCAGCACAGCGAAGACAATAACCACGGTGAAGACGACAGCGCCATGGGCCAAGAAGAATGCTACCGTTGCTGCAGCCGAGAAGGCGAACGGTGAAAAGTCAAGCAGCACAACAACAACGACAGCAGCAGCAGCAGCAGCAGCAGCAAAGAAAACGACACCTACGAATGCGCTGAAAAAGACGAGTGACGAGACAAGTCCAGCAAAAAAGGTTGTAGAGCCAGTAAAGAAGATAGCAGCCACAGCTGTGAACACAAAGACACCCACAGCGGAGCCGGCAAAGAAAACTACGCCGGTCACGGCGGCTGCCAAAACGACAGCAGCCAAGACAGCGGCGACCAAGAAAACAAAGAAGCCAACACCGCCATCCTCATCCGAAGATGAAGAAGAAGAAGAAGAAACCGAAGAAGAGGAAGAAACTGAGGAGGAAACCGAAGAGGAAAGCGAAGAAGAGACCGATGAAGAAAGCCAAGAGGAAGTGAAGTCCGAGAAAGCCGCCTCCGATGATGTATCCGACAGCAGCCTATTGACCGAACAGCAGAAGCGACTGCTAAAGCTGCGTCCAACGCAGACCAACAACAAGAAGCCGGAGCAAAAAAGTGAGTTAGAAGAACGCTTCACACTTGAAAAACCCAAATTGCGCCCGGTTATGGTGAAGCGTGATAAATCGATGAAAAAAATCGAAGACGATGTTGATGCCAACGGCAGCGGTGGAGGTGCTGCCGATGAGACCGAGGAGGAACGTGAGCGTACGTTGCGTTTCAAATTAGAAAAGCCGAAGCTGCGGCATGTGAAGCGCGAAGAGAAACCACTGCCCAGTAAGAGCACGGAGAACGTGCTCAAAATGCGACCAACACTGCGGCGTGTGTCCAAGGTCGATGAGCTGCTCAAAGAGCCGAAAGAAGAACCCAAGCCGGAGTTCAAAACGAAAACGTTGCGTAAAACGCCCTCAATGAAGCGCGAGCCAAGCATGAAGAACGGTAAGTCTGGTACTGGCGAGGTGCCCGGATCGCTCAGCCGTATTTCGATGAAGAACTACGCTAACGCTAACCACAAGAGCGCTGTACATTTCTGCTTCACTCACACGCTTTTATTACCACAACCAGCAGCCGAACGCTAACCAAACCGAAATCGGTTCTAAGCCCACGCGACAAATCCAAGTAAGTAGAATTTTAACGTAAAAACCTACTGACCCAACAAGGACCTACAAACCATCAACGACATCAAGATCAATGCTAGCGAGGCATGCGTGCCACGTTCAAATGTATCTGCAGCAAATGCAGAAAATACGACAGCGACCAAATAAATAACTAGATCAGCAGATCAGCGCTGCATAATATGGGGAATGAGGTCAGCAGCACGACCAAGAGCACAACAACAAACAACAACAGACAGCATGTTTTATTTTCGTTCGAATGGAAATCACGGCGAGGCATTGAAAACAAGACATGCCACACACAAAACGACGACGCCACTACAAAATTTAGCTGCTCATGTTCGCAGATATTTAGATACTTTTCGCCTATTGTGTGCTTATTTAATAATGAAACGAGAGCCAAATTGGAGAGGCTGTTAGGAGAAAGACGACAATTTTGACGTAGGTGAAAAATAAGCAGATTTATGAGGGCAGAAGACAGTAGTAGATATATAACAACAGGAAGATACAATTAGAAAGAAGTGAAAGCTGCATGTTGATCTTCTTGAGTGTCGCACTCTTTGCGGCGCTCTCACTCTCGCTCTCTTTTCGTTCAATGTTTGAAATTATCATAAATCATTTAGTATTTGCTTATTTTTCACCATTATCATCATCAACATCATTATCAACAACAACAACAACAACAACAAACAACAACAGCGCATCATGGTCAACGTCGCGGTCGACGTCGCCTTCGATATCATGCGACTTGTATTCGTATTCGTAGTCGCATTCATGTTTGCCATCCACCCACTTGTCTGACTTGTTCGCGCAATGGCGTACACATTATTTCGTAAGGCAAGGCAGGAGCGGCTTTAGTATATTTATAAAAACAAGAAAAATTATTGGCAAATCAATTGCAGATACAATTTTAATAACGTTGTTTCCATTATTTTTGGT
This sequence comes from Cacoxenus indagator, assembly GCA_035041755.1. Classification (NCBI taxonomy): domain Eukaryota; kingdom Metazoa; phylum Arthropoda; class Insecta; order Diptera; family Drosophilidae; genus Cacoxenus; species Cacoxenus indagator. The sequence continues at coordinate 2,896,985 of JAWNKX010000242.1, forward strand.
TTAAGAGGCGCACGCTGCGAATTCGAATTTAAATTTGAATTTGTAGATGCGCAAGTGACAAATGTTTCAAGTTGCCAATAATCGTTATTTTATTAATATTTAATAATGCAGCACAGCACTTAAGTGCTGGGCGAGTGGGAGTTAGCGTACAATACATATCGCCGAGTTTTTGATAAATTTAAGCCGATGCACAACTGGAAGTATGCTTGCACGTGCTGTAAGGACATTTATATTCACATCAATTCAGCGTTCAAATGCTGAATTAAGTTTATGCTGAGTGTAAGAGAAAACGTACTTGGAAAAATTAAATTTTATGGGAGAAATCACCACCATTCAAACACCTTTTCTGCTCCCTGTTAAGAGGCGTATACACCTAAGCAGAGTTAAAGAAATTTACTCTTGAAAAATAGTATCTATTCATTAGAGTACGAATACACTACAGCACCAATTAGAAAGTGCAGTCCAGTAAGTCTGTAGCAAAATGTTGTCGATGCTCGTATGAGGTGCAGCAGCTTTGTGTTAAAAGAACACGCTCAAACCCATTGAGTGATTTCGCTTGTACATTGCAAAGCAGCCATTCCTAACGACTTTCTAACACTACGAATATGCACATACAACTAAATAAAACATTGATACATCAATGTTGGCATAACACAGAATAAGTACAATCTAACAGTCTGTAAGTTATTTGTTTCTTGTTTGTATAATTAATATTTAACTCAAAATTGAAATCGCCTTAAACCTTCGGTTCACTAACAGTGGATTCGGAGTATTTTAGCAGAATAATTTGTCGATCTCGAATCTAGCCGTGTATACAAAGATTATCTGGTCAATGCAAAAAAATCTGCACACGTTACCTTCACCCTGAACCACTTGACATGTCCTGCCGTTTTTAACAACGGTGACGCCATACCAATAAACACCAATGTGAAGCATCTGGTACTGACGCTAGATAGGCGACTCACCAGGGAATCTCATATCATGTCCAAGAGAAACCAGTTGGACCAGAAAATTCGAAGAATGTTTTGGCTATTTAAGTCAAACTCGAAGCTCAACATACGAAACAAGTTTTTACTGTAAAAGCCAACACATAAACCATGGACTTACGTTATACAAATTTGCGGCACTGCATCCAATTCAAACCTGGCAATTCTTCAGAGGTTTCAGTCCAAGCTACTGCGAAGGATCGTTAGTGCACAGTGGTATGTCCGAAACTCTGTTATCCATCGAGACTTGAAAATTGCAAGTATCAAAGAAGAAATCACAGCACAGCAACAGATATCTATATATGTATGTTTCTTATGGCAGTATAGCAATGCTGTTCTCTAGACTATGAAAAACCCAAATACTTACAAAGACCAGAATAAAATCATATCAATCCCGTTTGCTCTGTTTTAAATGCCTTTAAATGACTTAGCAACTTTTTCGCATGTACCTCAATTCGTAGTCTTAACTAGTCTCTCGAATCTCTAACATTCAAATCCTTATTTATAGGGCAGCCGAGTCCGAGGCGCAGTCTAGAGCATCAAAAAATCTGTAGCTTCTGATACCCAAACGATTCGCCTTGATAAAAAGTATTATTTCTTGTTATTTGGATCTCAAATGGATCGCTTTTTCATATTTAAAGAAACTTCAATCAACTTTGAACTTTTTAACTTTTAAAACATGTACACAAACGAAATTTCAGGCTCACGACTTTGACCATGTTTTGTTTATATTTTACTGAACATACATTTTATTTCACATTTTCAAGTTCGCCAATAGCGCGAAATATTTTCGTAAAATCGTAGAAATCGCTGAAATCAATGGAAAAAAATTTCGTGTAAACAAATCGAAAAATAATTATCCAAGACCAAATGGCCTTTTCCGACTTTTCTTGTTTGAAATAAACGAACCAAACAAAATGTGTGCAATGGTTGGCGCGAGGAGCAGAGCGCAGCAACCACGAGCTGTGCATAATAATAACACAGATAATCAAGTGTGCGAGCGGGGGGCAGTCGACGGCGTTAAAACCAGGAGTACGATATATGCAAACCAATAAATGGTAAACAAAAAAGTTACACTGAAAAAAAATGTGTAAATTATGAATAAAAAAGTGGAAACGAAAAAAATGTAGTGAGGGGCTGGCTCAGTTGTCAAGAGAGGTGCGAACTGGGGCCCGAAAAAAATGCAAGCATTTGTCTGGTAAAATTATACAGAGATATATAAAAAAATATTGTAGTGATATAAAATATTTATTAATATTTTGCCGAACTTCTCAATGAAAAGTGGCCGTATGGTTGCGTGAATGCTTGGCGTAGTAGCAGGCAGTAGTCAGGTGTAAAAGGTGGTGGTAAAAAGTGTGTTACTGGAAAAAAAAAATATGTTGACGAATGCAACTAAAATAAAAAAATTAAGAAATGCAACTCAGATAACATGACGTCGCAAGTGGCACAACGGGAAATGTCAGGCAAAGCAGCAGTGCAAACGGCAAAAAGAACGATGAAATGCTCCCCAGAGTGGCAGGCAGTGCAGTAAGTTAGACCCAGGAGATTGAACTGGTCCTTTATTTATTTTCATTTTATTTTATTTTTTCATATGTTGATGATGTGTTCATATCATTGTCATCAACATTATCTTCACCAACAACCCACATTATCATTGTTGGCGTCGCCAGTGCCGAGAGGCGTGCACACATACGCAGACCGAGACTCATAAAACCTCATGACATGGCAGAACGCTACTATTAATGTGTATATGTGTATGTGTATGTGCATGTGCACATTCATGTCTTTGTCACTTATATGACATTTGGCGTATTTGTCTCTCGTCGGTTATATGCAAACGTCTGCGTGTGTATGTGTGAAGCGTTGTGGGCAGCTTCGCTAGTGTCATCCAATTTAAAAATTCATGCATAAGCAACTGCAATGAAAAACAAAAAAGAATTTTCACATCCGCTTAACCGAAGTTGCAGTACACTTCACCCTCGAAAGACTTGGTATTTATACTGTGGTTTGCATGTATACTAAACGAAGCAGTAGTCATGTGGTATTATGACGATTAATATTCAAAATATGAATACAACCCAATAATTCCTAGATGCTAAAATTATCAGGGTTTATATATACAGTTCGAACTTGAAATTTTAGTTCGAGACATTGAGAGTTGCTTATGTAAGAACTTGAAGTTGAACGACCAACTAATTCTGGGATCTTTGAATTTACAGGCTTTATGTCTTTATGACTGTGAAGCAAAAGCAAAAAATGTTTGATGTGTAACATCTTTGGTTTCAGTAGGGTAAAGTTTGGAGTAGCGTAACGCTCGCATACAATCAAACATCGTAAACGGGTAGCGCACGTGGGCAATAGAAGTCGTGCGGATATAGTTATAGCATTTGACTTCCTAAATGTGTGTCTAATGGAAGTGTACTACGATTGCCGTCGCGGTTTAATCCCCACGGTGGGCGGGTAAAATATAAAAGATGCGCGTTTTACATCAAAATCTTGTGAGTGCTAAGCACACACACACATATATTTTTTTGTAAGAAATTGGGGTCTATATAATCCAATGCTTATTAAAATTGTTTCCATTTATAACTATTGCTCTGAAATATCTATTCAAACTGCATCTTTATATATTAAAAAACAAACAAGTCATTTGTAGAAGAACTTAAAATTCGCCGATAGCTCTATAGCCCACATAGTTATACAGGATACAGTAATTAAAAAAGTTGTTTATGTAAAACACTGTATTTAAGCAATTGGGTTAATGAAGGCTACACAGTCAAGTAATCAAAGAAACTTAAAAATTTCTTGTTTGTGTTACAAACTTCATGGCAAAATTATAGTACTATCCATTATGTGGAGCGCATAAGAACAATTCAAACAAACCTAGACAAAGACATATCGGAAAATTTGAGTGGCATGGAGCAAACGGTCTGGCCATAGGTGAGACCAAATGGCAGACAGATACGTTTTCAGATAGCTGCACAAACAAATGTATGTGAAATCGGCAAATAAAGAACTCTGAGGTACAAAATGCATACAACGAAATTATGAAAATTATTCGTACTTCATATTCATCAAGATACTCAATTCAATCAACGCCGGCCAGTGTGGTTTCTGGTATTTCACGATTAAATTCACAACTCAAACATCTGAGCAAAACCAACAAATAACCAAAACGAAAAAGACGCAGCCAGATACTTGTGCACCTTTAAGAAATGTGAGTTCTTTTTTTTTCTTGCTTGTTTTTCATCGCTAACTGTGACGTTAAAACACTAAAAAAAATAGTGAAAAATAATGTTTAATCTTAGCAGATACAAATAAACCACAATGTTTCAAGATATTTTTAAGTATCTTCTTGGTCGTTGTGGCTGTCGTTCAGTTGAATTCAAAAATAAAGCTGTGGCTAATAATGCAAAAAATTATTTGCGTTGTTTTTCTTTGTCTTTCGGCAGCAAATAGCAATGAAAAAAATAACCGAAACAAAGAAGAAATATATTTTTAAAACAAATAAATTTAGATGTACCAACAGCAACAACAATAAACAAGTTAATGACCTCATCACTGTGTCATAAAAGTGTAGTGTGAAACTCTTGTGTCACAAGTTCTTGAGCTAAGCAGCCTCTTCTACTTCAGCTTCACGCACAGCCTTATTCAAGGACAATAGAAAAAAGGGTCAAACGTTCGTAGGCTTTAAAAACATTTAAAAAAAAATAAAGGACAACACAACAAAAAAGTCATTGCTCGGTTTCAAGTGGTCTAATCAGTGTCTATTAACCTGGCCGCAAGTGCCTTTTAATCTTAAGGCTTGCATCTGTTGGTAAGGGCTAATGGTGTGCCAAAAGCTTGAAGTGGTTCAGGAGGTTGAAGTTAGCTAGGCTTTGCACAAACAAAAGCAAACGCTTGAATGCGTACAGTTGACAATTCACTTACAACAACAAAATAAAATAAAAATAAAATAAAATAAAAAAAATAATAATAATAACAAAGGGGAAATAAAGACATTTATTTAATGTGCTGCTATTGAGAGCGTGTGTCCAGAAGAGTTACATTGTTGTTGTTGTCGCCTTTTTATAAATTTTATTTTTATTATTTTTTCTTTTTTTTTATTATTATGTACATATATACATTTTGGTAAGATTCATTGTTATTGCATAGCGGGCGGAAAACTGAGCTAGAAAACTTGATAAAATGGATACATTCAAAGCGCAAAAAAAAACCGAAAAGGAGCGGCAAATAGGAGTAGCTATAATATACGAACCAATGATTGTTCGACTGTGCCAAACTTGAAGTACTCTTGTCGTTGGTTGAACTTAAACTTTTTATTTTTGATAGGTTTATTATTGGTTTATATGGCAGCTAGTGAAGCTGACTGTCTATGTATATGGCTCTATAACAAAGTCTGGTTAATACCGGTTAGATATGTTGTATAAGAAAAAATAAATAGGCCGTCATTGTCTTTATCATCTTTTTAAGCCTAAACTATATAATCGATTTTGTTTAAAAATTTACCATTCGAATGATTTTCATTTGCAGATGTGCACAATTCAATTTCTGATACAATTAGTTAGGTATTTTGGGTTTAATAAGAGTTAAAAGTCTCCACAAACACAACTATAAGAAAATCTCAGAGAGACAATGTCACATCTGAGAGAGCAAGAAAAATGTAAATAGTATGAATTCTTATAGAGTTTGCATTCAAACTCTAACATGTAAGATGTGCTCTGTGCGTTTTGTTTTCGCTGTTTGCATGATCTGTATTCTATTGAGATATTATGGCATCTAAACTATTTTGTCTTGTCGCTATAGTGGTTGAATTTCAACCGCTGGCAAACAGTTGTCTTCATAAAAGAACTTTAAATTAAGGAATAGATTTGAGTACTTCTAGGATATATATATATATATATATATATATATACATATATATAAATTTTATTTATTTTGTTTGTTCTGAAAGATCTCTTGTATTTATAGAATATTTTCTATGATCTTCAATTAAAGATTTTAAAAATCATGTTTGATAGAACGTAAAGTTAATTCCTGAGTTCATATGAAGGTATCACTTCTCATTTATTATAGCTCAAAAACTAATCGACTAGTTTTCTGAGTCAAAACTGGCCACCTTCAATAACAGGATAAGTAGCTTGTTATCTTTTACTCTACCATTATCAACAAAGACCAGTATCTTCACAGAAGAGAACCTGTTGATCCCCAAACTATTGGAATTTAGAATTATTTCGTAGTACTTCTTCATGTCAAGAAGTTTTATTGCAAATTAAATTGAAATCACATGTTGTTCAAAGTATTGGACGTCGCTAGACACTAATTATGTTCCAACTTTCATGCAGAAGACGAATGTCACATGGTCAGAACGCCTTGTCTGTAGATGCAAAGTAGAGATCATTAGTATTATTTTTTTTTTTTATGTTTTATGTTAATGTTGTAGACAGCAATGGATTATTGTTTTTCACTTCACACACAAGCATTCGTGCTTATTCACTCGAGCTTAGTGGTTAAGGTTACTGCTAGTCTGAAGAGTAAGTTTCTGGTGCGAAAGGAAGAAGAAGAAAAAATATGTAAAAAGTCAGTGAATGGGCAGTACAGACGAGACAGTACAGACAACAATCTAAAAGAAGCTTCTACTTAGATACGCTTCGACTACTACAATAACTACTGTGTTTGCCTGGAGATAATTAATAAACCTTTTCAATAACAGACGTGTCACTTTTAAAGCACTTTAAGGGCTTCACTATATAACGAACTTCATGACAAAGCTATGCCACTCTATCTATCTATCTATTTGAAGTGTACAAAAAAGAGTCCAAATAATTGTTTAGTCGAGTGACACGCCCAGCGCGTCTCACTCACTCTCTATCTCTTACTCACTCTCCACCTCGGAGGCCGTTGTTATGCTCGTTTAAATGTGCCATTTATATTCAAATCTTCACTTTGCTTTTCTCTACGTACAACAACAAAAAACAAAAAGGGACATAAGCGAAGAAGTGAGGAAAGTAGAGAAATGTAGAATAAACCAAACTAGACAAAAGCATAAAGAAAAAATATTTTCTTTTATTTAAATGAAGAACAAAGTAATTTTATTGAAAATTTTATTGCTCAGAAACCGTACCCTCACACACAAACAACACTACTGTTCAAATGCTAGGACCACACACACTCATGCTAACCAGGATTTACAAGTAAATGAAAGAAGAAGATGATGTGAAAGAGATTATGAAAACGTATACGCTGAACGGAAATGGAAATGGAAATGGTCAATGGGCCGAAAGAATGTACAAATAATTTATATTGATGGCTTCAACACACACATGCATATACACTCACACACATGCACACATACAAATGAAGTGAAAATTATTATGCCGAAGACGTTTATTTGGCCACTTGACGACAAGAACGATGTCATCGCACGGACAATGAAGATGAGCAAGAACACTTTGTTAATGAACATGTTGATGATGAAGATAACATGATGAACCTGTCAATGATAATAATGATGAGCATGATGACGTCCAGCTAAAAAACGCCAGCATTGACAAAGGAAGTGCGTCGTGAGGAAACACATTTCCGTTATCAGCTCAAGTCAACTCTAATCAAATGTTAAGCAGCCGTTTTCGTCATTTCATTGCATACGAAATAGCAAAGCAATAACAACAACAGCCAACAAAGAACTTGGAATAGCCAACTGTAGATATCTTTTAGGCATCTTTTTAGCGCTTTGTTTAATACGCCAGATAATTTTGGGGCTAGTCAATTTTGTTACTCTTCATCAGCTTACAAAGCTTGAGGCATAATGAAAGAAGAATCTGCTCATATCTTCTCTTCTCTTCTCTCTCAAAAACTATTGTATTTACTAACTTTTTATTGCATGCTTTGCATATTCATCTGCTTAGATGCGCTCATCATTTTTAACACATTTTTAAACCGAAACCACTAGCTCGATTTTGATAAAAATTTTATTGTGCACATCTAGCGAACAATACCTTTCGATTGGTATTTTTTTTTATCAAAATCGGTTCAGTGGTAGGAAAAGGAACACAAAAAGTTTGTTTGGCATTTATTCTATAGGTAGATCAACAGGTTAGATGAACAAGGTTGTTGTGTTCAATTGCGAAAATTTTTAGAAAATTAGTTGATACGGAGCTGCAGTTCAAAGCACAAAATATTTGTAACCGTATATATAAAAATTTACAATCTGAAAGGCACTAAAATAAAATACATTTCTTCATACAAAAATCATGTTTCGCTAATTTTTTTTTTTTCGATAAAGCCTAGCATGCTAAAGTCGTTCTTGAAGGGTCTCAGAATTTTAATCGAAAAAGTTACTATTTTTCTTGATTTTGTTTTCATATTTTAATAAAAAAGAAATGACTTTTGAAAAACCATTAAAAACAGCGCAAAGCAACACCCACGCACTCAGGGGAAAGAGATGAAAAATTAAAATACAAATCAAAATGTCACTTTTCATTGATAAAAATGTTGCGACCCAAAAATACTAAGAAGAAACGGCAAAAAAAAAACCAAAAAAGAGAAGTAAGGAGCAGCAGATTAAAGCGAGAGCATGAAAAAGTGACTCTTGAGAACTTTATTAATTTTTAAATAAAAGCCAATGACGCCAGCGAAATACACGAGTTTTGCTATTGAAAAAATAAAATAATAAAAGCAAAAATTGTATTTTAGATTTTATTAGCAACAAAAAGACAACAACAATGACAGTCGACGCAACGTTAACAGTGGCAGCCACAGTAAAGCGTTATTGTGTCGAGATTTTCCACCGATTTAAGTACATAATTTATGCCAGCCAACAAGCAACCAAGCAAGCAAGCCAGCAAGAAATCGCTGATGAACACTCTGAGTTATAAAAAGAACGAGAGTAATGGAGAGCGGTTAGGTGCTTGAGTGAAAGTGTAGAGTAGCAAAGGTCTGAACTCTGAAGACAAAAAGCACATCGCCTAGGCATTCACTTTGCCTCGTGCTACTCCAACTTCACTTAATCTGCTTACACTGCTTCACTCGCAAACCACCCGCTCTGGTGCTTAGCTCTGCACTGATATAGCAGCATTTCGCATGCAGAGAATATTACACTGATAATACGCGTACTACAAAAGGCTCGCGCTCGCAAATTTATGTTTAGACTAACAAAACGCGCACATTGAGCCATTGGGGCGTGGCGATGACGAGGACTACAACGACGACGATGATGTCACAACAAGTGAAAAGCGGCAGGCTGCAAAAAGTAGTGTACTTCATTGTTGCACTATGGCAGCACATAATGTTTTCATTTGTGTTTCGAAATAATTTCACAGTCATGAATGAATGAAGCGATATTTACTTCCATTTTTTATTGTCCTTCCAACCAACCAACAAACGAGAAACAGTTGACCAAACGCATGCTGCAATAGTGGGGGTGCTGGACGAGGGGTGGGCTTCTGTTTGAAAGCGTGCCATAGCAGACATTGAGCTTGATTTAGCTGTGGGCTAAAGAACATTTTCATATATAAATTATTTTAGTAGCTAATAAACAAGCACAAAAACGGACTCAGCTTACTTTGGCTTTGGCTTTAGCTTTGGCTTTCTCTCATGGCAATGACGAACAATGACAATAAACCAGATGTAGAGAATAATGGTGATGACGATGATGTTGGAAAAAAGGAACAAAAGAAAAAAAAACCCACAACGAGCTAATAAAAGCTAATAAAATTTATTAAAATTATTTGCTGCCTTTGTGTATGCATTGCTGAATTTATTACGTATACGCACTGCCTGAAAATCTGTTTAAAGCGCTGCAAGACATAACTATAAAGAGCGAAGAAGGCAAAAAATTGTGCAGTGCTCAAAGCTTAAAATGAAATCCTTTGTGTGAAATTAACATGCCGAAAAGTTAATGAAAAAGCAATAAAAGTTTTAAAAGAGCAGACCAAAAACAAAACAAAAAACCCGGACAAAAGATGCCCGGAAGAAGAAAAAATATTGTATGAAATTCCGCCAAGACAAAACGCATGCAAATGGGCACGAAGACACTCACTCAGAGCTAAGCAGAAAATTCATTAATTTCGAGCAGCAAAGCAAAGTCAAAAGCAACTTGTACTGTTATCCGTAAACGTTATCAGCGCGCTGACAGAGTTGCCAGCCGTCCACTGACAGACAAGCAGAAACAAACATCAGAAAGTTGGGCGGCTTCTTTCGGCTGACAATTAATGAAAGTAAATTCGAATGAAGCACGAAACTGGTTGGATAGATGGGGGGAATAAGAAAACACAAAAATAAAAACAACAACAAAAATAAAGATAAAGACAAAAATAAACAGGGAGCACAAAAAAGAGTCTAAACAAAGCCAAAGCAAGAAGCAAGAAAAAAAAAAAGAAAGAAACTCGGTTGAGCCGAAGTTGAAATTTAACCAAGAACTGGCCTAAATCCAGATTCTATATAGAGCTATAAAATTTCATAATATCTTCGAATGAAATTTCACTTTTTCAAAAGCCACAAACTTTTGCTCATCTCCAATCTTATATAGTTATTATGTAGGCTACACCATGCCATAATACCAAGATCTTATAGATAAAATGTTCACGGCTTAATGCTCATAATGCTGAATAAGCTTTGAACAAAATTCAGCTCAGTCAAAAAAAAAAAATAAAAAAATTTTAATCTATGTATCTGTTTGTACCCTATGGACTCCGACACCGTTTGACCGAACACTATGCAAATTGGAACATATATAGACGTCATCACGGAGAATGTTTGTATGTGAAGTTTTGATGCGATAGTCTACCGGAAAAGTCGGGAAATTCAAACCAATTTTTTTTTTTTTTTTAATTATATTAGAAAGTCTCAATTCGAAATCAAAAGTCTGTCAATGAAAATTAAAAATAGGAATGGGGTGTGTAGCTGTTTTGGGGACACGGCCGTTTAACGTGAATACGTCTACGTAACGGCTAATATTTTCTGTGTACGTATAATTCTTTCATACATATCCATTTACATATGTCATAATTGATTTTGCTCAGACACGAAGTACACGGAATAATAAACAACAGCAATGCCACGAAGAACAGAAAACAATAACAATAACGAGTGCAGCGACGCAGACAAGAACAACAACAACAACAGCAATTTTCGCATTGAAATTTATTGAAAAACGAAATCAAAATGGCGGTGCGCACTAAAGCTAAAGAATTCTTTGGTCCTTCAGCTATAGAGTGATGTAATTAAATTTTGGTTGTGTATGATAGATACGCATCTACAAAACCCAACTGTATCGCAACACTTAGCATATCTTTGGAACTACAAGACAATCAGACAAGACAAGACTTGATATAATTTTTGTTGTTGCCATTGTCTACTTCACTGTGTCATAAGCTTCATGAAAAATTTATAATGCTATACGAGTACAGTGCGTGAAGGGTACAACAAGCAACCACAAAAGCGGAAAATCTTTGCTTCTCTTCATGGTTCTCTTGCGTTCTTTATATTTTTCGAAACTAAGGCAAGCAAACTTTGACAAGGCAAAATGGGCGGCTAACAATGTGTGGCAATGTGGGCGTGACAATTAAAGATTAGCATTGCAGGTTATAACCGCGTAAACCTCAACACGCAGTTGGGTGACATACAAACTGAAAGACTAGAAAGGAAGGGAATACAAGGAAAGGAAGACGACAAAGAAAGCGTGAGGGCGATCAGGAGAAAAAATCTTGTGACACGCAAGAAGCTTGCTGAGCGGCGAGGCAAAGGCAAAGACAAACGACTTCTCAAAGTTGAGCCGGCATTTTCAGCGACAACGACGACTGCTGGCAACGCAATAACTACGAGTTAGACAAAAACAATAATAAGGACAAGAATGAGTTTAATGCCGTCAACGCCATTGGAGCATTCAGAGGAAGCTAATTATCAGCTTTGTCAGCTTTTGACGCCAAGCTTTGTTGTTTTTGTTGTTAAACAGTTTCTTCTTGACTTGTTGACTTTTAGGTGTAGGTGTCGTGTCACGCATGTCATGCGTGTCACGGTGGCAAAATGCAGACTAAAATTAAGTTTGGTGTAAAGAAGCAGAGTTCAAATCCAAATAAAAGGCATGAGAATTAAATAAAAACATTGTAGACTGCTCTTTACAGCAAACTTACGGACGAACGGACAGACACAAAACAATTTCCAACGAAGTTGTTAACACAACAATTTAAAGTGAAAATTTATTAAAAACACGAAGAAGTTGTGCAACACTTGAAACAACTAATTGGCAACGCTAACAAGTCACAGAAAGTCACGGCACACAGAAAAGCAGGAGGAGGGAGTAGCAACTGGAAAGTGTCGCCGCCAGGGGCAGCGTCTAAAAAATTGCTTGAGTGCTGATAGTGAGATAGAACATCTTATGATGGATGAGAAGTGCAGCTAACACGCGGCGAGATGTATTAATGAGCCATGCCGGAATCAATCTGCCCTGGCAAAGGGTGGCAAGAGTAAGAGCATTGCACGAAATGCAATCAAAGTTGTTCATAACGGTCGCCGTAGCTGCTTAAGAAAAACTCGCGCGGCTTGGCGTATTTTGCAATTGTTAACTTTTCAATCTTCGCAAAAAGCTGCAACTTTACGCTACAACAATAACAAAAAAATTTAGTTGCAACAACAAAAAGGACGCACAAGCCGCTTGAGCCACAAAAGTTCCTCAGAGCGGTCAATCGGTTAGCGCTGCCTGCGACTACCACGTTTAGCTTGAATTTTAACTTTGGAAAATTTATAAATTCATATAATAATAATAATAATAATAATAATAATAATAATAATAATAGTACAGTGAAGCCTCTTGGCAGTGGATTCTCTCAATAATGACTGCTTTTTCAATAATAGTGAATTTACCGCTCAATAGCCTTTCAATAGAAGACCATCTCGAAACCTTTCTGTATAGTGAATCCTGTCTAAAGTGTACACTAAAGTGTAAAGTGTATCTCAATGGAAGACTACCCGAATAGCGTACACTCTACTCATACTACAATAGTAGCGCCTCTCAGTGAAGCACACCCACAGTAGCGAACGCTCTAGCTTCCCATTCATAAGTAGAGATTTGAACTTCCTTTGGTTCAAAAGTACTTTTCAGTAACCGCCATATAAAATTATCCATATAAAATTAGCGGACTCTGTCTTGAATAGTGGGCATTTTCAGATTTCTTACAAATAGATGGCAGCTTCCATTGCCGTCAATAGCATTGGTATACCGAAGGTGCACATTTATCACTCTGCTTATTGTACATCTGTACAAACAATGTCCTTAGCGTAAAGTTGAGGCGCTTATTATCGCCATCTATAAAGCTGTTGGTTACACTTCGACGGTAAACTTCAATCAGCATAATGTTCTAATCCATTTTATCATTTCTCAACTTTGCCCACAACCTACTCGACTCACAACAGGCTTCTGACTCAACCGATACGACAGTGCCTTTTTTTATATTTACACCACTCTGAAGTTGTTGTTATAACAGCTTCTGATTTCCGCACATGTAGTTTCGAAAGAAAATCTCAACCCTTTTGGGAACTCTTTTAATAAAGTCCCACTACTGTCCACTATTCAGAGGTTTCACTGTTACTAGCAATTATAAAGCAATCTAATAATAGAAAAGTTGAAGCAACCAACGCAGCAATAAAAACCCCGCATTAAATGAAAGTTAAATTTTAATAATCTAAAAGTCTTCTCTACGCTAAACGTTTTTACCCGAGCCCTCACACCCCCACACAAACTTTCTGACTTTCTTATGAACTCATGCTTTCTCTTTCTTTAATTTTTCTCGCACTATTTTTCGTCCATCTTGTCATTCACCCTTATTGGCACGGTGCATGTGACGCCCGGGACATCGAATACATCGTTACATTTGCAGTTCCTGCGCCGCCACCGTTGCCTTCGTTGGTTCCGAAGGCGCCACCACCACCGCCGTTCGGTGCGCCAGGCTCGGACAAACAAGTGTCAAGTGAAGCAAAGAAGGCCGTCATCGAGCGACTCAAGTAAGTGTGTCACGTTGTGTGTTGCATGCCTTTTGCTTTTTTTTTTTGTTGTGCAACACGTGCAACATTTTCTAATTGCATTGTGCCGCACAGATCACGTCCACGTCGTCGTCCGGACTGGTCCGAAATGATGAAAGAGGTCGAAAGTGGCAAGAAACTGCGCCATGTCCAGTGCAACGATAGGTGGGTCGCAATACTTTTCGCTCTTTTTCTGGTCCAAATTCATGCCACACGAACCACCGAAACAGATCTCAGCCCATACTGACATGCAAGTCGATGACAAAGGTGGACAACAAATTCATCTACGAAACGGAGAAGGACAACTCGCACAACAAGCTGCTCAAGCAGATCCAAGGTGGCATCAAACTGAAGCCCACACGCACCAACGATCGCAGCAAACCGATACTGGAGGGTCTACGCAAGTTCCGCCGTCAGATGACCATCGAGGAGCAGCTGCAGAAATCACAGTCCAAGATCAATATGCTGGGCGCCGAGGTAGGCTGTTGTAATACACCAATAACCTCTATAAAATACCACTATATACTTCTATACGTTACCTTCACACAGCCGGGTAGCGGCGGTGCGGCTGCTGGCCCTTCGGTCAGCCCCTCTAACAAGAACATCGTCTCGGCGCTCTCCATTGATGAAGGCAGCGCTGATGAGCTCGATGACATCGACAAAATACGCGATGATCTACAGAGCACAAAGCAAATGTTGGCGCTGGAACTGCGCAATCGCGAGGCTCAGGAGCGCGAAAACAAGAAACTGCTGGCCAAGATCAAAACACTCGAGGCCGAATTGGAGCGTGAGAAGTCGCGCGAAAAGAATCTCGAATACGGTTCGAATGTCATTGTGGCAACAATGGATCCAACGCCAAGCACAGAGCAGCTGTATGTCAACTCGTTGAAACGTGAGGTGGAAGATGCGCGTAAAACCGCCAAGGAAATCGAGAAGAACTATCACGACACGAGTGAGCTGCTCGATGAGGCGAAGGCCGAAATTGAGGAGCAGAAGCGACAAATACAACTGTTGGAACGCAAATTGGCGCAGGTCTTGCATGTAAGTGAAGGGAGTCTGAGTGAAAAGAGCCCCGACCACTAAAGGTGTAAATGGGTAAAATGGGTTGATTGGGTAAAGTGTTGTCAGCTGAATCGCGGAGTAACTTTTTCTCAATGACTTCCTTACAGCGACGGCTGCTCAGTGCTGTTTCCGATGCAGCTTCCTCTTCCACCTGCACTGCGTCTGCCAGGCTTGCTAATAAGAAATGAGCTATTTTTAGTATGCTTGCCAATTTAGTAGGGTATTAGAACGTGTAGTGTTAGCCGCCTCAGCTCAGTTTACTGCTTCAACTGACAACACTTTACAACAAGAATACACAGCACAACGGCTCAGCATAGTTGGGTCTACGAATTTTAGCTTAACCACCACAAATGCTTTGCTTTCATTTGCTTTCCATATTTCATGCCTGACTGCCTTGCCCGCCCGAACGCCTAACCACACGCTATTTGCTTCCATACACAAAAGGGTAACATGACATCACACAACGGCACTAACAGACCGACGCGCATTAGTTTTTGCTATGCTTACGACGATGAGTACGATGCCAGCACCAACGGCATGAGTGTGCATCATCATCATGGCCTGCATCAGGTAAAGGCGATTAACAGCGCCTAACCTAAACACGGAGCTAGCACAGATGCCACTAATCCGAACTCTCATCTTTTGCCGACTTTAACAGGGTGGCGGCTCGATGAACGGTTCACGTCGTCCCAGCGACGCGCTCACCGGTCGTGACAGTTCACCAGATATGGAGTTGGAAGTAAGCGAAAGCGATCCAGATGAACCCGAAGAGAAGAAGAACGAACGTCGCGAGAAACGTCTGGGCAAAGAGGTGAAGGTTCTACGCGGCAAGTTGACCAAACTGAAGGTGAAACAAGAGGCAGCCAAGAAGGAAAAGGAGGCGCTCAAACAGGCCATGAAGAATAACCACGTTACACTAAAGTGGGTTGGCGGTGATTTCATTTTGAGTGCGTTAAATTGTTAAGTAAATTAACTTTCTGCAGAGAGGAAAATAAGAAATTCAAAAAACTTGAAAAGGAAGTACACAAAATGGCCGCATCACTGAAGCTGGACGAGGATGACGAAGAGGATGAGCAGAAATCGGAAACCGAGGAGGCTGAACCAGAGGAAGACGAAGCGGAATCGGAGAGTGAATCGGAATCAGAGGAATCCGAGTCCGAGGCAAGCGAAGCGGAAACCGAAAGCGAATCCGAAGCGGAGGTAACATCATCTTATTTCTATGCATTTTTAAAAATACAAAAAAATATGTTTACCTTTTTGTTGATCCTCACACGTTCGACACAGGACGCTAGCAACGCCAATAAGAAACAGAATTTGGAGCCGCGCGTCAAGAAGCACGAAAGTCGATTCTCGGCAATGAAGAAATGCAATGTCCTACTCCAGGCGAATGTTGACAACTTACAGGACGAGATTACGCAGGTACGCACGAAGGCAGCAAATCTCCAAGCAGAATTGAATTCGGTTATCCAAGATTTGGGTTTATAGTTTGTTTAGGTGGACACACACATACATACATATACACATGCACACACTATTACGCGATTACTTTTTTAGGTGTTTATAAATGATTTTTAACTTTTAAACTTAATAAACGAAATTAAAAGAAAATTAAGAAAATTATTCAAAATAGCAGCTTTTCCCTGCCGGCAAGGTTTGTTGTCGTTTTAGCTTCTTCTTTTTTGCGCTGTTGTTATGGTAACCAGCTGTTTATACGACATTCACAGTGCGCATCAAAAAAATTCTTAACGACCACTGGTATTTTTTAGTACTTTTGACAGCAAATTCCAGTAGACTCAACACTTCTGGAATTTGTAAACGAAATAAATTTTTCTTGTGTCCAATTAAAAGAAAAATGGTTCGTTATTGTTTGTGTTGTTAGTTTAGTTAAAGCTCAATATGACAAATAATGAATATGTTAAAGAAGTTAAGCAGTACTCTTAGCGTGACACCAACACCTTTTGGCGTCTAACGGTATCAAAAATAATCGATTTTTCGCTAAACAAATTTTGAAACAGACGGAATCGAGGCGATTTGCAAGAAAAAGGTGTGCAAAGTAAATTTCTGTGCCGCAAGAACTTCTAAAATAATCAATCTCTCGTTAATAGCATATCGTAGACTAAGTTAACATGCACTACGTCAACAACAACCTTATGTGAGTTCAGGTTCGGAAAATGCCTGAAAATCTGGAATTGCATCAATTTGCCGATGGCTTTCGGCCGGGCGAAACATCACATCGCTGGCTGACGCGTATGAAGACGAAATTAAATTGTCCCTATTTGGGCATTGTACTCGCAACTTTGTCATCGCTCTTCTTCTCGCTCTGCTCGGTGATTGTGAAAGGTTTGGTCGACATCAATCCCATGGAATTGGCCTCGTTCCGATTTATCGGCGTTCTCCTGCCAACCATACCAATAGTCATCTATACAAAGCAACCGGTTTTCCCGGAGGGTAAGCGTGTCATTCTGATGCTGCGCTGCGTCATGGGAACCACTGGCCTAATGCTTAGTTTCTATGCCTTCCGTCACATGCCATTGGCCGATGCGTCCGTTATAATATTCTCCACCCCCGTGTTCGTTGCGATTTTCGCTCGTTTGTTCCTCAAGGAACAATGCACCTTTTTCAACGTCATCACCATTGTACTCACACTTATCGGTGTCGTGCTGATTACGAAGCCACCATTCGTGTTCGGCGAAGATGCGCCATCGCTCCAGAGTGAACGTTACTCGGGAAAAAGCTACGACATCTGGGGTCCCGTCGCGGCCATATCCTCAACACTCTTCGGTGCCAACGTCTACATTCTGCTGCGTGCACTGAAAGGCCTCCATTTCTCCGTTATAATGACAAACTTTGGTTCCGTCGCTCTCGTTTATACACTCATTGTTGTCTACTCTTTGGGTGCCATCTGCTGGCCCAGCTGTGGGCGTGATCGTTGGCTAGTTGTCATACTCGGCATTTTTAGCTTTCTAGGCCAAATTCTACTTACACTCTCATTGCAAGTGGAGCAGGCCGGCCCAGTGGCCATCGCACGCTGCGCGGACATCGTCTTTGCCTTCATCTGGCAGATCGCGTTCTTTGGCGAAACACCCACTGGATACTCGCTACTGGGTGCCACTATGGTCTTCGGTTCGGTTGTGTTGACTGGGCTCAAAAAATGGGCAATGTCCTTGCCACGCGAGTCGACTACGCGTAAGCGGCTGCGTTACCTCTTCTTCGAATAGGCTCGCGGTTCGCAGTAAGTGGCTACCAGCCGAGGTAGTTGTGGTTTCTCTCGTTGTAACCTCCAATCATTTCCATAAACAACTAACCGTACTTATAAATTCTAGATAGATCTAAGCTTAGAATATTCAAATATTGACGATGAAGATGAGCTATGAATATGAACCTGTGGGCGGGTCAGACCCCTAGACAAGTTAAATGCTACTTAACATTGTGCTGCCCATATACTAACCGAAAAGTATTTGGAAATGCTCAAAATAGAAAGAGATAAACGGAAGAGTTGGAGTTAATCGTCGACATTTAAATTCAAAAATGCTGTTAAGTTCAGCTTAGCGTAATTCTAGTGTAACGTACATATTTGACTGTACCCAGCAAACCTTTTTTGGAGTGCTTTAAGAATTACTATTCCTAGAGTCTATGTTCAGAAGATTTTCGGATTATTCATTAAGTAGACCCTTAAAAGAGTCAAATTTAGTAATCTTAAAATGATCTCAATTCGGATAGTTTTCGAAGCTTTTAAAAGTAAGTTTTTACATTTACTTTTGTAGAAGGTTTAGAAAAATTCCATGAAGTAATATCCTAAAATTAACGTACTCTTATGATATTTCTAAGTCCATATCCTAATTCCACGTAAATAAGGCTTTCTAGGAGCCAAAGACCTTAGAAGAATTTTAAAGTATTTTTTTTATTTCCTGTCGTATGTTTTCTTGAGATGCCACACAAAAAGTCTCTTGGAATTCATAAATTCATCCGAATATTACTCCTAAATTAAATGTCAAATGTAACTCCTAAAACTCACCGACATTAGCCTTTTAGAACAGTTTTGACTTCTTTTAGTTGTTACCTGTAAAATGACGTAACACAAAAATTGTTATACTAAACACAGAATAGACGATCTTAAGACTCATGGTTTGCTGGATAATATCCTCGAAATGCATACACGCTACATAACACATACATAAATTAGTGTTTGAACGTGATACTTGATTTTTATGAGATAATAATAGCTAATTCCATATAAGTTTTGTTGTTTTATAACTTGTTTTAATACGAATACAACTTTTCGATCAAATAAAACACATATAAAAAACGAAAATATAAACAAAGTCATTTATTTCGACTTTTGCGATACAGAAGTCTTGGGCTAATATAAAAATACTTTTCACGGTGAATGTCAATCATCAAGTGGTCGTGTAAGGGGTGCCTTAGCAAACATATGATTGCTTAACACGCAAAAAATGCTTTGGGTTCTTCGGCCGTATGCTTTATTGTTTAATTAGCAAAGCTTTTGCTTTAAAATCTCAGGAAAAGGAATTATATTAAAATCCCATGACTGAAAGAAAAGATTTAGTGTTCGAATCGGCGGTCATCGCCTCCAGCATTGGTTTTGTCTATGTACTGGTGCGCAACCGCCGGCGAATAATTTCACAACTGCGTTCGACGCTTGGTCTGGGCAGCCTTGTACAGCGTAAAACGGTTGTAGTTGTAGAAACAGCACAGGAATGCCAACGTGCCATGCAAACTATCAAGCAGTAAGCTGAAATGTTTAAATTTTAATACTTAAATTATTCTACGCTTCACCCAATGCAGGCACACGAATCGCTACAAAGTGGTCGGCTTCGATTGCGAGTGGGTCACTGTTGGAGGCACACGACGCCCAGTGGCGATGCTCCAAATCAGCTCACATGAGGGATACTGTGCTTTATTTCGATTGTGCATGCTTAAACAGATACCAAAGGATCTTCGAGAGTTGCTGGAAGATGATAATGTGATAAAGGTGGGAGTTGCTCCGCAGGACGATGCCAAGAAGGTGGCCTTCGACTATGGCGTGGGTGTTGCAAGTACCTTTGATTTACGTTATCTGGCAATGTTCACTGGCCACAAACCAGAAGGACTAGGCAAACTGGCGCAGACACACTTGAAAGTGACTTTGGATAAAAATTGGCGTTTGTCTTGCTCCGACTGGGAGTCGATTCTCCTAACTCCTCAACAGATCGAATATGCTGCAAATGATGCTGTTGTAGCTGTCGATATTTTCAGGAAACTGGCCAATAAATTGGAGCCGAGGTAGGGTTGTATTAGATTGTACCTTATAACACAACTCAGTATTATTTTCCTTGACAGACCTTTTTGGCAAAGAACTGAAAGCCAAGTCGCTGCCGTAATAGCCAAGTTGCAACCATACCTGGAAATCCCCTTTACTTACAAATACTCGAGTGAGCAATCAACCAAACCGAATGGCAAAGTTAGAAATCTGCCAAAACGCGCATTGGGCACACAGAAGAGAGTATTTTATGACAACAGTTGGCTTGAGGCGCCCGACGGCGAACTGCTTTGTACAATAGATCGACGCAAAGCGAATTGGTATGTAGTGCAGGGGCTGGGTTATGAAGTCAAATCTGAACCGTATACGGTGCGTCTTAATTTCGAGCCAGCTGGTCGCGCTGTCGGTGAGGTCGGCCGCTTCTATCAAACACCGAAGGAAAATCGTTGTGTCGTTTGTGGCCGAACAGATTCCTATATAAGGAAAAACATTGTGCCACGCGAGTATCGCAAACACTTCCCGGAGGTGATGAAGGAGCACACGTCGCATGATGTGTTGCTGCTGTGTCCACGGTGTCATCAGGCGAGCAATATTTCAGACCACTGGGTGCGCATGAAACTTGCCGATTTATGTGATGCGCCAATAAAATACGAAGATGGCGCTATCAAATTTTATGAAGTGCCGGAACTTAAGTGAGTGGATTGTTAGCCATAATTGACATACAATACTGATGTATTTTCATATTTTTACAGAAAGGTTAGATCTGCCGCACGCGCCTTGCTACAGAACACCGGTAAGCTGCCCGCAGATAAATTGGTAGAAATGCGTAGTTGTATAATGAACTACTATAACGACGAACCTGAAATTACTAAGGAGCTTTTGATGAAAGCAGCACATATTTCATATACGTGAGTTTAGCTTACATATTCCTGATTTTCCGTTAGATATAGCGCCAAAGTAATATTTCAATACCCACAACAACAAAGAGGAGATAACCAATTTGCTTTGTTTAGTATCAGCAAATATCGGTAATGTACTTAACTCCGATTTGTACACCACTAATACAGCTCATGGATCAGAATGATATAAGGCTTACCAAGAAATGCCTCATAAGTCACATGGTATTATGGTATGCTCACTATGGTAGCAAAACTACTGATGAATGTTTCAACCTCAAAGGCGCAATATGTATGTAATATGCTTATATAATACTTTGTTTCGAAAACTCTTTGAAAAGCGACTGCCTGGAATAGTGAAGATGTCGTTCCTCCTTTAGAATTACAATTACAGTTAGCCTAATGTTGCATCCAATATTGAATTAATTGCAACTTAGCTTGAAGAAATAGAACCATCCATTTGCATATTCAAAATGGATTCTTGAGCCTTATTTGGAATCCACTGCTTTAAATAAAGAATTCGACGAAGAATGACAAAACTACCGCTGCACAAACTAACGACGTGAAGCGCTATACGAAAAATACCACCGAAGGAGGCCATATCAGCTTTGTTGGACGCTGTATTGGCTCTCCAAAGGCTTAGAGTGCAGTATTCAACAAGGGAGTCTGCATAACACAGACCATAATCGAAAGTTGCTTTAATTCCAAGTAAAATATTTGAGACTTATAAAACAATGAAATATGACAAACAAACTTTATTGCTCATTTCAAGAAGCGAGATTCTACTGTTATTTTGTTGATGAGGGGCTGCTGTAAACAATGCGTATTTTGTTGTTTCAGAGTCCTTAATGAAAATTACACTCAGCATGGATTGAAAGTCGTCCAAAAATACAAAACAGAACTGGGCGGTCTTATCGAATTGGAGAAAATTTGGCGTAGACACTTCCTGGACACGATGCAGCCCAAATTTATGCCTGTACTCTGGAGCATCAATCACAATGCGGACAGGTGGTTAGACCAAGCAAGATAAAAGCAAATTTGAATAAAAATTCTACTTTCTTATTTCAGACTAGAAGTACGTGCCAGTGAGGGTCGCATAGATCCCGACGATCTCGTCATAGCAGGCCTCGAACCGCTTCAAAATGATTCACAACTATTGGTTCCCACCTAAAGCGCACACAATCACCGGTGTTCCTTGTTCAAATGACACAGTTTATTTACAAATAACAAACGATTTTACTATCTTAAGGAATCATTAAAAACTTTGTTACCTCTCTGTATGACACGCAAAGCTTTTAACGAAATCGTAGTCGAAGCATAGATAAAAACAATGTTAGTGCGGTTGCTCTATGTTTAGACAGAGTATCAGGCTAAGCGGAACTCAACACCTAAATTGATTTACAATTTGAACTTTAAATTTTTATTGCCTAACACAGAGCCTGACACAATAAGTTGATATATTTACACATGCAAAAAAGGGGCACTGTTTGTCTTACGTAAGAACGAGATAAGCTCGAAGCCTTCGTACTTGTACTCGGCCTCAATGCGCTGCGCGGGCAGCAGTGTTTTGCCGTTGCCATCAAATGGCGTGATAAACGTCGAAGTTTTGTCGTTGAGCTCCTCCAATTTGATGGCGACTATAATTCGATCAATGCGGCCTGTTAGAAACTTAGATTTGTAAAATGTTTAAAAGACGTTCTTGATCTTGGAAGAATTTATTATCTATATAAAATTGGTAGTATGTTTGATTTTGATGGAATTTTTAGGGAAAAGATGACGAAGTTCTCATTCTCATGGCTTCAATAAAGCAAATTTGTTGCTAACACACCATTGAAATACTAAAATTTCTTAAATTTAATAAGATTTTTATTTTCTTTGCCAATACCAGAAAGGGCAGAACAACATCTCTAGATCTACGCTAATTTTATATCTTTTAAATTTCTTAACCTATGTTTTCTGCAGATGCCACAACAAAAGTCTATTTAAAAACTTTAAATTCATCCGAATATTACTTCTAAATTATATGTCAAACGAGACTCCTAAATTCACCGAAAAGAGCATTTTAAAAGAGTAAAATTCCGGTCCACGAATATTTTTTTACTAAACACTGGGTAAACACACAAATTTCAGGAACGAAAACAATAGAAAGTCATTTATTTCCTACTATTCCGTTGTAGAAGTCATGCTTTAATTAACCATTCACTATACACGGTGTCTGACAATCATCAAGTGGTCGTGTAAGGGGTGCCTAAACCATCAGTTAATGGCTTAACAAACAAAAGATGCACTCGGCGTTTTGGGTGTTTCGGCCGGCCGCTTTTTTTGTTTAATCATCCAAGATTTTGCTTTGAAATCACAGAAAAAAAATTATATTAAAATCTCATGACTAAAGCAAAAGGTTTAGTGTTAAAATGGGCGGCCATCGCCTCCAGCATTGGTTTTGTGTATGAACTGGTGCACAACCGCGGGCGAATAATTTCACAACTGCGTTCGACGCTCGGTCTGGGCAGCCTTGTACAGCGTAAAACGGTTGTAGTTGTAGAAACAGCACAGGAATGCCAACGTGCCATGCAAACTATCAAGCAGTAAGCTGAAATGTTTAAATTTTAATACTTAAATCATTCTACGCTTCACCCAATGCAGGCACACGAATAGCTACAAAGTGGTCGGCTCCGATTGCGAGTGGGTCACTGTGGGAGGCACACGACGCCCAGTGGCGCTGCTCCAAATCAGCTCACATGAGGGATACTGTGCTTTATTTCGATTATGCATGCTTAAACAGATACCAAAGGAGCTTCAAGAGTTGCTGGAAGATGATAATGTGATAAAGGTGGGAGTTGCTCCGCAGGACGATGCCAAGAAGGTGGCCTTCGACTATGGCGTGGGTGTTGCAAGTACCTTTGATTTACGTTACCTGGCAATGTTCACTGGCCACAAACCAGAAGGACTAGGCAAACTGACACAGGCACACTTGAAAGTGACATTGGATAAAAATTGGCGTTTGTCTTCCTCCGACTGGGAGTCGAGGCTACTAACTCCTCAACAGATCGAATATGCTGCAAATGATGCTGTTGTAGCTGTCGATATTTTCAAGAAACTGGCCAATAAATTAAAGCCTAGGTAAGGTTGTATTAGGTTGTACCTTATAACACAACTCAGCATTATTTTCCTTGACAGACCTTTTTGGCAAAGAACTGAAAGCCAAGTCGCTGCCGTAATAGCCAAGTTGCAACCATACCTGGAAATCTCTTTCAATTCCAGAAACAAGAGTGGGCATTCAACAAAACCGACTGAAAATGGTCAAAATATGCCAAAACGCGCATTGGAACACAGAAAATAGATAATGACAAGAGTTGTCTTGAGGCGCCCGACGGCAAACTCCTATGCACAATAAATCGAGGCAAAGCGAATTGGTATGTGCTAAAGGGTATGGCTTATGAAATCAAATCTGAACCGTATACGGTGCGTCTTAATTTAGAGCCAGCCGGACGCGCTGTTTATGTCATTGGCCGCTTATATAAAACACCAAAGGATTATCGTTGTGTCGTTTGGGATGCTTTTTTCTTTCCTTTTTGATAAACTACCCACACGGGTTGAACGAACTGCCGGCCCGGGTTTGGTAGGTTTCACTAGTTAATTAAAACTGTAGTCCATCCACCACATCACCGAGTTGTAATACAAAATTAGCTCGGTCAGTAATCCCTATCCAACAGAGGCAGGTCGCGACGACTCTTGAAAAGTACTAGGATAATTGTCTTTGTTAGTGGAGCTGTTGAAAATTAGTATTTTTTTTGTTTCAGAGGGATGAATCTGTATTCCCATGGGGCGATGGTCGTCAAAAAATTTAGGTCGGAACTGGGCGGTCTCAACAAATTGGAGAAAATTTGGTGTACACACTTCATAGACACGATGCAGCCCAAGTTTATGCCTTTGCTTAAGTAACCATCATAAGGCTGGACAGGTGGGTTGGCCACTAAGCAAAGAACTTCCGACTTTCTTCTTTCAGACTAGAGGCCATTGCCAGTAAGTGTCGCATTGATCCCTGAGTATCTCGCCATAGCAGGCCTCCAACCGCTTCAAAATTATTTGATTGACAACCATTGATTCCCACACAGAGCGCCTACCATCACTGCCTAGTAGCTCTCAGCGGTGTTCCTTCTTCAAATGTCATAGTTTCGATTTCGGTTAGCCGACTATGTCACTTTATTTACAATTTGTTTATTTAAAAAACGATTTTACTATCTTAACAAAACATTTAAAAATTCATTGCCTCTGTATTACATGCAAAAGCTTTTAACGAAGTTGTTTCTTCGACCAAGTCGAAGCATAGATAAAAACAATGCCAGTGCGGCTGCTTTATGTTTCGACAGAGATACGTATCAGGCTAAGCGGAACTTATCACCTAAATTGATTTACAATGTTAACCTAAAATTATTATTGCCTAACACAGAGACTGATACAATAAATTAAAATATTTACACATTGAAAAGAGGGGCACTGTTTCTCTTACGTACGAGCGCGTATCCAACTAGATGAACTCGAAGCCTTCGTACTTGTACTCGGTCTCAATGCGCTGCTCGGGCAGCAGTGTTTTGCCGTTGACATCGAATGACGTGATGAATGTCGAAGTTTTGCCGTTCAGCTCCTCCGATTTGATGGCAACGATAATTCGATCATTGCTGCCCGGTAGGAACTTAAAGCTAGAGAAACCATGAGTGGGTGCTGTGTTTGCTGGAGCCAAAGGCACGGTTTGGATTTTAGCAAAGGCTTCATCCGCGGAGACGAGCACGTTGCAACCCATGTGCTCATCGCGTGTTTCATTGTACCTAAAAGCAATTTAATCAATATCAATCAATGGCCACCACAAACCACATCTGTCTTACTTTTCACTTGAACATCTTCGCGGTAGGAAGAACCAGCGCCGATGCTCTTCCGACCAGACGCCACTCTCGTGTATCATATAACCGGGCCATTTAATTTGTTGGGACTCTTGGCGCAGCACTTTGAAGTTGTCGGCCCAATTCAGGGAGCGCACGGCACCCGTTGCTGAGATCAGCTTCACATACATTGGATTCTCGTTCTCAAAGTCGCCCATGCTTGTCGTCCATTCCTTACCCATAGAGCCGACATAGAGACTCTGCTGCTTAACCGTTGCCCACTCTGATTTAAAGCCCTTGGAACTACGGCCGTCGCCGTCAAGTAGTATGACCCAAGGCACTGGTTTGTCATACAATAATTCGTACACCAAACCAGTGCGATCGTCAAACGTCAGCAGTCTGCCATTGAACGTTACCAATTCCGATAGTTCCATGCCGCGACCTTTTAAAGCAAAGCTTGACTCTAGCGAAATTGGTGGGCCATCGTCCCATGTGATTTTGATTTCACTCCTCGCGGCCGCATAGCTCAAGTGACCCTTCTTCAGATAACTGCGCCAAACGCTACTGCCATCGTCCTTGAGCGTCTTAGAATTTGTGTCCAAATCGGCTACCATTCCTATACGATAGCTAACTACGCCACCCTTGGACACCAGGGGCGTTGTCAGTGGATATGTCGTATTATACGCACTCGGGAGCACACCCGATTTTATGGTACTGGCGCTAACTACATTTCTCAGCCATGATGCTTCCGACGATGAACGCGAACCTGTGCGCACGTAGAAAAACAAAATAAACAAAGTGCAGGCACAGAACACAAGTAAAGCAAAGTGGTAGTTAAAGCGTAATGTGCGGTTCCCAATTCGGTAGGTTGGGGGGGTACGCAATGCAGAACGCCAATCTCGCGTGTACATCACGCTGCGTGGCGCAGTCGTGGTTGCTGTTGACGTCGTCGTTGTGTTTGCCTCTAGTGGGTCGTAAGCAATGGAGCTATGCTGCTGTCTTGAGCAAGATTTTGTGTAGACGTGGCTGTAATTTTTGGCGCTCGTACGTGTGTACCTCATTTAGAGGGCCCCGCGATTTCTGCACATGAGCGTCCTTTTTTATAGCTGTTAACTATATAGATGTTGCAGGAGCGTACCTTAAACTAATTTGTTATCGCGCTGGGTTAAACGTTAGCAATTTTTGTTTTTGTTTTTTTTCACTCGCATAGAAACAGCTGTTTAGACGCATAGTGCTTCAAGTGCTAACGCAGCTGTTACCAGCATTTGTATCAGAGACTGACTACGTCAAATATATAATATGCACACGAATAATTTATTAACAATAATGTTTTAATGCGGGAAAAGTAGAAAAGCATGTTACAATTTTTTGTTTTTACACTCGGAGTTTAGCAGTTGCATGCCACTGATTGCATACAGTAATCGATGTTTTATCGACAGCAATACCGATAGTGTATACGTCTGCTTTTAACACTAGCAGCTTATAGTGACCAGTTCCTTCTCTTACCAACACTCACACGCAAAACATCAACACGTGCTGCGTCTTTTGGATTTTGCTAAATTTTTTATAAAGTTTAGCAAAAATGCGCATTGAAACGTGTTATTTTTGCTCAAGCAAAATTTATCCTGGTCATGGGGTGCAATTTGTAAGAAACGACTGCAAGGTAAACTCGAAATGTTCTTAATTAAATCAGCATATTAGCAGAACACGTCCTCAATTGTTTTATTCACGTTTTCTAGATCTTCAAATTCTGCCGCGGCAAATGTCACAAAGCCTTTAAACGCAAGAAGAACCCACGCAAGGTGCGCTGGACTAAAGCACATCGGAAAGCGGCCGGCAAGGAATTGGCCATCGATCCGGCATTCGAACTTGCGATGCGTCGCAATGTGCCAGTCAAGTACAGCCGTGAGACATGGCAAAAGACGCTCGATGCCATCAAGAAAGTCACCCAGATCAGAGAGCGCAGACAGGGACAATTTGTTATGGATCGTTTGCGCAAGGGTCGTGAAATCGAAATCGAAATGGATGTTAAGGATGTTCAGCGTAATATGTCACTCATACGTTCACCTGCTGCTGGTCTGAAAGAACGCCGTGCCAAGGAGGAAGCCGAGGCCGCTGCCATGGAGGAAGATCTGCCTGAAGAGGAGATTAGCTATGTGGATGCACGTGAGCTTGAGAAGAAACTAGAAGAAGGTTTCATGGACGATGAGGAAATGGAAATGTTAAAGGCATAAAACACGCGCACACATCAATTTGCGCATTTGCGGAGAGGGGGCTCGTTATATTTAAGTTTAGTTTAGTTGAAAAAACAAACCTATTTTTCTGTGTGCGGCGTGGAGCTTGCGGAATGAATGAATATAGTTAACGTTTCAATGTAATTCGAATTGGGTTTTATTTATTTAACTTAATCCAAACGAAAATGTAAATTGAAATTAGTTTCCACCCTCTAACGTGAACGCCGCTAACGAGAAGGTTTGCTTTGTGCGCTAAGAGACGATGGTAGGGGAAAAACTGGCGCACAATAATTGGATTAGGCCAAGTCTAAGTTGTCTCTTATACTGATTGCTACAACACATTTGCCACCAGTTGGATTTCATCATCACACTCGGTCGGTTGGGAGCTTCTTTGCTTTTCACAATGCGTTGTCAAAGTGAGTACGTTTTTATAGAATATTTTCTTGTACTAACCTAGACACTTGCTCAACTTCAGAGGTGCTGACAATGGGTGCCGTCATCATTGTCATAATTGCAATGCTTTGGATGCTTATTTGCGCGCTACTAGAAGAACGAATACCCAATGCTTTGCCGTTGAGGAACGGTTATACCTTTGACTATGTTGTAGGTAAGTGGCGTTGCATCAATAGTGGACTACCTAGAAGCGCCTTAACTTCGTTGTGATTTCAGTTGGTGGCGGCACTGCAGGCTCTGTGCTTACGGCACTACTAGCTAAACACAGTAACTGCACAGTACTCCTCATAGAGGCTGGTGGCACATTTGGCTTACTCAGCAGGATACCATTGTTGACCACATTACAACAACAAGGCATCAACGATTGGGCTTTTCTCTCCGTGCCACAGAAGTACTCGGGCAAAGGTCTCGAAAAAGCGCGTCAAAGTTTGCCGCGCGGTAAAGGACTCGGTGGCTCAGCACAACTGAATTATATGATACACTTTGGTGGACACGAAGCGGACTTTGATGCTTGGGCCAACCATTATAATCTCAGCGATTGGAGTTGGACGAAAATGGCACAATTTCTGTTGGCCGCCAGTGCCAAAAAGCACGAAATGTTTGAAATACCAAGCAGCTACTCAAAGCTAACCAAGGCACTCGCTGAAGCCGAGGTAGAATTCACGCACAAACCGTGGATATTCCGGCGTAGTCGTTACGAGGTGAAGCGCGGCTTGCGGCACGCGGTGTTCCACAGATTCCTGCAGCCAGTGCTTAACAGTAGACAACTACGCTTGCTTACCAATGCGTTGGTCAAGAAGATCATTCTATCTGTGCCGGAAGCCAGAGCCAAGGCTGTACTCGTGGGCGTCAAGGATGAGAGCACGCGCAAGGAGCAACTGTTTCATGTTGGTGTACGCCGTGAGCTTATACTCTGCGCGGGTGCCTATCAAACTCCGCAACTGTTGCTCGCCTCGGGCATTGGCGATAGCGCGGCCTTGGACAAATTAAAGATTCCGGTGCAACATCAACTACCGCGCGTTGGTAAAGGCTTGCACGATCACCTCAATATGCCACTCTTCGTAACTATTGATGTTGTGGGGCCAACGCTGAATCGAAAAGCGCTGCTCGATCCATTTAGTCTGCTTAGTTATATCACCTCGGGCACTGGTCATTTGGGTAACTTTGGTGTCGTGGGTCAAGTGAGCGCCTACACAGAGCCAAGCTATATGCTAACATTCTTTGGTGCCGGCGCAATCGATGAGTCTTCGCTCATGTCTATTTCCAATTTCAAACCGGCTGCCTTTCGTGCACTCTTCCCACGCTACTACAACACTTCACAAGAGGGTCTCGTGCTCATATCCAGTTGCCTGCAGCCCAAGTCACGCGGCACAGTCACCGTGGCGAGTGAGAGTATGCGCCGGAATCCTTTGGTTGATCCCAACTACCTAAGTGAGCCGTCGGATGTCAATTGCACAATTAAAGCCATCAGAACCGCGGTCAAGGTTTGTGGTATCTCAGATTGTAATTATTCTACAACTGTAAACTTTCAAACATTTCAGCTCATTAGCTCGGCCTCCTTTGCACCTCTGCGCCCACGCATACAATGGCCGAAGCTAAAGGAGTGTGCCCAGTATGGTCCCTTCGAACGCGACTTCATTGAGAACACGCCTTCGTTTGAGTACTTGGAGTGCCTTATGCGCCACTTGGGTCTCAGCTCGCATCATCCCGGCGGCAGCTGCTCTATGGGCACCGATGCCAGCAACAGCGTTGTCAATGCGCAGCTAAAGTGAGTGCTTGTGCTTGTTGGCGCTATCTTTAGTTCTGTTCACCTTCAAAAGATTTTTCTTCCAGAGTACATGGCCTGCGTAATTTGCGTGTGGCGGACGCCAGCGTTTTACCCACGCCCATCTCGGGCAATCCCAACACGGTTGTGGCTGCGGTGGCTTTACGCGCTGCTTCTTGGCTACTCAAAGATGAACTGCAGGCAAACGGCGGCCGTTAAAATATTTAAAATTGTTTACGAATAAAATAATTCAACAACTTAGTCTATGTAGATACAATTTTTCCGCATTATGGAAATTCCCCTATTTATTGTCATAGACGTTACGTCCATGGCTTGTAATTTAAAGCAACAACAAACGATGCGAACCGCATATCGACGCAGACGGAAAATAAGTGGCATGCCTAATTTTGTTCAAGTTCAATATCGTGTTTTGCTCCGTCTGTAGGGTCACTTCTCTCTCGTTTGTGTACCGCTCTGAACGCGAATTATTTTCGGCGGCGTTATGCGTCGCTCGCCATCGCCATTGTGTCTATGATAATTGAAGGACGCAGCTTATCGTTTATCTTGATGGAAAGTGCTTTTTGCGCTGTTGCTCGCACAGCTATTCGAGCGTGTGTGTGTGCAAAAGAAATTATATTTTCGAACTTCGAAACTAAAATTTTTAAGAGCAAAGTGCATGTGCATCTTTGTAAAAAGGCAACGCGTGGCTGAAGAATTTCAAGGTTCGAACTTCGAATTTTTAGCCATAGGTTCAATTTTAAATATAAGTGCGAATTTCGAACAATTAAAATTTTCAAACCATTGTACTCACTTCCAACTATTGTAAAACATTTTCAACCCACAGTCATTTATTTCTGGCACAGTCGTTCGAATTATCAGTTTAACATGTTCTGTGTGCAATTGACTTACGAAATTAAATTTTCGAAGTTCGAAACTAAATATTTTTTTAAAAATTCATCCTAAGCTTCGGTATTAGGTTAGCATACAATTTATAGATCCACTGTAATGTGTTCCTCGCATAGCCATTCGATTTAGAGGCTCGCATTCTTTGAGTGAATGACTAACGAATTTGAGTTCTCGATCTTCGAAACTTTAAAAATTTCTTGGGATTTGTTCAATTTATTAAAAAATCACTTCCTCATTCACTCCTCTACTTAAATGAATGGCGCTGATCTATATAAAAAAATAAATTTTCGAAGTTTTGGCTTGTCTAGAAATCAAAGTCACTAATCCATTTATGCTTCTTCTTACTGTTTCAGTTATTCGAATACTCAGTCCTACGGATTTTATGAGAGAAATTTTCGAATTTCGAAATAAAAAATTTTTTATCGAATTTTCGTATAGAATTTCCATTCTTTAGAAAAAATGGCTTGCCATTGAACTGTTCTGATGGGCGGCCACCACCGCGTCTGTTTTTTTCACTACTGGCAGCGCGCCAGTTAATTGAGTTAAATGTCTGAATGAGTGATTGACTCGCATCTCTGATTTTGGTGCATACAACAAATCCCACATGTGACTCGACAGTTGTGCTTCACAGCGTTTCGGGTTCAAATCGCTTGGATCGCGGCAATAGTTATGAAAAAATTCGCCAAAAAATCTAAAGTTCCCGCTGTTCGAAGCGTACTAGCATAGTTTTGTGCGTGTTAGTATGCGAGAGTTTTGTATTGCAAAAATATCAGTCAAACATTTAAAGAGGCTGTATGTGCACTAAAAAATATACGCATACATAAATCAACAATAGTAAATGCGCTTTTCGAGATTTGTATGACATAATTACTCGATTCCGTAAAACCAATAATTGGCGCACTCTGATGCGTTGCGAAATGTGATCAGTTCGTTTGTTGACAGCGTCACGGATGCAATCAATGAAACACACACACATAGATGTGGGAAAAGTAGACAGATAAACCGTTATTTGGCCAAACAAGTGTCAGTTGTTGAATGAATTGCCGATTTTCCCCATTTCCCCATGAATGAATGAGTTCAATTTAGAGCATGCGATTATCTAAAAACTTGCGCATGCATATTTTATAGCATAACATTGAGGCTGCTTTATTTGTCGCATGCGATAATCTGGCATTCAATTTTAATGCATTGAATTTTGCTGAAGTTCTTGGTCACTTTGCATAAGTTGTATGCGTTTCAACTGGTTTTTATAGAGTGCAGGCAATTATGACTTTGACATGACGTTTGTAACATAGTGAAGAAGGTGGCGGCGGACGCATAAATTATATATTAACTACATGTACCTTTCCATATAGAAAAAGAAAGTGGTGGGGTTGAGGTGCTCAGATCAACTAGGCTAGTTATGTGTAGATGTCTACAGCTGTTCTTTCGAATATCTGTGCTTTTTCACATCTATGAATACACAAACTAGTGGACCCGCTTTTCAATATAAAGCCGTATATTTATTGGAATTTACCGCTCGTTTACATTCACTGGAGGCTTTGGT
Source organism: Cacoxenus indagator (assembly GCA_035041755.1). NCBI lineage: Eukaryota > Metazoa > Arthropoda > Insecta > Diptera > Drosophilidae > Cacoxenus > Cacoxenus indagator. The sequence continues at coordinate 2,929,987 of JAWNKX010000242.1, forward strand.
CTAGCAAAGTTTATCCTTTTGTAGGCAAACTAATTAATTAGCATTTGAGCTCGGGAGAAGAAGTTGCCTTTATATAAACTTCTTATATGAAAAACCTTTTCATTACTAGGCAATAGAACCTAGACATGAACTTATGTGTTATTGGATCACACACAAGTCATTGTACAAACTCAGGCCTTTATAGGGAATTATTTATGTTTAATAATCTATGGGCCTTATAAATTAGCTGTGGAAATTTTAAGAACCTAAATTACCATTTATTCCACATGTTAAGACATGCTTTAAAATAAATTCTTTGCGCTTGAAGGGGGCTAAATTTTCTGCATAACCAAAGTCAAAATATAATCTTGATTAATTTTAAGCCTTCACCAAATGTGATATTTCTGGAAAAATGTATGTTTCCATGTCAGTTTTGCACAAAAAAAAAAAAAATAATAATAATATATAAATAAATGAAAAAAGTCTCATCAAATCAGAATAAGTAAATTGGATGAGCGACTACGGTTTATTGTGTGTGCCGCGTCGGCGGCACACTGACTCAGACCGCTGCTTAAGTACCAATAAACGAACACGTCTGTCGCCCTTTCTCCTTGTGTGAATGTTTCAATATAAAGCCATTATGCAATTGTCACTTATAAACACCACCACACACATAGCAGGTCCACTAACAACTCAACTCAACTGAACTAAACTCAACTGATCTGTTCCCTGGGCGCTACGCGCAAAAGCCACAGATTTAATATAATAAAATCTAACGAGCTCAGTTGCCGCGATAATCGTGCGAAGTGCACTTCATGTCGTGTGAGTAAGTCGCTTGTGGTACGCTTGCATTTCAAACGTGATCCTTTTCAGCGTAGTCCGTAAAACGGTAGACCGAACAGCCGTATACCACATAAGTCGTTGTCAGCGTAGACAGCATTATGTCTGACATAGCAAGTATTCTGGCCGATTTGCAGCGCTTCTCATGGCCCGACTATGTCGTCTTCGTGTCGATGTTTCTGCTCTGCATAGCCATCGGCATTTATTTTGGCTTCATGAAGAAATCCATGTCGGAGGCGGAGTACATGTTGGGCGGCCGTAATATGCTTGTGGTGCCCATAGCCTTTTCACTGGTGGCTAGCTTCATCTCAGGCATAACGCTACTCGGACTACCAACGGAGGTTTATTCCTATGGCATACAATATCTGTATGTCTCGCTCGGTGTGCTAGCCATGGGCTTGGTTATGGGCGTATTTTATTTACCCGTATTTCACGACCTAAACATAACATCGACCTATGAGGTGAGTTTGAGTTGCTTGTGAATGTGAACGTCGGACAGACATAATTTTTGACTGGTCCACAATTGTAGTACCTCGAGCGGCGTTTCGATCGGCGTTTACGCATGTTCGGTTCTATCATGTTTACAATCATGAATGTGAGTAGCTTTTAATATCCAATTTGGTGTGAGCCATTCCAGAAGCATCTTACCTTTCAGATTGGTTATCTTCCCATTGTCATTTATGTGCCAGCCTTAGCCTTCAATCAGGTAACAGGAGTCGCTGTGCACACAATAACGCCGATCGTTTCCATCATTTGCGTGTTCTATACGAGTCTGGTGAGTGGCCAAATTATTTATAATTAATTTTAATAAAATAAAAATAAATAAAAAAATAAAATTACCTAATTATCGGAGTCAAGCGCAATTTGCAGGTACAATATACAATACAAAATAAACACTATGACCGAAATAGCTTTTTGTACCCAGCTTACATTCCTCTTCTTTAGATCATTTTTTAAATCGTTCCTTAGATCATTCTCTAGATCATTATTTAAATAGTTCTTTAGATGGTTGTCTCCTCGGTCAATCATTTTCCTATAGGCCAATCTTCTTCATAAAAATAACAGATAATTAGAGACAGACCTGACATATAGAAAGGCCTTACTAAGCGAGATCTAATTTGGGAGCGTACCCACCTCATATTCTTAAGAATCAATCGATGTAATAAGCTTGGCCTTTTTGTACTAAATAAATAGCTTGTATTCGTAGTCATCAACGAGATTAGTTAAAAAAATAAGGGGACTTTTTATTGCGCCTTGCCAATCATCAATTGTGCCAAACCTTCAAGGCCTTTTTTAACGTATATCAGATGGGCCTATATCAAGCGCATTACTACGATCTAATGTGGTTTTTTCTCCTTAAAGATCTTTACACTTTGATGCTGAAACTCTCATCTACTTCACAGGGCGGTCTGAAGGCAGTCGTCTGGACAGATGTTGTACAGGCGGTGTCCATGCTGGGCGCACTCATATTGGTCGCCGTCAAGGGCAGTCTTGATGTGGGTGGCGCCAGTGTGGTACTGCAGAGCGCTTGGGACTCGAAGCGTATAGAAGCACCAGAGTGAGTCCAATAGAGTTGATCCACAGCAAGCAACAAACCTAAGCTACTTTTCATTATTTGCAGTCTGAGCATTGATCCAACTGTGCGTCACACGCTATGGTGTCTCTCCATTGGTGGCGTCTTCTATTGGACGCAGACGAATGCCGTTTCGCAGAATATGATACAACGCTACTTGGCGCTGCCCACACTGGCGGCGGCACGCAAAGCGCTTTGTATTTTCTGCGCCGGAGTGCTGCTGTTGATGGCACTCTGCGGCTACAATGGGCTGCTGATCTATGCGACATACAAGCACTGCGATCCACTGACGACAAAGGTGAGTGACTACTTTGGTGTACAAGAAGATTGCAATCCTTTCCAATGTCAACCACACAGCTGGCCAAGGCACGCGACCAGTTGTTGCCACTCTTCGTTATGGACACCTTGGGCGAGTTTCCCGGTCTAACGGGTCTCTTCATTGCTGGCGTCTTCAGTGCTGCACTAAGTTCACTGTCGACCTGCCTGAACTCGATGTCGGCCGTTGTGCTGGAGGATTTCATTAAACCGTTTGTGAAGAAACCACTTTCATCAAAGGCAATCAATTGGATTATGCGACTCGTCGTTGTCGGCGTCGGTGTGCTCTGCGTGGGTCTTGTCTATGTAGTGGAGCACATGGGCACGGTGCTGCAGCTGACAATGAGCCTGGAGGCCATAACAAATGGACCACTATTTGGCGCATTCACCATTGGCATTTTTATGCCCTGGATTAATGGCAATGTGCGTATCGTATTGGAATCGGGGGTTAACGAATTTATATAAACACTTTTTTATTCGCACACAGAGTGCACTCACCGGCGGCATACTTGGTGTCATTGCCATGTCATGGATCAGTCTAAATGCGCAGTGGGCCATCGCCAGCGGCGCTATACGCTATCGCACTAAAATGCTCAGCGTCGATCAATGTGATTACCAATTTGAAGTGTCTAAGCTGACGCCTGCCAATTCGACTATGTTCGCAGCCTCGCCGGCGTGAGTTTGCAGCAATGAGTAATGAGTACAGTAAACACCGCTACAATGCGACTTCTTACAATTGCAGTGATGTCTTTCCACTTTATCGCATCTCCTACATGTGGTATACCTGCGTGGGTGCGCTCATTACCATCGCTGTCGCTGTACTGCTGACCTTCATCTTTGGCAGCAATCAGCCAAACACAATCGATCCAGTCTTGCTGACGCCCTGCATACGCAAATACTTCAAAGCGAAACATTACGATACAACAACGCTTAATCAAAAGGTAGCCATATTCAGTTAGCCATATCTACGCTTCATTCAGAATTCTTATCTAACAATCTTGCAGCATATTCTCAAAGCGGACATTCCAATAAAGCAGAAACTACGAGTCGATGAGATCGCACTCTGATTACGCGGCGATGGGCGATGCGCGTTTAATTATTAATTACTGTACACACTTCATGCATAATTTGTAGTTCCAATTACCAGAAACAAAACAGAAAAAAGACAAAAAATAAATACAAGAAATATAACCTTAAGTAAACAAAACACAGAGCTTGCTTGTTTATACAGACGCCACCAGCAGCAGTCAATCTTAGTCTTGCCTTGGCGGCGCAGCGTGGGCGTCGCCAGCCGCGTGTTGCCGTTGCTGACGACTGGCAGCAAAACTGCGTTGCCACTTGCAACTCTTGCAACACAAAACAATCAATTTTAAGTAGCATTGTTTTTTTCTTTATTATTATTATTCTTTTTATTATTTTTAATTTACTTGTCGTACAGGAGTACGTGAATTTATGTTTGGCATTCTCAACGCTTTTGGAGTTGATGAATTGACTTCGTCAATTTACAATTTAATCAAAACAAAATATTTTGATTGACGCCTTACAATGGAAGCTGCCAAAACATGATTCACAAAAAATGTTTTAATTTTTTTCTTCTTGTTAAAAACCAACTACATTTTTTGCAAATTTATTCGCCGCATTTTAGTCTCTTTAGCGTTGACAAAGACGCGTGGCATAAATTTTGGCACAAAGCGTTGTCTATTGTTTTCCACTTGACGTGCCAATACAATTAATAATTATTACATTTATTATGATTTTATTTTGTTTGCAACATCAATACTAAATTGCTATATATAATACATGAATCAAGTAATTGCACATCATTATTTAGATCTCGCTTAGCGGCCACAGCCTAGCCTCGTGTTGTATTGCTCGGAGTGGCGTTTGTCATGGCAAATCAATCATTGCTTAATTGCACTACATATGTGGAGAATATTTGTTTATTTATGTCTCATAATGGCTTCATTAGTGAACAATGTGCTAGTGAGTTGGCACAAATGCTACATTCTATTTATAGTTGCATCCAATATTTCAAAGCAGGGATCAATGAAAAAACGAAGACCATACATGTGAGTAAAGAAAACAATCTCAAATTTAATTAAAACATTCAATTAGATGCGAGGGTAAGAGATGAGCTGACTCGAATACATGGGCTTTCCATTTTTGATTATATCAGATCAGAATTGTGCTAGGTCGCGTAATATGAAATTTGCAGAAATGAAAGCATGTGGGTTGACAGTATACTAATACAAGGAGTAGGAGTTTAGAATAAAGTCTCTTTAGGATTCCAATGTAAGAGTAAGAGGTCCAGACCGTATGACAGTACTCGAAATTCAAATTTTAAACCCAGGATACTTTTTCACTGATCAGAATTAATGCAAGCTTTTAATAATCAACTGCTGTAACAAAAAAAAAGGGCTACAGATCATGGTCAAAGTTGCTTGCACAATAGAATAATATGATTTTAGAAGAAAAAAAATACTTGGGTTTAAAATTGCTGAAACTATTGTAACATTAAATTTTTGTTCCCACTCACTCCTCTTCGGAGCATAGAACCATCTTACAATATTTGAGACTTTTGTTGGTTTCGTAAATCGATTAGTCTCCATCTAACATAGATTGTTGATGAGAGTGCCAACTGACGCCGCCAAGCATCAGAGCCTACACAAGAGTTTGTTGGTTGGTATGCGAATGCGGTTTCTTGTTGAATTCTTTTCTTGGCCACCATGCCCACGCACGTGTGCCGGGCTCTTCCTTCTTATACACAATACCTCTTTCACTAGATCTACTCAGATCGTTTTCCATAAATCCCAAAGAATGTTGACAACCAATGAAATTCATACATAATAAATTGTGTTACCCACATGCTGAGCTTAGTGCTTTGATTAGTTGAAGTTCTCAAGTCTGTGCAAACACAAAAGTATACTTTGCTTATGCAATTTGAAAGATACTTGACAACTCGACTCGAGGCAGGAAACAATCAAAATTGATGACTTTTTGGCAGCAGAATCAGTCGATGACAAAATACATTCAAGGTTTTTCTGCTGCTGCTGCTGCGCTGGCACTCAGAAGATTAACAGAATCTGTTGAATGCGGCAGATGCGCAGCAAAAGAGTCACTTTGAACTTATTTAAGTAAATTAAATAACAAGAGTAATGAGTACAATAAACCTAACAACAACAAGCGTATGTGATCTATTGTTTGAAGATATAGTTTAACATTAAACGAAATGCAAAGCGTTACCTCAGCGAACCTAAGCAAGTTCGTGCCTTGAATCTTTCGTGTTTATTTTAAGAGCGCCTGCAGGCCTTAAGACGGCGTCTCCGAGCACCCACACGACTTACACGTATTTGGAGTAAGGCTAGCGTTTTTTTCAATTGCTTTTGCTTTTTCTTTTTTAATTTTATTTATTTTTATTTATTTTTATATGTTGACAATTAACGTAGTGGTTCGTTTCCCTTACGTTGCTGTTGACCTTTTGGGTTTCTTTGCTTTTTCTAGCGAATTGCGAGCAGCTTTAAACTACGAGTACGTGTAGCACAATGAGCAGCCAAGTTGAATTGCAATTTGAAGTTCACTCGTTATTTGAACAAATGAACAACAAAAGTCTCGTTAAAGTCGAAGAAGATCAATGCGATTGGTATCAGCAATGGCAGAGGCAGCTACAAAAGTGGCAACAACAATGGCAGCAACCGTCGCAGTGATAAGCTCTTTTATTTCTATTATAGACACAGAGAGGTTGTAGTAAAAAAGAAAAATAATCATCTTTTCGTATACTTCATATTGCCATTGAAGTGCGGGTGTCACACGATGCTGCCACCACTGCTAAGGTCAATGTTATGATTTCGTGTCGCCTATGAGGCACATCAATAACAATAGCAACAACAACCATTTGTCCGTCCGCTGACCGCTACACGTATTAAAATCGCCATCATAATCATGAGCATGATCAACGCCAATAAATGGGCGACCTTGTCGCATTGTTCTTTTTGACAAATTTGTAGCGTCGTTGAGTCTCGTCAAGTGATGAGAAAAATCTCAATTGCCGCTTGAGGCGCGCGAGTAAGAAGACACTTCAAAATGAGCTCAGCGTCGAGTTAGTAATTTTTGTTTTTTTTTTTTAATTTAATTTTTATTTCATTTGATTTTCTCTTCCAGTTTGAGATGAATTCGTCTTCAACATTAGTCGAAGCTTTAGCCAAGTTCTATGCGCGCAAATAGCCGTCTATAATAAATCTCGCAGCTACGCGTTAAGCTGACACTTCTGACAGTTTTTTCTGCTTCTTCTTTCTTTCTTGAAAATACCACGCTCTTTAATGATTCTTCTGTTTCTTCTTCTTTTGCTTGTATTTCACAAATTGCGCTTACGTAATGGTCTTTATCAGCTTTGGCTCATTAAAAGGGAGAATGTCTGCTGACACAACGGCTTCCCTTTTGTTGGCTTGCGAGTTGGCTATTTGTGTGGCAGCAGCTGACAGCTCAGCTTGTGGGTGCTTGCAACAGCTTCTGTGAATACTTTCACTTTTTTCGGGTTTTTTAATATTTTTTTTCTTCTTCGTCATATCTTTTAACACCGTTCAATTCGACTTGGCGCATGCTTTGTTAAATAATAATAATCATATTTGCAGCTTATTTCTTACGCACTTTCAACTGGCATTTAATAAACGTGTGAATTTTGTTTTTGTGGCCTTTGTTGTAGTCTTTTTGCTCACTCAGCCACAGCACACGCAGCAATGACGACGCCGCTTAACTTGTGACGATTTGAAGCGAACTCAACAGCAACAGTTGTCGCCTTATTTGATTAACCTTGGATAATTAACGAAAGCACTTATTCAATGCGCTGCTGAGAAGCTAAAAATAAATATAAAAAAATAAATAAAATAAACCCAGAAACTAAAAAGGAACACATAATGAAAGCAGATACGCAAGAAGCTCAGCAGTTAATAAGTTACAATTACGACCTCTTGATTTGAGCAGCTGAAAGTGCGTGATTTGATTTAGTACAAAAGGAAAACTCTATTATTACCAAGAACAACAAGAATAAGAATTAACTCTAGGCAACATTTTTTAAATCCTTACAAAGTCTTGAAGTTTTCGAGATCGATAAAGTGGCTTTACAAGGCAACGCATTCCGCATTCACGGCAACACAAAGGGCTTATGATTGGTTTAAGTGTGATGATTACTGCCAACAGCAGTCGGTCGGTACCTACCTAAAGCTAATCACAAAAATCTGTGCTGTTTTTCTACGCCCGTTGTAGCAAGAAAGGAAGTATACTACAACAACAAGATAAATATTAGAGACAAATTTCTATAGCAATCACATCTTGTTCTGAAACCAATTCAGACAAATCTTATCCCAGCGGAGACATAAATTTATTTATTTATTTTTTTTTGCTTTCTTGACATATAAACAATAACATTAATCACCATAAACTGCATGACATATTTGTATGATTAAAAATAATTACGAGTCTATATAGAATTAAACTACACTATGGTGGTGATAACAGATGTGCCTTTAATTCATAGACTCAGAAGGCTACTATTACTTTCTTAGGGGTATTGCCTTTTCAGCCACTGGATGCATCAACAGTTTTCTTTGGTATCAAATGCTGGAGAAGTTAATTATCTTTAAAACGCAGGTCTTCTTTCCGATACAAACTCAATTATGTAAATGTCACATAATATTTTCTAGCCAGAACTCAGACCTCTCTTTAAAATCATAGTGATTTTAGAAGTAGATTGAAGATTCTAATCGCAGTAACGAAATCAATATGTAGACCAGAAATCTGGCAAGGGCTTTCTTAACCTGAGTTACGGTACCAAAATAGAACTAGTGCACTAGTACTAAGCTGAACACACCGCAGTCAGCTCGTTTTCCCCAAGCTGTATCAAAAAAATATGCATCATTCCAACTAAACTCGATTGGAAATTATTCTCATTATAGATCATTGTAACACCTCGGATGATCTGTTCCCCATCTCTTACTCTGTAACAGGAAAATGATGATGCGCCACAGTCTGGTCGCTGGTTATACTGGAAAATATCAAAAAAGTATACAAAATCCTTTTGAAAAAACGTTAAGTGATTTTACAGGAGATAGCTAACAATCTAAGCATATTAAAGGAATGTGTGCGCTTTATTGTGCATGAACATTTGTCGAATTCAAAAACGAGTATCCGCAACAAAAATATTTTGGTTATATTGGAAAAAATGAAAATAAATGCAGCAAAATATTGAGAACTCAATTGTGTTTTCATACAAAAGTTGAGCATAAAAACTTCTTGCACAGAGCGGCACTGTAATTATGATTCGGCTGGCACAGTTGTCTAGCAACGAGATAGTTAAGAATAACAGTCAGCAGAGGAAAACAAACATAGTTTGCCACTTTGTTTAATATATATACATAGTAGTTAGTTTATAGATTATTTTCTTTATGACAATTTAAAATTTTATTTTTTATTTGATCCGTTAGCCTAGTAGCATGTGCTATGATTGCCGTTCCAGAGTTCGCGCTTCAAATCCCACAGCAGTTTATTGCGTTTAATGTTAATTGCTAGGTTTTAAAAAAATACATGCATATACAACAAAACTATTGTTATAGTTGTTTCAATGCAGTTGTTTCTCTTATGAAGATTTTTCTTTGAAGTGTTCTAATTCACAATCAGTTCCATAAATGTATTTTGGGTCGGCGTGCGGTGTAATTTTATTAAAGTTCGTATTTGTTTGCTATTGCAATGCTTTCTGGTTTTTCGCTTATCGTTTTTGTTAGGACGCTCTCAGTTGTTGTTATATTTTTTATATGAATATCTTTTTTCTTATTTTTGTTTTTAATGATTTCTGGGCATGTGTGGTATAATAACATTTAGGTTATTGTTAAGTCCCTTGAAAAGTGAATCGATCTGAAGTTTTATTGTAGTCTCTAAAGTTTGTCTTTTATTGAATGTGGTGTTCCGGTGTTAATATTGTAAATGTTCGTTTTACGGCGGTTGGGGCCAATTCAGCCTATTAAAAACGGAATGTGTTTGCTATACAGCGCTTGTTGGATGCTTATTAGCAGTAAGATAACAGGTCTTAATGGCTTCTGATTTTTTGAAAAAAAAAACGTAATCTTTTGAGCGAATTATAAGCTCTATATATTTATTGTTCTTTGTCACTTGGCTGGCCGCCTTGGAAATGAACGTTGGAGCTCGGAAACAATGGCACAGCGAACTGTGTACATTGTGTCACAAATATTGAAAATGTAAATGTTACCCTAATTAAAATTGTTTTTGTAATCTTCATTGTAATTTTAATTGTTGTAATTTTAAACTACAATACATTTGTGCGTTAGACGACGTTCATTGGATAATTTTTAAGGCGCAACGTAAAACTCAAATCAATTACAAATGCAGCATACATCGGCTCATTCAGCCTTCTTTTGTGTTTTAGCTGAGATTTTATAATTTTTTCTTTTTGGCACACCTAAAGAAAACGAAGCAGAAAAACCGCACAACTGCAACCGCAGCCAACTTCACGTGCGACGAGTACCAACGGCAGGCTGCACTGCACCTGTTGCTGTGCTTCGCCGGAATGCGCTTGAGGTAACTGTTGGCATTCGTTATGAATTCTCAAATTCAGTGCATCTTCGATTCGATTTAATTACCAAATTAGCGAACATTTTTTAGTGTGTTTAGTCGAAGCTAATAAAAAAAATTTATACAACAAAGCAGAGCATATAATGAAGCACTACAAAAGATCTGCGCAGAAAAAAATTATCTTTTGCATTGAATGTCAAGTTTGAATGTCGAGAAAAAAGCAAGAAAAAACATATAGTATATTATAACAATTAATTACACTTAAAGCGCGCATGGCACACATGGCTTAGATGGCTTGTCTGTCTGACTGGAACATGAACTATACTGGAACTAAGCAATAATACTCAGCTTATCATTGTTATCTTAGTAAACTACAATTATTCTTAATGAGAGAACTTTAAAAGTGTCCAACAGCCCTGCTGCACCATAGTTCGTCAAAAAATGCTACCCTGCTACGCGACATGCGAATGCCAACGCTACTTGAGTAAATTAGTAGCTGTTACAAAGATAGACTTCTACAACACCCCACCCACACAGTAAGGTCGCTCATTCAGAACAGAACTGCGTGACGGCTGCAACGACTTCACACCAACGTCTTCTCACATATAAGATCGTAAATACCCTAAACATAAATTGTATCTAAGCACAAGTAACTATTCCCAAATTGACGTTACAAATATTTAAAAATGTCCTAGTCGATTGTATGTTTTGTTAATAAAATAAAGTAACACTACAATAAAATATTCTGATAGTACCAATTTTCTTGGTTGCGGTATCGCAGTTTTTCTTCTAACTTTTCGCTCTCTTATAAAATAAGTGTACGCTCACAAGTTACTCAGAAGATAGCTAACCATTTACAAAAAATCTTTTTAGTTCTTTTTTCTTTACATGCTTTATATAAGCTTCGCCTGTATGTTTGTAACGAAATCTTTGTACGAGTCTTTCACCCAACTCAAAGCGTCAGTTTAAACTGAAATCTTGCACACGTATCAAGTACCGATGACAATACAATAATTTGACAATTTTCTCTTTATGACCTAACCAGGATCATCAGCTTCAAATAAAAATGGCTAATTTTACTAGCGCCATCTAATGGCTAGCGCCAATAATGGTGGCCACATAACGCCTCTCTCGCTTGCACAGCACTGCACATGCAACATGGCGCTAGCCAAGTTTATAAATATAAATAATTTAGTTATTATTATTATTGACAATATTAATGAATGTAACAAATTGGTTTGATGAAAGTTGAATGTTGTCAGATGATGTTAAAATGCTTGCCAAAGACAGCTCCTTCAGAGAAGGAGCCTTGACGTACATGCACCCAAGGGTCATTAGAGTAAAGTCGCTTGAGGCTTCTCTTGGTGGTATTTGTAGCCAGAGCGCTTGTTAGCGCATTGACATAAGACGTTACCTAACTTGCGTACGCTTCTAAAAATGAACTCGATTCAAGGAACTTAAACTTTAGTAACTTAATTACTTAATTGCCTGGCGTGCACACATTAAGGTAGTTACAGCGCGTTGCTACCAAAAGCTCAAGAAACTGGAGTGGCTCCTCCGCCCATCGAATAAGTTATCTTTAACTAATAAAAGGCTCATCTATCTGCAAGTGGTGGCACCTGCTTGGCGCTACGCCATACAAATTTGGGGCACTACTGCTGCCTACAACATCAGAAGAGTGCAGGCGTGTCAGAGCAGGGCTCTAAGAAGATTTACGGGCGCCCCTTGGTACGTCCGCAACACCACGCTGCATAGGGCTCTTGCCGTGCCAACTGTTATGGAGGTGATTAATTCTCACAGCTGCAGCTATCACTACAGACTTTGGTCGCACCCAAATCCGCTGGCGTCCTCCCTCACCCGTGTCTCAACAAGGCGTAGACTGAAGAGGCTACACCCGCATGAACTCCCCCTATGAAGGATACAGCCTTCTATATCATTGCCTTTTCGGCGCAATTTACATCGTTTTTAATTTAGTATAAGTCTAATTTTTTTACGTCATTATTTTTTTTTTAATCAAACAAATGTGTTATGCAGTTTACTGCGTTAAATGTTATAATTTAATCAAGAAAAAAAAATTACTTAATTCAACATAGCATAACCTAATCTGACCATGACAAGTAAGCTATCGTATCAACTAAATTAACCTCATAACTAAAAGAAGTTAACCATAACTTAGCTCAGCTTAATCTAAACTAAATTTCCATGATGAATAATTATACTACCTAATTTTATTTAAATTGAACTCAAAGTAAACTAGGCTTAGCGTGGGTAACTTAGCGTAAGTATAGTAAGACGCCAAAGATCGTGGGTTCAAACCCCAGTTGTGTAGTATATCCGCCTATTTTATACGGCAACATAAAGGACCTATGTCTGGCCTAAGTAGAATGATAGACAATACCGTCGAAACCTAACCTAACCCCTAACCCAACCTAACTTAATCTAACTACTCCGTACTTCCTTCTTGCCTTTCTTACCAGTGTGGACAGTGGAAGAAATGGCCAATCTGGCGGCACTGCAGTATTTCATCCACTTGATGAAACATAAGCTAAGTTTGAACCCTCACAGAAGTGCAAAAAACTTCAAAAAAAAAAACAACAAATACTTCGATTGATCGACTATCGAAAAAAGAAAAAATTTTGAGCGAATTCGAAAATTTAAAAATTGACTAAAGCGCCAGCAGATTGGTTATTTCTCACACTGTGCAGCATTAAGGCAAACAGAAAGAATCATGTTTTCATTTTATTCAACCAATTCCTTAAATTCTTACGATGCCTCCTTGATTACCGAAGCCTTAAGGGAACTGACATAGTCTGCTGGCAGTAATTCCTGGACCTAACACTTAACCTCGAATGTTGTTCATCTTAAACTGGCCTGAGAAGCTTAAATTCTCACATGAAACTTTAGCCAACTAAAGCTAGTTCAACTCAAATAATGCAAATTAGTTTATTAATCGAGTGTAGGCGAGCCTGAGAACAACGTAAGCCAAAATTCAAAGCGTCGACTTGGGCGGCGTCTAAGCAACGCTCGTGGTCGGCGCGTCCACACGATGTTTCTGAGTGATGGGATGGCGCATCTTGGAGCTGACGACATAATTACACACATGTAACTCAACTATAACAACAAATGATACGGTACGTACGGTATATGTTGCGTGTTGCTGGCGCCCTGTCGTGTTCGACGGTCATTGCGGCTCAGCAAGTCATGCTGCATGAATCTATTTCTGATTTCATTGTGCGCTCAACGTCATCATCATCATCAATCGATTTAAATAGTCCGATTAGCTGGCCGGCGTTCAAATAAATCGTTTAAACTGAATGTTGATTGTTGTGTAATTACACGGCGCTAATAGCATATTTTCGAATCACTCCAAACGCGCATTAGTTGGTGCGTCAAGGACCATGTTTGCTGGAACTTTCATTTAAATTAAATTAATTTCAATTGCTTACAGATACTTTTCAATCCGTGCACGTGTGCGACTGGAATTGGGAGTGGGATTGAGAGTGCGCACTTTTACATAATAACAAATTATTTATATTATTATTTTTTTATTGTTATTTATGGGTCCGCAAGGTCAGTTTGATTGTTGATGCGCGAAAGTCTCATCGCTGCAGGCTTTAGGCGTTGCCCCATGGCAAGCTCGATTAATCAAACAAGCACAGGGAATTTTTATTTAATTAAAAAATAATTTTATGAAAATTTGGAAACTTAGCATGCCTAGAATTTTGGCATTTTCAAATCGACTTTATATCATTTCATTGTACGGAATATTTCATTCGAATTAGTACGGCAACATTTATTTTCAATATTTCTGCTTAAGCGCAGCTATTTCGACTATATAAAAATATATTATATACATAATAAATACAAACATATTTTATTAAACCAAGTGCAGCTTATCATGAATACAAAGGAAAGCAAGAGCGCAACCGATTTGCGCGATTTGGGTAAATTGCATGAAATGCTTAAGACCGAGGTTGAAAGTCTCAGCGCTAGTTGCCCTCTATCCGATGGTGAGAGCTGCGCCAGCGTCAGCGGCGCTATGCGCGGCAGTGTTAACTTTTGCCACGTTGAGCCGGACTTGTACGCAATGTCGAATAATAATGAACATGACGATGATGACAGTGATGCAGGCGACATGAAAATGACACATGTGAGCGTACGTGATATGATCAATATGTATAACTTGGCAGCGTCCCAGCAAAAGGCGTTGCCACAGGCCAAATCGCTTTATTTTGGCCCCAGGCAAGTCAAGCATAACGTCATGAGGGACGTGACGCCGCCACAGAGTCCTCCACTTAAGATTGGCAATGGTGCTGGCAAAGTTGTGGCGTCGCCGAGCAATCCATTTTTAGAGGATACCCAGAAATGTGTGTGTGAAGAGTTGGAAATGGTTGACAACGACGGCAACGCTGACCAGGCAGCTACAAAGCTACAAAGCGACAGCAACGATAGCATTGCCCAAATGCCGAGCGAACCCAAGAATTGTGAAGGCATCGTAAAGTCGAGTGAGAGCGTCGGCGATGTTAATCAACCGTCGACAAAGAATAGTCGCAGTTCATGCAAGTAAGTTGAGCACGGGTCCGGTTGCGTTGGCTGCTGGCAAATTCAAAAGTCACTTATGCTATCACTTTCAGTTCCACACGTCGACATAAGAAGCCAAAGGCTGGTTTTACAAAGGGTGGTTTTAAAATTTCGACAAATGATAGTCAAACATTGCTCTCTCGACAGGGACACAACCAACATGGTACATCAGTTGTCGAAACGGCCTATCAAAGTAAAACAACCATCAAGAGGCTCGAAAAAGGTGAGTGGCGCTTAAAACTGTGTGCGAAGGGGTGGGTGAAGACGTGGCTTAAAGTGTAGCTAATCTATATAGTATATATAAACGGTAGTTGAAATTGTGTCTAAAAAATTTTATACAAAATTAGCCTTAATCAGCCACTGTGGCATTGCTGTGGCTCTTCTTCTTCTTCTTCTTAATTGGGGCTGACAACCCTCTTGGGTCACAGCCTTTTTCCTAGGGTAAATCTCAAGTCATACACCACAATGTAATTTAAGATTCAGGAAACCCGCCGTACACTTCAGTTTATCACCAACGAATATTAGAAAGCAATTCAGAAGGAAACACGTGGAGGTAGTGCCTCGACTTGAGAAGCGAAGCGACAAGCATCGTGCTGGCATTCACTACGTCGAACGAAATCAGACACTTTGCCTTGTTTACGTTCCTTCATTCCGCCCAAACTGTATGAATAGACAATCATTAATAAAAGTTTAATGTTTCCCACAAAGTTTATCTCACAATATTTTTTTTAATAATAACTAGTCTTGCACGTGTGCATTCACAAGCAAACATTTCCAAATGCGTTCGAATATTCATGATATGAATGGTTGTGTTTGTTGGTGCATTCGAAAAGCCAATACAAATGAATCCAAATGAAATAAAAACCAAACAAATGGATTGGGGAATGACTCGTATTCAGTTCATAGGAATATTTGCAAAAATTTGAGAATAGTTGTAAATATTTTGATTCGGCAACCACTTCGCAACACGAGGTCGGCATGTGCAAAATTGAACCATACATAATTATTATTTATATGTTCTTCAACTCTTACACATACTTCCAAATATTTGCTGTTTTTTATTTGTTCATTTGGCTATTCATTCACATTTGGAATCATTCATTCCATTTGGTCAACCGAGGACTTGAAACTTGCTGCGCTCATAAAGATGGAAATGCTTAGCTTGACGTTTCAAATGCATTCGTGCAAGGCTCGAATGCAAACCATCAGCCACAACGACGACTTAGAGCCAGTACTCAACACTTAAGTAATTATCGAAACAAACAGCACCAAATTTTAATCTATAAAATTTTTCTTAGTAATTTATTCCCACTTGTGCTTCGAACTCCTATGTTCAAATTTTATTGGCAAAATTTTTTAAATTCGCGCGCACCACAGCTAATTTCCTTAGTAAAAACTATGCACTGTGGTGCATACTCAAGCTAGTGTTGAAAAATGTTCATGCGAAAAGTACTTAACAGCTGTGTAGCTTCCTAAGAATTTATTATTAATTGGTGCTTCATTTATTTATTTGTTTAAAAACCTATTTGTCTTTATAAGAACATGCGGCGAAAACAAAGCAACGTTGTTGAAACAACTTAAAGAAAATCAGTAAAGAACCTTCAGAGATTTGTCATTTTGAACAAACGAACCTATTTATATATATACAAGTACTAGATGTAGTGGCTAGAAATCCTATCTAATACTAGCTAAAATTGCATTTAAGTTTTTCCATTGAAACTAACTCAGGGAGTATCTAAAAGGTAGATAAAAGTATATCTAAAGATTTATCTTAAAAGTTGTTCTAAAAAGGTACACAAAGTTCAGCTAAAATAAACTATATCTACAAGTGTAATATTTCACATGCATTTTATCTCATCTGATTTGATTTGATTTGATTTGATCTGTTCTCGCACAGGTGTTCGCATCTCGATTGACATATACTTCGATGAGGACCACAATATCGAAGAGTTTATTGACAGTCGCGTTGAGACTGAAATACCCGAGAGTCGCATACTAGCTGAATTTCAAAAGCATGTCATGGAGAAACGCTCCCAGGACAATATTTATTAAATGTTTTAGTTGTTCGAGTTCATATGAGAAATCAAAATTGTTGTGTTGAAAAAAAATTATGGAAAAAAATTATTGTTTAAGTTTATGTTGCAAGTAAAAAGGTAAAAAAATAAAAGGTGGCGCGCATCAACTAAAAAGTACCAAATCTTTTTCTTCGTTAGTTTAGATACAACTTATTTGCAGTGACTAGTGACGACGACAGCCACAATCAAATCCATTAAGTCAGACAAGGATTTATGGCGGGCTCTGGCACAGTGAACTGGGTCATAAAATCAGAAAAAAATAATGTAAAAAATTGAAGACGACAACGCCAAAATGTTGCACAAACCTAACTATGCTTTACTATAATAGTTGCATAATCAATGTGGGGTATGCAATGAGCTGGAGTCCTGAAAACGAACAATTTGCACGAATCGAAAAGCAACGAGTCAACAAATTTTGCTTTGGCTTTGTTTGTTCGACGTGTGGGGAAAAAGTTTTTCTCGCCACATCACGAAAATTGTGTGAAACGTTTTATTTGCTCAAATCATGCAAGCGAGCGAACATTCGCAGATACAGTGATCTGCGATACAAAGATACATACAGTTATTGTGAGCTTCCTGAGCAGTTGCCAAACGATAAGCCTTGCTTTATGGCCATTCAATGTGAATTGTTGAAGACTGCTTGCTGCACGCTCGAAAGGGTGGACGATTTCATGTGTACAAATCGATGCGGTCAAATTTGATTGTTGCGAGTCAAATCGAGATGAATTGGAAATTTTACATTTTGAAATTCGATATGCAAACAACTAAAAAAGTTCCACAGATAAACTAAAAAAAAAAATTTTTATTATATAAAAAAAATAGCTACGATTTTGCACTGCTTGAGATTAAATCGATAACAATGTGGGAAAGGCCAAACGAAACTGAAACTGAAATTTGAGTGCAGTGAGAAGCGTGGCAAATTGTACACAAATGCCAACTACAAAGCAGGCCAGACTCATTTGAAGTCACCCCGCCTCAACTCAACTCAGTTCAGCTCAGCTCAGCTCAGCTCAGCACAAATGATGATGACGCAGCTCCTGTTGAGTTACACAGCAATTGCAATCACATTGAAAAGGAGCGCGCAATGAAGCGATAAAAGAACTTGGCTCGCTTTCGTAATAAGCCGCGCAAGTTGCGCGCAGTTCGTGTCTCAGCTGTTGCAAGTGAGATTTTTTCCTTTTTACTTTATCTTTTTTTTTTTTTACTTTTGTATTTTTCTTCTTCTTCAGCATCTGCCTTTTAGTAGAGCAAATTTGCCGCTTTGAAGTCGCCTGTTGCATTGAGTTTTCTTCGACAAGTTATGAAATATACGAGCACCAGCGCCTTGGCTGTCGTGCCGCCATTGATATCAATCGCAGGCTGCGGCAACGAACTGTGCTTCATTTGAAGTTTGGTGCAAACAGTTCTTCTCCTATTTTTATTATATTTTATTGCTACATTGCTTCGCGTTGCGATAAGCTTCAGTTTGTCGCTGATGTTGAAAGCGTAATTTGATTGACGTTGTCATTTGTTGGTTGCATTGCAAATTGCTGCTTGTAACGCGCATAAAATTCAAAAGTGCCGATGGCACTGACTTCAGCGTTGACAAAAATTGGAAATCTATAAGTGGGATTTATACAAAAGGATTTAGGGTATGCCCGCTTGAAACCCAGCCTTTTTGATTAGCAGTAAGAGAGCAAAGTAATGGCGGTCTACACTGAAATCACTCAAATCACTGCTACGTTTGAAAACCGACAGCAGTTGCTATTTCCGATTTCTTATTCACAGTGTGAAAATCACAGGTAGTGAAATATCGCACATCCATAGTAAGCTTACTTTTATGAACTGGCAATACTACTACTAGAATCCCAAAATTGAATGAAATAATGATTTACAAGCTTCTGGCGCCTTAGTGAGAAGTGCCGAGAAGACTTGGCAAAAAAAATTCCGAATCACTGTTTGCTAAGCTAAAAGTCAATGCCAACACTTTACCGATGGAGAGGGCTTATTGCATTGTTAGTTCGATACAACAAATTGTTTACTAGTTCCCTAATACATAAGCTGAGCAGAGTATGGACTATTTTTCATCGAATCCAAAATACTCTCTAACATCAGCAGTGCCAACGAACTGATCTGAAAGAGTTATAAGTTCTCAAATTATTGTGGTCAATGTTAGGCCCTCAAGATGTTTCTTTAAGGAACACGAATAAAATGTTTTGTGGTTCATTCCATAATAAACCATGTTCCCAATCGCTGTTGGTGGTAACGCTCTCTTAGATAAACTAGCCAAAGTAAGGTCATCAGAACAAGCGATTTGTAGGGCCCATCCGCATTAGTCATTGTGCACATGTAGACCTGGCACAGACTGCCACTTGTATCAGACTGGGTGATGTTAAAGGGCATCCTGAGTGAATGCTATTCTTCAAGAGGAAATATCGAAAAAGTTTGAAGCAGCTGACTGAAGTGCGTACCATCATAAGTTCATAGAAAAAAGCACAGATCATGCTAGTTTCGTATCTTTATATAAACAAGACTGTATTGTTTGGATTATATTATATTTTTATATAAAAATATCTTCATACCTTTCTAATTTCTAGAGCAAGTCTCACCCACCGCTACTCTTCTATATGACGTACCACATCAACGAATCTGTTCAATTGCTCAATGTCAGTTTGGAACTAAATTTCGAATGTTTGATTCGATTTTGATTTCTTTCAACTACAAATCAAAAAAGCAAACATTACAAAATAACAGAAGCCGAACGGATGCGAATAACGTCGAACATGATGACGATGATGATGTGAATGATTAACGTTTTAAGCAGCATTTGCATTGTAACGCGTGCATATCACTTTAATATGCCATTAAATAATAAAGCTAAACAAAACAAAAAAGCAGCATATGAGCAAAGCGTTTAGCTAAAAGTGTTTGTGATTTGTTGTAGCTCTTTTACCGCTCTTGCCAACTACTGCTGCCAAAACTATTTGCAAGTATTTTTTGGTTTGAATTTAGTCTTGATTAATTGGTGTCGGTCATTTTTAAGCGTTGCATATGCTGCTTCCTTTTGACTGTTGGCGTTTTAATTAAAAATCATACTGAAAATGGAAACCAAGAAAAAAGATTGTAACTCTTGAAAAATTACGCTCGATGAGTTTTGCAACAATTTATTTGCGTGTGCCGCTGTTTTCTGTGTTGCTGAATGACTGACCTAGTCTGATTTCGTGGGTATTAGATGTATTTAAGCAGCTGTGAAGATTTCAGCTTTGAATTTTAATAAATTCAATGACAACATTAAACGTTTGTGAGAATAAAATCGCAACAGAAATTCAACTTGTTTTGTTGTTGCAGATAAAAATTTTAAGCGCACTAGTTCAGATGCAAATTTTAATGGTCTTGGCTGCGCGATAACCCACGCAGTTAATAAATTTGTGAATTTTACGATTTAAGAAGCAGATGAAAAAAAAAAAATTAATAAAAAAAAATACTTAATTTTGAACGCAAAAAATTTTAAGCAAAATTCGTTCTCAAACAAACAAACGAAAGATTTAAGCAGCAAAGCGTCTACATGCAACATGTTTAGCACATCACTTGCTCTCTCACAACATTTTTTTTTTTGTACAATTTAACTCTCAACAAGTTGCGACGTCTTCGTTAAAGCAACATATTTTTCGTTGTTGTCTTACTATTCTTGTCCTAAACACACAACAGCTTCCTCACTGCCAACAAACAAGCAACGTTGATGTTGCTAAGCTCGCCATTTGTGTTGCTGAACTTTTGTTGCTTATGGCTGCTGTGAAATCTCCTACGCAACACGAGCATACAATGACAATGTTTCTAAGCTGAACTTTTATTGCTTTTGCTTTAACTGCTGCTGCGTCCGTCTGCTTTGAGAAGGTGTGCATCATCAGCAACGATGTTCGATGTTGTTTCATCTGCTGCTGCCACTGATGTTGTCGCTGCTGATTTTGGCTCTGATGATGGTGTGAATTTTAAGCCAGGTTAGTTGACTAGCAGCTCAGATCTTGTTTAAACGCCGTGACGCGCGGACATGCGCAGATGTTCTGATATATATAAAAAAAAAATTTTTTTAATAAAAATAAAAACGTTTGGCGGTAATGAAAATTATTTAAAAAATATTTTAAAAAAGTTGCATATATTAAAAAAAAAGACATCGAAATGTACAAAAAGTCAAGAATTTTATTAGTTCTTTCGCACTGAGTGGGCGGCAATTTTACAACTCAAATGCTTAGAAAAAAAATATATAAATAAATTATTTAAAATAAAAATAATATAATAATAACAAAAACACCGGCAACGCCTTCATGCTTTCAAATATGCTTCAAACGAGTGTCGCTGCTAAAACTGTTTGTGCTTTCAGCTCAACTTTTGCACTTTAACCGCCTCAAGTGGCAGCAAACCAGACACGAACGAACACACCGCTTTAGCAAAAAGTATCTTTACAATTTTTGTCAAAGCGCTGCAATCCAATGCAAGCTTGACAAATTGTTGTTGTTGTTATTATCAAATGGCAGACCATTTTCGGTGAAAATTTTTTGAAAAAAAAAATCAGAAAAAAAGAGAAAAAGAGAAAAAAATGTGAACAAAAAAAATCGATCAAAACCGTCACCAAAAATATCAAACGTGTTGCGTTCAACAACTGCAAATTTGAAAATTGAATTATTTAAAAAATAAATAAATAAATAAATAAATAAAAATAAAGTATTAAAAAAGCGTGAAATTCGCACTCGCGTTGCGCCGCGCATTCATAGTTTTTCCGTTTTTGTCGTTGCTTTTGTTGTTGTTTGTTCGTTTGTTTATTTGTTTATTGCATTGACTGCATTTTGTTCTTTTAAAACGTGATCTTGACTTCGTTTCGTTGAATGCGTTTCTATTTATTTTGTTGTTGTCTTTAGCTGTTTTGCTTTTTTGCCAATAGTAGCTGTTTAAGCAATTTGATCTTTAATAAATTTTTAGATATTTTTCAACGTCATCGATAAGCGATTTTTCGACAAAAGGTTACAAGTGACAATAAATAAGAGAATATACATAAAAAAGAAAGAAAATTTATTTCAAAAATAGTGTATACAATTTTTACAATAAACCAAGATACTTCGCTATCAACAAGAGCTACATCTTTGCGGGTAAGTACGCTTGGTCAAGTCACAACAAAAATTGCTAAGCTTTAATGATTTCTTTAATTTCGGCAACAATTACAACGCCCTCAGTCAGTAATCATGTGTTTGTTAGTATCAGCAATTGTTGCCATATAACTTCCTCCTTTAAAATAAATGAATTGCCAAAAACCAACCAAAAAATAAATGAAAAATAAAAATTACCGTGCTGAGTATTTGCCGTTCATAATGTCAACAAATTGCAATAATTGTCGTTGTTTAATGGAAATTGTTGTTTTGCGTAACATTACTCGTACTTACAGTGGCATAAAGGTACAAAGATACGAGCACACAGATACATTTCGGCGAGCTCAAAGATGCAAAGTTGCTCTTTAAGCGTCGTTTTAGCGTAAATCGTTTGGACAAAAATCACGAATTTTCTTGCAAATCAGCTGTTGACGTTGGCGAGCGTTAAGAAGACAATAACAACAACAACAATGCAACAAAAAAAGGCAAAACTCCAATGAATTTTCGGCAGACTCTGTCTTGGTAACTTTATTTTCGTAGACTTTTTACTATGAAAAGGTCAACTAACGTTGGAAAATCGAAGAAAAAAAAGGAAAAACTTAAAAGGAAGAAGTTCGAATTGAGTTGGCGCAAGTTGTTCATGTTTTTGTTGTTGTTGTTAATGTGCATAATTAAACGAAAACGAAAGCTCCAAAAATGTTGTTATTGTGTTGTTCCATGTTGCTCGTGTTGCGCCGTTTGTTGCCCTAATCTTGTTGCTGTTCCAGAGCAACCAAGCGAAAAAACGTATTAAAATGTTTCATTTAAATTAGACAAGATGAGTTAGTATATGTCTGTCCAATTGAGCGTCTGTCTTAGACAGTTTGAGCAGCGAGCCTTCTTTGCGCATTTTTGACCTAATTTAATTTTTTAAAATTTTTTTTTTTTGGAAAATTGTAACAACACAGACAATTAAACTGGCGTGTTTTGACTATCACACACACACACATACACACATGCACACATAAACAATTTTAAATACCTGCAAATAACACATCAGTTAAGAAGATGCCGCCAACGTCGTCGTTGTTCGTCAACATCAACTTTTTTTCTGCTCTGCGTCTTCCAACTGCCTTTACTTCGCCTTCCATTGGCTGCTTGTTGCACTTTTATTGTTGTTGCTTTGTTTATTTTTTTTTTTTAATAGGAAAATGTCAGTTTCGAGCCATTGTGCATAACAATATGAATGAATAGCAGCAGTAACAGCAGCAGCATCAACAAAAACAACAACAAGCACAACAACAGTGAAATGTACACAATGCCAGAAGACGGTTAACTTAATTTCGTTTCTTTTTTTTGAATTTTGTTTGGCCTTTTTTGGCTTTTTTGGTTTTTTTTTTGGCACGCGGTTGCACTGATTTCTAGCCGCCTGCTGTTGTCGTTGTTATTGTTGGTTTTTTGTTATTAGCTAGAAATGTTGCAAGCACTTGTAACGCACTAACAATATTAATAGGCTACAACATAGAGAGTAAAAAACATACAACAACAACAATATTAATAACAACAAAAAGGTTAGCAACAACAACATCAATAATTCAGCTACGCAAAGATTTTGTAATATATGATCATTTTCGACCTAAATGGTACTCCGCCGCTTAGGTATTCTTCTTATCCATCCATCTGTATAACTGAATATTAATTGATACCTGCATTTATCTATGTACAATACTTACATAATATCTCTGTACCCTCTATATAACAAATAACTACTGTTCTATTTATCTGTTCATTTAACTATTTTTCATATTTTATGCTCCTGCTCAGTTATATTTTTAAATAAAGTTGTATCCATCTCCTCTTCTCTATCTTATTAGCGATTATTCACCTAAAGTCGTAAACACATTTTAGTCACAATTCCATTTATCTATCATTTATCTATAATTTACCTATCATTTATCTATTGTTTATCTATCATTTATTTATCATTTATCTATCATTTGTCTATAATTTATCTATCATTTATTTATAATTTATCTATCACGTATCTATAATCTATCTATCATTTACCTATCATGTATCTATAATCTATCTATCATTTACCTATCAGTTATCCATCATGTATCTATAATTTATTTATCATTTATCTATCATGTATCAATAATTTATCTCTCATTTACCTATCATGTATCTATGATTTATCTATCATTTACCTATCATTTATCTATCATTTATCTATCATTTATTTATCATTTATCTATCATTTATCTATAATCTATCTATCATTTATCTATCACGTATCTATAATCTATCTATCATTTACCTATCAGTTATCCATCATGTATCTATGATTTATCTATCATGTACCTATCATTTATCTATCGTTTTTCTATAATTTAACTATCATTTATCTATAATTTATCTATCATTTATCTACAATGTATCTATTACTTACCTATCATTTATCTATCATTTATCTATCATTTACCTATCATTTATCTATCGTTTTTCTATAATTTAACTATCATTTATCTATAATTTATCTATCATTTATCTATCATTTATCTACAATTTATCTATTATTTACCTATCATTTATCTATCATTTATCTTTCTTTGTTTTTATTTCTTGATTAATACCCCTTTTCACCTTACACAATAAAAATTTTGGTATAAATGTTCATATAATCTTATTTGTCTATCTGTCTACTTAGCTATATATTATTTCATCGATATTTTATTTAGATTCTTGAACACTTTTCATCTACCCTTTATTTATTTATATCTGCCTTTTTTTATTTCCTTGTGCACTCCTCTAGGGAGCATACGTTCTCCTCTTGTTTTGATTTGTTTTTTCTTACCAAGACTTGTGTTACTTGGGTTACTTTAATGAAAAAAATCGATCTGTCTACTATCCTCAATCTACTTTTCATTCATTAATTTTTTATTAATATTTAAAAGTTGTTCTACCTATTTATCTCTTCAGCTGACGTTCAGTGCATATTTTTTCCTGTTCACCTGAATCTAAATCTTTATCTATCTGTTTACCTATCTAGCTCTTTATCTTTTATCTTTATATTTATTAACTTTTCTGTTTATTATTTCGTGTATCTTTTTGTTGTTCCAATCTAATTTCACTTGTTCGATACTTTTTCATGAGCTTTTTGTGAAGCAGCTAATTTCTTCTTTCATATAATTTTTTATTTAACAATTCTGCTCTCATATAAATGCGATTTGAAAACATGTTCTGAGAGGTATTTTGTGTAAAAGAATTCAATGCAAGATATGCCGTTTTAAATGGCAAAAACGTTGCCCTGTCGAGCGCCCCGTAATGAGCCCCCATGAGTAATACTTGTGCCAAGCCAAAGATGCTTTAGAACCTAGTTCAAGCTGGTGGCGTTAAAAAACATGTTCCCATTGAACACAACTGTCTGTGAACTACGGTAAAATATAGCTTATATTGTATAATAATAATTTTAATTAATAATGTGAGCGCGGAATTATACAGAAAACAAAAGACTTGAGCAACAAGTTGCTCGTTGCCTCAGGAGATTTTTTTTCTTTCTTTTTTCATTTGGTTTTTTGTTTATAGCAAGTAAACATCAAAGAAGATTGTCAAATAATGACAACAATGGCAAGCACGCCACAATTATGTCTACTAATGAACTAATTTGGGCAGCTGATTGAATGATAAAATTCATAGAAAATTTTATGGGAAAAGAAGAGATTGAATACATTTGCGCTTACGCACTGAAGTCGCACTTCAGGCGACACAACTTGCATACAAAAGCAATTGACCACCAACGGTTTCTTGCCAACAACAATCAAAACAACAGCAAACAAATGGAGTCATGCCAACAGATTGAAGTAAATAAAATAAATAAGATTTCGCGTCTCCGACAAAGTTCAAGAGTCACCTACTCAGCTCGCAATCTGCTCTGAGCTGGTGGAAGATCTCAGATGCTGCTGCTGCGGGCTGCTGCTATACGTGTAACTGCGACCACAACACTTCGCTTCACTTTATCAGTAGCTTTGTGGCATGAATGAGTAATGCGCCAAATGCAGCCACAACAACGTGAACTGGTTTCCTTATTTGTTGCACGGCCTTTCCATGAACTGTTTTCATAGTACGCTATACGCAGTGAAGAGTTTAATGTTTGTGACGTGAAGGCTTGTAACACAGCAAGGGAGACATTGATAGGA
Organism: Cacoxenus indagator; assembly: GCA_035041755.1. Taxonomy (NCBI): domain Eukaryota; kingdom Metazoa; phylum Arthropoda; class Insecta; order Diptera; family Drosophilidae; genus Cacoxenus; species Cacoxenus indagator. The sequence continues at coordinate 2,956,223 of JAWNKX010000242.1, forward strand.
GAATTGAACAACAACGAGACAATTGAACAAGAACGATACAATATGCAAGCTAATGTCTTAATTTCTGAGCTAGAAAATCACTTAGATTCCACAGAAAATTTCAATATTTCCTTATAATTATGGCCAGACACATGTGTTCAATTCGAATATTTTAAACAGAAGAAACTAAGTAAAAAATACCAAGCCTTTAACTTTATGTATGTGCTTAGGAAGAAAGGGTAAACATAAGAGGACTAATAAACAGAACTAATAAGCTGTTGCTGTTACTTAACAGTTGCTCATATTTAACAGCTCGATTACTCGCTGTTAAGACATGGGTCCCAGCTCTGCCGCCGCAATAGAGACCTATTGTACAAGACAATAATTAAGCCAATTTGAACATTCGGACTCTCACATAGAAATTCTTATTAGAGTGTACTCCTTTTGTTCATCAAATTATATATATACCTACAGCTTCGACATAGGTTAATCTGTCAGACTGTTTCCTATACCGACGTCTACCCACAAGTTTTAACTTTTGGGCTGTAAGACTTGGGAATCTCAAATTTCATCAGATCTCTTCCTATGATTATACGTGTTACAATTTTAAATGATTGGACTTACTTTATCGTATGATAACCTCCATATCAAGCTAAGGAATTTTAAACTCTTGAGTTGTCCATCTTCGAGTCTTACTTGATTCCTTCTGGAGATGTCTAGAATTTAAAAATATTAAGATCAAAGAATTTCTCCACCACAAAGACAACTTCAGGAGCTGATAATGTACATATAACTTCTTTCTTTATTGCTGTTGCTCAAAAATCAAAGAATTTAAAACTTCTGGCTCATATATCATATAACAAGTGTGTAGAGTAACCGTATTACAATTTTGGCTTATCTGAATTTAACATTTTTTCTTGCTGGCCTCTTTCATTCAAAGGTTGTTCTTAATAGATAAAAAAGATTAAAATAGATTAGGAGAAAAGTGAAGAAGTAGCTATAGAGAGTTATAAAAAATTATTGAATGAAATCAATTGTGTTGACCCAAATATGAATACTTTCACTCAAAAATCACTCAAATTAAAAATAAATAAAAAAAAAGTAAATAATTCGAATGAGAAAAGCGCCGTGTTGTTAGCACAAAAATTAACAACTTCCGTTTCCGAAAACAACAAAAATTTTGTTGTTTATTGTATGTTGTTTGCCGTTGTTTGTTGTGCGTTAGCGAGAGTGTACTGCGTTGCGTTGCGTTGTGTTGCGTTGCATAACGTTGGCCTTAGCACATTTCGAATGAGCTACAATTCAATTAGTCAGACGCTCGTTCGACGACGCTCGTCAAGCGAGCGTAGCATATAAAATCTGAGTTCACTCAAGTTGACTCAAGTTGTGTTGTTTGTTGTTCGATTTGTAGACGTGGGAGTTTGTTAAGCGCCTAGAAAATTTGCTTGCTTGCTAACTTGTAAAACAACAACGACGACAACATTATTGAAAAACAAAAATTCTGTCGCCGATTGTCCAAATATGGCAAAAGTTAGCAACATCGCGTGTGACTCATATTTCAAGCAAAATATTCTGTTTCTCTTTAGAGCCAAGTGTGAACTTGTTGCTGTATATTTTTATGAGTTTGTATCTGTAACTGTATCTGTATCTGAGTTCGCATCTGAGTTATCAGACTTTGCGCCCACAATATGCTAATGTGATTTTAATGTACTCGACTTGGCTAATGATATCAAATTTTCATTGTTAAGCCGATTAGAACAACTTTTTTATTTTTGTTTTTTTTAAATTTTTTTCGCCAATATCATTGAATGCACATCAAATCGGTGGCAGACATTTAATCTTTTATGGTCAGTGGAAGGCCACCGTTGACGGCGGAGGTCAAACGCATTGCGATGCGCGCTGTGAATTTTTCTGCAAGTTTTTCGCGCCTTTTTTTTTGTTTTTTTTTTTTATTTTATTAGTTTTTTTTTTGGCTTTGTTTTTGCAACGTTGCTGAGGCTTTTAAATATTGTGCAATTTTCAAGATGTATTTCAAATTTGTTACAGTAGCGCTTCATATTTTTAGCTACTCATAATGAATGGGCCATATAACATTCCCATTAACTACACACGTCAGCAGAAATTGGCTTAAGGCGCTTTTCGAATTGGCGCCTTTCCCTTACAAAATGCCTAAATAAATAGATGTATGTATTGTATGAGGTACAATAATTCATCATTAATTGTTTTGCAATTAGCAGGCAACGTTGAGCGCCAATTCGAACTACAACTGGCTGCTGGGCATTTTGCTCGTTAAAGGCCATTAAAGACATCGACAAATGGCAACCATTCGCTACCTACAAACGCAATTGAATACCAATAAAGTCGTACACAAAAATAAACAATGAAGTACAGGAAAAAGTGATTACTTTCGTAGCTTAATTCCGCTCGTTGAGTAATGAGCGCCACGCCAAGCAACGGAATTCAAGTTAAGCATTTAACAATTGTCGCATTACGCAAGAGCAGCAAGTGATAAAGCACTTTCTATATATAAGTACATATAATGCCGACTCATGCTATTCCAATAAATTTTTGTCCACTGAAGTGGTTTGCTGGGAATATGATTTTGCTCGCTAATCGTCAAATTTGTCAACATGTCTTCAGCAAAGACATATTTCCCAACAACTTATCTAACAATGAAACCTAATTTTCCATGACAAAGCTTAACTTTTTAACTTTCAAATGTGAAGTCGACGCCTGAAAAGACGATACCCCCTAGATATTTCATTCCGCAACACGAATGAGTGCTCAGTCATACTAACTTATCATTCACTGGTTATCGTCAGACGTTAGTAGCAAGTGGGCACGTTAGAAAAAAAAAGAAACGGGAAGTAACCGAGAGTCGACACTCCCAATACCAAGGAACTGCTAGCGCCAGGCTAATCACCCATCACACCTAACTATCTAACTATCAGACCTATCACCTATCAGACAAAAAATAAAATCGATTTTCGAAACCAAATCAAGCCAACATTTACAGACAAAACAACAAACTACTTCGTGTTACAAAACTTTGCTTGAAATTTAAGCTATTGTAATTGATTGGAATTTTCCGACTTTTCCGACAGACTTTTGCATGAAATTTCACTCGTTTAATCTGCTGACTATTCTTGCAGAGTTTTCCGGAACATTTCATCAAAATCATCAGAACATCAGAACAACATATTGTACTTCGACTTTTATACATGTAGGTCTCTTCGATAACTCAGAGATTAGGCAGATCTTCTGTAGCAAATATTACTCATTATCAAAAGTAAGCATAAATTGCTTACCCTAGTGCTCGGTTTTCGTTGGACCTTGAACTTAACAAACTAAACACTGTGCCACAGATATAGCTGCAACGTATTGCTATCATGTTATTATCATTTAAAACGTTGAATAACTAGCGCACCACAACTTGATATTTAAATGAAATTACATTCTTTGTTGTGTAAGAGTGTAGACCCTTCATCAGTTTTATCGCCAGCAGCATATTTGCATTGACTGCAGTGGGAACAAGGCGCTGGCATCATCGCAAAGTGCATCGTTAACTATTTGCATTGTAATTTCGATGTGCCCATAATGCATCTTTATACAAAATTAATGAGTTGAGTAACTGATGTGTGTTTGATCACGTGGCTATTGTCGCAGCATGTTTGATTTTATCACGCCCCTTTTTTGCAGTGCCCCAATGGTGGGAGCCCCTTCCACAGTTCACAACTATAAATCACATTAATTACAGATCCACTGTTTATAAAACGGCAACTGGAATTTTTTGCATTTAATTATGAAGCTTCTATGATCTTTTGAAAATGATAATATGCAAGGCATGTGATATGCCTTTGACAAGTTGGCAACTCTAACTCTGTACGTTGCTTTGATTCAATTTCAATGCTGAAGGCGTTTGTTTGGTTTTATCCAAACGAAGAAGATCGTCTTGAAGAGCACTTGTAATTTGATGGTAATTATTTGTTGTTTACAAGTGCAATGAGAACAACAACCACCCGCACCACTCACGCTGCCCACGCTCGAATTCAAATCAACGATTAGAGCTACATTTTCGTTTGGATTCGAATTCGAAATCCATTTGAAGTGTGTTGGCATTTCTGCTAACAATTTCCGTTTATTGTTCTTTTGAGTACAAATGTTGTTGCAGATGATGATGATGTTGATGTTTATAATGATGATGATGATAGCGTCATGTTCAAATCTACTCAAAGTGACAGGCGCCAGCAACAACCACAACACGAACAAAGCAATAAAGGCCTTAAACTGTGGTTCGCTGTCATTTTGGGGCTGCGAGTTGCCTTCAGCTTTGCTCAATTTTTTTTTGTGTTTTTTTTTCCTTTTTTTGTTTTGCTTATTGTATAAACATCACCACAAAACCGCAAAGCACGAGCCATAAATCTGAAGGGCTTCGATATCCAAATTTATAATCCATATATTTGTGCAGCTATGCAGCTATCCATTAATCTCTACACTGTTTTTATCTCAATTTTCATTGATGCAAAAGCCTAATTATATGAGTAATTAATTAATAACAAAAAATTGATAATAAAAATAATAATAGCCATAATAGTAATTAATGCATAATGATAATCATTAACTAACACCAAATCTGCCAACTTACGATACGCATAGCGATCTTCCGTTGGTACTCAAAAGCGTACAACAGATTTTGCCATTTCAGTATAATAGCTTCAGTATCTACTAATTCTTTTGAGGAATCCAGTATATAAGCTGTCAATATGACAAATGTATATATGATATATTGTGTAAAATAAGTATCCGGAATTGCGCACTATCAAATCTCAGATTGCATTGAAACACATTTTTGTGTGTTCAGTTGTTACACTAACTCTGATCGCAATATGATAACAAGTGTGTTCACGGAAGTTATTTACACTAGTCGATCTCGAGTGTGATCTGTGATTTTTGCAACGGAAAATACTGTGGAGCAAAGAATTTTAATAAATTTGTATGATTACATAAGCAATTTGAGTGTTATTTAGAAATTCCGGTTACTTATTTTACATAATGTACATATTTTATTATTGAGTAGCGGGTATCCGGCGCGTTGCTGCCACAGAAGAAATAATTACGGAATTATCGTTTGAAATTTGAACTATTTATCTTGATTTCAATTCAGTCCCAGTAATTTAAAACCCTGAGTTTTATATGAGAATCTTTGGCAAAATGTTTGGAATAAGCGCCTATAAGATAGGCACAAACAAACAAACCAATATTAATTTTTATATATACGATAACTATGAAAAACCATAAAACGGCCTTTAATGACACTACCACAAGCTGCCTACTACACTCTTTTTTCAGAACATCACCTTCTAAAGTTATCTATTCCAATGTCTGTCTATCTCCTTTGAACAATTAACTTCATTGCTATGTTAATAAAGCATTAAAGGCTATTTACAGTAAGAAAAGTAGTCAGTGCTTTCCACTAATCATATTTCAATAGTATGTAGGATCAACAAATGTAGCGGCAACTAATTTCGACAACATAAAGCGAAATGGTGGAATAAGACCCAGGCTAAGCCAGAGAGCGTCAATGCAAAGCATATCGATTCTTATAAAAATCGCTAGCATAAGCATGTGTCATTAAATGGGAATGATACTGAGCTGACACTTTTGGCTATATGTGAATATGGAATTGTCCTTCTTCTGCACACCTATCATTATACTTAAAGTACGCTATTCTCAAGTGATATCCATGAATTTCCAGTCAAAATCTATCTATATCAATATGTCTCATCTATCTATCTATCTATCTATCAAGCAACCTATCACTCTTTTCTATCTATTTATATACTAGCAGGGGCGCCGGCATTGCTCGGAGTTTGTACAGAATGAATAGTTAAATGGCAAGTGGAAACTTCTTTAGTTGAGTTGAGCGATTTTTCGTAGAGCAAAGTCTCAAACCATAAAAAACTATATTACAAACAAAATAGGAAACTGCTTTAACTTACAAAGCCATACTTGAAACATATTTACTTCATTATTCACTGCTCTAGGGAGCATAGGTTCTCAGCACAAATCTCTTATTTTTTTTTAAATTTCATAAATAGAAAAGTTGTTGTCTGATAGTGTGTGTGATTAGCCCGTCGTTACCAACAACGCCACCTACTTGAAATATAAGCTGGTATTGTAATTAGATGGAATTTTTCATCTTTGCCGGTAGACTTTCGCACCAAAAATTCATTCAATTACTCTACACCATATTCTAGCGTTTCGTTGAAAATTTCATCAAAATTGGTCCTGCGGATTCGGAGTCTATAGCTAACATACACACATACAGCGACTTTTATATATATAGTTGTCCATCTACTCTTTTGTTTTTTGTACCAATAAATTAAGCTATCATATTATCTAAATATTTCTTTAATAAATTTATTTACCTATCAACATATGTATCTGCCAATTTATAGCTCTATCAATTTAAGTATCCATCAATTTATGTTTCTTTTAATTTACTTAGCTATCAATTTAACTACATATTAATTTTTCTCTGTCATTTTATGTATCTGTCTATCTATCATTCTATATCTTGCTACCTATAAAAAATTACTTAAAGTTTACTTCCTTTTAAACGCCTTTTCGCAAAATTTTTCCAGATAATTCGCTTTGCAATTAACGCCTCAGCACACCGCATTCATCGACAAGAATGTTCCGCTTCAAACGGACGCCGCTGATGAGGCCCGTGGCTGCGCTGACTCCCCTGCTGTTGGCATGTTTAACACTTTGGTGCTCCCTGATTTTGACCATCAGTGGACAGGTGAGTTTATCGCTTGATTTATGCTTAGCCAATTGTCAATCAATCAATGATCAGCGCATTCTTTGCGCTATTAATTAATGCCTTTCAATATGCGAGTTGAAGTTGGCATTTAAATCTGTACGTGATGAGCACGTACTGAGCAAAAGCAAAGTCGACAAAGTCGCCAACAAAGCGGCAGATTTGCGTAAAATATGCAAGAATTCAGAAGTCATGCTGCGCTTCTCACTTTACGAGTACGCTTTCGTCTAACAAGCTGAAATAGTTGATTACATAATTTGTTGAATAGAGATATTTGCGCTGCCATCAGCAGTTATCCATGGCGAATGTTCTAAGATAGTCGCAGAATTATGAACCGAGTTACTTTCAAGGCACGTTCTACAAAGTAAACACGCACCAGTTGGTGGTAATAAAGCCTGTAAACTATGATTAGTTGTGCTGACACGCTCTCTTTCACGAGCGTTTAGCTCGAGCAGCACATTGCGCACTAATGAAGTCGTCAATACAAAAGTATCTGCTATCACCGAACAAACAACCACAGTGCGGCGCACTTGCGTTGACCTTGTTGGCTCAGCTAAGCGCATTTAAATTCTTAGACACGAACTGGACGTTGATGATAATGTTGGTGCTGTAGATGATGATGATGATGACGACGTCTTGATGTAAGATAAGCCACAAATCATGCACGAAATATGCGCCACCACAAAATGCGGAAGCACACGATACGAGAAAGTCGTACGGATGTACGACTTTTATTTCTTGTTAATTTTTTGTTTTGTTGTTAATGACACAGAAAAAAGTTAACATAAATTCTATGTATCTGGTTACTTTTGTAAGTACAATTCGGCAAAGTTCACTTACAGCTTTAGACATAGACTGAGCGCTAGAAATTAAGGTGAAGGTCGTTCATCTTAATCGCAGCTCTATTACATTAATTGACAGTACAGTAGTTAGATACAATACGCGCCTCTCTAATAACTCTGAAGTTAGTTGCATAGTTGCTTGAAAAAGTTGCCGCTATTATTTTTTAATACCGAAAAGTTATGTTCAACATTTGCTATATCTTCGGCGTACTCGAACACAACTCAGCTAACTTTAGCTACAGCTGCATCTGTATCTTTCTGTGTGTCAGTAACAGTTTGAAGCAGCAGCGTTTTGAATCGCTCAGTATACACTTTACTGAAGAGCAAATAGTACGATTGTTATAATTATGTCATGGAGTTCGTAACACAGCGTTATCGGAGACGATATAAAACCATTAAAATCGCCTAAGAGCCAAGATTCATCAGTAGCTTAAGAAGAATTTGTTTTTACAATTATTAAAAACTAGCAGGGACCTGCTGCGCCTCGCTCTTCGAAATTATTCAGTAGCTCTGCGCTCTGATTACTGCTGCGAATTACTCGTTGAACTTCCAGCGTTTTACTTTATGAGTGGCATCTTATATGCTCGACTGGTAGGATTACGACTTTGTACAATTTGAGCAGCACTGCCGGCAAACTCAATTCTCAGATGCTGCTTTGTTTTTGTGTTTTATTTGTATCTACACAGTAGCTGTACAAACTTCACAGTTACCATCTAAAGGCTATTGTAGAGTTTCCCTGAAAATCTAAATCAAAATCAAACCAGCGGTTTTGGCGTGCATAACGAACAAACATACTACCAATTTTATATATATATAGATTATAGTAATCATATATTTTTTCAGAAATCAGTTAGGCCAGGCTTAACGGTTCGAGCGTGAAGTGCATAAAAATATTCGCTTCAGCCACGTAAAAATCTTTGCTGCTTTTGCGGCTTTGTGTGTTTTTTCTCACCCACAGCTTTAGGCAATGCCGGAAAATTTTGTAATATCGGCGCTCTTACGCTTTGTTTCGTTGTTAATTTATTCTACAGCTGAGTTTGGGGGAGGCATTTTTCAAAAAAAGATTTTTGCTACACTTTTCATATGTAACCAAATGCGATTGTGTGATCTTCTGTGAAGCAAAAGCAAAAACAAAAAAAGACGAAAAATATAAATCAAAATAAAATAGAGAGCAAAATCTTGGATGACCAAGTGACCTTTTTAAACGAGCCGAAACGCGCACTTATTGGTCTGCTTCTACTGCTTTATATAAGCTGCATTCAGCTGCATGATTTAGGCGGCTCGAAGCAGGGCGTCAGTACTAGACTTTTATTTGCAAAGGAAAGTGTTTTTTTTTTCAAGTATTATTTATGTTTTTGATGAAATCATTTTTATTAAGCACAATTTGTGTGACTTAAGCAATTTTTTTAAATTAATTATTTAAAATTATTTTTATTTTATTTAATTATTTTTATTTTTTTGTTGTTGTTAGCTTAATACGTTGACACTTTGTTCTTTGTTTGCCAAACTCGCCAAAGAAAAATTCTTCTTGATTAATCTTATTCAACGCCAAAGCATTAGTTAATTAACTACTAAAGCGGATCTGCCTTAGCCAAGGGTGAAGCTGAAGTTTTCGTCATGCGAAGTCAAATTAATGTTGCTGCTACAAAATCTAATACACCACATAATCTATCTTCTGGCGCGAACTAAAGCCAAGCTTTTCTTGTTGCCCTTCACTGTGTTGCTATTAAATGCGAATGAAGCTGTTGCTTTATAGTCTAGTAAAGTGAAACGAACTTAATTGAATCGAAACGAATCGAAGCGCATTGCATTGAATTAACTCAAATGGCGTCACATGTGTGGAAATTGCAGCGAGCAACTGTCAACGCTCGAAATGCCAAACGCTCAAAACGATTTTCGCAATGCAAACGTTTTTACAGTTATTTTTTTTTTTGTTAAATTTTCTCAATTTTGTGTGTTTTTCTTTTTCAGTTTTTAAGTTATGCGTGCATCTAAAATGTTATGCGGCAAACCATTAGTTCGTATAATGACGACAGCTGAACCGTTTTGCCAAGCCAGCAAAGCAATTTTGGCTAATTGAAATTGCTCTTGGGCAGGTTCACATTTCATGGAATTTGCTAGGCATCGTTTTTTTTAATTTCCTTTTTTTTTTTTTTTGACTTTTTGACCCCCAAGCAAATCAATCAGTCAACTTGGCTTTGTTGTCTCTGCTGCTGCATGCTCTCTAGTCGTTGCTTGCGTACGTTCTACTCGTTGTTAGTTGCGCTCGTACTCGCAGAAACACTTGTCGAACCCACACTTCTACTCGCATCATGGCGGTCTTATAAGTTCAAGGTGAACTTATGTAAATTGTTTTAATTTTTGTGTTATAACAAAGTGAAATAACTGAAACAAGAGGCTTGGCTTAGACAGATAACTCACTGTAATCAAACGTTTTTTAAGATAATTAATTTTGTCGTTGTCAGTCGGCGTTGTTTTCTACGTCGAGAAAATAAGCTTAAAAATATGTTTGAGAGTACATTTTCCATAAAAAGTCTTCATAAAACATAATTAAAATGATTTATTTATTTATTTATGTATAGCTAGGTAGCTCAAAATTAAAATATTTACATCGAATAGTTCTTACTAGCCGAATTAGCGAAGCTTGATGTGATTACAGCAGAACCCAATTAAAGTGCAAATTTTTAAAATGCCGTTTTTTTCTTATTGAATTTTAATTAAATGTTTCGAAATGGTATAGATTTCTTTTTTGCCTTTTATTTTTACTCTTAGCTCACGCAAATTGCAGCCTGCAAGAACCTCCTCCACACACGAAGTAGTGCTCTCTAGTGCACATCAATACTCTGGTATTTTTTTTGCATTGACCTGCTTGGCCTGCAAATTGCTAGTCGAACGGATTTGCAGCTGCTGATCGTGTAGAGCATTGTGCGGCCATTATTAAATGTGGAACCTTGTCTCTTATCCCCATGCTTTGCTGGCGCATATTTTGTGTGTCGGTGTAGCGTTTTATTGAAATGACCACTCACTTTCACCGACATTTTTGGTTGCCCAAGGTCATAACATATGCCAAAAATGTTATGTGTCACACATTCAAACACAAATTTATCACTGCAAAAAAACAAAAAAAAAAATATTTTTTTTAATTTAAGCATGAACGGTACCTGACTTGTGTCGTATGATTATTTGCGTAGATATTGCTCAACTGGAAAATTTTTCTCATCAGAGAAGACGGTATTCAGCAATGCACCATATTCGTATAAGCGTAACAACGCCTTCCGTGTCGGTTAGTTTAGGTTGCGACTGCTAACGGCAGTATCCTGACTTCCCACTTATGCCCTTTGTGGTGCCGTAAATGCGGAATAATAACCGCCTTCTACAAGCACTTTGTCTAATTATGTCTGCTTCCCTCTATCAAGCCTAACTTTTTCTGAGCTACTTTGCAATGTAGTGCGTTTTCTGCGTTGTAACTATCTTTGGCGTTAAGCAGCCAACGACAAATGTCTGCTGTGCACAGATTATTCATCCATTCTCATTATTCTTTAACCGCTGTCCCTTTACTCTGTAATATGCTGGACTACACCAAGACCAAAAGATACTCGTACATCGTTCTGTCCTCAAGGCTATCGCAACAACTCACTTTACTAAGTTGGTTAGGTTTCGTTACTCAACGCTTAAGTAGTTACTCACTATTATGTTAAAAATATGAATCGTTGCTGCAGATTGGCGCACTTCCTTCATGGTGCGATTCAAGTGCATCCGTATATAATATTGTATGAAACATAAAGTCAAGTAGAACTAATCACTGAGTTTCCTGGGCCGTTCGAATACACAATGTCCCAATATTGAACCTTAATCGTACAGCTTCGGTTACATAATTTTGCATTTCAAGCCATGGAAATTTTTGTAGTCATCCATTTCATATTTCTTAAAAAAATAAATTGGGAAAAAGCACGAATTTACTTGCCTACCTACCACTGAAGAAGATTTCGCACGTTTTTTGCTAAATAACCAGATTTTCACAACTCGGCATAACTTCACCTTAGCGACGAGAGAGTCGACATTGTTTCGTCGACGACCGACAAGTTTATTACTGTCTGCCACATGCGATGACATCGCCACACTAAAGATATTGATCTGCAACATGCAACGTCACAATTGGAGTCCGACATAGTGTTGTGCAACAACTGTTAGATTATCGGAATGCCATGAAGGCTAGTCTTAGCTGGAATGGTTTAGAGCTAATATTAAGTGCAAATCAATCAAGAGACAAAAACCTTCCAATTTTGCTACGAATTAAAATAATAAAAATTATATATATATATATATATATAATAACAATAATAATAATAAACTATCCACATTTGATATTTCAGAGTGAAAATGCCATCGGTGCACATCGCGTCTTTCAGAAGACCTCGTTCTCATGTTCAGGTCGCCCGTCTGGCTACTATGCCGACATTGAGACTGGCTGTCAGGTATGTTGACTTAATTCCATCAATAGAACTATTAATTAAATCAATTAAATCAATTCACCACCAGGTTTACCACATGTGTGATGGTCTGGGCCGTCAATTTAGCTATTCCTGTCCGAATACGACGCTATTCCAGCAGCGCATGCTTATTTGTGATCATTGGTACATGGTGAATTGTTCCAAGGCTGAGAGTCATTACACCGCAAATCTACTCATTGGTAAGCAACCCAAGCATACCGAAATAAAAGCAACGCTCAACAATTTCCTTGCAGGACAACGCGATAAGCCATTTGTGAACGATGAGGAGAATAGTTTGCGTACACCACGCCCAGATCTATTGGATCGACCCTATGCGCCGGATTACTCTGGCGAATCTTTTAGGAATCAGTACAAGGTATGAATAATGAAATTTGCTCTGACCAACTTCACCTTCACCTTCACCTCATCACTCTCATACGCTTACAGCAAGTGTCTGCCACACAAAATCAAATACGCGACGAAACACAGAAGAACTTTGGGAAGCCAAATGCAAATCAGCTTTCGACTGGGCAAACGCATTGGAAAATTCCACCGCCAAGTCGCACCATTTTGCCGCCTGCCTATGAGCCACAGAATGCAGACACCGCTAAGCCAGCCACGCCAGCTGTAACACCCTTCAGAGGCAGCACGGCCAGCAACATCAGAACATCGACAACAGCGAGAACAACAACAACCACGCGTCGCCCAACAACGAGCACTCGTCAGCAGCCACCATCCAATGGTTTTGCCAATGCTGCATTGCATCCACGCAAACCGCAGGTCTACGTCAGCCATCAAGACGATTTGGGCACCAGTCACAGCACACGCTACAACACTTCCGCGGACTTAAACTCTGCAGAAGTAATGCACCAGAAAGCGACGAATGGGCGGCATTTAGTTCCAACGAAGTATACGGCGACGACTAGTAAAGCTGTGTCCATTAAGGTGCCCTCTAAGATATATGAACCGCCTTTCGTCTACCCAATCTACAATCAGGAGAATGCAACTACAACTGTCAATCCTTTGCGTGTTTCTACAGCTACGCCCTTCACGGCGCCACCATTCACAGCTGCCAACACCACACCTAGCACCACAACACGAGCTATAACACGCCCAACAACAGTGGGTGGTAAACCCTTCACAGCTGCAACCACAGTCAGTGCGTATGGCGGGCGCAATCAGAACAGTCTCCAGGGCGCTTCAACAACACGTTTCGATGCTCAGACACAGAAACAGGCGAAAGATGCACGAACGCCGACTCCCGCTCAGGGCTTTAAACCACCCACGCCAAGACCACCGAATCAAACAGCCAAAATGCCGTCAGCCAACACGATTGATCACTTCAGCAGTGGCAGCAACAGCAACAGCAACAGCAAAAATAATGCCGAACTTCCGTTCAATGATCTGCTGCCACCTTACGTTGACTTGGTGCTGCACGACGTGGCCACGACTCAGGGTCCGCCCATATACTATGAATGGAAGGTGCCCTCAAACGGCCTAGAGCCGCCCAAACTGGAGGCGCCCATCGGCGTTGATGGTCGTGAATATCCTGAAACCGTTATCGACTACAATACGATCAGCTCACCCGCTGGTGAACTGTCCACGAGCACCAACAATGTGGCGAGCAAGTCGTTGACCACAGGCAATGAGAATCCTTTTCTCAGGGCCGCCGCCAATGCTGCCGCAAAATCCAGTGAAAATGCTCAAACCACAAGAAAGCCGTCATCGCGGTCCATAAAGGAGACAGGTCAACCCGGCAACAGCATCGACAAATTGACTGCAGCCACTGCAAAGGCACAGCGTCGCTCGGATACCGTCACACCCACTGACATTACTGAAATACGCAAGGAGTTGCACGTACCTGAGTACTCCTTTCCACTGGAAACGATCGGCCGAACAGGCTACTTGGCAGCGGACACGTACAACTCGTTTCAGCTGAAGATACCCGAACGGCGCCCAAACACCGATGAACACGAACATTGGTTCGGTGAGAATCCCAAGTGTCCGGAGTGCCATCCGTCTTACGTTGTGCCGGGCACCTGTGAACCTTGCCTGCGCAGATAAGTCTATCAACAACAACAACTTGCTCGCATCGAAGTCTTCACTTCCAGCTTAGTATTAAATTCCATTACCGCAAAATTGCACTCTGTGCGCTTTAGTTAATACGAGTTCGTTTATATATATATATTTATGTCTGTCTATAGAACGCCGATTTTGTAAATAATCTGCCGCGCAGAAAGTCCGAAGTGAGTGAGTTCAATATGTAAAACGTTAATATTGCATAACTCCTATGTGTAGTTCCATCATCTGCCCCCGCAGACTCACATCAACAAATTTCCATGTTCCATACTGCAAGTAGTTCAAGTGAATATGTCAACCATCAACACCTATAAAGTAAGCGTAAATCTAGAGTTACGAAACTAAAACTAAATAAAATTTACTGAATGTTAAGTCTTGCGCTGAGATCAATTAACTCGTTAGGCTGCACTGGTGTTCTTGGTGTAGACCGAGCTATTAGTACTTTTATGGCATTGAATGGTTCATAAGATAGAGTCAGCCAGTGTTGAGCTGGTGCGCAAAAGCTTCCCTATTCTCTTGCCTCTTACATTTCTTTCCAAGGAATGCTGCTATAAGTTATATCCTACTTGCTGCACAACACCAATTTGATGCTTACATTGAAGGTAACAAGCTCCAGTTACGAACGACTATTTAAACAAACTTCATGCTCTGCCCAACATACCGCAAAAAGTCTTTGCTGGCAACAAGGGGCTTGAGAGAGGAGTCAGTTAGTCTATGCTACAGCTTGATGTGCGCATCAGAGATCTGCAATGAATCAGAAAAAGAGACTTGTGAGCTACTCACTAAAATTGAGTGTCAAACAAGTCTAGTGATGACGAAGAGTGTGCAGGTTTGAGTGTCTTTCACTCACAACGAACACGAATAGAACTTCGGCTTGTGTTGTAGGTAGCAGATACTCGTATGCGATTTGCTCCACACATAAAAAAACTTTTAGTAACTCGTGCATAAAGCTGGCTATGCATGAAATCAAGAAAAAATAAATCCCATAAAATTAAGAACGACCATGCGCTCAAACACGAGCGAATCACACAAATAAATTCTTCGTGGTTGGTGCGCGGGTTGATATCCAGCCAACCGTCTTTTTTTTTACTTTAAATAAATATTAATTTCATATTTTTTATATAGTTAAATCAAAATTTCATAGCCATTTAATTATAGAATTATTACGTTGTGAAATTTCGTTATTCCCATTTACTCTTATCATCATCCTTTATCATCCAACGAATTCCTAAACAACCTCCCTCCCTTCAATTTTCGCATAGACTTCTTTTTCAAAGCACATACAGAAATGCATGCAAACAGCGGTTTTATTTGTATTTAAAACTATGCTTAAATGGTTCATACATCATGAATACATATATATACAATAATTATATACCGATTTGCATTTCAAAAGTTGGATTTGTGTCCAACACTACGTCACAATTTCACTTAAAAATATACAAAAAATTCGAATTCGAATTCCTCCGTCTGGTTGCTAAGGCACTTTTAACAGATATTTTTTTAATATATTTTTTTTTTACTTTTATTTCATCATTATACCAGTTATATCATCATCATCATCATTACTATAGATTTTAGAATTGTCGCCAAAAGAGACTCTTAAGTTGAGTCGTGCAGAAATCACTAATGCACTCAAATATTCGAAATATATTCTCATCCATAAATGGGATGATTTTGACTAGCATCTCTATTTGTAAAGGGGGGCGGGGGTTAGGTGTACTCAAATAATGAAATTCAAGTTCGCAAATTTCAGTTGCAGACCACAACATCAACATCGGCAGGGATCATAGTAATAAAAACTAGGGAACCAAGGTTTCGAACCGTCACGTACAGTGCCCTCTGGCTTGGCGACTGTGGTGCATTTGCAGCTGTCGCCGGGAAAGTCTTCATCCAACCGTTGAGCACGTAGCACGATTTGATGCGATTTGTTCACATTTACATCACAAACAAGAGCAGACTGATGGCTGGGGCTGTAAAGTCGATTTGTCAGATGTCCATCCACATAAATCTGTAAGCAAAAAAAAAATAAATGTTAGTCCAAACTAATACAACAACCATGCACATTCAAAGGAATACCTCATAACCGGCGATGTCACTGCAGTCGAGTATCTCCCATTCGATATAAAGCGATGTGGCACCGAGATCATTAACTTCCGTAATACGAACCGGGAAGCCGTCTATGCCACGACTACGTCCGGCTGTTGTTTGCTATTTACAAAATAAATAAATGCCATAGAATTTAGTAGCAGCAAAAGCGGACACTGCTTCCACTTCAAGTACCTACCTGCGGCTCTGAGGCTTTGTCATGCAATACTGTGTCCATTGTATCCAGATCGATGATGATCGAGTCCAAAAAGTATTTCTGTAAAGGGTGTGAGTGTTTCGAGTGAGTGTGCAGCATAGTATTTACATGTGAGTACTTACCATTTCGGCGATGGGATCGTACTGCGCGTTATCCAAGATTTTTGCGACGGTTTTGCATTCGCCTTGGCAACGCAGCGCACGACAGTGACAGCAGTTACAATAGACCGGTAACGGTTTATCAACGCAGCTGCAAGTATCATCGTTCTCATCTAGCAACTCCTTACATGATACGCACTCATCCAGTGGTTGGCAAGCAGCTCTCACTAACTCCTTACCACTTGTGCATTCGCATTCCTCAGACACTGCTTCCTCGTCAACGCCACATTCAGCTTCATCCTCGTCTTCTTGTTGGTAAACGAAGTTTGGATCTGGTTGGGCTTGATACAAATCCTTATACATTGCTTTCGGCATTGGCTTAGGGCAACTTGGTAAAAAGCACTCTTGCATGTACTCCTCCATTTTGGAGAGGCAACACTCTAGCTGCGCACGTTTGCGGCGCTTGGCCATTTTTACGCACGGGTCACAAGTCTCATCGGTGTTTGGAGCTTCTGTTTTCTTGGTATCCCGACTAAGCAATAATGTAAGCTCCTTAAACAATTGCTGCACCAGCGTCGCACGATCATCAGCCAAGGGACCCGTGCAGTTTCGTAGTTCAGTCAGTGCTGACAGCAGACGCAAAACTTTCGCCTTGCGATCCTGCATGCTTTGACATTTTGCGTCTGGATCGTAGTTGCAGGTCAAGCTCTCGGTCGAGCAATAGCAACTAAGGCTGCTACTTGCTTCATCTTCTAGCGCACATTTTTCGCAGATATCGCAAGGCTTGCCTTCCTCCTCGTCATTCTCATCATCTGGCTTGTAAACGAAATTGGGATCACGTTGTACTTGATACAATTCCGTGTATATGAACTCCTTCACTTGTGTGAGCGAACACTCTGACTGCGCACGTTCGTTGGGTCGTCCACACGGCTTACAAATCTCACTTGTGGTTGGAGCGTCGTGTGATTTTTGAACTTGGCGACTACACATCGCTTCCATGTCATTTGCGTCGCTGTTGGGGAAATGGCGCGGCTTCGCGGTGATGATGGTTGGCTTTGAGTCCATCAAACTGCATGTATTGGCTTTCGGAGCCGATGCACACGATAAGCAAGGCATCGCGCCTTCGGTGCCTATCTGCTGTCTAGGTTGCGGTTTCGGTTTCGGTTGTGATTCTACTGGCTTACCGCAAAGTGGACAGCTGGACGTTGACGTTTTGACGGGATACGAACACTTGCATGTTTGTAGCGTTGTATCTGACGAACTTGCACACGACTTAAATTCGCTATCAGAGTATTCACCTGCACAACTGCAATCGGTTAGATGATGCTCTCTTTTACCAAAGTATGAGTTAGTTTCATGCTGTGGTCTTTGGATAGGTAATCGAATTTCGGTAGATCTGCCATATGTAAACCAAGAACCAGTCATACGATCGTCCTTTTCCGGATTAAACCCTCCACGTATTTTAATTTCTTTCTCACTCATCACTAGCACATCTCCTGTGGACAGTGATTTTCTAAGACTTTGTTGCCATACTTGCTGCCATTCATTATCAGCATCAGCATCAGCATCATCTTCATTTTCCACGGTCTGTTCAGCTGAAATTGATACGGCACGCTTCGACTTCGCTACGTCAAGGCATTTACATGTGCCCTGCTCATCAGCAGTGCCGATTTTGCAATGACACTTATCGCAATTAACTACTTCTAACTGCTCCGGCTGCTCTGCCGGTTTGCAACGACCATATTGTGTGGGATAGTTTATATGATCGGACCTCAAGTTGTGTGACGTGGGTGGCGCCACGTCACTGGCGCACCAATCATTTTGTGCTGCGTCATCAGATTGGTCGCAGCATGTATGCTTCGTCGATGTAGATAGAGATTCGGTATGGGATAGTTGATCATTTGATTTGTAAAGTACAGTAACGTCGGTTTCTGATGCTAATTCTGTATCTTTGGGTGGCGCAATTTTGCCAGCCTTAATTGCCTTGTCACGCAAAAATGAGGCATCCGTTTGAGAGGGTTTCGTATTTGGAGAAAATGCATTAGTATCATCATTATTATCATCGTAGTTCGACGCGGCTGCGGGTCTAGAATCCATAACCATGCCGATATTCGGTTGGCTTCGGTTAGCTTGAGATTGCTGTTCGTCGTCGGAATGTATAGCTCGATCTGCTCCAGCATTGTCTCTGTCTATAATACGGTTTGGCTTTGGTGCTGTGGGTGGTGGCATATTTTGTTTGGCTCGTCGTTCTGATAGATCACGCAAAAATGATGCGTCGGTTTGGGATGGTTTGTTTGTTGCCTCTAGATCTGCTCTTCTTGATGTTGTTGGCTGTTCATCTTCTACGATGCTTAAATATGGGATATATCTGTTACAAACATCTTCGGCGCACGTACCTAGAAAAAGACAATAGGAGAAAATTCAACAAATAATTAGACGTGTGTATCGAAACGACTTCGTTAAATTTAAGTTCTTTAAAGCGGAAAAATTATGACAAGAAATACAAAAAATATGCGAAAAAAGAAATGTTTACAAATTTAGAAAATTCATGACAAATATTAATATATTGCAGCACATGAATAACGAAATGATTTTGTGGAGCACTTGATATTTAGTCATTTCATTCGAATTCCTTGCCAGCAGCCCAGAGCTTGGCTACACTCATGTTTGGTTGCGGCGCCCTCGTCCAATATCTTGTAATTCCTTTAGCGTAAGCTCACGCCCCCTTGGTACAGCGCCTGTTGCCCACATTTCACGATTGAACAGCTCCAAATACTTAGCTTCGGCCTTTTCGCGACAAGGACACAAATCAAAGTACGACGACGCCTGACTGCATGGTTGACTGCTCGGCGGGGCGTTCTCTTCAAGGAGCCTGCCCCGCGTTGTGCACTTGCAGACTCGCACATTCTCGTGCGCGACATTGTAGTCGAAGACCCGAGCACGCCACGCACAGCTACAGCAACCACAAGCGCCGGGGCAAAAGACATTGCCATCGCTATCGACAATCGGACTCGGATCGTAGCGACAGGGTCTGCAACTAGCGAAGTGCTTGTGCTGCGGTAGTGCGAGATAGTATTTAACTTCGGACGGCAGCGGCTCTTCTACTGCAATGCATGAACACGTCTCTTTCTCAATTTTTATTTCCAGTATGTCTGTTGTGGCTGTCTTATAGGCGCAATTTAAATTCGAAGTCTGACAGGGACAAGATCTAGAAGTTGTGGGCCTTTTGTTCAAGGTAGATAAAAAGGTTTGTTGGCTTTTTTCACCTGTTAGTTGCAGCGATTGGTGTCGAGCCACTGTAGCCGTTAGCAGTGGATCAGACATTAAAGGCGTAACATACTGACGTCCTTCCGGCACGTAGAATGTAATCGGAATTTTGAATGTTATCGGTTCACAGTGAATAACATTTTGCTGGGAACCACTTAGTTTGAGCGATACCTCCAGATTAGCCGGACATGATTTGAGGTCTCGTGCACTATCGAAATTCCGGAGCATTTT
Source organism: Cacoxenus indagator (assembly GCA_035041755.1). Lineage (NCBI taxonomy): Eukaryota > Metazoa > Arthropoda > Insecta > Diptera > Drosophilidae > Cacoxenus > Cacoxenus indagator. Next base: position 2,976,337 of record JAWNKX010000242.1, read on the forward strand.
TTGTGTAGCATCGGAAGCTCGTTGCAATGCCGCCCGCATGGCATGTTGAGAATGTAATTGGCCTGCTGAGCAGCAACCCTCTTGCGGCACATCACCCTCACTCTGGCAGTCATAGAATTTCTCCGCATTATCGCTGCGCATCGAATTTTGATCGTCAAATGGCGTGGGCTTGTTCAGGCGATATGAGCTGGTCTTACTACCGCAACACGATGCATACGGGTGCTTCTTTTTATGTGCACAACTATCCACACGCGGACAGGACTCAACTCTGACTTCACTCTTACTCGCGCAACACGATGCATGCGGATGCTTCTTTTTATGGGCACAACTGTCGACGCGCGGACAGGTATCAACGACCTCCCTCGAACAGATTTGTGTGCCGCAACCGTCGTTATGACCATGTAACATGCGGTTACAATTTTCAGGACGCTTACACTTCTTATCCTCGCTCATGGCTGAAGAATTTTTACGAAAATATTTTCAACAAAATTATTGGATTTATTCGAAATTTTGTGCGCAAAAATTTACTGTGTTATTTCAAAAAGGAAAGACGACTGAAGTCGAAGAGTAAAGAAACAACAAATGACGCACAAATCGAATGTTCAATTCAAGGCTTGCTTTGCTCTTTTTATTAAATATAATGAATCTCAATAATGTATACGTGTATATCGGATCGTGGTTTGTGTATAGCATTGCTTTGTGGCTGTGACGCCACAATTGAAACTACAGCGTTACCCCGTATCAGTCGCTTATGTTCAAAGGTACGGGTCGCTCAACAGGATAGTAAACGGTACAGTAGAACTCGGATTCAACCTTGCCACTGTGAAATTGCATCAAGCACTCATTGATCTTAGCTTCGACCATTGCTAGTTTCTAGGGAATTTTAGAATTTAATTAGAAAACGTAAGAAAAAGCTACTACTAGCGCCTCTGTTCAGTACACACCAGCAACTTGTATGGCTTCGCGACCTCTTGTAGGTCTTCAACAGCCTTCATTGCGTCCACAAACTTTTCATAGTTGTCCAGACACTTGGCACTATACTTGCTATCCCAAAAAGCTATCAACAGTTCAAGATTCTTGCGAAATGCTTTCCTCGTCTCCCACAATTTGATTAGTTTGCATCGGAATGCAGCACAGTCCCAATCAGACGACTGTGCTGCACTATGCTGCAGTTCTGCAATGAAAGTCAGCGTCTTCTCGGACAGCAACTCCATGCGTTCCTCGACATTCACTTCATATTCAACTTGCACACTGCAATGTGCAACTTTTACATCGGTGAAAGCTGCCTGATCGCATGTCTCGGGCTTTGCTTCGACTATTTTGCTCTCGCACGGCGTTGTCACAGTTTGACTGCAAGCGTGCACGGCGTATGTGCCCAACAAAGGCAGCCTATCGATAATCACTGCTCTGCTCGGCTTTTGTAACTCTTGCGTAATGGCCAATTCCATTGAGCGTAACGACGGCACAGAATGGAAACTGCTAAATGAGAATCGATTCTGTAGTACCTCCGAATGGCAGCGGTCCATATCGGATGCATCATAGAATGATTCTGTGCAACGTGTGCTCAATGCGGACACAGTGCTGCGCATGCGGCAACGGAATTGGCGTCTGTGCAGTATGCGCTTGTACGTCGTGCGCTTCTTGCGTTTCACGGCGTGCACTTCGTTGCCAACGGCTGGCTTAGTCGCTAGTTTCGATTTTGAAGACAATTTGCGCAGCTCCGATGGCACTTCGGAGATCTGTTTGTACTTTTGCGAAGACGAGGAGGGCAAAATGCTGGGGTCGAATGTAATGTGCGAGGTCAGTGTCATGTCTACGGTCACTGAGCCAGCCTGCACCGCATCGTTAGTGGCCAACCTAGGCAAGCCGCTAAGCGCAGTGATATTTCCGCCACCGCCACCGGTACTACGATTGGACGGTCTAGGTGATTCTTCTACATTTGCTGTTGCGGCCGGCACCCCAACTGCGGTATCATCATCATTATTAGTATCGCTTACCTCATCTGCTTCGCTGTGGAGTATGGCATCCGCCAACTTTTTGACATCTTTTGCAACGCTATGAAAGTGTTGTGTCTGTGCTGGAATTTCTTGTTCGTATTGCTAACAGTTAGAATTATGCATGCAGTTAGTACAAGGCAATTATAAAGTAATATGGTGCTTACCTCCAGTTTGCGCAGCGCCATGCCGAGTCCTTGGCTGGCCGTTTTTAAGTCTTTTATCTGGTCTCTACGCAACTCCTGCGATGGACTTGCGATAAGCTCTTGCGCCAATGTGACAGTGTTTTCGCGCTCGTTGTGCTTCTGCTCCAGCTGTTGGTAAAGTTCTTCCTTAGTGCGCAGTTCATCCTGCAGCACACGTTCTCGCTCCTCGCACTCCTTCAATAACTGTTCCAACTCATTGACTCGCGCCTCCAGTGTGGCAACTTCCTCTTTCAATTCACCGTTTGTCACCTCGATGTGTAGTGAATCTTTGCGCATGTCAAAGATCTGTTTGCGTAGCTCATCGGACTCTCTTTTGAACTCCGTCTCCATATTCTGCTGCAGTTTGCCCGCGAAGGAGAGCTCATCAATGAAACTCTTACTCCGCCTGCGCTCCGTCTCGAGTGCCTCCAGCAGTGGCTTCTGTTGGTCCTGAATTTCTTCCCTTTGTTCTTTGTAGCATTCAAGCTCTTTTAGCACACAGTTGTGCTCCTCCAACAGCTCGCGGTGATCTTTCGAAATGCGCACCAAGCAAGTCTTCAAGCCTTTCTCAGTCTCCTCCAACTGTTGGATCTTCTCATTCGCAGCACGTGCGTCGTCACGCAAGCAATCTTGCAACTTTGTGATCTTCTGCTTGAGGCAAGCTTCTTTGGCACGGTACATCTCCTCACGCTCCTTGTACTCACGCTCCAGTTCAACCCAGTGTGAGTCAGCGGTCTCCATTGCCTCATAGTGCCGCGAATTGAGCTCCTTCAATTGGCCGCGTAGGTTTTTCACCTCTTCTTTGAGATAGGCCAGCTCTCTGTCGTCGCATGTATACGCGTTAGCGCCACAACCCATATCAGCAGCACATTTACTATGATACTCTGGTCTCGGCTTAGTCTTGCCATGCATTGGCGGATCACACGTGTTCTGGCAATGGCCGCCGCCTGGGTACCGGCTGCCTTCCGATATATTGTTGCCCATATTTGCGGCTTGCATTGAGTGCTCGGCCTGCAACAATGGCTTTACGGCCGATAGGAGCTTCAACACAAACACAAATGGCAGCGATTTGTGCAACGTTTCCAGCTGCTGCTTGGCTAGCTTCTTATCTTCGTCGAGATTGCGTATGCGCGTTTCGCACGCCGCAATATCGTCTTGCAAGATTAGACTTTCAGCACGGCAGTCTTTGTACTTGGCGCTCAGCGCCTCTTTGGACAATTCCAATTCAACGTTGCGCTGCGCGAGTATTTCCAATTCCACCTCCAAGCGCTGCAGGCGCAAACGTGTATCGTTTTCAGCCTCCTCGAACTCGCACTTTTCCTCCTCAAGCGTTGAGTTTTCGCTCTCCAAGTGTTCAACGCGATCGAGCAGCTCCTTCAACTGCTTCTCCAGTTGGATTTCACGTTGCAGCCGATCAGCGAGATGTTTCGCTTGTATGTCGCCGGAACTCTCGTAGACGAGCACCTTGCGTTCGAGCAGAGCCAAACGCTCTTTGTAGTACTGCAGGCGCTTCAGTAAGTCACTCGTACTTGTGTGCGGCAAGGCAAGCTTTACACCGTGAGCGCTCGCAACACCCTGTAGTCGCTGTACAATTGCGCTATCGTCCTGGCCCTCGGTCTGAGTGTGAGCGTGCTGTTGACCGATGTCACCCAGAAAATCGGATTCGACGAAGACGCCGCTCTCACTGAGACTGCTACACTGCCAAGCTGGGCGTGCGACTTTGCGCGGCGAATCTGTCGGCGTATTTGTGGGCACGCAACTGTTGTACGGCTGTACAGTGGCAACAATGCGTGCGGCGTTTGAGGCGGACACAGAACCAGTGGCTGGCTTTTGGCTTTTGTTGTTGTGGTTGGGACTGTAACTATTGTTAGTGTTGTACACACAATTTTGATCCGGAATAAGATGTGCACCGGGCGTTGATGACGCCGATCCTGAACTGTAGTCGGAGGCACGCGACTTAACCTTAAATTACCAGAACGGATTAGTAAAGAGAATATATATTTTATGAGAAATTTTCAGAAATGTAAGGGGAAAGATGGTTTGTCAAAATTATGACAGCATTGAAAAGGGATCTGCGTTAAAAAAAACAAGAGAGAAAGAAAAGGGAAAGAAAGGGAAACTTACTTGGGAACTTACCAAATCCCAACTGCTGGGCTCATCGCTCGACGAGTTCGCATTCAGCGACTCCGGGCCACTACGCAGCGTGCTCAGCTCCAATTGTTGTAGAAAATGCAGCAACTGTTGCAGGCACAGCTTGTCACCAGCATCGAGTGTGTTACCCTTCGCCATCAGCAATTGTCGCAGCCGGCGACAGAGTTGCTCTTGCGACTCCTCTGACATGCTGACACTGGCATCCTCATAGCCAATGTGCGGTGACGTAATGCCCGAATCCATTGTCAAACTGGTGTGGCCAAAGTGTAACATGGCTTCGTCTGGCTCTTTACTACACGCCCACACATCCTTGCCCATTGCCGTTGTCATTGTCGCATTTGTGTTGCTCGTAGTAGTCGCGGTCGTCGATGCCGTTGACAAGGTCGAAGGCAGCGTGTTACTTTGTAGCGACCACTGAAATGCATATACAGGGTGTGTTCATAATTACGAGCTAATCAAACTGGTTGCAAATTGTGGCGCATCGCTTGGCTGAATCAAACGCTTGCTCAGCTTTCGATTCGCTGCGCTTTGCTACTCACTCAACGCATTCATCACTCGTCAGTTTCAGTAATTAAATGAGTTTAGCTGTTGTTGTTTTTTTATTGTTGTTGTGCATTGCAATATTTTCGAGCCGAGTGATTTTAAAGGTTGTTCATCGTTCGGCTCTAAATGCTTAGCGGACCACAGCAAGAAAGTTTGACCAAATTAATAGAAACAAATTTTAATTTTTACTAACCGATTTTAACCGAACTCCGCCTTAAGACAGATGGAGCGAGAGCTGAGGGGAGAAGTTCTGTAGCTTCTTTGCATACTGCTACACAAGCCCAGTTTATACCAGGAAAGAAACTATCTATTTGATATGATTCGCTAACAGAAGCACAACAAACGCTGTATGCTTTCGACAGAAGAGTATTGCGCACCACATGTGGAATACAGTTGAGCTCTGGTTACTGGCAGCAAGTTGATTCAAGTCGCACCGATCAGACAAAAAACTACCTTGCCAGACAGACCTCAGTATAATGGTTTCAGACAAGCAGACCAGGCTGTACGAGTATACTAGACAAAACAAATCAGGAGGAATGTGAGATAGCGTACCAAAGGCTGCGCTAAAGCACAAGACCTAGTGGAATGAAGATAGAGTCAGTCTGATCTTAGACTGAATTTGGAACCAAACAGCTTCTTGCCAAACATAAATAATATTAATGAAATTTGACGCCTAATCTAAGGTTCTGCGCATGTACCGCTAGATATTATATTACGTCTCAATGATGGAAATCGAAGGCGTGAGAGTAATTATATCAAACCTAAGCCTATTGATGAGTTACGATAAGAACTAGAGACGAGAGAAGTTTATTTAAGGATAGAAAAAAGATTAGGGCAGTGGGTAAACAGATCATTTGAACCACTTCGACTAGCTTTCGAACATAGCATACTACTATCTTTAGCGATTGTTGATTTTTTGCTAGGAAATAATTTAGAGTCATAAACATATCACAAGTGCGCAAAGCTTGAACTCTTTCCTTATCAATTAATTGTTTGGAGCAAGATATAATAATACAATTAAAATAATACCTAAAAATAGCACCACTAAACTAGGTTTATTTTTATTTATTTTTTTTAATTTACTTTTTATAATATTGTCCATGACAGCACCCTGTACAAAACCCTGCAAACCCATACAAATAGTCTGGCCAAGGCCCTCACCATTAGCCGTATGTGACAGCCGCTGAAGAGAGTTTACACTAATGACCTGACCTAGAAAGAAAGTCACTAAACATTTAAAATCACACTAATGTTTTAGGCAAGTTGCGTTAATATTGAACTATTTAAATCAAAAAAAAAAAGAAACTTTTTATAGTATGAAATAATCTTGAGATTTTATAGAATAGCGTAAATTCAACTAAATAGGAAGCTTCTGCTTAGCAGATGCGCAGACTTGAGCTTCTTCAATCGACTTCGGTTTCTGGATTGTATATTATGTGTTATAAAAAGTATTCGCCTTCTCTATCACTAAATGCTGTTGATAGCCATATACGAGTATTGTGCAACACTAAACCTATTCTATCAAACGCACCCAAACTACATTTTTTTTAAACAATTCTGTAATTCCGCACCAGAAATTTCGTTGTTAAAGATCACCCAATATGTATATCGAAGTATAATTTTACATATTTTTCCGAATTTCGTCATCATCCAAAGATACCCCTTCCATATCCACACATGTTAAATCTTTTAATCTTTTAAAAATCACATGTATAAATATAAGTTAGTATGACTGATCCTCAGCCACGATGGAAGATCTAGCAGATGTAGCCATTTCAGGCGTCACGTTTGCGGGCTGTTATCAAGTAGGTTGTTGGCGAGGTGGTCTATTGATGTGCCTGACGATTTCTCCTTTAATTGTGGGACTCTACAAGTCTCGATGATTGACAGAGTTCTGAACATAACACTGTGCAACTACGAGCCGCTGCAGTAGCTGAAACTGAAACCTCTGAATTATTTAGAGGTTTTAATTGGAAGCAGTGCACCAATGTTGTATAGCTCGTTTGATGTTACAGGCAAACTTTCCTATAGCGAATCCTCACGGTACCAAAATATCACTACGTTATATGGAAAATTTGCTATACAGAAAGATTGTGTAATCGAAAACGCTGTGTACTTGAAAAAAATCGTAATAGGTTGAGCTTAGTTGTGTAGAAGTTCGTTATACGGAAGTTCGACTGTATTTCCAGATGTTCTTAACAATTATTGACTTTGTGATGTGTGGATTCTTACGTAGTAAAACTTTTTTGTTGGCTTAGAATAGAAAAATGTTATGAGCAGTTACGACCTTCAAAGGTTTGCAGGTTTTCAAATAAAATGTTGCCTTATCCGAAACTATTGGCACACCTCAAAGTTAAAACTAACGCCCGCACAGCAGTCACACTGGTTGTAAAGCGAGCCATAATAATTTGGTTAGATAATTTGCATACACAAAACTATTGAAATAGTTCGAGCAAAGCTTAAACCAAACTAGTAGCCAAAGTGTTTTAGTTAGCGAGTTGTAGTGGCTCCAATTTAATCAGCGCCAAATAAAGCGGAACAAAATGCCGCACAAAAAGTAACACTACTTACTACACAAATAAAGTCATCATCGCAGAGCATTTTTGTCGTTGTTTAATTTAATTTGATTTGATTTGATTTGATTTATAATGTAATAAGCCAAACAAATTTTTAAAAAATTGTAGACAAAAATTGTGGGCGTTTGAAGATGCCGTCTAAATGACGCAATTCGCTGCGTTGGCGCTTTTTGAGAAAGTTTGCTTCTAGTTACTTCTTTCAGTTCCTTTGCAAATGGCAGTCAATTTGCATGCACAGAATTTCTTCTACACATTTTTGTTTGACACACATTTTTTCGAACGCGGATTTGAACAAAGAATTTTCGCTTTGCTTGAGCACTGCGCCCGTTCACGACTACGCTAAGCTGAGCTGGAGTCGAGTTGCGGGCAAATGCCAAATTCGTAAAGTTCGTAAAGTTTGCACAGTTGTGTCTCGCACAAAGGTTTCAATTGTTTTGTGTGGTCGTGCGCTGATGATGTTTTTTTGTTGTTTTTTTTTTTGCGTTTATTTGCCAAAGGCGCCTGCAGAGTTCTGCACCAAACGAGTTGAGTTCGCGTTGCGCGCGCGCATGCGTCTTTCGAAACGTGCTGAGCTAAACTGAATCATTTCAAGCGCCAATTTCCTTCATTCATGAACGCGAAAAAATCAAATGAGCTTCGTTTGTTTGTTTGTTTTGGTTGTGAATGAGCTTGTTTTGCTGCAGTTACTTTTTGCTTTACGCTCATTCAAACGCGCGCTCTCTCTCTCTCTCTTTTATCTCTCTCTCTCTCACTCCTACTCTGTCTCTCATACGCTCACCGTGAGCATAAACAAGTTTTGTCTAATACGGTTCACACGGCTGCATTTGTCTCATGCCTATGCAAAAGGGGGCGCTTAGTTCAGCGGTCACTTCAAATGGTTTTCTGTGGTTTACCTGGTTGACGGCCTGACACTTTACCAGACAATCGGCAATCGAGCGACACAAAAAGATTGGCCGTTGGTCACAACTCGCGTCTCAGTGTAATAAATAAATTTGAGTAAACAACATTTCAATCAGCTTATTTTGTCAAATAGTGCATGACTCAGTTGCGACGATTGTGGGAATTGATTGGGCGCTGGCCAAATTTTTAATTGGCTTTTGGCCCAGTTACACTTTATGGCGTTGGAACACCTGAACAGCTGTCAATTATTGTTTGTTTCTTCGTTTCATGATTTCCTTTTTGTTATGCGTTACCGTTACACACACGGTTATGATTCAGAGTCTTTTATTTTTTTTTTTTTTTGATTTAACAGCTAAGAAGATATATGTAGACATAGCACCTTTCAATAACCAAAATTCAACAGCATGCTTTTGTGTGTCAACCAAAAGTATGCAATGCTTTCGTATATTGTACAACGTGCACTAATCAACTGCTTCTTTTCCATATTTTCAAAATAAAAATGTTGTATGTGTCCATATTTTTTCATGCTAACATATAAAAGTCACATAAAACATCGTCTTAAACATTGAACAAAGAAGTTCAAATTTCATGTGCATACTTTAACGCACACAAAATAAATGTAAAGAGTTTGTGTCTGGTGAGAACAGAAGTCTTATGAAAAAGTCTTCTCAATTAGAGAGACACTTTCTTCAAACCTTACACGCTTAAATTATATGGCAGTTCTTGTCAATAATTCTCTGTTATAGACAAAAATATTGGAATCCAATTATCTGTTCAAACATTTTATTACATTATCAGTGGGTCAGTGTATATATCTCGTCAAGCCTTTAGTCGAAGAAAAAGGCTGCCATAATTGAAGTGCATTCGATTAGTATACTCGTACCTGACAAACATGTGCATATGAAGAGTACAAAGTTAAAATGAAAAGCTTGAACGACGTACAAATAATTTTTAAGATATTCCTAGGTCTACTCACAGACGATGTGGCGACTGTTACTTTAGCCGCTAACTCAGCCAAACCTAGTCTCATTGTACTGATCTTAATTTCAAAGCCTTTTTTTTGCGTTGCACTTACCTTATCATTACTCTCCTCCAACTCGAGTATTCTAAACTCCAACAGCTCATTTTGTTCGCGCAGTTCGTTTGCCTCTGATTGAAGCTGATGTTCTTGTTCTTCCAACAATTTGATTTTTTCATTTAGTTCATTAAGCTTTGCCTTAGTTGCCATCTAAAGCAGAAGAAAAAAAACATTACCTCAAGACATTCAACTCGAAACACAAACGCAAGCCTAATGAGACTCGACTCACCTCTAGAGCACATTTTTCTGTGGCTAAAATCTCTTCCTTGGCCATGTTTAGCTCCGCTTGTAGACGCGCATTCTCGCTGTGCAAAGACTCGATCTCTTTCTGCAGTTTTTCAATGTCTTGTGTGTACGTACGTATCTATTGTCAGTAGAAAGATACACAGATATAATATATTAGCACTACCATTATGAGCTGACAACAACAAAAGACTCTTAAGCTACAAACGTGCCACAATGCTTAAGCTTTGTTATTGTGCTGTGTTCTGTATTCATTATGATTTCAGTCCATTTCAAAACAGTCATAAAAGTTGACTCGATTACCACACATGCTTGATTACGTTTTGACATCACTGAGCGGATGTTGCCAGTAAAAAGTAAAAAAAAAAAGCGGAAAAAAAACTGTGGCAAGTTATTGCCATAAACAGCCACTGGGCAGTTAAACATCTGCAATGCCTAATACGAGTACTTCAAACCATCTCAAAATGGCACTCATATAGCCCCTCTCATTATGTAATAAGTTAGCTTTGGTTATGCAGCTTGCTGCGGGATTCTGTAAGTATTGTAGAAGCATTTAGACCGTTGGTGACTTATGATTTTTTATTAAACCCCTATTCACATGTAGACGGTGCACTTATCGCACTTGATAATCGTTTAGGTGTTTCGACTAGCCATGTGATAGCATTGAGTGAGGCGGAATTTTTATGAAGGACTTGAATCAGTCTTTCCTGTAAATCCCGTCTAAAAGGTGTCGCTTACCATTCTTATAGCTCTTGCAATGATCATCACGTAATAGCTAGTCTTTCAGCTACAATTATCTTCTAGCTGAACCTGAGAAGTTCCCTGATTTTTTTCATGTTTAATTTCGGCCTGAGGGCTATGAAGAGTTGATACGGAACCATTGGAGATCAGAGTACAAACTTATTTTCTCTTAAACATTATAAATATTTTTTTTTAAATTAATGCCCTATTATTCCTTTTTTTTTTGTATCCTTGCGGCTTCTACAAAAAAGCAGCGCAACTCGAATTCGACTGCAAAGATGTGTATTTCCTCAGAGCGAATGCATATTGCACCAGCTCTATCTAACGCTTTAGATGACTCTGAGCAAACAATACTTTCACTCAGTCATACATTTGTCCCTAAACTGAATCTTAGTCCTACATCCCAGACACCTGCGACAACACATACCGTTTGCCAGATATCTGCACTGTCCATGCCCGCTGGTGGTGGCTGCGGACTGATTGATGGTGGCGCCGATGACAGCGCTGAATCCGAATCCGAGTTGTTATCCTAAAAATAATCAAAGAAATTTGACATTAGCTCTAGGTTTACGATAACACACTATGATGACTGCTAACCTTTGTCCTAAATTCATGATGCCGTCCTTGTGTTTGTGTCTCTGTTGTTGACTGCTGCAGCAGACAGTGGCTAATCTCGTGTGGTAATGAGTGATATTCCTGAATGCGTTCTTTTGTTGTCATCTCTTTTGTTGTTGCTGTTCTTGTTGGCATTGTATTTATATCCAGAGCGGTTAACATTGTGTTTGGCTTATTCGATGTACAATTCTTTTCTAGCGTCGATTTTTGTAAATGTTTCGTATTTCTGATTAGCTCAATGTCCTTGAGTTGAGTCATCTGAAAAAGTTGACAAGAGAAAGAGAGACATAAGTCAGTAAGTCAGAAGTCTCTAAATATATATAAAACAAAGTGGGAAGAAGCGTTTGTTTCCCTCTGCTGGCAGTAATTTTCAAACAATTTAATTGGTTTTTATTTTAAATGTAAATAATTATGATACGAACTGGATAGGCAAATAATTAGAAAAACATTTGAAAACTATTTCACAAAAGGGAAAGAGTACGACGCTCAGTCGTATGCAAGGTGCTAAGCTGTTGGCAGCGAAGAAGAAGGCGAACCGAAGATGCTTTAATTTTATTCAAATTGCTGTAAAAAGTATTTTTTGCCTAGTTGCAGCAGGCAGTGTTCAGCTAGTTCTTAGTGGAACTAATCAAGAGAAAATTTATTAAATTGACCCTGTTCAAGCTTCTGTTATACTCGTAGCAACACCTTCACGAAGACTTTTTAATTGCTGCTTAATAAAAGGAGAAATTTTTCTAGAACAAAGAAAGTCAACTCAATTCAATTGCATTTTTTAGAGCAACACATTTTCTATTTAGATAAAAGATTAAACAAAAAAAAAAAAAAAAACTGCAAAGATACAATGCGACACGATCTAACAATTCGCACATGTTATTGCTCCATATAATCGTGTTAAGCTAAAAGTCAAACGGACAGACAAGTGTCTAAAGTTATACTTGTTGTTGTTGTTGTTGTTGTTGTTGTTGTTGTTGTTATTGTATTTGTTGTTGCTTTACATTACAACAACAATATCACATGACATGTCGTCACGATACGCTGCAATTGTTCTTGTTATTGTATTCGAATACACACGTATAAATAAATAAATGAATAAAGTGTCTACAATGAGCAATCCTAGCAACTCTCGCCAGCATCAGCAGAAGGTTTTCGGGCAAAGTAGAGTAGAGCACCTTGACATTTAACTGTGGCACACGCAACAATACGAGACACTTGAATTCGGCTAATGTTGCAGAACATGTAGCGTTGTTTATTCAAAGTAGACGCCACAGTAACTACAACGCAGATCTTTATCGACGCACAATAAGATATGCAATACTGCGCTCGCTGTGGTTTAGCTAAACATGCAAAGTGCGATCATTGAAAATTCTTAATCCGACTAGAAGCACAATAATAACCAAGCGCATTTGTGTCTGCGTCTCAGTTAATGCTCACTTCCACTCGTGATCGTTGTGGAATAATCAAACACACACAAACCTAATCCCTTTGGAATTCTCAAGCTTCTAGCACAATGTTTGTGGCTTGGTGCCTTCATTGCACGACGCTCAATTGACCAAGGAACGTAGTCGCACATTGCAGCAATCTTTATAGAAAAAACCAGTAGCTGTAGGAACAACAAATATATGCGCGTACGTATGTATGTATCTACAATCATAGACCTTAGTTAAATGCTGCTTCGTTCGTTTCGCTTTCGCGCTACCAACAACTAAAAAATATTCGTTACTTTGACTTCAAGCGCAGAATCAACATTGTCATTGTTCGATTTTGGACACAACCACGCCCCCGCATTAAGTGAAATCGTTTCGGCATTCAAACGAGACAGCCAGCACTTTCAGTGCTAACGGTAGTGTTGTTGCTGTCGCCAAAGTCAGACGTCCCCAATGCTACCACTACCACTGTTAATAACAGCATGGACACCATTTCTGACTTTCGTTCATGACGACATGGCGGTAGCGATGGCGATGGCGATGGCGATGGCGATGGCGATAGCAATGGCAATGGCGACTCGACACATGAGTGAATGTGCAACGTGCAACTTCGGTTTATTGACTTTTGCCCGGCCAAAATGAAAATGATGACTATTTGCAGATACACCGACGACGATGATGACAAGCGCTTTGGCACACTTTGCATGCAATGGCCAATTTTTCGCTTTAACTTTTGATAACTCCCTCTCTCTCTTTCTCACAATCTCACTATCTCTCACTCTCTCTCGCTCTCTCTCTCTGTCTTAGGCTCTCTTTTACATTTGCACAATTTTAAGCTTAACAACAGCACAAAAAAATTTCTCTATGTCACTGGGAAAGGTCGCTTGCACGCTGGCGTCGGCATTCATTGAACTAAGGTCTTGACTTCAAGATCGTTGTCCAAAAAAATAAGAAGAAGCAGATTGTTTCACGCGGCACTCTCAAAGACGTTAAGCCCACGCAATGTCACTCAATTTGGTTAACTACAATACTAACGATGAAGGCGTAGAAAGCGAGCTAAGTGGGTGTTAAACTGAATTGTGTGGCTTTGCAAAGACAATCGCGTGTAATTAAATTCGAATTTCTCACATCAAAAACAGCAAAGATTTTTTTTTTATAATTTTTTAATTATATATGAAGTCAAGAAAGTGTACAAGTAGCATTAATAAATATTCAAGCAATGCAAATGCAAAGATACAATTACAGGCAGCAGCAGTTAGATAGTACGCTAGACGTACGCGCTTCCTTTGGTGCATGGCAAACTCTTGTTCGGTTCGGCGGTGATCGGTTGTAAAATATGGCAGTTGCTGTGGCAGCTTGTGTCAAAATTGTTGTGTATCTGCACCACCTTTGCTTATAGAAAGATACGCAAAACACGCAAAAAGCGTAGAAACCGAAAAGATAACAAACAGCGTTGCAATTAATCAGCAAATCAACGAACCCAAAAACATTTTAGCTCGCAATGCAACACACGCGGGAAAAAAAGTCTTTTTGCAGCAAAATTTTTTTTGTGGTAATTTTGCATGTTTTTTCATCTGAGTAGCGTCAGTTGTCCGTCAGTCAATCAGTCAACTCATTCATTCATTTACTCAAGCGCTCATTCATTCATGCATTCATTCACTCAATTGCAACATTTGCATTTGTTTAGGATTTCTTATACTCGATTGAGACTTCATTCATTGCAGCTTCGTAACTATGTACGTATCTGTATCTATGATATGAGTGGGTGGCTTGCTGTTGTTGGTTTTTTTTGTTGATTTTTTTTTGTGTTGTTGCGCTTGTCAATTTCGCAAATTCATACAGACAGCAGTCAGGAAATACATCTATCTATGCATATTGCATGAAGTAACAACTTCGAATTCAGATTTGCTATTGTTGTTGCAATTTTTTTTTAGCAAAATTTTTTTTTTTTTGTTTTGCGTTACTTGCAACATTACAAAATCACAACTGCTGCTGATTATGTAAGCTGAACTTAGCACAAGATTTCAATTTTCGCTGCGACATCAATTCATCAATCCAAAGGCAACAATAAATGTGCATCGATCGGTAAGCACACCCTGAAGTGTACCAATACTATATACTCATATGCTAATGACCTATGCGCTTGACACAACAACAACAAAATTATCTGACTGCAATTTCTGCCCCTTGTCAGTGCACAAAAACCAGACTAATTAAAATATCTTAAAGTACGAGTAACACAGCGAAATGAACGACTACGATATGAAAGTGAAAGTGAGACGCGCGTACTCGTATGTGTGATGCAATTGCAACTTGCCGCATGCCAAGTGCCGCATGTAGCATGCAGCGACCGTACATGATTTCAAGATGTCGCAAAAGCTTTGACTTTTTTCTACTTTTTTTTTAATCAATTTTGGCCAAGTTAAGTGACAAATTCAATTAAACTGAGTAAAATGAATCGAATGTGGTCGTTGGTGTGTAAATTGAAAAAAAAAAAAAATAATCGGATTAAATATTAACTTCGTCTAAGACGAAATTTGAATGCACTTCACTTTTGAAGCATCTGAAATTGAGCCATGACTAAGCTATTATAATTTTGAATACAGTCAAACTTCGCTATAGCGAAAACTCACGACACCAAAAAATCACTGCGTTATATGGAGAATTCATTATACGCCGTAAAAGCTGTGTACTTGAAATCAATTCATAATAGGAAGTGCTTAATGGTATGGCAGTTAGTTATAGGGAAGTTCGACTGTAATTTTTTTGGGCTCTGGTGAAAAATTTTGTCCAACGCAAACTTGAATTTAATCAATGTGACTATAGGATTTAATAATTTCGTTGATCTTTAAATTTTTACCATTTATGTCAATAGTCTTTAGGTAGAGTGTTCAACAAGAAAACGCCTATCATATAAGAACTTAAATTAGAACCATGGGTTTCTACAGTAGTGAACCACTAATACTAGGCATTTTTTAACAATTCATGATGTGTTGATATTTGAGTATGCTGTTCTTACAAGATCATACATTTAATGCATCTTTTTATACGAACAAGTAAACCTAGCATATTAAATATTTTCCGTTCTAAAATAACCTGGCAAAGTTTTGAAATAGGCGCTTGACAGAAACCAGTACGGTAAGCATGAATATATAATATACAAATATATAATAACTTGATGTAATGGATTGGCATAGGCATAGTTAAGAGCTACTACTGATAACGACAAATCTATGACATATGGAAAAAATAGAATCTTGGTATTTTTTTTTTTTCTTGCTATGGTGTGTATTTTGAGCTTTCTGAGGCATTGATTCCCACAAAACCGTATGCGCTATAACTTCAGATATCAGTTATACATTTTTGGGGCGCAACCTTATCAAACCTGGCAAACATAGGCTTTACAAGTTGATTGTAGAAGAATGTCTGTTAATGGAATTTTTTGCCAATTTATTTTGTTTTAATTTTAATGTTTTGTTCCTTTTTAACTTTACATCAGGGTTCATACCTAACTAACTAGGTTGTAGGCACGGAATGCGCAAGTAAATCTTTCTTAATTTTTTATGTTTTAATGCATGTTTGATTTTTTGTGTAGCTTTACTCAGACTTTGCTAGATAAAGGCGTGATATAATTTTTAGCTACCAATGCCAAAATGTATATTTCTTAAGCTAGAGTATCTTCATTTTTAAAGGAAACTACAATTTAGTCAAATATGATTCGATTATATTGTAACACACGTTTCTATGACAAACAAAGATTTAATTTTATAGGCACTTACACCAAGTGTGCTCAAAGGATTGCCTTACATGCTGTACAAGCATATGGAATTAATGGGTTTTCCAATGTTTCTTGCACTCTGTTACAAAATTCATTACAAAGTAAGACAACTATTTAGAGCTTGAAGAGTATGGTATAATATAAAAAGTGTATCTTTCGTATGCGCTTTATATCAATGACAACTTAAAAGGCATTGCAGGAAAACGCTTTTCTCGACATGTTGTTATGAGAAAAATCCATCAACATTGTGCGTTGCACACGCGTTAAGTGGCAGCAGTTAACACGTCCACAACAACAGCCAACTAAATATGGTAAATCATCTTCGTTCAACGATCTGTCTGCAAGGCGTACATTTGTATGATTTAATGATTTTACTTGTTGGTTGTGTGAGTTGCTGGTTTTTTTTTCTTCTCTCTCTCGATTTTCAATATTCATTTTGTTGGCAGAAATCATTACCAACTCAACTCAACTTGCTTTTTATGCTGATTCATTACGAAACTTGTCTATGTTAATCAAATGGGCCCAAGGCAGTAAGCCCAACGCCTTTTTGGTTTGTCTTTTATGCAGACACAATTGGCTTGAACAAACACAAAGCCAAACAAACCAAAAAAAAAAAAAAACTGCCTTTGTTTGCTGGCTTATTGGCCTGTTTTTGTTTTTTTATTTATTATGATTATTATTATTTGCTTTTTTAACACGGCCAAGCATATTTTCAATACCACAATTTGATTTTTATTTATTCATTTTCAGTGTGCACTTTCACTATTTGCGCAGAGTGCAGTTACTCATGCCCAAAGTCGTACTCTGTTCAAGCCGGTGCTTGAATTGAATGCAGGTATTGATTATAATAAATAAAAAAATCAAATCAAGTCTGGCATTATTTTCACTGCTGCTTATTTGGCCATTCTTTGAGCTCAAAGCAGACTCCATGTTTTTTCTTCGGCTTTTTCTCATGTATCGCCAGAGTAAAGTGCGGCAACAAAAAACAAAGCATTTCCTACTTTCTAGGGTACTCTGAACTCGATTCGTTGCCTTACACAAATTGAAATTGCTATTCCAACGCCCATTCGCAGAGCTACAAAAAGCTATATTTATATAAATAATACTGGAAAGGGTACTAACAAAAATATGGGAAAAAAGCGTATATGCAAAAAATACGGTTTTTATAAAATATCTGCAAAAAATTGTGAAAAAAATAACGTGAAAGTTCTCTAAAGAAATAGTGACTAAAAATGCTCAAAAAAGGGGTGAAAAAAAAACAAAAATAAGATCTTAGAATACAGGGAAAAGGCATATACCAAAAATATAGCACACTGTAAATACACATATTTTAAGAAATACTGAAAAATTTAGCTAATAGAATTAAAAAAAAAAATAATCAAATAAATAAATTCTTACTGTGCAAAACGTAAATACGGTAGATACACCAAAAAAATTCTGTATAATTTATAGCCAAAAATATTGTTTAATTTATGTACATGCAGAAAATACATTAAAGAATAATGAAAAAACTATTAAAAATTTTGGCTAAAAATACTGAAAAAGACACAATCAAAATACTGGTAAAAATTTCGAACACAAATATTTTCAAAAAAACGGAAAAACACCATACACAGAATAATACTTCAAAAAACAAGAGTGTCTATGCAAAAAAGGTGGTTGAACAAGGCACCTACAAAAAAACCAAAAATTACTGGTATATTATATAAAAAAAATTTTAATTATATATACACATGGCACACAAAAAAGTACTGGAATACTTAAAAAAAAATGAAAAAAAAAACGTGTATAAAAATTATCTGCGCAAAATACTGGTTAAAGTAAGAAAGAAAAATGATTATAAAAATTATGTGCAAAAAAAAATTGATGTTAATTGTCGAAGTTTACAGCAACATGCAATTACCATATACACCATTTACTCGAGCAAAACTAAAGAAATCAGTCCGCAGACACTGATTACTTTCTTCGATTGCTCGAAAAAGGGCGGCAGGAAATGCAATCGGTTGCAATGAGCTGCACAAGATTACCGCGATTTTGCGGTACAATGCCGCTTTGAGGAAATTACCGCCATAAGCGTCGTCGTCGTAGTCATCATCAATCAACATCATCATACACGCCAAATTGTGCGAAACAAAAGCAAAACGCTTTATCTAATTGCACAGCAAAAGGTGTGTAAAAATAAAAACAAAAATAAAAATAAAAATTAAAAACAAAAACAAAAAGCGTGCCAACGACAACTGGGCAATTAACAAATTAAGCTAAGCCATAAACAGAGCGCCTACCATGCAGAGTGAGTTAAACCAAAAAATCAACAACCACAACAACACAAGCAATACAAATCAACTATTACAAAATTAAAATGCAATTCGTATAGATATAAATAAAATACGCTGCTGCAGTTACTTGACTTGAGTTGACCACGCCTTGCTCGTAGCCACGAACTTTTGGCCAAACATTTTCGTTGTCATGATCAATAAAATGTTTGCTTATTTTTTTTGGTTTATGTACACGCTGTGCTCCTGGTAAGATCACGACTTGGCGTAATCAAGGCTAGCTTAAAAAAAAAAAAATATAAAATAAAATAAAATTGAAAAAGATACACGAAGCGGCAACCAAATTAACCAACTCGCAGACGCAAATGCAGACGCAGACAATGATGTACAGCAAAAATGTTTTTTTTGATTTTTTTTTTGTATGACGTTCAGCTGGCAGCTACAGTTGAAAGGGGCAACTGACTTAGTCTGAGTTTGCAGTTGTAAAGCAAAAGATACAAAAACAGGAACGCTAGCAACGTTGCAAGTGCAAAATTACAGACAAGAAATGAAACGTAAACAAGAAAACAAAACAAAAAATCGAATTTCTTTCTGGCTTTCGTGTAGTAAAAAAGTAAAAGTATCTCTCACAAATTAGGCGCACTCAATTTCAGCGTGAGTGTGAAAGTGTATGTGTGTGTTTTTTTTTTTTGCAGATTTATTGCAAAGCAATTGCATTTTGAACTCATTTGCATCTCAGCGTTGAGTTGAGTTGAGCTGAGCTAAGCTGCGCAGGCATAATCATGAAATTCATTGATTTTGTAATACGTTGCGTTGGCAACTGCTCGCTATTATATAAGCAACTAACTGACAGTTAGAGATACTGTTGCTGTTGCTCGACAGCCAACTCAAAATATAACTAAGCATCCACAAATTCTAACAAACTTGTAGCCGCCAAGTGTCTCCTTAGGCTATACAATGCTTTTCTAAACTAGTTCCAAATTTGGTGTCATGAAGTACTTAAAGTCATAAACAAAGTGCAAAGTCATACAGAAACATTCGTAAAAAAATAAAAACAAATAAGAAAAGACGGCAACACAACAGTAAAATATTATTCTTCAATTTAAAATTTTTTTTTTTTGTTTTCATTTTTCTTTGCTCACTAAAATCGCATTCAACTAGGTGCGCACTCTGTAAAGCACGTGTAGTTTTTAGGCCAAAGCATTGTTGAAGCTGAGGAGGTCTTGGGCCAGCTCTTGATTTATGACCGCTTGCGGCTAAAATAGCTACTTACAATACATATTATTATTTTTATTATTTTTTTTCATTCACTTTTTTGTTGCTTTTTGACTGATGCACTTGAAAAATGCGTTAATGAACTCTCACACAGCACTTTCAACTCTATTTGTAGCTAGCTTCATTTGTTGTATCTAACTAACTTTTCATTGTATATGCCGACTTATTTTCGTCTGTCAATGCTAAGACAATGGCTATATAATATTTCGTGACCATCCTCTCTCTCTCTCTCTCTTACTCTGTTTAGATATCATATGCATCTACTTTTCTGTGTTTCCATTTTATTTACTCATTTTGTCTTAGTTTCTGATCCCTAACAGATTGTCATTATAAACATTGATTTCTCTATCATTTTACTATTAATATACTTAGTTACCTATCAATTTGCCTACATATATATATTTTTCTTCCTATATGTACTTAACCGTTCATCTACTAATAAGTGTTTATCTACATGTCTGTGCATCTCTCTGTTTTTCTAAGAATTTAACTACCTTCATGTGTATTTAGCTTTAATTATTTAAATGTATTATCTTATAAATATACAGGGGTAGTCAAAAGTATTTACATATCATAGATTTCACAAAAGTGCATGTTGTTGTTATTGGGAGTTATTTAAAAAAAATGCGCTGCATTGCTAGAGGTATGTATCATAGATGCAAATGATAGAAGATTTAAAAAAGATAATGTTTGGTCTCATAAAAAATACAATTAGTTTAGAACAAGGCCACATATAGAAATTGAGAACATTTAAAGACTACTGAACGAAAACGGGTCATGAACTAATGAGAAGCTAGGAAATTAGTAGAAGCTGTCAGAACACACCCTTTAAGGAGTGCTGTTAACTTACCATTAGCATCGCAAGGGCAAAGAAGTAAAAAAACAAATATTAGAACCGCTGACGTGCGTAAAATAGTCGACATTACAACAGCAACTTCCAATTAACAAAATGCATAATTTTTCATAATTTTCAATTAACTCACAACAATAAAAAGAAAAGCGCTTTTTCATAGAGAATGCAAAAAATGCTGCGTTGTGCAAATACTTTTGACTGCTACCAACCACTGTATGTACATATTCCTTTCTACTTACAATGCCATCTACTTACAATGCATATCCAACTAGCTCTCTCTATGTGTAAGCAACATATATAGTTAGACCCTTTGTCTAATTCTCTGTGTCTTAGCATTTAACTACATTTCTTTTAGCACATTTATCTAACTACCTGGCTAGCTAACTTCCTTTGTTGCAATCTCTCTATCTCTTTTCAAACATCACTTTCCTTAGAAATGCTTTCGCATATACCCAAGATGAAGATATATTGTAGGTAATTAGCGGTACGGATTTCTCTGAACCTTTTTGCAACTGCCTATGTTTTCGGATGCGAGTCTTTCGCCTTACAATTGCTTTGCTTCTTCTCTTAACAGACTCAAGCGCTGTCCGTTGAATATCGTGTGCCATTTGCGCAGTCGCAACATGAGGCTCATTTTTAACTCAACACTACATGGTGTAAATAGAAAAATAGAAAAGATAGTCATACGTTGGCAGTGTCGGAAAGATTTAGTTTTCTTCTTTCGAACGCAGCTAAGTATATGAAAATCGATTGACAGGTCTCAAGGCCGCTAGCACGTCATTGAGAAAATCGACTTTCATTGCAGTTTTGAATTTTGTGAACAGAAAGGAGTCACACGGTGTTAGATCTGTCGAATACGGACTGTGGTCAATGACATAAATCCTTTTTAAGAGCACAACTTGTATGAGAGTATTTAGTGTTTATCTTAGAGAAGATCCACGTTATATAGTTCCTGTTTCACCGCTTGAAACTGCTATCAAAATTATCTAGCTACATTTTTTTTAAAACTTTTACGCGATCTATCTAACCATCTATCAGCCATCTATTGTAGGTATATCTTTAAAAAATACTACACTAATCAAAGAAATCGTTTTCTTTGACGCTTCCATGGAACGTGCTGATTTACCATTGATATACAACTACGAGTATACAACGCTTTGTTCTTATTCTATGGCACTGAGACAAAGGTATATGAAATTTCAGCTCAGCTCGGTCGTATCTTTTGTCTTGTACCGCTTCGCTCATTGTGTTTTGCGACGACGCGCGCCTTTTAAACAGTTATGAGCTTGTTTTCTCAGCACTGTAAGTCAAGTTCAAAAGCGTTGGACAGCAAACACCGACGAACGTACCGCCAAACGCTTTGAGATTTATTTACACGCTTTGGCTTGTTTTATTTGTTGTTCAACAAAGTTCAGCGAACTTGTATTTTGTGTTTTTTTCCTTTGTGTCTGTGAAGTAAAGTTCCCATTTCTTACAGCGCACTACAAACGCATTTCACAGTTATTGAGCCTGATCGTTTATCACGTTTTCATGCTTTACGCTTCTTTCTATGTGGACAGCCATCTATGCGGCAACCATCAAATTACAAATTTCAAACAGATACGGTGTTACAGACCGTAAGGTGTCTAGTCTAATTGATTCTGAAACGGCGCCTAAAGTTCACAATTCAAACGTGACTTGTAGATTTGCCAATTCTGCAATACACTTTAGATGCTTTTAACTGCATAGCGGCATGTGAAGTTGGTGGGTATTTCCCGCTCGAAAAGCAAGTTATTTAATTTTACTTTGACTAATAAAAAACATTCGCCTCTCCCCAATTAATGAGGCTTTAATTAATTACTGATTAACACCACACACGCTGAACCAGTTTGGCAGCACTGCTCGCACATCTTTTCCCTTTCATAATGCAATGCCACGGATATGCAAATACAATACTTTTTTCTTGTACCTTGTATCTGACCCATTTTTGCATTTAGAAAGTAGCCAAAAAAAAAAAATTACAACCAGAGCCGTTAATGTTGATGATTATTGCCTTAAATGAATGCGTTCGATCTTAATGAATTTCACTCAGTTTAATTTTAGGCATGGCAAAGAGCTACAACAACAATAACGGCAAATATTTTCTTGTCACTCAAAATTCTAGTTTGGTGTTGAAAAGCCGGAAAAAAAGGAAAAGTTGCCATCAATAATGATAATTATGATAATGATGATGATGATGATAACGAAGATAGTTAATTACAATGACCAAGCCCACTGCGTAGTTTCACTGTCATCTTTCAAAGCGTTTTCACTAGGAGCGACAATATATTTTTTTTCGCGCGCTTCTTCTTAGCGTTAAAATATATACAACAAAAACTAGAAATTGTTGAAGAAGTCGAAGAAGAAGCAGAAGCAGAAAAAGAAGCTGAAGCCTTATTAGTATTTATTGGTAATACCAACTATGGTTATTTGAGCTGACCGTCCCCAAAGATTGCAATGCAAGACTGACTTGACTGTCCAACTGACTTGACTCACTGACTGTTTGACTGAAGTAACGTGTTCTAAATTTCCTGCTATACACACGTACGTTTGCTATACTTGTATCTTTTTCGCTGTGCAACGCCAGCGCCACCAAAATGGAAATGGGGAAAATTGCAAAAGGAAATTGTCGGTTGTCGCTGAACGTTTTCGCAGCAGACAACAAATGTGACAGACAGCTGAGCAACTGAGAGCTATGCTGAGATCCGGTGTATCTCTTTATGTTTTTTATTTTTTTATTTTTTCTATGCTATGTTGATGATAGGAAATATGGGTTACTGAACACCAAAGCGACTACCAAAAAAAAAAAAAAAATTGAATAAAATAACAAATAGAAGTAGGCGAAGAAAACGATCAACGGCAATCATGTAGCGAAAGTGCCAAAGCATACGCAAAAGTTAGAAAGATACTCGATACTCGAGTTGCAGCACAACAGACCATATCCAGTAACGTGCGTTCGTTTACCTACAAGTATAACTCTGACACCTACAAATTTCAGCGTAACAAAATTCAATTCAAAAACAAAAATTTACACTGCAGCGTCACGCTGACTGAGAATAAACAAACAAAAAATACAACAACAAAAATACAAAAAAAAAAAAAAAACAATTTACGTATCTGATGTATGCAACATCAGCGGTCTCAGTTCAATTCAATGCTACCGGAAGTCCGCACACGAAACATACAAACACTGAAACCTATACTCACGCTCATAGATACAGACAAAGCCATTTTCATAAAGCTACCAACAAACAAAATGTTCGCACGCCAACTGGCCTTTTGACGCCTGGCTCTTGTTGCCAACAACCAACCCATCTCGCTCACCAGCCATCTGTCTTTCTTTGCTAACTGCCCGCAATCAGCAACTATCTCTATATCTGTCTAAGCATCAAAAGTGTAGCTTAATGCGCTAGTGAAAGTGTTGGGTGACTAAGATTATTAAGTTATTTGTGCAAATTTGTTTAAATTAATAAATCATTATGATTTGTGGAGAGAAAAAAAAAACTTTTTTTTGTCGTTTTCGCACCGCTTTTTATCTACACGATCTTGAGATATAGTGATTTTTGTTATTCTATGCATGTATTCAATAACATTTTCAAATGTCAAACTTAAAAAATGGCTGGCGCGCATAATTTCATTTTGATTGTTTGACCAGCGTCGACATGCAACGACCACAATTTGAATTGATTGGCGCGCAACAACGCCAACCAATGCGGAAATCAACGTGCACCGAATGCAGTAAGAAACCCTTATATAACAGTAGTGGTCAACAAACCAACCCAAACCTAACCAAGCCCAAATTATGGTATTATTTGTTGCTTATTTAAAAATTATAATTCAGTCATGCTTGCTCAGTGTTTATTGTGTCGAACTAGGAAAGCTCAGTTCCAAGCTAGCACAGCTAGCACTGCGTGTTATTTGGCCAGAGACACGCTCTCGGATTAGGATACTCAAAGTGTAGTACTAACATCTCATCCTATTTCATATGGCAATCTTAACCTTGCCGAAAAAAAATTTCTTTAATCAAAACATGCAATCATTTACATATGATCCATATGACTAAAGATAAAGTAGTCGAAATAGCCAATAATAAATTTAATCTAGTTTCTCCTGGTTCCAGCTTTAAACAAACTCAACAATTATTATTTAAAAAAAATATACAAATAAAAGAAATAAATAAATAAACACAAAAAGTCAACAAAAGTACGCGTCAATAATAGTAGAGCGTCCCATAATCGAATATAACATTATACTACACCTAGTCCAACTGCTTTTGGCATCAAATGTTCTAATCATCAAACATGAATCCTTTTCCCAGTTAAGTTAACCAAAAGACAAAAGAAATACTTCTTAAGTTCGCACAAAATATGCGATTCCTGGTGTTGTGCAAAAATAGTTGATCATTGCAAAAAAAAAAAATAAAGCCTTGTCGAGGCTCCAGGAGCACCCTGGAGTAGTAAACAAGGAAATATGACTTTGTCAGGATATGCACTAATCGAAAATACGTGTGCATCTTATATGATCCCGACAGTGTCATGCATGCATGATCAATCTTTGTCTTAGTGTTAGTGATTTCACTGTATGTGTGCGTGTCATGTACGATGCATGAAACAATATCAGAAACGTTTTGTTATGAGAGCGGCTTCGGCTAGCGCACAAAGGCATTCGAAATCCTTCGGGTCGCTTACCATAGAAATTTTTCATGCTGCTTTGTACTTCACAGCCTCAACTTCGCGATTGGCGACAATTTCACACAGCTAAAAGCGCAATTAATTGTTCATCTGTCATTGACATTGTCGTCTGCACTCTTCAAAAGCTAACGAGAAATTAAAGATTGAACGCTTGACCTGCTGGCATGACGCAGTTTCATGCGCACATACACAACTGATTGTTGAAGCATACATGACCATGTCGGGGGCACTGCTAATGGGCCGGGGTATCACGTATTCAGTTCAATAAAAATATTTGTCAATATATTTCTCGGCACTAAGTCGATGTCGTTATATTTGTATTAATATCATTGCATTATGTACGCCGAGGGTGCCAGCCAAATCAGAGCAAGTCTCTCGAATCAAAAAAAAACAGTCGTTCAGCAAATGCAGTTTAGGTAAAGGCTCTCCATATTCCATCTTAAAATCATTCTACCAGGTATATGGAAATAGCAGTTTATTTAATTCAGTCAAGTCATATAACACTCGAGTCAACCACAAACACAATTATTTACAGCACACCCAAAAACCTAGTGCATTGACCACATTTCTTCGAGTGGCACTCGAGCCCAACACCATTCGAGTTTTGATTTTGGCTTCGAATTGCGCGTTTGGCACTTCGAAATGCCAACACGTCGCCAGACAGTACATAATTTCACAAGTGGATTCACGTTCTTCATTCGCCTCAACATGCGTGAAAGCACTTTGCGAAATTAACATAGCGAACGCCACCAACGCGACGCATTCATTGATCATTGAACCAGTTCTGACTGTCAGATTGAATGTATCTTTAGCGTGTACTCGTATATTTTGGTGAAGGTGTGCGAACAACTCACTTTAATTCTTTTTTTTTTTTTATGGCCAAAACGAAGATCACACACACAAATTGCGTAATGTTCACAACTGCGATTAGAGTATAAACGCGTTGAGCATGCGCAATGGCAAATGTATCTTAATATCTGAATACAACTTTTTAGTATGTACAGAATGTTGTCAACATCTTTTTTAAGGTTCAAAGCACTCAATGCAGTATACGAGTAGAAAAGTAATAAAAAATTGTCGCCGCCTGATTCGCAGAAGTTACTGCTGCTCAAGAATTCCTCAGACAAGTTTAATGAATGAAGAACACAACAACAAAAACAGCAACATTAGCAATCAATAGAACAGATATTTAGTCCTCAGCCCAATGAATACAAATGATCTCTGTTCAAAGATAACTTGCGTATGGTGCAAGAATGTGCTCGCCATACCTAACTGCTCTCGGTAGGAGGATCGTTACAACATCGTTACAATTACGCAGTCAGTTTTTCACCAAGCTAAAGAAGGAGTAACAAGCCTTGGTTATGGTGCTCTCTTTGAAATTACCCCTTATAACAACAACAAATATATGTGCGTGTGCTTACCACTTACCAGCTTCTGGGTATTGAACCTCGATCTCTGAGACGGCAATGGTATGCAATCGTAGCCACTAGGCTACCGAGTAGACGCACACATTCAGGTAGGCAAATGAGAAGTGACCCGAACAACTTCGTATACTTTCTTGCACGAGTCGATGACGTTGTTTAATTGAAAGCGTTACGATATTTGATTGTATGCAAGCGTTACGCTATGCACAATTTTACACTACTGAAACCAAAGATGTTTTATATGAATAACGCTTGCCCTGGTAATCACATCTACATTTCGTAACCAATCCGGAATAATATTCTCTAATGAAGTATGTATAAACTCCAAGGTTTGTCTCACTTCACTACAAGAACTAAAAATATTGTCTGGGTTTGGCAACTTTTGAATCGCTTACTCTAAGCCAACAACAGCACACACAACGTCACCATTTCAAATATTCTCTGGCAAAGAACGGTCAACCCTCAGTTAGGTTGCGCCCAACAGTGTTCCATTTAAACAAATTACTTTCTTCTACACTACGGTCAACCCTCTTCGAAATACAATGCAACTAAGCTACTCGTTGTCGAATTGGTGCACTTCTACAGAAACAACACAACAAATAGCATCAACAACAAATATAGGGGAAGCAATTTGAGTTAGTGGACAGTGGACAAACATCTTTCACTGCAATCAACGACTGAACAATTTAATGACTATGAAATCGATACGCGTTATGACTTTACTTTTCCCATTGGCTGTTATAACTACGGTGTCTCTGAATTATGCAGAAAGTGGTAAGCAACAAGCAAATTGCAATGAACGCCGAGTAATACAGAAAGCAAATAAAAAGTTTAAAAAAAAAGAAGCGAACTTCCGGTTTGCATTTGTATCTGCATCTGTGTCTCTACACACGGGAAGTTCAACAATAAAAAAAAAATGATAAAATAATAAAAAAATTATAATTTGAAAGAAAAATCAACAAAAAAAAAAGTGTACTCGACTTTGCCACGTGCTCTGATTCGTTTGACTTTAAGTTACGCAATCAGCTCAAAGCTCATTGACGCTGACATCGAGAGCACAACAGAGCAAAGTAGCAAAAATTAATTGCTGTCGATAGCAAAAATTTTTAAAGCTGCCGAAAAAATTCTTGACTCTCTAAACGACATAAAAGTCACATTCGTGTAGATACTTTTTATGTGTACTTAATTTTCCAGTGCTTACTCGCATTTACACGTACTGTTGCAACTTCTTGCAGCTGCATAGAATTGCTTTTGAACGTACACGTGTTGCCAAAGGCCAAATTCATGCTGACGCTAATGGCAATGTTGTCTCAAACCCATACGCAATGTTTCAGCGTTGCACGTGTGTGTGTGTGTGCATGGGAAAAAGATACAAATCTAAGCTTGCAATAGAATTGTTGAAATTAATACAAGAGAACAGCTACGTAGTCGAAACTTCTTCCTTTTTGCACTCGTAGTAGAGACACAATAAACGAACTCGCGAACTTTAAGAACATGTTCAATTTGCAAGACAGTCGGCGTTAATTGCTTTTAAGTTGCAATGCAACTTCATAAGCTAAGCTAACATATACAGTTACATAGATATTCAGCTACCGGTTAGCGCAAAAACCAATGAATATTCGAACGATATACATATATGCTCAGCATTTGCTTTTAACCTCAATACTTAAGTAGATATTTAAAAAAAAAACATAGAATTTTCGTCCACAAAAAAATATATCCAACGCTGGCCATACACGACGAACATGCTCATATGATTTTGCTTGTGTTTGATGACAGGTTCGTCGTGCATGGCGCTGTTGACGAGCCGATGTTCGTGAAAATTTTCAACTTATGGTGACTTGCTCGAGCGTATCACACGAACATGTTCGTCGTGTACGGCGAGCTTAAAAGGTTTTCTTTTGTTCTTCAGAATTTTGTTAAATTAATATTATACAATTTGGTTCAAATTTTAAGTAAAATAATTTTTTTTTTTTTAATTAAGTTGACAAATATTCATGTTAAACGTAATTAACAGCTGAAGTAACTGCTTAAAAATGTATTATTAATTTATTTATTTGTTTAAAAATAAGTTTTAATAAAAATGATTTATAGAAAAACATGCGGGTAAACTAAGACAATGTTGTTTCAACATTTCAAAGAAGTCGTTGAAGAACTTTCAGAGATTTGCCATTTCGAATAAACGCGCATAACACTTATATACTCGTATATATAGTTAGTAGTAGCATATAAAGGTGGGAAAAAAAAACATTATAAACGCGCTTAGATGAAGCAAATCCGCTTGTTGGCTTAACTCGAGTCTACGTTTTATCGATTGTAATTTATGCTGCTGCTGCAAAGCTGCTTAGTGTTAGCTACTTTATACATTTGTGAGTAAATCGGTTTGCTCATCAATCAACGCTCGCTTGACTCTTTCTTTTTTTTTTTTGCTTTCATTGTGGCACACCTAAAAACCAAAGCATTAAAAATACAAGTTGCATCCACAAAAAAGCAAAATGTTAACACTTATGTCTGTGTCTGATTGCGTCGACACAAAACGGTATTGATTGGTAATTATGCACATATTGAAAAAAAGTATCTAATTAAGACAAAATCACATTGCAAAACATCAACAGCTAGTTTGCCATATGCATTTCCAGATACGTAAGATTGCGTTGCCCGGAAAATTTGTTCAGCTCAGACCAAACCAGTTAAGGCGACTGGGCTTCAAACATTTGAAACTGTGCCGTGGCATAAATATGCACATGCACACCATAGATACATCGTAGATACATCGATAATATGTGGTCATTCATTGCACAAAAATCGTTGTGTCTTTAGGCTTTACGCAATTTCACGCGTGTGTTGCACAAACCACTTTCTTTGAGTTTGTAGCGTGACAAAAAAATTGTTTTCTTCGTATCTGCGCGTGTTTGTTTGTATCTTCATGCATTTGCAATGAACGAGCCCGAGCCCACCAACACTTCTTTGCAACGTATTGCATAACTGTGACTTTAAGTAGGCGCATCATCACACGTCAACTCAGCATCAGCAACATTTATGAGTTATGAGTTTTGTTGCAAACAACTCTTCTTTTTATTTTTTATTTATTTTTATTTTTTGGGCAAACGTGACACTTTAAGACGACGCATGTGAATGCATTTAATTAAAATCGATGTTGCCTGCAAAAGTTTTTCGGCGGTTTTTTCTTTTTTTGGCATAGGTGAAAGCACGTTTCGGATTGCACAAAAAGCCGCCATGAGGGCCCTAATTGGTTTATAGCGTTTACTTACAGTAACCTACATATATATATTTTTTTAAAGCGCACTGCCACCTGAAGTCGAAAACGAAGTGGAAGTTGCAAAACCAGTTACGCACTTAATGTTTTTTTGCATGCAATTAATACCAAAAGATACATTTTTTGCATAGATACATGAAGCCAAAATAAAAATATATACCAAAGCGGCGTGATTTGAACTCAAAAGATATTTTTTGAAATTGTGAGAAAAAAAACCGAAAAAAATAAACCTAAGTCAAGCGTGCAGTCAACATACAAGCACAGTTACATGCGGTACTTAGATATATACTCACATACAAAAAATACCAAACCAAGCCGATATGAAAAGGAAATGCCGCGAGTCAAGAAATAAATAAAAAAAAAAGAAGCCAATTTCGTATTATCTTTTTTTATTATTACCATTATGATTCAAACAATAATGAAAGGTTTTTGTCATTGAACACTTGAAGATTGTTTTGTATATTTTTCGGGTTTTTTTCATCTTTACAAACTTCGTGCATTATAACTTCGTTATGAAGTGGTTAGTACAGAGAAGACAAGACAATTCACGAAGGGCACAAGAGCAATTCTTTAGGGCTTATGTTAGCCAACAAACAGCGAACCAATTCAAGCGACTTAGATAACAGAGGTTTAACAGTATTACAGCTCACATTAATTGTCTACAAGAGTCTCTGAGGTGGATATTAACATGTCATTAAGTTATTTCCTCAAATCATAATAGTATAAATATATTATAATAGTATAAACTTCTCTGAACTATGGTAACACAGTTTCTCGCCTAGCCAAGAGAATGAGCATTAGCTAAAGTTATGTTAATAGCCACCGTATTATGTAGTCACATTATATAGTAATACCATATGTTTTAAGTGACTTGAACAGCTGAAAGATACTGATGGTCCAATACAGCAACCGAACACATTCCCGCCCTTATAGGATAATGTTATTATGATAGTCAGTGGCTAGTTAGTGGAATATTCAGAGATATCGTCCAGCTCCATAATAATGGATTTCTTTTTACTCAACATAAAATCAGGTGAAAAATTCAAGCTGTTAGATGATATGGAGACTATGCTCAAATTCAAATGCTGATATTTTTATTAATTTCTTTTTTTTTGTGATTACCAGATTCCCTTTTTTTCACCAACATTGTGCTCATATATGATTTTATTTCTTTCTTATGTTCCAGTCTTCCATAGCTTCCATAGAACATTTCTAATATTTCAAACCATTTTATGTTTTGGTTTGCTTTCATGCACAACTTGCAGTCACTTCCGACTTCAAGCACGTCCAAGTTGCAGTGCTCTCAAATCGAAAGATACATTTTTTTCCTGTTTAATTATCAAAAAAATTCGAAGATTTCCATTTAAATTGTGTTCGATTTGTGTTTGAACTGGTATTGCGAAATTGCAAACCGGCTGCTGAAGCGACTGGAGCCTGCGTCTCATTGCGCTTAATAGTTTTATCAAAAACCGCTGCAACAAAAACAAAAAAAAGTAGCAGTAAAAGTAAGAAAAAAAATGTATCTTCTAATGCTTTGTTGATCTTCAGCATAAACCAGTTTGACATGCGCGACTTCGAATTGTTGTCGTCGAAATACGCTGAAGCCGTTAATCAAAGCCAAGCTGTGTCGCTGCATCTGCGATCGCTGATCTTCAAATACAACTGCGACTTAGATCGGCGCTTCTCATAAGCGCATTTTGAGTTACTTTTTTATCTTTATTTATTTTTATTTTTTTTTTGCAAATTAATTTAAACATTGCACGTTTGATGGTCATTATTGTGTGGCACATCTGAAGTTGAGGTTGAAGCTGAAGTTGTAGCTGAGATTGTAGTGTTGTGCGTTTTGAAAGTAAAAGTTGTTCGAGTGTTGCAATAACTATTTTTTCAATCTTTTTTACTACCTATTTTCTGTTTTTTCTAGGTTTTGTTCGATGTTTTTTTTACAATGTTTTTTGCAGACTTTCGATTGTTTTCTATTACCTTGATTTTCTATATTGTAATAACGCACAAATGACAATTTCAAAAAGAAATTGTTACCATAATTTTGTAGCAGAAGAAATTTAAAATTCATTGACTGAAACCGATGTTCATTTTTTATTGATTTCTTATGTTCAAATCAAATCGCTATTGAGACAACAAGCAAACAAAATAAATTAAAAAATGCCCACCACGGCGAAGTTTTGGTCCCACAACATTTGCATGCAGCAACAATTTGGGACCGCACCCGAAGACCACCAAAATCTGCTTTGAGTTGACTTTCCATGTGGGTTTCGATTTCAACTACCACTGCGTTTGGGACTTAGATTTGGGCTTACGCTTGTGTCTCCGCACCGATCCGTACCAAACAATCGATTCAATTATTGCGTACGAAAGTTACAAAAGGCAATCGACGATTTTGACATGTCCCGGTGCGTTATACTCACGTGTGTTGATTTATTTTATTTTTTATTTTTTATTTTTTTTCTTCCAAACGCACTTTCACCACTTCATTTTCTTCTGCTTCTTCCTCCAATTTTTTGCTGTTGTTATTTTCCTTTGTCAGGTGCTAAGAGGTTAATGCTTGTGCAATGAAAAGTTTCGGAGTATAAGTTTTGTTTTTTTTTTTTTGTATGTGAAAGAGTACGCAGTGAAGCTGTGGGATTAAACTTGTGTGTGTTTGTGTGTATCCATACTTTAAGCTTGCGCGTTTCATTATCGATAAGCCGGCAAGACAGATAGTCAAAGTGGAGTATTATATTTACTGATGGAGCAGCGGATATCGTTTGTTTAACACTGACTATGTGTTTTGAAGTAATGTTAACAAAAGAAATTAAAATAAATTAAAACTACTACATAAAGCAATTCTGCATTTTAAGTGAGCACACCGTGTGTGCAACACTGCGAAGTTCCAAGCAAAGAACGTAAGCTGTAAAGTATCAAATCAAAGCGTAGGATCAAAGATCAAATCAACATTGAGAAATTTATCAACAGCAATGAAAGAGTAGGACAACAAATGGAAGATATGAGCTGAGCGAAAGGCGAAAGCAAGAGAAGCGCACAACAAGCCAAAGCGAACTGCTTCACTAATTAATCTGCCCATCTCTGCTTATTTACATTACTGTTGTTTCACAACAGCGCCACCTCTGCGCATCTCATTTGCTGAAGTGCTCTATCAGTCACTCAACACCGACAAGCTTAATGTAAACAAACAAATGAGCATCGTTTTTTTCATTTATTCTTTTATATTGCTGATGACTTTAATCAATCAAATACCAAAAGAGCAATTACAGCAAGTCGACCGCTCCCTACCACAAAATGTCAAGATGCCTTCAAACGAAACGCTTTTGTTTTCATGAGTGTCAAAGGAAGGAAGAGAGAAACGGAATGAGTAAGATGAAAGGGACGTTTTTGTCCTTCTTATTTACTTCTACTTATTTATTTACCTGAGGAAAGCAACACATGAGCAGAAGACTATGCGCTCTTCTTATCTCTTTTGTTATTAGCCATACCAAAAGCCATAAACGCAGCGCAGTTACCAATAAAGGCAGACAAAAATAACTCACTTCCTTTTTTTTCTTCTTCTTCATAACTCACAACACGGATTCAAGATAACTTAATTTCAATATGGCGGTCAATACAACTGAAAACGGCGTCTTTTGAATAATAAAAAAATATGATTTCCCGACTTGGCGAACACGAACATATTTTGGGTTGGCATTGCTAAAATTGAAAATTTGCAAATTGTTAGCCAATTTGCTGTCTACTTTTTAAGTTAATCTTTTTTCATAATACGTATGTGTTTTGCATTATAAATTATATTTAATTAAGCTGAGCTTAACTCAAACATACCTCAAGGGCCTTAGAGTGACCAGGCGCTGTAAGCATCAACGACAAAATAATTGACACTTTTCATAATAAATAACACTGTTATCATAACAGTAGGCTAGTGATACTCCTTATCGAAGCAGATACTTTCTTATCTTCGCTCTTCTATAAGTTTAAAACACATTTGATTACGCCTAGATCGCTGATGGCATTGAACCCGATTTATATTTTCCAAATAACAACATTAACTTAATCGGACCACTGTAAAGTGAACGAATTCTATGTTAAGTCGAAGCTGTTAAAACGAAGAATGCTCTGACTTAACGCATGTCTTCTAACGAACTATCCGAGCAATAGTGCGTGAATTTCATTAGAACGAGGAAAGGGACAAATGCACAGGGAAAGAAAATTCTTTGTTAATAGCGATTTTACCAATGTTACCGAATTCACCACAGTTGGTGAAGTTAATGAATGCAACAAAGTGCTTCTAAAAGGGAAAAGGAAATATTCTACGCTAAAACAATGGGTCTATATTTCACCTAGTAACAGCCGTCGTTTTCTAACGTAAACTATTAAAAATAATTAAAAACTGAAATTTAGGGTTTAATTTCATAGTAATTAATTGATTTGCCAATAGCTTGAACTCAGCATTGAACTATTAAAAAATTATAATTAAAATATCCAAAAAAATAAATGAATAAATAAATAAATAAATAAAAAATAATCCATCAGCTTACACACCAACTTTCCAACTCACTACAGATAATTTTGTATCTTTTGCAATATTAACGTCATTTGCGCCGCCTTCAAACGTGTTTAGGGCTAGGTTTGGCGACGACTTAACAACGTTGATGACGAATGACGGTTTGTTTTGATGTTTTTAACTATGAACGTTGTCGATCATTTGCATTTTGATTGTTATGTTGCACGAGTAAATTTCGCTTTCCGATCGATCATTAAAATGTAACGCTGACAAATTTATAACTTTATGGAACGTTTATTAAGGCGCTTCAGTGAGAAAGTTTTTTAAGTTGTGATAAGTTGAAGGTGTGCTACAGTTAGCATACTTGTATTTACCTTGAGCTCCGTCTCATGTGCACTAGCCAAATCCATTTGTAGATACAACATCTTCTGCTGCTGACACTGGAACTGGCTCCAGTGCACTACTACCACTTTTCTTTTCTTTTCACAGTGATTTAATGTGATTTATCCGAAGCAATTAACACTTTTTCACCATTCTCAGTCTTAGCTATTATTTATTTATTTATTACTACTTTTTGTTTTTACAATTTCACCAAAGCGTAGCAAAAAAAGATGCTTGTCAACATTTGCATATGAATTAAAGTTGTTGTTGCTGCTTGTTTTTCGACAGCTATGGGCTTTAAGATATTCACAGATCTGCACGCTCAGACACAGTAGACGCAAGAGAGAGAGAGAGAGGGAGAGACAGAAACAGAGAGAAAAAAACTCAGTTATGAAAATAGTCTTCTTCTAATATTTTACACGCTTGTTTTTTTTTTGTTTTTGTTTTTGTTGTTTTTAGAAATTTTTTACTCTGAGTAACAGCTTCATCTTCAGCTGCTTTTTTCTTGCTGTTTGGGTGTTGTTTTTGTTTTGTTTTTTTTTTTTGCGGTGTCGCGTTATTTATTGTGCGTAAAAACCATCAGCAATAACAACAACTAAAAACATAGAAATATTTAAAATATCGTTAACAATTTAAACGCTTTTCACTGACCCCAATTGGCGATTGCACGCCCTCAGCCCCAGCCGCACAGCCA
This sequence comes from Cacoxenus indagator, assembly GCA_035041755.1. NCBI lineage: Eukaryota > Metazoa > Arthropoda > Insecta > Diptera > Drosophilidae > Cacoxenus > Cacoxenus indagator. The sequence goes on from JAWNKX010000242.1 coordinate 3,011,958, forward strand.
CTAAAAATTTGCCAGCTACAACAACACCAACAGCAGCAACAACAGCAACAGCAGCACCTGCAGCAACCGCTAAAGACGACTTCGTTTTTTGTTGCTGAAGTTGCAATGTGTTTATTCTGCTTCTTTTTTTTTTCTTTTGGTCTTGCATCTTATTCAAATTTACTAGCTACATGCATCTTGTTTCTCAACTCAATTACAAATGCGAATTGTAGAAACTTTTTTTCCCCTGCTCAACAATTTTTCTTATTTATTTATTTGTTGTTTTTTTTTTAGCAGTTGTGTCTGTGCAAAAGCAAGGGCTCAGATATTTTCGCCCCAACTTTTGCTTTTAGCATAGTGAGCTATAAATAATTCGACAATGTCGTACACTCAAAACAAATCATCTCAGCGCGGATTTCTCTAACTTCTTCAGCATAGGTGAAATTTTTTATTTTTTTATTTAATTTTTATTTTTATTTTTTTCTTGTACCTGAAGTGTTTACATTTCGATGTGCACAAATGAAGAAATAAACAAAAAGTAGTGAAACTATTTACTTGGCAAGAGCAAAGACATGAACCTTATGAAGAAGCGACAAGAAAGAATGCCATGCATGCACAGCTGAAGTTGTAAGACTCAAAGAGTTGAAATTTTATGATTTCATTTATGTACGTATGAACTCTATTTGATTTAGTAATGTTTGGCTCTTTGAATTTTTACACTTCGTATCTATGGTTCTGAATAAAATTGAGCACAAATATTCGCTTGTAACTTAAACTTTAATTTGACCTAAAGCTTTATATAAGGTTCTCGTCATTGGATGCTTCAGAAAAAAAAAAAAGAAAATAGAATAGAATAAATTATTGCAAAATTTCAGCTCTCTAGTCTACAAAGCGAGAGTCTAGTTTCATGCAGACTCGACTAGTTCAACTCGTCTAGTCGAACAGTTAAGGTGTCGGTATCCGTTGCCTGCTCATAACAAATTGAATATGTAATATGATACTCTGAAGTGTATCAGAAGTCTGTCGATTATATTGTATTTAAATTAGAAATGCTCTAATGAAATTAAATAAGGTTTTTACCACATATCTAAAAGTGCACAGAGAACGTGCACATGAATTCATAAAAAGTAAGCAACTCATCTTTCGCAAAAGCCTACGATGACAGATGCTGCTCGCTCAGACTGCAAGTATTACTCACAGCGAATCTCACGCCTAGTTGCGAATTTGTTGTTAACATGAAAATTCGCTTTTTAAGTCGATAATAATTATTATGACAACATATACGGTTTTGCATGCGAATTAATGGGCTGTGAAATCGAATCTAAGCAGTGAAGCGGCAAGTAACAAGAGCGCTACTCACATTAATTGGCAAACGTCGAATGTCGTCTTAGATACAAAAAAAAAAAATACAAGCAAAAAAAAAGTGAAATAAATAAATTCGCTTTCAATGCGAATTTTATTTTTATTTATTTATTTATTTATTTTCTTTGTGCCACTTTGAATCTTCAACCGCAATTCGAGCGACGTTCATTTAAATGGGTTAAGTCCAAGTGGCACCGTTGCGAATAAACGTTACCACTAACGGTAAAGTGCATGAAATAATGACGAAATCTCTTTTCTTCGGCTGTCTTTTTGGGCTGTCTATTATTTATGTTATTTTATTTTAGTTAACTCTCTCATGATACACAAATATTTGAGTTGCTTCTATCGATATTTCGTTCCAACTTTTTTACTAACTTTGCCTCAATACTCCAATCTAAAACTATATATTTTTTTTAAAAATCTAAACTAAACTTACTAACTACACATTTTACTATCCAACTTTAAAAAAAAAAAACCTAAAAACCTTTCTTTAGTCAGCGCCACTTATAAGAAACCGTATAAAACGTCTAACCCATAGATTCATCAAATCATGTTTATAAGCTCTTTAGACATATTTTTAAATTATTTTTCTTTATTTTCTATAGGATCCACCTTTCAATCTATATACGTATGTGCATATCTACTACTTTACATCTGTCCACATATACATCGATCTCACGAATTACGATCTCATTTCATTTCCCTTTCTCAATATCCTGCACCGTTTCAAGTGCTACACGTACACGTACTTATGAATTCGAGACACATCGACAGGATGTTGTAAAGCATTTGATACGCCTGTGAAAGAGAGGAAAGACCACGTGAAGAAACCTGCACGCAATCATCAGCAAGCATCAGCAGACGCGACACGAATTAAAATGCAGCTTGTATATCAACATAAATCATTCGTTCGCTTATTATGTATTTGCTTATCGTCTCTGTTGAACTACTACACCAAAACCAAAAAATAAAATAAAAAAAAGTAAAATGTCCTCAACGTAGTGTTGGTGCGTGCAGCTGGAAGCGGGTCTTGAAAGAAGTCTTCTAAAGCGTGAAGAGAAGCGCAATGCGCCAATTCCATGGCAACGATTCATGTGCGACGAAATGAGGCGCATGGCATCGAATCGAAAAAGGGTTTCAAGTTTCGTTTTTTTTTTCGCTTTTCGATTTTGGGGTTGCTTACTTTAACGCGACACTTTCAACTCACATTTACAGTTAGCAGTTTTGTATTCTACTTTGTCACTTTTTGCTTATTTTTTAGTGTGTGTTTGCACAATTTCATAGACTTTTCATACTTTGAACTACTTTCAAAGACATTGTAAAGTTCTTTTGTTGCATTTTTAATTAAATAATTCATCAAATTTCAAATTACAACACTTTCGTAGAGTAAACAAAAACTTAGATTTTTTCTTGCCGTCGTTCGACTCGACTCGTAGAGTGAACCTGCGCACCTGCGTCGCGTTCGAATTGAGCGGTAACATTGTCAGGTGTAACTTTAACGCTAACCGAAATGATCGCAATGCATTGTTCAGTTTCAATATTAATGTGGTGTATGTTGCAATAAAAATGCTAGAAAACTCCATTAACTCCACTTAAATATCACATAATAAAGTTTCTTACGTGAGCAATGATTTTCACAGTGACATTAGGCACAACAGTTGATACACACAAAAAAACCGCCTGATTGGAATGTTGGTGTTTAAACCAAAAACATTCAACTTTAAAACCTCTTAAAACACATTGCTATGTAAACAACATGAACAGAAACATTATTATTACAAACTCTTATGTTTCAATGGTTTTCTGCACACATAAGATTGATAACGAAACTGTCGTGAGTCAAATGCTTATTTGCCAAGCGAACGATCCGGCAAGCGTATAAACTCACGACGCACGAGTGAGACAACTGTTGTGTATGTTTGTGCATGCAAAAATCGCGAAACACAGCGAAACCGGCTTTTTTCTGTCACTTGCGCCGCTATAGTCTCTCACTCCCGCTGCAATTTCACACACCAACACGGCTAGGCAGGTGAATCAACTTGCTTGGATTCGCCACCCAAAGCGGTGGCAGCGGTGGCGGCTTATTTAAATACAACACTCGCATGCAGTCATAGGCGTCGCAACTAGAACAACTTTGACTGGGGGATTGATTAAGTAGTTTGTGAAATGTACATGGATGGGTGATATCAACACAAATATAGTTTTGCACAAAATAAGTCGACAAGCAGCACTCGCTCACTACTTATTTCAATGTACTGCTATCACTTATTACGGGGATTCCCTTGTGTGTTAAACCAGAAGCGCCTGTAAGCATGGCTTTTTGGCGCGAAGACGAGTTTCTTTTTAGATAGTTCAGTGTATTTAGATGATTCTTATTTGTTGGAAGTAATATACAAGATATCTTAGTACTAACCTGAGATTATGTGGATAGAGCAGCTAATTAAGGCAGCATCATGGATTAGTTCAAGAGTTGGATAGCCCACGATTTTGAAGAATATTACAACAATTTCTTAAAGAACGAATTTCTTTAAAACACATACACTAATCCAGAGTCCTAAAGACTGGAACGGTATTAAAATCGAGTCCAACAGAGGGAAAATCTTAACAATCAAAGAATTTGCTAACTTGCTTAGCCAGCGAGTCAGGCAACAATTAAATAGTTTAGCTCAGTGAGTGTCAAATCAAAGAGATCCCTGGTTACTGAGAAGAGCTCCCTCTGAGCTCAATGTCAAGTCTCTAAACAAACTATTACATTCGGATACTTGGGAGAGACTTCGCAGAAACCAAATCCCAATGAGTTTGCTTCATCCATTATGTATATAGTTCAAACGACTTGGCCCATTGAGCCACAAGGTCTACGAAAGGGAAAATGAAAATATATGATCCAAGGTTACAAAATGTATTTGGCAAAAGTAATCTAACTTAACATAATTAAATGTAACCTCAACTAAACATAGTAAGCGTATTTAAGTATCTCGAACTTACCTCATCTGTAACATGAGCCTGGCTTGCAACTTTTGTTTGGTTGTCCAACTGCGCCTGTGCAGAGTTTATAGTTTCGTCGTTAGTTGCAAGGATTTCTAGATCCTTTGCAGCAGTTCTCTTTGGTTTTTTATTCGTTTTATTCGTCGTTTGTAACTTTTTGTTCGTTGCATTTTTGCTCTTATCCTTATTAATGGTTTTTGAATTTTGTAATATTTGAAGATCTTTCTTCAGTTGCCCAATATTACGTTCTTTGGTTTTTATTTCCTCTAGCTGTGAATGCAGAAAATAAAACAATAGAAAATTAAAATGGTATCTTTTTTCGTGACGTACTCGTGCGTTCGTAACTTAAACGCTACGAAAGTATCTACGCGACCACAACGACCAGACACATTGTGAAGGAGCCACCATGTCGAGCATAATAATAATAATACACTGTTGCGTGGCTCATTCATAAACACCGAGCATAGTCGACCATTAAACCAGTTTGTCTGTCGCTCCATAAAGATGACTCAACGTGTTAAGCCTAGAGCCAAATTGGTTTGCGCTGCGCTACTCTTGACGCGGTGTGTGGCTCGCAACGCCTACATGGCAATCATTATATCGGCGACGCTAAATGCATTGTATCGCGATGCGGTCGCACGCTCGTCATAGAACCAATCTGAAAATTGATTGGATGCGCGCATTTTCTCGTGTTTCTGCTGATCGTCTACGTTTTGTGGCCAGGGTTCTTGCTAGAAATGTGCACGTGTTGCACAGAGACTTACCAATCGTGTTATTTCAATTTTGGCAGATTTCTTTAATTGAGTCAATCGGATTTCGTAAGTATCTTTTAATGTGCGCATATCGGCTGCTTTACGTCTATCAGCATCGCAATTAATCTGTAATTCAATCAATTCAAAGGCATTCAGTGCCAACATTGTAGACTGCAAAAAGCACAACAAAAGACACAGGACTGCGACTGCGACTGAGCATGGGGCATGGGGCGTGCGGCGTGCAGCGTGGCAACAACAAAAACAAACACACTTTGGACGCATGCATTTTTTAGTATTGTCTGTCGGCTGGCATTGGTTAATTTGTGGGCAAACAATTTGCACTAACGCTTCGGCTATGCTCTCGAAACCTACCACTTTTTTCTCCTCCAAGGCCTTATTGGCTTCCTTCAAGAGGTTCACTTCGTTTGTCAGTCTTTGTATTTCATAGTTTACCACAAGGCTGCCGGGTGCAGCGTGTGGCACTGTTGCAGCTTCCGGCGCTGCATCGGCCAGCCGCTTCGTTGTCTGGCTCTTCTTCATGAGATCGACAGTGTGTTGCAGTTTTTTAAGCTCATTCTTCCATTTACGTGTCTCTGACTCATTCTGAGCTCTAAACAAATACAAATAAATAAGAAAAGATGCATTATATAAAATAGCTAAGCACACGCTCTGTGTTTACCTCAAAGTGCGCACCGCGCCACGCTCCGATATCAGATTCGTCTTGAGCTCGTTGATCTCGAGCCGCAGTTGATCGGTGAGCGCATTCAACTTCTGTATGGTTTGCACGTTCTCCTGCAATTTACGCTTGAGCCGTGGCGGCGCTGCTGGTGGCGTAGTGCTACCCGCATTCTTCATTGGCACCGGTGCACGTGTAGCCACTCTTACTGTCGCAGTTTGTGACGTAGCCGCCAATGAAAAGGCATTTGTATCACTTGGCCGTAACTTGCCACGGCAATTCAATTGTATACCCTCGATGCGTGTGCGTTTCTCCTGATTAACGGCATCACTCACAGAGGTGAGCGACGTGCTAAGCTTCTTTTTGCGCTTCAGTTTATTCTTAGACGAGCACACCTCCTGCCACTCGCCTGCGCATTGGTCCAGCACCTCCGCCATCACCTGGCGTTCACGTTCATCAAGTCTGGCGCTCAGCTCGTTATACTTTTTTTGATGCTGCTTTATCAGCTCATAGCTCTCATCCAGTTTTGGTGAGAGTCTCATTGTAGTCGTCGTCGTCGTCGTCATCGTCGTCGTCGTCAATTGATTTGTTGACCCAGCGACACCGTTACCATTGGGCTTTGGTATTGCGAGCGTCTCTATTCTGTGGGGTCTTTCGTTTTCTTTCTCATCTAACGATATGCTAGAGGTCGTTTGTCTATATTTAGCTGCCATTTCCTCTTTTTTTTTTTTTGTTTAATTTACTGCATTAAGTTCGTACTTTATGTGTATTATATATAGCTACTTATTTAACGGTAAGTCCGACCCGCGCAAAAGTATCTCAACGTTTTATTGCAACTTCTGCAAGTGCAAATTCCAGATTTCAAGGTGCGTTTATACAATACGAGTATGTGTATCTATCTATATAAGTAAGCATCTGTGTATCTATAAACAATCGAAAGTGCTCTCTTAGGTACTTTCGTTAACACTTGTTTTTCAGCAATAATTCCACTCCACTGAGTCCGCTTTGTATAGTTGTAACGGCACACTTTAAGTATTCCCGTGGCATTTATCTGTAGAAGACAGAGACACACACACATTAGAAAAGCGCTTTAGCGTAAAATATTCGTATTATTAGTGGTTGTGCTTAGTGCACTTGTTGGTCTTCAGCACAACAGCACACAACATTAGTTACAGATACGCGTACTTTTTTTTAGACTGTGTATCTACGCTATGCTCTAGCCAATTGTTTGCAATCGATCTTTGCTAATTGTGTGCTAAAAGTCTCTTAAATCAATTTCGGTTCATTGAACTCTAATTTAAGAAATGAGGAAAACTAAAAAATATCTGCTCTCGAAATTTTCATGCAGAAGTACTGAAATACTTTCAACAGCTGAAGCGCGTGCAATTTGACTTACCACAAAAATAAACAGCAAAAAAAATATTATTGATTTTTTTCATACGCTTTAACCGCAAAAGTAAAAGCGAGTAGCAGCAGAACTTTTTTCCATAGAACTTTTTAGCTTTCGTTAAGTTTTCGCACTGAATGCGCGCAGTAGTGACGTCAAATCGAGCAGGCCGTAGGCACCGGCCTCGGCAATGTAGATGCTTTGTTTGCGTTGTATTGTGGCTGAGCACAGCATGTAATTAATAACTGTATATAAGTCATAAAGCGGTAAAGGCGTGCCAAAGATACACAGATACTTTGACTTGTATCTTTTATGTTTGAGTTTATAAACATAAAAGTAAACTACAAAAAAAAAAGGTAAATTCAATTAAACTTGGCTGCACATTGTGGCCACTCAAGTTCGAACGGCAACTGCGCTACTCGAACTCAATAAAATCACTGGCAACCTGAAGTGGACTAATCCGTGCTGAACTGCGCTCGAGGCGTATTGCTTGAAAAAAGTTTTTCGCTGAAACAAAGCACTTTTTTTTTTTTTTTTGTGGTACAACGTATGAGCGAACTCGTCGTCTTATTTATACAGTACAATACACAAATCTGATAGCTGAGCACTGAACAAAAAAACAATATATATTTTAAAAAAATTTAAGAAAATAAGAAATTAAAATTTAAAAAAACAGCGCTGCGTGCTCCGATCATGTATAGATACTTTTTTGCAAGATCAACAAGGCCGCGCAAAAGCAGACAAAAATTTATTTTTCATTATTTTCATAATTTTGCCTTAATAAAAAGTAATACAATTGAATTGAAATAATTATCTGCTACATAAAGTAGCTGCTGGTTGTGTGATATTCTATACGCAATTTAGTTTAATTAAAATTATGTTAAACGTCACGCCAGTTACGCATTGAATTATTGTGCCCATTTGACAAACACGCCCTACAGCGTTTGTATGATATACACAGCGCTGACATCATTGCAGCAAATCCTGTGAGGCACATAAAAAAATAAACAAAAAAGATACTTTTACACCCGCTACAGCTAATTTGAAATTATTTCGCAATGAAATATTTGTCACCGACATGCAATTTTATTGGCTACATTAGCACAATGCACGGTAACCTTTTTTCAAGGATTGTGAAAACTGCTTCGAAGTAATAAGCGATTCAGGGGGGAGAAAGTCGCATGTTTTTGTATTCTATTTTCAAAATAGTAACTGAAACCTAGACGAAAGCTTCGTTAGGTTGCGTACAGACAAGTACACCTGGTGCTGAGATTAGAGTTTCTGTTGTTGTTGTTCTTATTATATCATAGAAGACTTCTGGTTCGGTTTGGAGACAAAGACTGTTACTGAGCCAACGCTCATCTGCTATATGGCGTATTAAGAGTTTGAATTCTACCTTACAATTGCCTAGTGGGATTCCCATTTCGAACGTTCTAGTTAGACTTTCGATAGTTACCCTACGTTGGGTAAACTGAATACCTCAAAGTCTTACTCAATTAAAGTAGATGCCTCTTTTGACACTCAGCAGTGACTATTGATAAGAACTAGAAAGCTATAGATATGTTCATTGATGAGTAGGTGTTAAAACTATATCAAAAAACTATGTGTTCACTATTTAGTAGATTTTTCTATAGATTCATTCGTCTTTTTATTTTGTTCGCGTACGGCGATGGTGTGTTTTATTCCGATTTCAAAGCGATACCGATTTTTCCACTCTTCACCACATTATCAAATTACTCATGTCCACGCAACAGAGGTATTTTCACACAATGAATTATTTTATCGTTTGTATAGTTTCATTGCCCAACCAAGCTATAATGAAAATTATTTTTACAAGAACTTCTAAATGTTTTCATGTCCAGGCAAGAGGGCTACTTAGACAAAAAATTATTTCCGCGGTTGGGCATTTGCTATGCCAAAGCAAGATATAGCAAGAATTACTACATGCATGAATTTTTTCATAACCACTCAAGAGGGGTATTTTCTAGAAACAATTATTTCACTGCTATTTTCTCGTTTCCAAGCTATTGCAAAAATTGCTTTAAGAAAACTGTTACTACATTTCTGAATTTTTTCGTGTCCTGCTAAGAGAGTTATTTTCCAAAAGAATTATTTCCTCGTTTGGGTATTTGCGATGCCTAACCAAGTTATAGCAAAAAATTGCTTCTAGAAAAACTGCATTCCTGATTTTTTAGATGTCCAGCGAAGAGGGGTACTATTTTTTTCTTCTTTAATTTAACGATTACTTAAGAAGAATGCGCGCCCAAATGGTATTAGGTTATTCCGAAAATTCATAAAAAGTAGGTTTCAATAGAGGCAGTTTTCACTGTAACTCACACATTTCGCCAACACAGTCCGATTTCCTAATTTAATTCATGCGCTGACATTTGAGCTCAATTGAAGCTGGCATTCGCCGCTGTAGTCGAGCAGCTATCAATTTAATACCGTCGTCGTTGTCATCGTCGTTGCCATCGTCAACAAAGCCAGCTAAGTTGGTGTCGGCGATGATAATTGAACACAGCGCATCGCAATGATCTGTGTCAACATCAACAACAACAACAACAACAACAACAACAAAAAGTACAACAACAACAACAAAATTTACAAAAAGCTTATCGCATTAATTTCAACAACAACAATTCGCTCGTCAATTTTAGAACTGGACTCTGCGCCTCTTCCAGGTCACCTCAAACAAAATTTTCACACTTCAAAATCAAGGCCAACAACAAAGTTGAGCAAGAAAATACTAATAAAATTACGAATTACAAATCGCAGCATGAATGAAATTAGTATGGAAAATAGTTCCGCTTTTACAACATTTGAAGACGCTCGGCAATACGAGTATCTTTTCAACACTTGGTATGGGGCAATAATTGGCTGCCAACAACTCAATGGGCCGTTCAAGATTACTCAATATTGGTGTGTGCGTTTGTATTCCACGAAGGGCAGAGTGAAAAATGTTTTTATGGTTTGCCTTTATTGGCTGACGAATAGAACCGAACACCAAAAAAAAAAAAAACCTATCCAAAGTTAGAAATAGCAAATTAAAGTGGAAAGCGCAGAATAAAAAGATAAATTTTGTTTAAAATACTTTTGAATACGAAATGATACGGAATAAATTTATGACAGCAGAAAGTGTGTCTCACTCGAGGGTGAAGCCGTTTCATATCATAAACTTCTAAGTGGTTCGAAGATTTATCTTCAATGGATGCGACTCGTTATTGGTTTGAAAATGTTACGCTGTGAAAGTGGCATTTTCTATTTGTACAACAAAATCAGTAATTCTTTCAAAATATATACATACACGCACGTATCTTTAATAAATTAGCAGGAAAACTCATAGAAGCTGACTCACAAAAACAAGCCGCACCGCACCATACGAAGTAGATACATTTTATTCGTCATCACACCAACAGATGCGCCGCCATTTGACATTCTGTCACAAATGCTGCGGATTTATAGTGTTTTCCATATACGAAAATTGCTGTACAATTTTTAAAGAAAAGCATAGTTATGAGTAAATAATAATTATAAAAATAAATTTAAAATATTCAAAACCAGTTTTCATTGAACGCGTAGAAAAGCTTTATTTATTCAGTGCGTAGGCGTTGGCAGTTGGCAAATGTTTTTGTTGAAGGCAATCATTTCTTGAAAGACTCAACTTTGAGTTCAACTGAAGCAGCCACTGGCAACTGTTCACCAATTAAATTACATTAAACGCATTGCGAGTTCAACGTCGATAAAAGTACAGTATCTACTACTACTACGGCATACACAAATAACCAGCAATACATTTGAACGGCATTAGTGAGATAAAAAAAAAAGAGATTATTATTTCTATAAACATTTGTAGGTAGCAGAATTCAATTTGCCAAAAGTCAATGTCGTAGATATAAACGAAAACACGAGCAAAGCCAAAAAATTTGCTTATGGAAAACAAAAATTTCATATTTTTTCGTGCGAATTACAGTGGACACCTCTCATGAACAGACATAAAATTTCTATACAATTTTTTTTTTTTTTGGCAATTTAGCTCACAACTCTTTTATCAGACACCGCCATTACGTGAGCACATCGCTTGCCTCTTTTTATTGCTAACTTAAATGGAAACACTGCTTGTCTAAACGTAGCTGTGGTTTTCAATTTGATAAAGAATAATAAATATGACAATTTGCAATTGTTCAAGTGAATTACAATGAAAACCCCTCTTCGATGGACAAGTTAACTGAGCAAAACAATTTTTAACTTACAACTGAATCTTTTAGTGGGCAAAGACTTCTCTTGAATTTTTTTAGCGTTATGTGTAACAAATAAAACCTCTCTTAGACGTACACACTACGTGCCTCGACACAGATAAAGTTTTCAATTTAATAGAAAATAATATAAAAATTTAGCTTTTTTTTCAAATTAATTACAGTAAAACCCCTCTTACACGCACAGTTTTTTTTTTAATAAAATTGTCCGTAACAACAACATAATAAGCTAAAGCACAAGAATTATGACATTAAAGCATAAAGCAAATATCTATTAATACGCATAATATATGTCTTCTAGTCTATACCTCTCTTGCTGGCACTCTTAATTTTCTTGAAACACTTGATGAACACAAATTTTTGATTTGCGTGTTCAAACAGTCGCTTCACTTGCCTGAGTAAGTTGACTGCCGTTAAAAGTTCATTTAGCAGAGTTTTTACTGTCACTTTAAAAATAAGTCAAAGTCCATTCAAGCACAGCTAAGCATCGAGACAACGTTAAAGGAATTTTCTACACATCATACGCACCAAAACTGTTTAAATCCTTAGGCAACAACGTGTCCTTCGTAGCTTAAAGTGCGCCTTCGCTTCAGCCTTGAATTCGTTGCACTGCCAATGCGCCGCACTCGATTTGTAACGCTATCTAGCCCACTTCCGTTCAACGTGCAATAATTGTGTGGTGCCTTGTTGTGCAGTGTAACAAACTGACGTCAAATACTATATTTAGTTGTTACAACTAAAAAAACACTTCGACTTCTAAACCACTTCTATTCGCACTGATTTTCAGCCGGCGAGACAATGAACTCGGTTAGAGTTCAAAGGAAATCTTTAGTTTGCTAGTTTTTGCGATATAGTTCAATTCGATGCGAATCGTTTCTATTTCATTTGACTACAAGTATCTACAACTTTATTAATTTAGTAAATTGTAGGCGTTTCATTTATTTTTAAAGACGTCGATTGGCATGCGAATATAACGTTTTATTTTTTCGTTGAAATTCGAGTTTAAATTTTTAAGGCGAACGAATTTTTTCTAAAAATATTTTCGTTTAATTAAAACTAGGAATTCCTTGTATTATTCCGCTTCTTCTTCTTCTTTTCATTTAATATAGACATAAATCCCAATTTCGTTTCGGAGATCTTTCGTTTCGGTCGGACACCGATTGACTGAAGACGCTAGGTGACAAAACTTTGCAAACTTGCGTGCCGCGCAAAGCTTTATGCTTTTACACTAACCAACAAAGTACTGCGTTGTTATGCGTTTCACTACGAGAATAGCACGAGTATTATTAGTTTACCATGAAGTTTGTTACACAGTGGTACATATATCAACGCACAAACTCTAATGTTTATTTATTTTTGCTAAATAAACTAATTTATGAGTGCTGTGCACTATATACATTTATCGGAATATGTCGCTGCATGTGTCACATTGAATTTTTTTGGGAAAAATTTATTTTTTGTGTGCACGCCGATCTGCAGAGGCGCCCACAATTGAACTTCAAATATATCTTAAAAATTGATGGTATAACTGGATATTCGCATTCGCAAATTAATGCTTAACTTATTTCAGGAGCATTGGCATAAACACTCAATATTTCAAGGTCCTGCCATTACTGACTTTTATAGCACTCATACAAATCTATGAATATTAAAAGCATGTATCCCATTGAAGTTCTTATATTTTTTAACGTATCGAGCTAAAGTATCATAAGAACTTAGTTCAGGACAATTTTTCAAGTGCCTCCGATTATTGAATCGCTTAAAAGCCTAAAAATCATACGAAAAAATGTTTTTATTTTTGTTAAAATAATTTTTTTGCGTCATAAAACTGAAGGCTTTGCACAAAAATTCTGAATCATTTTTTAAGCATCGAGATGAGGACTATCCAACCTTAAATAAACCGCCACGGAAATTAAATAATACTGCGATTGGTGGATTGCATGATGGAGACCATAACTCAGACGTACTTATATGCGTTTTTAATATTGATTGTTTCACTCATTTGTATACAAATTCTTACGCAAATAGGAAAACTCGTTAGGCAGTGTAACGGAAAAAGCACAAAAGCTTTTGTAATTGTTCGACTAAAATTTCTTTTTAGAAAGAACGAAATTCGGACAAAGAAAACATCGAAACGTTTATTGTTTAGTTTATGGCGAAAGATAACACTGACCATTTTAGAACGTCTAGTTGACCCAACTTGGAAAACATTTTGAAACAGTTTTTGTGTCGTCGATTTCTAAATGTTATTTTATTCTAAACACAACGTTTTCTTGCAACAGCAAATCTCTACACAAAATTATGAAATTAAAATCCTAAGTGAACAATTCTCCTAAATACAGAGAAATGTGGAAAATATCTGGCACTTTCTGCATGCCAACGACAGGTGTATCTAAATATTGTAGTTTGTATGCATGTGCCAGACACTTTTGACTTATATGGGTTAAAAAAACTGTCAGAAATTCTCACTTACCTCTGGTTGACTGTTTATTTAGGCCTCTTTCTGAACCTCTGTGTTTGCTCCGTTCTCAAATGAATTCAACTCAAATTGCCAACCAATCCATAGAACTCCTTTAATTTATGCCCCAAATGCACCACGTTCGCTTTGCAAATCTGCTAGAAACTGAGGTTTCGTTACTCTAAAATCAGCTTCACTCAACTATGCCGGATTCTATTTCAATTCAAGTATTTCTTCTATTTTTTATTTGCCTTCGAGTTCATTTGTGTTAATTGTGGATTTTATTTTTGCGAAAATCCTCTAAACAATTTCTGTTATTTCATCATTCGTCCGTCCATCAGTCCATCAGTTCATCTAATTACCAATTCGTATTACAGAATTAGATTTAGAAATGTCTTTCAGTCTCGCTGCCATTTCCATTCTATTTTGGATTTCTGGCTTGGTTCTGTGCGCGCACTGTTCGAGTTATTGGAGCAAACTAAATCGGCGGACACTGCCGATGCATGTTGAGAAAAGCGTACACGAATCCGTCCTCTATAAATAGATGACGCATACGACAAGTTGCATGCATAACCACGATCTTCTTTTTGATACTCAAAATAAACACTTTCAACTTCAGCGGCGAGTTTAAGCAATTAGAAAATAAATCTCTAAAAAAAAAAAGATAATGAATTTTTTATTTAAAAATTAATTTTGGCGCGTAGTTCAAATTTAAAGAAGTCAGTGCTGCCAGTTCGAGAAATTTTCATTAAAATAAATTACCAACCCTTCAGTCCCTTTCTGATTTATGGTACTATAAAAATTGGCAAAACATAAAGCACACAAAGATTTTTGGTACCATGATATACGTTATCAAACCCATTTCGAGCGCATATTTTCATAAGTTTAAATGTTTAATGATCATTCTTAGCTGTACTTGATGAAAGTCATTATTATGTTGTTACTAAAAAAATTATTTGTCTTACACTTGAATATCAAGCTTGATAGAAAGGCAGGTTAGGCATTCCGTAGTTTATTATTTTATTAGTTGATCAGTCAATGGTTTTGTAACGGTACAGGACTTGGTGCGAAAATGAAGTGAAGGAAATGGAAAGAATTAACCCATAGTAAGTACCTTTTTCTATGACTTGTATCAAATACTCGCCAAGAAAATATACTACTTCAACCACGCGTTAAGTTACTATAAATCTGCAATAAGATGTAAAATACGTTAAATGTTAGTACGCCCCTTGACTATGAGTTTTGTTTAAACACGTTGGTCACTCTGTCATCTACAACAAAGTAAATACGAAATTGCATACATTTTTATACATTCTTACCATTTTAAAAATTGCACTGCTCTTCGAAGTACATTGCTTTTAATATTTACAAAAAGGAATAATATCAAAATGATTATAAAACCCAGTTTAAAGCCTCCAAGTAAGCAACAATTAGCACAAATTGGTCGACTAACTTTGAATGCATAAAAGCACTAAACGCAGCACGTCTAATAAAATATACTAATAAATGAATAACTACGCTTTGCAACACACACAAGTATTTTTTGCACCGTCTTGGTCGTCTTCAGTCTTGCAACACTGCTCGTAGGTGAACAAAGGACAGGAGGAAGCTGACTGAAATTTTACAAATTAAAAAGTTGGAGTTGTGTATTTGTGTAGAAATTTTGTTAAAACTTCGTTTCAGAAAAAGTGCGGGCGTTAAAATTTTATAGTGTTACATTTTTTTTAAATTCGAGTTTATTACTGTTGTCAAAGTCTAAAAAAGAGTAAATGTATGTGAATATATTAAATATTGAAGTGTGTGGGGTAACATGTGTATGAGTACGCGTATGCATGGGTGCGTGTATGTCGCTTATGTACGTTTTTTTTTGTTTTTGAAGTGTCGTTTTTTGCTAAATGGGGGTGGTCTCACATTTTCGATTATTTATCGTAGTACTTCCTCGCCCCCTCTGTTAAACAAATAATATATTGTTTTCTGTTTATTGTTGTTTAAAAGAAAAGAGAAAAATTGTTTCTTAATTTTTTCACCAGGGTTGTCGTGCTTTTTGCAAACGTTGTATCATCAATATTCAGCTTTGACAAAGTCAACAACAAAAATGATGTGGTTGAAACGCAATACAAACAATACTGAAAAAAGTGAATAGCAACGATTATAATAAATCGCCATAGCAACCTGCTGACACATTACAACACACACTCAAACAAATGCACATACACAAAAAACGCACATAAAAATTTAAAAAGAAAAAAGTAACATACCCCACCCTAGTCTTGACTGACAGCACAGTCTGTGGCCTGTGCACGAAGCAGACGGACGTGTTATTGCTGTAGTTAATATTCGTGTATCGAAATTTTGCTCGGAAATGTGACTCTGTGTGTGTGGTGTGTAAAAATTAAATAACGAAAGAAGAAGAAATAAGAGAAGCCAAACGGAAAAACTAAAATCACAAAGTAGTCGTGTTGCTAACTGTTCATATTTCAGATATTTTTAGTTGTTAATTTATTTGTGTGGAGCGAACTTCCAAAGTTCTTATACTATTTTATACTCGTGCTGCCCAAGCCGCACCCCTCACAGAAAGCAGGAACGTGACTGCAAAATTGCTTAAGCGCAGATCACCCAATTATTATTCGTTCTCGTTCGTCCCTCCTGACGTGAACAGAAGAGTGTGTTAAAGAAAAGAAGGAAAAGTAAACTTTTCTTGTGCGTTGCCCTTTAGTATAGAGTGGCAAAGTAAATCAGATATGTGTGCAAAAAAGTTAGCTTTGTCAAGAAAAAATGTTTAAATGAAATTCCTCACAAGGTATGTGATACGTTATTTTTTAGTGTGCTTTATATACTGTTTTGTATGAAATGGGAAATAATTTCCAGTCTGCAGTCGCAAAGTGCGGCTGCAACGTTGTTTTAAACTGTGAATTTGTCAGAAAATGCAGTAGGGGTGAAAAGAGTGAAAGTTGTGTTATTTTCTTGTTTGTTGTATAATACGACATTCGTAGAAGATTCAACTTTATTACTTCATACACAAAAAATTTCATTTTCTTTTCGCGAGTTTCCGCCCCACAAATTCTCACGTACAAAGTAGTGATACAAAAGCAAAAAAAAAAAAAAATATTTTAATGAAAACAAAACAAATAATTGAAATTTCAGTATTGAACCCTCCAAAGCGCTGTGTATATGTACATTTTCAAAGCTCAAGTGTCTCTCCATACGCATGCATACGTTCGCACCCCAACGATGAATAATACACAGAGAGCTGATACACAAAAACGATAAAGAGGCTTTATTTAGTATTGCGTATATAACCGCATATAGATATATGTATATTCCTACTTATGTGTTCGTGATTTTATTTCATTCACTATGACATTCTCTTGACTTAGCACTTTTTCCTTTATTTTTCTTGTTTACTCGCGCTGATAAACAGGCTTTAGTTGTTTACATACATACACACACATTGACATACACAACTGCCAGGTTGCCGCTGAATCACTGTTAGTTAATTTGTTAGTATTCCGATTGTTTATTGTTGGGTGGGATGGGGTGGGGGGTGATCGGCGACTTGCCCATGTTTGTTTACCGACAATTTTTTATCTTTCGCTTAATTGGAATACTTTTGAGCAAGGATTTAAACCACAGCGTTCCCTAGCAGAGAGCTGAAAACAAATCTTACAAACAATTGGCGGCTTCAACACAGTTACTCTCGGCTAGGAACATGCTATTGTAACTTTGTAGAAAGAAAACCCCTAATCTATGAAGTTAAGTTTGCCTAACTCATCCCGCAAAGTGCAATGCAAACACCCGTTACGGAGTTTTGATCTAGATTTTTTCCTCTATTTCATTCAGTTTTCTGTTTCTTCAGATACACTCAGAAGAATGAACTCTCTCTCTCAACTTCGAGATACTCCGAAATAACTGCTGGGCTGTAAATTCTTCTGCTTCTTATTAAAGACAAAGGAGGCCCTATAAGTATATGCTCTGTGACAACCACTTCTGGTTGGTTATTCAGTATTTTATCTTCATAACCAGTTCGTGCTGTTAAAAGTGTCAGCCTTGGCAGGCCAACATGTTTGAACCGTAGAATTTCGCTCTGATTAATGGGGGCGTGTTAATCGTTCGTTTTGAGGTCGCCTATTTTTGTATGTTTCAAATTTGCTTATGTTATATATGTGTACAGATATGCTTTTTTTTATTCATATTTTATTCAATAACATTTCATTACTACAAAAATGTATTTACTTTGCTCAGCAAAGCCTTGGAATATTTATTGAAACTTGTTTTGGGTCATTGTTTCAGTAATGGTCAATTTATAATTTTTTTTTTTCCATAAAAATATAATTTTGGCACTGTGTATATAATTGTTTTACATAAGCATCTTCGCCCTTGTATAAAGAAGACAAAAGGAAATTTCAAAAAATAGGGATAACTTAAATCCTGTTTGATAAGAAACAACAACAAAATACTGGGAGGACCATTTTAGAGGAATCCATTTGTGTAGAACACAGACATTAAAAACATTTTTTTTCTATATCTTGTTCTTGTTCTATATGTTATATGAATTAATGTTATTCGTTATATGTCAAAGTAAAAAAAAAATATATATAAAAAAAAAATTGGATATCATTTAGTTTGGTTCAAGCAGATTTGTGATATGTGTATAAATAACACTCTGTGTCATATCTCAGTAAAAATAAGGCGACGAAAAATTTAACTCTTAGTACTTGAAAAGAGACTTGAGTAGAAGCTCTTATCTCGAGGTAGCCACATACGCAGTCTTGGTATTGAAACTGGTCCAGTCTGTAATAAAACCAGGAAGCCTGTGCAACAGTAATATGTGTATGTATGTATACTCTACTGTCTGTGAGTCATGAAGTTTTTAAGAGAGTGGAAGATGCATCGGAGTTCAATCGGTCTGTATGTTGTGTGAAATTCAAGTTCCTTTATTTTTATTTAATTTTTTTTTTTTTTTGTCTTTTGAGCTTGAAGAGTATTACATTTTCGGCTTAGCGGCGTTTTCACAAATTTTAAATGTTTAAACTAACAAAGAAATGCATTAATTTATATAAATTAAATCCATTAACCCAAACCTTGTTAATTAGTGTCATGCAACAATTTCCTGATTATGTCTTCTACTTTTTTGTTTTCTCTTCTCGTTTTACTTCTTTTTAATTTTAGATTATTTTGATGGTATATGGTAAAACTATCCCTTGCGTGGCGAACTTAGCGCTTATCTACTGCATACGTAAAGAGAATTGTTAAAAAAAAGAAGAAAATAATCCTCTCCTTCTCCTACTCTTGGTGTCTCACTTTCACATAAAAATAAAAGTATCTCAATATGCTAGTTAACCCGACCTGACTGCACAACCCAGGAGAAGGTGATCGTATCGCACCTTTGCATTCATATGCCGAAATTTGGCGAAAGTTTTGCTTCTTATCCTGCAACCACTCACGCTGCCTGCAACCATCCTAAGCAATAAATAAGGTACACAGACAGCTATGTTATTTCATACTCGTACTTGGCAATGATATTAATTACGTCAGAGCGAAAGCGCAGAAATCGATGACTGCATTTAGTTTAATCTTAGTTTTTAAGCTTTTGTATAGTACACAAACCAGTCCAGTTCCTTTTGTTAATTAATAACTATGAACATACATACTCGTACATTTATCTAATGACTATATACATACATAACATACATATAAAAAGCGCATTGTATTCGTCTTCTATGATTCGTACTACAAGAGTGAGTTGAGTTCACATTAAGATTGCAATCATCATTTATGTATAATTTTTAGCTAACTTGTTCTTCGGTTGTAATACTAACTGTTGTTCTGTTGTTACATTTATATATACATAAATAAGCTTCTTACAAAAAAAAAGAAGACAATCTATAAATATCATAATAAAGTTGTCCGTATCTTTATTTAATGAACTGCTTAACCATAATACTAGTTATATTGAGAGATTGCATTAATTCTAGTCAGTGACATCTAATGGAGAAAATTCAAAGAATTCGAGTTGGCGAACAGTGGTCTTATTCAATGGTTTTGACATTTTTCAACACTACAATAGCAGCTTTCCATTTAGTGGTATTAAGGTACTTAACGTATATTGACGCTAATCGTGGAACGCACCAAATTGTATTTTCTACTTTCACTACTGTTTTTATTTGATTTGAATAAATCTGCTGCCGAAGCTCAACATCCATCGTCGTATTCCAATTGTCGGTTTTGGTTTCAACGTCTTAAAAGTTGTGATTTTGATGTCAATGACAAAGAACGGCCAAGAGCACCAAAAAAGTGCAAGGATAATGATAATGAACTGCAAGACTTATTGGACGGAGACTCGGGCCAAACTCTGAACCAACTTGCAGACAGCTTAGCTGTTTACATGCGATAGAAAAGAAAAAAAATGACGAGAATTAATGCAAGCTCCCAATATATTCCTTCAAATTACATATACGATAACAATTTTGTACTATTTGACGTTTATAGAAATTTGCCCCAACTTTTAGTTTTAAGTTTGTTGGTCTTAAAGCTTTTTTATATATAATTTTTTAATTAGAAATTAGTGGAAACAAAACATAAATTTATCGCCAAAACTCACGTTCAATTAACTTTTTGATGCTATATAATTAAGTATCTGATATACGTTTCTATCTGCAATTGTGTCAATAATTTTTTCCCTGGGCTGTGGTGTGTAAAACATAATTGCGCTGCATCATACAACAAATATATGTACATTATCTTCTACCTATAATAATAATTAAAAGAATTAGCGAACTAACACAATTGCACGAAATGCCATTTTTGATTCATACAGACTTTTTGAGCCTATTAAAGCCTACACTGAAAAGAAAACCAGAAATTTCGAGTGTTTTATTTAATAGATGTGATGTATAGATAAAAAGATACTTAGCTACGTTTCACTGCTTACTCTTCGCGCGTTGAATGACATATTAAATTGTTCGTGAAGTGTGTAAAAGGCAATCGATTTCATAGTTTATATGTACCTGGGAAGGGTAGATCCGTCAGTCTAGCAATGTCAGTCCGTTTTTGTTAAATGTACTTTGACTTTAAATCTGGCAACTAGCCACTATATTGTAGTATCCATAAAAGCAACTATAAAGCTCCATAGCACTATATTATTATATTATAGCACTATATGTGTTTTGGAATGAGATAGCATTCCAAAATGCTTCTTTCATCTTATAATGTAAAAGTAGACAGCTCAGCTTTTAAAACGGCTAACAATCTTGATGCTTTGGCGACGTTAGTTGCCACTTCCAATATCAAGTACTAGTAGGGGTAGGCTAATAACCAACCAATCCTATCAGAAAAACCAAAGCCTTCTGAACGGACTCCCCATTATCTCAAGAGGAGTAAGCAAGAACTAAAATCAAATAATTTAAAATAAAAAAACAGAATAAATGGTTATCCACAGTGTACAAATTTCTACCGAACTCAAAGATCCCATTGTTGTTTTGTCCATTGTACCTTACCATTTCGGCACGGGATTTTCTTCTACGGATCATTTCTCTCTAAAAATGTGCTGTTCAAAAATATTTGTGCCAACTGAATACATATAATATAGGCGCATATATAAATTTAAAATAAGGCATATTAATGACTAAAACGCCCAGGCATAATTTCCCACAAGGAGTCAGGCAATATAAACCAAGAAGTGCAGCGCGTTCAGTAGTCAGCAGAATGGTGTTACGTCACAACGGTCTTCGCTGGTAATTCGATGTTAATAGCGGCGAGACAACATAAGCCAATAGCTTCTGCCTGGCAGCTAAACAACTCAAAACATTAAGATAGAAATGTAAGCTCTATATTAATGTATACTCTTTGAGGGCTAACGACGAAATATAACTTGGTTGCGGCGGTCATTTCTTGAGTGTTTTTTGGGACATTTGCGACAATCAGATTAGATTGCGTATCAGATGACGTAGCGTTGTTGTTTAAAGATCCGCGTGAAGTGTATGACATTTTCGGTATAGCCGTGAGTTCCAAATCAATACGGGTTGGGTCGTACTTGAAACTATATTTGTTTTGGTGGGATTTAGTTGATTGACTTTGCTGCCGTTGTGTAATTTTTTTACGGCATGGCTTTGAGTTGCTTTTGGTGCCGCAGCCTCAATTACCCGCGGTCGGGTGCATGGTTGAATAAGTATTTGAAGAGTGGTAATAAGCGATTTGGTTGTGGTTGTGTGTCTACATTAGCCATCATAAATGTGATGATATCTGCTTATACAACTTGCTGAGAATTTAAAATTTGGATTAAACGATTTTGCAAAGTAGTACACAAAACTGTTTTATTATCTTACGTTGCACTGCATTTTCATAGAATGAATTTTACTGGCAAACTTTATCTCATTCTATCATTCTTATGTGCATTGCAGCCCAATGACAGAATAGCAAAAAAAAAAAAAATATATAGATAAAAAGGTTTTCAAAACAAGCCAGCAAGTAAAATAGAACCGAACGAGAAATCGATATCCAACAGCCAAAACGCAATCGCAAACAGATTCAAAGCCAGCGGGCGGCGCAGCAAAACGACGAAGGCGTAACCCAGCGTAGATCGAGCATTTCAATTCTCACTGCGCAGAGCTGAGCAGAGAAACAGCAGCAGCAGCAGCATCGTCGTCGAAGAAAGGCGTCATTGGCAGAGCCTGAGCAGAAGAATAAAGGAAGGGAGTCGTCGTCGTCAACATGAATACGAATCATGCTGGCAACACACGTCGACCGTTTACGCGTAATACGTCGTCCTCTGCGCGCACACATCGCGGACGACAGCATTTCTCGCCACATTTTCACTCAGCTATAAACTCGCTTGGCCCGAACCATTCGCAGTCTCTTGCCCGCACTCATGTTCTTCATGGGCATCAGCAGCAGCAGCAGCAGCAACAACAACAGCAGCAGCAGCTGCAGCATTTACCCCAACAAATGCATCAACAACAACGCGGTGGTGGTTGCTTTATCAGTGATGGCAACAATGGCAACGGCAACACTTTGAGCCCCTGGCACAATGGCAATACCAACAATAACAATAATAATCATAACAACAATGAAGGTGGTAACAAAGATTCTGGCGGCGTTGGCGTAGGCGTAGGCGGAAGCGCTATTGTTGACAACAGAAATCCAAATATATTTCGGTAAGATTATATGTTTTTCCCATTGCAAGTTTCTCATTACAAATACTTTAAGTAAAACTTAAAAAAAAATATAATTAATATTAAGTACCATTTCCACAATCCCAAGCTAGAAAACTACAACAACAAAAAACCGCTTTCCACTTTTTCCCAATATCCCAAAAGTACTTCTGCTCCCGTTTGTTCCTACTACTAACACAACATGCCCCCTTTGTAATTTTGTGCCTTACCTACCTCTCTCGCTCTGTTCAACTCGGAATCAATTACTTTTACTCCTACTACAACAAAATAAAAAAAATTAAGTAAAAATCGCTTTTCGGTTAAAGGGTGAATTTTGTAATTTGTACTTGTGTAATTGAACTTGAAATGAAATAATAATTTAATAATGCATTTTTGAATGGAAACCATTTTTAAATACGGGCCTTTAGCAACATATTTTTCTGTTCGATATTCGTAGCACTAACCCGCAACTCAGGCGCAAAAGATACTTTACTTATTACATGCTCTTTTTATTTCATATTTTTGGTTTCATGCAATTCGTTTAGATTTCGATTTGAGTTAAATTTTTTTTTTCGTTTCATTACATTTTGTTTTTGTAACTTCATTCTTCTTTTTATTTGCACTTTCTAACTATCTCTGCCACTCTCTCTCTCTGTGTTTCAAGCCTCTTAACACACACTGTATTATTTCATAATTGAGCCAGACTCAAAATTAACTTTCTTCAGTGTACATTATGCGTTTTCAATAATAAAAAATAATTGTTAAAAAAAAATAAAAGATAATTTCGATACAACACAAAGATAGCGCTATAAATTTTCAGTTATACACATTTTCTATCTAAATTTTGTTTTCATTTGGAATCTCCGAAATGTGCATTTAAAAAAATTTGTTGTCTAGAACTAAATGCATGAAAAGCACTTAAAAAATTTGCATTTGAAAATTCTGTTCCTGCAAAATGTGCGTTCTAGTAGAGTTACAATGTTGTCTGTATAAGTAAGCTGTAATAATTAGGCGAGCTTTAAAAAGTACTGAAAGCATGTTAAAAGTTGTAACGCTGACAGAAACGTGACCCACAAAGATGCTACTGAGCTTACCCACTTTTTGAGTTAAAACGTTATGTAATAGCCAAGGTTAGGTTATAGATAGAATGGTAGTTGCCAAGAGAAGGCCTAGCAATACAAGTTATAGCTAAACATACAAAAAATTTAAATACTTAGTATAATTATGCAAATATATATATTTTATTTTCGTCTATCAAGCAGTCAATAATGTCTTACTTTTTATAATTTACCACCTCATAAACTCAATTTCAACGTTCTACTATTGACTTTTCCTGTTGTTTGATAGACTACAATTCGAGTAGCACGAGTGGTGTTAACTCTAAAAAGTTATTTTAGTACGTTTGAGTCTGTATTTCTACGCCATCTCTACGATAATAGGTGAATGACAAAATTACGATTGAAAAAGCTGCTGTCGTTGAAATCAGCTAAACAACATCTGCTAGTGTGTTAGGCGGCTACTCCCCTAAACAATTTAGAAACTCTACGCCAACCAGTGCGATGGTTTCCAAGTTTGAACTGAGTTGTCTACATGACAAATATGCGCCATGGAAAAATGTATGTAGAAGTATTACTCTGTTTGATGGATCGCAATTTAAGAGCCCATAGTTTAAGTGCTCGCTCTGGATTCAAACGCAAAAATGGTCTGATACGTTAATAATCATTAAACCAAGTATTAGTCAAATTTTCCAATATTAATAATCCAATCATAATATTATCTTATCTATTAGAAAAGTGCTTTTCTTTCATTAGTTTAATGTAATATGCCATGCTTTCAGCCTGAACGAAATCGTTGCACAAAGTCTTTTTGATATTTGTTGTTGTTGTGACTTGCACAACCCATAAAATTTTTTTTTTTTTTTGTTTTTAACACAAACCGGTGACACCTTTCAAACATCTACTTATACATATTTATTTCGATTACTTCAATTCTTCAGAGCTTTCCAACCACAATTTTATGTGTTGTATTTTTTCTAAGACTTTCTGCAGACCTTTCTGTTAATCGTTTTATATTTTAAAGTCCCACAGGAGGTGCCTAAAACAGTGCTCCGCTTTTATTGAGTAAACCAATTCCCCAGCTATAATATTTTTCACTCTATGCTGCCAATGTTGTTGTGCTTGTTTCAAAATAGTTAGTACTTACTATAGCGAGTAATGTAAATCTATTGCAGTAAACAACTATTAACAGTGAAGTATTTGTTCGCTTTTTGAGTGTTCGTAAAATTATAAATTTCGTGCTATCACTTGATAAATCGAAATTTTTTCAGTACACTGCACTATTTCACAAGATTCAACCGAATATTTATGATTTTTTATTAACACAAATGTTTTCACAAGGCCAAGTTTTCCACATAAACTGAAACCAGGGACAATTAGTAGTCGCCAAGAAATTTGTTAGCCTCAAAGTGTGTTAATAATCATCAGCAATGTGAAACAAACAACAATAAAATAAAAAAATATTTAAAAAAAAAAAAATGAAAAGCCATTTTTTCACGCTTCTACATAAAGTCGTTTAGTACTGGAAGAACAAGCCTTAGGAACCTAGTCGCTAACTAAACTTTTGTGGGTACCCAAACTAATAAATTATTTACTTATTTATAAGCTCTACTGATCTGAAATTTTGTATGACAAACTACCTTGATATGGTGGTTGATATTGATATACTTATTTTATCTGGTTATAAAGTATAAAAAAATATATATATATATATAAAGTCTTGGTTTATTAAATAATAAATCATAAATTAACCCAACCTTACGAGACACACATCATTTGATTCAAAGTACTCCAGGAATAGTTTGCCTTAATCCGAGACTTCGGAAAAGTATAACTTTTAAATCGCCGTCTGAAAGTCTATTATAATGTTCCAGGCTTATAGCCGACAACATGTACAAGTAGTTTGTACAATTACAAGCCCTAACCACTATTAATTCATAATTTTTCGCTAAAAATAGATGGCACAACCTTTTAAACAAGTAAATATTTTTTTTTAGCAAATGTATATACAAAACAAAGATATTTCTTTGTACAATGTTTCTTTCTTTGTTCCTATGCTTGAGTATCACGCTTGACTGAGTTAATCGCTCGGTATGAAATTTGGAATATACACTCTGCCAAGACTGCCAAAGGTTTTTGTGTAATTTTCATTGAAAATCGTTAAGTTTTTTTACGTTGAGAAATTTCATGTAATTTCCTACAAAAAAAAAATAATAATAACAAAGCATAGAAAAGTATAAAGAAGTAAAGCACACTTTTGGGCATAATATATCAGCTAGATGCGGAATTTCTGGTGGTCCGGTTATGCTCGTGACATGTAGCCAAAAAGGGAAGACGTTGAGAATGAAAACACGCGGAGAGCATGCCAAGAGGCAGCAACGCACCGGGTACTTTCTAGTTTTAAATGAATTTTTAAAGTGCGTTTGAAAGAAAGTATATGCGAACAAATCGTAGGGGTATACATGAATTTTTTGTTAGGGTTTGCATGACCCCTGCTTCATATTCCACTTCCAGTCTAAATTGGTAGAAGTAGATCTCCAATGAACACAATTTGGCAGAAGTTTTGCTTTCCATTTGAAAAACAAGGCAGACTGTTGAGGGCTTGCTGAACTCAGAACACCGATGAATTCTAGTTCTGTAAAGACATTAACAATCAAACGTTCAATGTGCTCGGATGATTAAATCCTTTGGCCCTTCTACAACACTATGGCACAAATTCAAGTTGCTTTAAGAAAAACTGTATTGTGAAAATTTTATTCTCCTAGCATTATTGTAACAACTAGATCACAAACTTGACATTCAGATCCTTAGAGCTTAAAGGGTATTGTGTACTCGGCATAGTCGAAGTACTATTATTTCCGCTTTAATTTAAAAAAAAAAATTAATTTATTATTATTATTTATTTCACTACTTTTTGCGCCGAATTCGTGAACAATCAAAGCAGAAATTTATTTATGATAATGGTGAAGCGTAAAACTTACAAAATTTCCTCTTTATCCAAACTTAGTTGGTAATTTTTATACTCATGACTTATGTATGAAATAGTTCGAGTCGAGTTTATCGATCATACCAACCATATACCAATTGAAGGCAGTTTCTGCTGCCATATACATTTGAATTAATCTGATCGATAAACTCGGCTTTGTGTTATATTTATTTGCATTTTGCACACTGCGGCTTAGAATGTTTAATGAAAAGTTTTTGTATCTCATAGAGTTTTTCCAGCATACATTTTAATCTCAATCAATTTTTCATTTCAACTAAATAAATGTAATTGTGTGTGTGTGTGTGGCCTCGACTTTGTCATTGTTTTTATTAAAGTATCTACTTCTCGTTATTAATATTAATTAATATTGAATCAATTGAACTGAACATCTACCAAGCAACCAACAAACATAATAATCATGTAAAAAGTAGAACTTGCGCAATTAAAATACAACAACATTAACCTTGTTCAAGCAAACAATCAAAATCATATAATTTTTTCGTAAAGTCTCTCTTTTTACTGTTATTATTTCACTTAATTTATAGACAATGTGAACGCTTCTAGCACTCCGGGAGGAGGGGGTGGCTTTGCTTGATTTTAACTTGCAGTAACATTGAGTACGCTGAATGTATGTCGTAGTGAACAACAACATCAACTTTAGTCAAAATATTTTTGTGAAGTAGAGAATCGTTCAAATTATAGTAATCAACAATTACTGAAATCATTTTTAATTGGTCCAATGTTACTCGTACTCTTGGCAAGACAACAAAGCTATTCGTTTTACTTTGTAATTTCATACCCAATAAATTTTAGCTGGTATCGAATCAAGGCAGAATACCACACATTTCTTTTTCACCTTCAACTTGGAATTATAAAATTATTTTATTAATTCTTCTGCTTCTGTTAAGTACCAACTATTAATAGGTTTTTTATTATAAGCATGCTGCGCCATCTAGTTTGTGTTTGACAGCCGTTGTAGTGAGAAAACCCAATTGGTGTGTCGGGTTGAGGTGTACAATGCCTGAATTCCAATGACCTTAACCAGATCTAGACTCTGTTAATTAATAAGGGCTCTTTTAAGTCTAACAGAGGCTGTAAATAGCAGATTAATAGAGTTGCTGTCTTTATGGAAAGCTGCTTCGGTTCGAATTTAATACCATTCTATTGCCTTCCTTCTCAGTTGATTCTAATAAAATTAGAATTTTCAATTGAGACTACTAACCTGTAGTTGTTATTGCTAGTGTTGTTGTTTACAGTTTCAAGTAAATCTCACGTTATGCAGTGACTAGTTGGTTTTGAAAGTATTCGCGTTTGTTCTTTCTGTTGTTTTTTTTTCTTTTTTCTCAATATTGGCATATGTCTAAACAAACTTTGGCATATACATCAATCAAATTTAATTTTAAAAAAAAATTGGCCAACAAGAATTTTGATGAAATCAAGCATTACTTTTACATAGAGATATTGCTGTATATCATTTGGATTAAGCGTAGTGTGCATTAACGCAAAGCAATTGTCTAGAGCAGTTAGAGTACGTAATCGTTCCTTAATAACATCTGATATATATAAAAAAAATATATATATATGTGTGTATATAATATTAAACTATGTATATGATAATTATTGCATTTTGGCATTTACATATTATTTTTATCTTTTTCCGTTTTTTCTTTCTTCTTCATGTTGAATAATAAATAATACAACAACCAACAATAAATAACTACTATATATAAAACATATATATCTATATATATGTGGCTACTACACATATGTATAACTTTTACATGTATATGCATAAATAACTATTCTGGGTTGTGTTTATACTACTACTACCACTACCACTACTACTGCATATTTGATTCAACAATTTTGAAATGTATCTCGTAATCCAAAACCAAAAAAAATATATATATATCTAAACGCAAATGCAAACTTAAATCGAAATCCAGCGATGTACAAACAAGTAATTCTAGCGGCAGTTCTTATAATAATAGCAGATCAGCTCACGTTCACCACAACCACCATTACCACAACAACAACAATAATAATACCACTACTAGTAATGTTCGCCATAACGGGCAAAACTTTCAATTCGTTCAAACAAATCCGCCCGTCCTACACCCCACGCATAATGACCCCAGTTCAAGAAGCGATTCACCGTATCCTTTCACCTCATTTCACAATCATCAAAATCCACTTATAACTTCACCAACGTCATTGTGTTGCAACACTGTTACAACAACAAGGGATACGAAAATAAGAAAACCAAACTTTTCTCCAATTGCACGTTCCCCCAACACCAATACCCCCTTTAACAAACATAATTATCACCCACGCTATTATCAGAACATTAATCCACAATCCACAAACAGCAACAACATCAACAACTATCAAAATCCCAATCCAAACCAATCAAGCTTACGTAATTCTAGTCACAGTATGCCTCCCAATTCTTTACATGATAACAATAGTAATAATGACAACAACTCCATCTCGATTAGCAACAACGTCAACAGTCATTATTTATACTCGTATGTCAGTCACAATCCTCATAATTACTATCATCCTCAACATGCACAACCACAATTACAACAAACTAATCGCCAATCCCTTCCGCTAACACGTACAAATCCAAATTTAACAACAACAAGTTCTTCAAATACCACAACTGCAACAACAAATAGTAACTGTACTGATACTATTGTGAATATAAATTCTTGTACTGATATAATTCCTCATCATGGGCAACAACGTACGCTAAATCAAAATCAACATCAACAACAACAACAACGTGCAATAACAACGATGTCTTCCAACTCATCTCAAACGCTATCGATAAACCAAACCCAACCACAACCGAATGTGAATGCACTTTTGGTATCGATAACAACGACGCCGCCATCTTCGTCAAATGTACCTGCAATTATCAACAACAACAACAACAACACAACGCAACTGACGTCACCGTTAACAACTATGACGACGACGACACCGGCAAATCAAATTGAATCATTTCTGATGGCGGCTAATGCAATAACAAACAACAACAATAATAACCATATTAATAATTCTTGTCGTTTGACTGATTACTTTTATAATGCGCTGAACGATATCCACAACACCAACAACAACAATCACCTATCCAACAGCTTCAATGTCAACAACAATAACAACAACAACAACAACCACAACTACCAAGGTCTAACTACGCGTACGAATCCACCAAGATCGTACAATGGCGGGCCACGTCCAATGCTCGTTAATGAATACGCCTTACACCGCTTAGGCCTTTTAAATCGCTATTCGAACGATTATCATACCCTCCCGAATAACAATAGCCAGAACCTCGATATGCAGACTAACAACAACACTGGTAATGGTAATTCACGTCGTCGTAACAACAACGTTCCCAACTCAGTGCTGCATGATAGAAGTAACATTATGAGCAGCAACAACAACAACAACAACAATGCAATGGTGAGTATAACAGTCGATATTTGTTTTCATAAGGTAAGCTCTTTACCTGCATCGCCACTCTATAACTAGAGGTGGGTGCTGACAAAGTAAAGAAGACATCGACGACATATGCATATGAAAATGTTATGACGAAGTTCTTTACCGATCTGAGGCAACATTGTCTTGGGTTTCCACCGTGTTTTTTATAAAAGCATTTGTTTAATAAATAAATAAAAAATTCTTGAGAATCAGCGAACTTTTCACATAAATATTTTCCAACACAAGCTTGAGTCAGGTGACCAACGACTGTTCTTACTACGGAAATCAGCTGTTTGTGGTGCGCTAGAATTCAAATATTTGTAATTAAATACTTAGAAAAAAAAAGTTTTAGGAATATATTTTTTGTACATAAAAATTCTGTATTTTTTTTCGATACAAACTCTCAACTCATCTTAATCATCATCTCTGCACAGCACAATGACTTGAGAAACGAACGGAATAATGGTGGTTGTGGTAATGGCATGGACCACAATGCCACGTACAGTTTGCCTCGTGGCTATGTACGCAATATGCAAAGCAATAATAATGGTGGCGGCGGTGGCCACTATCAACCACAACAACAACACCAACAGCATCAACCGCAGCACAACAACGTTGGCGCCTCTACATCGGCTGCCGCATTGGGAGGTGTTGCCATCAATGATGGGCCCTCAAGTTCTGGGTTATCAGGTTCTACGTTGTCATTGAACGGCCTGTCCAACAACGGTTTAAATACTGACAGTCCTTCACGTAAGCGCCGCCGAATTTCTGGTCGTATGCCTAGCCAATCGCCACCCTCAATTTGGGAGCAACGTCGGTCACCGCGTGGTTTGGTAAGTGATGTTGGTGTGGCCTGGTTGAAATGAAGTTCGTCTAACGGGTTAGTCATTTCAGGTCCAACAGCAGTGCAGTCCGCCAATAAGACGGCAACGCATGCGCGATGCATTCACGCCAACCACACAGCAATATAGCAACAATCATCATCACCACCGCCAGCAAAGTGCCAATAATATCATCGTCAACACTGTCGGCGGCAGTGGAGTTGCCGGCAACAATCAACAGCACCAGCAGCAGCAGGCGCAACAACAGCAGCAGCCGCAGTCAGGTGGCTATCATCAAATGCACTACATCCATCAGCAACCGCCGCCGCAGCATCAAGCGCCACCACCACCACTGCAACATCGTTCGCCATGGGAGCAGATGGCATCGAATACGCCTGCGATATCAGCAAGCACAACCGCTGCCACAACAGTAGGTGCCTTTTTGCAGCAAGCCCCACCCGCACCGTCACAAAATCACCAGCAAGCTGTGGCGCCGCCACCACCACAGCCCGGATCCCTAATGGTCGATCTAAATCAAGTGCCGATCTGGGCATCGTTTTGTACCTATCCAGCCCCACCGCAGCCAGCGCGTTTGGCACCGTGCCATCTACACGGTATCTACACACAACCGTTCCCCGCCCCAGCTGCTGGCCTAGCGGCTGCACCACTACAGGTCGCACAAGTCCCACCGGCACAGCACGTGACAGCCGCTGCTGTAGCACAGCAGCAACAATCGGCAATCGTTGCCGCCACAGTGGCCGCCGCCAACTATCAGCATGCAGCCCAATTCAACCAGCAACAACGCTCAGTCGCAGATGCAACCGTCGCCTCGGTAGCCGGCGTAGCACTCGAACCGCCAAACACAGTACATCACATCGATGCGCATCAGGGTGCAGGACAGGTTGCAGGACAAGCGCCACCGCAACCACATTCTCATCCGTTGCAGGCCAGTCACATACACATCTCGACGATGACCGCAGCGGCGGCTGCCGCAGCAGCTGCTCAGGTTGCACAAATGACAGCTGCAGCAGCTCCACAGCAGATAATCATCACTGAGGTAAGTCGTAATCACCAAGTTCAGTTGCCACATCTAGCAGGTCTTTGTCCCGAACACGGAATCGGCTCAGAGTAACATTCTCAAACGAATATTAATAGCCTCCACTTAACCGTTCTAAATTGTTCGCTACAGAGACGCACATTCCCTCCACATCGACGCCTGCCACGTTTTTGGCCAACAAATCCGCATGGACCACATCGTGCCATTATGCCGGCACAAACATTGGGACCACACCAGGCAACACCCGTGCAAATACAAACTACGGGTATCATAAATCAGGGCTTCTTACTCAATTTCCTGTAAGTCGTTTTGCTAGTTTTAGGGTTACTCCAATATAAAAATAATTGTTTTATCTTATCCTCTGGCCAGTGCCATGTTCCCATTGCCACCGTACAACCAACACGAGCTCAGTTCGCCGGACACCAACGAGGAGAACTACGAAGCTTTGCTCAGCCTTGCCGAACGTTTGGGTGAAGCCAAGCCACGCGGCCTGACACGTAATGAGATTGATCAGTTGCCCAACTACAAATACAATCCAGAAACACATAGCGGTAGGTCAAGCCAACACACAAACTCACGTCGCATAAATTTTAACCTTAATTTAACCTTTCGCAGGTGATCAAACGTCTTGCGTTGTCTGCATGTGCGATTTCGAATTACGTCAAGTGTTGCGCGTATTGCCCTGCGCCCATGAGTTCCATGCCAAGTGTGTAGACAAATGGCTACGAGTGAGTTTTCAAATTGTATTCAAATAATGCAGTTGATGTTTTAATTGTATGAATTATTACCCTACAGTCAAACCGTACTTGCCCCATCTGTCGTGGCAATGCCTCCGATTATTTTGAGCATCGCCAGCAACAACACCAACAGGCGGCTAACTCTGGAAACACAGCTGCTAACACAACAACATCGAATGTTACTGTAACAACCACTGATGGTAGCCCTGGTAGTAGTCACATTGTCACTGTTGGCCTAACTAATGTAATGCCAACTTCAGCACAAACCAACAGCGTAGCTGCCGTGGCTACCAACCAAACTGAAACTGTTTAAACAGGACAAGAAGCAAGAAGCCAAAAAATAAAAGCAAACCATAAAAGGAGTTAAATCCAAGCGAAAACGCATGCTACAAAAAACACTAAAAATATCGCATGGTATAAAGAACATATTGCAACTTTCAACTTCAACCCTATGAGCAGTAACGAGTTTCATAACAACCCAACAATAGACTAGTGTGCACACACACCCATATAAATATATATATATTTATACCAACACACACATACGCACTTAATGTATACACACAATTCCAGCTGAGCCACGAATTAATAGAAAAGGCAAAAAATCACTGAAAACACACAAATTTAGTGCAACGAATCCGACTGCCAGCCGTGTTACTTGAAACCAACCTATATTAAAAATTGTAAAAACAAAACAAAACAAAAAAACAGTAAAACTTAAAAAAAGAAAAATATGCAAAAAGATGAAAAGATGCAAACGTGTTGAACGCATCAAATGTAACTTGCATAATTATATTTAAATACGTGAAAACACAATATTAAAATAATATTGGAATAATACCACCAACCAACTGAAAAATTGTGTTTTTTGGCTCGAGGGCGTGAGTCCTTTTTTCGAAAGTAGCACCCTTTTTAAAATTTTGGAAATTACTGGCCTCCTGCTCAAATGCAAAGAAAAATGTGTTTAGAAAAATAGTTGTTTTTGTCTATATTTTTTTACTACTACTACTACTGTTACTAAAAAATAGTTTTCGATCTCATAAATGAACACTGAAGTAAAAATAACTTAACAAATTCAATTTGAGTGCAGTGCAACATTTGAATCAAGCCAAATTAAGAAAATTTTGAGCTTCAAAAAACTACGTTCTTCATGTAACAAATGCATAACGGCATAAACAATAAAAAATTAGACTTTCATTGCATAGGAAAAAAATATATATTATTAAAAAAAAAAATTTATAAAATTGAAATCAAAACAAGCAACCAATTTGAGAATCCACAAGCAATCTATTTTAAATGACTATATAAATGACTAATGACTAGGGTAACAATCGAACAAGTACGGCGTAGGTGTAGGCTTATATAAAATTTAAGCTTAAGTAAAAAAAAAGAAAATTAATTACAATAATAACAATAGTATGTGTGTATTATTCGAAATTTGTATGTGTGTGCGTTTCTAGTTGTCCATTTCCAATTCAGCGACAAAACAAAAAACACTAAAATAGTTGATTTTTTTTTTTTTATATACCAAGATCAATAATTAACTATATTGCCAATTCTTAAAAAATTATAGACAAACGAATAAACAGAATTTAAGCCAAAGTTTCTATATATAGAAAGCAACAACTCTTCTCAAAAAATTATTCAAATCACACACAACACAGTGAACTCTGGTAATAGTGTAGTTTTTAAAGGAATGCATCTAATAGATACATAAATAAAATAAATATATATGAAACTATATTGAATCAATCGCACAAGACATAAAAAAAAATTAAAAACTATGAAATCGAACTCAATACGCATACAAATTTGTAAGTCATAAGCGGAGAATACCAAATTAGTTTGCCTTTGCAAAGTTTTTTGCACATTTTTTAATTAAACTAAATACTAAATAAATATTAAAAGAATTACAAAAACAATAAAGTATAAAAAAATGGGTGTAGCCTCAGACGAGTGCCGTATGTGTCTCGTCTATATTATATGTTATCAACGCAAACCTCTTTAAAAAAATCAATGTGACTTGTCTTATAGCAAAGTAGCAGCTAATAAATTCAGAAAGCAAACCTTTTATTAATGCATATACAAAATATAAAAAATAAAATAATTATAAAAAATTACATGAACAAGAAATAAAAAGGCATGCGAAAATTTGTAGCTACAGATATAAAAAATTAAGCGTAAATAATTAAAAAATATAACGATACTTTTTTTATTTAATTTAAAAAGATTAACATTAACAAAACATTAGTTGTTAACAAAATGAAAAATTTGCACATTTTCGTCAACAATTGTTGTTTAACCTATATTTTCTTTATGGCGCGACCGCATTTACATAAACAATAAAAAAGTTATTACCTTTTTTTTAGCACATTTGAAGTTAATTATAGTTAAATGTGTAATCATTTGCCTTTTTCATTTATTTGATTTATTTTCTTTTATTTAATGTTTTTCTTTTTTTTAGTGCAAATTTTTGCATTCAGCGCAACTTGTTCATAATATAATATAAAAAGTACAACTCAAGAAATTATAATTAAAAAAAAATAACTATAAAAATACTTTTCAAAAATAACATTTTTTAGATTTTGTTTAAAAACGACAAATGATGCAATAAAACAAGTAAGCGTTAAATATATAAAAACTAAGAAGAAGACGAAAGCAACCAAGTAAAATGAAAATGATTCCTGCCCTCCATTTGTATCAAGAATTATAATATAATTCAAAAATTTTTCTATATAGATATATATATAAATAAAAATAAAATCTTACATTAACAATAATAAATATTATACAATTTAAAATAAAAATGAAAAAAAAAATATTTTCAAATAACACTTTGCATAAACAACATATATAAATGTATCTGCAGTCTAAATCTTAAAAAAACAGTTATGTATTAAACAATTATGCTAACATTTTACAATTAGTAAAACATTAAATCAGGCGAAAGTGAATTATTAAGCAGGAGAAAAAAAAACATAATCAAATCAGGAATTAAAATGTTTCAAGGAATTATTTTTGAATTAATTAATTATCGACTTAGTTCGATAAGTTTCCACTGGCTTTGATTCGCGCATTTAAAAACTATTTTTATTATTATTATTTTTTTTTTGCTTTTCTTTTAGCATCTATTATAATTCATATAATGAACGCCAGATCGTAGGCGTATAACAGTTTCAATTATTTAATATGGTCACACAAACTTTTTCCTGTATCTCTATTAATGAACCTATAAATGGTATTTCCAAAAG
The DNA here is from genome assembly GCA_035041755.1 of Cacoxenus indagator. NCBI lineage: Eukaryota > Metazoa > Arthropoda > Insecta > Diptera > Drosophilidae > Cacoxenus > Cacoxenus indagator. The sequence goes on from JAWNKX010000242.1 coordinate 3,048,358, forward strand.
ACCATTGTAAACGTGTTGTGCTTTTCTAGGATTTTAATAGGATTATAAATTTAACAAAAAGAGAAAAAGAAAAAATCAAACACAAAAGATAAAAATTATTAAAAATTAAATAGAAAGTGTTTTTGTGAAACAGTATGATCAACATATGAAGCGTTTAGCAACTAAAGAAAAAAAGTAAATATGTATTAATTTTTCAAGTACGTGCACTAAAAAAAAAAATTAACCGACGTATTTTCGGCACATCTATATACTTTTCAAATGTATGCTCTAATTGATAAGCAAGGAATCTATTTTATTTTATTTATTATTTTTTGATTATTATTTTTTTTTGAGAATATTTGAGTGCTGTGTTTGTTAATATACGTGTTACCAGTACTACTACTATTCTATATAAAAACATATTCAAAATATATATTTCAAATATTTGTCTAAACACAGATATTGCCAATCGAAAACATGCATAAGAAAAACTTTTCTATGCCAAGCATCATTGTAGCATATTCTTTCGCTAGAGCACTCTATCCTGTCAAAGTCACCCGCTTTATTTTTCACACCACTATGTGTTTTATTTAATGTTCAGGCAAAAAAAGCTCATAGCACCTATACCTATAACGTCACCATAGAGCGATTTCTAAGCTCGTTTCTTCAAAAAAAATCTGTCTCTCTCACCGACAAAATTTCTCCCAGCACTTCTTTGCAACAACCTAACGTAACCTCATAGCTTAAATAATTAATAATGAATTACACTGTTTTTACTGTCTATATTGATCCTCTTTTCTATAAACACAAAAAATCCTTCCTTAATGTTGTTGGCCAATTAAAGTATGAACAAAACAAATTCTCAAATCTTTCAGCAACAAAAAATATAATTAAAGTATAAAATAAAATAGATTCTTTTCCTATAAACCTCTTTTTCTGTGCATTTCAGTAGCAACGTATTTTTTATATATCTAAATATTTGACTTCAATATTTCATTGCTTTTTTTATTTGAAATTTTATTTTTATGTCTAACAATTTTAGCTCAACAAATCCGTACTTGTCTTTCGTTCTTAAAAATATTAAATTTAAAAAAAAATTATAAATAAATTTAAAAAAAAAAACCTTACCAATTATATATTAGAATATGAGAATAACATAAAGTTTTGCTGTGATGTATGTTATATATATTTTATTAAAAAACAAAAACCAAACAAAAAAATGAAAAACGCAATTGAATTAAAAAGAAATGAAATTAACACACTTAAAATACATACATATTATTATATAACGTATTTTATGCATGAAATTAAAAACAAAACAAAAAAGCAACAAACAAAAATATTTTATATCTGCCTCAAAACATTAAAAACAAAATGAAAGTCAGTATAACAGAATTAACACTTTCGCTGTGTGTCTCCACAAATGTTCAACCAGTTTTATCTTTTAGTTTCCTCTTCTGTGCGATTTCTTTCTTAAATGTTTTCCGAATAATTCTTTTAGCACACAGAAAAAATCAATTAAAAAAATATTCATGTTACGGTGTAGGTGTTAAAAGAACTGCAATATTATTGTAATAAAAAATTATTTCAATATTAGAAAAAATACGCAAATTTGTATAAAAAAAAAAATAAAAAAAAATTAAATAAAAAATGTTTCCTTAACATTATTTTTTTATTATATTTTTCGAACAAACAATAAGGTAAACGCAAGAATTTATAGCAACCCTTGTAAACCTTTCTGTTTTAACGAACATATGGCAATACTGTTTGACATTTTTATCAAATACAAAATTGTATAATTACAATAGACGTAGACTATAGACAATAGACGTATGCATTTATTTGGAAAAAAGGAATTTTACAGCTAACAATAGACGTATTTATTTGGAACAAAGGAATTTTACAGCTAACCTTTGTACATTCTAGTACAAAGGAATGACAAGCGAAATGGACAGGTAGCCTAAAGAGTTTTATGAGTGTTGTAAAAGCATAAGGCTCAGGTAGTCTAATTTATTCACATTTATGAGGGTTGTAAAAAAATTTCCATATTTGCTTTGTTGTTAATACGGAGATATTATTTTTAATAAAAATTATATGGTTGTAAAGGTATTGTTCTACAGATGTGCGTAATGCAATTTTATGCCAGTATACTATTGTTATTGCACTAGAAAACAGGTAACGTTAATGAAATCAACAACAAGCATTGATAAAGCCATGCGGCCCACTGCATGCTCAGCGAAGTTGGTAAATGAAAGAAAGAAGCAGACATGCTTTGGTTACCGTTTTACCGTAATTAACGTCAATATATTTTCATGAAAATTATACAAAATAAAGAGTGATCACTGGGCGATACTGTAATTCCGTTATCAGTGAAATTTCTATTAATATGAATATCAATAACGAATAATATAATATAATACGACAGATAAGCGGCCTTTTGAAACTCCGTTTGGTCGTTTAGATTACCTGAGTCATTATCATTAAATACAGGTTTATCAAAACAATGTACTATGCACCCTAAGATATCATCGCAAAGCCCTTACAGTCAATTTCAAATAATAAATTTTTATCATGACGGTGACTCGAACTCTTGATTACAGAAATTATAGTACAGTTGATCACTGCGGCCCCCTCTCTAACCTTCAGCCCAGAGTGGTATTCGCCAAAGGTTTTTGGTTGACCACACGAATCCATCCATTATAAAAAGCAAAATTTCTATATTAAATCCAATGTTGCGGGGAGTGCCAAATTTTAATTTATTACGTTGGGGTCGTAGCGTTTTTCTTTGTTGGTTTCGTTAAGCTCGTGAGGCACCCAGGTAGCGAATTTTTCGGCAAATCCCATTGAATCGTTTTATGATCGCAGTTCATTTGTACGGCCAATTCGCGACTTGTTTGATGAGCGTCCCCCTTCAAATGTGCTTTGAGACTTTGGAAACTCGCCTATGACACCTACTTCGTATACGTTGCAAATGTACCGGGCTGCTTCAGCAGCTTTTTGGCCTCATTAAAAAGCGACGAAGAGCAGGTGTCGAAAATTTGCATTTTTATCTCCTGGATATTCCATTTCTAAGCCTCAAAAGTAATAAAAAATTAAATTACTCAAAAATATAATTAGCACAGTTTTGTAGTGCAGAAAGAGCTCTATCGAATGAATATTATACACTTTGGCAAACAGCCAAAAATGGTTGTAAAACAAAAGAAAATATAAAAACGCTACGAACTTATTCCCCAACCTAATAGTTTGTAGTTTGCCGGCATATTTTTGTTGTTGGTTATTTTGCTCGTGTTTGAGAAGGTTTTGATCTGACAAAGAATGAAAAGTCACTTTGAATAATTTCAATACTGGAATACTGCAAAATACTTGAAAAAATCTGTTTGCCTCTCAGTATGTGGAATGGTCATCAAGAAGGATCAAGATGCGATAAAAATGTTTATTTAAAAAATGTCCACCGAATTTATATGACCCGCATGAGCATAAATAGTTGCTTTATGCGCCAAGGAAATAAATTATACATTAGAGGAGGCGCCGAAGTTTACGTGTGAAATTGTTAAAGGAGAGGCAAGACTCTTTTAAATGATAGTTGTTATTGTTGTTGTGGTAAGTGGTTCTAGGCCGACTGAATGATGATGATGAGGCGAACACTCTAAGCAACACCTGTTTAGAAATTGGGTATTGTTCCAGCTTCATTGCCGTTAGACGAAACAACCAATGATTTCTAAATCACCATAGTCATAACTAATTTACTATATTTAGCTGAGATTTACTGGCGCATCTTAGTAGATCCAAGCCTTGAAGAGTTTCCCATAAATTAAGTATGCTGCTAATACGGTCCTGGGGAAATTCTTTTTTTCTTGCACCAATGCTCACTGAGTTACAATTTTTTAATAACTCACCGAAGACAAATTTTCAAATGTTATGGCAATTACAAAACAATTTCTTGGAAAATGATTAATTATTTTGTTACTTCACAGCTATAATTCAACAATTCCCGCCTTGAAAGAAGGAGCTGCCAACTCGAAAACCTTTTGGACAAATGTAGATTTTTTGTGCATTATTTACAATCGCATCAAAGTTAGCAGCAGAAATAAAAGCATTGCTCTCAAACAATAGTTCAATGTGTATTAAGTTTCGACTAAGACTTGCGGAACATAAGAGTATGCAATTCTTCTTTTTTTAAATTACAAAAATGTTTTTCATTCACTCTCAATTATACAAAATATACTAGAATATACATCATAAGCACTTTACTTATGACATACGATAGTTCAATGCATACACTTATAACAGGGTACTGTTATCGAGGCTGTAAATACTCTATTCTCTCTCTCACATAGATTTCCACAAATTATTGTTTTATATTAAATAGGGCTTCCCAATACTCAACTTGAATAATTATTTTTAATAGAAATATCATACTTTAAATATATTTTAAGAATTAAAAATAAATATGTGTTAAATGAGCAACTAGCAAATGGAACTCTCATTTATGTTAAAAATTAACATAACATTCCATTTACTGTTGAATTAACATTTCCTCAACATAATAAATGCCAGGCCTCATGGCTGGCTATAAATAACTGTGGCTCTGCTTTTTATCGACAGTCATGGTATAAGAGCGAGAGTTGACGGCGTATTAACGCGGAGAGTTTAGAAGTGAAAGGCAAAGTTATTGATTGATATTTCTGCAAAAAATAATACAAAAATAAAAATCGATATGTCTGTTGTAATTAATATATATTATTAAGTAATATAAATCAACACAAATAAAAGCAAATTTTAATTATTTAAAATAAGTGCAAAAAGTACAACGAGTGAAGAAGCTATTTTCAAATCAAAAACGGAGAAAACTTCGAGCACCAAAAATAAAAGCAAATCCACCTGAGCAATAATTTCCAGAAGGCACTGAAAACATTTTTTTCAATAGTTTTCAGTCTTGCTTTGCTGCGTGCTCAAAGACAAAAAAAAATAGCAAAAAGTGGAAAGTGGCGAAAACAAAAACCAAAAAATAGAAAACTCAACTGCAATTAGACAGTAATTAAAAAAAACCAAACAAATAAAAATTTAATTCAGACATATTCAGTGAAAAAAACAAAAATAGTTTTTAGTTTAAAGTGTGATCTTCGAAGCCTTTGTCTGTGGAGCCAGAAGAAGCAAACAAACGAGTATTGTGGAGAAGAGAAAGCTTTAAGCAAACCAATATTTAAATAAGAAAAAAAGCAAATGAATAAACCGTCATCGCCAACGTAAAAACAGTTTTAAATAAAACATACAAAAATTGTACAAATTAAAACATAATTTAAATTAAAAAAGAGAACAATTAATCTGTGACGTTTATGAAAATTTTTGTCTATATTCGTTAGTGACTATACTGAAAAATTTTCCATCTACGTAACGACACATACTGTTGTCGACACACATATAGTCATCTACTTCGTACTCCCAGTTATTTACACGCGCTTTGAGCGTGTGCTTGTGAGATAGCACTATATGTTAAAAATAACAACAGCAGCAAAAAACGGAGAGCGGAAAAAGGTTTACAACATAAAAGGTAAGCAAAAATTCAAAAGTAAATGAATTCAAAAATGTAGCCTCTTTTTAAGGAAAACTAAAGAAAATTTAAGTAAATGACTGACAGTTGAGTGGGTTTCCTCCTGGCCGTTAGGTTTTAGTTACAAATGTTACCACGCCCCTTTGCTGCGTTGAGTTGTAGACGTAATAAGGAATTGCGCATGCCGTCGGGACTTGTTATTTTAAGGGAGGGATTTGTGTTGTTATTCAACCCCTATCCAGCATTGAGCATTGTTGGTACAGCTGCTTACTTGCTTGTGCTTCGATTCTTGCTAGGGTTCCGTAATTCAAGCATTTCAGAAAAAAAAACATGCATATGTATTGTGTGTTTATATATTAAACACTAAATCAAGTCTGTTTCCCCAGGGTGATTTGTAAACAGAATTGAAGCTTCTATATAACGGTGTCTGACTACGCCCGACCGCGAAAAAAGGTTGGCCGGGAATGGGTAAATTAAAGCAACTCTAAGTATACTTGGATTGAATTATTTATTTATTATTTACAGAGCGTAGGTATTGAGTTGCTGAGGTTTTTTAGAAGACAAATTCAACCTTTAATTTATTTATTTAAGAAATAAATAAATAAAATAAAAAACGTACCCAAGTTTATGGAGCTCTTCTATATTTTAACCAAGGCTGGAAACCGGTTTCGTGTCGGAGTCTCGGAGTTTCTCTATGGCTTCAACTGAACCTCTGAGAAAATCACTTTATTCAAAAACCAAACCAGTTTTTATGTGCACTAGAATGTTTCATAAGAAAAAAAAATCGTTTTTGGTTGTGTTTATTATAAAGGAGCTTTTTATGCGGAATATGCGGAAGAACATAACCAAAAGGAAAAGTTTGAGCTAAAGACAGAAGAAATGCGATTTTCGAAAATACATAAGTCACATCAATAGGGCGAAATGAGCTCGTGAAGTTTGCTAACGTCGCAGTTCGTTAAGAAAACCATATCAGTATTTATATTCGTTAAGTCCGTGATTAATGTTGTCCAATTTCATTTATTTCTAAAGAATAAATTTATTTTTATTGATTTGCATATGTATTTACTATTAATATTGAATTAATATTTTTTCATTCTCTGTTATTCACAGGACCATCTTTTTGGACTGCGCTTGCATTGAAGCGGTAAGAAGAAAGAGAAACCTATAGACGACGAACCGTAAGCAAGAAACAAAATTAGAGCTAAGTGAAAAGCTTAAATCAAGAGATAAATCAACAGACTGATTAAAAAATATATATATAAAGAAATTATATAAAATAATACAGAACGTAAATGTATGTTATATAAATAATTATATTTATAAGAGGAAAGAAGAAGTGTTAGAAAAAGAAGGAATACACGTGCCAGCTTCGCTTGTCGCCGTGAAGGAGAAGTGGAACGACGACGGGTGGTAGTCAGGAAAAGCGAAAAAGAGAGAGAGAGACGAAGCACAGATAACGGATTCACTCGAAGATAAAATGCATAAATAAAACCATAAAAAGGAGAAGAAGAATAATTGATTTTAATTGTGTGTGATATTTAACATAAGGAATACTTTAACATAATTTGAGAACTCTGAAAAAGATTTAAAAACAAAAACAAAAGAAAAAAACGCAGAAATATTCAACGAAACGAACGAAAGGACGGAGAAAAGAGATAAGCTTTTGGAAAAGCGTGCAAGAAAAATATTAAAACGAAGAAGCTTTGGAGAAGGGCAAGGAGGAGAAGAAAAAGAAGTGGATAGATCAGGATTTACTATGACGTACTCGCACAATAGCATTAGAAATAACGTCAAAATGACAACATCATCATCAGCGAAAGCAATACGTTTGAAAAATGGTGGAGGCGGCAATGCAGGTGGTAGCAACGCCAGCGCAAGCGGTGGCGGAAGTTCATCATCCAAGTCTCCATCACCTATTGCAATACCATCAGCTTCAATAACATCCACAACAGCACATTCCAACAGTATTGCCAGCAGTACAAACTACTTCAGCCAACATCATTATCATCATCAACAGCATCATTCTTTGTCCCATCAAGTTGCCTCACTGAGCAGCTCACCACCCGGTTGCTCGATGTCATCGAATGCGTCGAGTTGTTCCAGCACCTCGTCAGTGGGCTCACCCGGCAACGGTAGCGATGGTAGCTACTTTGCGAAGCGTCATCATCAGCATCATAATAATCAGCGAAAGCAGTACAAGCAATCGCCTCAACAATTTGTGAACTCCGTAAATAGTGGCAGCTCTGGTGCTGGTGGAGGTGGCGGCGGTGGATTCTTTTACCAGAATAATAATTTCGGCGGTGGCGGCGGCGGTAGCAGCAGCAAGCGTGGCGGCAATGGTAGTGCCCACAAGCACCACCACCGGGACTCACCGCATTCGCCGAATGGTGTACGACAATCACCGGCCACGATTCTCGGTGGGAATTTTGCGAATTCTGCAGCGCTCGGAAGTGGCGGCGGAGCCGGCTCATCACGCAAACAACGCCGTAGTCCGTTAGCTTTTGGCAGTGGCAAGATCTCGCCAACGCATCCACTCATACCCACCGCACTAACGCATTTCGCCGGCAGTAAGTGCTTCGATGCGCCGGCACCAACCGCGCTGCCCAAACCACCGCAGCATTGGACACAGTCGGAGGTAGAGAAGTTGGCTAGCAGCGCTGGCCCAGGTCTACAAAATGTTGTGCGTTGCGATGTTGTTGGCGGTGCCAGCGGCTGTGGTGGCCAAATGGTGAAGACGTCGAAACGCAATCTACTCGATGAGTTTGATACGCACAATCTCAAATTGCTGCTGAACGTGCAGTCATAACCAACGAACAAGGAGCCGACAACGAAATGAATAACCACCACAACCATCACCATGACGTAAATATCAGCAAGGTCAACTGCTATTGTCGTAAGAAGAATGTTATTGGTGTTGGCAAATTCTTGAAAAAATTTAATGACGAGGAAAAAATTGGAAAACCAAAAAAAAAAACTTTAAAAAAAAAAAAGAAAAAAATACAACAAAAAAAACCCTAACTCCGCAAAAAATAATTTTTAAATTTAATAAAAAACAAATGCTTGTGATCTCAAGTATCAAATTTAAAAAAATATATACAAACACAACAAAAAGCCACTATAATATCTAGTGGGGAATAAACAAAGAATTGAAAAAAAAAAAAAAAAAAGAATTGATGGAAGGCCAAAACAGAATAGGAAAGAGTATATTTTCCCGAAAAATGCAGAATTCCAAAAGTGAAATGAAAATTTGACATTGTATCCCTAATACTTCTCATCAAAGGACAAACTTTAGAAAATGCAAAGTTTAAAGCTAAAGCATAAACAAAAAAGGACAACCGCAGATCGCACCGTAAACGGTAACGAGAACTTGATTTGAACGTGATATGCAAATAGACTTGAAACATATTTTAACATAAAATAAGTAAGCAAAATCAATCCTATATAAAAACCTCAATGAAAAATAAACAATATGAATTCCCCAAAAAGTCAGCGGTGCCAGTATAGATGCAATATTACAATATAAAAAGGAATTATAAAGAAATTAATAGAAATTTACTCCAGCATGCATAACTGATTTAATCAGCAGGCACGAATCGTTGTACATATGGGAAAATGATATAAAAGCAAATACATATGTAGACATATAAAAGTACCTTCTAATTGCAATAAAAAATAATAGTAAAAATTAAATAATAATAATAACAAACCAACACGCCCACCAAAAACAAATAAAATAAAATTTATAAAAGTCCTACAAATATTAATAATAATAATAACAATAATAATAATTGTAATGGCAAACAACAAAAAGGCAACAGCAGAAGACTTGCGCCTTGATTTGGCTTTGGCGCGCACCAACTTCACTACGACTCTGAGCAAAGGAATGTAACAGTGTTGTTACAGTCAACGACGACGAAGTCAGCAGTTGGTATGACCGCCACAGCGCAATCAAACAACAATGAATGGTGCATCAGCCATCAGCAGCAGGCAGTGCAGCAGAGGAAGAGAGAAAGTAAGCAAGAAAATATAACAACGCACTCGTTTCTTAAAGATGACGTCGCAAGCTACGACAAGAAACAGCAAGAAACTTTACTACTGCTTTCTAGTTATAATTTTTTATAGATTTACTTTTCTTTTTCGAACAGTCGATAGTGTTATAGTTTATAAATTTTCCTATTGTACAAAATGGAAATAAATTCTGCTACCTTCCTAACCTCAGCTTGGTTCTACTTTTAAGAAAAACTTTCTCAGTTCTGTGCTCTCTTGAGAAAATAATGTATTTTTATTCTTTCTTTCTTTTATTTTATTTTATGCGTTCTACAACTTTTTACTGTACAAAAATTTTATAATTGAAAATGCTTTAAATGTGGAACGAATAAAATATTAGCACAGAACAAACAAACAAATAAGAATAATAATAATATTGTTAGAGCTATGAATATAGTTGATTATTTTTATAATTTTGTTTTTGTTTTTAAACAAGTGCAAAATATGAAAATTGCAAACTCCCTCAAGTCATAATTTTATTTATTATTTTATAAAAAATGGAAGAAAATTTTGTTTTTGTCTAGTTCATATATAAAAAAAAAACAGAAAACAAGAAATGTGTAAATGATTTTTTGTAATTTTAAATTGTTTAATTAATTTGTAATAATTCGTAAAAGACTAAATCATAATCTATTTGATGGCTAACAAGTAGTGGGCGCGGTTTGCAGTGCTGACTGCTGGCTAAGCTCACACATAGAAATTTTATTTGGCAAAAATTGAAAAACAAAGAAAAAAATATACACAATTTAGTAAAAAAGAAACTGTAAATTTTTAATAAAATTCTAATAAAATCTATGTGAAATTTGTTTTTGAAACAGTGTGAACTATAACGAATTTCGATTTGTTAAGCATAAATAAAATACAAATAAAGAATAATGAATAATAATAATTGAAACAGAGTTGCAATCCAAATAAAAGTATTTTACTTAATTAATTTCTTAATTTTATATATATGTGAATGAATCCTATGACTTGATCTGATATTTTAACCTACAATACTAGAAAAATGAAGAAGAAGAAAAAAATATTAAGCACAAAAGCTGTTGTAAAATGTCGTTAAAAGATGAAAAGAAAAAGAAAACCAAATTACTAATATTAATTTAAATTGTAAATTTTCCCTCAGTCAATGATCTTTTAATGATGCTCGTAAAAAGTACGCTTATTGTAACGTAATTGAAACGCAATGGCAACACTTAAACCCAGTACCTTGTTTTGTATAATTTGTTCTTAGCATTTTATTAGAATTTAATAACAAATTAAAATAATTTTTAAACTTAAAGAAGCAGAGAAAGAGTTACAAATTATGATAGAAGAAAAAGTGCAAATATAAATAAAAGACTAAAGTATAAAAAATTTATATAAAAAAGAAAGATTTCCGCTAAATGCTGTGTGTATGATGTGTAGCTAAATTATTTGTTGTTTAACTTTGCGCGTGAAATCTGAAAATCTGCTGTTGCCAAAAAATACAATGTTATTTTGATTATTATTATTATTGTATTAACAAAAAATAATCAAGAAAAGAAACAAACAAAAAGTCACCAAACACAGGGAATTTGGATTGTCTAGATTTTGTCATTTAACAAGCGAAATTGTTGTGTAGCACAACATTTGTTTAAACAAATTCAGTTGCTTCCTCGAAGAAATAAAAAAATATTGAAGAAATTAAAATAAAAAAAGTATGTATTTTATGAAACCAAAAAGGCCAAAAACAAAGCAAAACTCATATCGTAAAAAGCGTTCAATGAAAACACAGAAAAATATTTATTTTGGTTTCAATTACTTTTAAAAAGTGCTCATAGCTTTAAATGTTTGTATAATTTTTCAAAGCTTGTCTGCTACTCTACTGAACTGCTATAATTATTATTTTATTTTTAGTTTTATAAATTTTACTTTCAAAACTATTTTTTTTTTCCTTTTCAATGTTCATTGATCGTGATATTCATTTGCAATCATCGAATGCTGCGAGCGGTGCTCGACATTCTCACAAATTGTACAACTTTAACTTTTAAAAAAAAATTAAAAAAAAAAAAAAATATGGTTGGTTTTGTACAATTTATACCAGTTAAGAATTTTGCATTTTTTTATTGAGCTAAGCTGGTTTTCGTTTGACATAAATTTATATTATGTGATGAATGGAAATGAAAAGAAAATAATAATAATAATAACAAAACGAATCCTCTTCATATCCTTTATATCTACCAAAAAAAAAAAAAAAGCAAAAGATACAAATAGTAGTGATAAACAAAAAGAAAGAAAAAGCAAACGTTTGTTTCAAATTAAAAATAATAATAATAATAATAATATATAAAACGGTGACGAACTTTATCTGATCTTTGATCAAACCAACCGAAATTGAAATCCCGAAAGCTTCACCTTAAAAAAAAAAAACTTCATGTGAAGTTACTAAAGTTTTATGAAGCTACGGTAAATATTTGCAAGCAACTTAAACATACCTGAACGCCTGAAAAACTAGCCATTGAAACTCTCTTTGGTCTTAGGTTTTCAAGTCCAATATATACTGCAAAATCCCTAATGCTTACAAGCCTTCATTATTAGCCGCTCTCTAAAATCTTCTGAGGCAGCATTCATACTAATCACAAGCTCCTCAGTCTTGAGATCCAAAATATTTTTTCATTAGATAAACCCTTAAATATGTTGACAAACCTGAGTTGGAAGTTGAACCAAACCAGAAATGCCAAAAATTCATCCATAAAAACCTTCACCACCAGAAAACTCATTTAAGCAGATCTCTTAAAATAGAAATCCAAGCGACTCAGCCCATGAAACCAAAAATGTAACCCTGAAATTCTACCTTATGAGATGATATCTCATTTTGTAAACTTGAGCCAGAAATTTGCTTGAACATTAGTTAATATAAACAGACCTGATTGATGCCTTTTAATAATACCTCCTTTAGCATATTTTGTGGTCTCCAATTTGTAACTAATTTTGCACAGAATTATACTTGAACTGTGATCAGCAATAAAAGCAACTGATCTTGACCAATCGAAACCAAAACTGTGACTACAAAAAGTTATCGAAACATCGATTGTCAAACCATCTCTCATCTCTGGCTCTTAGGCTTTTAAAATCTGAATTTGAAGTCATTCAAGTATTAAGCTCCAACAACTATATTTAAACAGTTTCGTTCTCAGACCCCTTATTTTGATAAAAGAAAACTTAAATATACAAATCGACGACCGATTTTTGAATAGTCCTTAGTTTTAAACCTTGACGCCGAACACCGCACAGTACAAACCTGCCTGCTATGAATCGCGATCGCCGTCGCTCAATGTTAAATAGAAGAACAACAAACGTTTGCTTTTTGCATAATCAAGCCAGAACAATATTCAACTTCATTTCGAAAACCAACCTCAACTCAAATACTTTAATAGTTTTACTTTGAATGTGATTTTGACTCGCCCATAGTTGAAGCAATCTATTAGATAAATGAATCAAGAATTTTAGATGAAAGAATATTTTTTCGAAAACTTTCTGTTTTATTTTGTTTCCAAAATTCTTTTACCATAAAAAAATTCTGTACTTTTAAAAATGTTTGAAAAAAACATTATTTTTTTTCCCTTAAATGGTAGGGAATTCAAACCGAAATTTCAGTGGGATTTTTTAATATAAAATCTAAGTTGCTAGAAACGTGTTATCGAGTCCAGAAGCTTTAACCTTAACTTAAGATCGTCGTATCTTGTATTTGACTTTGAAGTTGAATTGAAATTACTTTTGAAATGCTGCATTTTTTACATTTACATTTTTAGTGAAATGAGTAAAAAAAAAATTATTTTTGTTTTATTTTTTTTTTATTCGTTTTCTAAATTGATTTTTTACTTGCAATTTTTTGTGATAATTTCCAATGAAACCAACTATCAACTGAATATATATAAATATATGTTTAGCAAAAAAAAAGAATATTAAAAAAACAATTCAGTACCTTTGAAAGAAACAACAACAACAAATATTTTGAATACATTATTGTAATTGATTTAAAAAAAATAGCCCATTTGAAATTGATTTGTAAATTGAATTTCAAAATTGTACAACAAATTGAAAATAGCAATCCTTTAAAACACAGTATAAAAAACAATATCCGAATAAAAAAATTGTGCTTGGCTTTTGTAATGAATTTTATAAAAGTTTTGTGCAATCAACCGAACACAAAAAATTGTCTTTTTCTTATTTCTTTTCGTTTAATTTCTATTTTTTATTGAATTTACTTTCTAGTTAGTTGGCTTTGATTTAAAATTTTGTTTTTTATCAAGTGTTGGAATGACATGCAGCTAGCGTTGGTAGCGGTAGTTGGGCGACGGCGCTGTTCGAATATGTTCTAGTCGCTGACACTTTTTAGTGTGAAAAACGCTTTTATTTTCAATTTTCTTTGGTATTTCAGTGAAAGTATACTTACGAAAAAATAATAAAATAAAATAAAAATAACAAAAAACATTTTGGCGCTTTGCCAAAGAATTTTGTTCGAATTTTTGTTTACAAAAAAATTTTGTTATACAATTTCACGCTCGAAAATGGAAAATTTTCAAACACATTACGACACTGGCTATTAAAAAAAAAGAATTAAAAAGGAAATAAAAGGCTATGAAATTTGAAAAGAGATTGAGCTAACAAATGGTCGATAACATACGTTGCCATCAAGCAAGTCATGCATATAAAGCACTAAAATATATCATATTTAGCGTAGGCAACGTACGCAATTGCAATTGAGTGCATATTAAAGAGAAGGTAACGTGAGAGGGAAAAATTGCAGAAAGAAATAAACAATTTTAAATAAAAAAGTTTTTGACTGCCGTTTGTTAATGCAACAAAGCGTGAAATTTACTGTCGTGTTTTTGTTATACATAGTATATAAAACTGGCGCAGAAAAAGCAAACATCAAGTAGTGCATTACTGCGTTTGAGTATGTATGTATGTATTGTATATGACAAAGAATAAAGCAACGCACAAGCGCATAACACAACAGCGGCGTCGCTTCGAACATACTATAATGAATAATAAAGAATACAGCAAAGTATTATATGTACAGCGACTATGACAAATTAAAAAAAAATCAATTAGGGAACCAAACGTGACAACAAAAAGCAAAAATTCTTTTACGAAAATTCGATACATTTGGAAAGTTCTAAATTTATGCGAAACAACTTGAAACCAAAGAAAACTAAAACGAACAACTTTTAGCGTTAATTGAATGAATAATAATTATATATATGTATGTTTATTAATGTGCGTGTGTAAAATTACTAAATAATTGTACGTATGTATAGAGAAAATGCATATATAACAAAACCAACAAAACAAAAACAAAAAAAGGAAATATTTAAGAACGTGAAACTGATAACTTTTGCCGACCTTTATCGATAACACGAAAAATCATTTAATGTAAACAACAACAAAATTAATGAACAGAAAACCGGACCTAACCTGTGAACTTTTATCGACGTTGTTTTGAAACGACACCCAAATCTGATTATACATTGTCAAAGTTATATGTATATTGACGTCAAATATTAAATGGCAAAATGCTGTTTAAAGTATGAGTATGAATGTAGGCAAAAAATTGTGTCAAAGCTAAGCGTGGTTTACATGAACTAAAGATGCTCATATATACTACATACGTTAACATACATTCAATATTAAATAGCTGAATCAGATAAGCGAACATATAAAGACTTAAAGCTGAGTCAGGTATCTTCACAGTATTAAGCTTTTAAACCATTCTCCATTGCTCTGATCTCTTTTTAAATACTGATTTAAGCTCAGGTGACCAAATACTTAGATTGATGAAGATTATTGGAAGAAGTTAGACAGTTGATTTATTACACCAATGCAAAGTTGGTAATAAATAAAAGACGTTTCTTTACTACATCAGCTGATGATCAGACAACGATTTAGTAGCATCTCTGCAATTTACAAGAAAATTAAAGAAGCATAAAATATTAATAAACTGTCTTCGTACGATGCTACCTGATTGAGAAAAAAAAGCTGACAATCATAGCTGAATTTTCTATTCTCGCGTGTTGAACGCCTTTAAATACACCTTACGACCCACCACCAACCATGTGAGTAGAGCTATATTTTTTCGCAACTCAAAAAGAAATCTTAGAACAGGCCACAATAATAAAAGAAACTTTGAAAAGTCTCTAATTTCTCGGGTTTTTTCAAAAGCCTTTAAGAGTCTCAACTCTTTCAATAATAAGTGCTATTTTCAGAAGTAGTTTTCATTCAAACGTTTCGAGAACCATGCGAGTATTATTTTTTGAATAGTCTGTTTGATGATTATTTTCAAAATCATTCAAATAGATATCATTCAATAGACAATACGAGATCGTAAATCGAAAATCTTTTTAATGAAAATGGTTTGCTGTAAAGCGCATTAAATCATAAACATAACTTCATACAAATAATTCCATTTATATACTGAAGGTACAATAATGAATTATTAAAGTTATAATTAAATTGTTCGGAATGTCTGTTCATTGTAATAACTCAAATAAGCATTCCAAATATGTGCTGCTCGGATTTCGTTCCGAATCGCAGTGATCAATCGAATACTGTGAAATACGATGGCTGTCTCACTGTTCACCAACTCAAGAGTTATCATCGTGAAGATCTAAAATTACAAGGTCCTTCTATAATAATTTATTATATACGTTTTATATAAAATACAAATGAATTTATATATGTTTATTGAAATAAAAAAACTTTAATCATATGAGTAGCATGGAACGTGTAAACCACACATTAATTAAGGGCAATAATGATTAATTGGATTGAATGTTACGGTTTTTTGTCGTGTAAACGTGGCATTTCGATTGCATTGCATTGAATGCTTTGGTTGCTCTGCTCCTCTCTGCCTGCCTGGCTGGCCAGTTACATTTTAATAAGTCAAAAGTCTTTGCCTTCTTGATTATTGTCTGTCAAGCTTGGTCAATTGCACAGAAAAATTGTGGCTGTGTGTGAAGTAGTCTTTCGATATCAGCAATGGTTGTGAATTTATAAGTTTAAACGACACAGCGTTTTCGCCAGTGAAGACGAAGTCCACTTCTGCCTAAAATAGATTTGTCATGCGTCGAATTCTTTGCAACGTCCACGGTTCACTCGGTGTATCTGACGATAATGTCGTTGATATATTACAGCGTGTATGTCGATGATGTCGACGTAACTTGTAAATTTTTCAACTGAATTGCACTGAACTATGAAACTGAATTTGATTGAATTTTTCGAACTTTTTGAGCGATAACAAAAGATAACATGAATAGAAATCGATAACAACAAACAAAGACCGATCCTTTCGTAATCTACGTAGTTCTTCAAATACACTCAGTTATTATAAAACTGTATAAATCAAATAACATTTAAACAAAGTTGAATTGAAAAACAAAAAACACACACACAAAAAATAAAGAAAAAAGATAAATGCATAATTTTATAATTTTTTTATTTTTTCAGAAAAAATATTAAACAAAAATTTGAAAAAAATAGATATATATATTTATATGAACAGTAATCAAAGAAATAAATAAATATATCATAAATATAAACCTACAAAATGCTACACATTTGTGATGTTAAATAACACGAAGAAACAATGCATGAAATAAACATTAAAAAAAAATAATAATAAATATTTAAGATTTTATGCTCTAAATGTTGAAACCCCCAAATTACTAAAACAAAAAGAAGAGGAAAGGAGATCAGTCGAAATCGATGATGATAGCTTTTAACGCGAGTACGCAGGAAACTCTCGCTCAGTCAACTCCAGTAAGAAGATAATATTCTCAAAATACAAACGATAAAAAATATATAATAAATAATAGAAGTAAAAATAAAATACAAACTCAGTCATACTGAAATAGAGATCCGATTTGCATTTAAAAACTTGTCAAAAGCAACATTTTATTGTAAAACTTTAAACAAAACTAAAAAAAAAAATGTCCCACTAAACAAAATTTAAGTAAATCAAATTTCAGAAGATAAAAATCAACTACGAATTAAAAAAAAAAAAATATATATATATATATATATATATATGAACGAACAAATAAATAAATACGTACATGCCTTAAATACTTTAAGTGATGAATGCTACTAAGGAAATCTACTAAAAGATATACAAGAAGTTACTCCCACAAACATCCCACCATGTCCACATTCCAAAAAAGAAAGCCTTCCTGAAATTCCTATTTACTATCATTCATACATATTTTCCAAAACCGCATTAATAAATATCCTATTTAACATTCTCCCATCCCTTCATTCCCCCCTCATCCCAAATCCTCAAATATTTAAACAAAGAGCTTGTGTTATTTTCAATAACTAAAAAAACAACAACAACAACGCATTTTTCAATGCGATAGCAGCGTTAACCACGAAGAAATCAGTTGCTAGGATCTTAATGCCAAAACAGTCGATCGATCAAGGACCAACGTACGAAAGCCAGTACAAGAAGGGGACGAAAAATAATTAAGTACAGACGCTATTTCCAAGAAAGGTATAAAATGCTGGTAAGGATATACTATATACAGATAAGAATTTAGCGATTATACAATACGATAACCCATATCTGTTATATGCTAGTTAGCCGAAACTATTTCAACCGTCTAAGGTTGCCTATCGGACAGTGCCCTGGGTAAACTATCATGAATACTCAACTGGAACTTAATTGGTAAATAATAATCGATTTGAGCTACGAGCGCGAAACTCAATGTAGAGCACAATAAAAACGGCAATAGCAACGTCAAGTGCCAGAGGGTTCGCTCCACACTTGCCAATATTTCGAAAAACCGTTGATAATATGAAGCAATATAAATATATATGTTTCTTATGTAGATTATTTACTACTGTCTATTAGTTTTGCACCAGCAAATTCGTAATAATTAAATAAAAAAATAATTCTAACATACAAAAAAAACTTAGAGATCTGAAAGGGACCAACGCGTTATAAAGTGCCGCACAAATCCGTTGAGTCTTTAGAAGTCTTCGTTGTAAACTGTAGGAATACATCCAACACATGCATATGTTTTTATACGAACACATATTAATTTAGATGGGTATATTCTTTGTATATTGCATATTCGAATCTCCAACTTAAGTTTTGAATGTTTCCAAATTTGCGTAGTTGATTAGTCATTCTCAAAGCCGCTTTTTTTTCGGAAGTTTGCGAAACAATCTTATAACCTCGACGTGCTTTTGATTGTTTTAAGGTTTTTGTATTGAATTCTGCTTTGGCTTTTTTTTGAATTCTGCTTTGGCTAACTTTATAACAAAAGATACAAGAGACATTGGCGCAGATAGTTTTAATGGGTGCGCATAGCAACAAGTGATTGAGTGAACGATTGCCCAAATCTATGAAACTATTATTGGAAGACAAAGCATTAGTCATGTGTGTTAAAATAGAAAAGAAAAAACCCCAGCAATTACATATATGTACATTTTGATACGATAGAAGGAGCGTATTTTGAATTGTATCTGCGAGTATAACTGATCGAAGTCGTTGCTTGAGACACGTTTTGCAAGGCAAATCCAAACTGCGCCAACGCCGAGCTTGTTATCGCCGCCGGATATCAATTGTGCCAATCAAACAAAAATGTAAATCATAAATAAATTTCTCAGCCAAGGGCCCCAGTAGCTATGACTGTCGCCCATGTTTCTCTATTTTTAACTATAAGCATACAGTGTAATAAATAACTAAATAAATAATTAATTAAATACGTGTTTTTCACAACAATGTGCTGAATTCGTTGTGCGATTTGATTTAATTTGCATATTCAATTTGTGTTTTTTTTGCGCTACGCTTGTTTTGTTTCTTTATTTGTTTATTTACTTTTTGCCAGAGGCAAATATCGCTTTCATCGTCATAAGCACTTACGTGACGTCTATCAGGCATTTTTACGTATTCCTTTACGCTTTGTTTCCAGAATAGTCTGGCAATTTTCTCGTCTGTTTTGGCAACATTTTTCTTATTATATTTGTTTTATCTTGACATTAATTAATACATTTCATTGGCGCTTTTTTGTTTTCTTTTCTTTTGTTGGCATCTTATAATGCCTTATAATTAAACATATTGAGTTTACACATACAATTTCACAAAAAATATTTGTTTATTTTGTGCTTTTAGATAAAGCGTTATCAATACAAACAGTTGACGTTATTAGATCTAAAAATATTAAAAGAAAGCCAAGCAATAACATGGAAAACGATAACGAAGCGCTCCTATAGTGGCGAAATTTTTCACCGCGTGGTGTGTGAGTGTGTGTGTGTGTGGGGAAACAGTGTTGTGATTTAAAGCCAAGTTGTTGCGATTAAGTGGAAAAATGCACCCAATATTACTAGCAACTAGAGTTGTGTTATTACCATATACTTATGTGCTTACATTCGTACATGTGCATTTATGTAAATACATACATACCACAACCAATGCTATAACAACTTAGTTTCCAATTAATTCCTAACAACAACAAAAGCGTCATGTCAAACATATTTTTTGTTTTATTTTTAGCTATGTCGCCATAGCCGTCGCTTTAGCGTTGCACCGCATCTTAAATTCCAGCGGTATCATTTTGCCTGGTTTTTTCCATCTTTCTTCATACTTTTTTTGTTGTATGGCGTGTTTTTTCTTCGTCTTCAATTGCCGTTATCATTATGCCATTCGTTGTTGTTTTTCAATAATTATAATCAAGAAATAGCAAAATAAACTTCACAGTCAACAAAATTAAGAAACAATCGTTAGTCAGCCAATTCAAGCCAACCACTCTTTTATGTATGTTTGCTCTATGTATAACATAATGAGTAAAAAAGTCACTGTTACAGCCAGAGAGAACATATTCATACATATGTATATATTTCATACTCTTTGATATTGTTTGTCAAAAAAAGGCACTCGTGCAGTTTTCTGATATACATATGTATGTATGTACATACAGTTTGTCAAGAAATTGTTTGCAAAACGAAAAATAACTCTAAAAGTATAATTCTACCGCTTATTAATGATGTTAGGAATTATTTAGAGAAAGGAGTAAAAATGCAGTTTTTTTCTGCAATTCATTTACAACAAAACTACATTTAAAAAAAAAACATTTTTCTTTAAAATCAACTTTAAAGAGTATAAATGAAAAAATATAACGTTTTTCAGCTGTCAAATAATTCTTTGCAAAATAAAAAAGAAGCAATAAAAACAAACAGAAAAAAGTGATTGGAAAGAGATTTGGGATTTCTAGTACTTGGTGTGTCCACCATCGGCATCAATTACAGCTTGAAGTCGTCTTCGCATTGACGTAATTAGTTTTTTTATATCATATTCCTTAGGAATTTTGTTCCACTTCTCCTCACGAATGAATCGAATAAGCTCGTTTTTTTTTTCGGGTTATGTCTGGACTTTGGGCAGGTGTGCAGTTATACAGTGCAGTTTGTGCAGTTATACAGTAGCCAAGTTCTACATAACAAAGACTTATGTTTTGGGTCATTATATTGATATACCTTATACTTGAGTTTCTCTGGGTTTTGAGGATCTGTAAATCCGAACTTTTGGGCACTGCTTATTAGTTCCTTCTTCAAAATATCCAAATACAATTCTTTAGTCATAATATCCGTGAAAATCCTCAATGAACCAACGCCTTCGCTACTGATTACTGATCATTACTGATAATTTGCCAAATTTAATAATAGATATCAAATTTTTCCTTTGGAGGGCTGTATTAGGTTGCCGCCAAACCCTGTTAGGACCTTCGTGACAATACAACATTATTTTAGTTTCGTGACAAAATATCACATCTTTCCAATAGTCCATAGGCTGAGAAATGTGTGCCGTAGCAAATGCCAACCTTTTCAAAATATTTTGTGTTGAGAGTAAAGGTTTCTTGCGGGCAACTCTTGATGAGTATTTGCATTTTTTTAATACCTGTCGAATAGTCTCATGAGACACTTCAACTCCACAGTCATTTTTAAAGTGCGCTGCTAACAATCTTGTGCTTCTTTGCGAATCATTGTAAATCGTTTTGATAATCTTTGACTCATCTCTTCTTGACTATTTTCTTTCTCTGGGCGATGTATAATATTGTAAACAGTTCTCAGTTTTACCGGAAACGTTTCTGACAACTCTTTAGGAGATTTACCCTTATAGTAGGGGAAATACACCAACTGTATAACATTTTCATCAATTCTTTTTCATGGCATTGTTCGCAAACTTAATTTTACCTCTATTACACCACTTACACAGCTTAAAGTTACTACGCTGGACAACAACAATGTTTTGCACACGACGCCAAACCGAGCCGTTTTTCCTGGAACGGGGCCTTTCGCTTAAAATGACTTTTTTTCTGTTTGTTTTCATTGCTTCTTTCTTATTTTGCAAAGAATTATTTGACAGCTGAAAAACGTTATATTTTTTCATTTGTACTTTTTAAAGTTAATTTTAAAGAATAAATGTTTTTTTTAAATGTAGTTTGGTTGTAAATGAATTGGAGAATAAAACTGCATTTTTACTTTTTTCTCTAAGTAATTCCTAACATCATTAATAAGCGGTAGAATTATACTTTTAGAGTTATTTTTCGTTTTGCAAACAATTTCTTGACAAACTGTATGTACTTACACACAGTTGGCGACGAAAATCTACGTACGAAGACCATTTTCGCCATTCGAGGAGACCAACAGCATTATAAAACAGAGTATTATTATTATTATTATTTTTATTGTAGCTTAGAATTAATCCTAAATTACAATACTTTTATAGCCAGAGCAACGAAGGCCTTTAGGCTAGAGTAACAGGGTAATTAAGCAGGTTTGTACGTATGTATTTACATACATATGTAAACATATGGAAATAAGAAAATAATTTACATATTTAGTCTTAAATTTATTAACTTATAATTCGAGTTTTTTGTTCTTAAAATAAAACATTTAAATATATAAATAAAAGTATATAAATAGCACTTTAATTGTTCAAATTTTTATAAAATGAATGTAAAAACAACAAGTTGTCCAATAATAAGGGCTGTGATGTGTTTAGCTTTTCAGTTATAATATTACCTGCCAAGGAAAATGCCTTTTCAGCTGCTGCATTGCTAGCTGGCACTGAGTGAATTAGTAAAGCAAGTTTTGATAAATTAGGATAGTTCATTTCATTATTTTGCCACCACTCAATTGCTTCAAAATCTACAGTCATTGCCACTTTTTCCCTGCAGTACTTTTCTAATTCTTGTCTGGGAGATTCTTTATGCACAAGTTCGAATGGTTGTATCAGATTTGGAAAGAAGAATGCATTTTTTTGTTTAGGTGATGTAAGTGAAGTTATAGATGATGGTTGCGCTGTGCTTGTAGTATTAGATGTCGTTTGTAACGGAGCACTATGGTCGGTTAAGGTGGACGACCTTTCATAATTTTGAAGAATTTGAATTTGACAAATGCAAAATTCTTTAATTTCATCTATTTCATTTGGTTGTAAGCCCACAGCTGGTGGATATAAGAAAAACGCGGTCTTATGCCATTTAGTTAAATTAATTTCCCAGATTTCACTGATATTCCGAATGATATTTTGTTTCAATACTGAAACGGAAGGTATGTCAGAATCATTTGGTGCGCATATGTTTTTGATTTTGTTGATCGATGGTATGACAAAACATAGGGTGGGCGAGCTGCAAGACCGTAGTTCCTTAAAGATTATGTCAAAATCCTTGCAAATGTCAACTACAACCCTAAGAGTCGATAAATTTACATGCAATAGTTGTAGGCTTGCTGTCTCTGTTAATACCTTATCCACATCCGACCAGTTATCTATTACAAATTTAAACATTGTGTAATAAGAATTCCAGTGTGTGGAACATGGATTTCTGGATGGTGTGGACAGCTTATGCTTCTTAAAATACTTAATAGTTTCTTTGCACGCAAGTACTAATTTCGTTAGTTCAGTTGTTTCGTCGAAAGACTTGTCTAAAACATTTACAAACAAACGACTGCTGCAGCTAAAACGCGTATTATACTCTAAAGCCTTTACAATATGCCTTTTTCTATCTGTAACAAATTTGATTGGTTCGATATTATGTATATTAAATCGACTAAACAAGGTATTTAACTTTTCGTTAATGTTAGAACCTTTGGACTCCTGAAAATCCATTGATTTTAATCCTAAAATAATATCGTGCAGTTCATAGTCTTTCTGATAATGCAAAGAGACACTTAAGAAATTCCTTTTAACATAGTAATCGGTCCACATATCAATTGTGGCAGATGCACCACCACATTTCACCAATTCTTTTATCTCATTACCTATCAAGGTTCTTTTCTCATCAGCATCTTTGGCCACTTTGCGCGCGACTGCAGTTGCGTCAGGCAACAAGTCTTTGACATCTATATTATTGCCGTATGTTGCACCCATTTTGATGAAAAATTTTACCATATTTACGAAGCCAGATCCTTCAACGCACGAATATGGGCGACAATCTTCTATGATCCACTCAGCACAAGTGTCAATTGCTTCCTTTTTGTCACATGCTGACACTGTCTTCAGAGATGGTGGGGTTTTGATAGCTAGGCAACACTTGTGACGGCTCAAATTTGAAGTTTGATTTCCAACGAATTTTAGTAGTTTTCTGCATGAACGGCAGTATACCAAGCCGTTCAATATTGTGTTATCGTCTCTTACAATTTCCGAAAGTACCGTCCAGATGAAACTTTTACCTTTGCGGCGTTCCTTCCAGGTGTAAACTCCATTCGCAATTTGTTGGGCAACGAAACGCGTATTTACCGACATAATTCACAAAACTTGCCGTATGTATGCTTTGAGCACTGAAATCCTTTTGAGCTCTATGAATGCACCAAAGAAACTAAAAGAAGTGTGCAAACACAGGAATATAAGTAAGTATATACATACATACATACATACATACATATTGTGTGTTCCTGTGCCGTTGGTCTCGGACATTTATCGTTCTTTGTTCTTCGTTTATCACTTTTACTCGCTCAATTTTTTGTAGGTACTACCGCCACTCGACAACGAATATGTGTGTAAGGCAAAAACACAAAACATTGCATTCGAGTGTGCGAGCTACTCAGTAACTCTCACACTATACTTATAGCTCTTTTACATGAAGCAGAGAACTGCACCGGTCCACTTCAAAATAAGTACACCGCATACATACTTAGTATTTTTTATACACAAACGCCGCAAAAAAAAATAATTCGGTTTTCGTTTTACTCGTGGTCTTCCTATACAAGCGCAATGCGATGCTAACAGCAATTTTGGTTCTCTCTTTACTCATTTTTGTACTTATGCGAGCCAGCGATCGCAAAAAATGTGTGTGAGTAAAACCGCCACCAAATTCTAGCGGTACATTGAGTATTGCCGTTCACACTCGGCGATTTTCATTTTTTCTATCAATTTTTTTTGTGCTAATTTTTCTTTGCACGACGCCGATTAACCACTGAGGCTTTGCATTGAAACAAAATAAAAGAAATTGATTTTTGAAGAATTTGTTTAATATGAAATAATAATAATAATTATATGTAATTTAAAACCATAATAATAATATAACAAAAATATAATAAATAAATAAAAGTATAGTATTTAAAAAAAAAGTGGCGCAGTGGCTTAGTGGTAGTGTGTTGGGCTACTAAGCGAGGGGCTCAGGTTCGAATCCCGAGAGGGCCAAATTACATCTTAAGGTTTTTCTCCACTGCGCCACCTCTCGCGAACGTCTGACAAACATCCGAGAGTAAAACTGTCAAGAATGAGCTTCTCAATTAGCCGTTTGGACTCGGCGTAAAATTGTAGATCCCTTCCATTCGTCCCAAAAATTGAAAACCCACACAAAGCGAATGGTTGCGAGAAGCTAGGCCTTGGGTCCCATAGACCTGTCGCGCCAAAATATATATATATATATATTTAAAAAAAAATTGTGTTAATAAATATGTAAGTATGAATGCCGAATATGACATGCGGTGCATTGTAAAGCAGAAACCAATCACACACACACTCGAGTAAAAAAAAAACTGTCACAGCATGAGTATTGTGTGTGCATACACCTTGCGTTGCTTGTGTACCTTGCGTTGCTCGCAACTCTTTTGCGTTCTTCCTTGTTTTTGTTCGGTTATTTCGTTTGTATTTTTTTTCGTTTTTTTTTTGTAGAGTAAGTATGTGGAGCAAGCAACGAGTTACAGTATCTAATAGCGAACAGCAACACCAAAAAAGAATCAAATATATGTAAGTATAAATAAGTGTTGCGAGCAAGGTGTTGCACCAAAAGTTGCTTCATGTAAATTAGGTCTTTTTTTCGTTCGTTTTTTGTAGAGCAAGCATGTGCGAAAATTACGGGAGTTATGTGGTTGAAGCAAGCAACGGAATAATGGTTGTCTTATTTTAGTGTGTCTTTTGGTGTGAACGGGTGAAATATTATAAGAAGTGCGTATACATAAGTACGAAAATGTCGTTAAAAGTGTGGTCAAAGCAAGCAACCGAAGCATTAATTGAGAAAATGCAAAATTTTGAATGTTTGTACAACGTTCAAAGCGCGGATTATTTAAATAAGGTTAAAAGAGTTGCTGCATTTGACTCTATCGCAAAGGGCGTACAAGAACATGTGCTAAACGTGACCGCAGTTGACGTCAAAAAAAGAATACATGGACTTCGGACGCAGTATATGAGGGAACTACGCCTTGTGGAGGATAGCCGTAAAAGTGGATGTGATTTGGACGATGTTTACAAACCCAAATTATAGTGTTTTGAAATGTTGGACTTTCTACGTCCACACTGCCGCATGCGAAGTACTAGTTCAAATATTGAAGTGGTACGTTAGTTATTCATAGTATAACCTCATAATTAATTTAAAAATTTTAAGGAAAATGACGACAGTTGTGATGATGACAGCGTTTTGAAAGAATGCAACCCAAAGAAGAAGGTAAATTATAACAGTATCTTTGCCCTCTCCATTAAAATATTCCATAAAGCCTTGTTCGAACAGACTCTGCTGCCCCTTTCCGAATGTTTGTGTTTCCTCTAGTTGATATGACACTGTTTAAGGCTGTGGAGTACGGTGTTTCAGGAGTTCATGGGAGATCCGTAAGAAAATTCTGAAGCAGGCAGCACGTTTTCGTTAAAATTTCTACTTTTTCACAAGGTAGATTAATTTTGTTTTGCAAAATAAGTAATCCGTTTGTGAGAATGGCAAAATCATGCTCAACAATGTGTCTGGCTCGAGAGATTTGTTTATTAAATATTTTTTTCTTTCATATTTGTTGAATATACGGATACGTTTCATGATGTGTTTTTGCAGAGGATAAGCGTCAACTACAACAATTACATAGGGTAAATTTTGTCCGGCGGGAAGTTCGTTTCTGCATTATTAATCACTTTCTTCAATTTGCTTAGTAAAAACAATTCAGCATCATTTACACGTGCACTGTTCTCCAATCAGCACTCCATTTTTTTCCTTTTTTGCGCTTAGAAGTCTCCAACGCAATTTCGACGCAATCCAACACATTTATAACTACGTCTTCAATTAATTTCTCGTCACTCTTAACATATCCCAGAATTGATAGTATTGTGTCCAATACGTCGTTTGCCGCTTGAAAACCTATTTCGATTTCGACCTGCACAAAGTACGCACAGAAATTAGTAAAAAGAAATGTGAAAAGAGCTGCGTGCTGTTTCTGCGCTGTGTTGCACTGTCTACAAGCGAACAGCAACACCAAAAAAGAAACAAAGAGAGTTGTAACCGACCGGTTGCTTCGTGTTAAACAGGTCCAAGCGACGGGTTGATTCGTGTGAAACAGGTTTTAGTATGAGTGGCATCGCAACGGCTTTGTGGGTGAGTATACTAAAGCGGTATAATCCCGACGGCTGCAACCGTTGAAAAATGGAGCACAATGAAGTAGGGGTTCGGTTTTGAAAATATTTGTTACGAAAATGCGTAAAAGAGAAGAATATATATGTATGTGTATAGTTAAAGCATAACAAGTTAAGATGTATGCATGTGTCAGTATGTTTATGAGCAAGCATTGTATGACATTTTTTTGGTGACAGAGTCGCCGCTGCTGGCGACTGTAACATTTATTAATGTTAATTCCGAGCAAATTTAATAATTTATTTGAATTGAAAGAAATGAGCCGAAGGCCATAGTACCCTACCCCCTGAGCTTTATTGTGTTTAATAAATAAATAAAAAATTGTAGGAAAGCAAGAAATGAATTACCATTAAAATAACTTAAAATTTGAACAAACCAAAAAATTTTAAATTGAACGTACAATCTAAACAGTAAAGTACAAAGCTGCGAAAATTGTTTTATTTTCAATGATCCTGTCATTTAACTATGCATTTAGTAAAGACTTGTTTTAAGTGCGAATACATATAAAGTAAAGGTGTGACAGTATTAGAGAGCTGAACACTCTCACTCAGTTCTCGTCTGTGCTGTGTGACAGTTACTCTCTTGTAGTGCTTCGTCGGCCTCGTGAATCGGCCGCTTGAGTTGCTCTCTCTAGAAATTGTTTTTGTGTGTCGTTGGACCGCACAACAGCAAACGACTCTGCCGACGTTTTTCTTTGTCTTCCTTCGCGTTTTTCGTAGTAACTTCATTTGCGTTTGGTGTTTGTGCAATTAAATTCGAAGGAAATGTCGGGCTCGGCATGGTCGAAAGAGGCAACTGAATTTTTAATTGAGAAATTTAAAAATTATGGTATTTTATATAATGTTAAGTGTTCAGAATATATAGACCGAGTAAAGAAAGCGGCAGTGTACGAAGATCTAGTCAATGAATTAAAAGAATATGTCAAAAATGTCACCGTCGATGACATTAAAAAAAAAATACAAAGCCTGCGTACCCAATACACAAGAGAATTGCGCTGTATTGAAGACGCAAAAAAAAGTGGTGCTGGCGTCACTGATTTGTGCACACCGAAACTATGGTGTTTCAGTAACTTAGACTTCCTGCGTCCATATTGCCATAGGCGTTGCAGTAATATAAATATTGGAGAGGTAGACAACTTTGATACTCATACGATTTATTGATGTACATAGTATAAACTTAGAAAGAATTGCACATCTTTCAGAAAGGTAATGACCACACTGACGATGAACGAAGTAGTTCGGGAAAATCAAATTCGCGCAAAAAGGTAAGAAGTGATGCCAGTCATTATTCACAATTTCTCCGTCATATTATTCTGCTGTAACCTGCCAAGTAGTTATGTCTTTCCCAGTATTGATGACACTGTTCAAGCAAGGAAAGCGGCATCCAAACAATTGCGTAGGGTAAAATACATCCTTTTCCTTTATGTAAACTATTTGCAATTAAAATAATGCTGTGGTTTCATTTTCTTTGTAGTTCTAATAAAAGTAAAATATTCAAAACTGTTTAAGTTTTTTGCCATACCTTCCCATTCAACTGTTGTTGTATATTTGCAGATGAGTACGGAGGCTGCTATATACCACAAGATAAATGATTTAAAAACATTACTTGCGAGTCGATTAACTGCGCCAAAACCAGAATACCAATGGTTAGGAGATCGAGTTGTATCTGACATGAACACAATTAGAAGCAGTACTATTAAAAGAAAGACCGCCGCGGCGATTGAAAAACTATTAGAGCACGCTATAGATGAAGATATGACGTCAGAAGAGCCTAGCACTTCAATGAACTTGCATCACTATATGAAGCCCATTGCATCTACATCCGTGTCATCTGTTCCTACTGTTTCTTTGGAGTGTTTGCCAGAGTCACCAAAAATAAAATGTGAAGAACCAGACTTAATTGAAGACCCTCCGATGAGTTCCCCTGAATGCTGTGATCTCATCGATGAATTCAAAATTGAATATTAAATATGTATGTACATAGATATTACTTTAGATTATTAGCAACAAGTTCATTACATTCATATTCATTACATTATAAGCATGCATTACAATAAAACGAAACGAATACGAATTTGGTAGAATCAACGATATCTGCAGTCTAAAGGTCGTGCCGTGTAAATGCCGGCAACATTAGCGTCTTGCAGTTCTCTGCTCGGTAGATATGCACATATGCATTATAATAAATAACGAGACTTACGTTGTTAACGAAGAAGTGTGCCTGCACTTTAGAATGTAGTGCCTCTCACTTCTGTAAACGCCAGTATAACCGTAATATTCGTTTGCATTACGAGTAGTTGTTTTATTGTTTCGCGGGAAAAAGATTAGGTGTAACAATAGAGCAACGAATTGTTTTGAAATTTCACATGGAACTTGGAAAAACCGCTATGAAACTTATAATTTATTGAAAGAAATGTATGGCAATGGATGTTCATCGTGTACTCGTGTTTTTTGAGTGGTTTAAGTGTTTTCAAGATGACCGAGAAGACGTTCAAGATGATTCACCTCCGGGTCGCCCTTCCATGTCAAAAACGGATAAAAAAAATCGAAAAAACTGTCGGTTAAGTATTCGTGAAACTGTGGGAGTTGATAGAGAATCCGTACGACAAATTTTTAATAATAATTTTAACATGCCAAAATGGTGCCTAAACTACAAGAATCTCGCAAAAACTTCTATAATGACGCTTTAAATGCCATTGAAAATGAACCAAACTTATTGGAAAAGAATCGTAGTTTTTTTAATAACGACTATGATCCTTTAACGAAGCGCCAATCCATGAACTAGAAGCGCCTATCTTCACCGATAGCAACAGTAGCTCGGATAAGCAAATCACAATTTAAAGCAATGATGATGGTTTTTTTCGATATTCATGGTATTGTGTACCTTCACTGGGTTCCTGAAGGTCAAGTTATTAATATAATAATCGTACGACCCAAATTATGGAATGACAAGTCATGGGTTCTTCATCAAGACAATACGCCGGCACATTACGTGTTGTCCTTCTGCCTTCTTTGCAGGATCTTGTGCCATGCGACTTCTATATACATATTTTCTAAGATGAAATCTGCATTAAAAGAAACAAGATTGGAGTCCGTTAAAGCTGTGAAAATGAAAGTGGCACGCGTACTGAAGGAGCTGACAGAAGAAGATATCCAACACTGTTTCGAACAATGGAAGATTCGCATGGAGTTGTATAGTGATATAGGAGGAGTGTATATTAAAGGTAATAATAAGTAAATATGTATGTATGAAATCAAAATAAAATGTTTTACAACGTCGCTCCCGTTATTAACATACATACATATATCGCAAAAGTCCGACGGCGCGTTTATTTACAACACAGCAAAGAAAAAATAATAATAGCGACAATGAAAAAAGAAATATAGAGATAGAAACGCGCCACAAGCACAGCAGAAAATAACAGAAATTTCATTTATGCGATTTTATTTTCGTTTTGTTTGTGGTTGCGACGTAGATTTCACCTCGTAAAAAATCGCTTTATTATCATTTCTGCTTCTTCTTTTTTGTTGTGCTCGTTTCGATACCAACGAGCACGCAACCCAAGTAAATATGGATACGTGTATTTAGACACACACACGTATAATGCAATCAACCATTCTGATATATGTGTGCATGTAGATAAAATATGTATTTATATATATATGCATACATATATATATAGCTGCATGGACGGCCGTATTACGTCTGCGCACATGCATGTACATAAGCGATTCTGTTGTTTTGTTTTGGGTTGTTTTGTTTGCGAGTGCTTGGTTTTTACATGAACTGCGCGATGACTACTTTTGTTGTGACTGCGTGTGCATGTGTGGGCTTTTATATATTTTTGAATTTATTTATTTACCCTGTTAGATTTTTGGGGTTGATAATGCAAAACAATAATGGTTTGTATATTTTTGCTGCGCAATTTCTTTATACCGTCCCATCTGGGTTGTGTTTTTTATTTTTTTGCTTAAAATAATCAATATTAAAGTCAAATAACGCTTTTTATCATTCATCAGCGCTTTTTTTTTTTGTTAAGTGCAAGTAATCAATGACAATATTGCTCACGGGTGAGGGGAGAATAAGTTTGAATGATGATATACATATGTATGTATGTATTTGATATACAATAAATTTAAACTTGATTGTTTCAAGATCATGGCCATCGTCGTTAACATGAAGGCTGAGGTCTTTAAGATAGACAAAACCAATGTCAACATAAATTACTCCGCAGTAATTAGAAAAATGTGTAATTAAAAAATCATTACCATGAAAACAACAAACAAAGTCTTATTTTCTACCAGTAAAATCAACTTCGGTTTGGTTATTTCTTTTTCTTTTATATATGTATATATATTTTTCTTTTAAGTCGCAGTCAGTCAGCTGTGCTTGTAATTTACAGAGGAAGACACAGCTGACTTGAAGCTGAGTGAAGTTAAACAACAGCATTAGCTCTACATTGCATTTGTTCACCTGCATACAAAGGGCTGTATTAAATTTTGGCCGGCTTTGGCTTCAGCTTCACCATTCTATTCCCTACTGTACTTGTGTTTACTTTAGTTGTGAGTGCTCTGTAATTTTGCTATTCCATAAAAATGCGATCATTTGCTTTTTCAAACTAATTTTGTAGAAATAAAACGAATATTACTTTTTGCTTTTTTTTTCATTTGTCCTTATTTACATTTAAAAACATAATTTCATTTAACATCGCATCGTTACTGATAATAAGATGTCGAGATTGTGAAAATATTCTTTCTGAAGAGGCTGATGTAGCTGGGGTTGCTAATACTTTGCAACTGAGTTTATATAATAAAGGAAACTGGCATTCATTTTCACGCCACCACTTTAATACATTAAATTCCTTGCTCATTGGTACTCGTATATTAGAGTACGCTACAACTTCCCTATTTATAATTTCTTCATTAGACATTGAGAGGGGATCGATGAAATCTGCTAAAATTTTGTCATATTTGTTCTGATTAACTGCCAATAATTCTTTTCGCTCGTCATCTTTGAAACACAACCGCATCAAAGCTTTACAGTCCTCAATAGTTTGTTTACAATCCACTTGTCTAAGCTGATTTGTCGGCGGAAATAAGTATAGCGCGATTCTGTGATACTTAGTAATATATTTGACTATCCCAGACTCGATATAATTATGTAGGGATGACTTCAACTTTTGCGTTATACCTTTGTCTGCGCTAGAGTCTCTGCATAATTTTTGCAGAGCATGTATTCTTGGGATAACCCATTGAATAGTCGCATAACATTCCCCTTCCAAAAATACGGAAGCCTCCATTATTTCTGAAAGCACAAGTGTTACAGCTTCCAAGTCGCTCAAAGTTAAGCAATCTATACGATGCATTTCATTTTCTTCCATTAAAATGGTATTGACATCATGCCAGTTTTCTTCAATGGCTTTCATTGTCTCAAAAATTGTATTCCATCGCATCAGACAAGCACCTTTAAGACTTACATCGAGCTTCGAATTTTGACCGGATCTTTTGAAATAGTTAGCCAGTTCTATGCATTTTTGTTCCATTTCATGTAGTTCTGGAATATACTTGAATGCTCTTTCAACCACATCATTCAGTAAGTGATTAATGCAGTGAATATGTGTCAAATCTTGAAAAGCGGATATCATAGTTGACCCAGGGTGTGTAACGATAATGGCGTCGTCTAAGTGTAAGCCGAAGGTCTCCAAGCACTCTTGTACCTTCTTGCGAAAAGTAGCACCTGCAATTAATTAGATTTTGAAGAAAAATATATACATATATATACAGTGAAAGCTCTCGTAACGGACAGCTCTCAAAACACCTTCGACGGCGGGTGCTTGGTTATGAGAGCTTCCTTTGAATAAGGTATTTTTTTCAATTACCTGTTGCAGATTGATCATTTAT
The DNA here is from genome assembly GCA_035041755.1 of Cacoxenus indagator. Classification (NCBI taxonomy): domain Eukaryota; kingdom Metazoa; phylum Arthropoda; class Insecta; order Diptera; family Drosophilidae; genus Cacoxenus; species Cacoxenus indagator. The sequence goes on from JAWNKX010000242.1 coordinate 3,081,684, forward strand.
GGATAGCACTGCCAATAACCGGGATTTCAAGGTGTCTTCTTTAATGTAATGCAGCGTTATGCATATATATGAGTTTTGTGAGAAACTGTCCGTACACGCGCCCGTAGTGATAGTATAACCACTTTGCTTAATTAAAGCTATTTCGTCCATTAAGGAGCACACCTCTTTATTGTATAGCTCTGAGACATTTCGGTATACCGTTGTTGGATGAGGAAACAATTGATTTACATTCACATTAGGCCCAAGACGACTTCCAATTTCGATACCAAGCGATAAGAGCTCTTTAATCCCAGAATCGCTGATAATGTTGTATGGCTGACAATTTTGTACGACCCACTTTGTCATAGCATTAGCTACTGTTTCGGAATTTAACTCTGGTTCAGGAACGACGCCACCACTTATTTCTGAATTTACTTCGGCAATTGTCAATGTACTCACTTTTTCGGAATTTAGCTCTGGTTCAGGAATGACGCTACCAAATACTCCTGAATGTATTTCGACTATTGTAAATCCAGTCGCTGATTCGGCATTTAACTCTGGTTTAGGATCAATGCCACCACTTATTTTTGATTTTCTTTCGGCCATTGTCAATGTAGTCACTGATTCTTCATTTAGCTCTTGTTTAGGAACGATGCCTTTGTCTGCAAATTTGTTGGTCCTATAGCACTTATGGCGTACTAAATTGGACGTTGCACCAGCATATTTAAATACACTAAAGCAAATGCGACACGCCAAGGCATTAGGTATCTCCTTGTTATTTTCGCCAATTATATAAGCGAAAATATTCCACACCCTACTTTTGCCGTGTTTTTGACTGAGGCGGTATTGGCCATCAAATACTTTTGATTTTATTTCGGCGATTGACAATGTAGCCACTGTTTCAGCATTTAGCTCTGGTTCAGGAACGAATTTCTGAATTTCTGAATTTACTTCGGCGATTACCAATGGGGTCGCTGTTTCGGCTTTTAGCTCTGGTTCAGGAACGATGGCTTGGGCTGCAAATTTGTGAGTCCTATAGCACTTATGGCGTACTAAATTAGACGTTGCACCAGCATATTTAAACACACTGAAACAAATGCGGCACGCCACGACATTAGGTATCTCCTTGTTATTTTCGCCAATTATATAAGCGAATACATTCCAGACTCTACTTCTGCCGTACTTTTGACTGAGGCGGTATTGGCCACCCCTTATTTTTGACCTTATTTCGGCCATTGCAAATGTTCTCGCTGTTTTGGCAGTTAACTTTGTTTGAGAAACAATGCCCTTTTCTTCGAATTTGATCATCCTATAGCACTTATGACGTACTAAATTGGACATTTCACCAACATACTTAAATACATTGAAGCAAATGCGGCACGCCACCGCATTGGGTATCACCTTGTTATTTTGGCTTATTATACGACCGAAAACATTCCACACCCTACGTTTGCCGCGCTTTTGACTGAGACGGTATTGGCCACAAGTTATTTTTGACTTTATTTTGGCCTTTGCCAATGGCACAGCAAGTGGTTGCGAGCACTGTGGAATATGTATTACAAGAGCAATTATTTAATAAATACAATAAACTTACAAAAATTGAAAGATAAAGGACAAATACTATAAACAGAAATAAATATAAACATACCAGAGAACTGCAAACATCAAACTTTTTCGATTTCTAAGCGGACAGCGAAGCAAAATTTCATTGCAAGCACAGAGAATATCGAAGATAAGGAAAGGAAAAACAGATAAGTTTGCTTTGTTCGCAGTTGTACTCAGTTGTGGGTAAGAAAGGCATGCGGCAATGACACGAGCCACAGAAAAAAAAGCAAAGAAAAAAAAATTGGAGCAGCGAAACAAAACCCAACAACAAGCGAAGCGAACAGCAATACCAAAGAAGAATGAAATAGTGTTGCAAGCAATAGCTTTCTGCGTGTAGAACGGGTCATAAATATTTATAAGACGTCCGTTACCTACACTTACGAACCACATGCTTTAAGCCAATTCTGACAATGCACGCTAAGGAACATTTAAAAAGACCTGCCAAACGACTCAAAGACAGTGATATCTTTGCACAATTTTATATGTAGCTATTAAATTATTAAAGAATATACAACAAAACAAATAAACAACAAAACGGCAGCATGCATACTTTTTTTTAAGTTACTACAAACAAACGTAAAAAATTTAAATGGGAGAGTAACTGAAAAATGGTGTGAAATCGAAAAATGAAATGTGAATTTTCGAACTAATATTATGACACCTATTTTCTATTTTCAAGCTGCTGCATCGCTCATGAATAAACCGCTTAGACCCGTTCCACACGCAGCAACAATTTGTGCAATTCCAATCTCGCAACACTTGTTTGCAGCGAAGAGATGCACGACGCTCGACAAGGTAGCTCGTATTGCTTGTACCTTGTGTTGCACGCAACTGTTTCGCGTTCTTCTTTGTGTGCGTTCGGTTTTTTCGCCATTGCTTTATTCCGTTCGATTTCTGTAGAGTGAGTATGTGCGAAAATTATTATTAAAATTATAAACGCGGCCTTATTTTCGATTGTCTTTTGCTGCGAGCGGGTGAAATGTTATGAAAAGTGCGCAGTGAATGAGTGTGAAAATGTCTTCGACAATGACAGTGTTTATTCTTTTATTTTGCTATTCCATACGTACTCTCTCGTTTGCTCTGACTCACACACACACTGCTTTGTTTAACGAGTTAAACTGGCTCATTGAGACGTAATAGCACACGAGTTGTTTGCGACATGCGTCATACAGACAGCGTCCCTTCTTGATTCTTTTGCGTGTTGTATACGATACAATTGAGCGAGAGAGGATAATTTATTGTTTAGTGTGCACTGGTGCGGGGCTCTACACGATATGCAATAATGTTTACCCGTGAATATACATACACACATATATACATGTTTTCAGTTTGCTTATGCGGTGGCGATAGTAACTCTGTTTATTGTTGCCAATGGAAACAAGCCGCGTTCGAAACAAGTATGCTCTAATACGGATATCGAACAATCACAGTCTGTAAAATTGTTCATAATCCAAAGTTTTAACGCTACAACTTTATTGTTCTTACAGTTTTTCAATCACCGCATGCAGTTCTCTGACGTATAATTATATTTTGTTAAAATATAAAATATGCTAACATACAAATTGAATATAAACATATTCATAAAAACATTATACTTACATCAGACTCTTCAGAACCCGAAGTACTATCCATTTCAAAATATTAATTTAAAAAAAACACGTGCACTCCCTTATAACACAGTTTTGACTGACTCGAATGACGCAGAAAACCACACTAACATCACGCGCTCAAAGGAATTAGTCAAGAGAACGACGCTCACAATGTCGACAGCAGTGAACCACACCGACTGTTTCCTACATATGCATTTTCATAGCGAGTGTGAGAGTGTGAGTGCGAGTGCGAGACATAAAAGATGACAAGAGTCAAACGATAGCACAACTTCAACTCAAACGAGACAAAAGGAATTGAATAATTCGTTTCAACAACAGACACTATTTGTTTCGAATGTGTTCACTCTTGTGCTTATATATATATTATATATATATATATATATTCAGATTGTATGTATACTTTTTAGTGTTCACAGTGTGATTGCAGACTGTTGACTTGAATTAGTGTAGGTCTTTACTCCCTTGTTGCTGTCGCTTCCGTTCCATAGGTTTATTATGGATTTCACAAAGAGATTCGCCAATAATTCTAGACAGAGCTGACAATTTCTGACAGTGTTGCAAAGTTTTTGGTGGAATTTATCATTCTTAACAGTCTTCCTCTTGTTTTTTGTTCTTCAAAACAATGAACAGCTGATAATGGCACAAAACAAAGGTAACTTAAAACAAAATTTTGAATTTGTTTTTATAAAAGTAAGTCCATTTAACACTTTTGTACACAGTATAAATGATTCTAAAATATATATTTTTTCACAAATCGCAATTTTTAAATTTTTTCACTTCTCACAATTTGTGAATTTGTGTATAACCAAAATAATGAATACCTGATCATGATTTGGAATCGACAGTGTGAACACCAAGATTCGATACAATGATTCAGCTGCACTGTAAACGCGGCATTACACTGCATGAATGAAGCGAGAGAGCGACAACAAATAGCATTAGATTAATGAAATAAATGTTCAACATACGTTACTCTTCCATTTTCAATAATTAACCAAATTTACCAAACCGCGCTCTATTTGTATTTAACACCGACACAACTACATATACTGCGGAAGAGTATATGTAGTCATGTCACGGCACCAATCATCTGCCTCCTATAATAATACATTCACAGCGTAGCTGGGAACATTCTCGCAACTATGGTTCCCACGGGAGTCTAGCGGAGTATAACATAAAATAATAAATTGGATATATTATTATTATTTTAAATCTTTTTATTCAGTACTTATGTATGTCTACTTAGACTACTAGTACAATGTTTAATGACGAGTAAAGTTGTATTTAGCTTCTACGAGCAGTTCGTTCATAGAAGTTGTATAATGTAATGATGAAGTAGAAAAAAAAGTAGTTTTAATAATTAATTATTTTAAAGTTAGTTTATCAGATCAACTGGTCTTGTCCTTTTTAGACGTCGCTTGCACTGTAATGTTCATGTGTTGCGCTAAATTTGTTTGGTAAATCCGACTTCTTCTAGTTATTTCCTCTGCTATTGTAGGAATGTTGAGGTTGCGGTGTAAGTCGGCGTTTGTAATGTACCAATCTGCTTTGGTGATTATTCTTATGATTCGTGACTGCTGTTATTAGATTATACCAACATTTGTTTGATGTTTCCCATATTTCGCATAGTCTTCTGTTTTAACGTAGACTCCGTCAATCGTTAAACGTGGTGCTACAAATTAACTTTTAGTTGTGTAGATAACGTGTATTGTGGTTGAATGGTTTCTACGGAAGCCAAATTGGTGATCTGGAATTATGTAACAGTATGGAATTATTAACATTATTATAAAAGTAAATATTTAGTATTTAAAATAAGGATTTCATCAAAATTCTTGCAATATTCATATTTTTTTTAAACAATTCAACAACTTCATAATATTATAATTGTAAAACGAATATAAATCAAATTAAAACAATCCGATTCAGTAAAGTCAACCCCACAATGATTGCTGATAACACTAAGTGCAATCGAAGATTTAAACTTTTGTAGTGGGCGTGTGCGTGGGAACGAGATAGAGAATTAACGCTGTTTAAGTCATCGACTCGGCTCCGTCAATCGTCGCTGATTTCGTCAAAGCATGACTTTTCTATTCTATGCAATCACAAACGAGTGAGCTGTTATGCGACGCTTTCAAGTTTGAACTCGTTTTTTTTATTTTACTTTTACCTTATTCTTCATCATTTGAATAATGCAACAACAACAAACACCAGAATATGTATGTGGGCGTTTTGATGAATCTCTCTTCTGGCTTGAAATTTACCACAATCCAACGTGACAATGTTAACGGCACGCCAACACACGGAGTGCTCTCTGACTGTCAGTGAATGTACATAGTATTCGTAGATGTGTATGGGTGGCTGTGAAAGCAAATGCAACAACAATAACGACGCAAAAGGAAGCTGCTCTTGAACAATGCGCGAACAAAGGAACGAACGAACGGTAAAATCAAAATGAATCGATATTTTGCAACAACAACGACAACAACAACTTTGTTGGTTTCAGGTGAATGTACAATCAAGCCTGTTCTCATAACAGCCTCCCTCCAACTATCGAGAAGTACTTAATGCAAAAGAAAATCGTTTGGCGGCGATCGCTGTAGCAATGCAAGCACAGATTGACTGAACCGGTTCAGGTAAATGTTGAATCGTAGTTTTATTTTGTTATACTCATTTATATATTTTCGTTAGTTTTGTTGTTGTTGTAAATGAAATGCATACGATATACAGCATTGTCGAGTTTTTTTATACTCTTCACCCATTCAACATTATGAATGCTTTGTCATGGAGTTCGTGACACAGTGTGGGCATATCGAAGACACTGTAGTCAGCTCGATGAGTTGATATACATATGTATATATGGTTGTCCCCTTTTTGAGGAACAGAGCTGAAATTTCACACATGCCGTAGAAGGGATAGCTCTTCTAATATCCTAAAGTTAAAATTCGAGTTTGTATGTATATCAAGGAAGATTTTGGGCACAACCAATTTTTTGGCCCACAGACATAATACAACGATAACTTCTACAACAAGGTCAATAGGTAAGCAACCAGTGAACAACAAGAGAGCGTTCAATAGTACAAGGAGCAACAGGTTACTGAACGATACTCAGTGTAGAAAGCAAACAGCTTTTGCGATTTATGCGACTTGGTTTCTTTGTTCAAGAATTCCTGCTTAGAACATAATATTTTAAAAAAAATGGTGAAGAATGGTTTCACCATTTTGTAGTTAGAGTGCAGCCTCTACTCTGCGAGAGTTGACTGAATTTAATTTTGAAAGTGATTCGTCTGCCGTTCCCGGTTAGGTAGCCTGTAATAAGCGAAGTATTACTGCATTGTGTATAGCCCGTATACGCCTCTAGGTGGGATTCAAATACTTATTTAATAACCTTGGCTACATTTCAAGTCTTTTGAGCGCGTAGTGTATTAAATACTTCAGCATGGCCCACATACAAGTATATACTTTCATCCTATAACTTTTCTTTTTTGTATTACGTCTGACAAAGTAAAGCGTCAAAAACAGCTTTGATTTGATTGAGTTTATTCCATTTTAATATTATTATTATTATTATTATTTTTGCCCGCTGCTCACATCCTTTTAAGAACACGCGAGACCCCGCTGACAAGCACAGCACTTGAGCGCGCATAACAACAGCAGAGTTGCAGCGTACCTGCAGCATGTGCTGTGTGTGTCTGTCTCAATTCAATGAACAGGAAAAGGAAGTCGTTACCTAAATGTCAGTCGCATACTCAGTTTCACGTTTCGGTTCAGGATTATTCATGCAGCTAACACAGCAGGTGCTTACATAAACGATTTAATGACAAAAAAAATCGCTCTAATATGCTTCAAAAAACTAAATTAAACATTAAAAATTAAACATTTTAATTTAAATTAGCACAAAAAATTAATAAAGCAATGATAAGCAAGTTCAGATACATTTGCATCTGCAGTTGTTGCTGTAAAAAACGAGTACTCTCTGAATTGAATTGTTCTGCTCAAGCCTTGTCTTCGCTCACTTGAAACAAAAGAATTCCCTTATTTTACTTCAGCTACTTAACGGTTATAGTCCACTTCGCCCATGTGTTGTATCTAGATACGTACTTAAACTGCGTATAATTTTGAATATATAGCAGCGCATTCGCTTTGCTTACTCAACGAACACAGCTGCCTTTTCCTCTACTAGAAATTTATGAGGTTTCCCTCTCCTGGTACGCGCGACAGGGCGCTACTCGTTTTTACACCGAAAGGAATCAGGTTTCCTGCTTAGCTGAGCAAGCAATGCCTTTGTAACGTTTTTTTTGTCTTTGTTTATGTATTCCGATTTTACTTGGTACATTTGAGTCGTAGCCCAAGAAAACTTCTGTATGGATACAAAATAATTTATGTAAGAGGAAGGGTTCGGCGACAACTAATTGCTATTCTGTTCTGTAGAAAATCTAAATGCTTCGATTTAGAAAGATAATCTTTCACTCAAAAAAAGTAAATGCACCTCAGTTCGTTATGGACTTTTTTTTTAAACATGCCGCAACTATGTCATGATTTTGTGTGGCATGGACTATTGTTCTGTGAACAAAAAATACATGTTTCTAGGAATTAATGATCTGTCATTTGTGCTTACAATAGATATTGGGAACTGGTCGTTGTAAAAAGTTAACATTTGAATAGAAAGGAGCTAAGAATGTGAAGTAGAACTGAATAAGGGCTTGTTAACGGTCGTAATGCTTAGTTTCTCATAGATGAAAAGGCATATGGCTACAAACATATATGTACATATCTATGGCTTATCCGACAAGGATAGACACTTGGCTTCTGTTAAATTATTCACCCACCTCTTGGAAATGGGACTGCTTATAAGGGACCACTGCATATAATATATTACTAGGTGGGCACAGAGTCTTTTCATAGACAGCACCATGTTGAGCACTAAGCGAAATTTCTCTAGCATCTTAAGAAGGCAGACGACTATAGCCCAATTAGTTATAACCAGTTCACATTTACACATCAAAGAGACATATGAATAAAATTTCACAGAAAAGACCAACGGCGAGAAGAAGTGAGCTACACTCACTCACCATTTCGATCAAAGCAACGAATTGAACTTCTGCTTGCTTATTCCCTCAATTTAGAATGGCTGTAGTTATACTCGTACGATGGCACAAATAGACAGAAAGATGTGTGCCATCGTTCCAGTGATCAGCGATGCGGGTGATAGTTTCGTGACGTTGCATTTCCCGCGAACGCCATGCTTGCAGATAATTCGTTAGAACATGCTTATTGTGTGGTCCCTAATGTCTAAGAGGTACTTTTGATTTTGATGTATATATGTATGTACCATGCATGTTTGTAGATATGGTCATTTTAAATAACAAAACAACTGAATGAAAATTTCAAGATAATTCATATCAGAGCTATCGAGTATTTGTTTATTCTACTTCAAAATAAAAAATCGGCATATCAGCAAAATTTTTATGACAAGCGTAAACGGTTTCTCTGTATAGCTTCAATTGAAAGTAAACAGTAACGAAAAACACAAACACACAGAGATACAATGCTTATGTATGTGCATATGTAAAATCGATTGTGCCAACAATATATAACAATTATCTACAACATACACTCCCGATCACTCAAACAGAGTCAAGGTTTTTTTTAATATGGATTTTTTTAAATAAAAAAACTGACAACATTTTTGAAAATTGACAAATATTGACATTCTGAGAAAAAAGATTATTTTTTAATTCCTCTTTTTTATTATGCTTGGTGCTTGAACCTTAAAAAGGCCAGTCAAAAACTTCCAAGAGCTTGGTCTTAATTCTTATTTTTATAATCTTTTAAGCTTAATTAATTATGTATGTGAAAAATTTGGTCAGGCATTGAATCGTGAAGGGACTTCAGGAAGGGATAGTTCGCTCCCGGCACTCTGACTTTACGCGAAAGCCATTCGCACAAATATTCCATGATATTGAAGTCAGGAGACAACGGAGACCACTCCATTAAGGTAACATTTTGGTTACTAATCCAATTCTTTACGACTCGAGAATTGAGAAATTATCATATTGAATTGTCCAAGGCCCGAGAGACTTAGAAAAGCTTGGTAATGAAAGTAGTAGTAGATGGTTTTACCAATAGTAGTAGTAGTAGATGGTTTTATCCAAACAAAAAATGAAAACGACAAACAGTCTGACTTTTAGAGATTTTTTCTGCTAACTGCCTAGATGTAAGATTTCTGTCTCTATAAACCAATTGGTTGGCTTTTTGTTCCGAAGTTAGTGCTGCATCATGACCCATCAACAATTATGAGAGACAACAAAACTATACATTTTAACTCACATTTGGACACTAAATTTAAAAAATTTTGAGTCTATTCTGGTTAGACTAAAAAGCTCATTTTTCGGCATAGGCAATCTTACTTGTTAAGTCTATTTGATTGTTTGGGAGGGTATATATATACATACATATATTCATACATATATATATTCATATAAATGGGGAATTTGAAAAGTTTCCACCCCTTTTTAACTACCTTAAACATAACATATTCGTTTGATTCTATTTTTGTTGGAAAGCTTGCGAAGAAAAGCAGTGCAATATATATATTTTTCTTAAAATATTGAGTATAAAATAGGTAAAAACCATATAAGGTTTTCGTTGAATCACAAAGATGTGATCTCTCTACCATATAAAAAATTCTCTCACGGTGCTCACTAAAATTAATGCTAAAAAACACCACAATTGGGTCATGTTAGCAACAGCGCGTTTTTGGCGTTTATGACAACAAAACAATGTTAATTATTTATTCTTTTTATCTTTTTTATGTTTTATACTTAATTTTAGGTTTTCTTCATGTTAGTTATGCAAATTTCTTTTCATTTGATAAATTTCGAAAGTCGGGAGTAAAATCCCATTTTCTAACAGTCGAAGTAATACTTTATCGATCACTTAACAGATGATAAAATTCGCTGGATAACGTTTACGATAGTAGCAAATAAAGCCTATACAGAAAAAAAAACGTAACAGCAAATGTAAGTTAAATGTAGACAGGAAAATTTTATCTAAAAACCGTCACACTTCCACGTTTTAGGTTCTTCATGCGTTTCACGCGCAACGCAAGCTTTGATTATAGCTTTGATTTTTCGACCAGCATGTGACTTCTTTGAACTCTTTTTTAACTGTGTCCGCTGCGGCATATTTTCTATCTCATTTACGCCTTTCCAAAGTGCTTCTAGTTAAAATAGATAAATCGTGGTAAAAGTGTCATTTATGTTAAGCAGACATGCGCCTTTTCTTTATTGATATTGCCGCTTGCACTGTTCAAAAGAAAAAAAAACAAGAACGATTGACTTGCTGTTCAGTATCGTGAACGTTCTCATCTTCAACCGGGAGGCCGAGTAAACAGTAACAAAAAATAATTTTATTTGCTAATCATTTCTTTGTATGTGATTTAGTTGATTAAAGTAAGTTTTTCCACCACGCCTTTCCAGTATTATTTGGTGTGCCTTTTGTTTTCTTTGTTTTTTTTGACTATTTTCCGTGCTTAAAATGACGAGACATGCTGTAACGTTGGAATGAGAGAAAATGAAAACGATTATGAGACACCCAATTTTCATTGGGCATTGGGACGTATGTACATGCGTACATACATATATATGTATGCAGCATGTGAATGCAGTAGAATTCATAGAACTGGAAATTTTTTTTGTTTTCATTTTCTTATACACAGGTTGAAGCACCTGTTCCGTAATAAGCCGTTCTCAGTGACTTGTTTTCGTTGATTGTTTTTCTTTCTGCTATTGCTCTCTGTGTATTAAAATTACAGTATATTGGTCATTCATTTAAGCCAACACAAAATATTTCAGCAATGTTAATTTGTTTTCAAGATGTCTGTGCGTCGCTCACTAACAGGTAGAAGAGAAAAGAAAAAAGGCAGGCTTCGTTACCTTTTGCGAAAAAGTAAAAATAATACCAATGGCTTGGACATTTGGACAGGTAAGTTCAAGTTTTTTTTTCTAATAAATTTTATAAGCTTTGATTATCTAGGAATGTATGTAATGTGACATTTTTCTGCTTATGTGAATTCGTTCACCTCATTTTGTCATAAAGCTTAAGTTTCTGTACTGCCACTGGATCACACTACATTTTTTAAACTTTTTATTTAACTCATTAAATTCATATAATCAATATACTCGATATAATCTATACCCGAAGAATTTGTGTGAAAATATTCGACCGTCCAATTCTGCATTGGAAATGGTCAGCTCTGAAGTTAAAATTGATCAAGACTGTCTGCACGGTTTTTAATATTTCGAAATTCATGATGTGATTTTCCAACGTCCCGGTGCAATGACAACCGAAAACGAAAGAATTCTATGCTTATACTTGTAAGATTTCGAAACCCCAGCTAAGCTGCAAATTTACGATGCGATAGTCAATTAGTGGACAACATTCTTTTTCTCTTTTTAGATCAATGAATGAAATGTGCATACTTATCAAAGTTAGTTGAAGATACAATAATGCCATTCAAACAGATTGGCACCATGCATATGTATGTGCATATATTATAGTTTTCGTCAAATCAATACTCATCTTGCATAAAGCAATAAATACATGAGGAATTGCAAAAAGAGACCAATACTTTTTGACTACCTTGAACACAACATATATGACTTCTTTTTTTTTTTTTGAATGCCTATGAAGAGGAGCAGTGCCGAATATATTTTTCCTAAAGGGAAGATAAAAACCAGATCTCTCTCCCATAGCAATAACAAATCCGCCACGGTTCTCACTAATTTTAATGCTAAAAAACACCATAATTGAGTCATGTTAGCAACCTCGCCTCTGCCGTTTATAACAACATAATGTTAAGTATATATTCCTTTTCCCTTCTTTTTACGTTTTTTTTGCTTTACTTTTGGTTTTCTTCACTTTAGTGAATGAAAAGAATTTCATATGAAGTTATGAAAATCGGCAGTGAAATTGAAATTTCTATCAGCCGAATGTAACACTTTCTTGTTCTCTGAACAGCTGATAAACGTCTGATGTTAAGAGTATAGAGAAAACAAAACTTAACAGCAAATATAACAGATTACAACGAATAAAGACGAAGATTTTTGCTAAAGTCGTCACACTTCTACATTTTAAAGGCACGTTCAAAAAGCAGCGCCAGTTTTTATCATAGTGTTAGTGAAATATGTAGTTCTTTAGCGTGTCACACGCAACGCTTGAAGCAAAATCACAATAGCTTTGATTTTTCTACCAGCCTGAAATTTCTATGAACTCTCTTTTAACAGTGGTGCTGTGGCATACTGAGTTCTATCTCATTTACGCCTTTCCGAATTGTGTCTATTCGTAAAAGAGATAAATATAGTCAACGTGGCAAAAATCTTATTTATGTTAAGCATACATGCGGCCCTTCTTTATTGATATTGCCACTTGTACAGTTCAAAAGAAAAAACAAGAACGATTGTGAACGTTCTCACCTTCAACGACGCGTACACAAATGGTTAACAGTGCCCGTGACGCCGGAGTAAACAGTGACCAAGAAGAATTTGATTTGTTAATAAGTTCTTTGAATGTGATTTAACGTTTAGCTGATCAAAGTAAGTTTTTCCACCTCCAATAACTACAAAAAAAACCGTTCAGTATTATTTGATGTGCCTTTTGTTTTCGCCGTTTGTTTTGAATATGTTATGTGCTTCAATGAAAAAACATGCTGTTCCAAAGTTACAGAGAAAAGTTAGAGAGAAAATGAAAAAGATTGTGAGATGCGCAATTTACATTGAGACGCAAGTACATATGTATGTACAAACTAGAGCCTTGCATGAATTCATTTGAAACGTTACCAAATGCTATTCCTGCTCAGGCAACAAATTGTTTTATTTCCAAAGCTGAAAATCGAAGCAAACGAGTTCCAAACCCAAGGTGTGGAAAGAAGGAAGAAAGTGTGCTTCGAATGGTTGCGAATGTCATTTCGGTAATGTCGGAATGAGACACATTCGTTTCATGTGTTTGGTCTTTATTTTATTTGAGTTCATTTATGTTTGCTTTTCTGTTGACTAAAAGTGCAGTTCATTCGTGCAAGACTAGTACATGCATGTAATATGTGAACGCAGCACCATTCATAGAGTGTTCCTCTTAAAATGGGGCTAGTTGTATCCAGTCTCCGATTGTCAAAAGACCGCGCTGCCGGTCTCAAACTGTTGCCAACAAACCTGTCCGAGCCGCAGGCCTTTCACTTTTAGAATAATTTTGAAGTGTACGTAGGTCCAAGAAAAGTGAAACGAAATTCAAGTTGTGTGGTGATGCTGAAGGGTTAACCCCTGCATTGGCTTGTTCGTCTGAAGCGTAAAGAATGTGCACATGTGCATGTGGGGATGTGCATGAGTAAGAGATGCTTTACTTATGTTTGTTTACTTACGTTTACCGAAGAGTATGACTCTTCTTTGTTGCTGCTGTTGTTGTTGCTGTTGCTGCTGTTTTATTATTGTCACAACATAACAACAACAAGACACCTGCTCGCAATTACAACTGTTTGCGTTTTCGCTCTTCACTTGAATCATATTTGTGCTCATGGGGAGAGCGACATTAAGTAATCCTCTTCAATTGCACGATGCCGCTCACGCATATTAATTTGTGTGCTCTTCGCTGAGGGTTTGCTGCTATATGTCGTATAAATAAATACGTTATTTGTCCCAATTATTTAGATTATTAATTATATGCTAAAATTGCTTGTATATCTAAGTTTTTCGATTCGCATAGGCTTTTAAAATCATAAGTTTTAAGGGATGAGTTACAAGCTTGAATTTTCGGGCATAATAGTACTTGCATTGAAGAAATTAAGTAAATGCAGACTATAAAATTATATAGACTGAACAAATCGCTGACAAAAAAAAAACAAACATAATTTGCTGTTGCGTATCACGAGATTTGAAAGAAGAAGAGCTCTTTCTTTGGGAGCTCTTTGTCCAGTCTATATCTATATATATAAAAGTAGTGTGCCTTACCTATATAAACTTACTTCACTACTGAAGTGAAGCTGCTGCATAAAATGGTAGGAATCAATGACACAAGCAAAGTCATCATAGTCTTTGGTAGACGTATGTAAAATAAACTAAGGCATCTCTCTCTCTCTCGCTCTCTTTCTCTTACTCGTGCATAAACACTCATTCTCTTCAGACGCAAAAGCCAATGCTTATCCCCTCCCATAAACTAACTCATCTTGAATTCCGTTTCACTTTTTTGAACTTACACCTCGTTTAAGAAGTTTCACTTCAATAATATTAAATAATTGAGGATAATTTTATACGAAGATATTATACATGGATTTATAAATTAGATTTTTTTTAAATCGAACAAAAATGGATCGATACGGTTATTATTCAGAATGCAAACACAATCATCAACAAAAAATACATATGGCGGCCGTAGGGCGAATGCCGGGCGCCCACGAGGGACTCGAACAGCAGCTCAACGTGTTCGTGATTTCAGACAGCGACAGAGAGAGAAGCGAAATAGTGCAATGCATGTAAATATGCCGGAAATGGAAAACGCTGTTGATGGTTAGTACATTTTAAGTTATTTCAATTCATATATGTTTTTTAAAGATACATATACGAGTATATAATATGTATGATACACACTTCTCTGCCACTAGCGACTATGTTAACTAGTGGCATTTATTTTAAAACTAGATTCCTATCATTTTGTTCAAAAGTTTCATTTTTCTTTGGAACGTATTGCGAGTGAGAGATACAGAGAGGATAAATCAAAATGAGAGATGATTCATTCAGTTGCAATTACACAACGCTCATTTAGGGTGGATAGGAAACCCTAAACTAATTCTAGCGACAACATAAATATAGTACTTATAATACTAGACGACCACAACATAGTACATTGATCAGGGAACGAAAAAATGGAAGAAATTATTGTACGGGCACTTAAATGCAGACGCATTTTACATAAGGCAATAAAACCCACTTAACAGGAATAGTACTTATTCTTTAAGCGTAAGTTCTCCTGCATCGCTTCTCAAAGGATTATCAAAAAATTTGTTTTTCGTCTAAGGGATGAGGCAACACAACAACCAAACAGAGTTACCACACAGTTGAAGCTTTTGTTGTTTTTTTTTTTTTTTAATTTGTGTTATTTGAAGAGTACCGAACGCACATCTTAAGCAGCTATAAATAAAAGTGACTTAATTAAATTTGTTAAATAAGCATAACAATAAAAAAAAATCTATGAATTTACGCGCTTATCCGCACATGTCTCTCGCTGTCAACCAACACCCAAAGTGCTAATTCATCTAACAAAATCGTAAACTTCGCATGTTTGTGCACGCATAAAATAAGAGGGACTCATTGCGTGCAAAATCGAATTTCTGATAGATAAGAAGCTTTATTAAGAGATACATATAGCGTTTATTTCATCGAATTCGAACTACAGAATGAAAAAATATTGCTTTTTAATACAATGTAACTATCTTAATAAATCAATGATTCAACCTTAGTTTAGTTAGTTAGTTTTTTATTTTTCACTATTTGATATTTGACTAGCAAGCATTTTTGTATTTATCAACGACACATTACGACTCTGCCGACGTTATTATTTTTCTTTCGCGTATTTCGTCTTTTATTGAAGGTGGTAAGGCAGAGGGCGTGAGTAATGTAAAAATACTTGCTTGGCAACTGTTGCTGAATGTTAACACAAGCAAATGATACCAGAGAAGAATCAACGATAAGTATATCGAGAGTCGCTTAATGTAAAATGTGAATAAGCATAAGAACGAAAACAACAGTTGGTTTGTTTGTGTTCCTTTAAGACTTGAACAGAATGGTGTTACTGTTACAGCGTCTGTTACCCGTTAAATAATCGAATACAGCTGTTGTATGTGAACGAACACAATGTGCTAGTTGTCACTCTGCTTGCTACTCTGGGTGTTACCGTGAAATCAAATTTGAATTTGCTCGGTAAGGCTCGTTTTACACGCAGCCTCAATTCGTGCAATTTCTCTCTCGCAACACTTGTTTGTTGTGGAGAATAGTTGCATGAGGCTTACGGGGTAGCTCGTATTGCTATTCGTTTTTTGTAGAGTGAGTATTAGCGCAAATTACGTGAGGTATGTGGTTGAAGCAAGCAACGAGTTGCAGCGTCTGAAAGCGAACAGCAACACCAAAGAACAATGAAATAGTTTTGTTGCGCGTAAAACAGGCCTAATAAATCGTATCTCACAGACTCTCTTTGTATTTCTCTCAAATGGCAAATGGCAAAATGGCACAGCTGATTGCGATTTAAAAGAAAATTTAAAATGAAAGAAAGCACATCGAAATTTATTTTTCTCGTGCAAAAAAAATGAATGCATATATAATCTGAAGCACGTTGACTACAAAAATGTGGAAAAAAAATAAAATTGCATGGGCAAAATAGCCGAAGAAGTTGAAACATATGTTAAATAGTGTTGTTCAATGCATTAATAAGCAATAACTGACTTTTTTGACATTTTTTAGTTTATTTACCAAAATAGTTTACTTTCAATGGTATGACAAGACTACTATTACTGAACCACGCATTCTCTTAATTTATTTTTTTTTTTTAGGGCCAGTCACAGTAACACTACAGTAACAGTAACACTATTCTGTTCCAGCCATTAAGCGCGCGTCACGTCAAAGCAAAATTTCAAAGTTTTATTTTTTTACGTCCTATTACGTTTTTTTTTGCGAGAATCTTGAATGTACAGTTAAGTGAATTAATCATATGAAATGCCTTATAAAAAAAGGTCAAATCTCTCAAAATCTAGCAAAAATGCTAGACGTATGAGAGAAAAGAGATCTCAAAAATGTGAGGAAGACCAAGAAGCAAAACCAGCTGCAGCTAGACAAAGGCAGGCCACATCTCGCGCATCAGAAAATTCTACTCAAGGTGAGTCTCGGCTAAGCACGCAACTTGTTCCCCTTGCAGTGACCATAATTAAAGCCCAAGGTCGAAATTCTTCTGTAGCAGGTCATCGAAAACTCACTAGCCCGCACATCTCTAATATATAATACAATGCGTAAAAAGTTTTTTTTTCATTCCCTCATAGCACGCACATATTTCATCTTTTTCTTTTGTATTTATTTATTAAACGATTATACGCACCTACAATATATCGTCTACCTACTTGTCTGTCTGTATGTATTTGAAAGTACTGCATTTACCATTGCACTCAAAATTTGCGCAGCAATTTGAGCACTTCAATCTGAAAATCCAATTTTTGGTCTCTACCCATACGCTGCATATGCGGTTTAATACTATCGAGGAAAGCTTGATCTGGATCGGTGGTCATTACTGGAATGTTATGCGTGGGCTGCGACTGCATTGGCGATTGCTGCTGCTCCACTGTCTTGAGCACCTTCGCAGTAGAAGTCGATGCCGTTGCCATATCGAACGAGGATGTTTCAAACTTCTTAAGTAGTGGTGAAGTCGGTGAAGAAGCTGTGGTCGCTGTTTCGTTCACAACAGCGATTTCATGTTCACTATTGAAAATTTCCCGCAACAGTTTTTCGTCGTGGTCATTATTGGAGATGTTATCGTTGTCCTTAAATTTGTTAGTTTCTTCACTGTTATTATCGCTGTTATCTGGTGTAGAATCCAAATCGTCGTCGTCGTCATCGTCTTCGTCCCTGTTGTGTTCGCTGGACTTCGAACAGCGACGTTTTTTCGCAGCCACTGCTTCAATGTTGCTGTTGCTGTTGGGGGCGCGTAGCGCGCGTTTACCGGGCGACTTTTCATGCGATTTTAGAGTTGTCGATGCAGCGGTAGCGGAACGTGTTGCAACAGCGCAAGCTTTAGCGTTATGCTTATTTGCTGTTGTTGGCAGTGGTGATGGATATCGCGCGCTTGCTTTTGTCTCTGTTTTTGGCTTCTGTATCAATTTATCTGCTGTTGCAACATTGCTAGGTCTTCCTTTCGCTGTCGATGTAATGGCGGCGAAATGTTCAAGCTCACTGTTGCCCTCAACAAGAAAGGCCAATTCCTTTTCGTATATGTAAGAATGACGTGTAGTATTCTGTTCGATACCGCGGGAGCGCAAAGTACGCAAGAAACTGTCTCGGGTGTTTTTCCAACGTTTTAATAACGTTTTTGCTAATAAAAGCAAAAGAAAAGAAAATACATTTTTAAAATGTTTGCCATAATGAAATTCACTCCCCGCGAAATTTTTATATTGCATATTGATTTAATTATTTTATTATAATTATGTTTTCTTTTTGTATTTACCAATTTCATTTTTCTCTGCTTCATCCGCATTGCCGTAATTTCTGCACAATTTCTGACCAATCAAATGCCATGCTTTGTCACGCAGTTCGCGACTGTAGAAACCGGCGTGCTCCCGATCCCATAACAAACGCTGCCACTTAACAGAATCGATAAACTCGTACATCGAATAACGTGAATTACCACCGGCAGCGGTTTTCAGTACTTTATAGTTGCCCATTGTAGTGATGTTTTTCACTCACACTTACAAAGAAAACGCGTGCAAATAACGCACCACGACACGAACAGCGCGCGAGTCGAACGAAAACTGACACGAATATGGAATATCTAAAATCGCTAACAGTGTGTTCTGCTCAGACAGTTGTCTTACACACTGTTAGTATTTCCACGTATCGCATGGGAAAAACTTTATAAAAATTATATAAAAGGAAATGAAAGACAGTTTTCCCATTTCATTTTTTTTTATCGGTTAGAAAGCCGAATTGTGTGAGTGGAGAAAGAAGTAGTGGTCCATCAATTGCATGATTAGTAGATGCCAAGGCATTTATTATATTAATAATTGGGGCTCCCCGACGCATTTTTCACAATTATCTGAAATAAACTCTTTGGTAATATCGACACCAAACAATTTACCACGTGCAACTAGAATACGATGTTAACGAAACTCTAAAAAAAAAATAAATTAAGCAAATATTAAATCTGGCTATGTCTAAATTGTAATACCTAAAATAGCTTTTGTCTACATTTTAATACGGCAACAAGCAAACAAGCTCTTTTAACGCATACATACCAGGCATTGTCCAAATCAACTAGTCGAGCTGTAAACGACGCATTCTCTCCCGCATTCTGTTAACTACATTACAAATTATAGTACTCGTAACAGAGCGTGCATAACGACCAACGCAACATGTTTAAACAACAACAACAAATAAAGAAGGTGTAAAACGTAAAAGAAACGAAACGAACGAGGGGAACATACTCCATTGGTGTGAAAGAGATCGCAGTATAGTATAAAGTGACCCAATCTCATTCATTCTAATTGATGCAAGAGAGAAACAAACAAATGCGCTACGTGCGTGAAAAAGACAAATAGCACAAATCTAGCATGAGCAGTGAGAAATGAGAAGAACTAGAAACGAACATAAACTGTTCCGGAAGAATTTTAGTACAGTGTGTGAGCGCAGTCGTGTTTGAGTGCTGTAAAGGAGTGCGTGGTGTTAATATTGTATACTCGGCATGTAAGCTTAAATTTTACTTTTGTTTTTGAAGCGGAATCATGTATTGGCCAAGAAAAAGAGCAAATAAGATACGAAAGGTCCCAAAGACTTCAACAGAACGTGTACGTGAATTTCGTGCACGCCAAAGGGAACCATTAAATGTGCAACACAATACTTCTATCCCATATAATAATGAGTTCACTGTAAAGAACAGTGCAAACGATACTCGTAAGTACTTGAACTAAGTAAATACGAGGGGGAACCCACGGCCAACACAATCGGCAGCATTTTCTAAAAAAAACATTTGGGCTTGTTCATTCACTCACGAGCAACCCAACACTAATACATTAATGGTAGCAACGAAGGCGCAGTCACACAACGTGAATTCACAAAACCGATAGAACAGAAGAGATAAGCACACGAAATCTCTCTATTCTCCCATTCTACTGCGCTCACAACATCAACGGCCAGAGAGAACTAATTCATATGAATGCTATACTCTTTGTCAACGGCTGTGCTGTTATTGTTGTTGTGACGCTGTTACTTTTAACAAAGAGTATTCAACACAGCTGTTAACGAAAATACCATACAACATGGCAGTTACATTTTAATTTAAATAAAATATGTAGATATGTATATTTTAACATAACTTGGAATTTCTTTGGTAGGAATTGAAGTTTGGTTTGCTTTTATTTTACTTTGGCGCTGAAGATTAAATGTTTTTATTATTTACGCTCTCTGGGTATTATTTAATACTATTTAATAATTAATGCAAACGTATTATTATTCAAAAACAAGATTTTCTACAGTATTTTGGCTTAAAAAAGTCTACCTTTTCCTATAGTTTCACTGAACTTGAAGATTTATTAAATTCAGCGCTAATATAAACACACGTGCTAACAATAAAAAGAACCCAAACATGAACATTGTTAAAAATAACAAGTGGGCATAAAGAACTGAGCACAAAAGAAACAATAAGGAAGGAACTTGTTCACTTTCTCAATTTAGTGAGCAACTCTTTTGCGTTCACTCTCATTGTGCACATCCAGTGCAGAATACCTTTCAATTTGAATTTTTTGTATGAAAATCGGTTCAGTGGTTTAAGTCGGAAATGTAGCACAGAAAATGTGTATGCCGCTTAATTATACAAATTTACATACATAGATTCCCTAAACGCCTCATTCCCGCTAAGTTTAATTTCATTAATGCTTGAGTTGTACCGTGTGTGAACATAACTTTTTCTGTTTTTAATTTTTTAAAAATTTTTTTTTTTAGAATACGAAATCCAAAAATTACAGATGTCATTTCAACGTAGCTGCGACAGAAAGCAGGTTTTGAAGCCACCAGAATTGGAGGTAAAATTTGAGTCAACACTCGCAAACATAGAGAAGCACGAGTCGTCAACGCCGTCGTCGCCATTGTGCGAAATAAAATCTGAACCCGTGGACGTGCACGAAGAGTTGAGCGAGGGACAATACGACAACGATGTGAAACCAGACATTGCTGAATTGGAAGGCGAAATCTTACGTCAACAAACGTCGTCTTATCAAGTACAGCCACAGGGACAACAATATCTAACACATTTCCAAACGCAGCAAGCAAATCCACAACAATCAACAAATTTTCTTCTGCCCGCTCCAAAACCAGAAATGGATTTTCTGACTAAGCAAGTGTACCAAACAAATAGAATTCCTGCGGTGATAATGCCTATACAGCAACATCAGCAACTAAAACAACAACAAAGGTTACAAAATAGAGAAAACATAATTCAGAGGCGTGCAGTTTCCATCACAATCGTGGGCTCTAGGTCTGCCTCTGTTTGTGCTGCTGCTGCCTCTGCTTGTTCTTCTGCTGCCTCGGCCCGCGGTGGTGTTGGCACAGCTACTTCATGTACTAACGTGACTGCGGCTCTACAAGAAAAACCGAATAACAACAATAACACCAATAAAAATAACAAGAATGTCCAAATTTGCGCGGGCACCGTCGTCATGCCTGTCGTGGGGTCTAGCACCAACAGCGCTGCTGCTGCTGTCTATGTTAGCCCCGCTGCTACTGTCTCTGCCAGCGCTACTGCTGCCTCTGCTACTACGATTACTAACATGGCTGCGGCTATCCAAGAGAAACCGAAGAACAACAGAAACAACAATAACAACAACAAGAATGTACAAGTTTGCGCAATCAACAAGAGCACCGTCGTCATCCCCGTCGTGGGTTCTGACTCCACCAGCGCTGCTGCTGCTCCCTATGTTAGCCCTGCTGTTACTGTCCCTGCCAGCTCTCCTGTTACTGTCTCTGCCAGCGCTGCTGGTGCCTATGTTAGCCCCGTTATTACTGCCTCTGTCAGCCCTGCTGCTCCCTATGTTAGCCCTTCTGTTACTGCCTCTGCCAGCGCTGCTGCCGCTTCTACTGCTACCTCTACTAATAATACCTCTGCGCAAATAATTGACAAACCGAAGGACAACAGCAAAAATATCAAGAGTACATCGTCTGA
Organism: Cacoxenus indagator; assembly: GCA_035041755.1. Lineage (NCBI taxonomy): Eukaryota > Metazoa > Arthropoda > Insecta > Diptera > Drosophilidae > Cacoxenus > Cacoxenus indagator. Next base: position 3,103,829 of record JAWNKX010000242.1, read on the forward strand.
AAACAGCGTAGCTGAATGCGTCACAACAACAAACACAACAGTTACACCAACTGCCAATGAGCCTATGAATGAGTTGAGAATCACCAAAGTCATTAGCCTCAATAAAAACAGGAAGAAGGGCGCGATTAGGGAAAGTGTTTTGGATCAGCAGGCGAGCGATTTCGAAGAGGATGGTTACTCAGAGGTTGATTTTGGGCCTGATACATTAATCGAAGGTACGTACGTGGGGATTGGGGCGGTGTGTAATATAATTAAAGGTATAAAAATATTATTTTTTATTAAATAGATGATAACGACTTCGACGTCTATGATCCGCAATGGTTGACGCAATGCCTATCGCCCCGTTTGGTTTTCAAATTCGATACGGAATATTTCGATATTGGCCTAAAGAGCCATCCGAGGTATACCAGTACGCTGTACTACTTCAATCGTGTGATGCCTTCGAAGGCCGATTTCTTCAAGAATCTGGCCGGTGGTTGCAACAAACGATTGATGGCTTTATCGGGCGGCGTCAATAAGGATGAGCAGCTAACGTCCGAAACTGAAATGCAACTTTTTATGGGTTTGTGTCTGCAAATGTGCCATATGAAATTCCCTCAATTGGCGGACTATTGGAACGAAAAGGCCAATTTTGGCTTCAAGGGTTTCGGGCGGAAAATGAGCGAGGACCGATTTCGCAACCTGTTGCACAGTCTCAGCTTTGATGGTGGTCCCAGCACACAGTCGAATGGCCAGACAGCAGACGACCCACTAGTCGATGTCAACCAACTTTTGAAGTACTTCAATGAGAACATGGCGCAAAACTACACGTGCGGCCAAAGAATCGTGCTCAACGAACCGATTGTGTATTGGAAGGGGAAATTCAAATGGCAAAGTGAAATGAGGGACAAATTTCGATTGAATGCATTGAACCTGCACCTGTTGACCGATCCGTGTGGGTTGGTTTTGAAGATATTGCCCGAAATTCAGACAGCCGAATTGAAAACGATTTCAAAGACATCGCGTGAGCTGGTGGAGAATAGGAATGAGATAGCTCTGCGGCTGCTTAAAGAGAACCTTAATAATGGTGAGGAGTGAAGGACTTGGAGGGCGAAGTGCTCTAAAAGTAAAATTTAATTGTATTTGTTTTTCCAGGTCGCACGGCTTACGTCTCCAAATACTACGGCAGCTATGGTCTGGCTCATGAGCTGGCAAAAGTAGCGACCTACTGCACTGGATTTCTGGACTGCAAACGCTTTGGCAACAGCAAAGAGTTGATTATGAGCTCGGTCAGTAAGTGGAACGTCGTCGAGGCGAAGTACGCCCCACCGGTGATGATGTGCAAATGGTATCACATCGATAGATACCATTATTACTTCAGTTCGGATTGTTTGGCCATTTCGCCAATAGAAGTGTCTAGTGCCAGATTAGATTCACGACCGAATGTAGTCAAAGAACTCAGTTGGCAGCTGAACCAATCAGCCATTTACCGTGAGCATATGGTCAACTATCAGCTAGCATTGCAACACGGAGAGATGACCTGTGCAGAAGAGTGTATTATATACATCTTCAATCTGTTCGTGCTCAATGCCTACATATTGTACAGCATAAATCCGGAATTCACACGTGCACGGCCCATCAATTGTAACACTACACACAAGACGTATTCGCAATTCCGTTGTGACATCATCAAATCGTTACTGGGTGATGATGAAGCGGATAAGCCGAGAGCGGAGAAGGCGTCTAGTCAGCAAACAATTCCAAAACGTAAATTTAGTGTACCAGCAACAACAACAGGTACCACTGCGTCTGAAGGAAACAAACGGACCATGGGAGACGCTATCACCTTCGTCGGTGCATCGCATCCCGCCAAAAAGATCGCCGTCGAATTGATTCACGCGCCCGTTTTGATTGAATCACGGCTGGGCAAACAGCTGAAGAAGAAGTGTCGCGTCTGCTTTGCCAAAGCTGGTCTGCTGACGCTTAGCAAACACGTATGCGACATGTGCCCGGGCATGCCCGGCCTATGCGAAGTGCCTTGCTTCAAGATCTGGCACAATCAAATATTGAAAATGCCAGTGGCCACCATTGCACCACATGACACAAAACCGAATAATAATATTCGAGACCTAAGATCAGAATGAATAGATGTGATAACAACGATTAAGCAAAGACGTATACAGACCCCGAACCGTAGGAGAATATGTTTACAAAAGACACAAAGCCGAAAGCCTTAGCAGTCAGTGCTTCATCTTTAAGTTAGTTTTAGTTTTGTAAACTCACCTAACCTTAATAAATAAAGAAAACTAAACCAACTTCAAAGGAATCCGAGTTAGCGCTCACTGTCACGGATTGATTGGGGGAGAAAAACTTTATCCCCTTTCTAACATGTTTATGGTTATTTTATTGTAAAAGAAATACAAAAATGAAGTTAATTATTTGAAAAAGACCACACGCTCTCAGTACGTGCGTAGGATGATATTAGCTCCTACGTAGGCCTGCCCATGCCACGACCCATGGGTCCGCCACCTGCCATTGGCGGTTCGCCGGCTTTGGGGCTCTTGATGGTCTCGTCCACAGATAAAATCATACAAGCTGCCTCAGAGGCGGCTGTCAAGGCATTTATCTTAATAATTGAAGGCTCCCAGACGCATTTTCAAAGTTATCCGAAATATCTTCTTGGGTAATATCGACGCCAAACCATTTGCCACCTGCAAGTAGAATACGGGGTTAAAACAATTAATGAAATTAAAATAAATAAAATCAGAACAAACAAATTTTCAAATTGGCTATGCCAAAATTGTAATACTTGCTGATAACGTCACATATGTCGCTCTCCTAAATTCTGTTAACTTCATTATAAATGCTGGTACTCTTAACAGAGCGTGCATTACAATGCAACGTGTTTAAACAACAGCAACAATTAGTACGAAAACAAAACGTTAAAGAGACGAAACAAAGAAATCACATACCGCATATGCAATTAGTATGAGAGAGAAACTAGTAGTATAGTATAAAGTGACACAATCTCATTCATTTTAATTGTTGCAAAAGTAAAACAAACAATGCTAAATATGATACGTCCGTATAAAAGACAAATAGAGTGCATCTAGCGTGGACAGTGCAAATTGAGCAGAACGAGACACGAACAAAAATTGTTCACGAAAAATTTTAGGGTAGCGTCTGAGCGTCGTGATTGTGCGCAATAGAGGAGTGTATTCGGCTTTGGCAGTCCATACGCGGCATGTAAGCTTAAATTCTTAACGCTTCACCTGTATGCTTGTAATTTGTAACCAGGTGTGTGAACGAGATTTTCACACATTTCAAAACGTAAGATTAAACTGAAACTTTGCGCATGTATCAAGGACCGATGACAATACAATCATTTGATAGCTTTGTCCTAATGATCTAACCATAACAATAAGGATTAAATAAAAATTACTAACTTTTCAATTTTATTCTTCCTCTTATTCAAACTTCGAATCTATCAGCTGTGCGCTTTGCGCTTACTTACAGGTGCAGAGTTGCCATGCACATCATATGCAATATGGCTTAACTCAGAGTAAGTTATTTTGAAAAATCTTACCACTTAACATAAAATATAAATGTATAAGGCCTATGTTGATTTTTAATAACGTTTTATAATGGTTTTTCATTGTATAACAAGGAATAGCACAGCTGAATGTCGGTGGCCACATTATACCTCTCTCGCTGGCATTGGAAAGGCATATAGCGTTAGACAGTGCGACAAAGTTTAAGTTGGACGGACGTTTTTTCAAGATAACTAAACATAATAGTGTTGCTGTTACTTCGTTACTTGTTACGAATTAAAAAATCAAATACAGCTGGTTGTATGTAAAGTAAAACTACGTGTAGCTGTGACTCTGGGTGTTACTGTGCAGTAAAATTATTTGAATTTGGTCGGTAACAAATCGTCTCACTCGCTCCTCCATTGTATTTCTCTTAATAAAATAGTATCCATAAAAAATAACTGACAATTTTTAGTTTATTTAACAAAATACCTTACTTTCAATGGTGTGACAACACTGCTGTTACTGAATCACGCATTCTGTTCACTTTTCTTTTCGAGCATTTCACAGTAACACAACCACAGTAAGAGTAATGCTATTGTGTTCGAGTCTTAAAACTGAATAGCAAATTACAAAATTGTGTAAAAGTGCATGCAATTGAGAGAAATATTAGAACAAAAAGGTGTGATGTTTACTATTTCAGTTGACACATGAAATACAATTGAGTGAGTGCGCTTGTTTTTCACTCCTAAACTAGAAATTCGAAAATTTACGCTTTACTTTTGCAAGCGAAAGAAAAGAGTAGCGCATTTCGGCGTCGGTTGATCGATGTGTGTGCATTAATCGTAGAAACAAATATGAAAAATGAAACTGCAACACAAAAACAGAGGAGATTGGCGAAAAATCGGCTATGGTTAAGTAAAAAAGTATCACAACTTTCTGGTGAAGAATTAGAAGAGAAAAGAAAAAAAAGGCGACTCTATATGAGAAATTATAGAGCTTCACAAAAGTTAAGTAGTAAAATATCTCAACTTTCTGGTGAAAAATTAGAAGAGAGAAGAAAAAAAAGACGATTCTATATGAGAAATTATAGAGCTTCACAATCAGTCGAAGGCAGCGCATCTCGCTTGCAGCAAGTGCGACAGCATACAGGTGAGTTTCGAGCCCCACAATCACAAGATAAAATATAGCTTATAACCTAAAAAAGAAAAACACGCTTTAGCAAACCCAACTAATCAGTAAAATCCTTTTTTTAGACCACCAAATCGCCTTGTCACAGATTGAGCCAACACTCGCAAATATAATGAAGCTGGAGTCGTCACCGCCGCCTTCGCCTTTGTGTGAAATAAAATTTGAACCCGTGGAAGTCCAAGAAGAGTTGATCGAGGGACAATACTACAACGATGTGAAACCAGACATTGCTGAATTGGAAGGCGAGATCTTACGTCAACAAACGTCGTCTTATCAAGTACAGCCACAGGGACAACAATGTCTAACACATTTCCAACCGCAGCAAGCAAAACCTCAACAATCAACGAGTTCTCTTCATTCCGCTACCCAACCAAACATGGATTTGCTAACCAAGCAAGTGTACCAAACAAACAGATTTCCTGTGGTGATAATGCCTATACAGCAGCACCAGCAGCTACAACAACTAAAACAACAACAAAGCTTAGAAAACAGAGAGTCTAACATAACTCAAAAGCATGCCGTTTCCATCACTATCGTGAACTCTAGCTCTGCCTCTGTTTGCGCTGCTGCTGCCTCTGCTACTTCATCTACTAATGTGACTGCTATACAAGAAAAACAGAATAACAACAATAACACCAATAAAACTATCAAGAATGTTCAAATTTGCGCAATCAACAAGGGCACCGTCGTCATCCCCGTCGTGGGTTCTGACTCCACCGGCGCTGCTGCTGCTGCCTATGTTAGCCCTGCTGTTACTCTCTCAGCCAGCTCTGCTGCTACTGTCTCTGCCAGCGCTGCTGGTGCCTATGTTAGCCCTGCTGTTACTCTCTCTGGCAGCTCTGCTGCTACTGTCTCTGCCAGCGCTGCTGCTGCTTCTGCGCAAATAATTGACAAACCAAAGGACAACAGCAACAATATCAAGAATACATCGTCTGAAAACAGCGTAGCTGAATGCGTCACAACAACAAACACAACAGTTACACCAACTGCCAATGAGCCTATGAATGAGTTGAGAATCACCAAAGTCATTAGCCTCAATAAAAACAGGAAGAAGGGCGCGATTAGGGAAAGTGTTTTGGATCAGCAGGCGAGCGATTTCGAAGAGGATGGTTACTCAGAGGTGGATATATTAATCGAAGGTACGTACGAGGGGGTTGGGGCGGTTTCTAATATTTTGTATAAATATATTATTTTTTAATAAACAGATGATAACGACTACGACGTCTATGACCCGCAATGGTTATCGTATTACTTATCGCACCGTTTGGTTTTCAAATTCGATACGGAATATTTCGATATTGGGCTAAAGTACCATCCGAGGTATACCAGTACGCTTTACTACTTTAATCGTGTGATGCCTTCCCAGGATGATTTATTCAAGAATCTGGCCAGTGGTTGCAACAAACGGTTGATGGCTTTATCGGGCGGCGTCAATAAGGATGAGCAGCTAACGTCCGAAACTGAAATGCAACTTTTTATGGGTTTGTGTCTGCAAATGTGCCATATGAAATTCCCTCAATTGGCGGACTATTGGAACGAAAAGGCCAATTTTGGCTTCAAGGGTTTCGGGCGGAAAATGAGCGAGGACCGATTTCGCAACCTGTTGCACAGTCTCAGCTTTGATGGTGGTCCCAGCACACAGTCGAATGGCCAGACAGCAGACGACCCACTAGTCGATGTCAACCAACTTTTGAAGTACTTCAATGAGAACATGGCGCAAAACTACACGTGCGGCCAAAGAATCGTGCTCAACGAACCGATTGTCTATTGGAAGGGGAAATTCAAATGGCAAAGTGAAATGAGGGACAAATTTCGATTGAATGCATTGAACCTGCACCTGTTGACCGATCCGTGTGGGTTGGTTTTGAAGATATTGCCCGAAATTCAGACAGCCGAATTGAAAACGATTTCAAAGACATCGCGTGAGCTGGTGGAGAACAGGAATGAGATAGCTCTGCGGCTGCTTAAAGAAAACCTTAATAACGGTAAGGAGTGGAGGACTTGGAGGGCGAAGTGCTCTAAAAGTAAAATTTAATTGTATTTGTTTTTCCAGGTCGCACGGCTTACGTCTCCCAATACTACGGCAGCTATGGTCTGGCTTATGAGCTGTCTAAAGTAGCGACCTATTGCACTGGATTTCTGGACTGCGAACGCTTTGGCAACAGCAAAGAGTTGATTATGAGCTCGGTCAGTAAGAGGAACGTCGTCGAGGTGAATTACGCCCCGCCGGTGATGATGTGCAAATGGTATCACATCGATAGATACCATTATTACTTCAGTTCGAATTGTTTGGCCAGTTCGGCAAAAAATTTTTTTACGACCAAATCAGATTTACAACCGAGTCTAGTCAAAGAAATTAGCTGGCAGCTGAACCAATCAGCTATTTACCGTGAGCACATGGTCAATTATCAGCTATCATTGCAACACGGAGAGATGACCTGTGCAGAAGAGTGTATTATATACATCTTCAATCTGTTCGTGCTCAATGCCTACATATTGTACAGCATAAATCCGGAATTCACACGTGCACGGCGCATCAATTGCAACACTACACACAAGACGTATTCGCAATTCCGTTGTGACATCATCAGATCGTTACTGGGTGATGATGAAGCAGATAAGCCGAGAGCGGAGAAGGCGTCTAGTCAGCAAACAATTCCAAAACGTGAATTTAGTGTACCAGCACCAACAACAGGTACCACTCCGGCTGAAGGAAACAAGCGCACCATGGGAGATGCTATCACCTTCGACGGTGCATCGCAACCAGCCAAGAAGTGTCGCGTCTTCTTTGCCAAAGCTGGTCTGCTGACGCTTAGCAAGCACGTCTGCGACATGTGTACGGAAATGCCCGGCTTATGCGAAGTGCCTTCCTTCAAGATCTGGCGCAATCTAATATTGAAAATGCCAGTGGCCACCATTGCACCACAGGACACAAAACCGAATAATAATATTTAAGACCTAAGATCAGAATGAATAAATGTGATAACAACGATTACGCAAAGACGTATCCAGAAACCAATCATAGAAAATGTTTTTGAAATGTTTTTTTTATGCCCTTTCTAATACGGTTATGGTTTTTATTATAACTATTCCAAATTCAACTTTAAAACTGTGCTTCCCAGTAGAAATTGCTGCGAACAAGCGTGACCCCGAGACTACTATGTACGAGGCCTGTCCCAAAAGTATCCGACCTACCTCGATTTCTCGGCGCTTGACTTATTCTTCGTCATCCTGTTGGTTGTATATATAAAGAAGATATAAATGCAGCTAATGGCTCCGAAGCCGACTTATGTACTTTGTAAGAGACCTCTGAGGTACATAGACTTATAGTCTTGCTTAAGAGTATATGGCAAAAGACCGACCAGGAACAAAAACATTCCAATACCAAAGTCGCCCGCGTACATGTCGTGGAGAACGTTGCCATCAAGAAGAAAATGTCCATTGTGGCACAAAGAGTAAAGTATTGTAAATAAATCGCTAGCAGTGTATTCCGCTCAGACAGTCGCCTTACACACGTTTAGTATTTGCAATTATCGGAAAGACAAATTTTCTCATTTCATTTTTCGATGTGGGGTAAACGAGTGCTAAGCACACATATTTATTAATTTTAGACCCAGAAGACAATGCAAGCGGTATTCCCCAACACTGAAATACAAACGCCGTGTACAAAATAAGACCCGAATTACATTTTAAAGGCATACAATTTTATTAATCGCAAGTTTTTCTTGTTTTTCGCCTTTTTAATTATTATATTTTTCAGAACAAAGCGTTTAGAAAGCGTGATTGTGTGAGTGGTAAGTAGAAAGTGGTCCATCAAATGCATGATTGGTAGAAGTAACTATGCTTATTGTAAATGAAATACAAAAATGAAGTAAATTATTTTGAAAAGACTACACACGCTCTCAGTACGTGTGTATGATGATGTTAGCTCCTACATAGGCCTGCCCATGCCACGACCCATGGGTCCGCCACCTGCCATTGGCGGTTCGCCGGCTTTGGGGCTCTTGATGGTCTCGTCCACAGATAAAATCATACAAGCTGCCTCAGAGGCGGCTGTCAAGGCATTTATCTTAATAATTGAAGGCTCCCAGACGCATTTTTCAAAGTTATCCGAAATATCTTCTTGGGTAATATCGACGCCAAACCATTTGCCACCTGCAAGTAGAATATGGGGTTAAAACAATTAAGGAAATTAAAATAAATAAAAAACAGAACAAACAAATTTTCAAATTGGCTATGCCAAAATTGTAATACTTGCTGATAACGTCACATATGCATCTCTCCTACATTCTGTTAAATTCATTACAAATGCTGGTACTCTTAACAGAGCGTGCATTACAATGCAATGTACGAAAATAAAACGTTAAAGAGACGAAACGAAGAAATCACATTCCGCATATGCAATTAGTATGAGAGAGAACCCAGTAGTATAGTATAAAGTGGCACAATCTCATTCATTTTAATTGTTGCAAAGGAAAAACAAACAATACTAATAATGATACGTCCGTGAAAAAGAAAAATAGAGTGCATCTAGCGTAGGCAGTGCAAATTGAGCAAAACGAAAAACGAACAAAAACTGTTCACGGTAAATTTTAGGGCAGCGTCTTAGCTTCGTGTTTGAGCGCAATAGAAGAGTGTGTGGTTTAGGTATTCTATGAAGTAAAATCATGTAAAAGAAGAGAAAAAGAGAAAATAAGATTAAAAAGGGTTCTTAGAGTTCCACGGAACATGTACGTGAATTTCGTGCACGCCAAAGGGAACTACTGAATGTGCAACACAATACATATAATAATGCATTCACTGTAAAAAACCGTGAGAATAATAATCGTAAGTAAATACTTCGTTTTCGTCTCATCCTCGCGCAGTTTAGTTCCACGAAGGCTTCAGCCTCACTTAAACTACAACAACAAAACTTACAAAACAGAGAAGTTAACATAACTCAGTGGCGTGCCGTTTCCATCTCTATCGTGGGCTCTGCCTCTGTTAGCCCTGCTGGTACTGTCTCTGCCTACACTACTAATAATATCTCTACGCCAATAATTGGGCGCGTTCAGCAGAAGTGTTTGATGTCCTTTTTGGATGACGGAAGGACAACAGCAACAATATCAAAAATATATCGACTGCAAACAGCGTGGCTGAATGCGTTACAACAAACAAACACAGCAGTTACACCAACTGCCAATGAGCCTATGAATGAGTTGAGAATCACTTTAACTGTAACTTTAAATGGCCTCAATAAAAACAGGAAAAAATGTGAAATATGTTTTTGGAAAGAGCTCAAAATATTTTTCTCAAACCATTACAATATCTATATGATAGAGTTAAGATAAGAATATGCATATATTGCTTACCCTGTGCATGTTTCTGACGTAGTTTGTTGAGTATATTTGTGGCATCGAAGCCGGCATTGTCGCACAATTGACGTGGTATAATTTCCAGACCCTTGGCGATCGCTGCAATCAAAAGTTGCTCCTTGCCGGCGATGGTGCGCGAATAGTCACGCAACAACTTCGAGAGCTCCATTTCGATAGCACCACCACCTGTAATGGGTGGTGTGATATATTATGATGTGGTGATATATATTATTATTTTTTGTTCTGTAACTTTAAGCAAATATCTTATTTAAATGCTAAAACTCATACTTTTTTGTCGTGCATCTCTTTTCGTATCTTTTTGCTCAAACACAAAACAAAACACAACAAATACGGCAACTAGTTGAATGTAATAATTAATACCTAAGCTCTTAGCTCAAGGTAAGCTTAACACAAAAAAAAAAATACATAAATAAAAAATTGGAAAAAAATTACACTGCATTGTGGTCTAGCACGAGGTTTAATAAACTTAGTCACACAGAAGAAGGACGACGTGTGCTGTGGAAGAAAAACTGTAATTGGGAGACTATGAAAAAGTGTAGGCAATTTCCTTCTCTTGACCTAGATAAAATTCTAAACAGGCGTTAAAACCAAAAAAATAAATATGTTAATTGGCTACGGTCAAAGGCTAAAAAACTGTCGAAGGGTTGGATTCGAATTTGCAACAACATTATTTCGGTGCAACGGTAAAAAGCTGCAACCCTTTGCGCGAAGAACTAGAGTGCATCCTTTTAAAACTATAAAATCCAGTTAAACTAGTTTATTTTTGCACGAAATTATTTCACTTGAATTCTTTAGAATTATTTCTATTCCGTGTTTTATAATTCGTAAGCGGTTAATAAAAATCCATGTAGAAGACGCTTGTACTCGGAGTACTCTGCCTTCCTTGTCATGGGGAGCATAATGCCCAATGAACGTCTAGTGAGGGTATTTGTGCTGACACCATTGATTAATACCCCGTTCGCATTTTCTATATGAAGATGTTGTTCGGAATTTTTGGAGGAGTTCCCTTACTTTGCAGGGGACTCATAAAAAAATACATTGTAATTTTGACTGACTTCATAAACGCAACACTGCAATGCATACTGTTCATAAACGGCATTGCTAAAAGTAATGCAATGCAGAGTGTTCATTAACGTCTCGCAATACTTTACGATGCGCAACAATTCTCAAATTTGCGCATCGTTACCATTTGTGATGGCATTGCATTTTTTGGCGCGTGAAACAATGGAAATGTCGTAAACAAATTTTTTTATCAATAATATTTAAGTTTTTAATTAATTTAATTTAATATTTAAATTTAATAATTTTAATTAATTTGATTAATTTCATTTGATATTGCAATAGTGAGAAAAAGTGGACTCACGAAAGGAAGAAGCAACTTGTAGAAGTACGTTTGCGCCATGAAGGAGAATTTAGAGCGAAAAAAAAGAAAAGGAATACAATTTAGGAAAAAATAGTGCGGGAGATTAAGGAGGTTGAATGTACATTTCCCTTTTCAAAGGAAGAAATGATTAGGTGTTTTATTAATATAGCGGGAACGCACAAGAGGATTAAGAAGCGGAACAACACGTGGGGTGAGGGTTCAACGAGCTGGGAATTTTTCTACATTTTCTACTTTTCATTTAATCGATATTAACTATGATTATAACCAACCAATCGATCAGTCTAAAAATAATACGAGATGCGCTAATTAGATTCAAATTCTTACTTTTACATAAAACTGAAGGATGTAAACCCGAAGTATTCAACTCGTCTGTCTGATAGTCAGAAGTCTAGTAACTTTAAATGGCTATAAAACACCCAGGCCATGCCAGAGGTGTAATACTCTTCTCACCAAAAACTGTCTCGATAATTGGAATAATAAAATTAACTTACTATAATAATCATCAGCTCAATTAGTTCTTCTATTAATATAGAATATATTAATATTGAATAAAAAAAAACGTGAGGGTATTGTTGGATCGAGCAAAGCTTTTTACGAATTCATTTGACTGAAAAAAATAATAACCAATGATTTAAAACTTAAAAAAAAAATTAAATTAACGGAATAACCGCGGAGTTGAACCTGCGGTCTCACCGTGTCAGCCATACTCACTACCCACTACGCTGTTGATAATCACTGTATTCATTCGCTTAAATACATGTAGCCGTACATTAATCGGAAAACCCGTTTTGAGTAATATTTGTGATTTCATATCGTGCAAAATATACTCTGTATATCTCAATAACTCAGGTTCTAGTATACATACAAATTAACATACACATTTATATATCGACTCGCCTTGTCGAGCTGACCAACAACTACTTTATGGAACCTACGATGTCTCCTGCACTGTGTTTAGACAATGAAAAATGTTACAATAATAATGTAAAAACGAAGTGCGTATTGGGGGACTCTGACAATGCCGAGATTATAACTCCTCCACTAGATGGAGGATTTTTAAAATCGCGCCACTCTTTTATGATTCTATAAGGACTTATTGAAGCAACAAATTATGGCTTTTACCATACTCTAAACAAATTATTGAACTTGGCAGATACATATAAAAATCGAAAGTTAATCAATTTTTATATACTCACCAGCAACAACTGAATCGTGCTGAATCGTGCGTCGCACAATCATAATGGCATCATGCAACGAGCGTTCTGTTTCATCCAGAAATTGTTCAGAGCCACCACGTAGAATCAAAGTAGAAGTTTTGGCATTGGTGCAACCTACGAAAATAATTGCAAGATTAGCGACTTTCGACGACTCTTTATAACAACTTTACCTTGGAAGAGATTGAATCGTTCGCTACCCACTTGACGCTCCTCAAAGTATTCGCATTGGCCAAGCACCTTGGCGTTGATGTCATTGACTGTGGTCATGACAGCGCCACCGCAAGCTTTCATTGTGCGCTTCAGATCTTCCTCTGGCACGCGACCTGCGCAGAACATATTCCGATCTGCGAAATACTGTGTTGCAACATCACCAATTGGCAATTTTGAGAGAACAACATTTGCACCAGACTCATGAATCTTGGCGAGTTTGTTATATAAGATTTGCCACTCGGCGTCGACGATCTTCTGGTACTCCTTCACATTGTCGACACGTACTTCCGCATTGTCACGCTCAGCTTTCAGCTCTAACTCGATGTTCAGCAATGCAATTTTGCAATTCTTATATGATTTGGGAGCCATCTCGAAGCCAGCATAGGAAAAAGTCTTCTTAAAGGCAACCCCAGCTACTAACTGAGACTCTTCCAATGAGCCGCCAGTTACTTTCTTAATGCCAATCATATTCAATGGTAAAAGTTCATCGAGTGAGAGCACAGCATCGACGACCATTTTTGCAAAGAAATCTTTCTGCTGATGAATGAGCTTCGATGACATAGCGGTGGCGGCACATTTTTCCAGCAACGCACGTTGCTGTGTTTTCGATTGGTTCTCAATGCGGACAGCCATCTCGTTGATTTTATCCATGCAAAGCTGCAAAGCTTTACGAATCGCTTTAATAATAATGCGTGGATGTACACCCTCCTCAACGTACGGCTTCACTTGCTTGAGGAATTCACCGGCCAGCAGCACAACCGAAGTGGTGCCATCACCAACCTACAATTGAATATGGTATTTTAGTGAAAATTATATAATGTGATGGGGTAAGACTACCTCGGCATCCTGTGATTTGGCGATGTCAACCAAAGTTTTGGCCGCTGGATGTACTATTTCCAAGAGGTTCATGATTGTGGCACCATCATTCGAAATTGTCGCTTTGCCTTGTGAGTTCACAATCAGCTTGTCCATGCCTCGTGGACCAAGCGTGGTGCGCACGGCATCCACAATCGACTGACATGCGTTGATGTTCGATATCAGTTGTGGCTTACCCTGTGAGGTGTCGGTGCCCTCTTTCAACAGCACAATTTGTGGTTGCTGAAATTGAAGAAAAAAACGTATGAGTTGGTATATTTTTAGCGCCATTATTGAATTGTCACCCGTAGCATTCATAGAATTTCCAATTGGACAAATTCGAAAAATGCCGGCTCAACCCATCCGACAGATGTTTAAGGTATCGTGTGAACGAGAAAATTCTTTATAGGTTATGTTGAAATACAGCAGAATTAAATAGAATAAAGGCAAATTAATTGAAATTTATTCTAAGCGAAATATTCAAGGCGTATTTGTCAAATTTGTAAACCCCATTAACACATATTAAATGGATAAAAAACAAGTCAGTCACATGTCTAACCAACTGGATTTCCTATCCTTGTGTGGCATTTTACCTAGTCGCATGTAACTTGCTGTTTAAGAATTCTAACATAGAGAATTTATATATTTACTCACCATAATTTATTACTTTTAATTGATTATCCTTGGGTGATCCTGAAAAAAATACAAAATTAGTAGCAGACAGGCGGACAAAGCGTTCGAGCGACAAATCTGATACAGAAATGAGTCAGTACGCTTTGGAAGAAGTGTTGTAAATACTACATAGAAATGAGTACTCGATAACATTTCAAGCACTAGATTGAAACACCAATTACTTACCTCACTAAAAAAGAACAACTAAACGAAAACGAAGTAGAAAACGCAAAGAAGAAAAGAAAAGACCGCTAGTATTCATTTGATTAGTGTGTTAAACAAAGTTAATTAATAACATTTAAATCGAAAGCCATTTTGTTAAGATGTAAGTATATTATGCACGCATTTGCCACACATCGTTTACAATTCCTTTTAAATAAATTTTCAGGGCACGCGCCCAGGCTTCTGCAGAGGTCGATAAAGAAAACAAGGAGAATAAGGAGAAGGATTTGAAGCCTGCAGCTAGTAAAGTAAGCTCAACCTCAAATTCAACTCGAGGCAGAGAACGTGAACGTAGACGTCGTGGTTTGGCGTCATCAAGCAGCGACTCGAGCGGGAGGTAAACATCTTTTAGGGCAGCTGTATTTTTTTACCGGCAACTAATGTAAATTTTTTTCCCGCCATCTTGAAGCTCTTCAGACAGTAGCTCATCGCGTAGCAGTTCTGGTTCCGGATCGCGTTCTAGTTCGAGCAGCTCAAGCGATACATCTAGTTCGTCGTCCTCCTCTTCGAGTGAATCAGATCGCAGTGAAAAGAACCGTCGCCGTGGAGGCGGTGGTGCCAGCGGTGTTAAGAGTACGTCAAGATCACCACGGCGACCAACGAAGTCACCGCGACCAACCAGCAAGGCACGCAAGGACTCGGAACGTGAGCGCGAACGTGCACCACGTCGCACTCGTACACGATCTAAGGAACATAATAATATTAAACGTGATCGTTCACCAAGTCGTTCGCCACGTCGTCGTGCACGCAGTTCGGGTGATCGCAGCCCACCAGCGAAGCGTCGTGAGCGTACACGCTCACGAACCCGTTCACGTTCACCAACACCGAAGCCCATACGCATACACATTGGCCGTCTTTCCCGCAATGTGACCAAGGATCATATATTCGAAATATTTGGCCATTTCGGTGAGATAAAAAATGTTGAGTTCCCAACAGATCGCTTTCATCCCACATTTGGACGCGGCATTGCATACGTAGAGTATGCAACACCAGAAGAATGTGAGAATGCTATGAAGCATATGGATGGCGCACAGATCGATGGTCAGGAGATATCAGTTGCGCCTGTTCTGGTACCCAAAGTGAGACCACCAATGCGACGACCATCACCGGTAATGCGACGACCAGCAGGAGGTCGTTGGCGTTCCCCGCCACCGTTCAATCGGTTTAATAATCGTGGTGGTGGCCGTAGACGTGACATGTCACCATTGCCACGCCGTCGTTCACCAAGAAAGCGATCACGTTCGCCAATTCGTCGACGTAGACGCAGTAATAGCTCGGACAGTTCACGTTAAATAAAGGTATGGTTTTAATAAAGAGAGCCTAATTGTAAAACCCCATTAAAGGAAGATTATTACTTAATATAAATTGTAAAAACCTTATAAAAAGAGTTCGGTTTAGACACAATATAAACTGTAAAATCCCATTGAAACAGCATTTTCGAATAAAACAGAATAAAAATCTTCCGCACACAGAAGGTAAGAATTGTGTTTTTAATGCACCACGCACCACGATTGGATCTGTTAAACTAGTTGGCAGCACTCTTTAACAGTGGTTACATAATATTGATCAGCGCATTTGCGGTTTTCGCCGATTGCGTATTGGTTTGGGGGTCTCCAAAATATTTAAGAAAATGCTTCGTCGAACTGTGAGAATAATTACCGAAGCAACGAAACAGCGGGGGTTCGGGTTCAATGTAGTAAGTAGATAAACTCTTCTCCGACCTATCACTACAATTGCAGGCTTGTTGACTTCGTTGTTGTGTTGACTTCACAGCTGTTTCCATTGGCAACACAACGCGCCAATAGCACCTGTCAAAACGATGCGGCTCAAGTACCGGCGGATGATCCTTCAATGTTTCCAGGTGCTAAGGCGCCTTTTGTGTCGCAGCCCACATTAAGCATGCCTGAAGATATTGCGCCTATACCCATTTACCGGGTTATGGATCGTAATGGATACATTGCGGACAATGATCAAGATCCGCTCTTGAGTAAGGATATTGTAATTAAGATGTTCCGTGATATGGTGTTGCTAAACACCATGGATAAGATTTTATATGAGTCTCAGCGTCAGGGCCGCATATCATTCTATATGACGAATTTTGGCGAGGAAGCATCACACATTGGCAGTGCTGCTGCTTTAGATATGGAAGATCTGATCTATGGCCAATATCGTGAAGCGGGTGTTTTAGTCTGGCGTGGTTTCCGTGTCGATCAGTTTATTGATCAATGCTATGGCAATGATGATGACGTCGGACGGGGAAAACAGATGCCGGTGCATTATGGCTCCAAGGAACTAAATTTCGTAACTATTTCTAGTCCACTATGTATGTAGTGCATAATGTGAGTGCCTCCATCCCATTCTCAACCACTTCCCTCCATTCCAGCTACTCAGATGCCGCAAGCTGTGGGTGCCGCATATGCCATGAAGCGACGGCCGGGTAATAAGAATTGTGTGGTATGTTATTTCGGTGAGGGTGCCGCTTCGGAAGGCGATGCACATGCGGCGTTCAACTTTGCTGCGACGCTCGATTGTCCCGTCATATTCTTCTGGTACGTGTTTAATTATCGTTGCACTTCCAAAGCCAACCTAAGACAATTATTTACAGTCGTAACAATGGGTTTGCTATATCAACACCTTCGCATGAGCAGTACAATGGTGATGGCATTGCCATACGGGGACCAACCTATGGCATGGCCGCAATACGCGTGGATGGCACAGATGTCTTTGCTGTCTACAATGCCATGAAAGTCGCCCGGGATTATGTACTACGTGAAAATAAACCCATTGTTTTCGAAGCCATGGCTTATCGGTAGGAGGACTCCAATAAGTTGTGAATTTATGATTAGGTTTTTTCCTTCTTCTCTAAGCGTTGGCCATCACTCGACATCAGATGACAGCACGGCTTATCGCCAAGCGGAGGAAATCGAAATTTGGAACTCTGTTGAACATCCGATTTCAAAGTTTAAGAAATATATGGTTCGTAGGGGTTGGTTTGATGAGGCCCAGGAAAATGCATTCGTTAAGGATGTACGAAAGAAGATACTTAAACAAATCAATGTTTCCGAGAAGAAACTGAAGCCCAACTGGCGTGAAATGTTTGAAGGAGTTTATTCCGAAATGCCGGAACATCTAAAGGAGCAGATGGAGGAGCTGGATAAACATGTAAATACACACAAGGAACATTATCCCATAAAGAATTTCAAAGCGTAGAATAGTAAAAAATGGCTGTGCGACATTAACGAGAAGACTTAATCGAAAGTGCATTTATTAATTTTAAACTTTTTTCCTCGTTTTCGAAACTTTACAAATTGAGGCCGAGCGGTGTTGGGCATTGTTTTTTACGTCCAAATGTTTGTGATGTTTATACTATACATAACCGAAAGTTATTTTTTACAAATTTATTAGCGCGTTATACAATCAATCAATAAACAAAGATGAACAAATACGATCAATAATTATAATTGTTTTAATACGAGTGCGAAATTAGTTTTGCTATGCAGCAAACAGCAATTGTAGGCTTAAGTAACGAGTAACGAAAACGCTTTGCGCGATCGTGGAATGTTGGACGGTGGCTCAGTTGGTGCGCAGTTGATAGTCGCCATTCTGTGTGATGTAGCGTACCCAGGGCAAAGCCTGATAACCGCTCTTCTCGATGATCTTCAAATAGCGCACTTGTATGCCCGATGTGGTGAAGTAGGGTATCTCAAATCGCACTTGTATCGGTGGTTTGCCCTCGAGGTTTTCTTCGCTCTCCACACTGGGCAAACCGAAATGGGCGCGCATCAGATACTCCTTTCCACCGGGGAATGATTTAATTGTCCAAATAATCGCATTTTGTTCGGGCGCATATTTACAGCTGCCAATGGTGGTCTTAAACTTCGGTGAATCAGCATCCGCCGGTACAGGAATTACGATCTCAACATTGTTTGCTGTTGAGCGACGCTTGAATTGGGATTTCGCTTTGATCATATACTCCACACGAGAATGAGCGTGCCGCTCAATTACTGATTCGATCCAGATCAGTGGTTTTACCTGTTAAGAACAACATTGAATAAAATTTGCTAGAGTCGAGTTCCGATTCCAACTTACATGTGTATTCAGTCGATAGGACATTAGTTCAAATTCACCATCTGGCGGTATGAACGATATGGTGCGATCGTTTTCAAACCTGGACAATCGTACGCACTGATGAAACTTAACATCCTCAAGTTCGACAGACTTGGACTTGCCACGCCCAGTGCTTTCGAAGAGCACTTTGTCATTCAAACCCAAGCGCAATTCGGGCATACCCGACAGATAGACTCGCATCTTAATGGCACCGACAATTTCGCTACGCAAAACATTACCGTTGGCATTTGCCAACAGATTCACCGATTCGATGACATCCAAGAATACTTCATTTTTACGATATTTAATACCCTCTGAACGCCACGACACAGCATTTGTGACAGCGAGCGGTATGCGCGGTTGTAGTTCCAACTTGTGACCCTCCTGTGTGATGTACTCTTGCAGTATCTTCGAATCGGTGGTTTGCGGATAACCGAAGTCAATTAGCTCATCGAGCAATTCGTATATGATCACAAAGTTGTCACGTATAGACTCCTCCTCTAGCTCCTTGAAGTACTCCACGAATACCTGCGCGATTTTGTGCAGAAACACAAACACTAAAGCGATGTTCACATTCTTGTTGCGCGGTGTCGTCGATACGATGTATAAATTGTTTGTTTTTATATACGCAAACGTGGTGTCTGCTGTCTGCAGTATGGGCGTAATAAGGCCCTCCTCCTCGCGCTCCATTAGCAGTGGCATGAATTTATCGATGACCGCCATATCCATATTGTCGCCTCGATAGTTTCGTGATATTAAAACTTTTCCCTTTACATCGAGGACATAAATAGCGGAGGAGGACATTATGACTCAGTCCGTTGAACAAATAAAAATAATTTTTTTTTTCACTACGTCGAGATGTGCTTCGTTTTAGGACACAGTAAAATCTGAGCTGAATGTTTTTATATCTTTATTTTGCTATCATTACTCCACACGATTTTCGCCTACTTACGTCGACAGGTGCAAGTGTTGGCTAAGCGAGACTGCCACACTGACCGCGAACACAAATTAACTCGTATACATTTTACATATATGTACAATTTACAACACTACCACAAAAAGTTGGTCTAAAGCAAAGGAAGAAAAAAGGCAAATGTTACGAATTTTAATTAATGCAATTGATAACGAATTAATATTTGTTGGTTAGTGTAATTATTAAAGTAATTAGTTAATTTGTATCGTATTAGAATACCAAAAACAACAAAAGCGACCAACACCTCACTACCCATGGAGTCCATCGACATTGCCGAGTTGGAGAAAGCTGTATCGGCTTTTTATCAATACTCGTCGCAGGAGCAAGCCATAACACACACCTGGCTGATCAAAGCACAGACCAGTCCGCAAGCATGGCAATTCTCATGGCAAATGATGCAAATGGATAAGGTAAGGCACATACTAATAAAGGGTTTTATGTTCTTCCAAGAAAATAATTTAAAAAACGTCCTACACTTTTAGAGTCAAGAAGTGCAATTTTTCGGTGCTATTACCCTACATTCAAAGCTAATGAAACACTGGCATGAAGTGCCTGTTGAGAACCATGAAGAGCTAAAGCAAAAGATACTGGAAACAATAATACAATTCGCCAATGGACCAAAGATAGTGCTAAACCGACTCTGCATAGCGGTGAGTATTAATTGTAAACAACTGTGCGGTTGTCCAAATATTCGGTCTTAATTATCTGGCCAAATACATACAGGCATTTTGCCTCAATACCAATTACACAAATTTCCCCGGCGGAAGTTTCACTCTACTACAACAACATCAAATCAAATCAGATTTCTTCAGAGTTAAGAATGTCGCCTTGTCTTTGCTTACAGCTGAGCGCATTTGTCGTGCACATGCTGGAGGAGTGGCCGAACGCCATTGAAGACGTCATCAACACATTTCAGAATCAGCACTTACCCAATGTCAGCCATGAAATGCATTTGTGGATAATGCTTGAAGTACTGCAGGCCATACCAGAGGAGACGCTAGCCATCTACACGTCGGTCAAGCGAGTAACGTTGTGCGGGGAGGTGTCAAAGCGCACACCCATTGTTTTGCAGACAGCCGAAGAGTATTTGAAGCTACAACTGAAACGTCAGTGGAGCCATGACGGCGAATGTTTCAATAATTTGACACGTGCGGTTAAATGCATTTGCACTTGGGTGAAAACGCTGGGCTATTCAATTGAACATTGTGTCAGCATTTCCTCGGTGCTGTTGGAGACGGTGAACAAGTGCTACTGGCCATGCGTGCGTGATCCGGATGGCGATGGGTGTATGTCGGCAGATGAGAACGATCTGGCGGAGAATTGCTTGAAAACTTTGATCGCAATCATAATACAGCCCGATTGTCATAATTTTCCGAAGACAGCTTTTGTACTCATTAAAATGTTCTTAGACTCGCTATGTGATATCACGAAGATGGAATGGAAACGGGACAACAACAACGAGGATATTGTCGTCGTTATCTATACACTGTTTGTGTCGGCTGTCGAGCGGCATTCACAGCTTTTCTTAAGCGGCATCACTACAACGGATCCGGAACTATCAGCGCTTTATAGACGCATGGTGAACGAAATATTGCAGTGCACTGACAAGCCGGGCATTTATCCGGTGGAAGAGTCTTGCAGCAGCATGGCTATGGGCTTCTGGTATATGTTGCAGGACGAGGTTTTCGCTATGACAATTGAAGAAGAGAAACTCAAGTGCTGGGAGTGCATAAAACCGCTCTATGCTCATTTGACCAGTATACTTGTTCGCAAATCAGAACATCCTGATGAGAATTCGATTGATAAATGGAGCTCTGATGATTTGGAGAGTTTTCGCTGTTATAGACAGGATATATCTGATACATTTGTAAGAATTGAACTTAAAGTAAATTCCATCTTACTATATAATACTAACGTATGTCCGATTTACTTTCCATAGATGTATTGCTACGACGTTTTGCACGAATATATTTTGGATATTTTGGCTGCAATGTTGGATGAGGCTATTGCAGAATTGCAGAATCACCCGACACATTGGACAAAGTTGGAGGCCTGCATCTATTCGTTTCAGTCAGTGGCAGAGCAGTTTAACGGCGATGAGGCAAAGCAAATACCAAAGTTGATGCGTGTTTTAAATGAAATACCCTACGAGCGTCTGAATGAGAAATTGTTAGGCACAGCACTTGAAACGATTGGCTCCTATTGCGCTTGGCTCAAGGATAATCCCGCCTACATACCATCGGCAATACAGTTGTTGGTGCGCGGTTTGAACTCAACAATGTCGGCACAAGCGACGCTGGGCCTCAAAGAACTTTGCCGTGAGTGTCAACTGCAGTTGAAGCCTTACGCAGAGCCGCTCCTGAATGCGTGCCACGCGTCATTGGCAACCGGCCAAATGAAAAACTCGGACACGGTGCGTTTGATGTACAGCATTGGCAAACTGATGAGCCTACTGCCAGCGGAAAACATACCGCGTTATTTGGATATCATCGTCAGTCCTTGCTTCGAAGATCTACAAAACATTTCTCAAGCTAAAGCGGTAAATATGCGAAATATTGAGAGCGTGTTTCTATTATTCGATTTTCGCACGTACAGACGACACCAAATGCGCGCATACGCACAATATTTCGTCTAAATATGATCGCCACGCTGTTTTCTTCTTTGAATACGGACTTGGACGATGACGAGCAAATTCAGGACCTGCAGAATGTACAGCCCGTTTTGCTGGTGATGCAAAAAACAATGCCAATCTTTCGGCAAATTGCAGAGCTGTGGGTTGAGGATTTGGACGTGCTTGAGGTAAAGTAATTGAATTAATTTGATTCAGTTGCAATAAAAATTGTAAAATTTGTAGGCCGCCTGTGCTGCGCTCAAGCACGCCATCGTTAATCTGAAGGGTAGCTTTAAGCCGATGTTGCAGGACCTTTGCTATTTCATTGTCGCCATCTTTCAGACGCGTTGTTGCGCTCCAACATTGGACATCTCAAAGACGGTGCTTTGCTGAACTTTGGTTACTAATGAATACCGTTAATTTCTAATTTCATGGCTAATTTCAGGCAATAATAATCTTCTTCAAAGACGAGGATTGCGCAGCGCTCATGCAACAATTGATGATCGAATTCGTGTTGCACAGTTTTAAACTGTTCGAGGTGGCGGCGGAAGACAGCCTTTCGAATATCGCCGAGACTATTGAGATGTTTTATGGCTGCCTAACGCAAATTCTAAAAAAGATACCACAGTCGTTGAACCACAAATCGATCGCGTACGATAAGCTCGTTTTCTTTGCGCTCAAAGCGATGACGTTGCCCGAAAATGGGCCCATCCGAGCGAGCATCCAGTTTCTGTCACATTTCATAATGCAGTCGAGGAACTATCCACGCATGACAGAGGCCATACAGACGGCTGGCCAGGATATCTTAAGGACGGCATTGGTTTGTGTTGGATATGTCACGCCGCGTTCGCAAGTTGACAAATTTGCGGATGTTTTTTTGGCAATAAACAAAAAGTATCCCGCGGAAATGGCAGTTTGGCTGAGAACCGTCATCCGAACACCCAACTTCCCGACGCAACAGATAGGAGACGCCGATAAATCGAGATTCGTCGCGCTGGTCATCAAGTAAGAAAATTTAAAACATACATTTATTTTAATATTTCAATTTAATCTGTTATGATTTCTTTCTCCCAGAGAAAAAGTCAACAAACGCCTGTTGCAGCAACATCTGGCTGACTTCGCGACAAAGACCCGTGGTCTGAGTGATAATAAGTATCAATAAATTTTCGAATAGGTCAATGAAAAATTCTCATGGTCGCCAAAATGTTAGAAAACACTTATAAATAAACTCTACGTTTAGTTACTATTATTATTTTTTCTTGTTAAAGTAAAGTAATAGTAAATAGAATTAACGCTGTTCTCTAAGTAACCAAAATTTTAATTGTACATTTTATAGTAGTTTAAGGTAAAAATGTCGTTATTCGATATAAAAAAATATACCAACAAAGTGTGTAAATCTAATTTTAAAATGAAATAAATTATTTATGACTATAACAATTTCTCAACAAGTGCTCTACCTCGATTCTGGCGCTTTTGATCAAATTCGCAGGGGCGCTATATAACAGACCAATGCCAATTTCGTGGGCCACTGCGGTGTCATCATCGGAGAGAATGGCATCGTTCAGATGAGTTTTAAGAATGTTGAATTAAATTCTTCTAATTATAAAGAATATGTCACAACTACAAATTCACACAGAAGACATACTTTAATGCAGAGCAGCCAGACTTAAATTAAAGAAATTTATTTTTCGACAAATTAAGTCCCAAACAGTAAAAAAACCGACGCTAATATGCATCGAATCCTACGAAATTATCGCTTATGACCAAGGTAGACGCTACTATCCACCCGTATTCGTCACCTGGTCGAACCCGTACGCCAACGACGAGCAGACATTTTGATGGTAAACTAGTTTCGTAACACAAAATTGTGCGCCAAATTCCAAATTGTTCCTAAAATTTAGCGTCGAAATCTGCACACAGATATATAGATATATATATATATATAGATCTGCTATTAGGAGCTTTTATACTTTACTTTCTAACCGGTATTAGTTTTGCACAAATTACCGTAATTGTGTTGGAACCGTGTCGTTAACGCCGGAAAAAACATCTTCTACCTCGGCGAGATGGAGTTGCTGCGAAAATTACATGCAAAAAAAAAAAAGAAGAAAGTGGTTTAATGCGTATTGCCTTCAATAGGCGTGCCTACGTCCAACTCACCACGTTCCTGTGGTTTAATGACAGATTGATTAAATTTTCATAGTATATACAGTCAAATTTCGATTTGTCGTAAATCGGATATCCAACGCACGATCATTTTTTGAGAGCTTCCATAGGTGCCCAGGATCAACTGCACTGAATTACAATTCCTTTTGCCTTTTATCTTTATGAGATCTTTACAAAGCATTGCTTGCTAATTTTCTTTCAAAAAGTAGACGAAAATATATTATTCAAATACTTTATGATAATCAACAATTTTGTATTTAATTTTTTTTTTTTTCTTTCGAATACACAATACAGTACATTACCCTTAGTTGGTATTATTATTTTCTTCATTTAAGAAATTATAAATATATACATTGTATATACGTTATTTTCGTAACTTCAGCAACTTGGCAATTTGGGAGACCTCTATGCTCCTTTGTAAATGTTCTTTGCTGTATTATTATATTATTATTAATTTTTTTTTTTTTCAAATATATTTTTATTTATTAATAAGTTTTTTCCGATTTGATCGAAAACACAAAAATGTAAAAAATAAATTAAATAATAATTGCCTAAAAACAAAAAAATGATAACTGAAATAGGGTTAAGCTTTTTTGGCTTTAATTATTATTACTAAAAATGAAAAGAATAGTCATGTGAGAAAGCTATGCCGCGACTAAGGCAAAGCTTTGATACACTGCTCGCAGGGCTAGACAAGTAGGCTTCATCATAATTGGTTAGTATTATATGAGTAGACTTAGGAGAGTGTGTTATGAATGCCTATGCATGCTAACATAGTAGGAAATGTGGCTAATAGAAGGCATATGTTTTAAGCCAAAAATTGACGACAACAATGGTTTTTAGCTATACACGCTTTTTCCGTATGACAGAAGTGTAAATATCAGCATTAAAAGCAACTACATTCTTCAGCATTTTATCGATACATGTTATTTATTAGAATAAAGAATTTATTATTTTTTTTCAATTTCCCTTGAGGCGTTCTCATACCTTTGAATTTCTGTTTGGTAGAACTTTACAAGAAAGTGTACTCCAAGGCCATGCTGCTATTCGTTATTCGACTTTCAAAGAATACTTGAAACTTTCCAAATGTGCATAATTTCAACACATGTGTAATAAAAATGATATGATAATAGATTTATATTAAAACTATACATATTAATCTTTATACAAAACCAACTGATTAGACAGTGTTATTTACTCGGAACTTAGTAAATCGAAATATAAAAATAGTTATACTAAAATAAAGATAAATGAACAAATTTCCTGTCACTCAATTGACAATTGAAAAAATAAATAATTTCGTTTCTTCCTTATCTTTTTTTTCTTGTTAAGATGTTTACACATATTTACGCTGCGAATACACAAAAAAGCATTACAAATAGGTTTCTGCATACTATTTAGAGCAAACTCTTAACTCACTCTTTAACGCATATATGCATATCTTGTCTCAGATGTATCTACTACTCATATGTATATCAAAATAGTAGCTTTTTTCTTAATTTAATAGATAATTAAGACTTGTCCAAAATTCTCAAACGCCTTCTTCAATTTGGTTCGCACTCGTTTCGCGTCTCACTGTACCATACAAAACACTCATAATTACTATAGTAATAAGCAATACAATACAAAAATTACTTTAACTTAGATCGTAACGCCTCACTTTACTTTGTGAGTGGTGACTCTTTTCACTGCAAAAGAAGAAAATGCGCATTAGTCAAATTGACAATTACTTTTAAATTATTAGCGTAAACGCATGCAAAAAGCATTTTTGTGCCAGGAAGTGCTCAGTTGTGGACTGCCTCAAAAATTTGTATCCAAAATGCATGCGTTCCTAATTAGCGAAGTAAAATTTTTTTTATTTATTATTTTTTTTTTAATGTCAGACCAACGATTCATGTTGTTTTGGGCATTAAAACAATGTGTCGAGCTGTGGTTGTTGTTTTTGTTGTGGTGTTGTTTGAAGTACTTTGTTATTCCTGCTTATTGTTGTTGCTTGTTTCATCACAGCAAATAACTTTAGGAATGTTCTGAAATATTACTCTAGCAAAAGTATCAATTCGTAGGCTGTTTAGAGTATTCATAAGGGTTTAAAAGTATTCAAATTAAAAAAAAACTTTAAATTGGTTGGTTGGTGAAATCTGCAGAATTGTCCTAAATAAGGATCATCAATAACAAAAAAAAATCGTGTGTAAAATAAAAAATTTCCAAAAATATTAAAAAATAAAAACAAAAAGAAAAGAAAAAAACAAAAAGTATCACTTAATTTTAAAAAATAAATAAAATAAAAAAATTAATTTTAAAAACAAATATTTTTTACATAAAAAAATAAATGTTTTTTTTTTTAGTTTACGTCTTTTATTGTCCTTGCACTACGAAATTGACCCACTTACAGACTCTGCTTCGAGCTCAGAAAGAAGAAGAAAGAAAGGCTTTAAGAAAGTGTCATAATTTGTAGTGCCACTTTCGGAGTGCGGGGATTAGAATTATAAGACCCAAAACAGAGCGAAGAACTACTTGATCTTAAAAGCGGTCTAAATTGTCATTCGATTATGATTACTCCTTATATTAATAAGGAGTAAATGCTATTTATTATTATATATTATTTATGGTTTAAACTGTCACCGTCATATCGTCAGGTCAAACGTCTTGCAACACCATAACTTAAAGTGTCCGCGATTTTGTAGCAGCCTTACTACATATTTTTTATGCGAACATTTCGAGTTTTGAGCCGCATAAGGGAAATTTGAATTTAATTCATTAATTTAAAGAAATCTGCAGCTGAGGCTTGTACAATCAAAAGTTGTCTTGAGCGGTTTAAAAAAAGTTTAGGAATGGCGAATTTGACGTTGGACTGCCTTTTGAGGAGTTACATTTAAGCCGCTCATACGTCTGCACACAGAGCGACTTTTCGCGAGTGCACCGAAGTGGATGGAGTGCCTTACAAAGAGTTTAATGTTTCGCTAGGCAATTCATACTCGTCTATCAATCAAACAAAATTCAGATTAAAAAATGTATTTTGTTGTGTATGATTTTGTGCGCTTTTATGAAATAAATTACTCTTTATCATACAATATATTTATTCTTCATATAATAATAATTCTTGCCTTTATAATTAATTAAAATTGTAATATTCATTGCAAAATAACGTATTAGTTTGTAGATTTAGATTTAAATAAAAAACCCAAGCCAACACAACAGGCTTCATCCGAGAACTCTGCTCTCACCCAACTTAATCGCACAGACTAAAAGACTAAAAAGACTTGAAAAAAAAGCACACAAACTTGTTTTTCTCTTGTTTCCGTTGCTTTTCACTTTGCTTTACGAGCAGTTATTAAACAATTGCATAGAACTCGCGACACTAACAGCCGCTGCAGTTCAAATAAACATTTAAAAAATATACATTTTGTGGTCCTTAACTACAAAATTGTTTCGTGTAATTGTGTGCGTGTTTTAAAATAAACTCCCGTTGTTTTTGATCGTGTTTCATTAAGAGCAAATCGCTTAAAAATCGCATCCCAATAAATTAAACGCCTGCGTTCGTTCACTTCCTCTCACATTGTCTGTTTGTCTATGAATCATAGTGTCCCGGTAACGTGTGACCGGGGCTATTCTAGGCCGCTGATCGGACACTATTCGTTCAGCATTTGTTCACATCGGGCGGCGTTCGTAGATACTCGTCGGGTCGCTTGTGCTCAATGAGGGCGCGCACGGTGCCGCTGTCCGATGGCAAGTCGGATTTTCGCCGCAGCAGCGGCTTCTCCTTATTGCGTTCGCCGCGTATCTGAGAAGGGAAGCATGGTACAAGCAGGCCAAATATAACAATAGTAGCAGTAACGATATCAGTAACAGTAACACTAACACAGATACTGGCGATTTGATTGGATTAGTAATTGTGATAAGTTGCAGTGGTGCGCGTTTAATGCCAAAATAATGAGTGGCCATTTAAATTATGTGCTCATACAAACAACTATTATTACAAATTAAGTGTGACACCGTGACAGAGGCATGTATGTGTTTGGTTAGATACTTTTGCAGTCAGCCACTGTTACACAAAAACAGATGCTTTTCACAAACCATAAAATTTATATTAGTTGAAAAAATAAGCAAATTATTAATACATCTAAAAATATATACACCAATATATTGTCTACATACACAAACACCAATAAATAAATAAAATATTTCCAGCAAACCACTTTCGGAGTTCAACTGTAATTGTAATTGCTGCGCTCAAGCACGCCATCGTTAATCTGAAGGGTAGCTTTAAGCCGATGTTGCAGGACCTTTGCTATTTCATTGTCGCCATCTTTCAGACGCGTTGTTGCGCTCCAACATTGGACATCTCAAAGACGGTGCTTTGCTGAACTTTGGTTACTAATGAATACCGTTAATTTCTAATTTCATGGCTAATTTCAGGCAATAATAATCTTCTTCAAAGACGAGGATTGCGCAGCGCTCATGCAACAATTGATGATCGAATTCGTGTTGCACAGTTTTAAACTGTTCGAGGTGGCGGCGGAAGACAGCCTTTCGAATATCGCCGAGACTATTGAGATGTTTTATGGCTGCCTAACGCAAATTCTAAAAAAGATACCACAGTCGTTGAACCACAAATCGATCGCGTACGATAAGCTCGTTTTCTTTGCGCTCAAAGCGATGACGTTGCCCGAAAATGGGCCCATCCGAGCGAGCATCCAGTTTCTGTCACATTTCATAATGCAGTCGAGGAACTATCCACGCATGACAGAGGCCATACAGACGGCTGGCCAGGATATCTTAAGGACGGCATTGGTTTGTGTTGGATATGTCACGCCGCGTTCGCAAGTTGACAAATTTGCGGATGTTTTTTTGGCAATAAACAAAAAGTATCCCGCGGAAATGGCAGTTTGGCTGAGAACCGTCATCCGAACACCCAACTTCCCGACGCAACAGATAGGAGACGCCGATAAATCGAGATTCGTCGCGCTGGTCATCAAGTAAGAAAATTTAAAACATACATTTATTTTAATATTTCAATTTAATCTGTTATGATTTCTTTCTCCCAGAGAAAAAGTCAACAAACGCCTGTTGCAGCAACATCTGGCTGACTTCGCGACAAAGACCCGTGGTCTGAGTGATAATAAGTATCAATAAATTTTCGAATAGGTCAATGAAAAATTCTCATGGTCGCCAAAATGTTAGAAAACACTTATAAATAAACTCTACGTTTAGTTACTATTATTATTTTTTCTTGTTAAAGTAAAGTAATAGTAAATAGAATTAACGCTGTTCTCTAAGTAACCAAAATTTTAATTGTACATTTTATAGTAGTTTAAGGTAAAAATGTCGTTATTCGATATAAAAAAATATACCAACAAAGTGTGTAAATCTAATTTTAAAATGAAATAAATTATTTATGACTATAACAATTTCTCAACAAGTGCTCTACCTCGATTCTGGCGCTTTTGATCAAATTCGCAGGGGCGCTATATAACAGACCAATGCCAATTTCGTGGGCCACTGCGGTGTCATCATCGGAGAGAATGGCATCGTTCAGATGAGTTTTAAGAATGTTGAATTAAATTCTTCTAATTATAAAGAATATGTCACAACTACAAATTCACACAGAAGACATACTTTAATGCAGAGCAGCCAGACTTAAATTAAAGAAATTTATTTTTCGACAAATTAAGTCCCAAACAGTAAAAAAACCGACGCTAATATGCATCGAATCCTACGAAATTATCGCTTATGACCAAGGTAGACGCTACTATCCACCCGTATTCGTCACCTGGTCGAACCCGTACGCCAACGACGAGCAGACATTTTGATGGTAAACTAGTTTCGTAACACAAAATTGTGCGCCAAATTCCAAATTGTTCCTAAAATTTAGCGTCGAAATCTGCACACAGATATATAGATATATATATATATATAGATCTGCTATTAGGAGCTTTTATACTTTACTTTCTAACCGGTATTAGTTTTGCACAAATTACCGTAATTGTGTTGGAACCGTGTCGTTAACGCCGGAAAAAACATCTTCTACCTCGGCGAGATGGAGTTGCTGCGAAAATTACATGCAAAAAAAAAAAAGAAGAAAGTGGTTTAATGCGTATTGCCTTCAATAGGCGTGCCTACGTCCAACTCACCACGTTCCTGTGGTTTAATGACAGATTGATTAAATTTTCATAGTATATACAGTCAAATTTCGATTTGTCGTAAATCGGATATCCAACGCACGATCATTTTTTGAGAGCTTCCATAGGTGCCCAGGATCAACTGCACTGAATTACAATTCCTTTTGCCTTTTATCTTTATGAGATCTTTACAAAGCATTGCTTGCTAATTTTCTTTCAAAAAGTAGACGAAAATATATTATTCAAATACTTTATGATAATCAACAATTTTGTATTTAATTTTTTTTTTTTTCTTTCGAATACACAATACAGTACATTACCCTTAGTTGGTATTATTATTTTCTTCATTTAAGAAATTATAAATATATACATTGTATATACGTTATTTTCGTAACTTCAGCAACTTGGCAATTTGGGAGACCTCTATGCTCCTTTGTAAATGTTCTTTGCTGTATTATTATATTATTATTAATTTTTTTTTTTTTCAAATATATTTTTATTTATTAATAAGTTTTTTCCGATTTGATCGAAAACACAAAAATGTAAAAAATAAATTAAATAATAATTGCCTAAAAACAAAAAAATGATAACTGAAATAGGGTTAAGCTTTTTTGGCTTTAATTATTATTACTAAAAATGAAAAGAATAGTCATGTGAGAAAGCTATGCCGCGACTAAGGCAAAGCTTTGATACACTGCTCGCAGGGCTAGACAAGTAGGCTTCATCATAATTGGTTAGTATTATATGAGTAGACTTAGGAGAGTGTGTTATGAATGCCTATGCATGCTAACATAGTAGGAAATGTGGCTAATAGAAGGCATATGTTTTAAGCCAAAAATTGACGACAACAATGGTTTTTAGCTATACACGCTTTTTCCGTATGACAGAAGTGTAAATATCAGCATTAAAAGCAACTACATTCTTCAGCATTTTATCGATACATGTTATTTATTAGAATAAAGAATTTATTATTTTTTTTCAATTTCCCTTGAGGCGTTCTCATACCTTTGAATTTCTGTTTGGTAGAACTTTACAAGAAAGTGTACTCCAAGGCCATGCTGCTATTCGTTATTCGACTTTCAAAGAATACTTGAAACTTTCCAAATGTGCATAATTTCAACACATGTGTAATAAAAATGATATGATAATAGATTTATATTAAAACTATACATATTAATCTTTATACAAAACCAACTGATTAGACAGTGTTATTTACTCGGAACTTAGTAAATCGAAATATAAAAATAGTTATACTAAAATAAAGATAAATGAACAAATTTCCTGTCACTCAATTGACAATTGAAAAAATAAATAATTTCGTTTCTTCCTTATCTTTTTTTTCTTGTTAAGATGTTTACACATATTTACGCTGCGAATACACAAAAAAGCATTACAAATAGGTTTCTGCATACTATTTAGAGCAAACTCTTAACTCACTCTTTAACGCATATATGCATATCTTGTCTCAGATGTATCTACTACTCATATGTATATCAAAATAGTAGCTTTTTTCTTAATTTAATAGATAATTAAGACTTGTCCAAAATTCTCAAACGCCTTCTTCAATTTGGTTCGCACTCGTTTCGCGTCTCACTGTACCATACAAAACACTCATAATTACTATAGTAATAAGCAATACAATACAAAAATTACTTTAACTTAGATCGTAACGCCTCACTTTACTTTGTGAGTGGTGACTCTTTTCACTGCAAAAGAAGAAAATGCGCATTAGTCAAATTGACAATTACTTTTAAATTATTAGCGTAAACGCATGCAAAAAGCATTTTTGTGCCAGGAAGTGCTCAGTTGTGGACTGCCTCAAAAATTTGTATCCAAAATGCATGCGTTCCTAATTAGCGAAGTAAAATTTTTTTTATTTATAATTTTTTTTTTAATGTCAGACCAATGATTCATGTTGTTTTGGGCATTAAAACAATGTGTCGAGCTGTGGTTGTTGTTTTTGTTGTGGTGTTGTTTGAAGTACTTTGTTATTCCTGCTTATTGTTGTTGCTTGTTTCATCACAGCAAATAACTTTAGGAATGTTCTGAAATATTACTCTAGCAAAAGTATCAATTCGTAGGCTGTTTAGAGTATTCATAAGGGTTTAAAAGTATTCAAATTAAAAAAAAACTTTAAATTGGTTGGTTGGTGAAATCTGCAGAATTGTCCTAAATAAGGATCATCAATAACAAAAAAAAATCGTGTGTAAAATAAAAAATTTCCAAAAATATTAAAAAATAAAAACAAAAAGAAAAGAAAAAAACAAAAAGTATCACTTAATTTTAAAAAATAAATAAAATAAAAAAATTAATTTTAAAAACAAATATTTTTTACATAAAAAAATAAATGTTTTTTTTTTTAGTTTACGTCTTTTATTGTCCTTGCACTACGAAATTGACCCACTTACAGACTCTGCTTCGAGCTCAGAAAGAAGAAGAAAGAAAGGCTTTAAGAAAGTGTCATAATTTGTAGTGCCACTTTCGGAGTGCGGGGATTAGAATTATAAGACCCAAAACAGAGCGAAGAACTACTTGATCTTAAAAGCGGTCTAAATTGTCATTCGATTATGATTACTCCTTATATTAATAAGGAGTAAATGCTATTTATTATTATATATTATTTATGGTTTAAACTGTCACCGTCATATCGTCAGGTCAAACGTCTTGCAACACCATAACTTAAAGTGTCCGCGATTTTGTAGCAGCCTTACTACATATTTTTTATGCGAACATTTCGAGTTTTGAGCCGCATAAGGGAAATTTGAATTTAATTCATTAATTTAAAGAAATCTGCAGCTGAGGCTTGTACAATCAAAAGTTGTCTTGAGCGGTTTAAAAAAAGTTTAGGAATGGCGAATTTGACGTTGGACTGCCTTTTGAGGAGTTACATTTAAGCCGCTCATACGTCTGCACACAGAGCGACTTTTCGCGAGTGCACCGAAGTGGATGGAGTGCCTTACAAAGAGTTTAATGTTTCGCTAGGCAATTCATACTCGTCTATCAATCAAACAAAATTCAGATTAAAAAATGTATTTTGTTGTGTATGATTTTGTGCGCTTTTATGAAATAAACTACTCTTTATCATACAATATATTTATTCTTCATATAATAATAATTCTTGCCTTTATAATTAATTAAAATTGTAATATTCATTGCAAAATAACGTATTAGTTTGTAGATTTAGATTTAAATAAAAAACCCAAGCCAACACAACAGGCTTCATCCGAGAACTCTGCTCTCACCCAACTTAATCGCACAGACTAAAAGACTAAAAAGACTTGAAAAAAAAGCACACAAACTTGTTTTTCTCTTGTTTCCGTTGCTTTTCACTTTGCTTTACGAGCAGTTATTAAACAATTGCATAGAACTCGCGACACTAACAGCCGCTGCAGTTCAAATAAACATTTAAAAAATATACATTTTGTGGTCCTTAACTACAAAATTGTTTCGTGTAATTGTGTGCGTGTTTTAAAATAAACTCCCGTTGTTTTTGATCGTGTTTCATTAAGAGCAAATCGCTTAAAAATCGCATCCCAATAAATTAAACGCCTGCGTTCGTTCACTTCCTCTCACATTGTCTGTTTGTCTATGAATCATAGTGTCCCGGTAACGTGTGACCGGGGCTATTCTAGGCCGCTGATCGGACACTATTCGTTCAGCATTTGTTCACATCGGGCGGCGTTCGTAGATACTCGTCGGGTCGCTTGTGCTCAATGAGGGCGCGCACGGTGCCGCTGTCCGATGGCAAGTCGGATTTTCGCCGCAGCAGCGGCTTCTCCTTATTGCGTTCGCCGCGTATCTGAGAAGGGAAGCATGGTACAAGCAGGCCAAATATAACAATAGTAGCAGTAACGATATCAGTAACAGTAACACTAACACAGATACTGGCGATTTGATTGGATTAGTAATTGTGATAAGTTGCAGTGGTGCGCGTTTAATGCCAAAATAATGAGTGGCCATTTAAATTATGTGCTCATACAAACAACTATTATTACAAATTAAGTGTGACACCGTGACAGAGGCATGTATGTGTTTGGTTAGATACTTTTGCAGTCAGCCACTGTTACACAAAAACAGATGCTTTTCACAAACCATAAAATTTATATTAGTTGAAAAAATAAGCAAATTATTAATACATCTAAAAATATATACACCAATATATTGTCTACATACACAAACACCAATAAATAAATAAAATATTTCCAGCAAACCACTTTCGGAGTTCAACTGTAATTGAGTGCGGTTTTCGGTGTGACCCAAAATCCATTAAATATGATTTAAGAAAAAATGCGCAAAAATTACGCACACTAGTCATAAAAGTTAGCAAATTGAATTCGAGTACGATTCCCAATACTCGACGAGAAATACTTTACGAGTTTTACATCATAAACTCTTTTTTGTAGGAGCTCAGTAATAAACGAAATCCTCCGAAATGAGAGTTTTAAACGTAAACTTATCTAAAACAGTAGCATGGTTTGCTGGGTTATTAAAATTGACAAGTGCGTGTATAAAGTATAAAGACATTAAACCACCCGAGATGTTCTTAGATTAACAAATTTGACTATGGTTAATGAATAAAAATATGTTTGTTTTTATTGATGACAAAGCATAATGACACATGAACATTTTCGAAATTTTATATTCGACGATATGTGATTGGGTTATTATTAAACATTTATTTTCTATTTGTTGACTTGATCGCTTAGTTGCAAGGCGTTACAAGTTGTTGTCTCACCTCTCTCGATTGTTGATCCTGCAATTGTTTTTGTATTATCGTCTGCTGTTGTTGCTGTAGTTGTTTAGATTCTTCTTCGAATTTGTCATATGTTAAGTTACAATTGTCATTGTATTGATCGAATTCATTTTGACTACTGGAGATGCTCAGATTATCCATTTGACCAGCAACTTTGAACCACTCTGGATTGTTTTTGGCCAAATTCTCCACTTGTTGCCAAAGTTCTTCACGCTGTGAGAGTTTCTCATGCTCTCTAAATTTATTTATTTAGGGATTAGTTAATTTTTTTTTATTACTTATTGTATGTTAAGCGTTTTACTAGGGCGGATCAATAGGTCGATGACTTGTAACTTCAACTATAAAACTACTCCAATTTACTTTTATTTAACGAGTTAATCTCGCTCTTCAGATTTTTCAGCCGCTTTGCGCTCTGTCTACTGCTGCGACTTTCTTGTTAATCTTCCCGTGTTTGACTTTTTTTTCATTCGAATATTTGAACATTGAACATGAAAAGAGACCATAAACATATGGAAAAATGATTTAAATTTTCTATGATTCATTGTGGATGAAGAACGGATATGAAGGAATTCCTTTTTATACAATTTAAATACAATTTTGTTTCCCAACTTGAAAGAATAGTGCGGCAAAATTAATCATCATCAATTAACAATTGATGGTTTCGGTAAACCTGTTCTTCTACTGTTTTATTCACTATAGTATAGAAGTCATTGCGCTATTGATCTGCCCTCGTAACATTGTTTTACTTACAGTTGCTTCTCCTGTTTGTAATTTTTACTGCACTCGTCGAACAAGCGTTGATTCATTTCCATAAATAACTTTAGCGCATTGTAAATGAGACCGTGTATTGTTTTGTTCCAGTGCGTTTTCGAATTTCGATTAAGTGCGGGAAACATGATCGGTAATATGACCTGCGAGTTGTCCGCGATCAGCGACATTATGTACTCATTGTTCCAATAGTAGAGCGCACGCTCAGCCACTTGGAAGTGCGGCGATGATACGCATTTGGCGATTTGTCGAAACAGCGGCACCATCACTTTCTGAAACTCAGCCGGTTCAATGACATCGAGTAGTTCTTCCAATTCATTCAAAAACATCACCTCCTTGGGACTATGCGTCTTTGGCCAAAATTTCAAGAGGCTCCTGCAAAAACAGTATAATGCAAATTAATAACTTTGAATTGAGCTACTTTGATTTGTAGCCTACTTTATGACGGGCTCAGACAAGCTCGGATCCTTTTCCAAAAACTGTACAACACAGTAGGTCAATTGCGGATGATAAACCGAGAGACTTTTGGCTTTATGCAACGGCAACAGCACTTTAAGTAAAAATTGTTTGTGCTCCTCTTTGAGCGGCAATGCGAAACCATTTATAATACTACCCAGGATCTCCAGAAGTTCTGCAATGCCATTATGATGTTCCGTTTCATAGATAAATCTGTCAAGGGAGAACGAATATTATACAAATACAAGTTATCGGATTATCGTATGGTGCTAATTGTGTTTAGTCTATATATATAAAAATTACCTATAAAATACGTTATTGATTTGTTTCCTAATAAATGCCCTCAAGCCCAAAAACTTTCCATAGATGCGATGCAGCACAGTCTTAAGAAAATCACGTTCACGTGGATCCTCCGAATCGAATAAATCCAACAACTGCAGTACAAACTGATGATCGATATAGCGTTTGGCAATATTTGGTTGAAAATCGGGTGATTCCAAGAAGCGTAAAAACAGCTCGTACACAAATTGAAGATGCGGCCACGATGACTC
The DNA here is from genome assembly GCA_035041755.1 of Cacoxenus indagator. Taxonomy (NCBI): domain Eukaryota; kingdom Metazoa; phylum Arthropoda; class Insecta; order Diptera; family Drosophilidae; genus Cacoxenus; species Cacoxenus indagator. The sequence goes on from JAWNKX010000242.1 coordinate 3,140,968, forward strand.
TAATGTGGGTTCATCTTCTTCAGGATCGAATTCAGCACCGTTGGGATTAGATGACGGTGGCAATGTGCGAAACAAATTCACAGCAAACTGGAAAGCAGGACAAATATTTCAAATAATACTAATTCATAGCTTTGCTAAAATGATTACATACCATATTAATTGCCTCTGGATAGATGATCTCTGTAATGACGCCATTTTGATTCGACAGAAATTCGACCATTTCATGTAACGCAGCGCGTTTAACCTCCTTCCATTTTAGGTCGCTTAATGGCTCGGAAAAATCGAATAGTGTACAACATTGCCTTAATTTTTGTATGAAAAGCTCTTCACGCTCGTTTGCAGGAGTTTCTAAATGAGAAAATGAAACAAGTGAATTAGAATAATACCTTTATGTCTCTAACGTTGTCTAGAGCTATGGAAGAACTATAAAAATAATACTGAACCGAAAAATGAAACTAAATTACATTATTGCAAAAATATAGAAAATTTGTGTTGTAGTATTTGGAATATTTGACGACAGTATATATACTACTATAACAGTTGGCTGGTTATTTGGTTATTTTCTTAGGACTGTTTCAATACGTCTTTTAATACGTCGCAACACCTTTAACTCATGTTATTTGCACTATAGCCAGCCACTTATTCTCTCTGTCTATTATTGAGCACAAAAGTGATATAATTTCCTATTTTGGCATCTTATCAATTATACAGCTAGCTAATTGACCATTATGTCTATCAAATTGAGTGTTAAGCGAAATTCTGTCGTAGTACAATGACTTGAACTACAATAATTTGAATAGAAAGGTGAGCTGAATGAAGTAAAATATCACTTGGTTTGGCCCACATCATATCGGAAATACAGTTCAGAAGTCGTTTCTAACAGCAATGGCGTCTTAATTCTGTAACCAACACAATGCTTCAAACATTTCAAACATTCAAGGAAGAATACCTCGGAAGAATCCTCGTTTGCGTTGATTACAGTAAGTATATCGTCTAACATGATTCTTGTCGGCCGTAGCATTGAAGATGTGTGTGTGTGTACCTTCACACAGATATTCTATTGATATAAGAGTTGTGTGGCGAAGGCAATGAAAGACATTAAGAACGGGGGCAAAACGTAGTGAAGCGTGAATATTATACGAAACATTTTTGTGCTAAAAATAATAAATAATGACAATGAATGAATGGGTGATTATGATTTATACGAGTATGTGCTGTAAAATCGGTGCACTCAATATCGTCAAAGCGACTAAAATAGAATTTTTTGCATATTTACGTCTTTCAAAAAGCTCTTTAAACATTTTTAGTTGTTTTAAACATATTTTAAAAGCTAAATTGACACAAGCAAGGACATAACAATGCACTCCTTGCTTAATCAAATCAAAAACTTATTTTTCTTTGTACGCGTTTGTGTTTGTGCGCCTGCCAATGGCAGACTTTTAATTAAATCAAAGAAAGATAAATTAATGTAATTACAACAACAACAAGAACAAAAACAATCACAAGAGTGCTTTCTTTCAATAAACAACGAAAATGTTGCGAGCTGCGCTGAACAGCATGCACAGTGGTGAAAACTGAAAAAGAAAACCAACAAAATGCGACAACACCAACAACCGAAATAGTATGACAAACACAAACAAAATAAAATAATCAAAAAAGGGATGACCATTAAAAATGTTTCAATGAAATGGCCACCTCGCAATAACGGCAAAGCGACTGCCGCCGTTGAGACCGAAGATGGCGCATGGAACATGTTGCGATCACGTGCACGCCCAGGACTGCCAGTGATTTGTTGCAGCGTCTGTGGTGAGAGTACAACACTGTTGCTATTCGGTCCATTAAGATTATTGGTACCAAACATGCCGCCGGCACCACCACCGCCATTTTCATCGCTATTCTGGAAATGAAGCGCTGATTTGATGCCAATCGATGAATTCAGTTGCTCATTATTATTCGTAAGATTTGTGATGCCATTTCGATTGCCAATGCCCAACGAGATACTAATGCCGCCAACCAAATTCTGTGCTACGGAACTTTGTTGAAGAACGCTGCTTGTTGTTACTCCTAATGATGAGGATGATGATGATGCTGTTGATGTTGCTGATGATGCTAATGTTGCGGGTGCTGGTGTTGATGATCCATTACCATTACCCGATGACGCAACATTGTTCGCAGTCGTTGCTGTTGTCGCTGCTCCCGCTGCTGCAGCTGCTGCCGCGGCTGCGCTGTTGCCGACACTTTTGGTTGCATTGAGTATATTCTTGATTGCTGCGGCGGCGCTCACCGTCGATGACTATCGATTGAGGAAAAAACGTAAAAAAATTACCAAGAGACGAGACAATGATGACAATGGTGTTAACGACGTTATTGTTGATTCGTGGTTTGTTGGCCGTTGTTGATGTTAGAGTGAGAAAGATGCGAGAAAGCATGTTTTTATCGGATCAATGAAATGAAAAGCAGAAAAAGTAGTATCCATCATTATGCTTGTGCTAAACGATTTATAAAGAGTACTCTATGTATGCATTTATATGAGATTGAGTTTGTGTTGCCTTTCTCTGTCTTGGATAAAAAGTGTTGTAAATGTAATAATGTGGATTGGTTGTTATTGTTGAAGAAGAAGTAAGAATTTTAAATTTCACTACTTATGAAGGAATAACAAGACGAACAAGAAGAACTAGAAGAAGAAAAACCAATCATCTCAAACCTTATTATTAGCGGCGCTGAGCGATGATGCAGCCGAGGCTGTTGCTGATGCGGCAGCATTGGACAGTAGGGTGGTGGCCGATGTTGCAGCCGAGAAGTGCTGTGCCAATGTGGAAACTAGCGATGTAGTTGAATTGCCAGTACCACTGGCACTACCAGCTGCACTACCGGTAATTGAACTGTTGTGTTGGAATGGTGCTGTGTTATTGGTGACGTTAATATTTGTACTCATATTTGTCGTCGGCGGATTAAGAGTAGTTATGCTTGATTGTTGTTGTATTTGTTGTTGTTGTGCCTGATGTAACGAGAAGGATGAGGATGTTGATGACGTCGACGATGAACAATTGGAATTCGAGCCGTACGGCGAGCTTGAGGCGATTAACGCTGCCGCCGCTGAGTGATTACCGGCACCACCGCCGCCACCACCACTCATTGATGAGGAACAAGTTGAGTTCGATGAGTTTGGTGCCACTGATGCAACCGATGCGGATGCCAATGACGATGTGGATGAATTCGACGATGTGGACGATGACGATGGCGATGATGAGGAAGTCGCATTGCCTTCGGTCAATTGAGTCGGCAACATTGGCATTATTTTATATTCGAATTTCGCTTTAAGCTCTTCAATGTTGTTGCCAAATTTGAAACGCACACCCGGGTGAGATTTCGTGCCACACACGGCCGGCAAATGTGGCAAGTTACCGACGTCGTCGTCGTCGTTGTCGTCGATGTTGTTGCCTGTGTTAGTGGTTAGTTGGTCGAGACCGCTATGAAATGATGGGGATTTCGGTATACCTAAACCATGGTAACCAGCAATGGATGGCGGCGGTTGTTGTTGTTTTTGTTGAATTGACGATGACAAACTTTTTATTTGTTGTTTGGCGTTGTTATTAAATTTTTGTTGTTGTTGATTTTGGTTGTTCAGGTAATATCGACAGTTATTATCCGATTTTATTACTGACGCTTCCAAATTGTTGACGTCGTTTTGTTCAAGGTTTTGTTGTTTATGTGATTCTGGTTGTTGTTGTTGTAATTGTTGCTGTTGTTGTTGTTGTTGGTCTTTCAAAACGGGTACATTGCCCGACATTAACATAGCACCGATTACCATTTCATTAGCAACCGCGTTTCGTTTTTCGTAGAAGATATACAATTAAGCATGTCCTCCTCTCTACATAAACAATTTTTTGATACGGAGCGCGTTTTAATCGTAATGTCTAGCTATTTATATACATATATCCACTACACTCAATGATTATCAATTGCGAAAATGTTTTTAGTTTGATATGTATTCTTTGCATAAAGTTATTTCAAGGATCTTATTTTCACATTCTGATTGGAAATGTTTTTTTTCTGCTAGTAAAGAAGCAGTATCTAAATATGAAATAAGCATAGCACAAGGAGAATGTTGTATTATTGAATGATCACCGTTTTGAAAATGTCCTATTGTAGGATATGAAAATGGGTTGATTGCTGGACATTGTTGAGTTTGGTAGGGAAACGAGCGAGTCATAAGATTTTTTAGGTCACCCCTCGTTTCGAAGTTCTTTATAAGACTTTTCATGCAATAATATACGACATATGTGATTTTTGGTTTTCCTCTTTTTTTTATTTTTAGATATGGTGCAATAAATTAGGCCAGTTTGAAGACTCTTGTTGCAAGTACTCTTGATCAAAGTCAGAAATACAACTGAAATCAGAATCGATTTAAAAGTGATTTCTAGGAGCACTAAAAATGCCTTTAGGAATTTATGAGACATATTCTGATAAATCTTTTATGAGTAATCTTACCGGGTTTTATACTCTTCACATTCTTCACTTAAAAACTCATTAAAAGAAAGTGAAGGAGCCTCATAAATATATTCTTGATCAGATCAACGAGGCAGACTGATACAGCCTTAAATGTCTGCCAAGCTGTATGTAGACAAACTTGACGAAATATCAATACTCTAGATTTATTGGCTCATATAGCAACCCCCATTTGAGTTTTTTTTTGTTTCGTTTCAGGAAAATTTAGTTTGTCACATTCGATAATGTACAAATATGCTAACGATGAAAACTTTGTATTTATATGCTTATAAGATTCACGTTTACGAGTATTCCACAAACTGTTTGTTGAGAAAAGATAAAACGCACTTGTCCGTATAAGCACACATTACATTTATAATAATAGTAATCAAAAAAATTGATTAGGAACTGAAATGACTTTTAATTTAGCTAGGTAGTTTTTAATGAAAAAAACTGTATATTTTTATAAAATCTGTAATTACGGTTTTTAGTTGTCTACTAAGAAACAACACTTCATTAACTATTTTATTTTAATTTTGTTGTCTTTTTTAATGGGTGCAATACTTTGCGTTTTTTAACGCCCATTGCTGTGAAAACGTCTTTCCGTAATTTGCGTTGGAGTGAGCAATAGATAATTTTCACTGTCTTGACAAAGAAATCTATAACACCTTAAAAAAAAAATTGGTCTGCGAATCTGAACACAATTTTTTTTTTTCAATATATTTTTTGTTCAATGTTAAACTTTCACAATGCCAATAATAATTGCTGAACAAGTGGGCGTGGGCGTGCTAAAGTGAATTTTTTTACGTTGCTTTTAGTCAAAAATATATATACATAGACAAAATCGTCTAAATAGCGGCCGGCTTAACAATACATATGGTATGTGGTAGGATCGTATATAAACCAATAATTTTTTGTTTCTTCCGTTTTATTTCGGCACCAGAATGCGAAAAAAAATAACGATAAATGAGTCAAACGTCAAACACTATAATAACACTGGGCATACACTGATAATGGAAAATTTATTGCACAAATTGCTATTCAATTTTGTGAACAATATTTTACTTAATATAATTAATAATTTGTAGCTTTTATTATTTATTTTTTATCACCAAGCGAGCGGACGAGTTTATCGCCAACTTTCGAGCTCTCTAACGGTAAAAGATGTATAGTAACACCGAAAAATCAATAAATACAACACTCTCTCGTACATAACACACTCTCTTCTGTGCTAAGAGGTGGGTTAAATGAAAAAGCAACATCGAAAATAACACACAGGCGCAAAATGCAAGAGAGCGTATTAAAAACAAAGTCTGTTTTTGCTTTGAGTTACAAAGTAAAACAGGTGATGCGCTCGAACTGGGTAGAGTAAATGAGTTATAAAACATTCCCAGATAAAACATTAACCAACGTGGTATAGAAAGAGAAAATGAAATAACCCATCTGAATGGGGGGCATAGTAATAAAGCGCTAGGAAACAAAAAATTTGCATAATGTTTTTCTATTAACATATACACGCAAATGCAGCTTCTATATCAAATATAGATACACATATGTACATAGTAAATACGTAAAAAGTTTGTAAAACCAATTTCCACTTATATGTTAGTCTGTGTGATTGTGTGAGTGACCCTAATGAACTTTGTTTAATATTGTATTAAACAATTGTTTATAACGCGTCAGTCAAAGTGCAAAATAAAAACAACACAACAACATTAAACTACGTCGGCGTTTGAAAGAAACGAATGACTTTGAGCGACAGAGTGAGGGGAGCGTATTAAATTGGGAGCAAAATACGAGAGTGCAGCCATACGCTATCAAGGAGAAAGAACAGAGAAAGAACAAGAAGAACAGAGGGTAATAGGAAACAGCTGATTCCATTTTATGTTGTTGTTTATGTTCTTATTAGAAATCTCTAATTGACCGTCGTTATGTAACAACAAAATAGAGCAAAAGAAGCGAATTAAATTACTAAAATTCCAAATTGAATTTGTACTTAACTCTATTTCAGTCAACTGAATTTTGTCTATTACTCTTTACTCGTACTTACTCTCACTTAGTGGACTCAACGCAGTTAATTCACTGTTCTTTGAGACATTATAACGGGAGCTGCTGTTTTGTCGTTTATCCTTCTTAACAATCGGTGTTGTTGTCAGATTCAAGCCTTTGGTAATTGGCGTCGGTGGCGGTGCATCACGTGGTGGTGTGCTTTTGTTGTTGTCTTTGTTAGCCTGTAATGCATTTAAATATATATTTTAGTAAAAAAATATAATATATATATATATATATTTTTTTTAAGGGTAAATGGCAAGCAAGCATGCTAAAAATAAACCACAACTTCCGATCATAATAAATAATCAAGAAAAAATTTCCAACTTAACAAAAATATAATATAATATAATAATAATATTGGCACTATCGGCGAGTTGATTTCTTAGGCTGTATGGTTGTTGGGACCTAGAGGCAAGGAGCTGGATCTAGGCTATAGTGCTCATTAAGATTTTTTGTTGGACGTTGTAGCGAGCTACACTGTGACAAATTTACCTTTTGTTTTGCAAATCCTTGACGCTTCAGTTGTGCCGCCTGTATAAATGTATTTGTATTTGTGTAACACGATAAGACTTTGGTTAGTTTTTCACTTCAAATTTTAGAAAACACACACATATACACAACAACAACAACAACACTTATTACAGTGAGGTTCGAAGGAGGGACCATTAAAATCAAAAACTACCTCTTTGGGTCCTATTTGATAGATACATGTTTGCGATTACAATCGTTATTTTTTATATGTTTAAGCATATATACATAGAAAATATATTTCACAAAAATTAATTAAAGAAAACCAAACCCCTCTGTGACAATTTTTCTGGTGACTTAAGTACTTTGCCTCAATAATTTATGGTATTCAGAACAACACAGAAAAACGTTTTCGTAAAAAAAGAAATCGCAATTGATAAGATAAGAAATTTAGAAATTACACTTTTCACACAAAGATTACATTAGGAGGTTTCATTCGAAACAATGGTAAAAAAAACAACTGCGTGGACAGTTCAGAGGAGTCATAAGTTAGGACCACTGATATATATATTCAATCGAATCGAATTAATTAAGAAACCTCAACAAAAACAATCCAAATACTTTATTCTGTTAAATGTAATTTTCTTCTTTTCATGTAACGACATACGCATTTGCCCTTTAAGTCAAAAAGTCACGGGTTCGAATATTAGACCCGTCAAGTGTCACGCCCTCAACCATCCGCTCAGTTCCTTTCTCTGATATTGATCGGAAATTCCATCTTTAAAGAAGTCGATATTGTGGCGAGCTAAGTAGAATTTCCCCCAGAAAATATTTGTGTATTTAGTAGTCCGACGGGAGAACCGTATTTGAGGTTGGGCAATCCTTGTCCGGCCCTAGAATACTTAACGGATTTACATTTAGAGCGACTGTCTTATTTGACGAATTTGTCACTGTTTGGTAATTTACCCGTTTCACACTGAAAACATCTGCGACAGCATGGCGCATCATGGAATTCAATTCGTTTCGATAGCACCAACAAACGACCTTTTTATTATGACGTATAGTATATGTTTAAAAAACTTAATCAATTAATTATTTTGTATTTATTAATAGTCGTCGTTGACGTTCGCACGTTCGTTCTGCTCGACTTTAAAGCCAACAATAAATGGAAATACGCGATAAAACACCCCAAAAGAAAGTACCGCAGTAAACGGAAAAAATGTATAAAGAAATATACGTAAGAAGTCGTTGACAACTTCAAAGATACGTGTAAGATATCTACATATGTATCTATCTCTACCGATTCAAATGAATATGTATTTAAATATATTTATATAGAGGCGAAAATAACAACAAATACACCTCTAGACAAATTAAAAGACAAAGAGAGTCAAAATAAATGAAAGAGTTCGCGTGCCTCAGTTGCCGTACCGTGTTGGCTGACTGTTGAACAGGTGGGTTGGTCGGGTGTTAGACGTTGGCGTTTCGCACTAAAACCAAAACGCTTGGTATTGATCGGTTATGTCTAAATTGAATCGCCGGCAACATATGTTCATAAGGAGGTCAGTCTAAGTAACTGAAAACTATTACACATATGTATGTGAAATTATGAGACGCTCAAAATCAAACTTTTAACATTCAAACATTATTAACGAAGAAGAATGATGAGTATTGAGTAAATGAGATAACAAAGATGTAAGTAACGATTAAATCCAAACATTTAACAAAGTAGTTGATGTTCAAGTAGTCGTAGTAGAAGAAGTAGAACATGAAAGTGTCAAACAATTTCTAACTGAATAAACTCACCTCGCTGTTTGCGGCCGCTGCTGCAGTCACTGTACCAGAGAGGAATGGAGTGTTCGTTGTGCCAGCCGATGTTTCAATTGCTGCTGTTGGCGACGAGTTCGGTGCCACGACGCTAACGACGCTGCCACTTGTCGCTGCCAATGGATTGGGCACAACGATCGGTGTTGCGGCTGTTGATACTGCTACTGCTGTTGGTATTAGTGTTGTTGTTGTACTATTACTGTTATTTTGTGGGATGCCGTTAGTTGCGACTGTCGCTGCTTTGTTGATATTATTATTGTTGTTATTGTTGTTGTTATTTGTGTTATTCTCGTTTTTTGCCATTGCCACTGCTACCGCCATTGGGTTTGATGCCACAGATGATGTTGTTGTTGTACTGGATCCTATTGCTGGGTTATCCATAATCCTTTGATCTTATAGCGTGCTTGATTAACAATTACAACGTCAACACGTAGGAAACGTTCGTGAACTCAGTTTTGTTTTCTTCTCTCACGTCGAAGTGGGCTTTAGAATTATCCTTTGTAATAGACTTGCTGTTGTTGTCGAACTTTATTAAAATATATCATTAATTAAAAACACACAAAAATCACTTTAATGTTTCACTCTTGCACATGCAACAAATAGCGATGTATGTATGTATGATTTGGTTTCTACTTTAAATTACTTTATAGAACATTTCTATTGTATTTTAAACTGCACTCTGATTGTTGTATCAAATCTGCTTAGATTAGCACAAAGTCTCTAGTTACAAAGTATTTTTATGTTAAAATCAGCTAGCGATTGACTAGTGTCAAATAAACGAACTAATCACGGAATCAACTGAATTCTAAGCACTTTTTGAAGATTGATTCAACACAAATATATATGGTCTTCTGTGACACATATAGCGAACATTTCCTGGCTTATGATCATGTGGGCTGAGCACTGCAGTGTTGCCAATCAAAAGAAAATGGTTGGGAGATGTGTGTATTATGGCATAGAGATTTAAAAAAAAAACTAAATAAATAGTGAGAAAACGATACGTGTATGCGTAAACGGGATCATTAGCGCCACAAGAGAGAGCGAACAAAACAATGGCGGTCGTTCGTGTAAGAAGATGCGCAACAGGCAAACGAACGAAAAATGGAAAGAAAAGATCAAGCAAAATAGTATAACAATGAAATAGAAAAAAAGAAAACAAATCGTCGTTTTTTCACACAGCATAAGTTTATAATTTACCGCAAGTAATTTAAAGAATTTATTAAATTTCTCTTTGCCGCGATTTAAATTTGGAAACATCAATTTTATTTTGTTTTCGACGAAATACACAAACAAGTGAAATCAAAACTGACAACACAAATATAACTGCGCCGCGAATGCCACACACACAAACACACTTGGGTTATATGCTGGTGCTTTGCTCTGCGATTTTCCTTTTGGGATGCAATTTCTTTTTGGTCGTGTACTTGATGTTGTGCAACTTCGCAACAATGACGCTAAAAACACTTTTATTGCCTAATGCCAACTAACAAACTTCGTTTAGCCCGTTTTTCAACTGTGTTTGTTGAGATTTTCTCCAATTAAATAATCGAATTATTTTATTTATTCACGAAACGTTCCACGGAAAGAGAGCGAGCAACCCCAACCGAATGACTGACGAGTGAGCTTCTTATCATTAGGCATTCACACAAAATTGCTATAGAGTTGCCTTTACTATGTAGCTGCAAAAACGGAAAATATAGCACATACTTTCTTTATGTGTGTGAAGTACATATCTTCATAAAAATTGTCTGTAAATATGCATTATCTGCTTATAATAATCTTTGTTAAGTGCAGCAAAGCTTAAGGGCCAAATATACGCTTCAATTATTTCATCTTTTTTTTTTTCATAATTAAATTATAAATATTTCATCAAATAGTTGTTGTTGTAATTTGATGCGTAGACTACATACTCGTTTGTCAAATTTCAGTTTTATTTATTATTATTTTCTTTATCTTATCGGCACAAATTATTGGCACACGTCTGTTCATAGCTTCAAATTTCACGAGATTGAGAAAGAAAGCGCAAAGGACGCTTCAAATGGTTTGACCATTTGACGAAATATTAAACAATTTTACCTTGTAAAAAACGTTTGATCATATACAAAAAACAGCCCCACATTTGGTAAAATTTTCGAAGTGTATATTTGGCCCATAAGCCTAACGTTGTCTTTGAACTGATACATCTGGCAACACCTTCGAAAAATTTCATCACGAAAGAAAAGGGCCACAAATCAGGAATTGTTTATTTTGTCTTTTATATTTGCTTAAATTAAATAATAAGCTATAAATGGATGCCCCCATGCGTGTTATTATAAAAGTTCTGAAGGGTGCAGACGCCTCTCTTGTGGTAAGTTTCATTATTCACATCACCCCTCTTACAACACTTTGTCAACTATACTGTTATTGACCGCTCGCAGGTGAGAAAGGATACAACCATTTTACAATTAAAAGAAAGTGTCGAGGAGACATTCGGAATTCCAGCAATAACTCAAAAGTTATTATTGCATGGACGGGCATTGAACGATGAACTGCCCCTTCGCATGTACCCTAACATAAAGGATGGCACCAAACTCACCTTGGTTATCATGAAAAAGTCAACCGATTGTTTGCGCGACACGATGCAACGCGCCTTCCGAAAATACTTTACGGAGCAACAGTCAGAAAAGTTGACCAAATCTTTTTTGGCGGATTTTGACAGTAAACTAACGGAGATGAGTTTGAACGATCTGGAGTCAATTGCAAAAAATATTGTCGAAGCCACGCCAAATGACGCTTAACATTTTCCAATTGTCTAAAACACCGAATCGACTAAGTTACTAGAATTGAATCAATTCCGTTAAAATAAATTTTATTTATAATTTTAATACATTTACAAATGTCGTATATATGGTAGTATGAAACCGTTGAATATACAGTAGACTCTTGCTTAACGAGCATAATTTGTTCCGGCGTCACTTGTGCAAAATACTCGTTATGCAAGGTACTCGTTAAGCGAGACTATATACTTATGTATATATCGTTAATATTGATAATTCCTGCTATGATTCTCAGAAATAGAACTATGAAAGATATAACCGTCAAGGTTGTTCGAGCCAAGTTCCACAGGTCTAGTTCGAAATTTTGTCATCCCTCAAGAGGCACTCCACACGACCTATAGTTTGACGGGAATTACAACGACGAAGGCACGAAGGAGTCAAAGGTGAACGCGGAAGTGGGATAACCGATGGATCCCGGAATAAACCAATCAGCGAAGATCTCTGTTTCGTTTTTATTCAAACATTTGTACATATATCTATTATTCCAATTCAATTTGAGTAAGGAGAAATTCCAGTTAGAAGTTCACACATATGTACAATTCTTCGCTCTGTAAAAAAAATCGTCTAAAAACATTTCGTCAATAGGTATTAAAATTGCCCAAACATTTGTACTTGTCAACTCTCTCACATGTCACAAACAGCGGCAACCGTGCTCAGCTGCTTGGGAAATTCTAAAACTTCCTGACGGCAGAAAAGCGAACACCGACAACAAGACGAAATGCAGAGCGGTGGATATTCTTGTTTCAGACAAATTCTCCGAGTTTTTGGATCTACATCGACAATACCAAGTATTCGTGCCATATCGCAAAGCGTCGTAGCAATGGTTAAGGTAAAAAATTAATAATAATAACATAATAAAATTTAGTCACCAAATATGAAATTATGTAATTGCTTTTTGTATGTGCGTATGTACATACTACATATTGATTTGCTTTGAGCAGATCAGCAACAGAGAACATAACAGTTATTGATAACCGAGGAAAGTCCAAGGTCAAAAAATATTCACTTAAACTATGTAATTCTTTACATTTCTTAGGTTGGTGATAAGTTACCATCAGTAGATCTTTTCGAAGACTCTCCAGCGAACAAGATTAACACCATCGATTTGACTGCAAATAAGAAAGTCGTCATTTTCGGTGTACCCGGCGCATTTACGCCAGGTTGCTCAAAGGTCAGGAAAAACACATACTCAAGTGCTTAAAACAACAATAATGGTCCTCAATTTAATTTCAGACTCATCTGCCGGGCTATGTAAGCAGTGCTGATAATCTCAAATCTCAACAAGGAGCCAATGAAATAGTTTGTGTCTCGGTAAACGATCCTTTTGTCATGTCCGCATGGGGAAAGGAACATAAAGCTGGCGGAAAAGTTCGCATGCTAGCTGATCCAGCTGGTGACTTCGCTAAAGCTTTGGATTTAGAAATTAATCTGCCACCGTTGGGCGGTGTCCGTTCTAAGCGTTTTTCCATGGTTGTTGAGAATGGCGTAGTGAAGGAGTTGAATGTGGAGCCAGATGGCACGGGCCTAAGCTGCTCACTGGCCAATAACTTGGGCAAGAAGTGAATTGAGTCAATCAATACTATAAAAACTAAAAAGACATAATAATCGTAATATTAACGCTTATCTATGTAGTTTCTAGAACTGGACGTAATACAAATTAAGCTTCCGGCAAATAAAGCTAAAAGCAATAGTGTTCCAATATAATTTTTTTTTCTTTTTATGACAAGATGCCTGAACAATTTTCATTGTGGGTAAATACACACACCTTATCGTATTAAAAGTATATTTATTTAAACTATGTTTTGTAAGAAATAATGTTTATGTTAGTTTAACGGTTATCAGTGTTTGGTACCAATTTCTGTGATAAAAGTTTACCATAACCACCCCTACCCGCATCATAGTCTGTGCGATACTCATCTCGTACTTGGCCGCCAGTCTTTCCGCGTCCATATTGTCGGCCTTCCACAAAGCCCGCATCCCAATCAACACGTATCAGACGATCATCGAGTCGTGTGCCGTTTATATATCTAGGATGAGTGTATAAATAGTGAGGAAACACAATTTAGCGTCAATATTTCAGGTAGCTCACCTCATCGCATAATCAGCGTCAATGCGTTCGTAGTACTCTACGAAACAGAAGCCGCAAGGTGTCTTCTTGTATTTATCTAAACCCATTATTATGATACGCACATCGCCACATCTTGAAAAAAGTTCGTGGATTTGTTCCTCTGTCGTGTAAAATGACAAATTGCCCACGTACAAGGTGCAAGATTCCCGCAAAGATCGCTCCTGCTCTGAACGAGAACCCTGAAGCGAATAACACAATTTTACCATATCAAACATTAAGCCGGCATGAAATTAGAGCTTTTTACCTTATAGTGTTGATCACGATATGAGCTCAATTCGATAGAACTCATCTTTTGCCGCTTTCCGCTTTATAATGAATTACTTTTCGTTTTTTCCAGCGCTGTCCTGACACGCTATTCCGGAGTAAACAATTTAAAATCCTCTAAAAAATTCCAAAATTTTTGGAAAATGGCTAAATATGCGTGGTAAGTAGTAAGTACATAAATGTGAAAAATATGCCACCCTGGTCAATAAAGAGCGGTATTTTCGAAACGCTGTTTTGTGCTTAATGTACTTATGTGTTAAGTCATTTAGACCGGCAATGATATTATAGAATGAAAGAAACCATATTTGGATAGACAACCACACCGAATCAAAGTAATTAATGCTACTATAACTCAACAAAGCATTCAGTAATTTGTCAGTATTTTTTGGTACATTATAAATAATTTTGCTTTGTACATTTGTATTTGGTAAGCACTGTCGAAAACACAAAAGTGGCAATGACAATTCAATCAAACGCGGAGTTATTTTAAAAATATCTTGAAATCACAGTGAAAAGAACAAAGCTATTGTACATTAATAGATTAATAGATTTGAATTATTGTCGATAACGTTTTGTATATCATAATTAAAGTTAATTTTAAGTTGTATAGGTGATGTTTGACGGCTGTTCGGTTTGTGCGTGTGTTGCCGTTGCATTTATGTGAAAAATCGAATATTTTCGTTGTGTTGCGTCGGCGACGAATCTAATACAGTTATCCCTACTGAATAGTATTAATTCCAGTGGTACGTATTGATTTTGTGTAATATCGATGAATGTAATAAAATGGTTGACTAAGGCATTGACGGTGGGCGTCGCTGGCAAAAAAGCGAATAAATTAGTGAAAACGTCGTCCGGGTACCTACAGCGGGAGGGAAATCACTAAATCCAGTTTATTTGGTTGATGCGATTGAAGGTTTTCCTATTTTCATTTTATCGTACTATTTTGATTCTGGTGCAATTTATGAAACTGTATGCGGCGTCATTTTGTGCGCTCGCTTCAGCGTTTGGATATTTTGGATTCCCATTTGCATCGGTATGTTTCTCAAGCTGCCTCGTCTGTCTGTCACTGTGTGCGTGCATGACTGCATGCAAAGAGAAATTGCAATAAGCAAAGAGAAGAAAGTCAAGCAGATGCGCGTTTTTCGAACCGTTATTTCAAATTGCAAAGGGTCGACGGGGATTGATCGATGAAGAGAGAGATAAAGGGAAAGAAAATGCCTTGTTTAATGCAAATGTTTAGACGTGGTTTACATCATAAACATTTTTTTAAAGTTTTATTCCTAAAGCAGTGATTATTATTAATACTTCCTAATTAAGTTTTGTGAAGGAGACAGTATGAGACGAGTTCACTACTTACCCATGTCTATCTTTCGTTCTATTTCTCAGCTTTTGAGGTGTCTATATGCTTCGACAAGCTAGTAGGCGTACACTGGGACGGTTACCTGCGATATAAAATTTGTGCTTAAAATTCGAATTCTTATTGAAAATCATTTTGTTTTTTTAAGATGTAAATTTTTCAAAACGTTCTAATACCTGGATTTTGTAGCTTCCATATAAGTCTTTAAAATCTATTTATTTCGTCATTCATGCGAATGCCCATATAAAACAAAGGCCAAATCGATCTCTAACAATCTAACGTATGGAGTTACTAGTGGATAGGACAGCCCTTTATGCCGATGGGTGCGGGTCAGGCGTTGAAATTCCGAACGTCGTTAAGATGTTAAGAAATGGAAATGTGTTGATCGCATTCAATAGGCTCCTAATTTTCTGCATGTAGGACTAATAACTTTGCAATAATTCAATTGATATTTTTCAATAATAAAGTAATATAAACTGAATTATACTAGCCACTCGTTACATGAAAAATCGTAAAATACACGGATTTTATATGGCGGTGATATTTTTCATTGATCTGGCCACTCTTAAAGAAAGAACCCCCGAATCCAACACTGTTAAATTTGAAGTCGGCTTCGTAAACTTATTTGGCTCTGGATGATGTCAGCTTCCTGAAACGGAAATAAGATCCTATGTAAAAATTATATATCGCTAGCGCTAAGAGGAGCGTTCGCTTAGAAACGAGCATACACTTTTGTGTTATAGTTTTCTTCTTCGCTTCATTTTCGCAGTAAGTCCGAATCCGTTGGCAAAATATACCGCCTTAAATTGTAAAACGACTAACGAAGCGCCAATTTGTTTTAAGCTATTAACAACAAATATTAACGGTTTGCCTAATTTTGGATATGGCAGTTGTATTCAAGGTTATTAGACATAAGCTGTGTGACACCAAACGCTACAACGCTTCGCTTAAGAAAATGACGCTTGATCTCAGTTTGTCGCTGTTAATGAAGCGTAAAGTCGATTTTCGTAGAATTTTGGCAATAAGTTTGTTCAATTCTCATTATACAATTAGATTCAGAATTGCTTCGCTTGATTTATTTTGAGAATATTTCGACATTTCTATTTCAGCAGCCAAGCCAGTTATATAGTTTCATTAAAACGTTAATCCGGCCAACATGACCGAGGACACAGAGTATAAGAAACTCCCCGTGGAGGAGCGTTGCGTACACAAACTTTGGAAGGCACGCGTTGATGGCTACGAAGAAGCCGCAAAGATATTTCGCGAACTAGATGATGAGAAATCACCGGAATGGTCGAAATATGCTGGCCTCATTAAGAAAATGGTTGCTGACTCGAATGCAGTGGCCCAGGAGAAGGGTCTGGAAGCGGCGCTCATATTTGTTGAGAACAGCGGTCTCGCCGGACGTACAGTTGGTGACGTCATGTCGGGCATCGTACAGAAATGCATAGCAGCTCCTAAGACGAAGACCAAAGAACTGTCAGTGCAGGTCACTTTAATGTATGTTGAGATTGAGAAGCACGAAGCTGTGCTAGATGAACTACAGAAGGGTATGGAACACAAAAACCCTAAAATAGTCTCAGCCTGCGTATCTGCTACCACACACGCATTACGGGACTTCGGGCACAAGGTGATCAATGTAAAACCACTGATCAAAAAACTGGCACCACTCATGAGCGATCGAGACAAGTCAGTGCGGGATGAGGGCAAACAACTCGCAGTTGAGATTTATCGGTAGGTGCTGAGAACATAATTCGATTCGATTACAAACTTGAGCGAGCAATTATTTTCAGTTGGATTGGAGCAGCTATGAAACCGCAGATTACCACCTTGCCACAGGTAACACTCAAAGAGCTTGAAGATGAGTTTGATAAACTCAAAGGCGAGCAAGCCGCACCGACGAGGTATGCGTTGAGCATGACTTGAGTTTTTGTTACAAGAATGAATTGAAATTTTCATTTGCTCATTTCAGATATTTGAAATCTCAACAGGAAAAACAAAAGCGAATTGCTGAGGCAGTAGGGCAGGAAGATGTAGAACATGGTAATTGGCTTTGTAGTACACTTGAACAATGGAAAAATATTGTTTAATCCATTTATTTTCCCCTTGTAAACCGCTCACCACAGAGGATGACGCCGACGCCGGTTGCGAGGAAATCGATCCTTTAGATTTAATCGAACCTATGGACATACTTTCGAAGCTATCGAAAGATTTTTACGAGAAGCTTGAAGAAAAAAAGTGGACATTGCGCAAAGAGTCATTGGAGGCTTTGGAGAAGCTGTTGGTCGAAAATCCAAAACTAGAGAGCGGCGAATATGGCACTTTGGTCAATACACTGAAGAAGGTCATTACGAAGGACTCGAATGTTGTGTTGGTTGCGTTGGCTGTCAAATGTTTGGCTATGCTTGCAAAGGGTTTGGGCAAACGGTTTTCACCATACGCAATGGTAAGTTCCACGTTGAATAGCATTTAAGCACCAGCATTTATCAACCTTAAGCTATTTACAGGCATGTGTACCCGCGTTGTTAGAGAAGTTTAAGGAAAAAAAAGCGAATGTTGTGAGTGGTCTGCGCGATGCTATGGATTGCATTTATCCATCTACTAATTTGGATGCAATGCAAGACTGCTTAGTCGAGTCTCTGGGTAATAAAAATCCAAGTGTTAAATCAGAGACTGCGTCCTTTTTGGGGCGTGCGCTAACCCACACGCAACCAGCGGCGTTGAATAAAAAGCTGGTCAAGTTATTTGTTAGTACGCTCATAAAAACGTTGAATGAGTCTGATCCGACTGTGCGCGACTGCTCGGCGGAGTCATTGGGTATAATGTTAAAATTAATGGGTGAAAAAGCGGTCGGACCACTGTTAGTTGATGTAGACGCCTTAAAAATGGCCAAAATCAGGGAATGTCATGATAAAGCCGAGATCAAAGTGAAAGTAGCTGGCGCAAAGAAGGAGCGACCCGCAAGTGCTCCACAAGCGGCGAAAACGGCGGCCTCGGGTGTAGCATCAGGCGCCTCATCACGTGGTGGTACACTGGAAGCAAAGCCCGTCATACGGCCGGGTACGGCTGGCACTCGCAAAGTGGTTAAAAAAGCAGGTGGCAACGCCAATGCAAGTGGTGGTGGCTCAAGCTCTGCGGACAAAGCTGGCCACTCGACGAAAACCGTCCCAAAGACGCCTCCTGAACGTGAACTGACACCCGAGGAGGTCAATGCGAAAGCGAATGATATAATTTTACCCGAGATTCTTAGCGGTCTAGTTGACTCGAATTGGAAAAACCGTTTGAGCGCAGTCGAGAGTCTTCTCGCGCAGGTCGGCGAGTTCGACGATAAAATGACAAATCTGTCACAGATAATTGTGCGTACTGTCAGCGGCCGTAAGCCAGGCTTAAAGGAAATGAATTTTCAAGTATTGAAGTGCAAGTTGGACATTTTGCGCGCCGTAGCTGAAAACTATCCAATCAGCGTTGTAACTATTGATTTGGTTATAAATGAAATCACCGAGAAACTTGCGGATGCGAAATGTGGTGGAGCGGCAGCTGATGTACTTTCGGCAATGGCGGAGGCCAGCAAATTGGAATTCGTTGTCGCACGTGTGCTCTCATTTGCCTTCGAACAAAAATCACCGAAAGTGCAATCGGAGGCGTTGAACTGGGTTAACAAATCGTTGGTTGAATTCGGTTTCCAAGTACAACCGAAAGCGTTGGCCGATGAGGTACGCCGAGGTGTGCAGAGCACGAACCCCTCTGTGCGTGGGGCCGCCATAAGTCTCGTTGGCACCATGGCTATGTACATGGGCAATAATTTGATGATGTTATTCGAAGATGAAAAGCCCGCCTTGAAATCGCAGATTCAATCTGAGTTCGATAAGAATGTCGGCGAGAAGCCACCAAAGCCAGTGAGAGGCGCAAAACGTATGTCGACCAGCGGAAGCGGCAGCATCGGTGATGCAGCCGAAGAAAATGCGACCGAAGATGTCGCTGAAGATGAGAAGCCTAACCTTACGGATCTTATACCACGTGTTGACATAGCAGCGCAAATAACTGAGTCCCTGTTGAAAGAGATGTCGGACAAGGATTGGAAGACACGAAATGTTGGTCTCACTAACGTGCAAAATATAATTTCTGAGGCTAAACTGATTAAATCACCAATTGGTGATTTGGCAACGGCGCTCGCACTGCGGCTCGTCGATTCCAATGCGAAAATTGCGCAAACGGCGCTCTCTATATGCGAGCAGCTGGCCGCAGCTATGGGTCCCGGGTGCAGGGCACATGTGCGCACCTTGTTTCCCGGTTTTTTGCACGCATTGGGCGACAGCAAAAGTTTTGTACGCGCTGCTGCTCTAAATTGCATCAACAGTTTTGGCGAGAAGGGTGGCTACAAGGAGTTCTTCGAGAACGAAATGATCGCCGATGCCCTGAAATCCGGTTCGCCAGCGTTGAAATCGGAACTCTGGACTTGGTTGGCCGAGCGATTGCCACATATGCCAGTTAAATCGATACCGAAAGAGGAGTTAAGCACTTTGGTGCCACACTTGTACGCGCACATACTCGATCGCAATGCTGAAGTGCGTAAGAGCGCTAATGAAGCTGTGTTGGGTGTCATGATACATCTCGGCTACGAGTCGATGGTGAAAGCGCTCGACAAACAGAAACCCGCATCTAAAAAGGACATACTGGCTGTTCTGGAAAAGGCACGACCAAATCTGCCGATGAAGCCATTGCCGAAGGGCAAACAGCAAGCACCGATACTCGATGAATCGAAGAAAGTTGTGCGCAGTGGTGGTGGCGGTGGAGCTGGTGGTGCCAGCACAGCTGGCACAAAGGGCGTCACAGCCAAAGCAGCTGCCGCCAATGAAAAACCGTCTGCATCATCGCGTAAAAAGGAAGAGGACATCGATACATCGCCGCTCCTGGCAGTCAACAATGCGAAAAATCAACGCCTGATTGACGAACAGAAGATGCGTGTGCTCAAGTGGACCTTCACAACGCCACGCGAGGAGTTCAGCGACCTGCTGCGCGAACAGATGACAACAGCGAATGTGAATAAAGCGCTTATGGCCAATATGTTCCACGATGACTTTAGGTTTGTATACCTTCTATATTTCTATGCGATTGATTTTATTGAATCTATCTCATTGTCAGGTATCATTTGAAAGTCATCGAACAGTTGAGCGAAGACTTATCAAATAACAGCAAGGCACTTATTTGCAACCTGGACTTAATACTAAAATGGCTAACGCTACGATTCTACGATACAAATCCATCTGTTCTGCTTAAGGGTCTAGAGTATCTGGTACAGGTTTTCCAAATACTGGTTCTCCAAGAGTACATATTAGCCGAGAACGAGGGCAGTTCATTTGTGCCACATCTACTACTTAAGGTAAGCACAAAAATCTTTCTAAATTTTAAATTAGACGTCGTTGACCAAAACGTTCGTCATTAGCTTGGCGATCCAAAGGACACCGTGCGTAATGGCGTACGGCGTGTGCTACGTCAGGTGGTGCTCGTCTATCCGTTCACTAAGGTTTTCACCTACGTCATGGACGGTCTTAAATCGAAAAACGCCCGACAGCGTACTGAATGCCTTGATGAGTTGACCTTTTTGATTGAGTCATACGGTGTGGGCATATGCCAGCCATCGCAGCAGGTTGCACTGAAAGAGATTGCACGCCAAATCTCCGATCGAGACAATTCAGTGCGTAATGCCGCTCTAAACTGCATTGTGAACGCATACTTTTTGGCTGGCGAAAAGGTATACAAGCTCATTGGGCACTTGAATGAGAAGGATTTGTCGATGTTGGATGAGCGCATAAAGCGCGCCAAGAAAACAAAGAAACCCGTACCTGCGCCCGCGGAACATATACACAAAAATGTGCCTCAAGTGCTGAAACAGGAGAGCATCGAAATAGAAGACCCCTCGGCAAATTGTGTTGAGGAATTGCCACCAGCTGATGAAGAACGGTTAGTGCCCAAACGGAGCAAATCGCTGCTCTTGTCATCTTTATTTTGTTTAATACATTTGTATAAAAATAAATTATATTCACAGTAATATCGAACAACCATCACAAACGGCACAACTTGTTCATTATCAACAACTGTTACAACAGCAGCAACAACACATTAAGGTCAGCGGCCCATTCGGACTGATTCCAGAGGTTATAGCTGAAATCGAAAAAGATTGGGTGCACGCCGATAAATTCGAACAGAAAGAACTTAAAAATGTTGATATCGCTTTGCTATATGATCCTATAAAAGTCGCACCCACAAAGGATGGCTTTAAATATCCACAAGAGAAATTCGATCAATTGATTTCGCGCTCGCGTTACATGCAACAGCAGAATCACACAACACCGCCGCCGCCGACAGCAATTGCAATGTCAAGCGGCTTGTCGCCGTACCTAAGTCCGCAGCAACTACAGAATTACAATGCCAACATACCGGGCAATGCACCAAAGTAAGCGAACCCGTTTGTATCTGCTAAAATGGAACAGTTAAACTAATAACTGCAAACTTTTCTAGCTTGGCTGATGTGCTACCAAAACACGATCCACAACTGATAAAAATAATCAAGGCTGTTAGCAGCAATGACACTTTGAAGGCGCGTGCCGCGATCAATGAGCTCACCGAGATCATCGATACGCCGGAGAAACAAGCCGTGCTACGTGACTACGAAGAAATCTTTATACAAAATATCTTGGCGCAACTAAAGGTGATGATGCATTTTCTCACAATTGAAATTTTTTTTTTAAATATATTAGATTAATTTATTCTCTCCTTTCAGAATCTCTCTCAAGTACCAATTTCGGAGTCATTAGTGGTTTATCAACCACTACTGTCTATTTTGTACACTTTCTTCAATGCAAAAACTCTGGGGAAAACCCTCAGCGTGGCCTGCATTAAGAATCTGATGTCTGCCTTACTGCATCTAATGGCAGATCAAAAGTTGACCAGTGGTGGTGACGACAGCCAATACAACAAAGTAATTAATGGTATATGCCTTAAAGTACTCGATAAAGTCAACTTTACAAATCTCAACTGGTACGTTTCGAATTATCATACATTATAACATTATAGATAGCATACATTTATTCTATATATTTTTTTGCACATTTAGCGCTTTAATTCGTCTGCTACGTGAAACTTGTCCCGTAGCTGGTTTGCCTAAATTCACAGATCTGCTCATGAAATGCATTTGGCGTAATGTGAAAATGTTGCCGGAACGTTCGAATGAGCTGAACTACGATGCTGTTATACTGGAGGTGCACGAATTTATGTTGGCATTGCCGAGCACTTGGTGGCAGAATCGTCCATCGGACACGCCTTTACGTACGGTCAAAACCATTATACATAACATGGCTAAGGTGAAGGGTAATGCGATTTTGCAACATCTCAACCAGATACCAACGCATTCAGAACTTCATACCTATCTAATACGTATTTTGAAGGTTGTTTGTTTAACTGTTACGAGTAAACACAACAAGCATTTAATTTAATATTGTTGTTTGATTTAACTGCAGAACTTTCAAAAAGACGCCAATCATGCCGGCTTTTCACCGCAACGTTCCACATCTGCAAAGGACTTGGCTACTAAGCGAATTTCGCACCAAATACACGACACAGTTTCGCATATCTTTAAGCTTATCTCAGACAAGGAGACCAAACAGCAGGGCCTGCAACGGCTTTACGAATTTAAGGTAAACAACAAAATTCTTGGTATAAGAAGCACCTGAAATGTATACATGGTTTTGTATGTGGGCTATTCTTTTGAGTGATGTTTATAGTTATAAGATAAGATCTGGTAAAATTTCAGTTCGCTAACTCATATAATGAAAACATTTTAAATTAAGCCATTGGCTCGTCTTAGAACCTAGTATGACTGGAGTCGAAATGGAAAGCGAATGACTTGGTCTTAATTCTTATTTCGAATCCAAGGGAATCGAATGCTCTGACGCAGCACCCGAACTGCTTGTAGTTCAGCAGACGATAGTTACAGTTTAACGTTATCAATATTGCAGTGACTTCCTTGGGTGGTGCTGTCAGATAAAAGAGCAAACAAAGTGTTGAATAATATTTTTTCAAAAAATTGTCGTAGAAAGAAGTAATGCAAAAAATGGCATACTAGTTGTTACGCAAAAATTTGTATGTCTCAGAGACTTATATATTAACGGAAAATAAAATCATACAACGGCCAATAAAAACAATGCACAAAATGCGTTGCGCGGTTGGTAAACACTATTTGGCCAAGATTTTGCAGGCTTGTGCTCAGTACTTTTTGTAGTAGACTCAGTTGTTGATCTGTGTTGTTGATTCATCGATGATGCACTTGACTTTGAATAATAAGTTATACATTTTTTTGTTCTGTAGTCATTATTTGCTACTATCGTCAGGCGTTGTTCAGCGAATTTTGAATGTTTTAAAAGCCACAAGTACAATAATAAGTTAGTGTATGACTTGTCACTCATGATGTCACCGTGATGCCTTATGAGAGGTCTAGGAGGTGTAACAACATGAGGCATCGCATTTGCCTGCTGTTGTCCAGAACGTTGATTGCTGGGTGTTTGACATGAAACTCAAACCTAATGCGGTGTCTAATACTGTGCTTGAAGATTTTTTCTTTGATTGTTACAATCTTCAAGTCTCGATACATAACAGACTTACGCACATGCCACTGTGCACCTACGATACTCCGCAGTAGCTTGGACTGAAACCTGAAACTGAAGAATTTCGAGGTTTGAATTGGAATTATTGATTCATGAATAAAAATTATTTCGAGTTGTGATTTATTGTGCACAGCAGTTGTGACTCTCGTTTATATTGGTTCATACGATGCAGTAATACTATGACATTGGATTTTGTCTAGTACAAGTCTCTAATAATAAAATTTTATTTTGTTGCTTGAATAAATTAAAAAGCTTTTCATACAAAACCTTAAAACTGATTCAAGCTGTATATCATTAAATCAATAATTATTTTGCTCCCTAATTGCAGTTACAAAATCCGGACGTAGACGTCACCAGTTTGTTGCAAGGTGCCAGCTCCACTTTCCATAAATACATTGAGGAGGGCTTGGCAGAGATCGAACGTGCGAATAGAACGTCCGCAACGACACAGAACAACATGAACCGAACAGGTGTGTTTATTTTCTCCGCTATATATATATAAAACAATTTTTTTTTCTTATTTATCATTTTATAATTCTCTTTAATTCAGTTGTTGGCGAAGTCGACCCAGACTTTTGGATGGATCGTCTGCAGCGCTTAAGAGAGACCGGCAAAATACCGCCTAGTCGTAATCCTGACGGCAGTTCGTATATGCTGGACAATAAAATCGCCGATGAAAACTTGTGTTTGAACGCAGTGAACGCGCAGAAGGTGTCCCTAATACGTCGAGAGGTGAGTATTACATTATTAATTGTTCTGTGCAACTAGCAACTCCCTTCTCACTTTGTTTCTTTTAGAAACCCGAGTTGTCTCCTAATCGCCTTCAGCATATACAAGCCAAGCTGGCGCAAATTAGGAAGGAAAATCCTACCTAATACAAAACCGTATACTCTTTTTTTTTTTTTTTTGGAAAAAAGACATACACAAAAAGTATTTAACATATTACCATTGGTCAATCATAATGTCCTAACCAAGTATGATAAAATAGTTTTAGCAAACTCTGATGAGATACTGAACGCGAACTATTTATTAACAAAGCAACCAAGCAAGCAAGCAAGCAAACCAGCGAGTCAACTATACGCAAGCTCGCAATTAATGCAGAAAAATTATATACAAATTTATTTATATTTAGCTATAGAATATAGATTTATTGCGTAAAATCAGATCAGAAGTTAGATTCTGGAATTCGTCTTATTTTTTATATTAATGCGCCCCGGTAAACCAGCATAATACGTTCACTATCCCATGGCTAGTTTAATTGAACCTTATTAATATTAACACACATATAGAAAAGGGAGGAATTGTACTTCACGAATTCGTGGAAAATGTTTGTTGTATTATTTCTTCTTGTCGTAATCGTAATTTAAAAGAAAAAATTTGTGCGGCTGAGTCAAGTGTTTTGCAACCTTAATTTGTTAATGGCGCCCAACGCCAATTATTGCTAATTTGTCTAATGTTACTAATTTATTTAGTTATATTTTAATACCGTTTTTTATATAACATAGAATCGATCATTAAAACCAAGTTTGATTTTCCTTTAAATTCTTTAAGGCACTTTCATGTTTCATATTTCTATATATTTTCATTAACTTATGCAAAAAATAAATGTTAACATATATTTTAATAATACTCGGATATTGTAACAAGTGATTTAATTTTTGTTAGACGCTCAAAGTAAGGTAAAATTAACAAACAACAACAAATTAAACAGCAGACGGTTTATCTGTAATGCTTTCGCGGTTTTCGTTTTCATCGCCAGCGACATCGCCGTGTTTATCTCGCGCACGTTGGCCATCGAATCTGGATGTGATTGTGGCAACGCGTATGGCGGCCTTGAAACTAACGCGTGCCTTCATTTTGGCCAACTTCGTTTTCCAGTTCTCATCACGTGAGGGCAACGCATTCAGATACTCAATCATTTCCACTTTCTTCGGATCGACAATGGCCAATACGGACATGCAACCGTCGACCGTGCCAAGCACAATGGCACGGCCATCTTTGCTGCTCTTGATAGCTGTAAGTTCGGCTTGTAAGCGATAGTTTGCGATCATTTCGGTGTCCACGGTGCGAAAGACGCGTATGGTTTTGCGACCACTGGAGCATAAGAATTTTAATGAGCGAAAAAAATTTTAAAAAATTTAAGAGAGACTGGACTGTTTAATTCTAAAACTGACAGCCTTATTGAACCGCTCTAGTAACATTTTGTATAAATACCTGTGGTAGTAGCAAACATATTCATCATTCTCTGTAAAAATGCAGATGACGGAAAACACACCCTCAGCCACTTTCGGTATGAAAGTCTTTACCGTTGCACCCTTACGCAGTTCAAGCATTTCCAAGCCACCTCTGTGGAAATATTTGTTTATCAGATTATATAGATTTAAATAGGCATATATAAAAGAAGTTCTACCTAGTTGGCGCATATAGTCCACATTTGCCATCCCGTGTAATGCTGCCGCCCCATTTCGGTATCGAACGTATGTGCTTCTTTGTCTTTATGTCGATAATGCTGCCCTTTTCGCTGCTTATGACCGCCACCTGGTTGGCCTTGTGTGGCATGGGCACCAGCGAGAAGACTTCCTGAAAGCAGGCGACAGTTTAAGAGTTGAAATGCACAATACGCCATAGCGGCCTACTAACTTTTATAGCACAACCTTTGAGTAGTATTTTCGAAACAAATGTGCCATTGGTGGCGCTATAAACGGCCAGGCAATCCTTATTCGACTTGTCAATGGTGCAGCAAATTATATAGGCCGAGTCAGCGGATAGTACAGACTGCCGGAATGGCAAGCCGGGTATCATGCGTACTTGGAATTCAAAGCGAAACAGTATGCAGCCCTCTGTGAGTGAGTTTGAAATTGTAAAGCATGCGGATTTCATTATGCGCCGCTACAAACCTGGTACGGCGCGCACGGTTGTTACGGCTGTCAGACGATTTGATTCTTCGCTGGTTGTTGCCGCAGCCAAAGCTTCTCTTTGATTGATATGCGGCACGGAAACTGTCATAACTTTATAGCCATAATCCATAAATGTGATCTGCTGTATGCCCGGCTGGTCGTCACGGTACACCACTTGCTCGGAGACGCGATTCCAAATGAGCAGCTTGCCCGTCTCCGAGGAGACAATAAACCGACCATCCGGCGTTATTTCGGCGTGTGTGACTATGGCGCCCAGTGGACTGTCGGCGAGTTTGGCCAACAGACGTCCAGAACGTGTTTGCCAAACGCCCACACAACAGCGTGTCACCGTAGCGGCCATATCGACTTCGGAGAGACTGTTGAGAGATTTAACTGAGCAGCTCGCTCCCACTTTGTATTCCCAGTGCATTGCTCACCTTATGCTATCAATTTGCAGTTCATGGCGATCGATCACGTGAACCTTCTCGAAAATATTATTGATATTCCAAACTTTAACGGAACGATCAATGGACGATGTGACCAGATTATTCCAATTGCCAATTGTCAACGCCTCCAATTGTATGATGCGTCCAAAGTGCGCATCGAGCACCTTGGCCAGCTGCCGCGTTTCCAAATACCAAACATAGAGATTCTTACGCACTCCGGCGACGGCGTAATCCATTTTCGAACTGACCATTATCGAATTGGACTGCATTATTTTCGTTGTTATGTTCCGCACGCCGTGTGGCAATGCCAAGTACATAGCATCCTCGCATAGACGCTCGCCATCCTTGCCAAAGTCCCAAATGACAAAGCCCAGGCCGGCGGTGCCCAGCAGCATGCGATCGTGTTGATCCAAACGCAGTTGCAGCAACATCTCCTTTTCGTCGTTTGGAAAGCGCGGCAGTGTTCCGGCAAGCGACCATCGAAAGTCGCCATGGCCAGTGGCCTCATCGCTAAGAAACTCGAAAATGGAGACCTCGAAGTTCTGCTCATTGGCACAGCCAAAGATTTGGTTGCGTGGCTTGTTCACTGCAAAGGCACTGAACAATTTTTGCGACTCGGCAAGCTTACCAGCACGACAGGAGTCTAAGCGTAGACGCGTCTCGTTTATAGAGCCGGACCAAAATATGGCGTTGTAGTCCGTGGGATTTAGAAACTCCATGGCTGTTTGAGTAAAGTAAAGTAATTTTGCTTGAGGGAGCATAAAGCTGGCCACACACGACGAACATGCTCGTCTGATTTGCTCGTATTTGAGCGCACGTTCGTCTTGTATGGCCAGCTCAAAACAAGGCATCTTATCGAAAGACTTACAGAGCAATTCCCAGCCCTCGTTATCGCCCGGGGCCTCGAAAATTTCGACCAGATTACCACGCATATCGAATTTCGCCCAACGCAATTTACACAGAATGAAGAGACTGAAGGCGCATTTACCATATTAGGGAGACTACTGCTTGATAGACTTCAAAATTAGTTACGTACTTTTGATTGAGCAAATACAGGCTGCACACGGGATCATCGGCTTCCTCGAATGGACAGTTAATGACGACGAACTCACTGGAGAGCATATTCAGGAGCACAGTCTGATTGTTGTTCGAGTACGCTGCGGCCCACTTATTATCCGGACTGAGTACCAGCTGTTGCATTATACCCTCAATACCGGGATTAACATCACGTGTCAGATCGGATGTGGACAAATCGAAGGTTATGAAGTGTGTGGAAATGGAGACCATATAGCGCATATCACTGGTCAAGCAAAATGCGAACACCGCGAATTGATGGCCCTCCAATGAGTACTGAAAGAATAACGAAATATCAGCCATAAATCGAAACCGGATATTTTTATTCTCTAAAAATGCTAGGCTCTTCTACCCACCTTCAACGGGCCACCGGGCGTGTGCAGGCAATGTGAATATGGTATGAGTCCACAATCCTTTGGGCCACTACGATCGCAGGCACGCAGCAGCATTTTGATATTTGCATTGCCCCCGATTTCCGGCAGCAGACGCCCGACTAACTGTGGTGCCAGCATATTCGGATAGATGGCCAATATGGCGCCACCCAAGCGCAGTGCATCAGCGACTAGCATCAGTTCACGCCTTGCTTCCTTGTCCTCTGTATTGCAGGAGGCATCCTCGAAGTCGGCCAGCACGGCTTGTAGGGGACAACTGGAGAGCTTCGCGTGTAGCCAGTCATAGTTGAAGAGCACATGCTGAAAGAGATCCTTGAAACGACGCGAGCGTACAAAGTGGAAGGGCAGCTCGCCAAACTGAAAGCGATGCACGCTTGTACTTGTGCGGGTCTTAGCGGGTCTATTAGGCAGCCACTTACCTTCCTTAGATTATAACGCTTCGAAGAACCATCTTTGCTTGTGAATACGAGCGGCTGAATTGGCACCTTACGATCGGCGGAGCCCTCCTTCTCGGTTAAGCCAAAGCGATGCCTCTGTATTTCGGTAAACTTAAACGGCTTCGGTATGCCGCCACCCCAGATACCCAGATAGTAGTCGGCGATCATCGAGTGAAAGTAGATCGCCATATTCATGTTCTTAAAGTAGCGCTCCTTGGCCGTATCGCGGAATTGGCGATGATACCAGTTCATTACATTCACGCCGTCCGCCTCACGTTCACTCAGATAGTTCGGCAGATCGTTGCGTATGCGTGTCCACAGCAGCGGCGGTATGCGACGCACTGGCGGCAAGTGATACTGATAGACATCGTCGAGCACCTTATCGTCCAGCGAGATTAGATCCTCCAGTTCGCTTTCAGAGAGACCCGATTTCGCAGCCGTTATATAGGCCAATGCATGGAAGACCAAAATACGGCCGTGCTGCTTCTCTATGCGCTCGAAGAGCATCATTATCGAGTCCATGACCGTGTTCGCCAAATGCGTCTCCTGTGGGCGTGTGTAGCTGCGCCAACGACAGATTTCGGCGAAGACCAGCTTTACGAATATCGGCAACGAGCACTTACTGATCGCATTCGCCACCAAGCGCCACTGGTAGTTGTTTAGATCCCGACAGGCAGTCTTCATCCACATTTTGATGACATTCATCGCCAGCTCATCACCCAATGCGGTCACCTCTATGAAGTGCTCATCGAGGTCGATCATTTTGCGCAGCACGTGATACTCTTGAGACACTGTTGGATTTGAGGCTTCATTAGCACATGAAATAATAATCTGCAAGTGGTCGTTTCGATTAGTAGTAGGAGCTCCCGGTATTACCAACATCGGTCGACATCGGGTCGCTTTCAACATGCACAAAATGTACGGCCATGCAGAGGCAGATGCGATTAATAAGTTAATCAACCCAAGCAAATTTTATCAGACACAAGTCAAGCAATTCGAGAAACTTTTACAAAAATCCGAGATCAAATATGGATTGGCTAAGTGAAGCATTTTATAGTGTTCGCCCAGAGATTGGTAAATTCAAACTCTATAGCGACAAACCAAAGCAGTTGCATATCGTTTATTGAATGTCATATCTTTGTAGAACGCAGATCATGCGAACATCGTAACCAAAACGCACAGAGAACATATTAGCAGTTGGGACCAGTTGAGCGCTGTCGTCATAATATTGATGTTCAGCATGTTATTCTACATTTAGTAGCCACATGCGTTAAGGTAATTGTGACAATATGTAAGCTCAAAAATTTTGTGAGCGAGATGAAGCATATTTGGCTGTGTGTCGGTGTGTCATGCAAAGCTGTGTGTGAGACTTTTTTGTAGTTGTTTTTTTTTTTTCTTGCAACTGTTTTTACGCTCACAATACCAAAACTTAAATTATTAAAAAGTATATTGTGCACATCTGCTACTGAAAACCTGTCGAATGGCATATTTTTTATGAAAATTGGTTATATGGTTTAGGCGAAAAGTGTCGGTAAAGAAAATGTCGGGGCTTATTTATATATAGAACACGTGTAATAAATATGATATAATGTAGTATATATTATTGTAGCGAGTTTTGCAGAGTGGTGTCATAAGCTTAACTTGAAAGAGGAGGGAAAGAGAGAGGATTTTCCAAATTTACCTTGCAATGAGGCGGTAAACGCGTTGGTATCCAGGATACTTTATTTGAATCTTGTGTGCCCGTCAATTGATCGACGGAATCGAGGTACAAGGTGAGCGGCTGATTCGAACTTGCATAAGTTAATAATTGCTTAAAATGTGCTGTTAAAGGTACTAGATCATCGGGTATATTCTCAAAAGGTAGCATCATGTTGTACGATATCTAAGCATAGGAGATATATGCATATTAATTATTAACTCAATATATACATACCATATAGTTGACATAAATATGATAAATATGTAGATAGATAATTAAGTAGATGGGTAAGGTATGTACGAGTAGATAGGTCTGTATATAGATAGTGTAGGGGGCAGAAGTGTAATGTTAAATGGTTGCTCAGCATTGGGCAAAAATAAAGCATTAGTGCATACTGCTAGTCTGAGGAGTAAGTTTGTGGTGTGAAAGGAAGCAGAAAAAAAAATAAATAAAAAGCAAGCGAATGAGCAGTTCTCCTTGGAGAGTTTGTACTCTACAAACAACAATAGTGAGGTTCATATATAGTTATACGGATAGGCGTACATAAAAAAAAAGGGTAAGTAGGATGCAAAATAGATGAATTGGTTGTTAAGTAATAGAGAGGTTAATTAAAGACAGTTGGTTAGATATACAAGAGTAAGTAGAGAGAGAGATATATTGGTAAGTAGATTGGTGGTAGGTAGATAGTTAAGGGTCATAAATGGCTAGAGAGATAGGTGGATAGATACGATAGATAAATACGTGAATGGTGAGACATGTGGTTAGAGAGTTATGTGAATATTGGAGGGGTGGAGTAGTGGGTATATAGAGAGCTAGATGGTTGCAGAGACAGGTGTTGAGTGAACTATGTGGCTAGATGGGTAAATGGACTAATGGAGAGTCAGAGAGATATATCAGAATGTAGGTGTATATGTATATAGATACAGCGAAAAGCCTCCTAGCAGACACATATATATATTTTTTTCTCTGTTTATTGCGAAAACTCTCTTAGTAGGATGCCCCAGCAACGGACAAAATCAAATAGAACCAATCATTGAATATTCGTTAGCAACAATTTGTGTTATAATTGGGTGCTTCCCAAATAAGATTTCGGCATTTTTTATACACAAATTTTTCAATGTGTACTCTTTTTAACCTTCTTGAACGGACTAAAATGTATTGACTGAATGTTCTCTAAAACTTTTCACTGTATATAGTTAAATTGCTAGGCATTGTCAATGGAACAGGAGTTAAATGAATATTTATAGAAAAAGCTATTTAGGTGACAATAATTATTTTCTCTACACTAATCTTTTGCTGATCACCTGTTGACATATTGAGATTAGTGTTGGTGTCAGTGCACTGGAATCGGGTGTCGTGCCTAGAAATCGTATCACATTAATCGGCCGCTTATCAGCGAACCATTCGCTGGCGACCAAAGAGGCGCTCTTGGCGAGCAGTGAAGTTTTGCCGCAACCTCCTTCGCCGTAAAGGACAAGTGGCTTATCTGAATCCCCCAGCATATAGCGCTTGATGCGTTCGCAACTTTCTTCACGACCATAAAACACTTTCACCGAATTATTACAAGCGTGCAAATGCTGAAGGATTTCAGTTACTATCTGTCCTTGTGCACTGGAGTCTTCTTTGCGCATTGCCCTATCGACTAGTTTGACGATATTCTTGTAAAAATGCGAAATAAAATGATTCAAATATTCCTCGTGCGTTTCAATGTCCAGGCCCTCACGACCGATCCATTCAACGGTGTACCTGCAAGGAGTGCAAAAGTCTATGGAAATCGCGACAAGAAGAGTAACACTCGTATGACCCACTTTTGCATATTGCTCGCCTCGATTTTATTGGGCAGTCGCACATCACGCAAATCACCGAGCAACTTGGCCGATTCCGTGTCCAGGCTGCGATTGATAATGTCCACGAATAAGGATGCCTTCTTCAAGTTCTGCAGGTTGATGTTGTTGATGTAGCGCACATAGGCTAAGCAGTGGTTCTTCGTGTTCTTCACATTCAGTATGCCGTTAATGACCTCACGCTCGGTGACTAGTTGAAAGTAGTGGGAGTAAAAGAGTTGTGCACGTGGCTCCAATAAACGCCCAACTGCCACTCACCTGACATGAAGTAGTTGTGTACGGCATCCTTGCTCATTTTATCGCTGGCACCCAGCGAGGCAGTCGCTTTGCGTAGCAGTTTCTGCATTTTGTTGAGTGTGTCCCACCACACGGCTTGATCCTCGGCTTGTAGTTTCGGAACTCGCTATTTGCAGACATTGCAGACAAATCAATCATTATACAAATGATCATTTTACCCACCTTATTATTGAAGTTAATCAATATGGATGAGATCGGCTGCAACACCGACACCGGTGGCACCGCATTCGCATCTTTTTTGTACCAGAGATCTAGCAGCGCCCGATCGACGCCCATCGATGTCAGCTCCTCACAGATCAACTGCAACTCCGATGACACAATGTATGTAGGTATCGGTCGATAACCATATTTCTGGCCTAAGAACACAATAAAATTCGGACCCATCGAGAGACGCTGACAGTTTTTGATTTCTCGCATGCAAAGTTCCGTTGTCATGTGATCATCGGTGGCCTCATCACGCACACCCCAACGCATGTCCACCACCTAATGAAATGTTACACAGAGGCATGAAGATCAAGTGAATTTTTGTAGTGGCTTGAATCAGAATTTAATTTCCACCATCCATCAGGCTACAGCCTGTAATTGGCTCTCAAAATAAGTTCCAACCCAACAAATAGCAAAGCTCCGGATTTTGACCCTCTACACAGTGATACGCATGTGATCAAACCAATTAGCAAAAAGCGCTTGGACCCCGAAACCGGAAAAGACACGTGAACATAAGAGTTCCTATACAACAATAGCCTTGTACCAGCTTTGTCTATGGATAGTCTTTTGTGCAAGTTCACACCTGCTCAGGCGCTAGTCCATATTTAAGGATTGTAATTGGATTATGTCCCACGAATTACAGTTTTAGGCACAATAACAGAACAGCCACAACCTGTCCAAAACAACGCTCACAAGATCTTAGGTTCTGTTGTCTCCCATTTGCAGGTGCGTGGTGATGCTTGTTCTCAGAGGTCTTGGCTTTAAACACCATAAAAGAATTATAATAAAATCCTTATGAGAGAAGATAATCTAGAATCAAATATAATAAGTTCTTATCGGTGGTTCTAATGTCAAATCTATTTATTTACTTTCTTCGCTGTCTATCTGCTGCTTTCCAGTAAAGTTCTATTTACGTTGATGACATAGTTGTCGCGCTCAGTAGCCACAGAAGTACACTAGTATCATCAATTAAACGATTTTGAAAAGTGCCCAAAAAATGTCGAATTGAGCTCAGCACCACAAAATTGGCACAAGTCACAAATGCATAAGAATATGCAACCAGCAAATACGAGTACTCCATATTGAAAGGATAAAACAATTTCTTAACCATAACAAGCTGCTCAATACTAAAAGTAATTGTTTGGTTTGCATATTGTGAGATGTACTGAATTGTGAGATGTAAGCTTCATCCTTTATATGCCACAACCTATGCATTGCTTTACAGAGCACTGCGTAAATATGTGGGTTAAGGCTCCATAAACTCCATACCATGCGTTTTCGACATTATGCGACAATGAATGCGGTTGTCAAAGTTGAATTGACGCATCTACTGCATAAACAAAGTTGAAAGTTGGTCAACTTTCTGCGGATGCCGCCTAAAGTTGAGTTGGAGTATGTTTCATATGATTGCGTATATGATTGTGTCGCTTCCGCATTCACAAAAAATAACACATTTTCTAACTAAACCACTGGTCTGTACACATCTTGCGAAGAATACCTTTCAATTTGTATTTTTTTTATTTTATTTTTTTTTTTAACAAAATCGGGTCAGTAGAAAGTGTTCTTGGATAAAAGAAAAAAATAATAAAAAATTTAAAAAATAGAAAAATAAATTCTGGTTCCTTCTCACCTGAAATTCCAAACCATGTTTCTCACGACAATAATCCTTAATGCGCGGATAGCACTTGGCCATCAAAGTGTTTCGCTCCATTGTTGTATCTTTAATTGGTAACAACAACAATTCGATTACATAACTGCGAATGATCTAAAATGGGCTATACTTTTTGCATACCCGTAAATGTGGAGCTAGTGAAAATTCGCACGATTTTCGAGCTGACCGGGGGCAGCGATTCCAGTGAACCGGCAAAAATTGAATCAATCGTACGATCATCCATTTTTGTGGCTACTTTTTAAACGACTTAGGATTTTGGATTTTCTTGCTGCTTTAAACTCTGATTTTCATCAGAATCCAATTTGAACGTAGAGTGCTCACTGCGATAAGCAAAAATTAACTGAGCACGTTGTATCCTCTGGAAGCACAGAAAAGTTCAAATTTATGTTTGGTCGATATTTCATACGTGCGCGCATTTGACGTGTGACTCTGCTGAGTGACGTTTTGGCCCACTAACGACGGCGCTCCTATTAAAATTGAGGCATACTTTTATGGGTTTCTTCGTTTCGACATGCCCGACTTAGTTTTGAACTTCAGCATGGAATCGAGTTCAGTTCAGTTCAGTTCAGTTCGTGTGTTGTTATAATGGGGCACCTGTTGAGTGTATCGAAGTGTGTACGAATAACTGTGATACTATATATCTGGAATGTTAGTCGCACGACGCAGTTACGGCGAGTGAGTGGGTGAATGAGTTAGTGAATGACTGACAGCCAACAAGTGCTTAAGTTGTGACGTCTTCTGTTGCGTGCAGCAGTCGAAGTTTCAAAGTCGTGCAACTATCGGCGAAGTCGCTGGAAGCTAATTTAAGTAGGTGAAGTTTGCATAAGATGCAGCCGAGTTTCGTTGGCTATTTGGAAGTTTTTGGCGCATAAAGCGGGCGTTTCTTCAATTGATTTAACAAAAAAAAGTGGCCAAAATCGTAGCCGAAAATAACTCCGTTTAGAACCAAGGCTGCGTACTGATTAGGTGTCGAATTTTTAAACTCTTCAAACAAAGCAAAGTATAACAATTTTCTTATGAAGTTTGTAAAGGAGCCATCAGAGATATATACCCTTGAATAGTTAGTTCAATTTAATCGACTGCATCCGAATACTAGAAGGCGTACTTTGCACACAAGTTGCAGTGGCAAATTCAAGTTCTTATTAGAAAAACTTTGTTGTTTTATTGAGGTTTTTCAAGGTCCATTTTCTTCAGTTACGTGAGCATTTACTTTACCATCATTTAAGTAGGCCACGCAGCCATTCTTGGTAGCTTACTGTAAGTGCACTAAGTAGGCTCGGTTCGAACTACAATAGAGCAATACAAAAGGCATATGGTTGGCCTAAGTCGCAACCTTAGCTAATTAGACCTTATATGATGATACAAACATATGTCGCAGCTCTTTCCAATTATCGCGAAAGTTTTTAGTGTTACGATTTTTTTTATTTTTTTCTTCGCTAGTAGTTTACCGTCTTCCTCGATGGTTTCCTAATACAGTCAAACCTGTCTATGTTGACCACCTTCGGTTCCAGAAATTTTGTTCAACTTACGCAATAAGGGGGTGCCGTATAGTTGCGTTTTTAAATATTTTTTTTAGATTGACTAACAAAACTAAGCTAAAACATCAGCTAAAACGGCAGCTAAAACTTCATCGATACTATCGCCAACAAACTTGTGCACATTTTTATTTTCAATTATATTTGCGGCTGATGCTTAAAAATGCAGACACTTGAGGTAACGTGTTCAATCAGGTTAAATTTGTTCTTTTTTGTTTAATTATGATATAAAAATATAAAAATAAAAAAAAAATAAAAAATTTATGCTAATTATTGTCTGATTGTTCATCAGCTTAGTTAGTTGATGGCAAAGGATTATTATTGTAGCAATTTGGGTTACCTGCATAGCTGAGTCGCATTATAATCGTTTTGGCTTGAGTAATCTTGCAAGCCATTGATATCCATTGGCACGCCTCGAACAACTCTACCCATTTGGCTAACAACTCATGTGAATTGCTTACATGCATTTCATAGATTAAATGGTTGAACATGATGTTTCTATATTTTCACTTTAAATTTCATATTATTCCCTTGATCCAAGAGCTGAACTTGTGAATTAGGGTTTGGTGGTAGGAATAATATTGTGATATTGCTGCAGCAGCATTATCTACAATAAGAACTTTCAGCTTTTGCAATTTCATCGCCGTATGTCAACTGTCAACAATTAATGCATTCATCGAAGCTTTTTTTTATTATGAGCTCAGGCAGCAGCGACGTTGCCACAATTTTGTATGTGATTGAATTTGCACGGAATGAATTAAATAAAATATCTGACGAAAAATAGTTAACTTACAAGTTAAGCAGGTTCAACTTATACAGATTAAATATATGAATTTTCTATTAAAACAAATTTGTTACCATCCAAAAGCGTTCAAATTAGACGCGTAGCCAACCTGTGAGGATGCTTTGGTTAAAGGGTTTGGCTGTACTTAAACAGTTTCAAAATGCTGTCAATATTGTAGTCATTAATGAAGTATTAATATATAAAAGAAACGCCATTATAGTTCATAATAATGTTATTATTTATTTCAAGTATCTAATGCGTATAAATAAGTGTAAGT
Organism: Cacoxenus indagator; assembly: GCA_035041755.1. NCBI lineage: Eukaryota > Metazoa > Arthropoda > Insecta > Diptera > Drosophilidae > Cacoxenus > Cacoxenus indagator. The sequence goes on from JAWNKX010000242.1 coordinate 3,178,586, forward strand.
ATTTCTTTTTGGATTTCAGTTATTTAAAAGTACATAATTGGTATTTGTTTTCCGTTTTGTTTTTCATTTATTAAACTAAAATGGAGTTAGACTCTATGATAAAACTGCTAAAAACAAAATTTCGTTAACTACAAAGTTCCCTTTTCTTTACTTGCGCTTCGCTTCGTGCAATAGTTGAGTTCATTTTTAGCATTTAGCATTTGGATATTTCGCAAGAAAAATTAACAGCTTCTTCTTCTTCAGTTCATCATCAATAAAAACACATACATAAATAAAAACCATTAAACTAAGCCTTAAAAACTATGAACAAATATTTCAGCGTACTCGCACTCGAACAAAAGTTGCTAACGTTTCATTAAAGCATATTTGATTTTGCATACAAGTACCTTTGCTTAATAGATGATAGAATATTTTCTGTTTTTGTTGATGTTTTCTCAATGTTGCTAAGTAGTCTCGAAATGAAATACAAGCCGTTTTAATTGTAAATCATTTGCTAATCTTTTTAATAATAGTAATCAAATGCTTAAACGTGCTGCTTGATTGATAGATCGAGGCATTGGTATATGCGTAACTATGGCGCACGCAACTCCCTCATGCCGTGGAGTCTCCATTTTCTAAATTTGGTTGCGACCTTGCGTTTGAATCATTCGCCGGCTGCCTCTTCGCAGCGGCAGCCAATTTGTGTATGTGTGGCGAGGAAGGCGAGGTCAATGTGATCCTATAATAAGAAAAAGCTTTTTGTATAAGGATAAATCGAGGATAGTAAACACTAGATTAGTACTTCCTAATAGCAATTTTTAGCATTATTTGTTGTTATAATTTTAATGGGCGCGCCAAGTGGAACTTACCTGGGGCTATTGTCTTCCTTTTCACAAACCAAGGTGCGCGTCGTGCTGGCGGTTGCGCTGCCATTGGTTGCATGGCTGGCATTACGTTTCACAGTTATGGGACGTAAACGCTCCTCCAGATCACTGATTGAGCCCACCGAGCTGAGACTCTCCTCACTGTTGGAAGATAACATTTTGTCAATAAGAAGAATGAATAAATGATGCTAATAAAGCTCGAAGTATTTCAAATTTAAATAGGGTACAGTATACGATGTGCTTGAAAGTTAAGTAGAGCTCAAACTTTAGATCGTCAAAGCACAGGTAGTCTGATGAATGTACACTGTACGACTGCCGACCCGAAGGTCGAGTGTTTAAACCCCACGGTTTATCAGGCTTTCAAACGTCACGTCACCACCATCAGAAGACCCACTCCAACTTCTGTAGAGGCATTGATGCTTGGCGGTGCCAGTCGACATTCCTAACACTAAGAACTGGTAGCGGTGGGCTAATCCCCATGCTATTCGACAAACAATCGATTATCGAAACCAAAGCAAGCCTCGGATAGCCAACAAGGTTGAAGAGCCTTGTGGAGGCCCTATGCTCCCAAGAGGTGTGAATAAGAATACGCAAAAATCCTTGAATGAGACCCTTGCATTGGCTTATGAATCAGTACTACTTGGTTCTTGAAATTTTCAGTTTATGATCTTGAAATAGGGTGCATGCAACATGAAATTTCACGTTGGGGCAGCAAAAATATATATAAACATTTCTTACAAATTCTTAATTTAGACCTATGGATTTGCTTGCAGGCTCTCTAACCCTTTCAGAGATCGAATACAGTCAATGTAAATCATCTGGTAAAAAACATAATTTATCAAAAATTCCGCCGTACACTCAAGTGAACTTGGGCAACATCAACTAGTCTAATTTAGTTGTTTCTTCGATATCTGCCTTACTCTGTTTCCCATTTACTTTCACTTCGTTGAAATTACCTTTCACTCAGATCGTCTTCGCCTTCCTCTTCCATGGCCTGCTGCAGATCGGCGATGCGTTGCAATGCCAAACGCAAGTCATTCTTCAAAGCGGCACCTTCCGATTCCATTTGCTCGATCTTCTTTTCCAAGTCTTTGCGTTTGGTTAGGGAATCTTGTTCCCTGCCAGCGACATTGTGGAATTCCTCACGCATTTCGCGAAGCTGTTTTTGTGATTTTTTGAGTGCGTCCTGCGCTTGCATCTCGCGTAGCTTCGTCTGAGACAATTCATTCTGTACCTTCTCCAAGGCCTCCTTGTGACGATTGACTTGCACTTCCAGACGTGCACGCGTTGCATTCTCGAGTTCTAGACGTGATTCGAGTTCTTTAGTGCGTAGTTCCAAACTGAAATTTAAAGGTTTTAATTTATTAAATGAAGTAGGAGTGAGCGTAGAAATCCCAAAAAGAGTACACGCACCGTTTCGTCAGTATTGCCGCTGAGGGATCGCTGAGGCTTTCAACGTTCTCAAGTCTATGCTGCAGTTCGTTGAGTTGCTCCTTGAGATTGTTACGTTCGGCTTCCATTTCGGAAAGCTTGAATTCATATTCAGATACGGCGCATTGCTCGTTGTTCAGCTGCTTGACGGCCGTGCTGTACTTCTTCATTAACTCCGCTAGTTCCTCTTCATTTTCCTCGATTTGCGCTTGCAATTCGGTTCTATCGCGTTGCGCAGCATTCGCTTTGTCTTCGGCTTCATTGCGTGCACGATTCGATTCCTCGAACATGGCTTGCACCTCAGCCAATTCGGCTTCCGCTGTTTGACGTGCTTTCATGGCCAATGAACGTGCTGACTCGGCATCTTCGAGCTGATTACGTAGTTGACGTATGAGTGTTTTGCCTGGCGTGTCGGCCTTCAAGCGCTCCAACTGTGCTTGGGCGTCTTTCAACAGGGCCTTGTATTTACGTAGATCTCGACGTAGTTTCTGATTGAGCACATCCTCTGCTTCACGATCGTTACGATCACGGTCTTCCAACGATGACAGACGCCGCTCCAATTCGTGTTTCTCACGCAGCAACAACGTACGCTCCTCATGCTCGGTCTCCAATTGGCATTCGAGTGCTAGAGACAAATCGAATCGCATCATTCAAATAATATAAGTGAATTAATATGTTTATTAATAGCTTTTCGCACCTTTAATTTTCTTGTAAGCATTGCCGCGTGCTTCCTCCAACTCGTCATCGCGTTGCTGCGCTTCGCGGCGTGCTTCTTTACGCATTGTCTCAAGCGTCATTTCCAGCCGCAACTTTGCCTGCTCGAGCAGCTGCACTTGACCCGCCATTTCATCTAGTTCTTCCTCTTGATCTTTCATGCGACGCTCGAATTCGTTCTTGGTGCGACGCAGCTGCGCGAATTCCTCTTCAGTGCCACCGCCAAAAGTCAATTCCTCCAGTTCGCGCTGAAGTGACATTAGCTTCTCTTCCTTCAACTCCAAATCGAGACGTGTATCCTGTGTGTGCAAAAAGTATATATTTATCTGTAATCTGTAAGCGAAAATGAAAACCACAAGTTACCCACCGCCAAAGCCTGCTCCAGCGTAAACTTCTCCGCTGTCAAGACATCCTTTTCACGAGAGTAGCGCTCCTTCGCTTGTCGCTCCTGTCTGGCTGTATCCTTTAATGGTAGGCGTCAGATTGCACCTTAGACAATATATTATAATCCAATGGGCTTACTTGCATCGCTTGGCATTCAGCATCGAATTTTCGTTGCTTCTTCTCGAGCAGATTGTTGCGCGCGTTTTGCTCCTCCAGCAACATTCGCAGATCGTTCATCTCATTGGTCATCTTCTGCGCTTTGCGCTTCCACTGTCCTACAACCTGACGCTGTTCTTCAACTTCCTCGTAGGCATCAGCGAGCTGCAATTGGAACAAACAATGAGCACAACTTCAATATATCCGTACTCGTACTCCACAAGTACTAAGCTCCACACAAACCTTCTTCTCCAATTGCTTCTTCAGTCCCACAAGTTGCTCCAGGTCGTGTTCGTGCTGCGTCTGCAGTCGCCGCTTGGTGAATTCGAGTTCGCGTGCTGCGCGTTCATATTTCAACTTGTATACACCGCCACTGCCACCACCACCGCCGTCTTCGAGATCGGGATCTTCATCCTCTGATATGTTATTCAAATCCGATTTCGCACATATCAGCTCCATTTCTAGTTTCTCGGTCACTTCTTGTAGATTTTTCACCTTGGCCTGCTGCTCATTCAGATCCTTTTCGAGTTTCAAGCGTTCACCAGTCTCAGCTTCAAGTCTTTCGGTGGCTATATGCGCTGTGGAACGCTCTTCGGCCAAGTCGACTGTCATCTCGGATAGCTAAAGAGTTTGCGACAAATGAAGTCAGGCTTAGTAACGGAGTTTAGATTCACAATTGTTTTCAAGACAATAGTCGCTATGGGAAAAATGTGAATAAGCCCCAGGTCCTTGGCCCATACTTAAGTGTTATATTTAGACCTGACCGCAGTCGGCAGTCGAAATATTTTTCCACCAGGCTACCGAGTCGACTATAACAGTTGCTAACTACCTCTGACAGAGACTTCAAAGTGGCTCTGATCAATAATAATTTACCCTGTTAAGTTTCTCAGGCAACATTCAAACCCACCAGCTCGCTCACTCATGCACACGAGTGAGTAGCCTACACACATCGGAATGAACTTCTTCAACTTTCTTCAACTCATCACTGAAATACCATAGATCATAACTATAAAAAAAGAACCAAGTACACCCCGAAAAATGTCTCTTTACTCGAGCAACTCTACCTCATCCATTTCGCTGTCGTCTTCGTCGCCTTCGTGCAAAGTGCGATCATCATCTGTGGTTTCAGAGAGCTCTCGCGCCATCGAATTCGAGCGAGATGTTGGTGTATTCGGTAGCGTCTTGGATAGTTGAAAAGCTTTCGTTAGTATGTTCTGCGTGGAGCGTGAACGACCGATGGAGGTGTTGCGCTCCATGCTGCCCCGCTCACGTTGACGCTCGATCAAGGAGATCGTGTCATAATCGTCGTACACTGAATTCGTGGGCGTGGTGCATCTGCTGTCCAAGCTGCCGCCCTCCAAGCGGCTCTTTGAGCTTAAGCGGCGTGAACGTTTGCCCAAAGCAGTCCATTCTTCTTGCACGTGATCTGTGCGCTTCAAGAAATTTTGTATCTTCTCACTTAAATAGGCCGACGCAGTGCGTGGGTCCTCGTATGACGGCGAGGGGCGCACATTTTGACGCACTGGCTGATTGCGGCAGCCAAGCACGAAGGATAGATTTGCATCAAACACAACCGGTGAAGATTCCAGTTTACGCATTTCGTACACATCCAAAGGATCGCCGCGTGTGTAGGTTTGTGGGAATACGCGTCTTGGCGGCGCTTGCAGCCGCGAAAAACGCGTAGCACTCGTTGAGGCATGTGATTGCGTAGAGGAGGAGGCATTACTGCGCACGGACAACGTGGGACTGGGCGAGCGTGTCAACAGACTGCGACGTTGATCCATGTTGTTTGAAGCGCTCGATTCTAAGTTGGAAATGGGTATTTTTAGTGAAACTGTAACCGGTGTCTCCGGTGCGATCGCAACATCTTTACCACTATAAACGCTCGAGTTCAAGGACGTGTTAGCGTAGTCACTGCTACGTTCCCTTAGGTTTTTAAGGGATTTTGCACCGTTTTGACGTATGTCTACGGGTTGCAAACCATCGTCGGACTCATAGTTTATGCTATGGCGCGCACGGCTTGCATTATGGTCGAGACCGTTTTCGTGGTAAGAAATTGTTGTTGTTTGTTGGTTGTTAGTGGGCAGACGGTTGTTGTCTTTACGTGTGAGATTGTATGGCAACGGCGGTTTAGTTGGCATCGGAACACCATTTAAGGCTGAGCAATTAGACGTGCCACTAGTGCCATTGCTACGGGCTACGGGCTTGGGTGGCTTGCCAGCAATTGGCTTCGAACTGTTCATGGCTTCTAGTACGCGTGCCAAAAATTCGCGCTCTTTGCTTTGGGTATTGGGCACAATGGTTTCGGGTTCAGCTAATGTTAATTCCTCAACTCCCACGACGCTTGTGCTGTTTGGGATTTGTGGCGTATTATTGCAGTTGGTATATGCGCATAAGTCAGTGTTCAAAACAGATGAAGTTTGCAGTTGGGCCATGACTTTTTTCTACAGATTTAGTGGACAGAGCTAACAACGCACACATGCAGGATGATGAACGCGTAGGGTGGGTGAGTGGTTAAGGATAATTTCAATCAACATGCTATATTCAATTTTATCGTAATTCGTTTAGTGTTTTTCGGATGTCGGATTTCGGATTTTTGGTTTTTTTTTATTTTATTTTTAATTCTCTTCGTTTGGGGGCGTTGGAATTTTGTGAAAACAAATTTGACCGGATGTTTATCAATGCGCCTGAGTATATCCAATTATATTGTGTAGTGTTGTTTTAAGCAAATATTATGGAAATGAGTGCATGAATACTCCTACGTCTAGAATGAGTTCAAGTGTAAATTTCATTGAATCACACACTATTCTTCGGACCGCACTAACCGGCGGTCCACACAATATAATATAACTTTATATATACGCGTATATACGTATATATGAAATTTTCCGAATCTTGCTTGCAATAGATTCGAAACAATTCGAATCTAATTTCAACGCGCCGCCAGCTCGTTTGCTTAGCTCAACATTCGGTTGGTCTAACCGCTCGACAAAGACTAAAGTTATATACATATAACCGATACGCTTTTGGGCCAAACAATTCGTACACACACAATTTGTATTCGTATTATCGGCACTGATTGTTCGCCATCAGTGGCAGTTGTGCGTAGCTGTCATGGCAGAGGAGCGAAGCGTATGATAAATTCGAATTAATTCGCTCAACAACTGCGCCACGAACGAAAGTAATTTTTGGCAATCTCTGCTCTACTCTGGAGACCAAAAAAAAAAAAAAAAATCTAAGAAATTGCAGAATCGGCAGCGACGAGCAACAAGTTTGCGTGAAATAATATGCGTCAATACCATCAGCATTCGAGATACACGAGTTACATTTCTAGAATAGATGCCTGTATGCTGGTCTGGTTTACATTGGCGTGCGCCTGTTTGGGAGTCAATTAAAGGCGAAGAAAATATGCATTAAGCTTTTGCACTTTAAAGGCGTTCAATTGGTTTTTTATTGCATTTGAGTGGCCGCTGCAGATTGCATTTTGTCTATTGTTAGTTGTATCTTTAAAGAACGAGCATTCAATGAATTGATAAATCTAATTTTAACCTATTCAAAACGCAAATTCTAGTTTTTTTTTTTTTTTGGTTTGTTTTTTGTGTTGCTTAATGCCGCAAGAACCCAAGAAGCGCACAGAAATAGCAACATCATAGCCCAGCAAACCAACAGGCACTTTGAAGACTCTTCGGTGCTAAGAGCAGTCTTAAAGAGCGCTTCTGTGTTCAAGGGTTCAGAAGTATTTGAATAAGGATTTGAATTAAGGCGCCTAAAAGACTCCCATTTTCATAAAGTCAATAATCGTGTCTATCAAAAACGTAAAAATACGAATAGAACAGGGCATTTAAAGAGGGCTGAGAAGAAGAAGAGGAAAACATCGAAAAGATACGAAAAAATGGTCAAAAAGTCATCGATAATCGTCGCCGGAGTGTTAGGTAGCTCATGAAATGGAAATGTAAATGTCTCACATGTCCGTGCATAAATTTAAACTGATTTTTGGATTGAGACGTGTCGCACAACTTGTTTCTGTATATAATGCTCCGTTTTAATTACAAATTCCGGCTACTTATTTTACACAATGTATTTCATTCTTATGACGCTCACACACTAACAACAAACTAAATTAAGAGCCCTAAAGCCCTTTAACATTTTTTATGAGCCTTTATATTCGAATGCATTTTTTGAAAAGTGTGTTCTTGTTTGTTTTGGGTGTTGTTTTGTAGTTTAATTTAGGACTTCATGTAAAGAGTTGTATTAGATCAATTTTAAAATATTAGTTTAGGACTCGTTTGATCTATGTTAAGTAGTATCTATGTTAAGCACAATTTGCGAAAACCATAATATTACGAAAATTGTCTATTGGGATGTTCACTCGATACTCTGCATAGCTACTATATATAAATGAAGAATACGGTTCACCTTTTGGCATTATTTTACACGTCTCTATGCTCAATAAAACAAAGCCCTTAACGTATAAACGCAGAGCACCGGTCTGTTCAACAAACCAAGTTATAACATTATTTGCCGTTTTTTAACCATTGTACGCCATTGAACTGTTGCAGCAGTTTATGCTCGAGAGCATTTTTGGCTTGATGTCAGTTTTGCTGTTACGAATTGATCAGGTGGCCGGCGAGCGAAGAAAATGGATATACAACTTGTGATGCAATAAGATGAGATGAGATAATATTGTATCTCGAATAACCAACAATTTTGATTAAATATGCTATATTTTAACATTTTTAAATTGTTCTTGGGCGACTACTCATCTATTTATAGTGATCAGATTGCAAAACGTTTTTTTCAATATTTTCGTCGCTGTTGTGGTTGGCAATGCTTGATGAAATGATCCGCACAGACAATGTTGGCGTGTAAAGCGTGCCAAAGCATTTTATTTTTTGAGTTTTGTTATTTTTTTCTAATAACAGGGTGAACCATTAGAGAGAAATAAATGTATAAAAAGTAAGGTAAGTCTACAAAACGATCTACTTGCTCTTGGAACGACGCCAGGTTTTGGAGTAAGCCACTTTACCAATTTAAACTTTCGCATTTGGTATTCCCAACACGTATGGATGATCCAAAGTCCTGCTGTTGAAGAACGGAATCCCAAAACAGAATTATAATAGCACATTCACTGGTTTTCGTGTTTCAATGGATCTAAATAAAGACAACATAGAGGACTCTCATAAAGCTGGTTGTATACTTGGGTGTGCTCTGACAGAGTTGGGAGGTCAATAGGACAGACTGAAGGATTCCCTATCAGTGTTACCTACACTAGACTATGCACAAGAACGTATGAGAAAAATTGAACTGAACCAAGCAGAAAAATTAGTTTTTTTTTTTTTTGTTGAAAAGTTCAAAGTCCAAAGTTCAAAGTTGAAAAGTTCAACTCCAAAATAAAACCCCCAGCATTTTTCATTTTCAATAGGACATTTCAGTTCTTCGCTTAAAACTATGGCTACACACTCACCTTAGCCTCCAATTTCTGATTCTCGATCTTCAATTCACTGCGATCGCATTCAATCTTCTCGAGTTTACCACGCAATAGTAGCAACTCCTCATTGGCGAACTTCAATTGCTCCTCGGTGCGATGAACGTTCAGAAGTGGTGTGACGCGTATCAACAAACGCCACCATGGCCAATCACGCACGGCCAAAAAGGCTTTTACATTGCGTTGAATACAACGAACAGCCAATTCCTAATAAATAAACCATCAATATAAAGATGCAGACACATGCGAATACATTAGTTATGAGAGCACAGGTGTTTATGATAGGTCTAAGAGTATGCACACCTGTACACGACGTTGTGCCATATGTTTGCGCGCCAAGTAACCGCGACAAAAAGCTTGCAGTTGTATGATGCGATCCGATAGCAAAACATCGCGCTTAGCTTCCAATTCATTCAAGACACCCGAGCGGAATAAAATCTGTAATAAAAAATGCAATAACAAATATTAATAATATTAATTAAGCGCAAAAGATATTGAAACAAAAAAAATTTTAAATTCGATGTTCACTTTCTAGAAATAGCTATAAGACATTTCCATCAATCAGTCTCGCGTCTTATACGAGTACATTCATTCATGCGTTTTGATAGAGACCGGCTTTTTATAAAATTTTTTTTTTTTTTTATGTGTTGCACAAGCTTAACGTGAGAAAATTTCGTGCTTGAAGTGTGTCAATATACTCGTATATTTCTTTCACGATCTATAATAGCTTTCAAATGAAAATTAAGCTACGGCTTAGCTTGGTTTATGCTTTATTGATGTATGAAAGCATATAAATTCCCAAGTCTGCAACTAATGAGTTTTAAGGCCTGGCCTGCAACGTTGAGTTTAAGCTTAATATTGTGATTGCAACATTTCTGGAAAAATCAGTATTCATAACGTATCAACATGTGCACAGAGTTACGCGCATGCACACACACACACGAACACACACAAAAAGAAAGTCTTTTTTCGAAGAGAGTCAGTGAAATCAGGCGTGATTTGAAAAAAAGCGAAAGCGAAATATAGCAAGCCAAATTATAAGCCAAACCAAACAACAGCAAACGCATAACAGAGAATAGAGTAGAGTAGAGTAGGATAGATAAAAAAAAAAACAGTAACTGAAGAAAATAATATCGAGCAAAAAATGACACAATTTTGCAATAATTTATTACATAGTTTTTGAAAAAATAAATACATTTGTGAATCGCGTAGCTACCATAAGTACGCGTGATTAGCCAAAGTAAGTAAGTAAGTAAGTACTATAAAAATCCGTTTGCCAGCTCAGGATAGACGTATAGTTACCTCTTTCTTATAGGTCGGATATATCTCAACGGAATTTTGTATGCAACGCACAGCATCCACCTTGGCTACTTTAAGCGCACGCCAGTGATTTTCTGATTTGTGTCGTTGATCGGCAGCCAAATGTGTTGTTTGCTTTTCGAATTTATTCAAAAGATCGCAGATCTTTGGTGATTTGAAGCGTTGCCCATTGAAAGTTGCCATCGCTTTAGTAGCGTCGTTGACAATTCCGCTCACCTCCGGCGGCTCAGCGATTAGGCTACCCATAGATGAAGCAGACGATACCGTGGATGTTGAGCGTATGACATGCGGGTCCTCATGCTCATTTGATATGTGACCCGAATCATCAGAGTCGTCAGCATCGCGAACACAATTCATTACATTGGAATTGGCTACTTTCTCGTTGGTACGCGTCACTTTTGTCGATTGCTGCTGCATCACTTTGATGAGCAGACCCGCATGCTTATCTGAGGTCTCACCCAGCACCGGTGGTATTACGCGACATGACTCTAGTTTCAGTGGTTTTAGTTTGTTGTCATTTGCGTGCTTCACTCTCTGCTGCAACGCTTGACGACGCTTGACGATGCACGAATTCAATGTGGGCGACGGTGTCTTGGAGATGATTTTGCGATTGGACGTACTTCTAGGCGTGAGCGCCGATTTAATCGATTTTGGTCTTTGTGTATTGAGGGTCTCAACTTTGCGTAATATTTCTTGGCCCTTGGCAAGGCATTTGCCAAGAAGCTCATCGCTGTTGCTGTGCTTCTTCTTGGGCTCAGCTGTGCGTGGCGGCTTAATGGTTGTGGCCTTTATTGTTTTTGTCTGACGCATTTTTTGCATTGCAATTGCCTTCGGGGCACAATGCATTTGCTCAGTGCTGCACGCTGTCTGACCCATTTTTTCCGCATTCAATGTTGCAGGCAAAAAGCAAAAGCTTTGACTGCGTTTTCTAAGCGTAGAGTTCTTCGAAATTGGTATGCGACTACCCGCCGCTTGACTGAGCTCCCAAACTGAGCTGGAACGTGTGCGTTTACTGGTTTGCTGCTGTCGAAAAGTTTGCATTTCTTGGAATCTAGGTGCATCACTCAATGAAATTGTGCTGTAAGATTTCGCTAGCGTAGTTGGTTTTGCCTGCAATGCAACGGTGTCCTCCATTTTTGGCGTTACAGTTGCGCTCGGCTCTAGGCGCCTTGGCTCGGCCGCAGTCAAACTGTTCGGTGTCACATTCTCATACTCCCGCTCATTCCTTTCCTCCTCGTGATAGTCAACCAGTATTCTATCGAAGCTCTTCAAAACCGCATTCAATTTGCTCTCGTCGTGCGCCACTTTCTCGAGTTCCTGAAATATTTCCTCCTCTAAGGATTGTTTTGCCAGATTCAGGCTGAGACTCCAGTGGCTTTCCTCATCGCTGTCGATGTAATCGCTGCTCGTCATTGCAGCAACCATAGTTTCGGTGCAACTGACTGGTTCCTTATTTCTATACGGCTCATTGTGTTTGGGTTCAATCATTTTCTTCGCTGTGTATTTGCCCGGTGCAGATGCTTCCATGAGACTCAAGGATGTCAACGAGCGTGAGTGCTTGCCTCGATAGAGTTTGTTGTTCATCATGCGTTTTGGCGTTAGATTATCCTCGATCTTGTGTCGTATATTCGAGAAGAATTTCTTGCTGCCTGCCAAGGATTTAACGGCTTCCGGCACCATTGGCATTCGGCCTGTTGTGGGTGGGTTTGTATTAACCGCGGCTGTACTCTTGTTGCATGGACGCACCAACGGTGGCACTTTCGATTTGGCAATATGTTTATGCATTTTATTATAATTTTTATATATTGTCTACGCTACCAACAATACAAATTTCCAATATTCAGTTTATTTTAATCCTTCCTTATGGCATTTCTGGCTTCCATTCATGCGCGTTCAGTTGGCAGTGTGTGCTTTATCGTTGGTGGCCGCTGATCAACTGAATTTCTCCCATGGCGTTTCGTTTTATTGTACACCGTTTTGCACTTTACACTTGTAACCACAAACAAGCAGCCAAGTTGTGGCGGCAACACAGTTGCCCAGCACGACGGACGTGCAGACATGCACAAACAGTTGAGGCCGGTCGAACATTCGTATGTATGGCTAGCTGGCTTATTGGCGTGCGGGCCAAGCCGGCTGAGCTCGGCACTTGTAATGCGTTGAGCATTTAAAACCAGCTTATTATCAGTGGCGGCAGAGCAATTGACGTGCTTTGGTTTGAGACGCGTTTGCAGCCTGCCTCTTGGCTGCGAGCACTCGCACGGCAGCACGGTAGTCAATTTGCTGCACGCATGTTTGTTGGACACACACACAAACACACTCTACGATATGAAAAACACCAACCTATGACAATAATTTAATCACACAATTCACACTCACAGCCACAGACAGATTTTTGTGTAATTTTTTTTAGTTAAACACGCACTGAGAGTGTGAAGTTCATTAGCACAACAACTGTGTTTAGATGCACTTACAATGTACTTATATCCCAGAGCATTTCATTTGAAGCGGAAAAGTAATAAAATCAGTTAAGTAAGCCAATTGTGTGTGCGCTGGCAGCGATTCTGTTTTTCAACTGAACTGAAAAATGACTGTCTGCGTGCAGAGGGATGATGCACTGACACAAAGCAGTTGAAGAATGGTTTTCTCTTGCTCTTCATACCTACAACATTTACTGTTACGTTGAGTGTTTAACTAAAAGGCAGTACGTTTTCTTTGATGACTCCTACCAGCTTAGATAATATCAACCGATTTATGTACATAGATAAGACAAGGCCAACGACCCTTGCTCTGTGCCATTTTGCAGCGATAAGGCTTACACTTTTACACTTTAATATATTCTTCTATCTGTTATTCACTACGATAACAACAACGGTTAAAGTTACCAGAAGCCACCCACTCTATTACAGAATCTCTGTTTTCTTCCCATACCATGGATCTTATCTTCATTGCTGGTATCAAAGTGTGCACTCGTTCGACGTGTTTGCAATAATAGTGACTAACGAATTAATTAGATAGCAAAGGTGGTAATGGCGATTTAAATGAGTTGTTATATACACATCTATTTCCCCGCCAATCAATTCTAAGCCAATCATTCAGTGCAAACTCTTACTAAAACTTCTCGCCCAGATCTAACTAATGCTATAAAACTTGTCTACGTTATGCTATTATTAGATTTATTAAGCGCCAACGGCTCGTAGCTGTGGCTGGTGGTGATAAGGCCGACTCAGCGGTTTTTCGTGCAGTTATCCAGCAGGTTAGATATTGAATATCAATACACAAAAAACATTGATACGTGTTCAATGAAATATTTTGTTGAGGTAGGCAGGCTTAACCCCCTATGAGATGCCATAGCTAACTTAAGAGTGCTTTAACTGCGTTTGAAAAGCGATCCGACACTTACGAGTGTTATTATTGTATGTGAGCGTTACAATGTGCGATTGTGTGCGAGCGTTACGCTATGCAAAGTTTTAACCTGTTAAAATCAAAGATGTTTCACATCAAGAAAAATACAATAAAAATAATAAAAAAGAATAAAAAATAAAGTAAATAAATAAATAAATTCACATCTACTTATGTACCTTAAAAATGTGACACTGTATGAAGCTACCAAACTTAAAAAACCTATTAAACACTAAAATCACATTGAGACTCAAAGAGTATTCATTCATATTCATTCATGAATAAGTTCTCTCTGTTGAGACTACTTAGGAGACCCAACGTTAATTCGCGTACTGACATTTCATGGCACTTAAACGATAATATTATTAACGAATAATAGCAATTGATACAAGTTGGGGTTGGGGTACTTATGGAAACTTATTATTATTATTAAATCATACCTATTTTATGCACGTTGTGGCTAACTTCGCAGCTCACAAAAATCGTCAAGCTAAAATAATCTTAGATTATCCGTTTAGAAGGAAGAAGTTTAAGCAAAGCAATTTCGTGCTCCTGAGTAGCATAATGGAATTTACGTTTAGCCTTTTTTATTATTTTTATTTCTTAGGGTTCCGTACGTATGTCTGTGGTTCTGTCTGTTCCACTGTTATAGCCAATTTGCTAAGAATCTACTGGACCGATTAAGTTGTGTGATATATCCCTTGAAAGGGCTTTTTGCAAGGCTTGCTTATACATATATATTTTGTAATTTTAAAAGACATAGTTTTCAAGTTATTTAATATCAATATTTTATAACCATTAGGTTAATTTTTTTTTAATTGTGTCTGAATGTAACGCTCTACCCTCACGCAATACAATTCATACATAACTCATTAACAATTATCGCTGCGATTGAAGTGTTTATGCGCGTGTATTTTAATGAAACATTGAGACGTCAAAATTATTTTCGTATATATATTTGAAATTTCACCTATCGACGTTGAGCTGCGACGACAAGTGAAACAAGCAACAAGCTCCTTCCGGCCCCCACAACCACACATACTGTACACGCTTATTCACCATTGTACTTAATTGCCGCCGCGGCCGTACGTGCCCCAGGCAGAAACCAATGCAATTCTTCGATCGGCGAACGATACGCTTTGAACTCGACTCAACCTATGCATTTACACGCTCATTGGTCAAATATACAACGCAATTTTTATTTTTCTTTTTATTGTAATTTTCGTGCTTTACTGGCGGCAGCTGCCAACGTCGACCGAGTGCGCAATGCAACGTCACTTCCAGTGAAAGTGAATAAGACGTTTATTTAACTGTTTTTAATTTTTGTATATTTTTGTGTTTTTGTGTTTTTGTGTGTATGTGTGTGTATATCCAATGCAGCCAAACAACTTTCCTATGTGCGTTTGCGCAAGTCTATTACGATTTGTCATCAACGTACACCGTTTTTCATCACATAGATACTCGCCACAGCATAGAGCAGCAAGAAGAGGCGCCACAAAGCACGTGACACATTTCGCTGCGTGCAAAACTGTATGAAAATATTGACATAGTCGCCGCAGCAAATCGAAAATTCCGCATCACAAGCACCAGCTTCGTGATAGAAAATCTTATCCAATTTCGACCAGATGTGTTCTACCACAGTGCAATTGAGCAGGCATGTAGTGCTACCAGTTTGTAAACTCGTATCCTGCTCATCGGTGCACATGATGACAAAAATCAGAATTATTATTAACTTCAACACTTTTTCGAAAAAAAAAAAATTAAAAATAAAAAATTGAAAAAAAAAACTCCGAGTAGGCCGTTTTTATGACTCTTTTTATAATTTATCCGGTTTCGTTGCAAACTGCATAGTTAACGCTTCTTGCGCAGAACGTCCGAGAAGTGAAATAAGACTGGCCGCCGCTCAAAGTGTGGGCTTGGTTTTTATGTAAATTATAGTTATACATAATTATAAAAACAACTTGTCTAAAGGAGACACGTTATTGTTGTCGTTAATTCAAGTAACTTGATCTCAATTGAGGGCTATCATTGCACAACTGAACTTGACCGTGAAAGTACTCATTGTCTGTAATAAGGTAGCTAAACAGTTGTACAGTATATCAGAAGGGGCTGGGCGACTGGAGCGCCCTGTAACAGGAAAAACTGACGTCAGTTGTGCCTAGTACGATGGTAAATGAAAACGACGTGAAGTTATTAAAATCAGCAATTGTAGGGTGCAAATTATTATTCAGCGATACTCATACGAACGAGTGCATTTTAATGTGGTGACAAGGTCAATGATGCATAGAGATTTCCTTGTTAACGAACGCAGACAAAGATAGAACACGAAAAAGGTAGGCTATGCCGAAAAAACGAGCTTTCTCGGAGCTGTCAAAATATTTTATGGTATACAGACAAAGAGAGCATTGTATTGCCACCTTCTATATCAATATTTGTCAAAGATAGATAGATGTGTATAGATACCACTAAAGTTCTATCAGTGCTGCAGTATAGCTTACGAACGTTCAAAAATATTATTAATATTATGATAGTATGATGATCTATTGGGCTCATCGCGTAAAGCGTAATAATCCGTGAGCCAAGTTGGCGTAACATCACTTTGAGGAAATGTGCGGCAGAAAAATATAGTTAAATATTACAAGCTTACATGAATTGTAGTCAGTAACATCTAATGTTCAAAATTTGTAGTATTAGTGTAAAAAGCTAACAAACAGTTGTGTAATTCGTTGGGTTTGACATTTCTCAAACCTTAAATAGCAGCTTTTCATTAAGTACACTTGTTTAGATCCATGCAGCATAGTTTCGAAGTGCTGAGGAAGTACGAAAATGGATCGATGATTGATGATCGCTGCCAAACTAGCAACGTTCATTCAATGGTATTGCCATATTGCCAAAAATTTCGGAATAGGTTGTAGAAAATGATGGAAATTATTTTCAATACTACATATTGCACCAATTTTGCTCTATAAATGTCTTTTTACAATAAAAAAATTTACTAGAATTCATGCAAGCACCTAATGGATAGTATTTGTGTTCTTAGAGGATATCGCACTAGAGGCGAAAGGGTATATAATGATTTTATTCCCTAGTGGATTTCTTAATTCATTCTTCCATTCCTTTTATAAGAAAGCAATAATATTGATTTCTGGTATCCAATATGTAGTTCTAGTGAAAGGAAATTCATTGAACTTTCATTTTCGATATTCCCATGTCCTATCCCATGTCCATATCATGTGTATTTGTTTCCAAGGTTATTTAGCTCAATTTTGACGCAAGGTGCTTTAACTGAGTTAAATGCATCAAATTGGATTAAACCAAAGTGTTCCAGAATCCATATAAGACACAGTCTGTTCACTGTTGCCACCTTATTGAGTGTTGTCTTACGCTCACTGAAGATCTTAGAATGCTTCATGCTAGGGTAGTCTGACAAGTACTTCTATGTCTTTTTGATGTATCGAGTAGACCTTATATTAGAACCACAGACATAGGAGAGTGTTCCATAAAAAGAAAACTAAAAATTCAACTTAAGATTTTACCACTTCACTCGCAACACTGGAGAATAAAAATTAGAAGAGTATGCATCTATGTTTGGCCGACTACAACCGAGAACATACTCGTAAACTGCGAGTGTGAACTATAAATTTCAAGATCTCTGGATTATTAGATCTCCAGCGCTTGTTTGTATAAGGCCTAACCTATGTCAACAAATTCAAATGGAGTACTTACAACATGCTAAATCAAACATACGTTTACCGATTGGAGAAGTCACTTTGTTTAACGAAAATATTTTATTTTTGTATTTGATGTTGTTGTTACTGTCATTGTTGTTGTTGTTGCGACAAACAATCATGAATGGCACTCAAGCAGTTAAGTACTTAATAAGTATTTACTTAACCCTATTTCAGATAGCTGTGATTAACACATACACCAAAGAAGGTTTAATGATCTCTCACAAGTAAACAAACGAACTGAACTATATCGAACCGATCGTGTTAGAAAAGCAATACGTAATGAATGAATAGCTGAACACACAATAATAAATAACACCGACTCGCTCGTGTTGTAATTGCGACTCAAAACATGCTAAGTGGTAGCTGAATTTGTTGTAGCGCAACACAAAAATTCTTGCGAAAGGTGATGAACATGCAGCCAGCCACCTGTTAATTGCCGCTGAACCAGAACTTCGAGCGACACAAAGATACACGCGAGCCTATTAAAGTTAAGATACATTTAACGATTCTAATTTAGATGCATTAAACACAGTCAAAGTGAAATGAATTAAACTGAAAATTAAAAAAAAAAAATGCAGGGTGAGCGAGATTAAGAGTCGCCAATAAATCGCCAAAGGCATTTCTTCTGAATTAAAGATAAACTGCTGAGCAGAATCAGAATGTTTTGCGATGACTTTTATTTGTGTAACTGGAATCTGCGTCTGAGTGCGGCAGAAAGCCACTTAATAGCGGCAACAAGTTTTTCATCCGTTTTAATTGGCTACTCGCCGCATGCGATTGACAACTTCTACAGTAAGTGAGCCGCCTAGAAGCGCGCAGAGTTTAATTCGCCTGAATCAACGACTTGATTCACGTCGACGAAACTTTATTTAATCGAGCCTCCACTTAGAATTTGCATTATTCTACAACAAGACTTATAACGCGGCGGTGGTGCTGAGCAAAGTATCGCAGGCGACCATAACGAGCTCGGAACAAGTAACTTAGTGCGCCGCTTCAAGCGGATTCGAGTTCGGTACTTTTTTCTTTTTAAAATTAAAAAAAAAAAAAATATAAATAAAAAATTTTGTAATATCACAGTTACTCTTTTCTATAATAATATGCATTTAAGAAAGGCATTATTGGGCATGTGCATTGGCTTAAATACTAGTAAGTTTACGCTACATTTTGTATATTGTACAATTTGAGATTGTATCTTCTGACTCTGCAGTTGGTTTGCTGCGTTCTATGCTCGCCTATGAGCGTGGCAAATGTGATAATTCAATATCCAGCGTCGTACAGGATATGTTCAAAGCAGAAATGCGTGCACTGCTTAATCCGCGTTTTAGATATACACAGCAAAAGTATTTACAATACGATCTATACACAAGGCAGAATCCAAACGAGCGCCAAATTTTGCGAGTGGGCGATGTTGAAGGCTTGAAGAATTCGAATTTTAATCTAAAATGGCCTGTAAGGTGAGGAAGTATTTGTCTGCCTTCCTGCTTTTGATCAACTAATTGTTTTGCGCAATTCATTACGTGCAGATTTTCCCTACATGGTTGGGCTGGCAAGAGTATCTCATGCTCGAATGCCGCTATCAAGGATGCCTACTTGGCACGCGGTGATTTCAATGTCATCATTGTCGATTGGAGTGCTCATGCCATGGATATTAGCTACTCGCGCATATCGAAGCAGTTGCACGCCATTGCGGCGACATTTGTGAAGTTTGTGCGCTTTCTGCATGATGCGACCGGTGTTGCCTACGAACGGATGTATGTGGTTGGACACAGCGCGGGCAGTCACATTGCTGGGCTGAGCGGTAAAATAATGAAGCCACAACAATTGGGCGCCATTATCGCTTTGGATCCGGCGGGCTTAAATCAACTGAACTTGAGCGCTGAACATCGTTTGGCGCCGAGCGATGCTCGCTATGTGGAGTCAATACACTCCGACATAACAGTTCTAGGTAATCCGCATCCTACTCTAAGCCATGCTGCATTCTTTGCCAATTGGGGTCGAGGCCAACCACACTGTCCAAATGCGACAGCTGCAGAGTTCGACTTCGCGTGCGATCATTTTGCGGCCTTGTATTACTTTGCGTATTCTGTGCGAAATCCAAAATTGTTTGGCGCGTTGCGCTGCTCCGCGCAAAATATTCATGCAACCAGTTGCGCTTGCGAGCAGACTACGGAGTGTGCTGCTTCAGAGTTCATGGGCGGTGAGCCGTTGGTGCCAAAGTCCGGCGCTTACTATTTTAGCACGCAGAATAGACCACCGTTTGGCTATGGTGACATTGTGCGAGTGCGAAAAGCAGCACCGTCAACGGCATTGGAAAGCAGCGTTTTGACACGAAATGCTTTTAGAACACTTCGCTTAAGGCTTTAGCCCTGTGGCTTTTATTTATTTTGAACTTAGTCGTGTTTTTGCTTACAATATAATTTTTATATATATAAAATCCAATTATGGCACTCACCTGACTAGGGCCAATGCGATAAGTTGCCGGGTCCACCTCAATTGAGGCAAGTATCTGTTCGACAGTGATGTCCTTCGAGGCGCCCTCTCCGGCCAGTAAGCCAAAACGACGCACAAACTCTGCCAGCGGCACGGATTCCGGAAAACCGAGCCGGTGCAAACGTGCTGCCTCCAAAGCTTGCGAACCACGCAGCTAAAATCAGCAGAGGTGCAAATAAATAATTTCATCATTTTCATTCAAAGCACCCATCTCACCTGACTTCTAAGTAGAGGAACGTTAACCATTTCTTCATCACCCGCATTCACAGTTGATAATGCCGTATTTGGTGAACCGCTAGTACTGTATTTCCTATGCCTTCCGGCATTATGCTGCAGCAGATAGCAGTGTACGAAATGTGTGCCCGTACGCCGTAGCGTATCAATGATGCCATCGACTGTGAACTTCACTTGCAGCATTATCGAATTACGCTTTACACCGGCCGTGGTAAACGAACGGCGTATGCTGGATACGCGACGCAGCGATTGTGTGCCTTCAAGACCGGCAAAGGAACCACAGAAGACCATGGCGCCAGTGCCACGTGTCAAAGAGCCTATGTAAAGACGATTTATCTCCTCACGACTGCTGTCTTGCAATAGGGACACAGCATTTCTAATGCTGGGATGCTCACGACTATTGCGTACCCAACCTTCTACAGAGTACAACACGGGATTAGTGCCTTGGAGGTGTTGCAAAACAAATTGCCTATTGCCATTACACTTGCGTAGCAGCGAGTGATGCTCACGATCACCGTAGTGTGAGAACAGACGTTCCAAGAATGTGTCGTCGTTCGAGTTTGGATACATAGCTTCCTCATCGAGTAGCCTACAAAAGAGTAAGCAATTTTAATTAGATTGACATACAATTTGAGGGAAACTAGCGCACTAACCAAAGCAGGCCGCGTCTGTCGTGTTCGCGCAAATCACGCTGCGAAGAACGCACCACATGATTTTGTGGTGCTTTATCGATGAGCGTAACCAGCGGCAAATTAGTCTCCGATATGCCCGCCACATCAATCTCAACCAGCTCTTGTGCATAACGATCGCGTGGCGCCACTAATGTTGTGTGGTGGTAGAGCAACTGCAAACGCTCCTGCAAGTAATTATGCCGCAAATCTGAGAGGGAAGCGCCCACTAGCTGGCCGCAACTGGCAGGATTCTGGAAACCTGGCGAATCGATTAACATTATGGATGCCACAGTATGAGCAGATGTGCAAATCTGTCGGTTTATTAAGGCCACAACAGCGGCAAGCGCTTCCGAATAGAGACCGATAACGAGCGCCTCCAAGCATTCCCAGGCCCATTCATTATTACTATCGCTTGGCGATTTCGATGGGCTCGTACCACCAGCAGCACTACCACCACCACCACCACCACCACCATTGACTGTGGCGAAGCCAAAAGCAGCCGAAGTCAAATCTTCCAGAGAGACGCCCAGTAAACCAGCTGCTTTACGTGCAGCTGTCGGATTGGCGAATTGCGTACGCGCCGTCGAACCCAAACCGATTTTAGTGACACCGGCAATACCCAAATGATAAATGGACGCCAAAATGCTCCATACGCCACGAACGGCCTTCGCATCGATATTTAATGTTTCGAATGCCTGCTCGGTGCGTATGAACTCATTGGCAGCGCGATGACGATCCTCCAACTTATGTGATAGTGATATGAACGGATGATTGTCCTCCGACGAGATGCTCTCCAAATTCAGTTCTTTCTGCAACAAGCCCGAAGCGCCCGCCAGCAACCGAGTCATAATGTGAAAACCGTGCTCATTCGGCTGACGACGGCCGGCACGTTGACGTTCCGGCAGTAAAACCTACAAAAAAAAAGTTGGAAAAAAAAAGTTGTAAACTCTACCAAAGACGTAATATAACTGGTATCAAATGGAATTTACCTGCAGTGACGCGGAGACAATTTGTCCAGCCTGGTCGAAATCCAAGCTTAACAGTTGCGTTAGACGGGTGGAGTTCGAATTGAGACAAGTTTTCGTATTGCCAAAAGCTTCTAACAAAGTGCAAAGTGCGTTCACTTTTTCGGCGTTAATCACGTTGTTGCTACAACCTGGATGCGGTTAAAAAAATGCATAATATTGATGATTAAGCAGTTTTGAATCGAGTCAAGTTGATTAGTGTAGTCATAGGGCAGTCGAGGGCAGAAGATTCAACGGCAACACAGCTTCAGCTATTGGGCTTTGCTTGACCACAGTATACACTCAACTTACGATTTTTCAAGAACTGTGTCCGTATAAAATTTCCGTGAATTGGAAGTCTTATATTACTCGCGCAGTGAACAGCATTTAGGGTTTGTCATAAAGTTTCTAACACAATATCCCATCGGAAATCCCGTAGTGTATAACAAAATCGAAGGCTCAAATTGCTCAAGCTTGATTATCTGTACGTCTTGTCGGAAACGCGTAGAGCCCAACATTAGTAGGAGTAGCCACCATACAAGCCCTTTGTTCTGGAGTGGAAAACGTCTTCGAATTTTGACATTCGTGCTTAACTTTGAGTACACCTTATTTGAAAATGTCTCCTTAAGAGCTTTGATTACTAAAGTAAACTTGCCATCGAAGTATGACTGGTCTTTCGAATTGAGATGTTTCGAGTTTGTGTAGTCTTCCTCTAGTCTGTATCACTTGACGTGTTTTTGATTCATATAACTGTTGTAACTATTGAACTTCCGGTATTATGCATTACATATCTCTAATCCTACGCCCAATTCTCATTAAGCTATGATACAAATTACGCATTCATAAAGATGTCTCTATGCAAATCAAGAAAATTGTGCAATGCAACCCAATCAAAAACCCACCAGCAGCCAGCGCCAAATAGTTCAGCGCGTGTTTGAAACTTGTCGTTTTGCCAGAACCAGAACGCCCCATGAATATTAGACTTTGATCGCGTCGCGTTTCTACCATGCTCCTGTAGGCGGTTTGCGCCAGCGAATAGATGTGCGGAGGCATATCCTCAGTCTTACAGCCGCGAAACATTGAAACAACCTACAGGCAAATATACAAAAAAAATTGTTAGTATCGTGATTAACAATAAATGATTGAATATTTATTACCTTTTCTGAGTAGAGCGACAAAGGTGCCATTGGATTGACCACGAGCAATGTGGGCCCCGCTTTGGTGTGTATTAGATTGCTAGCGAAACGCTGACGCAGCGTATGCAATACGGAGGCTTCGTTCAGATACTTCAGCTCGCAGATATCCTCGACTAGGTCCAGATCAGATGAATTCCGTTTCTCAATATCATCCTCGTCGACAATCAACTCCTCGCCATTGTGCAAGAGGCGTATGGCGACTTTGTGATTTTCCTCACTTCCTTTGCTCTTAAGCAGGCGCACGGCGGCGGTGAAACCACCACGATGAACCAGCCAAACGGCTTCGGTGACTTCTTGATCGGTGGATGTGTCAACAGAATTCGATTTGCCCGTTTCATTGTTATGTTGAGGCTAACAAGTTTGAATGGAAAATATAAGTATGAATAATAAAGTTGATCATTCACTTAACAGTCGTAGTGAACAGTATTACAACGTAGGCCTAAAGACACGATAAGACAAGATCAACGAACCTAGTTGATTAAGGTATGTTCATATATTCAATTCTATGTTTATGGAGTTTTCTTTAACCTTCATTTGGTTTCGATCACTAAGAGGAATACAAAACCATGGCACTAATTTGATCCGGACTAATAAAGGAACAAATCTACCTAGAGGAGGTGTGAGTTATTGAGACCATGACCATGAACCTTGAGCATGAATCCGGCCTACAGTGAGGTTCGAAACCCGAATTCTGAGACCAACAGCCATAGTGCATTTCGACTAGACGACCGTGGCATTCAGAATGGAGCGCTCATATAAGCCCCTATGGGTCAAATTTAAGTAGCTCCAGTTGAAGTTTGGTGCATATTTTGTTTCGGTAGCAAAGATATATACTGTGATTTTTTTCAAGATCCGCGAATTTTTTTCCATCCACTCCTCTCGTGGGCATAGGGCCCTATACAAGGCACTTCCATATTTTGCCCGATACTTGTGTTGGTTACGTTAATCGTAATGGTTTGTTTGAGTAGACTGCCACTGCAAGTGGATCGTATAGCGTCCATATAAAGTCATTGGACGAAGTTGATGTGTTGTGTTTGTGGATTTGTTATTTCGTGACCACTTGAACTAAAAACCGGAGATTTAACCTCAGGATTAGGCGATTGTATAGCTCTTATACAAAGGTTAATTTCAACTTGAAGTATTTCGAACGTGCAGTGTACAACAAATTCGAGACAACTGGTTCTAAGATTTTTGTTTCATTTAGAACTTATAAACAGTTAAAAGATACATCAATTCAAGTGTTGGTTTTAACGCACTCAGATCAATCACCCACTCTTATTGGATGTTGTTGATCTTTGATTTGTATATACATACAAATAAATCGATTTGCTGATAACAATAACAAAAGCATTTGAATCTATTACACTCGTACGATAGAATATTTCAAACCAAAATAATGTTAGAAGATATTTTTGTATCTTGTATCTCATTTGTGTGTGTTAGTTCGTTTGTACAATTAAACCACCAAAACTTGCCCAACTTCATACACATTGTAGTCAGCTTCAGCATTTCCTCAACTCCTCAATTTATTGCCGAGTTTATTTTCGTGCTTTTCTAATTTTGATATTTTTAAAGACTAATTAGTTGCTGGCAGACGCCTTGCACAGCGCTGCGTTGCACTCTCCTTCTGTAAACATTTCACGTTGCACTTTCTGTTTTAGGGCAATTTTTACTTAGACGTTGCCGCAGCTGCCGCCGCCACCTTCGCTGCCACAGCCGTGGTTGGCTAAAGTAGGTTCCGCCTAATGTAGCCGAAAGCATAAATAGAAAGTCGTTGTGTATGGGTGCAACAGAACAGCAGAAGGGCACGGGCTGCAACGACTTAGATTTGGCTTTAGACAGCACGAAAGTTCTACGCAGCTAACCAAATCGAAGCGCATAACAGAAACAAACAAACTCAGTTAAAACGGTTTTATGGTTCAATAATCAATAAGAGAAATCTAATTGGATTCACATCAAACCTTTTTCTTGATTGCTTCATCGTAACTTTTGTAACTGCAGTTGGAGCCCAGAGAGCCACCGCGTAGTGCTAGAGCATGTTTCCAGACTGCGGGCCATTGCACAGCATCGCGTTGACGACGCAATGAACTACGGAATATTCGATTGAATTGCTGCTGGAGCGGATTGCTTTGGTTGTTCGACTTCGCCGATGAACTGTTCCAAGGTGGGCGTACATTTTGCAACTTCGGCGTTGATTTGTCGCGCACACTGCGATACTTTTGGGTGCGCTCAAAGGTGCTTAGTTGCGCATTCGATGGCGGCGATTGCGTTGCATCATTCTCGCCTTCGCTATGCAAACGCATGCGACGCACTACGCTCGGACTAGCGTTGATCAGTTTACGTGCGCTCTCTGGTGACTTGGGCACCGTCAACAAAGACTTGGCGGCCTCCTTTAACTTCTTATGGTGATAGAGGACTTGAGATTGCGATAATGCATTCGCACTTTTGTGTGTTTTCAGTGCATTGGCCGCCTCTCGTATACTTTGAATTTCCGCTGCCGAAGAGTGCTCAGAACCACTATCACTGATAGCCTCCGAGCTTATGCTATTCTTACGCAGCGGAGTTACAGTTGTGGGCGTCACAACTTCGGGTGATAAGAGTTGATGCGACTCTGCTTCCGAATGAGACTTCGAAGGCGTTGGCGTTGGTGGCTTTAGAGATTTTGTTGTGCCGCAAGCGTGCGCTTTGCCATTGCAGCCCTTGTGAAAGGCAGGGTTGACACTGGAACCTGGCTGTGCGGGTATCGCTGGCGCAATGCCAGCACGTAGTGACTGCTCAAAGGGACGCGATTTAAGAAACATTTTTCTTTTTTCGATCTAACACAGTGGTATTGTGGTGTTGCACATAATCGTTTCTTTTGTTTACTCTCTGCGTTTCACAGTATTTATTTTTCTGGTATTTAAGCGTTTTGTCACTTTTTTGTTGTTTTTATTTTTGAGCTTTTTTTTTTTCTATTTATGTTACTCGATATTCATGGCGTTATTTTTTTACTTCATTGTAAATTAAATAATTGTCATGGCTAAAAGAACAATTGCAAGTATCTCAAGCATGACAAGTTAGACTCGTTTCGTACGTTTTGTTAATGACCACAACCTTGGCTTAATTCGTAATTAATTTACACTTCATCTTTTGTTATCAAATCGAAGCATCGATCGCTAAGTCAATTAAATAACACCGTCATCGTAGGTTATTATAGTGCTTGCCTCAATTGTGTCTCGGTCACTTGAGTATCTACACTGGACTCAATGTCTAACGAAATTATCGAAAAATTAAGATTTTTCTTGGTGTAAAATGGCATGTCACGAATTGCAAAGCTTCCTGCCTGCCTACATGGCCACAAGCATTAACTCTTTTCGGGCTCAGGTGTGTTCTCAATAGCAAATTGGGTATCGACACTGCACAACACTTTGATAATTGGACAACAATTAGCTATTCGCGTTTATTTGTTGTAATTGTAATTGATTTTTGTTATAACAAACCATTAAACCGGTTGCACACACACCAAAAAAATTTATTCAAAACATTTGGAGAGAGAAAATAAATATAAAAGAAAATTATCATAAACAAAAACAACAACAACCGCAATAACAAACTCAACAACGAATACAAATTTTTGTTGTGTCTCCACGATGGAGTCAACGATGGCAATGACAACAACGACGACGACGATCGCGCACAATTTCCGTTCCGATCTTGGAAACAGTTTCTGACAAACTAAAAATGAATAGGTAAAGTCGACTTCACTATTTAATGACCCCGACGTTGCTTGCTGCTGCCGCCGTTGCTGCTTTTGCTGTTCTTGTTTTTGTTGTTTAACTCAATTGACTCGAGCGCACAAACGCTACGGCGACCGCCCTGTTGAGCCGACGCGAAAAGAAAACA
Organism: Cacoxenus indagator; assembly: GCA_035041755.1. Lineage (NCBI taxonomy): Eukaryota > Metazoa > Arthropoda > Insecta > Diptera > Drosophilidae > Cacoxenus > Cacoxenus indagator. Next base: position 3,205,546 of record JAWNKX010000242.1, read on the forward strand.
TTGGAGTGAGACTCGTTTCACATTCAAAGGTTTTGCCGTGCCGGCAGAAATTATCTGCGCCCACACTGAAATACATGACGTCTTTTTCTCATTGCACTAAGGAGGCAAAAAGTCGTTGAATCTCTGTGTAGCCATTGTATGTGTAGTAGTCTATAAATGTAAATGCACGCTTGTTAAACCGTATTGTCACGTCACACACTTCGGAAAACTATGCGGCATGTTACCGTCACGGAGACTGCTGTATTCACATCTCGATTACAAATGTAGAAAAAAAAATGGCGTTGGCACAGTAAACGTACAAACTTGAGTTACGTTAATTTCTTCTCAGCACGGCAAAACCGTTAAGTGTGTAGCAGGCCTTAAGCATAATTTAGCTGCACAGCGCACACGACGCAGCACGCGTCCGACGCTGCACGAAGCGACGCGAAGCAAAACGACACAACATGGCGCAGCGCGCAGCTTAATTCAACGCAGCGCTGAGAGAAATCTACGTAGGTATTGCATGCATGTGCATGCAGCTGGCTGTGGGAGGAGACGCCGACAGAGAGAGATAGAGAGAGAGAGAGAGTGCGTTGACAGCAAAGTTGTAGATGGGGGCAAAGCAAGCAAGTAGAGTGTGGGCTTTGTTCATGCAATAGATGAAATAAATAAGAGCGGTGTGAAGTGGAATGGAGCAGAGCAACAAGCGAAAATGCATTTCGAGTTTTCATGCAGTTGCTAGTGCCAAAGTTTGAGACAAGAGACCAATTTTTTTTTTATATATTTTTTTTTTAATTGAATTGCATGGTGTTTTGAAAACTTTGCACAAAATATTTCACAAAAACTTCATCAAAGATACATTGTTCGGCTGCGTGTGAAAATGAAAATGTTAGAGATAACTCTACTCTTAACCAAACCGGTTTTTGTCGTTTCATTGCTTGCCTATTGTAGGTGATCGATTGGCAACGATTGGAGAATTGAGTACATTTCCGTATTATAGATGATAGACAATAAAAGGCATTTGAAATGATCTCTTAGAAATATGACTGAAGTATCTGTATTGATACCATTTAATTTAATGAAAATGGGTTCAGTTTTCTGAATTTATGTGGCAAAAAGAATTGCCTTTTGGCACACAATTAATTAATTATTCATAAAATATAAAGAGAGAAATGTATTGGCAATAATAAACACAATGTCAAAGACGAATCTGAAACTCTACACGAGACAATTTTTCTACCAGAAAGTATCTGTACTCGAAAGACATGTGCAAAAAACCAGAGAAGCACACCTACTATAAAACCATATATAATATTTGGAATTCCTCTTGGGTAGTGTTTATAACTTGTATACGAGTAGAGCTTAGTAATCCCTTATATGTGATAATTTCAACTGCCACCCCTAACAATTATTCGTAAGTCCATAAGTACTCTCTAGTCAAAGTTAAAGAGACTCGGTAGCTAAACTGTGCTACTTATCAACCCAGAAAACAGCGGTATGAGTCCTATTCATTACAGTTTAATATCCTCAATTCTTTGCTGCTGTTTTTCATACTTTGGTCCGCAGTCCCCTACTAACTAACCTAAAGGAATAGAGCACATATCTAATTAAGGCACGTCTAGTTTTTAAAAAGAGGGTTGCAGACCAGACGGGAATGCACGCCAGTTACTATCGTCGGCGTTATGACTGAAAGAGTTAGCGTTCCTCTTTGTCGAGAAAAATTAAAAAAGGAGGTGACATTTTTAGGCGGCAACAACTGGAAGGGAAGACTGAGAGTGATCCAAAACATATGGCACACACTGCGACTTTTCATATTATTCAAACCATACTGACAACCTAAAGAGCTTTGTGTTGCTGTCCAGTGATCTGCATCTTTTGATAAATGGCTTTATATACTATGGCATAAAATAACTACAATCAAACTATGAACATTGTATAATCACCTGATGTTTAAATCGTTTACTAGCACTTCGCCTTAACGTGTTGCAATTTGCATTTGTAGTGGCATTGTCCAGTTCATCTGTAGATGAGGATGATGCGGGCATGCAACGCTTACTAAGTTCTACCAACTCAGAGACTGGTTGTACCTGAAAATGTTATAAGATCAATGTGGATTGTTTGAAAATTGTTTAATAAATCTGATTATTGTTCTACTAACCTCAACTGTGACTGAGTCAGCGCTATTGCGTATCATTTCAATGATAGCCTCTCTTGAAAGTTCGCCAACCGGCATGCCATTCACCTTGATAAGACGATCGCCGGGCAAAAGACCCGTGGCACCGCCACCAGCACCGGGCTCAGCAAATATAACTGGCCGAAATATTGGCGATGTCAGCGATTCACTGCGATCAAGACAAATCGCTTTACGTAGGCTGAAGCCGAAATCTTGGCGAGGTGATTTTTGCCTTCGTATTGTCAACTCGCGTGGCGGTGGCAGCTGAACCAGTTGAACCGGTGGCAGTGGTAAATAGACATCTTCAAAGCTGTGCACACGAGCCCAGCGATCAATGCCTTGAGATTCGCCGACCGGGCTCAGGGAGAAGGGGGGCGTGGCAAACGAGGAGTTTGTGGTATCTGTGAGACTATCGGCACTGGGCGACGGTGAGGTCATGATACGCAGGCCACCATGTAGCGTCTGTGACATACGCGCATTTGCAGGCAGCGTCATCGCGCGTTGATGCACATTATTATCGCCGTCGCTACGCAGGCTTTCAACTGAAGTAAACGAAGTGCCGTGTTGGCTGGAATTAGAACCAATTGAACCGCCACGTGCACCATCGTACAGTAGTTCATTCTGTATGGTGTTGCGCATTAGCAATGACTGCGACTCCGATGGCGCAATGCTAATCTCTTCATGCACACTGATTATGTTGCCATGACGTGTACCCTTCAAAATACCACGCTTTGGCGGTTTCGGTGGTACAGGTGGTAGAAAACGATTCTGTAAAGAAGAGTGAATGAGTACGATTATAAAAATGTTAGTGATCTATGTGGTTTGGTGGACTCACACACCTTTGCATTTAATGACAATATGGAATGTGTTGCTTCACCACCAATGCCAGCACCGCCACCCAACACGCTCGCACCGTTCAACGTTTGCCCTTCGATTTGGGTCATCACAGATGCCACAATTTCCTCATTGCCGCGGTCAAGTTCAAATCCACCTCCTCCCCCACCTCCACCATTACCCGAGTCGGCATTGAGCGCTGCAAAGAACTCTGCACTATAATCGGCCGTTATGCCACTGGGCAGTTTTTCCTTTTCCTTGCGGCGGCCGCGTATCTTCAAAGAGCGCCGTACCTGTGAATTAAGCGTGTGCTTTAAAAAAGAAACTCAGCATGATTTAATGATATAATTTAAAACAAAAAAGAAAACTTTTTTATATTGATTTGTACCTCATCCAGACGCAGTAATTCATCACTGCTCATGCTGCTCGAAACGCCACTCGCATTTTTAGCCTCTTTTCGTAGTTTCTTCTCCCGTTTGCGACGCTCCTTCTCATCGTCGCCGGCGCTGCTGGTAACGCCTTTTTTGATAAAGTTGAACATTTTCTACCCGCTAGAATAGAAAAAAGGAATAAACACGGTGACTAGTCCTGATTTCAGCCAATAATGAGCGAATATAATGTCGATAAAGGAGGGCGTGTCAGCCAAAAAAACACCTTTTTTTGCAAATATTAATTGATTTCTGTATTTGATAAAATACAGAAAAATAAATAAAAATAAAATTTTGTTCTATTTTACAATTAGCACAAGAAAATTTCTTTTGTCATACGTCGTCTGTCTTCGTTGACTTTGAGGCTAATTCGATTTAACTATTTTACCGTTGATTGTTGCAAGTCTATTGCGCCTGCTAACACTCCGCTCCATCCCCCAAAACAGACTAAACGACGCGACCCACCCACATACACACACCAACCCAAACCAAACATTACGCTTTGCCGTGCGCCTTCTTCTTATATGTATGTACATATGTTTGGATGTCGCTTTTGCGAAAGAAAGAAGAAAACTGTAACCGCAACACAGCGTAGCGTCTGGTTTGCGCTTATGTTTATTCTGTCTCCTCTTGCGTAGCTTTTTTGTCATAAATCATCAATAAACATTTGAATGGTATTTGTTTTTTTTTCTCGTCTGGCTTTGTTTGTCATAAATAAAGGAAAACTTGTTTTCTTTTTATTGCAACTCACCCGGCGGCTGAACGAACTTCTCTCGTTATATTTGCATTTTTGTGAGGTGATTAAGCAAAGTTCACCATTTGCGGATTGTTCGATTTATTGGTTAATATTTTATGTTGTTGTTTTATGAGTCAATCAATATTAGCCGCATTCCACAAATAATAATTTTGCATTAACATTAGCTAGAAAAAGAAAGTTGTCGGAGTCAACAACACTAGCCAAATCAATACACGGCACTTCCCCCCCTCAATCAAACACACACAAAAACACACCCAGCAATACCTTTTTCAACCAGTTGTTGTTATGATTATTATTATTGTTGCTGCGTTCGTATACGCGTTCTCATTCTTATTGTTTTCGTTTTTATTCTTTACATTTGCTTATTTTTTAGTTTTCTGTGATTTGGCAAAATATCTTATCACATTAATTAATTAGTTGATAAAGCGTTTTTTTATCAACAAAGCAAAACATGTCTTCAAGTATCTGCATACATTTCTTTTAATAATTAGATTTCCCACGTCGATTTTTTGTTGAATTCCTGTTACGCTTCTTGCATTTCGACGACTCTGTATTCAACTTTTATTACGAAAAACTATTGCAGGCGTTGAAACAACGAAGCAATTGAGCACAATAATTTCTTGTCTATGAGCGAGCTAACGTTCTGCAATACATACGCTCAAGTTTCAATGAAAACTGCCATAACTTTGGTTTATGCAATAATAAAGCAAAGTTAAATAAATATTGAAATATTCAAAGCTTCAGTGCATTACTATATAAACTTAAGTCGCTAAGTGTTCCAGTTATTATAGTAAAACAATTTCATTTAATTTTCATGCGTTCCGTTAATGTAGGGAAAGAATAAAAAGTCTTTACCCCCCTTAATACGTACAGGGTTCAGGTGATGTTTCTGGTTATCGAAAGATAGACATGATGAATATGACAATGTAAAAATCTATGATGAGTTCAAATTTGAATAATCTAATTTTAACATGAGTTATTCCGATTGAGTGTAAACTTTGGTTAAAGACCAAAAAGTTAAAGAAACAGTTAAAGAAAATATAAGGCAATAAGATATTTTGGTTAGTCTATTTAATGGTTTTAAAATCTTAATGGTTTCAATTCGTGAATATTTTAATAGTTCATGTTCTTAATCATATTCGTTTTCTTGTAGCGAGAGGTTTAAATAGTTTCTTCAAAAATTCGAACTTCGTTTTCTAAATTGTTTCCGAAACGCTTAAGTTTCTCTAAAAAAATTTTATTAATCGAAATAATTCCATTATTTTCATTGTTTTTTTTTTCCTTGTATAGCATTTTGTATAAGTTGAAATGCTGATTAATATCAAGGTTCAATTTGGAAGTAATAATATTCCACGGAGCTTTCACATTACCACGATTTCACTGTAATTGGGATGCCATTATATATTCAATATATTCAATTTATAATTGAAATGTTATCGAATGCATTCGTTACTATGTGCCAATCGGGTAGTTATGCATTCAGGCTTATTTATTCTTTCAGAAAGATTTCGAGCTGATTTGGTACTCAGATGGATATTTTGGTTGTTATTTTAATATACTATGCAAGTGAAAAAGCTGTAAACGTATTATCAAATAATTCAGCGAAAATGTTAATGAGCCGCTTAGAACTGACATAATCGACATTCATTACAAATAATTCGATTACCGACTGACTACTTGTCGACTACTGATTACTCGCTATTGGTACTCAGTGGCATACAAATCAACACTGAATTATAAATAATATAAAGTTTTGCATATATTTGTGATGAAATATTTTAGCGTGCGTAAAAAACCGTAAAGACAAAGTGCCCCTAGAGTAAAGCTCAAATGAGCATGTTTCGTGCGACAATAACCATTAAGCAACTATTAAGCAAGCCAAGCTGGGTAAAGTTTCTCCCACAACAGAAAGCGAATAAGAAGCCTAAAGCGGAATAGACAAAGATAAAAGTCACAATTATATTTGTTGTGAAAAAATGGTCTAATGAAACAAGTGAAAACAACATTTGTGCACACGTAATTTAAATAAAAAACAAACTACATAAAACGGAATTTAAAAAAGAAGACTACAACGATTTTTGTTTTCTGTTTTTCGAAAAAGTGAATAGCTACATAACACCGAATGCGAGTTTTGCCTGCTCCCGTCCACCACACTCGCGCACAGAAAGACAGACACCCCAACACAAACATCCGAACACACACGCAAACACATACACACGCTCTCATACAGAGAAACGCACAATAAGGCCGTGACGTTGCCGTTACTGACGCCTCTATCACCATCGCCGAGTACCGTCGCCGTCACCGCCTACTTCTCAGCCCATCTGGTCTGTGTTATGCTTTGTTGCGTTCAACGCAGGAACATTGAAACAGTCTTAGATAAATAAGGTGAGTACGCTTCCCTTCCTAATTGCTACTAATGACAATTGTAAGAATGTGAATATAATTTAAGACTGGAGCAGGAATTGTTGCCGTTCTTTTTATGTGGTTTGCTTTTATCAAAATCGAGTCAAAGAAATATTAACCGTAGCATAATCCAAGAACAACTTACAATTTATCTAAAACCCTTAACGCTGCACATTCCATAAATAGAAATCCTAAAAATAATAATGGCTTGTTGGAAGCGCTTTACTGGCTTGAACAGAATATCGCGATCAAAGTCCGAATGGAGACCGAAATTTTAGGTATTTGTCAAAGTTAGCCTGCGACCAAGGGTATAGGACTGTCTTTACCATTTATATAACGATAGCTGGTGTGCAGACTATAGCTTGTAATTTCGTTTGACTGTTTGTCACGAAATGACACATGAGCAGCACCACCACCAAATTCAAGATGGCTTTCTTCCTTCCTTGATCTGACGCATATTTCTACTAATCGACTTTTCACTCAGTCAGACTTTCTCTCTTTCCGTACGTTGTAGTGTTCGGCCGAATTTTGTCTCTCAAAGCCACTGATCAAAGCTTTTGTTTCTGTCTAAATCAGTGAAATCGGGGAATTCCCTGTGTTTAACATATATTTTTTATTATTTGGATGCTACTTATTCATTGGTGCGGCAATTGTTTTGCTCAAAATGCCAGCCACTGTTGCCGCTGTCTACTGTCTTCGTCGATTCGCAAACAAAAACAGACCTTGTTTTGCGAATTGCTGCTATAATCTGCGATCGCTCCCGATTTTACGCTTCCACTTGAGATTGCGTACACTACTCGTATATCAAAGCGAAACTAAGGGCAACATTAATTTTTGTTTTTGTTCTTGTTTTTTTTTTTGTGCTAGACTGCGCTTCGCGCGCCTCATTTTTATTGCCGACTTGGCGCCAATACAATGACTAATAAGCTGACAATAATAGAGCAACCGTCGAGTGGTGCAGAGTGGTATGGTGTATCAGCGATTTTTTGATTTTTTTGAGGGGTGTAATAAAGCACTCAATTCAAATTTCTTCGATGATTTCCGATTTTCCGCAATATTCAAAATTAGATTAATGAAACGATTAAATTTTAGCAGCTCCTACTAACCACTTAAGTTACGCCTTACTCATAATGAGCTGAGCTGTAGAATTGTTGTTTTGGAAATAGTTACGCAGTTGGCAAATTACATGTATCATTTAACCTACAGCACTTTTTACACAATAAACAATTACAAAAAAAAAAGCTCAATATGACAAACTTCCACTCTGATATATAACGTCAGTACTTTTACCCGCCTTTGGTTTCAACGCGGGGCTACCTATTTTTTTAATTAGCCCTAAAAGTGCATTCCAGTGAACGCATTTCGCATTTCGCATGTCGCAAATATGCATGAATGTGTGTGTATGTGGATGTGCAAGTAAACAATAACAATAACAACGTCATTGCTGACGCTGCCACATATGTATCTATCTATATCTGTTGAATTCGTCGTAAACAAGTCAAAATCGACAGCAAAAATTGCAGCCCGCAGAGTAGCTCCATTGTATATTTGTTATTTACATTAGTGATGGCATTAAGGCGGTAAAGCAGTAAATAAAGTCTTTGCCGTTCGGTGTGGGATCGATTTCTTTGTACCAACTTATAGATATAGTGTTTTTGTTTAGTTTTCAACGCCAAACTGTATGCATGATTGATTGTAGCAAATGACTTATAATTCATGCTCTATCCTTATACTTTCAGTGCGTCATCGAAAACATAATGGCAACCGCAACTACAGCCACCACAGCGAATCCGGGCGGACTTGGCACAACGCCTCCGTTTGAGACCTTTGGAACTGGACCACATGCCTTAATAGTAAAAGAAGGTTGGCTACAAAAGCGCGGCGAACACATAAAGACTTGGCGTGCACGTTACTTTATATTGCGTGATGATGGCACACTGATGGGCTATCGCAATAAGCCGAGCAGCAGTACACCACAACCGGAACAGTTGAATAATTTCACAGTGCGTGGCTGCCAGATTATGACAGTCGATCGGCCAAAGCCTTATACATTCATTATACGTGGCCTTCAGTGGACAAGTGTTATTGAACGCACATTTGCTGTGGAAACCGAGGCAGAGCGTCAGGAATGGACGGACGCAATCAGGTAATATTGTTTTGCATAAACCAATCAATTGGACTTGAAAGTAATATATTGTCTCCAAACAAATTCAGAAATGTTGCAAGTCGCTTAAGCGAATTAGGCGAGACCGCAATGTCGCCTTCACCACAAACAGATATGACTGATGTTGATATGGCTGGAATAGCTGAGGTCGAATTGTCGGAGAAATTCTCAGTCCAGGGTACAACGCGAAATAGTGGTGGCGTAAAAAAAGTGGTAAGTGGAGGCAGGCGTGTTTTGTTCGAATTGGGATCAATAAGTCAATAAATTAAGTCCGGAGTATGCCGCCTTTTAACATTGCTTGCTGGAATCTCTTTGCTTGCGGTTTCTACGACAATAGTAGTTCCGTGACTGATTGCAAAGTTCGTATACGCTGCTTCCGCCTGATATCCTGATATCGTACTCAACTACAAAAAAAAAAAAAACAGCAGCCCTCATCTATGTTGTAGATATACATATATTGTACAAATAGGATCAACTGTAAAATTATGAGTAAACTGCACTAAATTATGTTAGACTCATATTGAGAGCAGACAACATTGTAAATTATGTGTGTGTGTGGTTAATCAAGAAGTATTGCCTTTTACTGGCAGCCAAACCAAGATATGAAACCAGTAAAGAGCCTCTGGACCAACAATAAATTTCCTTGTTAAAAAAGTGTTCTATTTTAGATTATTGTCGTTGATACTGAATTATTTAGTCGTCCAAAGGTGTTCTGTTAAAGTGAGCACTGTTCTCCGCATTTTATAAGAAGCGTGGCTCGTTTGGAGAAATTTCAGGGCAAGAGTTTTGAGTAAAAGAAAACTAATTAGTCTCTTTTCTTTAAGCACGTATTGACTTATTTATCCAATTACTACAAATTACTGCCATTTAAGAGTGCATTTGATAATCTCTACTTCATATTTTTGCAGACACTTGAAAACTTTGAGTTCTTAAAAGTACTTGGCAAAGGCACATTCGGCAAAGTGATTCTGTGTCGTGAGAAAGCCACAGCAAAGCTATATGCAATAAAAATTCTCAAGAAGGAAGTGATCATACAGAAGGATGAAGTCGCACACACACTGACAGAAAGTCGTGTGCTTCAAACAACAAATCATCCATTTTTAATAGTACGTTATATTAGACCAATATTTCGTGTCATGTCATATTCTACTATACTCTTTCCAATCACCAGTCTTTAAAATATTCATTTCAAACCAATGATCGTCTTTGCTTTGTCATGCAATATGTAAACGGCGGTGAACTGTTCTTTCATCTGAGTCACGAGCGTATATTCTCGGAAGATCGCACGCGTTTCTATGGCGCTGAAATAATCTCCGCTCTGGGTTACCTGCATTCACAGGGCATCATTTATCGCGATTTAAAACTCGAAAATCTTTTGCTAGACAAAGATGGTCACATAAAAATCGCCGACTTTGGCCTTTGTAAAGAGGATATAACGTACGGACGCACAACGAAAACCTTCTGTGGCACACCGGAGTACCTAGCGCCGGAAGTATTAGAAGACAATGATTATGGTCAAGCTGTCGATTGGTGGGGCACGGGTGTGGTTATGTACGAAATGGTGAGTGTGGTGTGCTGCATGACGTTAATAAATCATACAAATCGACTGATATTATTTCCTATTTCCTATGTTAGATATGTGGCCGTCTTCCATTCTACAATCGCGATCACGATGTGCTGTTTACACTCATACTCGTTGAAGATGTCAAATTCCCAAGGAATATAACAGACGAAGCGAAAAGTCTATTGTCCGGTCTATTGGCAAAGGATCCGAAGAAGCGATTAGGCGGTGGTCAAGATGATGTCAGAGAAATACAAACCCATCCGTTCTTTGCAAGTATTAATTGGAGCGATTTAGTGCAGAAGAAAGTAGGTCGTCACATCAATGGCATCTTGGACTTTGTTATAGTTATGATTTTCTTTTAGATAACGCCACCATTTAAGCCACAAGTAACTTCAGACACAGACACACGCTACTTCGACCAAGAATTCACAGGTGAAAGTGTAGAATTAACACCACCAGATCCAACTGGACCTCTAGGTTCTATAGCTGAAGAGCCTTTGTTCCCGCAGGTAAGCAACAACACACGGACAATTTTTTACCATTTACGCTGCTAGTAAAACTAATTGTCTTTGTTCTAATCGAAATACAGTTTAGCTACCAGGATATGGCGTCGACATTAGGCACATCATCGCATATCAGTAGCTCAGCTGGTCTGACATCCATGCAATAGAGCAGAAATTCAGCACGCGCGTTATACTTGTTATTTAATAGCGCCAAAAACACGAAATTTAAACGAAAATTAATTACGTCATCTACAAGCTACATACATAGCTACAACTGAGAGTAATTATTCACCATAAAAAAAAACACATACACACACCCACACACACACGCCCGTACATTAACACAGATAAAAAGCAAATAAAACGAAAGTTAAGCAAGTAAACTTCAACGAGAAGACAAACATTAAATAAGAAATAACTAGTTGGCGTAAAAGAAAAAATATTGGAGAATGAAGGAAGCATAAAGTTTAAAGAGCCGTTTAGCTGACTTGTAGAACTTGAAGCGAAATATATATCCTATGTAAAACTAAAAGAAAAAAAAAAAATCACTGAAAATCCAAATACAATTTTTTTTTACTCCAAAGAGAATAAATAGTTGATGGAAGAGCCAAGCCCGAGCCCATAATAAATGTCATTATCATTATTATTTATGATTTTGTTGTTGCTATTTTCCCCAAAAAATTTTCGTTTTAAGTGCGAAGAAAGCAAAAACAAAATTTAAAAAAAAAAACGTCATTGCGTTTGATGAAATGGGTATATTTTTTTTAGTGAATTTCAGTTTCATATATATATATATAATTTTTTTTTATATTTGATTTTCTACGTTTAATACTGATTACTGTCGTTTTTTATACTAAGGAACGTGACGTAATAAACAAAGCGTTAGGCGTAGATCGTTTAGTCATGTAATGATGCAACTATAACTACAACTGATACATTGTGAAAGTCAAATGTTAATAGTCTAAAGCAAATGTATGTAACTATATTTTTGAACGAACGTCGTATCACGCCCATTTCACGCAACACACATTTGCCAGGCAAGAGGCAAGAAGTATGAGTATGAGTATCTTGTTTGTCTGTTGCGCTCGCGTTGCGTTTACATCTGACTATAAAGCTTTTTCTTCTTGTAAACAGATTTAGATGCGTTACGCTCATTTCACATTTAGCGGCTTTGCTGTGGCGACAGACGGTACTTCGTTTATGTTTAAATTTTTAGTTGTTTGCAGAAAAGCAACGCGTAGACGATTGTTGTGGTATACTACAAACGTACATTTTGATGTTGCAACTGCAGAATAAAAATGTAAACATAAACAAATTGTTAGCGCTCGTGCAGTGTGAAAGACTGAAGAAAAAATAATTAATAATAATTAATTTGTCATTAATTTATTGTCGCTACGGCAAAGCCACTAAATGTCTATTGGCAATTGATGTATTGGCCTTGAGGATTATGATGATGATGATAGTGATGATGTTCTTGAATTTATATTTTTGCATATATATATATTTGTAATTCCTCTCAAATTTTGTTAGCACTTAAAAAAAAAAAACTATTACAAATTAAGGTGTTGTTGAAGACAAGCGAAATATGCTAATTAATTACAAAACAATTTTGCGAACAAAAGGAATAAACGCTTTTAGAATTTTGTACATCTTCAAAACAACTTCATTATGAAATACGAAAACTTTACGAAAAAAATTGTGTTTTTCTTTGATTATGAATTTGAAACTATATTAAATACTTAAAGGGTACATTAAAAACATTAAAAAAAAAATTGTATTTAAAATAAATTGAATATATATTTTTTCCTATAATGAAATATTAATCTGATTTATTATTATTTTTTATGAAATATAATTCAATATTTTCAAGTTATGCATTCATCTTAATCAATCAATTTTGTATATACCTTAAGTACATCGTATTGTTCGGAAGATAATTGTTCTTAATGAAATATGTATTTAATATTTGTACCATTCAAGATTTTTCTTATTATCTTCGACTCAATATATATATATTTTTTCTCAAATCCTCAGACCATTTTTGTTGTGAAGAACTTTCTTTTTGCAATCTTAATATTTTTGCAAATATCTGCTCAAACTTATACTATTCTATTCAAATTAAATACTTTATTCTCTCAAAATCCTTCTCTTACTGTTATATATATATATATATATATATATATATATATATATATATATATACTGTTATCAAGTTTTGTTTTTTTCATCTAATATATTTTTTTAAATTAAATTTCTTGTCCACCCTCACTGTTCTCAAGTAGTATGTTCCATTGCACATTCATTCTTTTTTGCAAATTCGATTTTTGCTTTCAAATATTTGCAACTCAATCTACAATATTTAGTTTTTGCAAATTCATTTTCAAGTATTTTCATTCTATTCTCAATCTTCAATAGTCTTCCAAATCTCTTCTCCTATCGTTTCTGTTATCAAACTCTAAAGCTGGCCATACTTCAGGGCATTTGCGTCATATATGGCGCTGTTGACAAGCCAATGTTCGTGTAAAATGTTGTTCATTTGCTCTAGCGAATCACACGAGTATGTTCGTCGTGTATGGCCAGCTTAGCTGTTTTCAAATTTTTTTCTATTTTAAATTTTGAAAACAATCTTTCTCAAATTCATACTAAGACCCGTACAGTTCCCAAATGTTTTCTCTTCAATCTCTTTTTCAAAACCCTTTTTTTCTCGCTGTTTCTGTGTTTTAAAATTAAGCGCAGTCTTCAATCTTCTTTCAAATACCTTCTCAAACACATTGTGTTCTCAAATGCATATATTCTACTCAATCTTCAATATTGTTTTTAAAGAAATCTCTTGTTTAATGAACTGAATAAATATTATAGAAAATGAAAAAAAAAACCTAATTAAAATCTGTCACTGCCGAAAAAAGGTCAGCTTGAAATAAAAGCCTTAAAGATACTACATACAATAGATAGTACATACATATATATAGATAACATAATTAGTAAGCATATTTCGCTGTTTCACTCGCTACTAAATACTGTACGCTCATTACCGATCATCCATCAAAATCCACTAAGCGCTCCACAACTTCGACACAACTTTGTTGTATGTACATTTTTGGCTAGGTCAGTTATAATAATGTAAGTGGAATAATAGTTTCGCACTACTAGTACTACAACGTTATTTTTTAAATTTTTAATATTTCTTTTATGTCCCTGAACTATTAGAACTGACCTATTAATAATAGTGTTCGCAAGCGTTTGTGCATAACGAATGCAACACATTAAAATTTAAAGATACAAAAACAGAACGCGAATAATCTTTTTTGTATTGTATACATAAACAACTATAACAATAATCAATTGTAATAATAATAAAAAAAATGGAAAAAGTTTATATTAATGCGGATATTTTAAGAATTTAATACAATTTGTAAAGAATGGAAAATAAGTTTATAAAACGAAAAAAAAACCTAAAAAAATAAATCGAAGAAAAAACGAAGAAATATGTAAGTACAGCGTTGCTACTTATTGATTTATACATATATATACACACATATATATATATATATATACATACTTTATATAAAAGTTTATTATATTGCAGCGGTAAAATATAATAAATAAAAATTTATAAAAATTTCATAATTGCGAAATTGATTCTTAAATACTTAGTCCGACCTACATACGTGCATATATATACTGGACGAGTATCTATACAAAAAGTGCATAGCGATTGCAATCAATGATAAATCGCTAATCAATTGTTTTCAGTTATGTACATACATGTAGCATATCTGTGTATGCCTAGCCTTGTGCGCTAGTTCATACGCCAGTTCGTACTCGCAGAGATGTTGTTTCGCACGAGTACGAGTATGGCATAGCAGTCAAGCCAATCAAGCCGCACCAAAAGCTACGAAAAAAGTATCGTATCTCTTGTATCTTGTATTTTGTATCTTGTGTACTTTTTTATGTACGAAAGTTTCACAAATTTCCTTGTCGCACAAACTGCAAACTGCAATTGACAACAATTCATTAGCGACGCTTTGAGCGTAGCGATCGCTCTGTTTGCTCGGTAGTCAGTCGGGGCGGGGGGGTGACAGTCAGGCAGCAAGCTACAACAGACGATGATCATTCAAACCAAACCAAACCAAACCAATGCCAGACGAAGAAGGCTCGGCCGGCTATCTGTTTGAGTATCTAACAGTGTGCACCAGCGTGTTGCCAAATTGTTGTTGTTTGATGTTTTTTTGATGAGTCGACAATTTTCGACAATTTGTTTTGTTTGGCCTTTTCTTGATGTTTGTAGGGCATTGTGCTCAATGAAAGTGACAGCTTTTTTTGTAATAGATACTTTTGCTTGAATCTTTTGGTTGAAAAAGCGTATCGGTTGGACTTTATGCGACTCAAGGCAAACTTCGGGATTTCCCTTTTATTGCAATTCGTTACACACAGCGTCACAAAGGCTCGATTCCTCTGCCAGAAATTCGTTGTGCGTTGTACTCTTTAAGCAAAGTTGGTCAACAAAATTTAAAGTTCTATTGGAGAGTACTCGTACTCACCACTCCACCAACAATTGTGCTGTTCCGTAGTGTCTTCTTGTCCGGCAAGTGTAATGATAGTTCCGATGAGACAGTTGTTCCTGCTGCAGCATTCTTCAAGTAGCCCCACGTTGCTTATCAACAGGCACAACTAAGGAGTGAACCGAGTACTAAAAATTGGTATGTATCTTTAATACATTTAGTTGTTCTCAAAAAATTAAAACTAACCGTTATGTTGTTATTCGAATAGCGATGTATGCAGCTTGATATAGTTGTTTATCTATGTGTTAACCTGATGAACCAACAACACACACACGCGCCGTCTCAAAACGCTACACGCTTTAAATTTGCTATTGTGAGGGGTCCGCCTGGTTTGAAGAACAGAATACCCCAAGTCTACTTGCAAATACAGAAGACATGAAACATTTTGGTATTCATTTTGAGCAGTAGGTTATCGAACTATTCTAAATGTGTTATATATATTCTATTTGAATATTTATAGAGCAAATGGCGCACTTTGGCCAAACATAGTCAGTTTGTAATGCCTCAAATCCTTAGGGATGGCAATGCCATCTGACGTCATCAAAGAACAACGCTACCTACCGGAGATTGCAGGTAATGCCTCTAGTGCGGTTTGAATGTCGACCTCTGTGGCGGCAGCCTTACTACACTTACTCTACGCTATCAAGGTATGTTAATAAATCCTTATTTAGCGCAGTAAGCTGCATAACACATTTATCGGATTAAAAATTACGTGTACAATTAAATCAGTCAAGCTTACCTATAGCCAATCCCCACGGTACCAAAAAAAAAAATTGCGAAGTTTGTTACACAGCAATGATATGTACTTGACATGGTGTGTACTCGAAAAAGCTGTGTATTTTAAATCAATTAGTAATAGGGAGAGCTTCGTTGTGTAGAAGTTCGCTAGAGCAAAGTTCGACTGTAGTTACTAATACTAATTCTAATGCTAATTCTTATTTGAATGATTTTTTCTTATATATTTTTAAAATGTTTTAATTAATTTTTATGGAGGTGATTAATCCTCACAGCTGCCGCTATCACTACAGACTTTTATCGCACCCAAATGTTATACTCTAATTATATAAAAAAAAAAATTAAAAAGAAATTAATTTTTTTCTGGTGTTTGTTTTTGTTTCTTTATCATTGCCTTACGTTTTCATTGATAATGCTAGCACACCATATCTTCACAACTTTTGGTCTATTGAATTTCGCCTCTGTAATAAAATAAAAACTGAAAAAATAAATTTGAAAAGAAAAGTTGTCGGAAAACAGCTAAAAGACATAATAAATATCTGGAAAAGTGAAATAAAAAAATCAACAACAACAACGACAACCACAATTGAATGAAACTTAAAGCGAAGCAAGCCTACCTTGCCTTGCCTTGCCTTGCGTTGCCTGACTACGTCAACATTTTTCATCACTCATGTCGTTAATACAGCAATGCAATCTTTTCTTCGTCTTCTTCTTCTACTTACTTATTGTTTTTTTTTTTTTCTGTAATTTTGCAAACTTGTAAAAAGGGAAAGTACGCATTACATGCTCGTATACTCAGGTAGTCAGTAGTATGCACTTGCCTACATGCATACATATATCGATACATACTCGTATGTAGCTGCTGTGTGACGACATCCGAGGCCGACATTTTGCACAAGTGACAACAATTTACATACAATTTACGTACTTGTACATCGAGCGTACGACGCCGATCTGTGACAATCTGAGGGTTTAAGGTTTTTTTTTTTTTTTTTGGTTAACAGATTTTATGGAAATCACAGGATCCCGTATGCATTAATCAAAAGTGATGGTTGTGTATAGTTGTGGTGTTGATGATGCATATCACACATCCGCATATCTAAGCTGCAACACAACAACAAAGACAACAACAACAACAAACAAACGAACATCCAGTCAAGTCAAATCAAGTGGTTGCGCTGCGATTCATTCGATAATTTATTGGCCATTACTCAGGCGAAAGTGCAGTTTATGTCTGTCCACTCGTGAGATGCAAGCGTTCTGTAATTAATCATCAGGTAAACGCATTGTTTTCTTGCACGTATCACGTAGCAGACGTTGAAGCCGTCGGTTTGTTTCGGTCCCTCGCGGACCACTTAATCTGTGTATTTGTGTTTATATATAAAAAAAAAATAATAATAATAAAAATAAATAAATAAAAAAGAAATGCAAAAAAAAAATATAACAAAAAAGGTTATGTGCGCATAACTTGAGTAGTGCGTGTGTCGTAGCCACACGGTCTCGAGGACTGCACCCAGTTGGTGTTGCTTCTGTTGTGGCTTATATCTTTCTGCTCTGTGTTGATGTGTGTGTATGTGTGCGTTTTTTTCGCAACTTTTCTTTACTCAATTATTTATTGCACATTCAAGAAACTCGGCTAACAAAGTGGACGCGCCTTCCACACACATTTCTCATACCCCATAAGCACTGAAACAGTTTATCGCTTCAAGGTGTTGCTGTTGAGCAATGAGCTTTGAAGTGAAGTGCATGTGGATATGATTGGCCCTAAGAAGACAAATATGTAGATAAAGGGATCGATTGATTGATGGCTGGATATATGATAGCATTACATATGCATATGTAGAATCATAGATAGACGCGTTGAATAAAACGTAAATAGATAAATAAATATATTCATCAGATATGAGACCAGCTTGATATAACGCAAATCATGTGGCTCGTATATAACACAGTAAGAGTTACTATTTCACAGTTACCACAGCAGCACTACACAGGTTTGATAACAGATCATTCATTTACTGATAGCAAGACATGCGTAGGTAATGACTTCTGCAGAAGCAGCTTAGACGTAACAGTGGCTGGTTTGTTTTCTTCGAGGTCCAAGAAAATAGATTCTGTCTTTCTACAGTTCTCCAGATCTGCAGTTGTGTCGAACTGTAACGAATACCTGGCGGCCGTTACAGTTTTGAAAGTCCACACAACTGACCTCGGTTCCAGAGGCAGCCACTACAGCCTAAGTTAAGGTAGGAATGAGAATAGAAGGATAAAACATGACGCCCAGATAGTTATGCTATATACAGCTATACTGGATAGATCGATTATATTATTATGCACAAAAATACAATGGATAAGTGATTATTTAGATAGATAGACATATGATAGTGTACGGAGTTGTTGGTAAATACTTGCACCCCTTTAACATTCACTAATCGAGCTTAGTAGATAGTACTAGCAGATGTACCGGCGTTGTTCGGGACTTGTGCTGAAAGAAGATGTAAACGGCAAATGAAAACTTTTTTAGTCGCTTTGAGCAATTTTAGGTCGGGCAAAATCTTATGAGTTCGCGTCATCGATATGCTATACTTTATAGGCATGCTATACTTGTGTTTATAGGCTCGCTTTTTTCGTGTTTTGTAGTTGCTTTTGTAGATGATTCCTTCATACTTCATACACAGTACTATATTTCTGCAAAGTTAACATAAGCTACTGCAATTGCATGGAATTTTTCGACTTTACCGTTTGACTTTCGCACCAAACTCTACTCGATTACTCTCCAGGCTATTCTTGAGTTTCCCTGAAAATTTCAACAAAATCGGTTCAGTGATTTCGGAGTTTATGGATAACATATACACTATTTCAGGGTGAAGGTGCCATGTATGAATTTCTTTGCATTGATGCAGATGTTCACTCTTTCAGCCAAAACTCAATGAAGTCTAACTGGTCTTGTAAAAAAGAGCTGCAGCTATAGCCGGATTGTTGTCATTCACCAACAGAGCAGTATCATACGCGTATGTTGCTTTAGAGAGTTTCTCATGTGCCAAGATCAGAAGGCCCATCGCGTTAAGCGTTAATAGGATCGGCCCATACACACTGTCTTGAGCAACTCCAGCTCGTATACGCTTAATGAAAAGAATAATCACGTGCGTATAATATTAGGCCATTACTTTTTTCTTAAAGGGAGGGTCGAGCCTGTAGCCCTTTCAAACTACGCCTTGATGGGCAGCGGGTGAGTGTGTAGTTGGTATGCGTCATTATAACTAGGTGTGCATTGTTCGAAGAATGGATGGTTATGGGTTCTAAAATCTTTAAATAAATAAAATCGATCCCATCTAATTGTTAGACAAGCAAACATACAGGGCGATAAATAAATAATATATAAATATATATTGCCTTCGCGTGCGTCACACTCTTCGGATGTTTCGGCAGCTATGCGCTCTGCCTACTTCTGCGATTTTCTCGTTGATCTTCCAGTGTTTGACTTTGTCGAGATTCTCGTTGTTCTTCTGTTCTGGCAGCTCTTGATATTGATGCTTTGTTTCGGTCTCGTTCATATCGAGTCACGTTGTTCTGCCGTTTCTAGTCGCGATTCTCGTTGTTCTTCTGTTCCAAGTGCTCTATTTCTACTTTTTCGTGTTGCTTCGGCTGTTTTTCTTCCAAATGATGATTTTTTCCAGCTTTTTGTATTTAATTAATCAATTAATACGCCTTAGATTTGATAGATTTCATAGTCACGTCTTCTTCGTTCCGTGGTTTTAATTTCGTACTTTTCACTTTTTTGATTTTTTCATTCGAATATTTGAACATTTGACTTTGTACAGTTTGAGCAGCACAGCTACTTCGTTTTAGTGTTCTATTAGTATCCACACAGTTTGAGAAGCATCTGAATATTCAGTTGGTCTTAATATTTCGCGAATTCGACTATATTTGCGCACCAAACTTAGCCATAATCATTCGCCAAAATGACATCCGTCTATATTCAAATTTTCATGGTGCTCGTTCAAATAGTATCGGGTTTCATAGGCATCAAACAAACAAATAAACAAATAAACAAACAGACAAGCCAACATCCTTTTTTATATATATAGATGGAAGATAAAATAGGATTTTAAATAGCAGAGCATTAAACTTTCGATGTAGTTGAATATATTTTTTTGTGCTTCTTTCAAAGTATCTTTATAGCGCTTTTAATTTTTGTAGGTGTGTGACCTTCAGTATTAATTTGGTTTTTTTGAATTATCAACTTTAGCGTCAAATTTGACAATAATCGTCACTTAAGCCAAGGTCCCAAAGAGAAACGAGCTGCTTGAAAAAATCATGCTGCCATTAGGGGCCTAATAATGTGAAGTGACTCATGTAGAAAATTGTCAAAAGTAAATTGGGAAGTAACCAATAAATCTTTTCAATGGCAACAACGAAAAATTCCGAAGGTCTACTTGGGCAAGCGATGAATGCATTTTCGGCGGAATTTTTTGAAGGCATTTCGAAAACCTTTTTTTCTTAACGCGTTTTTGAAGTTAAAAAGGGTCAGCTTTACACGCACCCGTACAATTGCGATGCGCCTTGAGATACGAGACTTGTGCCGAGTCTAGATTGCTTGACCAACATGTATTTTTTGGTGCTTATGTGGTGACTGTTCTTTGGCCTTATTTCGTTGCGTACCAATTTCGAGGATGTTGGACTTAATCTGGCGAAAAGGAATTTGGCGCGTTCGTCGGTAAAAAGTGTTTTTTATCGCAGTTTCGTGTTCATTGCAGCGAACTCAGATTTACGCACGCAACCAGAGGGAGGCAACGATTAACGAGTCACTTAATGATGGGCATGCAGTAATTGATGCCACTTTGGTCAAATTTATATAACGGCAAAAAACGGAGAGAGCTGCATTGAACTGGGCTGAGCTGAGTTGAAAGTATCGGCAATGTATCTGCCACTTCACATTAACAGTTACACATGCCCGAATCGGAATCTCTGTTGTTACAGACAACGCTCGCCTGCAACGCCGACGATTGTAAAGCGAAGCTGTCAGCAGGCAATGTGAAATCGGTGATCCACGCCAGCCGAGCGGAGCATCTGAAGGTTTGATGAAGTGTGGGCGCGGTGCACTAAGCCAAAAGCGGCTTTGCTGTTAAAATGTTTAAAAGCTTTTTAATCAATTCAAGTACATGGCTTAATTTTTGTTGTATCTTTTTGTTGTATCTTTTTGTTGTATCTTTTTGTTGTATCTTTTATGTTGTATCTTTTTTATTGTATCTTTTTTTATTGCACATTTTTTAAAATTGTTTTTGGTTTCTTTTTTGTAATTTTTATTTTTATTTTTAAGTTTTTCATTATTTGCACTGACCAATTTGCGCGCTTGAGCACAAAATTTCACCGCAAGATCATCGCACTTGGCACGCAATTTTTTGATCGATGTTGCTTAAAATGAAGCAGGCACGGCCGAATGATCTTTAGCATTTATTTGTAATATTTTGGCTTTGATTTTGGGCAGATACAAGTTACAGTTAGTTGCAGTCATTTCATGCCGTTGCAATTTCACAAAAATTTTCGGTTTAATTCTTCAAAATTAACGTTATTCGAAAATGATAATAATTACGTCTGCATAAATGTATAACTTAACAAGCGCTGTTGCATGAGATATGCTCCAATTGATTGAATCTGCTTTACAGTACAGCTTTTCGCTTCATCATTAAGTGTTGAACCCTCTTTAGTTGAGGCAGAGATACGTTCCCATCCCATTTCAGATACTTGATTCCAGCCGATGTTGCTTTGTCTTGATGAGAGGTGATGATAGCATTTTTATGTCTTTTCAATAGTTGAGGTGATTTTGGTTTGTTTTTATGTTGTTGTTGTTGTTGTTGTTGTTATTTGCATACGAGGCTATTAACGCTATTAACTGTTTATTTAGTGTTTGCTCTCAACTGAATCTTATTGTCGAATGTAAGCTGAAAACGCTATGAGAGTTGCTTATAAAACTTCTACTAAGTCTATACATACAATAGTCAGTGAAACCAAAAAAAAAATAAATAAAAAATAAAACAAAAAAGCAGTGAAACTAGCTTTGAGTTAAATAGATATAGATATATTTGTATCTATATATGTGCATTGTTGGTATGTTAGTATATTTTACACATTTCTTTACTTAAAGTGCATTTTTACTACTCGTCCACAAGAGTTGACTTGACTTGACTCGCCTTGCCTTGCCTAAGCTTGCTGTATGTGGCATCTCTATGTATCTATGAGATACGCGT
Organism: Cacoxenus indagator; assembly: GCA_035041755.1. Taxonomy (NCBI): domain Eukaryota; kingdom Metazoa; phylum Arthropoda; class Insecta; order Diptera; family Drosophilidae; genus Cacoxenus; species Cacoxenus indagator. The sequence continues at coordinate 3,227,896 of JAWNKX010000242.1, forward strand.
ATTACGTATCTATGTACGTACTCGCGTAGACACCGAGTTAAGTTAACAAAAACAACAACAACAACAACTGGAAATGCATCAAATGGCATTGTAAGGTATATTTGTCTATGCATGTGTGTGCGTGCGTGTATGTGTATCTATTATACACAATTCAGTTTGAAATGCCACTGATTGATATCATTGAATTGATTTTATTTTATTTATTTTTTTTCATATCCATTGATATGTAGATTAAAATTGAGAGTTTAATCAGTAAATATTAACCTCTAAACAGTTATAAACGATGGGCCTTTCTACGCTCGTGCACTGAGCTATGAGCTAGGTCGCCTCATTGCTTAACATCTGCGGCTGTTGCTTTGAAGTTTATTTGCGTGTCTGCTATACTTGCTATACTTCACAGGATCATTTCGGTACTTAGTCTTTAGGTGTTTTGATGCAAAAAAAAAAAAAAGGATTAAAAATTGCGTGGCTTAGTAATACTAACTGGACTGCATTATCTGTGTTTACTCAGTTCAGATACTTAAGCTTTACTATGTTGCCTCTCTAAATAATTCAAGTAATATTAAGAATAAGCCGTTGTTCCGCTTCAGACTCCATATTATGTAAGGTGATACTTGAATTCCATCCATTAAATAGGAAGTGTCTATATCTAACGAGTGCCTAGCAGTTGTACATCGTGGTCAGCACGCATGTACTCAGGGTTACATTGTGCCAAAAGATCGCCCTGCCAAATGAGAGCAGAGTAATTCCATTATGTTATCCAATGAATTTATTCTTCTACAAGGCGTATGTCAATGGCAACGACATAGCGTCATAGTCCATTCCAACATTTTCAGAGTTTCAGGGATGCCAGATAACATTTTAAGCTTGGTATGACTTAGTCCAGGTAAGGTATTGTTTTTTCTAAGATCTCATAATAAACAAGAACACCAAACCCCAGAGCCCAATCACTTCGAACATCAAATTAAGGCTTCACTGTCAGTTTGCAGTCAGTTAGCTCAATGTTAGATACTTCACGTGCGCCCAATCTGCTCGCAGCGTAGGCGTTGCCAAGTGTGGTGAATCGACGGTAGCTGCGAGAAAAGCTATTCGAGAAATCATAGTCTTTTAGTCAGACACAATTGTTGGTTGTAGCCAAAGCGATTTACAGCCACTTTGGTAATAAGTTAATAAAGGCAGATGTGAGAAGGTCGTTTACAGTTCGTTTTAAGTTTGTTTTTTTGTTTCGTTGATATTACTAATATATTTTTGTTTTGCTACAGCTAATTGTATGCCAATTAAATTCGAATTGGCGAGTGCTGCTTGAAGTGTAGCAGTTACTTGGCTTCTTATTTTTTGCTTATTGACTCAAACATCCAAAGCAAAGTGCGTCGGCTGGTGGTACAAATGCGGCTGTAGATTGAAGCAGGTTCTGCGCATTAGTCCCATACACACACACAGCCACACACACACACACACATATGAAATTAATGTAATTCTCAATTACGAAACAAGTTATGCCGCAAATTAAAATTACGCTGGGGTCTGCTGAACATTTGTGGGTAATGCGAATGTGAATGCGGTTTTGCAATCGTAAGAAACAAAGAGACAAAAAAAAAAATCACAAAAATAAATAAATTTGTGTGTGCTTGTGTGTATGCATGTGTGTTACACTCCACGGCTATAGACCGAAACGAAGCGAAGCGAACTGCTGCCAGCCACAGGCACAGTCACAGCCACAAACCGGGGACAACATTTCAATCAAAGCAGAGGAACACAAAATTCGCGCTGTTCTTGTGGCCCCCAACCCAAACGAAACGACTGCGAGAACGGTAGAAATTAAACAAAAATAAAAAATTGTAATAAAACACAACAACAACAAAATGGAAGTTCACAAAAAAAGAAACCAGTATGAAGTGCAAATTGCCAAGCAAGTGCGCCGTCCAGGCCAAAGCGACGTACACACATCCATACACACACACACGCACGCACGCACGCGCCGGCAACGATAGGCGAAATAACTGCACTTTTTCACTCACTCACTCAGTCAGTCAGCGAGACATCGAACTATTTAGCAGAATCATCTGGTCTTGCTGCTGTCTCATCCTCTCGTGTTGCAGCGTGCAGCCAAAATGACGGCGACGGCGACGGCAACAGCGCAACGAACGGTAGCCGTCGGCATTCAGCATTGGCAACGCGTCGCGTCGACGAGCAGTGTCAGGAATTCGCAGTGCAAGTTAAGTTGCCGGATGTGCACAGTTGTGGTGTTGCTGTGGGCTGCAGTAAATGGCCTAACACTAATGACGAATTAATTCATCGAGAGCTTAGATACTCGTTTCGGCAAAAAATAATTAGGACAGTTCTTAACTGCAACAGAGCTTTTGGTCGCAGTTAATCAAATGTTTTTCTTTTTTAGAAAGACAGACACAGACACTTATTGTATATAACAATAAGTCTGAGGTCCTTTTCGTACGTGAGATTTGCACTGCAATGTGAAAAAAAAATCATTTAATTTCTCGCCACTCCCAAAGTGTTTAGCGATAATCAATTATGCTTTTCAACGTGACGACGTGACTAAACAACTTCCATTGTTCGTTCGTCTTTCTCAGCTTTTGTTGAGAAGTTAATTTTAAATTTTCTCCGAGGGCTATATTACTAGTATTATTGTAGGCTTAATTTTGGCTGATTTGAATTTATCGAGCATACTTCCTACCGCGCCCAGTTTTCTCGTGCGTCAAGACTGTTAAATTCTATCTATTGTTACTAATAATATTCTCTTAACAGCCTTTAATTAGACACAAGACTATCATCAAGTATCTCGCTACTTGTAATTCAAAGTTTAGTTGAGTCCAGACTGGAAGTTTCCCTTTAGTACTGCTTAGTTAGTTGATCCAAAAAATGTGGCTGGGCATTTTTTGCTGCTTCTTTTATTGCCGCAACCAGTTCTATAAAACATTCGCTAATCATTTGATATAAATACCAAAGGCATTAATAATTAGAACCGCATAGATTCGAGTCATTACATCTTCGGTCGGCTGGTCGGCTGGCTGATCTAAAATGTGGCTGTTTGCAATGTGCCGCGTCTAATAATGGCACTCAGTGCCAAAGTGGGGGGGGGGTTCAAGCATAAGGCCAATATACACACAAAACAGTGGCAAGTATCATCTCTCTATCTGACTGTCTATCTGTCCGTGTGTCAGTCGTTGGCCTGTTATGGCATACGTCGAGTTTCCTGTGTCGCTCATAAAATTCTTTCGCTTGAAATCAGTCGCTCGTTCACTGTGTATGTATGTAGATATATACTGGTAAGTGTATTCCTATGTGCATCTGTGTGACCAAACGACCGACCAGGTTCTACTTATGATCCTCAATGTTGATATGCGCTCCTAGTAGCTGCTGCTGGTTCAGGCTATGTGCGACTGTTCTGGTTATTTGTTGTTTCATTATTTGCAACAAGCAATCGAATTTTCACAACAGCAACAATAAAAACTCAAAAGGCGACAAACGACGCTGACGTGTCTAATAAGTAGCTTGCAGTATGCCACATACTCGTACTTCAAACTGCTCTCGTATTCAAATGCTTCAAGCCAAGAGTCGCGCTTGACCAAAAACGTTTTTGGCCTTGTGACTCACTTGGGTCCATGGACAAGGCAACGTACGCGTACGCGCTTGCGATCAACATATGTACAATATATGCTCTACTTCACTGTTGCCGCTGTTATGAAATATAGAACAGAACAATGTATCTGTAACTGCATAATACTACGATCCATATGTATAGGCTTAGTTAGCGGTTGCGGTTGCGGTTGCGGTTGCGGCAGGCGTAAGTGTAACGGTGCTGTTGCAACTTGAAAATGTTGCTGATGCTTCCTCGTGAGAATTCCACCTGTGGGGAGTGTGCTCATGGACGAGTATACATGTGTGCATGTCTGTGTGTGTATCTGTGTGCCCAATGCAGCCAAACAGGTTGTCGCGTCTTGCCATTTTTGTGTTTGTATACAAGCTGATTTAAACTTACAAATGACAAAAAAAAAAACCAATAAAAAACAATAAAGAAAGATAACCACAGCTTTGCGCATCCAAGAATGTTGAGTCTAGGCTGGGCTGCTCTTGGTGGTGTGAAGACGTTGATTATCTGTTTCAACCAACGTCGTACACTATCCTAACTTCTTTGTTGTTTGTGCTCGTTTTTTCTTAAAGATATCACTTAACGTTTGTCTAAACTCTGATTAACACCTGAAAAGAAAATCTGTATAAAGTATACGGCTTGAGTGAGACTCCAATGCTGTTGTTGTTTGCTTTAGTGACAAAAAAAAAATGTTAAAAAACATTTAAAAAAAAGTAGTCTCAAATCATAAATTTCCACTCGAGTTGACGGTCGAACATCCATCAAAACATATTCGTCAAAAGGCAGCAAGAAATATTTTCGCTGCAAGTTAGTATAACACCCTCAGACGATCAACTACAACTTCTTCCGAAGCCTCTAAACTGTGATCTGGTAACGGCAGGCTAATCACCCATCCTAACAGACAAACCAATCGAATAACGTAACCAACATAAGGCTCGAATATTCAAAGGATTGGAGCTTCGTATTGCGGCTCTATGCTACTAAGAGTGGTATAGTACACTTCATTTCGAACCTATTAATGCAGACGGTTATATGTATATACAATATGCTGAACTGATCTGTATTAGCCCCCACAGATAAATAAATACATTTTCTATTGCCAACAAAAGACTGATCTACTTCCAAGTAGTGGCACCTGCTAGACGTTATGCCGCCTACAACATCGCAAAACTGTAGGGGTGCCAGAACAAGGAAATGGAGGCAATCAACTTTTACAATAGAAAACTTATTAACGCATCCCAAACGTAGACTGAGAAGGCTACACCCGCACGACCTTCCCATAAGAGGCAAGTAACGGTTTAGTACGGTTTAGTATTCTGATAGTCCTACAAATGTGTTGTGCAGTTTACTGCGATAAATGTTATTCGTTGAATGAAAAAAAAAAACCACCATAAGAACGCGAAGTGTAGTGTGTAAATAGAATTATATAACTATAAAACTATTTATTCTGCATAAAATTCACTGAAATCAAGTGTTCAAATTCTGTTTATTTTATTCATTGGAAAGATTCTTACTTTGTCTCTCCTTGAGCGAAGCCTCGACAAACAAAAGACTCAGACAACGAACACGATTTGCACTACAACTTGTGCGTACTTAATTAGCTTAATTAGCTAAATTGGTTTAATTAGCTTGGTCGTATAATGACGCCATGTTAGATCTTTACCCAGAACTATTTCAAAGCAACGTAGGATATTGACGCGCTTGCACAAGTACTACCAACTTTTGAAATAAAGTGTGAGGTATGCTATGAATAGACGCGTTTAAAGTTTTGAATCTATGCATAATACTCAAAATGATATAGAAACCAGTTAATCCATATACGATAAGCAACTTCGCATAGTTTTAAATATTTTCGTGAGACGAGTACGACGACTTCGTGACAAAACGTCCGTCCAAACATCACTCAGTCAGCTTCATGTCATGTCACGTCACAACACATCACGTCACGTGCCCACCACTAATTCATTGTTTTGCTTATGTAAGACTCGACTTGGCTTAAGCGTTCTAATGTCTCTCTGGCCGACAGCAAATTGCTAACGAAAAAAATAAAAAATAAACAAACAAAAAACCGTCTAACCGTCCAGGCGTCAACGCCGACTGTGGAAAACTGCGGCCGCCGTGTGCGCCGACTGCGAACATTGCCATCTAAATTGTTACACAGCTATACATTCGGCTTGTTCGTTCGCATGTGCACGCATCTAATTATGCTACAAACACACACATACACATACACACTTTTGCGCCTACTGAACGCCAAACGGGCACAAACCCAAATTACAAGTAGTGCTCCAATGCTTTGGTTATTCTTAAGTTAAGTTATTCCCGGGCACGCTGTTAACAAATGTTTTACTGAGTTTAGTTTGATTTAGTTTAGTTTAGTCTAGTCAAGCGCTCAGCACATTCACATGCAGTTACACGTACTTCAACGTTATGGTTCTAGTCACAAATTCTCAATTGCTTGGCGCTCGCCTGCTGCGAGAAACAGCGAGCTGCTTGCTGTTTTACCAAAGTTCAAAGGTGAACTTTCTCTTTGATTTTTGCTGTTTATTTCATTTATCTTTCGAATTGCCATACTTCTTTCTATACACTCGACCACCTGTTCGAGATTCGTTGCAGCGTTTTCGGTAGTCGCACACTCCCAGAGTCTGAATCGCTGCTGTCTGCTGGCGTTATTTTCATTTCAGCTGGGTGGGTTACTGACCCGTGTCGCATGTGTAAATTTCAATACAACTGCGACGGCCAACAACAAAGCCTAAAAGATACAAATATATATATAAAAAAATATGAAGTAACAAACTAAACATTCTTTAACACTTTACCCCGGCCCGCTGCCCAATGAACTAGGCAGACGTTGTTGGCGTTCGCTATGTCGGTGGCAGCAGCAGCGTTCCGCGCTTTACTAGCGCAGATACTCGTACTTTGCCTGTACTTAGTAATTACACTCATTTCATGCATGCAATGTTGGTTAGCCCGTTCGTTCTTACGTTTGTTGCTCTTTGATGTCAGAGTATACTCGTATATGTGTGCATGGGTGTGTGTGGCGTTAAAAGATATTAACTTGGAACAAATAAAAAAAGACGCAAGCATTTTTCTTCAACAGCTTCACAAACATTGTAGTTAATTAATAACAACATTCGTTTGTCTCTTCTATTGTAGCTATCTAACCAACTAAACAGCAATCTTTCTGACTAAATATGAGTTCTTCGTGCCGCAAATGTCTGCTGCGAGTGTGGATCATTGACGTAGAGAGAGTTTCGTAATGTAAGATCAATTATCAGTTAAACCAAAAAATAAATAAATAAATAAATCAGAAAAAAATTAGTGTCCTTAGTCAATACAAAACAATACAAAATAATCACAATAGAAAACAGTTGAATAGCATTTATTTAAATGTTCTGAGCCTACATTATCAGAATTGACTTATTGCAGTTGTATGCGTAACAACTTTTAACCCTTTTTACATCCACAATACCTAACTAATTTATTAAAAAGTATATGATTCACTTCTGCATATGAAAACCTGCCGAATGGCATATTTTTTATGAAAATCGGTTATATAGTAAAGTGTCGATAAAGCAAAAGGACTTGGCTTATTTATTTCCTGTACACCTATGTATATATAGATAGTTATAAAAAGGTGAATGAAAACTGTAATAGCTGTTGGTAGCGATTGTCTACCGCCTTAACTGGTCAGCTAGTCGCCATATGCGCCGTATATTCCTTCGTGGTAGAAGGCCGAAGTAGAGGCTTTTAGCCGCCGGTGAGATGTCGGCTGGAGTGTAAGGCGAAGTGATCCTTGATCTTTTATAATAAGATCGAGCAACTGCAGCTAAATGTCTTACTGCCGCATATGTTATTTCTTGCAAGTTTAGGATAAAGAATTAGTTGCTGGAGGTTGAATCTAGAGGATATGTTGTAGAGTCGAACTTGCCTATAACTATCTTCTATACAATGAAGCTCTGAAGCTCTATTACGAATTGGTTTCAAGTACACAGCTTTTTCGAGTACACATAATTTCAAGTACACATCATTTCTTGGTACCGGGAGAATTCGCTATAGGGAACTTTGACTGTATTAAGAAAAAATTCAACCAAAAAAGTTGTAATACGCAATATTGAGCTTTTCTATGTAAATAAACGTTTTTACTTACGTTACCTTCTTTGGTTGCCGATTTGAGCCACTGCTATATTACCTATGATTTTTAAATCACCAAAAAACTATTGTCCCTTGTTAGGTCTTAATTCGGAAGAGAGATATAAACTGGCCCTAATATGATTTCCTCTAAACCTCCATACAAAAGTCACCATTTAATTTGCTTGACAACAACAATGAAAACAATAAGATTTAATGCCCAAAACGTATCTAAATAACTTAACCAAATCTAATACTACAATGCGTGTAATTCAAAGCTTGGTTTGACTTATTGATCCGCCCCGTTATTGTACATTGGCACATAGAATGAGGAGAAAACTTTATTAATAAAGCAATGTCAGAAGGAAAAGTTACATGCTTAAAGCGAAAATCTTCACACATTGTCTTTTGAAATAGCCAATTTAGGCAAATGGGATCGAACATGTTGTTGTTGTTGTTGTTGTTGTTGTTGTTGTACTTGTTGTTTCTTAAGTGCGGCTTGACAGGAGTGTACAAACATATACACGCACCTACATATATGCACTACACACAGTTATAGATTTAGATACAGATAGACAGATAGACAGCCGTCAGATACTAACCACTTTTTGTATGCTGCGTGACAAATGGTAACCTATTAATCTTTTAGAAAAACTTTCTCTGCGAAATAATGCGCAACTCTTAAAAATCAGTTACTTGTAACTTATCACAAAATGCCACAATCGTCGCATTATGATGAAGTGTTTTCCAAGGTGCTCTAAAAATGAATACAATTAAATTTGGAAAGCAACAAAAAATCGCTATGTCGACGTTCCGCGATTGCTTAAGTCGAATTCGTATGAACCTGACGCAAGTTCAATGAGTCAAATGCGGACTTGAGCTAATAACTACGACAATGCCAACTGATTCATTGTGATTCATCTCAAGAGCCAATCAGTGTGTGTGTTTGTACCTTGCATTATACAAAATGCAAAAATTTATTTATGAAATGACAAGTGCGAATAAACAAAAAAGAAAAAGAAGAATCGAGTATCACAACAACTGCGAGGAAAAGATAAGCGTAGAGCAGCGCTGAGCTGAGCAACGCTGTTCACAGAAGAGCAGCGAAGATATCGCGCATCATCGGCACGAGCAATCAGCTGATTATCAGCCGCACTGTTGCTGTTGCTGTTGCTGCTGCTGCAGGTGGCGGCTGCTTTTGCTGTCGCTGCTGGCTAATCAATATGAGACGTCGTAGATCGAACATCAGCAACAGGAGCAGCAGCCGAAATTTGTTTGATGTTTGCTTGCTTGGTTGCGCCGAGCTTTGCTGTTGTTCTTGTTGTTGTTGTTGTTGTTGCTCCAAACTCAGCTAACTTCGTTTTGGTTCGGCTTAGCTGCTCTACACAACTTACGCCTCTCTTAGCTTATGAATCGCGCGCCTGCGCTGTTTCGTGTAGTGCGCTGCTATTGCGTTGCTCTGCTCGCGGCTCACGCAACTTGTTTCGCGTATGAAAGAAAGAAGTAAAGAAAATTTTCGGTTTAACTTGCAAGCGGCTCCATGTCGACCAACAGTTTCGACTTTAACTCGCAACTGTGCGGTCCGTTAGTTCCGCGCGCGCAAAATACAAAATCCAAACAGCTTCTCTCGTCGTTGTAGTCGCGTAGTCTTCTTCTTATGCATTCGTGGTCTGCACCTTAAATTTTATACGGTCTCGTGGTGTGCCTAAGCTGTGGAACCGGTGCAATTTCTTCTTTTATGTTATTTATTTGTTTTTGTTGTTCTTGTTGCTACTGCTGTTGGTTTTCTGCTGTTGTTGGTTTGTTTCAATTTTCAATTTTCAATTCAACTTAAATAAATCAACCTGCGCCTCGTCAAAATCGGCTGTCGTTGTTGGTCTCATTTCTGTTGTTATTGCTGCTGTCACTGCGGTCGGTGTCAGTGTCGACATTGTTGTTGGTGGTGATGTTGTTGTTAATGCACAAGTCGGTCAGCGTCTAACAGCACTTAAGTACAACTGCAACTTGCATCTACACTTATGTATGTTCTACATAGCATTGCATGGCCTCACCACAACACTTGAATTGAATAGTAAATATCAGAAAGACACACGAACATGCGCCCAATCGCATTTTCTAACTAACTTCTCGAAATTTACAGTTCATTTGCAAAATATTAGAAAGAAGTAGAGTGTTGAAACGGAGTGAACGGAGAAAAAAAAATTTTAATTAATTTATTTTTAACGTAGCCAATCAACGAACCATTCAACCAATCAATCAAGACAGAATAAATTCCGAATTGAAGAATAAAAATTTAAAAAAAAAATATTTATAATTTTTTTCGGCATCAAAATGACAAGAATCAAACACCAAACAAAAAACAATAAAAAAAAACATCAAATAAATACAAAAAAAGTGAGAGTTTTCCATACTCTTTTTTGTTTGTAATATGTACGAGTATATCTGTTACTTTTATTGTCGTATCTTTGCTGTGCCTTTGAGACACAATCACGTCTAATTGCGCATGCGCCGGTCCCAGTCACAAGTAAATGCCAAAAGTGCTATCAGCATCGTACGCCAATGTCGTCGGCATTGGCCGGCATTTTGCAGCTTTCAGCTCTTGTCGTGTGTCGATCGTTCGATCGTTCGTTCGATAAACGCTTACTCGCTCACTCACTCACTTTATGCATTTATTACAACACCAACCGAAAATGTTTAGTATGCGTAACGTGTTGTACGGCATCAAGTTCAAATTGCATTTACTGTCAACGTTGTGTGTGCGCTGCTAAGCGCAACTCACCTCAACACACCACACCACATTAAAACTAAACTCACTTCACGTCACTTAACTACAGCACACCAATCCACTAACAAAATTGCATTGGGCTTCGCTTCTTATTTTGTCTTTTTTGCTCTTGGCTGCCATAGTTTTTATTGCTGGCTGTTGCTGTTACACACGCGCGTTAATTAAGAAATAAATTTTTATCATTTGCAACATCATCAACTCAACCTCGTCGTTGTCGTTGTTGTCATCGAACTCCCCTTTTTAATACGCGTTCGTCTAAACTTTGCTCTGGTTTGGTATAGTTTGTTGCATAGAAAAAGGGGAAAAAATAAAAATTAAATCCACAACAACAAAAAATGCGATTCGTCTTCAGCTGCTGTTGTACAAGTGTAAAAGTTGTTGAACCCAATTTTGAGGTGGCGTGTGGCTTATTTGACAATTTCTTTTATCGAATGTCGCCCTCTGCTTTGGCCGCATATTCACAAACACACACATTACATAGTGAAAAAACAAAAAAAAATATTCGTGCAATTGACATTAATTAGTGCATCAAAGAGCATAAGAAGGAAAGCGGTGGCGGCATAAGAGTAAGAATAATAATAATAGAAGAAAAAGCAAAAGCAGAACACAATTATTGCCTGGAGAAGTTTAGTGACCTCATCACTTGCAGTTCAACTGCGATTGCAACAATAACAACAACAACAATGACAACAACAGCAAGCTTTTTTTGTAAATGGATCTTGCTGTGGCAACGAACGTCTTAACTTTTTTTATTTCTTCCTCTACTCTAACTCGGTATATGTTAGTGTGTGTGTGTGTGTGCATTTTCAATTTTCTTTCTATTTTTTTTTTGTTGAGGTTTCATTTGCCCTGTCACACATTCGCGTTGCGACACATTAGCGCACAATTCCAAAGTGCATTTCGCTACAGACTCCTTCCACTTTTGCTCACTCTCTCTCTCTCTGTCTAATACCTCCTTCATTCGTTTACTCTGCTCTCTGGGATGAACGTTTGCAATTTTTGGCTGCTGTTCTGCTCTGCAGTGCTCTAAGTTGCGCCGGCGTGTGTCGCTGCACCACTTGCGCCGACCGATAACTGTGACAGCGACATGCACACTAATTAGTCGACATTTGTGGTGTGTTGTGTTGTGCTGTGCTGTGCTGTGCTGTGGTGTGGTTCGATGTTTGAATGGTTGCGGTTTTTGGTTTGGTTTGGTTTGGTGTGATGTGTTGTGGTTTCGTCTACGATAACTTCTATTATGTGGTGTGGCTGTTAAGTCAAACGCTGCTATATCTCTACCCCTGCTGCCTGATTGCCATTTTGCGGGTCACTCGATCGCACGGTGACAATGCAAGTATGTAAGTTTAACTCAACTTGGCGGCGGTTTACTACATCACATCGATCGCTCACTTGCTGGTTCGACGACTGTAGCGTAAGATGCAAAGCAAAGCAAAGCAAACTTTTCATGACTTTTCATGTCTGCCCTGGGCTGATGGTGTTACATGTGAAATATATATGTACATACATATATATATATATATTTTTTAGTTTCTTATTTTTAATTTTTTTATTACTTTGGCTAAAAACGCTTAAGCTTTTTGTATGCCACTTTGACAATTTGTTTTTCTCGTTGTTGTTGTGGTTGTTGCTGTTGAGATTTTGTGAATTTTTTCAGACTTTTTTTTGTGTGTAAGACAGCGTCAACCGCCTGCCTTGAGGCAAATTTGACTTTGTCTCTGTTCGTGCTGTCTGTCCATCTGTCTGCTGCTACAGTTGTCCTAGGCATTGCAAGTGCAGATGTTATTTCACTCACAGCCAGCATTTAACTGCACTTTGCTAATGCACACACACACACATACACACCCGCAAACACAGATGCAAGTAGTAGTAGTAGTAACCACATAGACAGAATGATGGGCGGACAAACGGACAAAGTTGGTGGTAATTAATTTCTTTGTTGTTGTCTACGGTAAATCAGTTGTCGTTGTTGTTGTTGTTGTTGTTGTTTAGTGCTTGTTGTTGCACCATAACCATTTTCTGGCGAGACTGCAATTCTTGCCATTTTTCAGCACGGCAAATACCGTTTTTATTTCGTTCATCTTTAGCTTCCTCGTCGCATTTGGCTGCCACTCCAACCAACTCAACTCACCTCATCTAAGCTTAGCTCAGCTCAACTCATATCAGCTTACCACAGCTCACCTCGCCTTAACAGCACTCAACTTGTTCATTTCTTCGTTCGTTTCATTGATTCCAAAAGCAGTTCATGTATCTCACGATCTCATGTCGTCCGTGCGTCTCACTGTCTTTCGCTTGGCTGTTGAGCATTACCCAAAATGCATCAAGGTTGTTGCTTACCTTTACACCAGTTTCGGTTATACTCGGTATTAGATAAGCTGACAATTTTCGACAATTGTTTTTACAAAACACTTTTCCATTTTTTGCAATTACTTACTTTGTTGTGCTGCAATCAGTGCAGGCACAAGTTTAGTTTCGTGTTGCTGTTGTTGTGTTAAATTATCTGTGACCAATTGGTGTGCCTTTGTTATTATTAAACTCAGATTATGCAAACGACAAAAGTAAAAGACTTGGGCAACGAACTCGCTAGGAGTTCATATTTTCTTCACAGAGATTTGTGGCGTACTATTTTCTTTGTTTGTAATAAACTTTATTTTAAAATGTGTAGGGGTTTTTGATCTATCTGGATATTATATTAAATTCAACTAAACAAAAACAAAAAAAAAAACAAATAGCGATCGTTCTGAGAGTACTTAACTAATTAGCTGCCAGTTCGAAGCGGTAACAATATATTTTACTTGCTTTATATGTGTACGTGGGTGTTAGTTTCCGTTCGTAGTTAATTTTTCTCGATTTCTGTTTATTTGAAGCCAAATAAAATTTTCAGATACTTCAAAGCTCTGACATTGCCTTAGTATTGCCGCTTCAAGTAATATTCCGATCAGTCAAATTTGTTAAATTCATGAGGGATTCCTAGCCAGTATCACATTAACATTTGTAGCAATTCTTTCTTTATGAATTGTTTTACGTCTGTACTCTGCCGTTTTATCTGTCTAGCCAAGACGGTCGGTCAATGTTTGACATTTTCATTAAAAACCTCTGTACTGCGCTCCTTATAAGAATGATGTTTAGCAAACTGGAATGAAATTTTTTGCTGTTTGAAGAGTTTTTGTTCTACCGTAAAGACTAAGTTGACGGAACTTAATTTTGTTACCCCCACTTGTATATTCCTATATCGTACATATATGTATATGCACATATGGAAATAGAAGTTGCACTCAATCGAAGCTCTAGTTATTTAATTTGTACTATACTATACTATTCTATATATACTATACTATATTATGTTTTAATCGTACTAGTGTATGCCGAGCAGTCGTTGCTCTGCCTCAAAAAGTAAAGTTGTTCCTGTGAGATTTTATATTCTTGCGGCAATTTATTCACATTTGTACACAGCACAATTAAAATAAAAAATCTTAAAATCGCTTCGCACAGTAAAAACTTGTCTAGATCTCGACAACAGCGTCACCTATTATGTCCAAAACTATCCTATTCGGAACACAAGCATACACATTCCAAGAATTGTATTGAAATCACTTGGATATTTTCGCTTTGGCGCGTTTGAACATCGCGACACTTGATTTTCATATAATAAGTTGCTAGTCGTAATGTTGAGTGTGTGTACCGGCCAACAGTTCACTCAAGCGAATATTGACATCGCTCATTTTTGATGTTTATTTCAAGTGCCGAGCTCTTACATACTCGTAGTTCTAACGATTGCCCTAACGTAGGTCGACAGAGGCAAACGAAACGAAAGACTTGAGAAACGAACTCGGCGATAGGTCAAAAGGTGCGATGGCATGTTTTTATTTGTTTGGGTTTTCCAAAACAAATATTTTCTAAGAGTATATATTTATTTACCAAGTTGAAATCATTGGTTTTTTAAAGAAAAAAAAAAGGAAAAAAACGCATTTTTTTTTAAAAAGCGTTTAGCTGTAAACAAGAGCCTAGGCTTGACATGACATACAAAAATTTCCAACTGCCTTATGATGAGTATTTCCTAACAATTTTGTTCTCTCTTAATAAAGACCCCTCTGTATATATCTGAATTAATGCGTTTGGTTTTTCTTTTGTTCGATCACACCACGCGTTGTTCTATTCTAATTCGCCGTGCGGTTTCTACACCCATAGCAGTTCTCGTTATGCAAATCGCGTTCTATATTCTCTGCATAATTTTATGTTTAGAGACAAGTGTACCCTCTTTTTGATAGATAACTAATTTTTATTATGTTTTTTTTTTCTCCGTTTTATGAATACAATTATTTTCGAATTTGCACAGATAATAAAAAATTATGAAATGTCGTTGGGCAAAGCCGGTGGGCAAAATGAATCAACGCTTAACGAATCGACGATTGCGAATGAAGTGAGTGTAAAGTAAAAGTTTTTAACTGTGAAAAGGCGTGCAGCCACACGAATCTGTCTGCCTGTCTGTCTGTCTCTCTAAGCTGTCAAAAATTGAAATGAGTAATCAATAATAAAAGAAAATCTATAAAAAAAGTTAATAATATCTTGAAGAAAACAAGGTGCAAAAGAGAAGCAATAAGTAATAACAAATGTGCTATTGGCAAAGTGCTTGACAATGCCTCCAAGTGAAACTGGTGAGAAATTAGGCGGCATCGAACAATGAACGAATGCTGAAGCAGCAACTCGCAACGTTTGCCAATCGCAGATCGCATCGAACAATTCAGAAGTCAGTTAGCGGTGAAAAGTTGATTAACAAGAAGAGTTACGTAATATGCACACTACTACTTGCCAATTAGAATTTCCAAGCAGAGGATACGAGCAAGGACAACGTACAGCGCTACATCATTGCTAGAAAACCGAATTGGGTAAGTGATGAGAAATGAGACTTGATAAGTAAATAGAAATTAAGTAATGGAACAGACAACTGTATGAGTTCTTATGAAGATAAAATCCCAAAATCATTGAAATCACAGAAATCACTGAAAACAATGAAATCACTAAAACACTGAAAGCACTTAAAACTTATAAATCAGTGAAGCCAATGAAATCACTAAAAACACTAAAATCTTCAAAACAAAAAATCACCAAAATCACTGTAAACACTGAAATCACTAAAAAATATTAAAAGCACTAAAATCTCAAAAATTACTAAAAACCAGGCAAAATCCTAAAATCTCAAAAAAAAATCACCAAAATCACTGAAATCACAAAAATCAACAAAATCACTTAAAATACTAAAGTCACTGCTACTTTTGAAATCGATAGCAGTAGCTATTTCTCGTTTAGAGTGAAAAAATCACAGGTCACTACCTAAAATCACTCATCACTAATGCACACAGACACACAGAACTAATCTCCTTAATATCTCTTCTAATTTCATGAGCAACTTTTAATAATATTCATTGTGTAAAGCGTTTCATAATCATGATAAAAATAATGGAAATAAAAAAAACAACCAAAAATTACAACTTTAAATTTACTTGACTTAAGCCGAGCGTAACCCCCTTGAAAGGACATAATTTCACAACAATTTTCAATGTAGCACGACACCAAAAAGAAAAAAAATAGACGAAGTCAGGAATTTAGAGAATTCTTGAGGTGGTGCTCTTTGCAGCGTCAGTTGGTATTCCTATCGCCAAGAGCTGTACGCGGCAAGGACTGTTTACGTAGCCAAGTAAAGCGTCGAATATTCAAGTTTCCCAACGAGTAAGGCAAGGCTGCAAAATCAATAGCACAGAACAGAGTAAGGAAAAGCCTTATGGATGTGCTACACTTTCAAGAGAAATCAACAAGGAAAAAAGACACACTTAGATAAAGAATACAGCTGGTGGTATTTAGTAGGCTGCCGTCAAACTTAGGCCAACCACAGATAGATGGATAGACTTTGAGCTGCAGATAACTAAGTATGTGCTTAGAGAGTGGAGTAGATAGATACACTAAGAAATAGACATTTGGGTTTGTAAAGATGGATGCAATTAAACTAATGCCATAGAGGCTCAGTTGCCTACTTAGCTCTATCTGCTGAGAACCAATTGATTTTGACTAGCTTAATTAAGAAGAAAGCATGTGCAAAAGTTATTATTTTTTGTTTGCAACGGAATTTTTAAAATTGTACTAGCCCGTGTTTTACATAAAACACTTTAACTCTGAGTCCGGTGTTCATTAAACAATAAAGAAGCCTAACACAGAAGCGAATTCCGAATTTGGATGTGTGTCAATCATGGCGTGCTTGTCTAACGAGCTGAGCTGGCGATGTTTATTGTTATGTACGAGTTATTGCCACAACTTTTCCAATTTTTATTTAAAGACTACTCAAACTAATGATTTTTCCACACAGTAGTTTTCCCTTGCAATGTTGCAGTCTTCGGCGACGAATGATTTTAATTGCAGCTTTTCACTTTTGCATCATAAAAGTACAATGCGATTTTACAACAAGACATTTGTTAAAGTAGAAAAAAAAAATATATATATATATATATATACCCGGCAGACGACAAATGCAGTTAAAAATTTGTTGCAGTCGTCGAGTTTTGTGGCACGGCGACTTCGACGCGCACTCGTATTGCATAGCTCAGCATGGCGGTGTCGTTGCAAAAAAAAAAGTGTAATTAGTGTTTGCACAGTGCCAGGCGAAATTAGACAAAAACAACATCAACAATAATGTGCTAGGAAATAAAATATGACCATGAAATAATGGAAGGCGCTTCCAACATCTCAAATAGTTTTGGCTTGGGTAGCGCCGCGGAAAGCGTTTAATTTGATGGCTTTAGAAGCAAACAGAATTTATTGACTTGTGAATAGCAGACTGTGAATTCAGACAAATTTGTGTCGTACTCGTTTTGTATCTTGTATCTGAGTGCTTATTAACCGCATTACGCGCTGCTGATTTGCTTGTGCCTTGTGTCTTGTGTCTTGTGTCTGCTTTGCGTCAAATGCAATTATTACACGCTCTGAGACTTTCACTAATGAAAATAACCGCAATTTTCATTAAAAAAATGACTGTTGACAAACTTCGCTGGGGGAGCAGAGCGTTTCTTTTATTATATAATCGCATATGCAGTCGTCTTTTCAGCTTTTGGCAAGTCAGTTTGGCAAGTCAGTGTTTGCCTGATAATTGGGATTTTCCCAAATATCTTCATATTGTATGTAGCTTTATGGCAGCAAAATAGAATTATAGATAATAACATAATCATTTCAATATCTATGCATATTTGACTATCTAGTTATTAGTTCTATTACATAACCCACCATCAGTAGTCGGCCTAATCTAGTCTTGACTTAAAAACCAAATATTCAAAATAAACCATAAAGTCATTTATCCCATTACTACAACTACTCGAAGACAGATTTTAGGTCTGAGTAGATTTGGGTTCAACAGACAATGGAATCTTTATTGAGCTGACATCCACTACTATCCAAGTTGTGTATATACTGGAACAGTGAAAGTTCCATACGAATTCACTAGAATGCCTGGAAAACCTCATAGAGCTCACATTCTACATTACATTTGAGTGATAAAGTCATACAAACTTATGACGAAAATTCGCTGGATATCGTCTGACTATATAGAAAGAAAAAAAGAGAAAAAAAAAAAACAAAAAATACTAAAACAGTCTATGTTCACCACTGGGAGATTTCACTGTATATAAATCATTCATCAAATTTAAAGTCAATACATCTCTAATCATTAGGAAATTTACAGACAATATTATATTATATGCTATGAAAAGAAAAATAAGTAGGCTTGACTGGTTGCTACTGCCGTCCATTAAATTGTCGCTCAATAGTGTGGCCCCTGTTTGGCGTGACGTGATACAAAGCTGGGGTATCACTGCAAAAACAAGGCTCTAAGCAACACCAACCTGCAAAGAGACCTAAGAAAGCCAACTGAGCTGGAGGAGGTCCATCAAAACTGCAGCCGACATGACCAGCGGCTGCAATCTCATCCAAACAGTCTGGCTACGGCCCGCACACTTGGTGTGATGCTTACAGCTTACCAGACAGAAGATCGCTAATTAGAAAATTATCGCTGAGGTATAACCGTCTCATTCTTTAAATGAGAGGTATCCAAATTACGAAAATTTTGCACTAATAAAATCCAAAAAATAAAATAAAATAAAATAAAATAAAATAAAGAGGCCATTTGTGAAAAAACGGATCTTTTGTATAGGAAATCTCCAATTTGCATTCAGTTGGTTCTTAGCAGTTTTATAGCTTATTTTATCGTCTTACTGGTTCTAGTTTGCAACTGTTTATTTAGTTAAATAACTATCTATCTGTATATATTATTATTATAAGACGCAACGCTATGTCCTAATTTGTCTGCGCGCTCGATCTTTCAATATTTTCCTATAACTAGCGACTATATCAACTACTACGCTTTATTCATCTATCCATACAACTATCTCTTAATACTTCTACATCAATTAGATCTGCACTATTCTCATTATAGCTTCGCTCGTGTATACATTATGTAAAATAAGTACCCGGAATTTGTAAAATAAAAACTCGAATTGCCTACTTAATCATCCAATTTGAATGTGCCGCCTTCAAAGTAGGCTTCTTCCAGTCTTCAAAATTTAAACGCCGAAGAAAGCAGCGCCTTCAGCTTCTGCTGCGAATTTTCTTATATGGCAACTATAGACTCAAAAATGCTACTCCGAAGGTGTAATTTGAGTTTAGGAAATAAGAAAAATTCACCGGCGCCCATATCTGTTGAATACGGTGCTTGTTCCATCACATTTCTTGAGTTCTTAGTCAAAAATTCGCTTACCAAGATCGATGTGTGCGATGGATCAGCATCGTGATGATGACACTGATGATAAAAGTCATTAGTCAAAAAAAAAATATATATATATATTTATATATCCTAGATACTCATATATATATAAAAAAAAACAATTAAAAATAGTCTTTACCTTCTTCTTCTTCTTCTACACTCATTAGTGTTAAACATTGGAAGTGCAACATGTGCGTTGATAATAGTCGGCGATGGCTAGTCAAGGACGGGCATACAAATGGCGAACGAAATGTGAGCAGCACGAAGGCGGCACTCATCAGTCCCACAATGCTGAAGAAGCGGACACAGACTAAACACAGAGTGGACACAATTACAAGAACAAAAACAACCATAACAGCCTTAATAGCAAAAACAAAAAATCCAGCGTCATTGAGCAACACCTCCTGGTCATGGCCGCAACTGGCACGAGTCAAACTTTGCCCTAACCAAATAGTAGAAGTATTACTAGCATTAGTCTTAGTCAATCAACTAGCAAGAACAACAACAATAACGACAGCGACGGCGACGGCGACCACTGTGGAGGGTCCAAGTTTACAATACGACCGCACGCAGCGCTTCTATCGAAATCCCAATCGTATGGGCTACTTTGGCTATAGTCTCGCAGATTTGCAGGACACGGAGAATCACCTGCCACGCAGTCAGAGTTTCAAGATCAGCCCGAAGCCGTGCTCCTTTGGACGCGTCGAGGGCACATGCATGTTCGTCTGGGAGTGCATCAAATCCGAGGGTCGACACGTGGGCATGTGTGTGGACTCGTTCATGTTTGGCTCCTGCTGCACGCACAATGAGACGGCCAACATCGTCCTGCCGCCCACCATGTTCGCGTACACGCGCCCCTCCAAGCCAATTGGTAATTTCGGCAGTGGTTTCTCGCAGCGGCCGCGACCGCCGCATATGCCGGCCATAAGGTGAGTCTGGGTACACTTTGTCTTTGCGCCTTAATGGCGACGAAGTCTAATGGTTTTCCTCGCGGCTTCTCCCATCAGCGGTATGACGACCATCGAGCGGCCACATGGCGCAGGCACACTTGTAATACGCCCTTCGGGGCCGCATCATCAAGGCGCCCTGCATAAGCCTCAGGGCACAAAACTGCCAACGACCTCGACGCAACGCACAACGCTCGCCGCCCATGACTTCGTCACTACGACACAGCAGCACAGCGCGCATTGGTCATCGAATGCGGTTATAGCCGATGCCGAGGATGACCAGCACCCGGCTGCCAGCGCAGTGCCAACATCGCCGCTGAGTAAGTGTGCTAGGAATATTTTTTTGGCTTTGCGTTTTCGTCCCCAGTGAGACTGTAATGAGTTGCTTTATAGACACCATTTGGCATTCATCTTCGTCATCATTAGCACCGTCGGCGATTTACCATCAACACTGGCACATGACAACGGAGCCGAACTTTATAACCAAACCGAGACCCCCCAGCTGGGAGAAGCCGACGCCGTTACGCCCTGCGAAACCGCCAAAGCCCACAAAGAAGCCAATTGTGTCCGAGAGTCCTGTCGCATTGCGGCCGCAGAAACCTTCATCATCTGCGCCGGTGCATCATCATGGCAAGCCATCGACAACGAAGCCGCAGGTGTGTTTGTTTGCTCAGCAAAATAAAAAACTAAGGAAAGAAAAAATCAAACAAACAAAAAAATAAAATTATGCCGGCCGGATCGACCATGAAATCACAACACAACAAAAACAACAAGAAAAACATTTATGTATTTTGGTGTGTGTGTGCGTGTGTGTGTGTGTGTGTGTGTGTGAGCGAGAAGACAAAAGCGAAATAAACAAGTTGAGGACAATTACCCGATCTCTGACTCGTTTGCGCGGCCAATGCGCCGCCGGTCGTCTGGTCCAAACATCACTGCTCCGGTCTGGTCTGCTCGGGTCTGCTGTGGCTTACTCTGATCGACGACCGACTGGAAGAGAGCAAAATCACCCTGGGGGGACATTTTATTGTTTGCATTTGCACATACCTGATGAAAGATGTGCCTCGTATTTCAGCTTGCCTCGCCGTTCTGGGAGTGGTCCAAATTGACTGAATGCAAATACGACGGATGACGGACGATGGGCGATGGCGATCGCGTTTAATGCGAACAGGTTGTGACGAAATAAAAAATTGATTCTTTGCATGCGAACAACTTCGAATTTCAGCGATTGCAATAAAAAAAAAAATTAGAAAAGCAAAAGAAAAATGGGCTAGGCCACGCACACATACACACTACATCTTAACACAAAATAATAACCAAAAAAGTTGTCCTTCTTTTTCTAATAGAATCAACTGTCGCCGACCACTTCATGGACATCCACGTCAATCAAAGTGTCAACATCAACACGCCGGCCGCCCTATACACGCCCCACATTCAGCTGGAGCAACGAGTACAGGCCAACACTCCCAGGCAGCAGCACAACCACAAGCCAGACAACGACGACTGCGCCGAGTACAAGCGAAAAATATTGGCCAACACCAAGCGATCGGCCCGCACTGCAGGCGCAACCAACAAATTACAGCACAGACACTGCCACGCCCACGCCCACGCAACATTCGACGAAGTCGCCTGCATCAACTGCATCATCAGCCGCTCCATTGCCAGCTGCAACGACAAGCGCCGCTTCCGAGTCGGCAGCAATTGAGACGAATGAGATCACCGATCCAAATCTAGACCACCAAATGGCACCCACCGGCATGGTGCGGACCATCTCGGCCGCGCGTACAGGTGAGTGCGCAAACGCCAAATGCCATTAAACTGAGCCAACTAACTATTCGCGTACTGTTCGCTTGCCCTCCAGAGTGTGGCGTACCGCTTTTGGCACGTCCCGAGACGCGCATCGTGGGCGGCAAAACCGCCACCTTCGGTCGTTGGCCTTGGCAGGTGTCCGTGCGTCGCACGTCCTTCTTCGGTTTTTCGAGCACGCATCGCTGCGGTGGCGCTTTGATCAATGAAAACTGGATCGCAACCGCTGGCCACTGTGTCGATGAGTGAGTAGCCAAACAACAATTAGTTGTAGCCACCGGCTACCGCCGCCTTAGCAATAGCGCTTCTGTAACACAATTGTTGCCATTGCAGCCTACTCATTTCGCAGATACGCATACGCGTGGGCGAATATGACTTCTCGCATGTGCAGGAGCAGCTGCCCTACATTGAACGTGGTGTCGCCAAGAAGGTGGTGCATCCCAAGTATAACTTCTTTACCTACGAATACGATTTGGCGCTGGTGAAACTGGAGCAACCATTGGAATTTGCGCCGCATGTCAGTCCGATCTGTCTGCCAGAGACCGAGAGCTTGCTGATTGGCATGAACGCAACGGTCACCGGTTGGGGTCGTCTCAGCGAGGGTGGCACTTTGCCATCGGTTTTGCAAGAGGTGCTTATCTGCAAGATACAAATGTATTTCACAGTTAGAGTTAACTGACTCCTATGACTTCTATGACTTCTTCAGGTGTCCGTGCCAATTGTGAGCAACGACAATTGCAAATCCATGTTTCAGCGAGCCGGTCGTCAGGAATTCATACCGGATATATTTCTATGCGCCGGCTACGAGACCGGCGGACAAGACTCATGCCAAGGCGATTCAGGCGGCCCATTACAAGTATGTGTTCGAGTTATGTGGTAGAAAACACTTTTTAACAACAACAACAACAACAACAACTTCAATTCTTTTCCAGGTCAGATCACAGAATGGACACTTCTTTCTGGCCGGCATCATATCTTGGGGCATTGGTTGTGCGGAGGCCAATCTGCCAGGCGTTTGTACGCGCATCTCAAAATTCGTGCCCTGGATTTTAAACAACGTAACATGAGCGACACGCACACGCACACGCCAGTTAAACGACTGTAAATACATGTAATTAGATATGGAAGCAACCACTTCCCAGTTACTATTATCAAAAATATTCACTTTCTTTGTTGTTGAGTATTTTTCGAACGTAATTACGCATAAACCAATTTTGTGATTTACATTATAGAAGTTACGAGTAGCTAGTTGCAATTATAAATTTAATAATAATAATACTTATATAATTATGAACGATGTTGATGGGTTTGGTGTTGCGCGTTTTTGGGTCAGCCAATTAGCTTAAACTATTTAAGGAGTCGCTCAACGCCCTTCACTCCTATCCTATCCTAACCGATCCACTAAATCACGCTTCCGTCTATCGCTTGTTAGTGTTACGCGTGGGAAATCCTTTCAAATCATGCATATATATGTATGTGTATGTGTATGAAAAGTCATGATGTAGCATGAGTACGAGTAGTTGGTTGTTGTTATCGTAGCCGTTAATTAAATACAAGTTTGTAGTATTTTTAGCTGTGTTCTTATGTTTAATCTTGCCCAAAGAAGCAAATCTAATAAATAAGCAAATAACTCAATAAACGCGAACTTCGTAAAGCGCCTTTTCAGTTTTAGTCATGTGTCATGTGAGGCAGCGCAAGCTAGCAGTTGCCTAGTGCGCTGGAATTTAGGCTTCGGCAAGCCATTTGGCGCCTAGAATAAATTTCAGTAGAGTGTTGAACTCTAGAATTGTTTTTTCTAATGAGAATGAGTAGAGCCTTAACCTAACAAGTGCTCTGCAATGACAAATCACTTCGAAGTGACCCGTTTTTTTCTAGTTCTTCATGGCACACCCATGTTTTTGATGCAGTGCGGTTACAGCACACCATTTGAGTCTAGCTGCTTCAAATGTTTGTAGATTTTCGCAGCGCTCTTAAGCTAGACTCATAAGGTTGGCCTTTATTTCTCGGTTCCCTTTGGAGAGATGTGAAGAGGTGTTATGCTGGCTCGACCACTGCGTCTACTAACTCGTTACTCGCTACATTTGACTGTGCAGGCACTTCTGTGAGGTCGGTAGTGATGCAATACTTTCATCGGTATCGAATAATGCATGAACATACCACAGAGAGAATGTAAAGACATGTACAATATTTTTACATACTAATGCATTCTTAGACTCAATTCCAAGCTCCAAGATCACAGTCTTTACTTTCGATAGTACGCGAATATAATTCGTTTGTAATGAGAGAACACTCGTACTACCAAAAACCCAAAAGAATTCCATTCGAGCGCTTTACAAATATCTGAACTGAGTGAAGTTACACTTTATTTTTACTGGTTGTCGCAGAATTTTGTAGTTCTATAGGCTTCGGCATTGCACTTTGATCGTACATCAAATTCGCAGCTAGTTGATTGATTGGTCGTCATTAGAGACCCGCCTTCACTCACTGTCAGCTTAAATTACTTTTGCTTCGAAAATAGCACATCCTTGGCATCGTCGTACAAGTCGAGCGCAAGATTTTTCACATCCTCAAGTGAAGTTGGAAATTTGCTTATCGGTTCGACGGTCACCTCATCACCGGGTTTGACACCCTTTACAAAGTTATAAGCGACAGCGAAGGCTTTACGTCCTTCGAATAAAGCCAAACGCGCTTGCTCCTCAGCCTGCTTTGGATAGCAGAGCGAGGCGACAAAACCGGCGCCAATGGAGGTGTAGAACACTTTCTTAATGAAGCCACCACGCGCGGCGAATATGAAGCCGGCCAGACCGCCAATGGCGATGGCACCACTGCGTGGCAGCGTGTTCTGTGGCTCGTTCAGATAGTCGATGGTTTGCAGGGTGTGCGCCTTGCCGGTTTCAATGAAATCATTGACAACGTCAGCCTTCTTGGCCAAAGCATTGTAGCCGGATTGCACTTCCATGCGCACAGCACGTACGCCGCTCTCGAGCTCTTGGCGCCATGCTGCTTGTTTTGGTGGATGACAGTCCTTTTTCTTCGGCCTACAGAAAAACAGAAAAGGTTTAGAACAAATTCAGAAATTAAAACTTTAGACTTACACAGAGAGTGTCGTGTAAATTGGCAATTCACTTGGCCTGCAAATCAACTGAGAATTGCTGGGCGACGGACTCTGTTCATCGCTGGGCGTTGATGATGATTTTATGCTCACCGCTGCTAAAAGCGTAGTTCTCGACGCAAATCTCAACATTATCTCCACAAAGGTGCAAACAAACAACGAAATCAACTCATTTCTTCTTTATCATTGCATAACCAGCGTATTAGTGATGGGTGCGCATGTTACGTTGTTATCGATTGTCATTGAGAGGAGAAATGGTTTTTGTCATGTTCCAAGAAACGCGCGCTTATGTTTTACTAATAAGATTGCTAAACTTGAGTCACGTTAATGTGCACATCCGTTACATTGGAGACATGTTTGATCAAACAGGCTAGAAATGGCTTGTCATCGTTATCGATTTGTAGAAGGGGAACCTGCAAGCACCGCTAGTCCTTTAAAAGATATTCGCTTATGATTCATTACAATACTAACTTAACACTTTATTAATTTTTCTGACGTATTTTAAGTTTACTGCAATTTCGTTTGGATATGTCTATTGAAGTCGATAGCTTGAAGTCGGCATCAAAAAGTATTCATGAATACATTTTGGCACGCACAACAATAGAGGCTGAGCTCCATACCACGAGATTCACACTTTGATATTTTTAAATCGAGCCCTGAATCATTTGAATATCACTCACACATAACTACTTTACTAACCCAATCAAACTGTCACGAATCATGATCCACTTAGTCAGCACAGCCACGCACGGAAATGTTAAATAGCAGCGCAGCTGTTCTAAGCTGCTAATTACACGCAGCACATAAAAATCAGCTGGCCAGCCAAGGTTTGTTGGAAAGTGTGTGGCAAAGTTTAACTACCACAAATTTAAATTATTTAAAAGATAAACGATGTTATAACACAGTAATAACTCGTTGATTACCAGATGTGTTTGTGACTGTGTACTGAGTAATAAAATATTGGCAGCAATAGATTTAAGAGGAGCACAGTGTAAGCTTAGCGCAACCCACGCAAACCGTCGTAGCAAAAGGCATACACATAAAACTGTAGAAGGATACAAGGCCGGGTTCAGCAACAACAACACTAAAAAAATTCACATCCTGCTGTACATAATAAATATATGTAAAGAAACAAAATCGCAGGCGTTTATATAAAGCCATCATGGCATGGCAATTTTGAACGTCAAACGCACGTCGTGTGCAATAATAAGCTGCCGCACCTCTGACTGGAAAAAGCCATTGGAATTGAACCCAAAAACGGTGCTAACAATAATAAGAATTGTTATCAGTGCATATGGCAGCGGGAGCTAATTCGAAGTTCAGGTGAGTCACGTCACTTCTAATTGAAGCATTAAATTGAATACGATCAACTCAACTGCCTTCTGCCGCTTAGCGATGTCGACGAGTATGGCTTTAAACGGAATGCGAACTTTGACTACAACTCCTACGAGAAGTTTATGTCGAATTACTTGAAAACGCTGACCAAACGTCGCATCAAATGGGAAACAATACTGCAACAGAACGACGATCTGACGCACATCGATGGCAAACTAAAGCGTTACATACGAAAGGGCATACCCGGCCCGTATCGACCCGAGATCTGGATGAAGATCTCCGGCGCGCACAAACTGCAACAGCGTGCGCCCGGTCTCTACAACAGTCTGCTGAATGTGCACTTCGAGAAGGAAATCAGCGATTCCATATCAATCGATCTGCCTCGTACTTTTCCCGACAATATACACTTTGAATCGAAGAAGGAACGCCTACGCAACATTTTGATCGCCTACGCTCACCACAATCGCGAGGTGGGCTACTGCCAAGGACTGAACTACATCGCCGGCTTGCTACTTATTGTCACCGATGACGAGGAGAAGTCGTTCTGGTTACTCAAACATATCGTCGAGAATATTGTGCCGCAATACCATACGAAAAACATGGCGAATCTGCTGCGCGATTTGGCTGTCTTCAAGGAGCTGGTTACGAGACGTGCGCCCGCCGTTAATCGACATATTGAAAATTTGGGTAAGTCACAATGGCAACAAGCCAAATTTGGCGTGCAATGAGTAGTTACTCATGGCTTTACTGTATTTGTTTAGGTTTGCCCTACGCTGTGATAGCAAGCAAATGGTTTATTTGCATTTTCGCTGAGGTGCTGCCCGTGGAGACAGTTCTACGCATTTGGGATTGTGTCTTCTCAGAAGGATATAAGGTATATGATTCAATGCTTTGTAGCTATAGAGATAAATCTTATAGATTTTAAGATTTTACAAATACACAACGATCCAAGTTAACCGAGAGTAATAGAGAGAGGACTATTACAAAAGGGAGCATTTCGAATATTCAATTGACGGTTAGCAAAAGATTAAAGAGCCTACTCCGCTGACACTCTCGTCACTATTCTATCTCTCTCTGATTCTATCGTTCACTTTCGAAGTCAGGCTCAAATTCGAAATCAAAACTTTTTTCTGTGTCATTAACACTCAATTAAGACTCGGTTAAGACTCCAAATAAATCAATTGGGTAAATACTCGACAGCTCAACAACCGCCAAAGCAATTTTTGTTCCTCTAAATATTTTTTTCTCTTTTTTAAAAATCTCTTCTCTATTCTATATATATATATATACATATATATAACAAATTAAGAAAAAGCGTTTGTTTCCCTCTGCTGACCGTAATTTTCAAACAATTTAATTTGTATTTTTTTTAATGTAAATTATTACGGTATAAAGGTATTAGGAGAAAAAAACATTCAATAACATTTAAAAAAAGGGATTGAGAAATTAAAATTAAGTAAAAATCATATGTATGAGCAAGAGAGAATTTACCCGCAAAAACTATAGACCAAATTTGTAAAAATGCGCGTAAGTTAGTGGAAAAAATAATAATAATTTATTTATATAATAATAATAATTTATATTTAGTTAAGTCATAAGAGCAAAGTTGTCAAATTATAGTATTGTCATCGGTTCTTAATACACGCGCAAAGTTTCATTTTAATGCGACGTTTTGAAGTGGCTGAAAATCTCGTTCAAAGATTTGGTTACAAATTACAAATTACGAACATACAGGTGAAGCTTTACTGCAGTACAGTGGGCTGCAGCTAGTATTTTATATATTTTTATTTTTGTAACTTTATCCCCCCCCCCCCCAATACTAGATATGCTCTAAAACAAAGTGCTTTTCTCTTTGCAGATTGTTTTCCGTGCCGCTTTGGCAATGTTCATGACACACAAATCTGCTATACTTGCTTGCGAGGATATAGCAGCGTTGGCCACTCTGTTTCGGGATTGCATGATACAGGACAGCATTGTGACTGACTGCCATAGCTATATACAAGCCATGTTCGCGTTGCGTCTGAAGCGCAACGAGCTCGAGAGTCTACGCAAGCTATGCGTCGGACGTACGAATACATAAACTAGTTTCAAAGCTCCCAAGGGGAAACGCTTGTGTATTAATAATTTTAGGCTTAGGTATTTATTCAATGTCGTTGTCCTTAACGTCGAGTTAGTTTGCTTTATTGTAAATTTATTATTATTAATATTTGTATTATGATCTTTGAGATTGCGTTTAGTGTAATGCGTGCATTTCGTGTCTGCCAGCAGTTAGTCCAACAGTAGTCAGTCATACAAATAGAACAAATATGTGAACAAACAAAGAAGAAGAGGAATAAGCAATGCAACTCCGTAAAGTACAATAATAATGATTCAACAAACTGTTCGATCAGCAATATATCAGCGCGTTTCAATTACTAAGCCTCGTAGTTGTTTAAGACGTGCGTAAACTACCAAAGTCAAATTAGTAGTGTGCATTGATTTAAGATTTATTTCAGACGCGCCAAAGCTATTACATTGTTATGTATTCGATTCGCTTAATTGATGTACACACAACAACTATGAAACTAAGCCGAATTAAATAAATAAAAATAATTAAATAAATAAATTAAACCGTAATTAATTAATAACTAAAGCTGCAACGTAGGAAGACAGTCGATCTCATTTGATTAGTCAATCTTTGGCATTAAGCAAGAGTTCCATGCTTGCCAGCATTGGATCTATGGATAAGTCGAGATGTGGCTGCCGCACATCGGCTCCGAAGACAAAGCGAGCGATGTGAGCAGCGTACGGCGTCCAGGATGCACGCCAAGATTCTCCCAGTTGATCCAAGAGAGCCGCGCCGTTAAATCTACAAATAGTACATATAAATAGTATAAAGCTATAGCAGACAGACACTCGTCATGTACACGCCAAACTAACCACTCGTATTCCAGTTGGCGCGATCGGCTTTAATCTCGCCGCGCAGGCATTTCTCCACATAAGTCAGCGGATCGTAGTCGGTTTGCAGTACTTCGCGCAGCAAGGAAATGTAGGCGATTGCCAAGCGCAGCGTATCAATCTTGCTCAAGCGCTTCTCATACGGAAATGTTGGCACGTGCACCCGTAACTCATCGAAGGCGGAATTTATGCTACTGCAGTGCGTAAATAATACAATAAAACAGTTGTTAGTCAAAAGGTAAGCCACGCTCTCTATGCTACAATTACAGCAACTCTAAACAAAGTGGAAAAAATGGAAAGACCATTTAGTGTACCCAGTTGGTGCGGACCTCTGGATGCGTTTCCGCTCGCGTACGTTGGCCTGCTGCCGTTGCAGCTTGTACGGCGCTGAGGTCGAAGCGCCGTAGTTCGTGCCGCCAGTGCTGCTGGCATTGGGACTGTTGCAGAGTATCGGCTGATTGCTCAAATTCGTTGGATTGCTGCTCGTCGAGGAGTCCAGCATGCTCTCTAAAGACGGAAATAATAGAATTTTCGAAATGTTCTTATTCCTATTCCTTGTTCTTAGTCTTACCGCCGGAGTGTTGTAGATACTGTTGTTGTATCTGCCGCAAATTGCTTGAGTTAATGCGTAGACCAGCAGGCCCCGAATTGGCGCTTTGTAGCTGACCTGCGTATATGCAGGAGGGCAGATCGTTGATCATTTCATCGTCAAAGTGTTGAAACGATAGGTGGCTGTAAGGCATTTCGTTTGTTTAGTATGTTGTTTAGCAATTATTAAAGGCTAAGGAAGCAGCTTCTAGCCTGATGATTAGAGGTTCAATAGTGAGCACAAATAATAAGAAACACCTAATTGGGGTACTCAATGCGTGTTCCCAACGGATTCCGAGTCATTACTTAGGGACGGCGTGAACTGCCAATATTGACTACAAACTGATTATAGGGTATATAGAATAATATGGCTACTTTAAAATAGGAGACTGTTTATCGCCTTCAAGAGAAGGCGAAGGTGTGAAAATCCACTGTTCCCGTTTTCTGCCAATAGGGCCGAGTGCTCCTATAAGAGAGGCTTAATGGAATTACCTTCGAAATGGCAACAAGTTATCGAACAAAACGGTTCATATTTGATCTAAATCGGATCAGTCTAACTACGCTAAAGAAGGCTTTCACTTACACGAATTTTTATTTACTATTTGTTTTCAAACCTTATTTAATAGTGTCTCATATCGCAGTACCAGGAACCTGCCACTTAGTAAGCTTGTGACTTAAACCTATAACAAAAATGTCTCGCATGTTAGCCCAGCTAGCGTTCTGTCTACAGAGCTACGAAGACCCAACTTACTGAGTATGTGTTTGTTTCAATTAATCTATTAGAGTTCCAATTCTGTTTTCTGTGTACGAAATTCAGCGCTTCACGAAGACCTTCGGGTGGAACTTGTAAGAGACGAAATAAAACGGTGCTGTGAGTTACATATGACCAGACTGGGGAATGGTCCCAAATCGCTTGCTTTGGGCCTCTTCGACAACAGGCTTCAAATTAGAAGGTTACGAAGAGCCCAGCCGCTTGACCTCCCCTTTCGCTTTCCAACAATATGGTTTTTACTGATGCCTGTTCATGTATTTTATCACCAAATGTATTTCAAGTTATGTGTAAGTGTTTCCTGTATAAATAGATTTACAGATTTACAGATTTTATAAAATTGGTAGTATGTTTGTTTGCTTGTTTGCCTGTGTGTTTATCCGTTATGGACGGCGAAACCGCTGGATCGATTTTGATGAAATTTTCAGGGAATCTCTATAATAGCCTTAAGAAGTTTACTGCGAATTTTGGTGCGAAAAATATCTTTGAATTAGCTAAATATTAAGACCAACTCCTCTGCTAGTTGTAAATGAAAAGGAATGAAAAAAAAAGAAATCTAATTATTATAGTTTTTCGTATAACTCAGAAAAAATCTGGGAGATCATAGACATAAGTATAAACAGTGTGGCTTATATAACCGTTTGATCATATGCGATTGCTTTATCGTGGAAATGATTAGCTGTAGCTTTGTGATTCGGGTAGGTTAGATGCGTGAACTATGCCTCTAGTTGGGTTTGAACTACAAACTTTGAACACTTAATCCCTTGGGCGGCAGTTAAGCTAAGCTACATAGGCCGAATCAGTAGCAGTATAAAGAAATAGAGTCACCTAAAGTGTACAAGCTTTCAGAATCTGCTGTCCATAGTCAACGGGAAATCATCGATGAATTAAGTATCCTTTTTATGTGACATATGTTTGTATACTGTTATCCAGCTACTTCAAGAGTGTTTGCAGCTGAGCCTATTGAACTGCTACTTTAAAGTTGTTAGCTGTCTGTCTTGGTGGCTGTCCATAGTGACTCTACTCAAAGCACACTGGAAGATCTGCACAGAAAACCCATGCCTTATAAGTAACAGTTTGTTTAAATACCATTTTAAATAAATGTGTAGAGCACGCTATAATCACTACCACGTCACTATTCTATATAAGCATACTAATATTTTGTGCTAAACATTTGAAGATGACCTATTGAGGTGACTCTGGAAATTATTTAAAAAAATAAAATAAAAATTAATATTGAAAGATGTAAGGGCAACACTACGAGTTCGGCTAGAGAATGTAACACCGTACAACCAGGCTGGGGTCAGTGCAAGATGTTTGCCACGTTACTGCTAATGTCGTCTCTATATATTGAATTTTTCTCTGACCATTTCGAGAAATATCGACTTGTACAACGGTTAGGTTTCAATGGCCGGCGGCAGCAACTACAGTCGCACTTAGGCCAACCATAGGTTCATTGCACTACCGTAGGTTAAAATTTAGACTGATGTGGCCAGGCCGCCGATTTTTATGCGACGCGCCATAGGTGGCATTCTACAAATTCTCGACGCTGAGAACAAGTACGATCAAATATTACATTATTCGAGATCACTGAAATTTTTGAAGAAGTTCGTTTGCTGAACTTGTCTTTGTTATATTCTTGAAATCGGTTATGGTGTATGAAACTTGGCTACTCTCTAGTATGTGCTGAGATTTTCAGAGACTTGCCAGTTTTCACTTCCCGTTGGTAAAACGTTCTCGAAAATATTTCACAATTTCCACTACCACGGCTGGTTGTGTGCCATATTTGTATACCGACGTCATTAAGTTATCGTTTACCTTGGCGGCGATGATGAAGAGTCCGGCAATGGATTTCTTGACATTTTTTAAACAAACCAACAAACAAGGACCCCACGAAAGAAAATCGTTGTGCGCGTAATTTCAGCCGCTCTGTGAACCGATTTCAATGAGATAAACTTTATAATGAATTCAACTCCTTGCGCGGACTCCATATTTATACACAAAATTAATTCAGTTCAATTGACTGATGTCAGTTCAGCATCGCAGTCTGATTTCATCCCTTATGCTCTAGTTATCCTTGTAGCGATTCGCTGTTGCTGAATGCGAGCAAATTGGGCGGAGCTTGTCGACACTGCGATTTCTGTGATTATAGGGGACGTTGTTGAGATTATCAGAACACGACTAGCATACGTTCACGGTCAAGTTGGATGGGATGAATAAATATTTGCTAGGAAAAGTTCACACAGAATTCAATTGAGCGAGTGACGAGTGAAGTGGGGTTACTACAAGCCATTAATAATGATGGAATGGGATTAAGTAAATGAAGTCAGTAAATATATAGATGATCTAGATATATATTTTAAAAATATTCATGTTTTTTAGGTCTGAGGATTCTAAGTTGCGGCAAGGAAGAAAGCTCATTCGCAGATCAACTGTATACCAACAGTGAAACTTACATGTCTTTAATGTTAGGAAAGAGA
The DNA here is from genome assembly GCA_035041755.1 of Cacoxenus indagator. NCBI lineage: Eukaryota > Metazoa > Arthropoda > Insecta > Diptera > Drosophilidae > Cacoxenus > Cacoxenus indagator. The sequence goes on from JAWNKX010000242.1 coordinate 3,261,187, forward strand.
ACTATAAATATTTTGACTTTTATAATGACTAATGCCTAGGATGCAGAAACTACAGCACGGTATTCGTTAGGGCAGCCAGATGCATGAGGCACTGTCAAACTCTGGTATTACCAACTAACGAAGGCGCGCGCATGACAGGGGCGCCCGGAAGTAAATTATGCATCAAGCTGAGACCCAATAGAGTTGTTATGGCCAGTTAAGAAGGAGAAGAAAGACTAGTTACCCTTCATCAATTGGAGAATCTTTTGGATATCTTTATATGTCGTTAAATCTATTGGGACCCTCTTAGGCGCTTTGCTCTGTGGAAAAGTGGAAAATAATTCGAGAAGAATTTATTATCTAATTCTGCATATACAGATTTTTTATGTTATTGAGAGGCCACTTAAAACCTGATGGTCTGTATTTTGGTTCACTATAAGCTAAATGTACCGCGCTTATTTACAGCTTAAGTCAAATGTGCATGCCATTGACCCTTAAAAGTAATTTAGGTCATTGAAAACCCTTAGCAGTGATGTAGGTGAAATCTAGCCATACTCTCCTTCCTCTATTTATATTCTATCAAATATCTGATAGCCTGTACTCTATAGTGCTGGGTATATAGCAGGTAATTTAACTCGTGCTAATCCTTTTTTTTCGTGTTCTTACTTCAATTGGTCAACATTAAGTAACGACTTAACGGTTGAAAAAATTTGGTTCGACAAAAGTTAAATAATGGCAGATGACTAGGAGGCTTAGTAAAGTCGCCTACGTCCACTCTGGCATCCGTGTACCAGAAGGTCATTTGGGTGCAGGTGCTTAGGTCATTTGGGTGCAGGTGGAGGTATTTGTAGCCAGTGGGCATGCTAGCCTGTTGACATTTAAATTCGTATGACAACTCAGTTTGCCGTGCAGGGTATTTTTGTTCTTTGTTGCAAAGCAACATTCAGACGCTACCCACAACTGTTTCTGACATTTCTCATTATCCCTGGCACAGCGGGTTGCAGCTACGTTTTAGACTAGCACTATACAAACCCCCATGAAAAGGATGTGGATGCCGAAGGGGCTACAAAGTAAGACGTATGAAGTGCTTTTTGCAGCTGCTTTTTCAAGTGTGGGTGGAGTCAACATCAGGGTCCTATTTTTAATTTTTTTTATTTTTATTTTTTTTTGCGAACTTCTGCCAGTAATCGGAGCAATAAATGGCGGCGGCTTGTACTCTGAGTTGGCATTTAAAATTACCCGCGAATCTGTGATAATTTTAAAGATTCCCATGTAGTTACGCAACGCCGTAACTACTGTCAAAGGGGTGGGGTACTGGCGCCGTTGTTTTACTTACACTTCGTCAAACAAAACAAACCGCAAGTAGAATCCGTTCTGGTATTTTCATGCTCGAGTGCTCTACTAATAGTTCAGTAGATTCTGGCGAACATACGTTGTTGTTATTGGCGTTGGTGGTGGGGTGTTGACAGAGCAAATCACTGTGGAAGACAACAAGGACCAAGTACCAAAGCTGTCAGCGACAATTGTTCGAATTGAATTATTTTTATTTAATGTTTGGGTTACCAGCAAGCAAATTAGCTACGTCAATGACTGTGCGCAAGTGATAAACATCGGATGACCTTACGCCGCACACCCGCCGTCACCACCCACTTTTTTGCGGAATGCACGCGTGCTAGGCGCACGTTCCCACCGTAGCCCAACTACGAGTACAAGAAATGACCCGAGGCGCGAAAAACCGACAAAGTCGAACAATGAATGGCACAATATGTCGAACGGATGCGCAAACCTTTTTATTACTTGCTATCCGCCACCCCCTTTCGCGTATTGCCACACGCTCCGTCACAGCGCCCGATGACAGTAATCAGGTTTGAAGCTGCAGTCCTTCGGTGCGTTCGCCACAAATCGCACTCTTCAAATCTGACATCCTTAAGTGAAATCTTGTTACGAACCAATGTAAACACGATTGTTAATTTAGCTTTTGCAATTGCTTGTGATCTGATCACACGCCGCTGATCCGTCTGTCATTCAACCGTTCATTTTCCACCCCTAATTTCTACGATAATTACTAGTGCGTAGCCCTGTTAACAGAGCAGCGGTAAAAGGGATATGTGTGAGGCCACAATTAAATTATCAGATTTCATTCATAATACACACATAATAAACCAGGCAATAGCAATAGTAAAGGTGTGTGGGAAAAAACAACAAATTATGCTAATTACTCAGTTAATTAAATTAGAAATAATTTTAATAATTCAATTTTAAAAATAGAAAGACCGTCCGTCTATGCTAAGGTGATGATGAGAAAGAGCATGGTACTGCAGAACAAGTTAATCGTTCAATGTTAATAGAGAAAGAGCGTATGTATGCTTGACATGAATGACACTTTGGCCGCGATGTCCATATTTATCACCTTTATACAAGCTTACGTTCGTTGTGAAGGTGTAAATGAGATAGCAAGCAGTAAGCCGCAGCTAACACTGCCAAAGAGGTGTTGAAAGAAATCTCAGGCTAAACGATAAGTCAAAACGATTCTGATTTTACTTCAAACTTAATACAAGTTTGTGACTTGCATGCACAAAATATTCCCTAACATGGTGTTCAGAGCCTTTTACAAAAGCTGCTCTCAAAATGGCACATCTTAAAACGTAAAACTCACCTTAGGGTTGCAAGCATACTCTGCTGCTGCTGACGTCTACGTCTACGTCTAAGTATATATCTGGAACTCATCGATTAGCACCAGTCTCAGCTATTCTCTGACTGTGTTTAATAGACGTACAAGCTCGTCTGTCCGTCCGTTCTTTAGTGGGTTGGTTGGGGGAGGAGCGTGCCTGTCCTTGTGAAATTGTTTGTATTGCTCTCATTCAAGTTCAGTCACTACACCGCCCTTCCCCTCGGGCGTTTAACTTGATTGCTGCGAAATTGTTTATTTGCTTTGATGCTTTGTGCGGTGTGGCGAATCAAAGCCAAGTCTGCGGTTGATGTGCCATGGGAAAGATAAACAGTTACCTATGTTTTAGACATGTCGAGAGAATGGCACCAAGCAAGTTTTACTGGGTGTTGCAATTGTTTTCGCAATGACTTGAAACAGAGAATTAATGTGATTTATATTTATTTTGGTTATCATAGTTCCAATGGTCAACTTTCAATTATAAACGGGGCATTGGTTTTCTGCTATTTTCCAAATAGTCAAGGTACTTCTAGCCTCTTATGAATTTTTAGTCCACTTCGCATAGCGCACTAGGCAAAGCGGATGCTAAGAAGCTATTCCGAGAATTCCAGACTTTAGGTAAGTATTGAAGCACATTGCTTATTTGAATCCTATAGGCTGTTACATAGACTACTGAAGAGCACCCTTATGAAGTTATAGTGGCACTTTATGCCCTTTGACAAAAAGTATGTTAAAAAACTAACCTATCTAACAAATATTTGTTCGATAAATGGGTTGATCACAGAAGAATTATTTCTGCCCATTTACAAAGTGGTCTTTTGCAATCGACTTCATCCTCCCAGGTGTACTTCTATCACGATCTAATCTATAGTGTTGGCCTACCGTTATGACAAGCGAAGTTGATTCAACCTTCAAACCTTCAGAAATCTGTACAAAGTTGGTATTGCCACCACATCTTAGAAAAACTTAAGTATCCGACGAGTTCTGCTGTGTAGAGAGGCCTTTGGCTTATAACATAAGTGATCTGCAGCATGAAATGTTAAGCTAATCTGCTTACTATATACTATAACCTATGAGGTATCTTTTTTTATTTTATATTTTTTTTACCCAGTTACATAGTAGACTGCGCTCAGCTGGTCTTAATTGCTAATTTCTGCGGTGAACATGCGGTACCAAAGCTAATGTCTACGAACTACAGATAAGAACATCATCAGCTCTAACAAATAAGCATGCAAGATGAACTAAAGCTAAGATTCAACTTAGAGTTCATTACATACCATAACAATAAAGATTTAAACAAGTAAAGCATCAATTCAACGACGCTAATTAAGACGACGTTACATGTGTGAGAACTGTGAGTGCATTAAAGAGAACATTAATTACTATATGCTGAGTTAAGATCATAGGATAGATTTTAAATTATCAGAAGATTTAGAGATGGATATTGCAAATTGTATAATAATATAATAATAATATTAATAATAATAATAATAATAATAATAATAATAATAATAATAATAATAATAATAATAATAATAATAATAATATTAATAATAATAATAATAATATTAATAATAATAATAGTAATAATGGTAGGGCATGGCTTAGCCGTTCGCCTCTCTTAAAAAGGCCGTTCGCCTCTCTCAAATATAATATAACAAATACAAAACATGTATAACAAGGAGATATAAAGATATGACATGTAAATTTAACATAATAAAAACTTTTTTTTTATAACATTTAACGCAGTAAACTGCATAACACATTTGTCGGATTTAAAGAATAATGACGTGACAAAAAAAAAATAAAAAATTAGACTTATACTAAATTAATTAATTATAGAATGCTGTATCCTTCTTAGAGGGAGATCATGCGGGTGCAGCCTCTTCAGTCTACGCCTTGTTGAGATACGGGTTAGGGAGAAAGTTAGCGGAAATAAAAACTAAAAACAAAATTTAAAAAATTAATGAAATAAAATAAAATTAAAACATTTAATGAATTGCAAAGATAACAGATTAAAACATCCATGTGCGTCAGAGAAACTCTTGTAAAATTCTGTCCCTGTACTATAGAGCGCTTCTTAAGAAGTCTCCGAGTACTTCCCAACCTTCTCCGTTCAGAATAGCCGTATATCGTTCGTTGGGTAGCATTGACTTTGCCCATAATAGCAAACTTAGCTCCCTCAGGATGGGGCAGATCGCAATAAAATGGCGGACGTCTTCGGGTTCCCACATGTTACACAACTCGCAATGAGTGCTTTGGCTTTGCCGATATGATTGATCATCAAGTCTTAGAACTTCTAACCTGGCTTTAAATATAATATCAATTGCGTCGCGAAAGTAAGAATTGTTTTTGTACTGATTCAATGCGATCGCTATAAATTCTAAACTGGCGGTCCCATACACAAGATGCATATTCCAAAATAGGTCTAACTAGGGATGTGTACAGCAATTTAGTGGTATAAGGATCATTAAATTCCTTAGACCACCGTTTAATGTATTCGAACACACCCTTAGCCTTATTCACGGATGAGTAAATGTGTGTGGCTGCCGAATTGCAGCTTGGTGTCCATCAATACCCTCAGATCTTTAAATTATGAAACACGTTCTAGTAAGTAAACGTTGTTACGATAACTACAACGACATAAGCTTACATTTTACACAATGAAGTGAAAGAAAGTTTATAGAGCACCAACGTTATAAAGACCAAACCAACGATATATATTAATGTATTAAACGATATAGTATACTTTATAGATATTTTTACTCAAACTTCCTTCACATCTTCTCTGACCGCTATGCGCAAAATTGGACATCCATTTCATGGCGTTGCCTTCTAAGAAACCTTTTATGGTGAACCTCGCTTCTTGTCCCGATGTGGGTTTAATAACTATGATTGTCGACTATTACGAGCGGTGAGGAAAACCAATAAATAATTGTAGTTCTTAACGCGCGAATAGAATCTGAGCAGCTTCTTTGATATTTACAAATTTTGTAATCTATGTAAATGGTATATATATAATATATAACTTGTGGAAGGAAATCGCACAGTTAGGAAAATACAAAACGAGATAAGCTATGATCTTCCGCTTTTTATCTTATACTGCGTGTTATATAATAGGCAGTTAGATAGATGCGTAGCATATGCCTAGCATAAGGTTAAGCCTCCTTATTTGGTCAGTATATGTAAATGTAAAAAATCAAACACAGGATCTTCCTACGCGGGTCCTTTCACAAGTTTCTTCTGCCGAATGTATTAAATTTTCTTTATATAAATAAGTAATTGTAAACATGTAAATAGATATTATTCTTTATAAGTTGTTTGTAAGTCATAGGTTTACATTATTTTTTCTCTTTCTTTTATATACAATTACAACTAGTTAATAATTATTTTAAATAAAGAAAAAAATAAATAAATACATAAAAGCAAATCAAAGCAAGTCCTTATCATTTTTATGTGTTTTGTATAATGCCTTTGGCTATAATGTCTCTCTATGACAGCAATAAAGAATATTCGGCTATAGTTTTCTGGTAATCTGCCTCATACATATATATATATATATATGGGTGGTATATATAAGTATTTTACTTTTTTACAGATCAACATCCAAAACAAAGTAAAAATTGACCAACAAATAACATAAACACCTTCGCTTTTAATTTAATGTATTTTTTATTTTTTCTTTGTATTCTTAGTATTGTAACGTAAGTGGATAAAACTACATTTTTCTTTTTCTGAAAAATGTATAGTTGACCATACGAAAAGCATGGTTTTTCTAAATTCGATACTGTAACACGCAGTGATTGTCCTTGAGCTTTATTGATTGTCATCGCGAAAGCAAGGCGCACAGGAAATTGTAATCATTTGAATGTGAAGATCATATCAGCGCAAATACATCTTCTCCTTTACATTTGTTTCAGCAGCTCTCGAAGTAGAGGCTCTGCTCCGTTTAGTTTCCTGGCCCACAACTCATTCTTCACTCGTTTTAGCAGCGCTGCGTGCTGTAAATTGCAGCGATTGGTCGTCGATCTTCCAGTGTTTGACTTTTTTAGGTGGCATTTCGTATTCTTCATTTTTTTGTTTTTTTTTTTCATTCGAATATTTTAACATTTCGCCTTTTAGTACAGTTGGAGTAGCACTGAGGGCAAACTAAATTCTCAGAGGCCAAATGTACCAATTTTCATGGTGCTCGGTTAAACGGTGTCGGATTCCATAGGGCTCAAACAGACAAACAAACATCCTTTTTTATATAAATAAACAAACATCCTTTTATATATATATATATATATATATATATATATAATATATATATAATTTTTTTGTATAAATTTGTAAAAAAGTCAAATATAAGTTGAAAAATATATACCTCGGAAACAGAATTAATTTTAAATTTATGTGTCGCTGTGATACAAGGGCACAAGCGGTACTTCTAAATAAAAACTCCCGTTGCAGAAGTCTTTCAGGTGTTTGCTCTTGAGATGAGATTTTGACAAAACGCCATAGTGGTGGTTATTTTTGTTTCGCCGCTTCGTACATCTTTAGCGTGACTACTGTACGCTAGATGGCGCTGCCACGTAGATAGCGCCCTCTGGTAAAAATTTGTGGCGCCATCTATGGTCTTACTCTGCTATCTCGTTGAAAATGGTCGAAAGAAGCGAGACTGAAAAAAACCACTACGATATCTTGTCAAAATCTCATCTCTATAGCAAAAACCTGAAGGACCTGCGACTGGAGTTTTTATTCAGAAGTACCGCTTGTGCACTTGTAACACAGCGAAACATAAATTCATAAATTTCAAAAGAATTCTGTTTCAGGGGAATATTTTTTCATTTTATACTTGACTTTTTTTGTTGACTTTTCATTTTATACGTGACTTTTTTGTTGATTTTACTTGACTTTTTCATATATTTATATTTACGTTTGAGGCAGATAACCACGAGACAATAGCTGAATATTCTTTATTTTTGTCATAGATAAAACAAATTATTGAGACATTTATAGCCAAAGACATTATACAAAACACATAAAAATGATAAGGACTTGCTTTGCTTTTTTACATTTACATATACTGACCAAATAGGGAGGCATAACCTTATGCTAGGCATATGCTACGCATCTATCTAAGTGCCTATTATATAACACGCATGATAAGATAAAAAGCGGAAGATCATAGCTTATCTTGTTTTGTATTTTCCTAACTGTGCGATTTCCTTCCACAATATATATACCATTTACATAGATTACAACATTTGTAAATATCAAAGAAGCTGCTCAGATTCTATTCGCGCGTTAAGAACTACAATTATTTATTGGTTTTCCTCACCGCTCGTAATAGTCGACAATCATAGTTATTAAACCCACATCGGGACAAGAAGCGAGGTTCACCGTTATATAAAAGGTTTCTTAGAAGGCATTTAAAGCAAGCCTTTTTCACCCACACATACATACATATTATGAAATTATTAATTATATTAATTAACTAATTAATTATTTGCCAGCCATTAAACAATCGAATTGAAAAAGGCGCAGATGCATTGCTAAACGGTAAATTGCGCTTTTGTTACATCGATTTCAATGGCAGCAAATGGTTTCGTTTTAGTCAGACATACCACCCCACTCCACCCCAAGCCTAGCCTTCCCAACCAGCAGGCAAAGACACATTGACACGGCGCGTTGTTCGACTGGCATCAGTTCGATTGCGAGTAAATTTGTTTGCAAGATTTTCGTTTTAGTTGGTCACGATCTGCGGTCGAACAACGTCGCCGGACAACACGATTCGCCGCTTAAATCTTCGCGCACACAATAAACAAACAACAAACCAATAAATAAATAACTAAATAAATAAGTAATAAATAAAATACTTAATTTCCAACGCTTTGAAATTCCTAAACATGAAACAACAACAACACGAACAACAAGCGACTGCAAAAATAAAGCCATTCATACACAAATATGTCCAGGTGATCTGAACTGTTCGCAAGCGTCCGAGGCTCACAGTACAGAGGCTTCATTCAACGCGGTGCGACGTCGCAGTCGCTGCTCTCGTTTCACCAATCACCAACAACGAACGCTGCAAATTCAATGCCGACGCGATGCGGCTGCCTTGCAAATTGTTATCAACCAAAGTGATGGCAGCGGCGCAATTGTGAAGAGGCGCGATAATAATACGCGCGATTTAATAATAATAACAATAATACAGATATTACAATAAATGCATAATAATATAAACAAATCAAATTAGGGCAGAACAGAAGCGAAGCGAAGAAGAAGTAGAACGAACGTGCACTTGTGGCACAAAAACACAACAACAACAACAACAATCGCCACATTTGCGTTTCTCGATTCTCGATTCGCTTGGGAGTGCGCCGATAAGAGCGAAGGGCATCAGGTCGTAAAAATAACATTTATGAACTCATTCAAAAGTAAACCGAACTGAATAAGCGCTGAGATGATGGCCCATCATTGTCACCACAAGATGCTAATTAACGACGACTTCGATGTCGACGCCACTACTGTCACTGCTGTTGGCGTCGCCGTTGATTCAGAACACAATCAAAGCGACACAAACACAGACACAGACACCGGCTCTGACTGCGACTCCGAATCCGAATCAGCGAAATTGACTGGGAGAATGGAGTATAAGTATTATTTCATTGAAGCGCCTTCAAGCGCCAATGTTGAAGGCAACGAGAACGTAAAAAGTGAGTACTACAAGAAAATTTATTGTTTCGGCTATGACGAAGGTTTAATATTCTTCACGCTCGAATAAACAGAAATTAGACCACTTATATACGGCCTCCAGTGGTTTTAGTGCATTGATTTAATTATGTGCTAAAACGATCCAATAAACCAAGCAGTTTGTATTTAGCGCAACTTCGTTGATTTCTTACTTTTTAGATTAAGAAATAGAAACTGGTTTCATATAAGATAGAGATCCTTTTGTATATGTGGCAACTAAAATCTAAACTAGTATAGAATTTTATTACAATGTGGGCGGTCTACGAACCCCTTTTTATCAAATCTGTAATAGTCAAACTGTGCAGCTTCGTCCCTGTGAAGTTCACGCAATAGCTCTTCCAAACAAGCTGTACAAACTGAATCCGTGATGACAGCCGCCTTAAACAGGTGTTATATACAACATAAACAACAACAGAGATCGTTCCGATTAAGTTTGAGTAAGAAGTAAACAGTTCTACTAGCCGTTACACTCATATAGCCCTTTGATGACCTTAGCCTTCTGCGGATCTGACTGGTGTCCACATGAAAGTTGATTTAATTTATCACCCAATATTTTTGGCGCTTACATTCCAAGAAGACCTTAGTCACCATGAAGCCAAATGAGCGTATATATGATAGGTTAAGGTCACTCTTAGGAGAATACAGAGTGACATTTTCATTTACAGTAGCACAGCAGCAATGTCACTAATGCCGGAAGAATAGCTGATGTTTTCATGCACGAACTTGAGGCCGTAGCATTATCGAGTTTGAGTCTTCCTCTCTGTAAAGCTCGTCCTCTATAAATGCCAACTTAACCTTAACTTCTTTCTATTATTGACATCTCGAAGATAGAACAATGGAACCGCTCCAATAAATATAAGATATTTTACGACATTATAGTATGATTCTGAAATGAGCTCCGAGCTGAAGAAATAAAATAAAGCTGAATTTGATTTTGAGCATTTGAGTTTTCAGAGGTAGGAAATCTTAATAATTTTTACTGAAATCCCAGTTCATACTAGAAATATCGCACAAGTTCATTCTCAAGGAATAAGCACTGCTGTGCATAGTTACAACTGCTTCTAGTTATAGGATGTAGCCAGTTTTGACAAATATACAGCTTATGGCATGAATTTCTTATGTTGATAACTCCAGATCCGTAGTCCAACCACTAAAGGGCTAGTTTGCATACATAATGATGAACAATCCGGCGGTCAAACCCAAAAATTATACACATCTAATAGGGTCTATGATGTCTCCTTCACAGTGTTACAAACCTCATTAAGAACTTGCTCGCATAATTGCGTGTAGAGTACAAAAAGACAATGCGTTTCGACCTAAGACAAGCTCCGAATATGAAACCAGTTTTGGCTGTTGCACAAGTGTGTGAAGCCATAATGAAGCAAGCCAAAAAAGACGAAGAAAAAAATGAAATAAAAATGTTTTTACCATAAATCGGTGACACTTATAAATGGGCGTAGTACTTTCGCACACTCGCTGAACTGGTCTACGCTCGAAGGCTGTAATGAATCAACAGCAACTCAACTCTAGTACGGGTAAATGCTCTGCTCTGCAATACGCGTAACGCCCTGTTGTCGCAGCAATGCTTGAGGCGTTGTGTGTCTGTGTATATGTATGATGTTGTTGTTTTGTGGCTGTAGTCCTCGGGCAGCACTCAAAGTTGGCATTACACAATTGCCGCGAGTATCGCCTGCCTAACGGTTCAGCTCAGCTTAGCTCGGCACATTGGTCCGGTCGATAGTGTTGTTCATTCAAATTGGTTATTTATAAATCACAACAACTGTTTAAATGCCCAATGCCTCATACCCCTCCCATATTAACACCTCCCATTGCAAGCCGTCACATGTGGCGTCTGTTTGTCAAGTCCACATACTCTTGCTCATTAACTTCCGCTTGGTGGGGCTGTCGGTCTGATGTCGTTAATTGAAAATGCGCGTCATTGTGAGTAACTCACCGTCGTGTCGCACTCTTACAGCTTGCGAAGTGATTGGATTTTTTTTAATATTTTTTTTAATACAAAATGCTATGAGAAAATTCCATTTAGAGGATTTGTTTGATTTAATTTGTCGATTGCACAGAAGTAACTACCTTTTTGTAAGTCTGTGGATCAATAGCTCGTGAGTTGAACCATGAAGCTGAAGGTCTAGCGTTCAACCGCAATGACGACCAGCTTACTTTTAGAATTAGGTATTTATACTTAATGAAAATATCGTTAATTAGCAAAAATCAGTATTAGCAATGACAATAAGTAATACATTATATCAAGGTTTATCGAAAAGGTAGACAGTACCAACAGCATCTATATTGCAGTGGGAGTATGATCTGAGATCGTATCCCTTTTCGAAAACAAGACGTAAAACACAAGTAACATTAGTCTAGCCATGCCATACTCTGCAGGCTTACGAAAATTGTCAGCCGCTCAAGTGAAAATAACTATGGTTTTGCAAACATTAGGTGCACAAATAACTTTGAAGCTTCATTCAGAGTATTTTCTTCCCCATCTTTCTTGTCTTTTGAAGCGATGAAAAAATCAACTTAATTGTGAGCTTCGTTGTACGACTTGAGTTGCTGCTGCAGTGAAAGAGCCAATGTCTGGTCAAAGTTACGTTAACCTTTGTAAATCTTACAAAACTTATTTACACCATACACCCAACAAAGAACATAAATTTACTAGTAAATAACTATAATTTTGTTATCGATATTTGTTTTCGACGTTTGGGCCTTGGCGGCAACAATCGTAATTAACGAATTTGATGCTATCATTAACCCCATTTTTTCAGTCTTAGGATGACCATATTAGCTCCAACTCTTTGACTAACTTTTTGTGCCGATCTAGCTTTACAAAGAATGTAATTGAGTACACTGAAATTTGTGTAGTGTAGCAATTTAGCATGTTCTATGTAAAAGAAAAAGAAGAAGAAGCGGTTATAATAAAGTAATATAAAAACAATAATAACTGCAAAGCACAATATTACCTTTGACCGTTGCATATCATCACTTGCGGCAAATAAATAAACAAAACATAAAACAACAACAGAGAACAATGTATAATGTTGAGGGGGCACAAATAACGAATCTTACCAGCGTACTCTACCCACTCATGCATTAGCATAGCCAACACTGTAATTAACAGAGCGCACGCCTCACAGAACGCATGCATTAACAGCGCTTCCGCTCTCATACTAACAGCGCGCCGTCGCTTGCATTAACAGGTAGGCTAACAAGTGAAAGAAAAGCACACTTGTGTGAAGTAACTTGTGGTTAGAAGAAGATTGAACTGTCAATTTTGAGCGATGTCAAATTTTTTTTTTTAAATATTTAAAAATACATTAAATTAGCTGTACTCAAATGATGAGTGATTAAAACAAGAAGCAGGCAAGTGTACGAGTATATAATTGGAATGAGGCACTGATCGATGGTATTGAAATTGTTTTTAGGAAATACGCTCATTCATGCGTACAGAGAAAATGCGAAAGCCAATTGCGACGGCAGTGGCAGCGTCGACGTCAACGGGAACATCAATCATCAGTGGCAATAGCATTAACGAGCAACGGTAGCAACAGTAGCAGCAATGAGAAGCAACGAACAGCAATTGCGGCAGCTACGGCGCAACACGGTCCAATTGACGTCGTCGCTGGCATCGTCGGCGTCGTCGTCGTCGTCGTCGTCATCGTTGTCGTTTGGCCGTGTATTGCCGCTATTTGAGCATAAAAGTACTTGGCATTTATCCGAGAGCATTCAGTTACTCTCGGGAATTCGATGTGTGAACAGCGCATAAATGGGGCAATGACAACAAAGATTCGAAACAGCAGCGCATAAAGAAAGTAGAAAAGATATCAATTCGAGTTGGAAATTATTTCAAAGAAAATTTTGACGTGCGTGAGTGACTTTGCGTGCGTTCGTGTGTGTGTGCCTGTGTGTTTATCTCAAAGCGAGTATTTCTCGCCAAAATTTATAGATTTTTGGTTTATTTATTCCGAATATGTACGCTTAAATGACATTAAAAACAAACAATGAGAAAAAGAAAAATATAGATATATAGATAGACCAACGATAAAAAGCACAAAATAAAAGAAACTCGACAGGGTCGCATTCTCCATATTTTAATGGTTTTTATCATAAAACCGTCTGACCAGACGCATAGACAGCTGCTCGAACAGCTTTGGCGACAATGACAACGTCTCAGGGCAATTGTACGATTGTCTATTGAGTGGAACAGACCAATTCACTAGGCAATATTAATAATAATAATAATCAACCAAAAACAAATCACCGAACGCCGAAACAACAGCAGAATGTCGGCAAGAATATTCAAATAGCAAGAAAATCACCCACGCATTGGTCTGTCGTGTATTGTCACCACACCATAACCCCTCACATCTAGGAGACATATTCTGCTAATTTTTTAGTATTTAAATAGCAAAAATTTGCTATAGTATCAATTTTGTATATTTTCGATTTTTCGCGCCAAACGAGTTCGAATCAATGACTGACTTATTTGCTGCACACAGCAGGCGCAAAGACAGACGCAACGACTTGTTGTGCTGAGTTGTTGCTTAAACAATGTTGTTATATATTTTGCATAATTTAATTGGTATTCAATGCAGTTAGAAACATCAAGCTTATCATCAACAAACAGTGCGCTTAGCAGCCGCATGCGAATATAAACGTTGCGCTGCGGCCAACGTGTTGTATGAGTGACTTGCTCAACAGGCCAATAAGAATATAAACAAAACAACGGCTGAAATAAGCGATTCAGAAAGAATTAAATAAGGTGTTATAGCGCATAGAAAAAAAAAATTGATTTTTACATTTTAAACATGGTTATAATGCAAAAGATACACGTCTAAGCACATGTATCTTTTTCAAAACACCTACTAAATGAGAAATGCAAAAATGCGTAATGTTACCTTGTTAGGTATTATTATTATTATTATTATTATTCTTACTATTTTCGGCTACCTTTAGTGCGCATTCCATGTTGTTAGGCTACGTTAAAAGAACAAAAAAACCAATAAAAAAACAATAAAAACAAAAACTAAAGAAAAAGCAAAAAATTACCAGCGATAAACAAAATAAGCGCCAAGTCTGTACAGCTTTAACTACTACTAGCAAGGACTTCTGCAAAAGCAGCTGCATCACACATACACATACGCAAGCAAAGATAACAACAATAACAATAAAAAAAAGAATATATAAAACAACGACAACAACAACAAAAGACATCATTCTTGTCAATTTGCGCGTCGTTATTACCTCCACCTTCGCCATTAACCGAAGAGAAAAGTTGCCCACGACCAACGGCCAGCAACCAACGGTTGCTGCTATCCTCTTCTTCGGTGCACGTGTATACGCTATACTTTACTCATACGCAAATACGTTTAACGTACATAAAAAAACGCAACGTAAACGCAACAAAGAAGAGAAATCAACTTGTTTCCCCATAAGGTAAGCTAAGACAGGCCATTACAACAATAACAATGAACAAGGACAATATGCAACGTGTTGCCGCCTCTAGCTCAGACTACTACTCCCTCACTGAAGCTCACTCACTCTCACCCACTCACTCACACTCGCACTGACCCTCACACTCCAGCCTATCAACATAACAACAGTTGTAATACCTCAAGCTCCAACCTTAGCGCTACACGCATACACGTCTACTCCGGCTTCGGCTTCATTTCAGCTTCGGCATCGGACGTGGCGCTAGCGGCGTTTATTGTTTGCTTGTTTATTTGCTGTTCGTTTCGGATTAGAGCAGCGTTGAGCAAGCGTGCAAGGCAGTTGGTAGTGGGGGCGTGCGTAGAGCACACCGTTAAAACGTTGTTACTTACATGAAGAATATGTAGATGAAGAAGCGGCACAGCAGCAACAGCATCGCAGCATCAAAATTTTTCCGTCCTTTTCTGCTTGGCTGCGCATTTTCGTGCGCCCTCTCCGCTCACACACACGCACGCTTGCTTGACTATCTAACTGAAGTGGAATATTCACCTTTTTCGTTGTGCTTCTTCGGTTTCTTGGTTGCAGGCAATCAAGGCAAGGCAAGGCAAGACAAGTCAACTCAAGGCAGGCAATTACTTCAGCTCAATGATGGCACACAGAAAATTTATGCTAAACCAATCTTTGCTGATTGGCAGGAAGTTCTGTAACAAATCACTTTGCTTTTGAAATTAACTTGAATTGAAAGCATTTTCAGCTTTCATTTCGCAGAGGCATTTGAAGAAGCATACACCTGCGGCAGATACCAACCTAAAGATATACATATATAAAGGTATACTAGGACGCCGCATTCGATTAGCATGAAAATGTTTTGAATTGAGATATATATATATTTATTTTTTTTTTTGCTTTTCAGTAAAATATATATATTTATCTCCAATTTATTTCGTGTTTTTTTAAATTTATTTTTTTTGTACAGAGCCAAAGTAAAGCAAACAATGGCGCCTCTACATTCAATGACAATTTTTCTAGCTACTCGTATGTCCTACTATGGCCATGTCCTGTTCCTGCAAAAGTATGAGTGCTCGAGTGGAAGTTTTTCTTTTTTTATCAAATTTTCATGTTACAACAATAGTAACAACATTAAGTAAAACAGCCAGCGCATAATAGATAGACAGACACACAGACAGACAACGAGATAGATGGATGGATGTGTAGAAAGACAGATAGAAAGAAGAAAAAGCAGCTATGAGCTGACCTAAATTTTTTGTGTTGCGCCAAAGAAATAAGCATTGTCTTCTTATTTGCTTAAGCCCTGATCCCTGTAGTTTTTTTGCAGTAGTCAAATAAAATGTAACCAAAAGAAAAAACAAACAAAAAAAACGTTAATTTCGGTTAAACCAAATCTTCACGTCTATATTACCTGAGCGTGAAACGTGAATTTGTATGCGGTAGCTCATGTACGATGAAAGTACTAAGATGGGCTTTAGCTTTTTATAGAAGAGCTTGAATTTAAACAATTGGTTGATATATGCGTGTGTAATTTTAGAAGGAGAAACCATGAAATGACATCGAAATTGTAACGAAGCTGCTCCTCATAAAATTCTCAAACCCATAAATTTATGTGCTAACATAAATTATGTTAGATTGACAAGGTTAGATCGATACTGTTATATACCACAAGCATGAGATAAATTTTTGACCTTATGGCTTATCAAAAGACGCATTGTAAACGCGTTAAAAAAGTCCCTGTGCATAGAAACATAAATTTGGAATTACTATTTTTTTGAGAAATTCTTAGTGCATCAGACCAGAGTTAGGAGCATTTATTATAAGTCCATACTTCGACATTACGTGCTTAACAATTTTTGAGCTATTAGTATACTAACCATGATGTCTCCAGTGAATTCGATAACTCAATTCCTGGCTTTGTCATTGCGTGTGTAGCTTAGTACAATCCAATGTCAAAAGGAGGCAACATTTTCTGGACACCCAGATCTCCAGTGTTGACCCCTCTGGACTTCTTTTTGTGTGGGTATTTGAAAAGGAAAGTGTATGACAGAACATTAACCAGTTCAAGACAATATGCGAATATTTATTCGTGCCGAAATCAGCACTATACCGACCGAGACGCTGTGGAAGATACTGAAAAGCGAATCAAAAAGGGCACATTTTGCTTTGGCCAATAAAGGTGGCCACTTAATTGATGTTGTGTTCTAGTTCAATTAAATTGCAAATGACTCAACAGAATAAAAATTATTTCAAAGTTATTCAAAGTTAACATACCGACATAAACTGGTTTTCGTTACCTGGTTCAACATGGTTCGCATGGTTAGCTACGTTCATTGACATACGAATATTTGTTCGTCCCAATTTTTTTTACTCCGTTTTTAAGGCACTCTGACGGAGATCGCCTATTAATCGAGCTAGCAGCGGCCAACTGTACATGGAACAGTTTAAAAAAATAGCACATAACAGAATGTAACTCTGTTAAGAGCCTTGTGGAGGCATACTTCGCTCTATAACCAATTTTGGTTCCAAATGACTGAACACTGAAAATATTTAGCAACTTGAAAATATTTAGCAATGCAATGATTACTGAAATCTTGAACTTGAAAGTTCGCTATAATTTACGTGATTTTTTTTTTTGGTATATTACAACCCTCATAAACTAATTTAAAGAACGACAGCCAGTTAATTATTGTTTGACTGTAAAATTGGTTATTAGTAGCGTAACACCTACAACTTCATTGTGCCGAGCTGTTCAAGTATATATATATACACGATATAATGCATGCCACACATTCCTGAGATATACGAGACTATGGTATTTCCGTTGCATTATTTGCTCTAATGGCAAATTTGTAATACGAGTGTTATGCTCTGCTTTAATGCATGCCGTGGCACTGCTTGTACGAGTATTTATAGTGAAATTGTTTCTTTAAATTCCACACTTTGGTGAAAATAAATGTTCTACGAAATTACTACAGCAATTTTCCGGTTGCCTGCAAATATTTGTATAGCGCACGGCCTAATTTATTGCGCTGAGCACTTTAATAAACACATCAATTAGCATTGATTGCATGCATGCGAGCGAGATACATTAAAAATCAGGATAAGGCACGTTCAGCAGAGTTACGAGTATTTACGTTGCAAATCAGCAATAAATTAATGCATTTGTTTTCCTTCGGTTTTTTATTTTTTTATTTTTATTTTTAATTTACTCTTTGAGTTTTTGTTCGAGAAATCGCAATCAATCGAAAAGTTTATGAGGCTGTTTAATGCAAAACGATTTGATTCACGCCGCTGATTCAGCTTACGAGTATTTCGTAAAAGCGTATCTCCATACACGATTGTACGTAACTCGTATACTCATTGGGCGTATTCATACTCGCAACTTATGTGTTGTCAACTAAGCGCAACTTAGCCTAAAGTAATACGCAAACGAAACAAGGCCGGCCAGACGAATGACCGACAAGCGAACGGATGGATGGGTTGACAAGCAGACGACAACAACAATTAAATAATAAGTTAAATTTCGCTTTCGTTGTAAAATAATTTTTCGGTTAACATATTATTCGTGTTGTTATTTTGATAGTTATTGTTATTGTTGTCACTCATATAATTGTACTTTTATGTATTGCCGACTACGACGCCGGCGTAACTGCAACGTCAAGAAAACAAAAGTGTGAATGCGATTGCGTTTGCGTTTGCGTTTGCGATTTGAGAAAACTATATCATTTCATTTGATATAACTTTTTTGATCATGCAATTATTAATTTTACATTCCCCCCATTTGTACGAAATAAAACAATTTTTTTTGTTTTTTTTTTTTTGTTTAATGCGACTACGAATATTTGCAATATGAGTGTATACAAGCGTATTAGAAATGAGCCAGTGAACGGAACGAACCAGCGTATGCACAAAACGTTGACATATCTAACATTTGAGCTGTCGTATTCCGTTTTGAATTACGAATCGTGTAAATGATAGCAGGCAAATTTGCAAATTAGCTGGCGGGCAAACACACAGACACAGTCACAACCAAGTCCACCACCACCATCATCATAATCATCATCTTCAACATCATCATAACCACATAGAACCATAGAATACCATATTCAACCATAGAGTACGTAGCACTATGACTGGACAGACGCGCATATTTCATGCTGAGAATACTACGGTGTACTATCAGCCACGCTCATGCTCATAGCTATCTAAGTACGAGTACATTCAGAATTGTCAAACCAAGCCGCCGCCGCTGACACTGCAACAACTTGCTGAGTAGAGCGGCAGCGGCGCATCAACAGCCTCAATGTTTTGTCTTTCTTTCTGTTTTTTTTTTTTTTCATTTTTTTTGTTATTAAATATTAAATTTGTTCTCATATTTTGTTTTTGCCTTCGATGTGAATGCACTTTTCTATTATTTTTGCGCTTTTCAGTGTGCAATTGCTGCTTTCGTCGTTAGGCGTGCGTGTACTCGTAATTCGCACGAGTACGCCAAATGTGAAATTTTTAACGCGCTGAAGTGCGAGAGACAAACGAAACCAACATTTGAGAGTTATCCACAAAACTTATGCTAATAAAGGTTTCAATTCATATGGTTTATGGGGCATTCTTCAAAAAGTGTATTAAATAGTCTTAATTCATACGGTTTTCGGAGTTATTGCGGTTTCTATGCTTATAAAAGTCTCACATGCAACCCATGGTACATCTGCAAAACCTCACTGCACAGAGACTTCAAGATAACGACGATTCAGTAGTTAATGAACTCCACCAACACTCGATACCAAAGAAAACTGTTGACGCATCCCATACCCAAGAAGGTAGTAGTAGCCTTCTCAGTCGCTATAGTCTAATCAAATTCCATATATCGTCATTATTTATAATCATACAAATATGTCATGCAGTTAACTGCGATTAGTGTTATACGTTATATGTCAAAAAATAATATAAATAAATAAATAAATAAAAATTAAAAAAAATTATATTAGAGTCTCAACTCGGTTGGTTCTCAGAGTCTGGTCAAAAAGAACCATAATTCTTGATAAAAACAATATGCTAACGATTCTAGATGATTTTAACTCCTGAAATGCTCTCAACTCAGATAATTCCTCGAGCCTTCATTATGATAAATCTTAAAGAAGCAATCTCAATTAATACGATTTCCGCAATGCCTCCATTTAGGATTATTGTAAGAAATAAATTTTGGCAGGTGGTCGCAGTGTTCAGTAAGAAGAGCATTCATTCGCATCACTTTCGGAGCTTGCATAAAAGACTCCTAAAAGACCCTTACGTCCATAAAATGGTTTCGGGCATATTTATCAAGGCAACTCTTAGAGGATCTTAAAAGAGATCTTAAAGAGATACTAAACAGAAGCAACAAGTTACAAACCTTTAATGAGTAATTAAGTCGAATAGTATTCGCATATAGAGAAAGATTTAGTACTAAGTGGAAGATAAGTAAAGGAGCAGAAATAAGAGAACGCCTTCGATTTTCTTAGAACACGTATTAGATCCGCTTGGTCAGTGAATGGACAGCGTAGAGTACGTCTTTAGCTTCCATATTACATAAAATTCCTCGAATTGAGTGTCGCTTAAGAGTCTCATATGAGACCGTTTTTATTATGTGCACATTTCGTGCTCGAATAGTTTGCTTATATAATTAGACATAAAACCATCCAAATAAAATATGAAATTCCAATTTGACTAATTGAACTAAGCGAAGACACTCATGCAAACACTCACGCTGACAGATGTCTAAAACTCACTCGCGCTTCAATTGTGATAATTTCTTTTCTCATGTTGTTCTTCCAATGCTCCAGCTAATTGAAACATTTTTCATTAATGGCATGTCTTGGGTGTGAGCACGACAAGACAGACAGCCAGCTGCAAACACCCACCCATAGTAACCCTGCTATGTGCGCAGCAAGGCGTACGAGTGTGTGTACTTGTAGCTGTGCGGCGCTCAACTGTTGGCATTGAATTTTTTTCTGCTTCACTTTTAATTGAAACAAATCATTTTTTTCAGCATGTTTTTTAATTTAAGTCGGGAGAAAAAGGAAATTAATTCCTACGTTGTCGTATTGAAATAATAGATTCGAGCGTCTCGTGTGTGTGCCTGTGTGCGTGTATGTGCCGCACACTTCTACACTTGACACTTTGTAAAATTCAAATGAAGCCGCAAAAAAAAATAAAATAAAATAAATAAATAGATAGTAAAAAAATCACACAACTGTTCTATCTGTATCTAGATACTTGCACCTCACCTAGGCGCCTTTCAATTGCTTCGATATATTTCCAGATCGTATGAAATGTAGACGACAACGACCACGTCAACGACTTGGAAATGAATTATTTATGAATGATCAATCGAATAAGCACTGCAAAACAATGAATGAATAAATGCACGACCTGGTGCTGGGGGGGCTTGAATAGCTAAGTAAGGGTGCTGCAGATATTCGCATTTGCATAGAATAAAACAAATAAAACTTATGTAGATATGTAAGCTATATATAAAATCAAGAATAATGTCACAATCGATTTCATTTTAAGATATACACACACACACACGTCTTGATAGGCTTGAGCGTTTCAAAAAAGAGGCGTGCTGATAGTAACAGGTAGGGGCGATTTAAAAAGATATTTTTGGAAGGGCTAATAATAAATAACACTAGGTGATATTTTTTACCGTATTACAACAATATATGCTTTGTTGATATGTTTAGTTGCACTCTCAGTCACACGCAACTCATAGTAAAAAATTTTTTTTTCGAATACTTGTGATATAAAAAGTATACGCGGTACATTTTTAACAAACGTTTTTTTTGTCTGGTCGCTTTCCCTTGATTGCTTCTTTCAAGTGGTCGAGTTGTAAAGCGTAGAGAATCGAGTTAACTATTTCATCGGCCGTTTCACTGACTGGCCGTACAAAGCGAGGTGCAAATTTGACATCAAATTTTCCGGCACTGAATAGAGTAAAACACTGCTGTGTCCGTCGTTCACGCACAACATCCTATCAGTATACCGCAAAAAATGTGTGCAGCGGTTTTACCTTTTTTATAGTATAAAAAGCAGCAGATATTTTTCCATTTTCAAATTAATATAAATTTTCAAAAAGCGACTAATTAACTGTCTTCACACATATAATAATATATCCTGAAATGTCACTTTTCAAACAACTGTTTTTTGACACAACCGGATTATATATGTGTATCAACATAAACTGGTTAAAAACGCGTATACTTTTTATATCACCTTATATAAAGAGGGCATATGAAAATTCGCTTGCCTTTTAGAAGAACTGAAGGATTGAGTATTGTAGTAGCAGCCTCTTTGATAACACAAACGCGTGCCAACACAAATAGTACTGACTTCCTGTTTAACGTTTAGTGGACCTCGTTTTTCTAGAGATTCTAGGGCTCAGTTTACGGAGCGGCCAACTTCTAAAAGTTCTTGGTATTGTGATTAGCACGAAGAAGTCGTGTTGCATTCTAAGTTGGAACACCTGATTTTTACTACTATGAGAGAGTAAGAGTGGGATAATAGAACTATCTCTTCACAGAATATTACATTACATCCAAAACTGAGAAGGCAACGCCGTTCAAGTCTTCATCGCTCGCGATTGGAACTCGAAAACTCGGAACTATTGCCTCATGACAATGCACTGGTATGCTAGACTATAATTCTGGCAGCTTTCTTTCTTTCTACTCAACTAGAGAGTAGCGAACAATATTCATAGGTTCAAATCTGAACACAGACCCTTGTGATTGCCAAATTTTCTGCACATTTTTTCCAACCAAATGTTGAAGTCCATATGCCATAAATCAATATTGTCATGTTTGACTTAACATATGCAGCATAGAAAGGAATTCATGGCCAATCAAAAAAGAAAAAATAAATTGCTTTCACTTTTCATTTGCATTTTCACAAAAACAAAAACAAAAATTTATAATAAAAATAAAAAAATTCATTTAAATGCGTTCGCCCAAGCGTCCTGTTTTTTCTTTTTCACTTCAATGCGATTTCATTTTCACAGAATCTCAGCGAAACAAACCATAACTTTTTCGGTTTACACAGCTGTGAAGCCACTTCCGTATGCAGACGCAAATACACAAATACACGCACACATACAATTGTAAACGCAAACATTTATCAAAGCCTCAAAATTAAATCAACCTCAACTTTTATTACAACAAACTCAGAGTCAGCGTCAGCGTCAGCGTCAGCTTCAGAGTCAGAATCAGAGTCAACTTTGCATTGTTGCTGCTGCCTGCTCCCATTCCACAGCACACCACTTCCACTATGCGGCTGCTCCTGCTTTTGCTCCATTCCGATCTGATTCAATTCATATTTGTATGCACGTCTTATATCGCATTGTTTCAGTTCTTAAGCGCAATCGCTTGGCTGCGGGCTGCCACTTCAACGGCATCGTTTTGCTCCGTTTTCTTTTCTACTTGGCTGCTTTGATTAAATAAGTGATTTGAAATACAATACACAATGGCCGGGAAAAAGTTCGTCCTTGCTGCCTTCGTAACTATGCAATAACTTTTGTTAACTTCTTGTTGTTCTCCTTACGCTTTCTTCTCTTCCTTCACATACTACATTACCATCACTTATCTTAAGCAGTTGCCTCGATTTTCTGCTGGTCTCTCCCACTACCACTGCCACTGCCACTGCCACCTTCGTTTCGAAATGCCACAAAATCTGTTCTTAATCGCCTCTAATGGAATTGAATTCGAATTTCCGAGTTAATCAGAGTGCTGTAGTAAATTAAATAGAATCGCTTAGTTAGTGCCTTCTTTTTTAAATTTATTTCTTAATTCTTGTTAATGGTGTTGGTGGAGTTGTTGTTGTACGTGCTGTTATTAATGAGAAAAGTTCAGTCGAAGCCTCAACTCGGATACACACCTCTATGTTGGGAAGTGTCTTCTAGGCTACTTTAAGAGTATGCATTATGGCAATGAATAACTCAACCAACATTTTAGGTTGAGTTGATTATTTCATTTGCAATATGAAGCTTTCGTACAATACAGTCGAACTTCGCTATAACGACTCCTATGCAACACAACTCGTCCTTTTAAAAATGCATCAAGTACACAGCATTTTCGAGTATACATTATGCCAAGTACACATAATTTCTGTATTAAGAGTTTTCCATACAATGAAGTGATTTTTGATACCGTGAAGATTCGGTACAGCGAAGTTTGACTGACAGGTACCCTGAGCCAACTACGAAATCAAAGCGAAGTAAGGACCATTGTCGTCAATAAACTGGCCTTTTATAGCAGTGCCTGTAAGGAGTGCTTATGAATTTTATGGGGTGCTAATAATTATGCTCTGCATCTAGCTATTAGTGAAAATGGTAACACAGTAATGCGAACACATTCTTGATATGCTTGACAAGCTGAGTGTATAAAAGAATAGCTTTCCATGTGTCTGTATCAATGTGTAATAAATATGTAACCATTACTTTGTTTTTGAAGCTATTAAGACTAAATCTTATATAAACCTTTCATTTTATAATCATTGGTTGGAACTTGGGTAATCGCATAACTATTAATAGCTACCATACATATTCATGGGTTATATTAAAGTTCTGTTATAGACAATTTGTTATGTGAAACATCTTGGGTTCAGTAGAGTAAAATTTTGAATAGCGTTACGCTTCTATCATGCATCACTTATCATAGTCAAATCATAGTCATGGCTCATGAACGTTGATTTGTCGTATTTTGCCTACACTTAGTAACTACATACGTTAAGTTAATTGTCACTTTTTCAGTGTCACACCAATAGCTCGTGAAATTGTAGAAATTTAAAAATAGGCAAGACTATAGAATGTGTGCAAGCGATAACTCCATTGCAAGCAGTTGGTTAAGTTTCAAGGTCTTGGATTGAGTAAAATAATAAAAGTATGTGTTGTGGAAGGGTGTGGTTTTGTAATAAACTTTTTTTTTAATTTCTTTATAATTAATAATTATGAAAAGAGCGCCAAGAACTCGCCAAATTGAGGATAGTTATTATCTAGGCAGCTCTTCAAGGGCATTGCAGCGTTTGTCTTCTTGTCATCAAACTATATTCTAACTCCTTCACTATTGACCCAGCTGGTAGACTACTAGCCACTTGTCAAGCGCGCGGCCTGAGTTCGAAATACAGCGAATCAATTGGTTACCAATAATCTCTAATAAATTGTGAAATATAATACACGTACTTTGACTTCTTTATTTTTAGTTCGGTATGACAATCAAGAGCTCAGCAAAAACGTTTACTTGACCCCTAAACACGACACTGAAAAAAATGAATTGAAACTATGAGCTCTGTGTTGGTAACATCGCATGCTGACTGTTAACCTCCCGATATCACATTCTTAAATATGTGAACGTTGTTAGTGTTGACGGCAATAAAGTGAAGTAAACGCAAGGCTACACAATCCGAGCGCCATCTATTACTTAGAGTTCCGAACTAACCTCATTTATCAACTAACGCCTAACATTAAATACTAGAGGTCAGGGCATGTAGCTCAAGCATCAGTATAAAATTCGCTGGGCATCGCCTGACGATAGACTATATCGATAAAGACTATAGTCAAAACAAAATTTACATAAAGAAGATTATTAGATAGAAGATTATTAAGGACCCTCAAGACACTACGAACTACTCTCTGTCAGCTTTCTTCTGAAGCTTTGGCAATGATAATAAAGTAAAATTTTTTAAAGGAATTGTTTATCCTTTCAACCAATATTCCAAGCATACTTTCCTGTTCTTCTAAAGTCTGAGGAATACTTCCATTTATGATACTTCTATAATTCCAGATAAGCATTTACTTTTTACTAATATTCATGGGCCACAATTATTTGCCCTACATTTTTTGAGGGAAATTTTTCCTAATTTTTTCTGTAAAATTCAAATCCATAGAAACCAAGTCCAAGCTTGAGTAAACTAATTCGTAGTCATGGATTTCTCTTGCTGAATTATGTTTTTCGGTCTTCTTGCTAATTTTTCTCGCAGCTTCCTCGTGCAAAATGCACAAAATCAAGCCGTCCTCGACATCACAAGACGAGGATGAAGATAGTTCACAAAGGCAAAGTATCGGGGATACGCAGCAACAGCAGCCAACCTCAACAGATGATGCATTGGCCATAGGCGACGTCACCGATGCACGTCACATGACGCTGACGACAAATGCAAATTCAAAGCAGCGTCTGAGCGCCGAGGTCAGCATCAGCAGTAATAATGTCCTTGGTGTGCCGCTCAAGGTGGACGCCTGTAATAAGGTCAACAATGGCGGCGACGATGGCGATGACGAACATGACGCCGAGACCGATGTGATTGGCGATCTAGTCGGTCACTTTGGCAAGTGGCAGTTCCTAATGACAGTGTTGCTATCGCTGTTCCAGGTGCCAAACACCTTTCACATATCCTCGTCGGTGTACCAGGCGGCGAATAAGAATTTCTGGTGCCAACGGCCGGCGCATCTGCAGCACCTACCAGTTGTCGTGTGGCGGAATCTGAGTAGATCCTACGACAACTGCTATCAGGATGGCAGCATTGACTGGAGCATGGTTGTCAATGAGACATACACACGATGGCAGCCACAAGTGCAGGTAAACAAAACAAACAAAAACAAAACAAACAAATAAATCAGTTGGTCGGTGAAGGGTGAAGGGTGAAGAAAACCCAAGAAAACGGCTGTGCGCAGCCGATTAGCTTTGATTGACATGCGACTTAGCCTAATGCGAATTATCATCTCATACCATTTCAGCTTCTGCTGGCGCAACGCCAAGAAATGTCGTATGGCAACGCCAACTTGTACGGCAACGTCAGCAGTGACGCCTACAGCGGCAGTGGCAGCGTTGGCAATATGATTGCCTGCGTTGCCTGGGAGTATGAGCAAAACGACAATGTGGGCAACACGTGGACGTCCGAGTGGAATTTGGTATGCGAGAAAGAGTACCTCAAAAATGTCGCAGAAATGTTCTTTCTACTCGGCGTTGCAACAGGTGGCATCATTTCGGGCTACCTCTCGGATAAATTTGGCCGCAAAACCATGCTCTTCATATCGGCACTGCTGCAAACGATTTTCGGTGAGTGTAAGCCAAAACAAAAAAAATAAATAAATAAATAAAAAAGAAACAATACAACAACCAATAGGTGTTGGGGTGAATGGGTTGTGCTAGTGAAAATGTGTATGAGTGCGAAGGTGTTGGTGTTGGTGTTGGTGTAAGCCAATGTCAATTCAAATTACTCATACGTTAAAGCCTCGCATGTGGCCTTTGGCGATAAACGCCCTCGGCTGTATGTGTGTGTGTGCAACACACGGAAATTGCAATGAATGAAAATGTCTATGAACTTGGCACTGGCATAGATTCGTATCTGTGATATTCGAACTACGAGTAACTTTGCAACTTTTGTTCGTGTAAAATTAATTACGTTCGATCTAATTGAAAATGTTGAAAGGACACGACTTGCAACAGCAACAGCATCAACAGCGACAACATCAACTGCATCAGCTGCAGCACACATTGAATGTCATGTGAAAAATCAATGAAATAAATAAATTTCAATATTACTACTTAATTGGCATTGGCTCTCATACCGCCCTCTTCGCTTACCTTCACACGCTAAAGGATTGTGGCAAAGTGAAGGAAATGGTTCTAGTTGCTTTTCATGGCTTTATATCATTCACATTTTCATTACAGGTCTAGCTCTCTACTTTTGTAGCTCATTCGAATTGTACTTAACCCTGCGTGCTCTGCTCGGCCTTGTCTCTGTTTCCGTTACCTATGCCGGGCTTATACTGGCCATTGAATATGTCGACGGCAAGTGGCGTACAATTGCTGGCATGTACAACTTATTTCCACTGCCAATCTCCTACATGCTCATCTCCGGTATTGCCTACCTAACGCAGGACTACCAACGACTGCAACTCTGCATTGGGATACCGGGCATTTTCCTCTGTTTTCTGTGGTAAGTTCAAGGATAATACTAAAGTCATCTGCATAGGTAGGTATGTTATGTATGTGTTGACTTAAAGTTGTTACAAGAACTCTTATACCCATATATAAAATTGGAAGTATGTTTGTTTGTTTGTCCGTTATGGACGCCGAAACTGCTGGATCGATTTTAATGAAATTTCCAGGGAACCTCTAGAATAGCCTTAGGATGGTTACTGTGATGAGCCTTTAGATATTTGGTGTAAAAATATAGTAGAATTCGCTAAATATTAAGACCAACTCAATCAGATGCTTCTCAAACAGTACAGATACAATTAAACACAAAATGCTAGTAATAACAGGGACCCGGTGGGCTCTCGATAACTCCAACCGCCATTCCCTACCGCTGAAATCCTAAATACCCGATATCTTGTGCACCTAGTGCTTCATGTATATTATATATTGTGGTTTTTAGACTCATGAACAGCATTCAAGTAATGCTATATAGCATTTTAGAAGTAATTTTATTCTTTAGATCATCGCTTAATGAATTACAAAATACATTACTCTTATGGATACGGAAAGAGGGCTTAGAGTCCAATGGAACAGCCAAGTCGTCTACAATACAAATACGCAGGATAATTGGATTATCAATATACATATATCGGTCTCGGTCAAGCTACGAACTGCTATGAGAAATTATCATTAGATTTCATTAACAATTAACATTGAAGATCGACTAAGCTAGTTAATAGAAAGGATTGTAAATAACGACCCAGGAAACGCTGGACTATGAACTATACAGAGAGCCGACTTGAGATGAGAATGAATTTTCAGTTTGCTGTTTTCAAGAGGTCAAGGACTAGTTGAGAATATACGAGTAATACAGCAAGCTTGATTAAAACCAAACAGTTACATACATACAATACTTTGTGTAGATTCAGCATCCGCAAGATAAAAATCAAAGCAGTTCTGCATAAAATCAGCCACACGTGTGTGCTATAAACATTTCTCCAGATGTTTCGTATGCCTAATGGTTTCGCACAAAGACCGATAATAATTTTATTATCTACAGCTATAAATTTCTCTAAAACAAACGGTTAATTTTAATAAAGTTTTTAATTACTTCTTTTGATCTTGAAAGTAACTTAAAAAAAAAAAACATGTCTTAAAATAACACCGCCACCACCATTATTAATAGGTTCGTTGTACCGGAGTCGCCGCGTTGGTTGCTAGTCAAGGGACGCATTGACGACGTGAAGCGCATCATTGAAGCGGCCGCTAAATTCAATGGCCGCCAACTGCCACCGGACTATCAGCTACAGCCGCCCACGCAGGAAGTGAGCTCACAGGACTTTACCTATTTATTCCGTTCGCGTTATCTGCGTCGAATTTCCATATGCTTCCTCTGCATTTGGTTCACTATGAATCTGGTGTACTATGGCATCATATTGAATATGAGCTCGTTTGGTGGCAATGTCTATTTGAATTCGGTAAGTGGCATGAAATATCCAGCTAAAACGCAACAAAACCCCATTCAATGCAAACCGACTGCAGGCTCTAGCTGGTCTAGTCGAAATCCCTGCGATCGCCATTGCCATGTATATCATCACCAAGGTCGGCAAGAAGTGGCTCTTCTGTGCTACACTGTTCAGCGCCGGCTTGGCATGCTGCTGCGCCGCCATTACTGAGGGCCAAGAGGAACTGCTCTGGCTGAAGATAACCTTTCTGATGATCGGTAAATTCACAATCAGCGCTGGCAACACAATCATGCCCGTCTACACAGCCGAACTCTATCCGACCGCAATACGCAATGTGGGCGTGGGTGCCTGCAATATGGCAGCGGGCTTGGCACTGATACTGACACCATATCTATCACTATTGGTAAGATGGTAAAACATTGGCAGCAGTAAGATTATACGTGTATTAAATTAAATTCCAGACAAAAATCGAGAGTCATCTATTAATGACGCTGCTCACGGCTTGGAGTATCTTTGGCGGTTTTGTGGTGCTCTTCCTGCCGGAAACAATGTCACAGCATACCAAACAAAATCCAACCGCCGAGAAGTAAAACCATGCAAGTCTCAAATCCCATTAGGTGTCAAAGATCAATTCAATGAAAAACCATGCCAAATACAACCAAACAAGTTAAAGAAGATATCATGTCACAACGACGTGCACGAGTATTTATTAGATACATATTCAAGTTTTTGGCTGGCCCAAAACGTAACCCAATTATTAATGCATATACGAGTATAATTGTATATTGTACTATATCTATAATAACGCCAATGCCACCGTCACTACCGCCGCTACTCAAACAACGTTCAACTGCTATGCTTTAGGCTTGAGCCACTACAACTTCCAAACGAATACTAGAAACAGTTTACAGGCAGGACCTCTATTTCTTCACTAATTATGAGTGTTAGCAATGAATAAAAATCAGATATTAGAATGCTACGATACAATACTTTTAAATGTTGTTGTTGTATTTTTTTGTTTTTTTTTTTAATGTGTTGTGTGTTGAACTGGCCATACACGACGAACATGCTCGTGTGCTTCGCTCGAGCAAAACAACAAAACTTAAAATTTTACACAAACATCGACTCGTCTAGAGCGCCATAACAAGACGAACGCACGAGCGAATCGCACGAGCATGTTCGTCGTGTATGGCCAGCTTAATTGCAGTATTGCTAATAGTTAATGAAAGAATGCGCTATAATTATTATATAATAAATGTTCTTGTCAATTTAAGCTTGTCTATATTCTAATATTAATTGAGACACACACACACACACACAGAAAATTGCAATATCTAGAAAAATGTAGTCAATTAAATGCATATAAACATTAACATTGAAATAATACAATACTCTGTAATAATGGTCAATTAATAATGGTCAAAATTGTTAGTCTATTCATAAGTATTGAAATTGTGCCGTTTTGAAGGAAGGCAGCAGAAGCAGCTGTAGTAGAACAAGACGAGGACGTCGACGACGACGAAGACGAATACAACGTAACCGTGAGGCGAGTGTGCAGTGCGCCCCCATCTATTTTACGGCTAATCTTTTGTTGTGTTAGCTATAATTGTCAGAAAGCATCTGAACTATCGATATCAAATCACATACAGTTTATATTTAGAAATTTGTTAAACGTACTTATTGATGTAATCGACTTTTGCATTAACGTTTTGTGTACTTAAAAACGAAGAGTTTAAGAAGACGATGAAGAAGCAGCAGTTATGTGTGACTCTTAGCTGAATGTTGTGCTTTGTTGTAATTATTGTTGTTGTAGTCTACAGTAAGAAGCATAAATCAATTTAGCAATTGAATCTCTCTCTCTCTCTCTCTAACTTTAACTAGCTATTTCTTATCTCACTCTCTCTAAATAATTTTTATGCAGTCCGACTTCAGTTCCCTGCAAATGTGTCGTTAAATTAAGCAAAAGAAAAAAAAACTCAAAAAAAAAAAATTCTAAATTTTATGTTTTTGAAAATGTTGGCATGCCATTTGATCAAAGCTGAATGAAGTATATTATTGTATATTATATAAATGATGAAATAAAAAGTAAAATAAAACAAAAATCCTATGAAATTTTTATTGTGACAAATCAAGCGTATATCTATGTATATGGTATATAGATAAAAAGCGTGACAAAAGGCGTTTGTTTCCCTCTGCTGCTCGTATTTTTTAACCAAACGCTGGCAATGCTGTTACTCAATGTCATTGACTCTACGATCATGTTTTTGCCTTGCTGCACGCGTACGCTGGCCACTGGCATTTTTTGCCACATACAATTTGGAACACACTAAATTGATTTTATAGATTTGTATACAACATTTTTTTTTAAAATGTTTTTCTTTATTTCGATATCGAATTTGGCATACATATCAACAGCTAAGGCAGCAATCTTGAGTACATGCAAAAAAAAAAATTAGTTCGAATTGCTTTCCCGGTATACTAACGCACCGAAACATAGCCAATGATAATTCTCCATGCATAGACTTCAGACAAACCGACAAACAAACAAAAATTTATATATATAAATATAGACTATCAAGGGCTCCGGCACTGCTCAGGATTTATCTAGAATGAAGTTGTAAATGGTAAGTGCAAACTTTTTAGGCGCGTTGAGCGACGAGTTCGCAACACCGACATGCTATTCAAATAGTGTGAGGTCTTAAGAATAAAAATATATATTCTAGATACTCTTTGCTTTCAACAATAATATCGTGGGATTTTGTTACTGGAAACCGTACACGCTCTCTCGCTCTTCTGATTGGATTCGGTATATTTATGTATATATATCCACTATCCCATTCACCATGTTTGATATAGACAATTCTGATAACCTAACCTAATTTCAATATTCAATTTCAATTAGATGATCGCAATATATCGCATGCTAATTAACATTGGAACTGGTTCGTGGTATTCGAACTAACATAATATATCAAGGACTTATAATAAACAGTCTTATCACTAAAGAACACAAGAACACCTCAAACTCTACTGACTTTTAACACTATTAGGTACCACACAATATATTCTATTTGGGCTCCACGCAGCTACCTTAGCCAAGCCCAGGAGTTGAAGAAGATTATTAAATTTTTATTAGACTTCCTGTTTGACTGCTACAAGAAATTGAACTAGGAACAGTGCTAGGCTTGAGCTGAACACCGTCAGTTGCTAAGCTTCGCAGCAGTAAGTCGTCCGAAATCAATAGAAGCTTTGATATGAAAAAGCTTCGCTGTGTCGAACAGCAGTTAATAACGTATAGACATAGTAAACATAGTACGACTAACACTCTTCGCTACTTAAGTGACAAGTATCGATTCGATAAACTTCGGAGTAGCACGTCTTAGCTGGCAACACTGACAAACTGGCGAAAAGCTTTTTTCGATCGAAGCGATCGTTTTTAACTGCATTTGACTACGGCAACGGGAAGTGTTTAAAATGAAGGCGCAGCCTAATACCAAATTCAGATCGTCGTTGACGCGTTCAAAGAAACAAGCAAACAGCTCAGCAAGCAATACTACGATTTGTTCCAAACAAAAGTTAATTTAAAAAAATATACATATATGTGCATGCACATAGCCAACCAAAGTAGTGCAAATGATTGAGGTCACTTGTGCCAATACCAACGGAAGTGCCAACCCTGCTGCCATGGTCAATGATGGCGAAAATCGGCATACTAAAAAGTCGCCTACAACACCGGAAATCAGCGTCTTAGCTTTGGATCTGCGTCGTTACTCGTATGATTTGAAGAAGCCCAAAACAAAGACCACAAGCAATGAACAATTTTTATACGGGCGCGATCTGAGCCAGGATGTGGACAGCGATGTCATCGCGAACTATGTCGGTAACTACAGCCGCTGGAGCGGCTTTTGGACGTTCATGTTGTGCCTGTTTCAGCTGCCAACCACTTTCCACATGTTCATGTTCGTATTTCAGGTAGGTCAACTGAATATTCATTAGACCTGTCAGTCGATTTAGATTACCGTTAGATAATGTTTTATGACTTTGTTCGATGATGAAGTTATTTTCATGTGTGTGTGTGTGTGTGCCTTAGTGATGGAAATAACGTTCGGGCTCAACACATTTGCAATTTTGACAGGGGCTCATTAAACGCCATTAAATCGATTTGAAATGCCAATTTTAGGGTAAACAAATTATCGAAAAATCGACGCCACAAATAGCCCATTTACAAAAATAAATATTTACGAGTTGTACGCCGCAACGCACACATCAACGCCAATTGAGTGAGAAATTTCCAAAAAAAAATATTTTTTTTTTTGGTTGATTGATGATGTTATAGGCAATTGTGTTATTATCGAAACTACGCAATTGTTGAATACACCAAATGAGTACAAGATAGAAATGGGTAGCTTGATAAAAGAAAATAATTTGTTTGTCTTTAAGTGCTATGAATTAGTGCTTAAGAATTAGATTGGTTACGTCATAAATACTCACAAGATTAGATTAGATATCATTGTGCACACTCGTAGATATTGCAATAAGTGGAGGTCAATGATATTTGCAATTGTTAAGGTACTCAAATTAATTAGGTTAGGTTTTTATGAGATCGTAGTGAATTGTTTAGGTGAGCATTTCTAAAATGTTTTCTTTTCTATTTCACTTCTCTTGGAAGCATAATAGCTACACAAAGCTTTTCCATTTATTAAATTTTTTTTTTTGGTTGGTTATGTTCATCGAATATCTTATCTGATAGTCCTTGGTAATGGGTGTAGCAACTGGCTCCAACAAGGCTGAGCGCCAACTCAGTATGCTGGGATGACATTTAATTTGATTATATCTAAATTGCGAAATAATTTGCCCAACGTCAATAATTTAATTTGAAGGCAATTGGCTATGACTATTGGCTTCTCATGTTAAAATTCGCCTTAAATGAAAAAAAAAAAATATTCATTTGTAAGGCAATCATAAAACGGCTGTGTATGATACTTATGGCATCCAACTCTGTGAAAAATCAGCAGAAACTAACGTTGAAATACTTTACGGTTTCAATTCGTGTTCCTCTCAAGCCTTTCCCGAGCTTCTTATTAGGTCAAGAAGTCATAGATCTTCGCATACCAATAGTGCAAGTAGAAATCGAATTAAATTAAGCTATCAATACCCTAAACAAAAGCAGCAATACGCGGAGACTCGAACGCTACCACACACTAGATTTATAATACCTTTCGGAATAGACTTAAGTAGTAGTTTGCATTTCTGCAGCACTGTAATTATATTGTCTCAATAAATTTAACGAATGTCCCAATAACAATTTAAAACAAAAAATTTAAAAATAAGAAATATATGCGCACCACTTGCGAAGTGGCTTTGTGGGATTTTCTTTTTCACTTTTTAATAGGGAAATACTTGAAAATTTTGCTTGAAGCTGAACTCATCTGCGAATTCTTGTAAATCCAAACTATCAGCTGGTGTTAGGTGTTTGATTATTTTGTTATGGGAACCGAATATTTTTGAACCGCAACCTCTCTCTATCGGTTCGCTCCGAGTGTGCGTTAAAACCACAAAAAAGTTTCGAGACACCGACTACGATGTTAGTCGGTTCAGCCTTCTAAACAATACTTGGGTGAAATTACGATTAATAGATTAATATCTGGCAAAGCTTCTTTTATAGACTCAACATTTTAATCGAGGACTATATTTATTTTGGGACTTCGAGATTAAGCTGTTAGTGCATCAAAGGCCACTTGTCCCAACTCAATTCATATATAGAATGGTTACTATAAATTAATAGGTCACGTTTCTTACATGCTTCGCCTATGTAGATCACAGATAAATTTATTTGGATAGTTATGGTAATGATGGCTGAATATTGCATTGTATGCTGAGTAAGCAAACGATCAACTATGTAGGTACACCTTTTTCCTCTAGTAATGACAACGCTTACCCCTGATATATATGAATGTGTATCTATTGTTAACTGCAAAAGAGCAGGAGATTTGCATAAGAAGTACTAATGGATATTTTTACTCCAATCCACTCAGCTGTGGCATGGATGCCGGTGAGTAAAATAAGGCATCCTTTTTGTATGCCTGGTATTGTCATTGCTCTCAATGTGCGCCTCACTTTTATGTGATCATGGGCTATTATATTGGTTAAAATATTGAAGAAATGCGAACTTGTTGACGAGATGTCCTTATTGAAGGTTAGGGGGTCAACTAATTTCAGGATCTCAACTTGGGGAGGTTCTAAATTCTGTGATGGAATGAT
The DNA here is from genome assembly GCA_035041755.1 of Cacoxenus indagator. Classification (NCBI taxonomy): domain Eukaryota; kingdom Metazoa; phylum Arthropoda; class Insecta; order Diptera; family Drosophilidae; genus Cacoxenus; species Cacoxenus indagator. Next base: position 3,296,691 of record JAWNKX010000242.1, read on the forward strand.
ATATGCACTCAGGTGTTTCCATGATCGAAAAGCATATGCCAATTTGTAGTTACAAAAGGCAGCTTAATTAAATTGTGCCTTGCAGCCATTGCTAAACGATCGCTTAGCAGAGCGCTTAGACTCACTCAATGCCAATTGCCCAATGAAGTGGTCCAAAAGACTCAGTTCACTTTACGAACTTATTTCCTTTAACTGGAATTTTAGCTGACCACATTGAACACACTCACTCAATGCACTTTTGGATGCAACTTGGTTCGGATGCAGTGTGGGGTTTTACCAGTGCAGCTTCAACTATTGCGTTTGCTTTTCAGTTGCTAAACAGGGTAGGGCGGCTAAGGCAGTGGGCAATGCAATGCAATGCAATGAAATCCAGCTCAGCACAACTTGAATGAGACAACAACATTTCTGAGAGCGTCGGCATGGAGCCACTTTCAAATGTTGTGTTGTTGGCGGACTTAAGTCGCAGAATGCCTTGTAAACGTTCGCAGCACACAGTGAGTCAGTTGAGCCGAGGTTAAAGACGCGTACAGTTGCAAAATTTTAATGTGCATTGCTGACTGTGTGCCAAAAACAAAAAAAAGGGAACGAAGAAAGAAAGAAGGAGAGAAACATCTCAAAATGTCGGTGCAACTGCAATATGAAGCTGTTGCGCCCATGACGGCGGCAGCAGCAACACCCGACGAACTAGAGAAGATACAACAAAATCTGCTTGCTGCATTGCTGGGCGCCTGTGGCCGTTGGCAGCGCTACTGGTGTCTAACGCTGTCGCTGTTCCAGTGCAGTTGCACGCTGCACATATTCTCGATGGTCTTTCAGGTGAGTACGCGCCACCCGACTCCGTTTTGCTTCAGCGCCTTTTACCGTCGTTCGAAGGTGGTTTACATTGTCCGCATTTATTTGGCTTATACCTAAGTACGTGTCGCATTGGTGGACATGCACATGCACATGTCATTGAATTGAATAGCATCGAAACGCTGCGCTTCGAAGCCAAGCTAATAGTTCGCGAATAATTAATAATCAAACGCCAAGCAAAAAAAACAGCAAAAAGCCGCGATGAAGTCCGTTAACTTTTACTTAACCTTTGTTAATTACTTTTATTTTATTTTCATTTTTTTTAAATTAAACTTTTATTCAATTCAAACTTGAAACAAAATTTCCTGTTACGAACTTTTTTGTGGGTTGCACACGACCGCCTAACAACCTGTTGAACCGCAACGCTGACTTGATTTCGGTTGTTGCTGTTGTTGTTGTGATCAATTATTTTTTGTTTTTTTTTTACTGTTGTTGTTGTTATTTGGTATTATCGTTAATGAATTCGACTGATGATATTTCAGCGCTACAAAGAAAGATGGTCAAAGACAACTACTTTCATTTTCATTTAGGTCGGTTGAGAAGCAGTGCGTAGTAGTAATAGTAGTAATAGTAGTAATAGTAGTAGCAGTATTAACAGTAGTAGTAGCAGTAGTAGTAGTAGTTGCAATGGTAGTAGTAGTAGTAGTAATAGTAGTAGTAGTAGTACTAGTAGTAGTAGTAGTAATAGTAGTAGAGGGCGTAGTAATAGTAGTAGTGGGAGTAGTAGTAGTAGTAGTAGTAGTAGTAGTAGTAGTAGTAGTAGTAGTAGTAGTAATAGTAATAGTGGTAGTAGTTACAGTGGTAGCAGTAATAGTAGTAGTAGTAGTAGTAGTAGTAGTAGTAGTAGTAGTAGTAGTAGTAGTAGTAGTAGTAGTAGTAGTAGTGGTGGTAGTAGTAGTAATAGTATCAATGGTGGTAGTAGTAGTAGTAGTAGTAGTAGTAGTAGTAGTAGTAGTAGTAGTAGTAGTAGTAGTAGTAGTAGTAGTAGTAGTAGTAGTAGTAGTAGTAGTAGTAGTAGTAGTAGTAGTAGTAGTAGTAGTAGTAGTAGTAGTAGTAGTAGTAGTAGTAGTAGTAGTAGTAGTAGTAGTAGTAGTAGTAGTAGTAGTAATAGTAATAGTAGTTACAGTGGTAGCAGTACTAGTAGTAGTAGTAGTAGTAGTAGTAGTAGTAGTAGTAGTAGTAGTAGTAGTAGTAGTAGTAGTAGTAGTAGTAGTAGTAGTAGTAGTAGTAGTAGTAGTAGTAGTAGTAGTAGTAGTAGTAGTAGTAGTAGTAGTAGTAGTAGTAGTAGTAGTAGTAGTAGTAGTAGTAGTAGTAGTAGTAGTAATAGTAATAGTGGTAGTAGTTACAGTGGTAGCAGTAATAGTAGTAGTAGTAGTAGTAGTAGTAGTAGTAGTAGTAGTGGTGGTAGTAGTAGTAATAGTAATAGTAATAGTAGTAGTAGTAGTAGTAGTAGTAATAGTAGTAGTAGGAGTAGTAGTAGTAGTAGTAGTAGTAGTAGTAGTAGTAATAGTAGTAGTGGGAGTAGTAGTAGTAGAAGTAGCAGTGGTAGTAGTAGTAGTAGTAGTGGTGGTAGTATTAGTCTTAGTAGTAGTAGTAGTAGTACTAGTAGTAGTAGTAGTAGTAGTAGTAGTAGTAGTAGTAATAGTAATAGTAGTTACAGTGGTAGCAGTAATAGTAGTAGTAGTAGTAGTAGTAGTAGTAGTAGTAGTAGTAGTAATAGTAATAGTAGTAGTAGTAGTAGTAGTAGTAATAGTAATAGTAGTTACAGTGGTAGCAGTAATAGTAGTAGTAGTAGTAGTAGTAGTAGTAGTAGTAGTAGTAGTAGTAGTAGTAGTAGTAATAGTAGTAGTAGTTACAGTGGTAGCAGTAATAGTAGTAGTAGTAGTAGTAGTAGTAGTTGTAGTAGTAGTAGTAGTAGTTGCAGTGGTAGCAGTAATAGTAGTAGTAGTAGTGGGATTAGTAATAGTAGTAGTGGGAGTAGTAGTAGTAGTAGAACTACTAGTGGTATTTTAACATTGTTGTTATTATTGTAACAAAAATATAGATTGAAATTAATTATGAGATGAGATCAACTCAAAAAATGTGAACAACGTTAGGTTCCGGGGACAACCACATATCAGTGGTATAGTTTGATAGGCTGCAAGGACAATGGAAGTCGCTATGTAAGTAGTGGTTCTCAAAGTGAACAAGTTCCGATAACCTTCGGTTGTTTTCGGAAAAGTTACTCTTTAAATGATAAATCGTAACAAAGTGCTGCTGATGTAGTACGGGTGTACCTGGGAAAGTCACACTCTGAAGTACATATGAATTTGTAAGAGACGACTATTACATTTCTCCAGGAAGGAAGGCAGGGATCTACAGAGGAGACTATATCGCAATATACTTTTCTCCTTGTTGTAAAATAAATCTTGTTAGTTCATTTCCTCTTGGTAAGTACAGGTTGTTTGAATTCGAGATGTTGGTGTGAGAATAGGTTTGACAAAATTAGAACAGGGCGATAACTCAGGTAATAGGTAGTATGCATAGTATGCAACGGCACTACTTAGATTAGAGTTATGACTCCAGATATTTTATTTAAACTGCCGTCCCACTTAGGCCAACCACAGGCCCTATTTTGTATTGCCGTACACACGTAAAGTGACCATGCCTCCAGTGGTGTTACGTAAAAGTTACTCGCTACACTTAAAGTGGCCACCCGAAAAGCCCCAGATAGGAATAATTAAGAATTTCATCTTTAAATGATTTTAAAGATGTCATAACTATTATTTAACTTTTCTTATTAACTTTATTTTTTTTTTTTCTTTTTAATTTTACCTTTGTTTCCCCGCAGACCGCCGATAAAAGCTTCTGGTGTGCCCGGCCAGCACACTTGCTCCACGTCAATACAACTGAATGGCAAAAAGTATCCCAATCAGCTGCTGGCTGCACAATACGCGACTGGGATTGGAGCACGATTACCTATGACGGCAACAACTGGCTAAACATGCCCGACGAGCCGGATGTTGGCGGCAGCAACTACACGACTTGCAAGCACTTCGAATTCGCCAGGGCCGATGACGGCAAAACGTTAGTCGAGGATTTTCTACTGATTTGTGGGCGACGCAAGCTGCTCAGTGTGGTGGAAATGTGCTTCCTGGCTGGCGCAGCGGTTGGCAGTGTTGCCAGCGGTTGGATCTCAGATCGGTTTGGTCGGAGACATACGCTTATGGCGTTTGCCACGGTGCAAACCATATTTGGCAAGTGTACAATTTTCATATAAAATGGCTAATTACAACAACAACAACAACAACAACAACAGCAAGTGTGGTAACAGTAGATATTTCGAGTAAATTTCATTTTTGCGTTAACTAACTCGCCATGGTCAACTGACAGATGGAGAGAGACAGTTGCGGCTACACGCATAAATCCTTCAACGTGTTGCAGTTGCCACCTTTTTTGCTTTCTTTTTTGTTGTGGTTTTACTCATTCCTTTCACTTACTCATTCCTTTCACTGTGCACACTCGTATGTTTGTGTGCGTGTGTGTGTTTGTTATTATTTGCAGGCGTCATTTTGGCCTTCTCGCCATCCCTGAGCGTGTTCATGACGCTCCGTGTTATAATTGGATTTGCATCAATGACCGTGACAATTGTTAGTTTCGTGCTCGTTGTCGAGCTGGTATCCGGCAAATGGCGCACCATCATCGGCATTCTCAATATACTGCCCGTCTCCCTTGCCTATGTGCTCGCCGCTGGCATTGCATTCATCATACGGGATTGGCGCGCCTTGCAGTTGGTTATATCGTTGCCATGGTTCGCACTGCTCTGCATTTGGTATGTGAATTGTGGATTTGAATTTAAATTTTGAATTTCTCTTTCAGCCCAGTTTGGTTTTTGGTTTACTGGTATCTAACCACTTCTTTTTAATTACACCACCGTAAGCCAACCGTATGCAACCGTATATCCTCGGATTGCGTATCTTTTGCACGTATGCATGATTCGCCTTGATTTGCCTTTGATTTGCTCAAGATCAGACGCATTTCAGCAGCAAAACAATGACCACATATCACACTCTAGTAACCAAAAGAACAAAATGTGGCAAGCATGCAAGCAAGGAAGCTGTAAAGAAATGAAGCAAGCAAAAAAGTTCTTGCATGCCTCAAATGTGTTGCGTGCGTCGCTTTGATTTGCCTCCACATTCTTTGGTTCATCTCAAGCTTGAATCGCACTCTTCTTTGACACACAATTTGTATGCTCTACATGCTCGGTGTATGGCTTTATAAGTTGCTCATGAAGTTTGTAACACATGAAATTTTAGTCGATCGAGAGAACATAAAACAAAATTAGTAAAAAGCTTGGTGTGCTGCCTCAACCAGCTGCTGTAAACAAACTGGTTGACAGAGGGCGCTAATTTTAGGCAATGTAATAAATGTTAGGGCTACCAACCTAACAAAAAGAGGACATTTATATATCATTTTCTCAAGAGAATTAAAATTACAATTTTCAAATGCTTTTTTCTTCATCTTCTTCTTAACATATTAAAACCAAATGCAACGTTGTTCAAACGAGCTAATAAATATCAAAGCGATTTCAATGAAATTTTGAGTCCCGGAATCCATAATAGGATAGATTTGTCGAGATCTAGACAAGTTTTTAATTTAGTTTCATTCATTCAAGATTCAATCCTATAAACATTTATTTTTATATTGTTTATTATATGTCCACTTGTGTATTATATATACTTCATCAGTTCCATAGATTAGCTGATTTAGCGTTGCTTGGTTAAAGCGATCACTCAGTTTTATATAGTATATATAGTATAGAGCCTTCTTACCAAACGCATTTTCGCATGACAAGGATATGATCGCTAGAAGTGGTACCCCTCATATAAATGTATGGGCCAACAAAACTCTCTATATATTGTACATGAATGCTAAATATTTTATAATTGCTGAATCATATATTTCCCATACTGCTTTGAGCATGAAAAGTATTACAATTTCGACGTAGTCCAAGCCAACAGTTTTTCTCATTTCTATTGCTTTTTTTATGGCCATCGCGTGGCATTGACCATTTGAACAGAGTTTTGTTCAAATGACAACCACACGAACTTAAATCCAATCAAATCTAATCCGGATTCCAAATCAAATCAATTCAATTAATTGTTCGCTTGAAGGGCGACAACAACACGTCCGTCACTACGGACCACGAGCACTTTCATCAGCATCAAAATGGCCGCTTCGTGAGACCTATTTGATTTTAATTGTATTAAAAGACAAAAGCCACTAACACACACACACACACACCTAAAAAAAGAAACCACATCCAACAAAAGCGCAATACTTCTTCTTCTTATTCCTCCTCTTCTTCACAGGTATTGGCTGCCAGAATCCCCACGTTGGCTGTTGGCACGCGGTCGCCTCGACGCGCTTTGTTTCGTCATTGAGCGTGCGGCCAGGATGAATGGTCGAACGCTGCCGGACGCCTATCGAAAGACGCTGGAAGCAGCAGTGCCCAATTTAATCAGAACAAAGCAAATACGTAATGACAATGAACACAAAGAAGACGAATGCCAAGAGCAGGTGGATGTTGGGGGTGTTGCTCTGCCAGCTGTGAGTGGCAATAAATCTCAAACTGTCAACGAGGAGAATCCATTTTTGGTCGTTTTCAATGGCAAATATTACCGCACTACCTGCCTGACTTTAATTGTTTGGCTAACGTTAATTATTATCTACTTTGGCCTAACGCTACATCTGAGCAATCTCGGCGGGAACATCTACTTAAACACGGTGCTTTATCTCATTACAATTCGCGTGCCCGAATTCATTACGTGATTTTTCTAAAGTATCTCTTCATTAGTTTAGGCCATCGCTGGCATCGTGGAGGCGATTTCGATTTGTGTTAGCATTTTTGTTGTACTCAAATTGGGCATAAGATACAGCTTAATTGGCTATATGCTGATACCGGGTCTCTGCTGTCTGGCAACGCATGTCGTACCCGCAGAAGGTAGCGGTGTGATTGTGCTCGCTTTGATTGGTAAGTTCTGTTGGAGTAGGAAACACTTTAATTACATTTAAATATGCACTTCTTTTATAGCGAAATGCCTAATCGGCGCTAACAATGCGATTATACCAACCTTCACGGCAATGCAGTATCCAACGACGGTGCGTAACTTTGGCGTTGGCATGGGTAATTTGGCGGCGGGCATCGGTCTGATTTTGGTACCTTATCTGTGGTTACTCGTAAGCATAAAACAAACAACTGTTATTCTATAATTGATAACTGATATTGCACAGGAACACTACGACCAACTGCTGCCTTTGACTGTGATGGGTGTCTGCGGTTTGATCGGTGCAGTTGCACTTGCACTGATGCGGGATGTGGAGACAATTTAGTTTTAGCACAATTTACATGCGAATTATATACTCGTATGTAACAATCTTAGAATAAGTTGGAGTACTGTGATATTATTCATTCTCAAACTAAACAAGAGATGCTTCTGAAATGCAGCAATTTCGTATAAGTAGGGTTAAATGCTTAAGTAGAGTTCTTTGGTTAAGTACCCATGTTTTGGGTATCGTTTATTCCTCAAATCAGCGTACATAAGTAAAATCATAAGTTCGAATATAACTGTATAACAAATCTGTTGCAAACACCAATAAAAGCTTGACGAATGCTTTCAAAAGCTTCGATGTACCCCAAGCAAGAATCATGACTATGAGCGTTTATATTTGGAGGATACAGTGGTGCAAAACAGTTAAAATAGAAAAGAAATTTTTTTCTCAAAAATGCTATGATAATTAAAGCTAAATCCTAAACATAAAAAAGCTGCTATGATCTCTAACTTCCCTCTGGTTCAGAATAATTCGCACCAAAATCCTGAATACATTATTCTATCTATTAACATAAAACTGCTTCGAATTTCTTGAATAAAACAAAGCATTTTAAAGCCTCCACATCCCCCACCCATAGCCTCTACACTTTGGTAGCCCGACACTACTGTTAAGCCGCTTCCTTGACTTGCATTCGACTACACTGGCCTTCTCTTCAAACTCAAAAAAATTCTACCACACTATCTGATGTTAGGGTTCCATGGTACGGTATATGTTATGATACCTTATATGTTAGATGCAAGCAGAAAGAATTCAACATCTAGATTTGAACCTCACTTTCGCACTGCGACATGTTAGAGATCATAATCTACAAACTCTAAATGGCAGAAGTGACAACAGATTATCGATAGCGACATGCGCAGCAGCACCGTGCTCATGATGACGATGTGGTACAACTCTGTCAAAGCAGAAACTTCTTTTTACATACGTCAAATTTACACTCTGTCATACAACATATTTACCTGCCTATGTACAACACCGGACATGCCACTCCACAGAGTACTACTGTTAAGTAACTGCGACTGAAGATTAGCAGACACCTGCTGTTGCCTGTAGCAGCTCTGTTATCCTTATGAGTTGCTCTGTTTACTACAACATGACAATGTGAAATCATTACATTTTTAACTTTGACACTCCGCAAATGCAGCCGCATTAGCGAAGATCGCTGACTGGAAATATTCCATGCTATGTCTCTGCTTCTTCTTAGCATCACCAAGAAAAGCTTGTTCAAATTTGTTATTCTAAGCAAAACGCTCAACTGATAATCTCATAACTCGTAACTCTTTCCATTATAAATGATTGCCAATGCAAAGCGCAGTACACACGACATAAATCTTACCGTTAAACGCACTCGATTTTAATCCACAGACTTTAAAGTTTTACGACGAACACGGCACGACATGAAAGCTTCAAGACCCGAACAATATAAAATGCGCATGAAGAGCTTGAGGCCCAAGCATTCCGATAAACAACGTCAAACGATTTAAAACGGTCAGTGAGGAGTGAGTGTGAGAGACCTTGAGATATATTGTTCATTCTGTGATACTCAACTGGACTGGTCGTAATTGTGGATACCAATACCAGCAACGCCAATTGGGAAAGTTACTTATTTCAGTTAATTGGATCGTATCGCCCTCAGCCAAGATTGGCATAATGGAGTTGCAAAATTTATTGGTGAGTTTGACAATTTGTTGTGCTGTTGTTGCTTATTGGTGAATGTTGTTGTTGTCGGTATTGTGGCTGCATTGAATAAGGCGAATACGGATTCGATTAACTCAAACCAATCAATCGGTGATTGTTGCAATTATAAAGAAATAACTGAGCTGTGACAAATCAAAGGTAAACATATGAAGCGATCAATGCTCTTTTTATGAGCCAATGAAGCAATCAATGTCTTTAATGAATGTGTTGAAAAATGTTTTTAATTGAAGATTGTCTTCAAAAGCCTTTGAAAAAATTGCCGGTATTTTGCGTGTTCAAGTATTTGACAGAGGACACAGAGACAGAAATTGCATATAATTGGGCGGTTTTAAAAACTGTACCAACAACTTTTCAAAATCTCTGTGTATGTGTGCCTCAAAACCACGCCAGCTGCCTAAGTTTAAAAAACAATTTTTGGCAAACAAATAAATCACAACAAAAAAACTGTAACATTCAGCGGCGCATTCCGCATGCCGCATGTTAATGAACCTTTTACAATTTTTGCCAAAAACGTAGATGGAAAAGTTGTAAAAAAAATTGAAACCATTACATAAACGCCTTTATTTCAGCATATCATCAATTCAATACAACAATCACAGTGTAAAGTAAAATAAGGAGTGCTTTTTGCATGGGACAGATGCAGCAGGGACAGAAAAGAAAAACTGTTGACCGCGGAATGTAGAGGAAATGTTCCAACTGAACTGTTTTTCAAAACAATTTGAAAGTAAAAAATTATTGGAAAAAATTTTCCGCCGTAATTAAAAGTAAATCAAAGAAAGATTAATAAAGCTAGAAGGTAGCTAGGTTAGCCTGGCGGGAGTTTAAAAAGGATCTGAGTAAATGAATCTGGAGATCAGAATTAAGAAGTAAGGAGAGGGAGATCATAAGTTATCTCAGATACTAAATATCTGAATGCTGTACGTGCCTAGTGATCTATCAGAATATTCTGCACGAGTACATTGTAGAACTTACTAAAATTCAAAAATTGAAAGTAAGAAGAAATAAATAATATTGTCAGAAAAATTACTAGATACTAGATGTGAAATTACTAGATTCCTAGAATGGAAAGAGGAAAATAGGTTGTGGAAGGAGATGCATTATCTTACCAAATGCTCCCATATGCTCGATATGTCTATGACGCTAAATGCTATAAATGACTAGTTGTAAAAACTGAAGAGAATAAAATTGCAAGAGAGATGTGAAGAGGAACTTATGTATATTAAAAAATATCGAACATTTCTAGTTTCAAATAATTTGGCATGCCTGAAATGTCCTTAATTAAGCCAGTCACAGCTAACTAGAAATTGAGAAGAGAAATATTGTGAAGGGCATGAAAAGGATGAAGAAACAAATGAGAACAGTAAAAATAAAAGGATGAGAATTAGAAATGGTATTATATAAAATGTATGCAGGTGATCGACGTAAGTATACTGTCAAAAAAGGTGTGTGAGAATTTGAAGAGAAAAGTGGAAAGAGACTGAGAAGATAATTAATTCGCTGTCCAAGCATTGATTGTATGAGGCCTAGTTACTTTTTCTATATTCAAATACTGTCATGCCTGACAATGATAAAATCCTTATAAAGCCATAAGAAAGGAGAAAATTAACAAGTGGCAAAATTTAAACTGTTCCCAATATCAGCACACTAGATTGAAACAATTTTCAGATAATTATTTTCACATTTTTTTTTTTAATATTCGAAATGCTATACGTGGTTAGGAAAGGAAAAAGCAAAATGACAAAAAAAAAGTGGGAACAGATAAATTAACTTACTTCAAGTAATTTCTTCAGATACTTTTGCATGCCCAACATGTCCTCGACACTGAGTGCCATACGCGCACATATTCCAGAAATATATTTTAAAAACAAAAGAAAACTGAAATCGGTATTATTTTTCGACAAAAACATGCAAATTACGTAATAGCAGGCAGCCACTCCATGAACGCGTAATTTGTGCTTTTTTTCTTTCCTTTTTGCTTATAATTTTTTATTTTATTTTTATGATCGATCGAGGCGGGCGAGTAATTTTTATGCGATTTTCTTTATGCTCAATATTCACAATTGTTGTTGCGCTTGTTGTTGTTGCTGTTTCGCCTGCTCCACAATTACACTTTTGGTGGAGTTGGTTTTATAAAAATAAATTTAAAAAAAAAATATTATAGCATAAAATAAAATTACGTTCATAAACCTCATGCATACAAAGTCGTACGTACAGACACAGACTCAAACCAGTTTATATCGGAGCCAAGAAAAGTAAAAACCGAACTGGTCTTGGGCACAGTCAGTCGCAAAACTCAAAACGTAGCAGTTAATTGCCACACGCCCCACGCCATCTTTCCACACCATACACCACAACCCGCGTATGGCGACAGTAACGATGCATTCCAGTCAGCGTCAAAGTCGTCGATTCAACCTAGTAGTATAGATCGACAAATCGGTTGCAGGTGCCACGCATAAAGAGACAAAGAGAAATACTCGCACATAAAACTGCTTACGGTTAATTATCTACTTAGATGCAAAGAGAAATACGAAAAAAAACCAATTAAAATAAATAGTGTAGAATGCAAACAAACACAATTAAAGCCAAACTTAGCATTGACATTTTCCAGTTAGCAATTGCGACATGTTGTATGTACTTACCAAAGCCAATAAGACAATTGTATCTAATAACAGCACTTCCTCTTACAGTTCATAATCGTTTATGCCGCTGCAACAGTACTCATAGTCAACGCTCAAAATGGACCCTTTCCACCACGTTTGAGCATACCCGGTGCGGTGCCATTGCCGGTAGCACCCACACGCTCACAGCCGGTATTACGTGTGCGACGCCCAGTTGCGCTGCGTGGTCAGAATACGATACCGCCTATCGCTGAACCCAAGCCGGTAACGGAGTCTGCCGAGGACGAGCAACCGGACGTATTTCTACCACAGTTGCTGCGTGAACAGCAGTTAGCCCAGGCGCAACAGGTGCAATTTCAACAAGCAGCGGCTGCCTTTCTGCAAAATGATGCTAATACATTGCAAGAATCATCGCTACTGGATACACAACCGAATACAATTTTGCCAGCGCCAACAACACGTTTGCCTGATCGTACACCACCGCAAACGGCACCAAGCGTTAGCCGACAAGCCTTCAACGACTTCGGCATTGGTCGCTTTGATAGTCAACGTTTCGGTTTAGAGCGTACAAGTCCGCCGAAAGCAACGGAGCCTAGTCCCGCAGCCTTGCCGCCCCAACGTTACTTCGTTTCGCGTCCTCGTCAAGCGCCAGCTGCAGCACGCCAAGACTTGCGTGCTCAATACGCAGAGCCACAAGAGGCTCCAATAGTCAGACAACGCCCTAAGCCAATACAACCACGTCCTTTGATAGAACAGAATCAGCTGAATGACGAACGCGATGCTCTAGAAATACGTCGCCAACGACCGGTGGCACAAACCATACGCAAATGGCGCGATGAGCACGACGATGGCACCATTACATGGGGCTATGAGAACGACGATGGCTCGTTCAAAGAGGAAATGATCGGCATTGATTGTGTTACAAAGTGCGTCCCTGATGAATTGGCAACAGCAATTTGGTTTTAACAGACCTTCTTTCTATTTCCAGAGGCACATATGGCTACATTGATCCGGACGGTAACAAACGCGAGTACCACTACGAGACGGGCATCAAGTGTGATCCTATAACAAGAGAAACAGAGGATGAATTCCAGGAAAACGCGTTTATCAACTACGAGAACAATAAAGCTGTGCTACCCAACGGTCTCGAAATTGATATGGCGAAGCTGGGCAAAAAGAAATCCAAACGTCCTCTCGCCATCTACAGAAACTAGGTAGGCAGGTCGGCCTATTCGGACGTTGTTTGGAGCAGCAAGCCAGGTTTATTTTTAATTATGTTTGTGGACCATGAACAACTAACTACTTAAGCCTGCAATTTTTACATGATGTATTGTAATTAATTACTAGAACGTAATTATGTATTATGCATACATAATAAAACATAAATTAAATAGAAAATCAAATATTTTTTAATGCTTGTCTGAAAGCCACTCAATTACGGCACACTAATACGGTCGTTGGCGGCGCATAGGCGGTAAACGATTAGGCGGCGTAATCGAAATGTCAAGAAAGTCACCAATGGAAAATTTCGCCTGCGCCAGTGTCTTTTGATCGTCAGCGCCCTTTTGCCCTGTACAAGTTACACCAATCTCACGCATTTGGAAATGGTTATTCCGGAAATTTGGATAGACAATTGCAAAGTCAAAGTAGGTGCCCTTCTTTCGTGTCTCGGGGTTCACATCGCGAACCAATGAGGTCAGCTCGTGTAAAGTCGCGTCCTGCCAGGTGTAGATCTGCAGCTCATTCGTTGGCACATTTCCAAACATATACTCGGACAGTGAATGATGCCGGCCGGTGGAACAAAACACGCGCAGCAGAAGCGGACAAGTCTTGCAAAAGAAAATACACCAAATAATGTAATCAGTCATAGTTATAATGCGCTGAGCTTACTTTCTCACGATCAACTTGTTTCACTTGTGCTTTTTCCTCCACTATCATTGATTCAACGTTGGCCATTATTATGCGATAAAAACACACCGATGCTTGCAAAAAAATGCGCGATTGTATTCCGGCAAAGTAATCAACAAATAATTATTCCAACTGTTTACTTTACTACTGTGCACAACACTAACAAATATGTTAAGTAACCAACCCAGTACTTTACTTAACAACACTTCAAGCAGAGTTGCTTGTTAACCCTAAAACAGCAATGAACTTCCCTAGCAATGTTATCTGCTAATGCCATGCCATTATTCTACTCAAATGAATTTTTTACAAATGTTATTACAGCATATTTCTATTACGAACACGTAATGCAATCATGTCTAATGTCAATAAAAATATTTAAAAAACAGTTCATGGAACTATGAAAGCAAATTAAAATACCACATGCTTAAATTATGAACAGAAGCGAATTACTTATATTTTTGCTTACATGTCATATATGTAGTTAAAGATGACTGGTTATATAGCTGATTTTGTGTTTAAATAGTACTATGAGCCGTCTTTACACATTGTAACTGGGAACCATTTTGTCTTATTCAATGAAACAATGAAACTACTAATATGTTACTTTGTCTTTGTTCAATTTATTTACTGTTACCTATAGCAATATTAAAAATATGTATAAACTTTTCGTGTTTGTCAAACATTGTTTGACAATTTTTTCCACAGCAACGTGACAACTCTGTTGCTTAACACTTGAGTGACCCTTACCATTGCTACTCACACTTTCACCCACACTCGACACAACAATGAGTTTCATTGTTTTTCTTCTGCTTCCATTGACGCACATACAATTTGCAGACGAGGCGTTTGCATTTGCAAAATTCTAAACTTGCGGTTGAACCGAAAGTAAAAGGAACAACAGTAAAGCAATGTGAATAACTAGTTTTGGATATATTTAATAAATTGTTAAAAGTGTAAATAAATAAACAACATATAAAGTGTATCAACAAAAGGAACAGTTATAAATAAGTCAATTGGTATGCGTGCATTTTTTCTATTCGTTTAATCTACAGCTATTCCATAAGCCCGTTTTAAGAGCATACAGCTGCCCAGCATACAATTAAGCCAATTATGTAACCGTTAAAGTTTGTTGATGGTACCTCAAACAACAAAACAAACGTAAAAGGGCTGCATTCTGTTTTGTCTGTATGTCAATCTGCCTCATCTCATTAATTCAATGCAAACGTTATTGGTGTTGTTGTTGTTTTTCCATGTGAAGGGATGAAATTGCATGGGGAGCCATTTAATTGAAGTGGCAAGAATTGATAAGCTCCTTTTGGCTTATGGAAAACTTTGTTAATAAGAAAATCACATAAAAAATAATAAGAACATTTTTTTAATATGGACAGCCACGCAAAACAAAAACAAAAGACACACGCCTGAATATATATATATAATAAACGTTTGCTGACGCAAAAGCTTTTTTTAATAAACAATAACTCAGACCACCCGTCATACTCAAATATACGATAATTGACGACATTTCTTTTCGTCAATCGTGCAAATTATTATTGCCAAATACAAAACGAACTACTTCACGGAAGATTATACATTTTCATGGTCAAGCAACTATATACGCATGATTGCGATTTAATTTGGAATACTTTTATAACGGTAATCAAACAGAATGGAATTTATTACTTTATGATATGAATTAAAGGTTGTACCAATTTGATTTCTGAAACATTTTATGATGGCGTCCTTGAGCACTTGAGATTGACACAACTCACTCACCGCCATCAAGGTCAGCAGCTAGCGGCACCGAATAGCACTTGTGGAATAGATCGACGCGCTTAGCAATATCAGAACTTTTGACATCAAAATCGCGCTGATTCAGCTAAGTACTGTGGGATAGTATAGATAAATGAATATGTATTGTATAGGATAGTGGAAATACCCGAAGGTACATATAAAACGTATAGAATGGGGATACATATCTATACGTATATAAAATGAAAAATTGTCATTTTGCATTAACTATAACACCCATAAATACTCAATCATTACAAAAATATATTCCGACATAATAAAAACGTTTGTACCTCTATTCTTGCAGCAAAATAGACACAAGAAAAACTCAGTCAAAGATGTCACTGTCATCAGCCAATACACCGCCATCGGAGTCATCGAACAACGGCAATCTGAACAACAAAAGCTACAAACTCAAATCGGCGCACAATAGCAGCGGCAGCATTGATGATAAGCTATTAAGCGATCAGGATATATTCATTAATGCCGCCGATGGTCTGCCAAATGAACATCCAAATTTGCCGCGTGAGGGCGATGTGGACAGCGATGCTGAGCCGGAAGTCGATCCGGATTCATTCGACGATTTACCCACATCAATTATTGTAACAAACATACATTCGGAGGTGTTTGTCAATCCGGAGTTGAAACAACAAATGGAAGATCTCTTTCGCACATTCAGTGACAATGTCACCTTTCAATGGTTGCGCAGCTTCCGGCGGTTACGTGTGAACTATACCAAGGCGGTAGCAGCGGCGAATGCACGCATACAATTGCATCAGTATGAGTTCAACGAGAAGACCGTTATCACATGCTACTTCGCACAGCCGGTGACACCGGTGTCCAATAAGAATCTACAACCGCCAGCGCCAGTTAAACAGTTCCTCATTTCACCGCCTGCAAGTCCGCCCGCTGGTTGGGAGCCGCGCGAGGAAGGCGAACCACTTGTAAATCACGATCTGCTTGCTGCGCTTGCCAGTCTTACACCAGGTGAGGCACACGAATTACATCCGCAGACCGAAGATCAGCCCGGCATCATTGTGCACACGGCAGCTGTGCTGCCTGAAAATGCCAAAACAGGCATTGGTCTCGGAGCCAAGCAACCCATCGTTCAGACAAAGTGTCCCGAACGTGCTTAGATGCGGTAGTGCGGGTGCAGCAGATATGTTTGCTGTTTTTTGATGTCGTTATTACAATGAATCTAATTGAGCTTTACACATGGTGAAGCTTTTTGTGTATAGTAGCTATATAGAAATAGATATATACGAGTATATATATAGATATATTGAAAATGTATACTTGATGGCGTTGAATTGTGTTAACCTGAACTCAAATGCTTTAAAAATACTTGTAAATGAAATGATCAATGAATTTTATATAATTAAAAAGTATTTTAAATGTTATAAACTCCATAATTGTAATTAAAAGAAAAAAATTATTTTTTTTTTGAATTCGCTTCTTCTACTCTAATTAGCAGAAAATATAATCAAAACTAAAACTCTGTTACTGTATTTGACTAATGCTAACCTGATTTAATGCTAAATGCCAAAGCAAACTCAACAAAAACAAAAATAACAAGAAGCAAAAAAGTACGCAAATTTGAACCAAGCGAGAAAGGCAGCAGGCCGCGTAGGGAGGGCGTTTTGGTTTTTGATTTTTATAGATATAGAATTGTATATTATCACCAGTTCGAAAGCAAACTGGAAATGGTAATGTATCATATGTATGTATATAAACTTTAGTTAAATAAGTGTAATAGATTTTATTGTTAACGAGAATAAAAATCAATGAATTCGTTAAAAGTCTTACAAAATAGCAACGGAATGAGTTTCTGGTTTTATAAGATTTAGGAGACAATTTATAAACGGAAAATTAATAGGTTCATTGACATACTTTCAGTTCACTTCTAATATTTACAACGTTTGAAAATTGGCTTGCAACATGTGTACTCCTAATTTAGTTTAATCTACAAAAGTTTTGTGCTTTTGGGCTGCACTTAGAGCACTTAAGATTTGCTGCTCGAAAACTTTGAATACATTTAATTTTTTTTTTTTGTAGGCGCTACACACTAAGCTCAGCTATTAAAGTTTGTACCGTCTAGTCGAGCATTTGGAGAATATCAGTTTTGTGTAATATTTTTAAGCGGCACCATTTGCTCAGGATCTTCCGGATAGACGCTATTTCTTTTTGATTTTCTGCCTGCACATTGGCTGAACCAAGTGTCGCCTTTGCCAAAGTTCTCGCCATCTTCAATTGATTCAGGCATTGGTTGATTCATAGTCTCCGGCAGGAACATCACCCAGAAGCCAGAGATCAGTGAAATGATACCAAAGAGTACAGCGGGTATTTTGGGATCGAATGAGTCGAGCAACGTAATCAAAGGCGTTAAAGCGCCGGAGAGACGCGCACACATCGAACCCAAGCCCATGGCCGAGTTACGCACAACTGTGGGAAACAATTCGGCGGAGTAGTTATAGATGACAGCAAATGAGCCGGCGATCAAAAGCTTGCCCACCATTACAATGGCCGTGGCGGTAGAGCTGCCCTGCGCTATGAAAGCCGCCGTGATGCAACACAAAGCGCCGCCAATCATCAGGGTGCTGGTGATTGGGCGACGACCCAAACGATCGAGCACGAAAATTATGGTTATATAAGTGGGAAACTCGACGAGACCCATAATGAAGAGTATCAGGAATGGATTGCCGTACAGTTTGCCAGCACTGAGTGACAGACCATAGTAGACAATGGAGTTGGCAAACCAGCAGAGGCAGACATTCAGTGTCTTCATGCGCAAATTGGGCGTTTTGAAGAGATCACTCAACCCGGCTGAGGCGTTCTTGTTGTCGGTGCTGTGTTGTTGTTGTTGTTGTTGTTTGGCTTTCTGTATGACAAGCTCCTTGTCGACTGGTATACCCGAGCCATTCATGCGCAAGCCCTTTTTTACAATATCGATAGCCTCAGCATGACGTCCTTGCATCCACAACCAGCGTGGCGACTCATCCAGCAGCCACCAGTGACCCAGAAACAAAGCACCATGCAGTCCATAGACAATTTGCAAGATTTGGCGATCCTTGATGATAGCACCCCAGCCGGCGACAAGCATAATGCCGCCCGCAAAGACTGCCTGCAGTTAATAAGAAAATACTTTGAATGCCACTTGCGGTGCAAAAATCTAGCCCACCACCACCCACCTGGAATGTGATGCCGCACACAGTACGCTTGCTGGGCCCCACCAGCTCCATGGTCAACACAAAGCCGCATATATACGAACCAGCCGAACCGAAGAGACCCAAAAAGAAGCGCGCCGCCATAAACGTAAAATACTCCGGTATAAATGCCACGCCCACGCCAATGATCAACTGCAGCAGCGCTGACCAACAGAAGACGGTCTTACGACCGATTTTGTCAGCCAAGCCACCAAGTGTGACAGCACCCGTGAAGGTGCCCAACATGAACATCGTCTGCAGCATGGCACCCAAAAATCGACGATCGCACACGAAATTCCAGTCGATGGCGCGCGACGTCTGATAGTACGTGGTGTCGTAGACGTAACTCGTGCACGGCATCAACTCGTTGTTCTCGTCGTACATGTGACACGAGTCCAATTCGCCGTTTGCGGTCTGTGGTATGGCCGCCAGTATGGCCGACGAGTTCCACGGCTTCTGCGACTGTGTGCTATTGTCAATGCCTTCGATGAAGCAACGATGATCTGGCACAGCGGCAACCGTGACCAACGAGAGCATATGTAGGCCAGCGGTTAACGCAGAGAGCAGCTGCAGAAAGAACTGGCAGAACTGGTAACGGCCAAATTCACCTTGAATGGGAAAAGAATGAAGAAATAAAAGTTCATTGAAGATTGAGTAGATAATAGGAACATGCCTAGTAGAGTCATGGAAGAGCTCTATGATGAAGGGCTGTAATGGTCACACAATATGCAATATAGAACTGCCAATGATCGCGTTCCTAGGGAATCAAACGACCTTTATAGACCTAACTATATTAATCCTGATATATTTCCGGATGCTTACATACATGGAATAGTATTTGTCTGATAAGGTGGCTGATTAGCCCTTTAAGTCCCTGACCTTAAACTGTAATATGACTATGACTATGAATTCTGCCTCCAGTGGTAATCGAACCCCAATCGCTGCGATCGGCAACAATAGTGCACTGAGGCACTCTTCATCCTAAAGATGAAGATTTGTTCTAAATCCCCATTAAACTCAGTTGTGGGAGGAGTCCCTATTCCTTCCAAGCTGAACAAACCACAGATTATTACTCACGAGAGCCAATGAGAGAGCACCAAGACAATCGAGGCAAATGAGAAAATTACGTATGAATTGACTAGGAAGTGATGCGCTGCTGTGAGCTGAGGGCTAATCCAACATACATGCCAACACCTATCTCTGCACGCCTTTAGAAAACTGGTCAGACTAAGAACTGCAAAATTTGCTGTGCCAGAAATGGCATATGTACAAGGAACGAGTTGACGTCATGGGGGTAAGTCCCGTTCCAACTTTTTGTTTTACTCTATTTAACCGACAACCAATAAATGGCTGCGTTATGACTCACCGTTTTCAATTAAACATTCTGAAAGAGGGGCTCATATTACCAATTCTGAGAAGAAATTCTTATACAAATATCGCTCTCGCTTTTATCAGAAATGTTCTGTTATTAGAATGCGGCTATAGGGCACGATATTTATGTGATTTCTATGCAGCGAAAGAAGCAAAGTCACTTTCTTTCTTCCCCACTCGCTCTCTCTTTTTCTAAGCCGTTGCTAACATGAAGCCCCGATGAAGGATATCTCTTCTGAACGCAGTGCTGCCTGCCAGCTAGTGAGTGTACGCTACAATGGATCTGTGGCCTTCAGTACTGAGCTGATGGTTTCGGTATCTAAAACCTAAGCTAACCTTGAGGTAGGACCTGTCAAGCAAGCGCATCAATCAACAGCATTTAAATCAATTGTGATTTATTAATGAATTCGAGTCACAATCAAATTGAATTCTTGTGGGGAACATCTAAGCTCATGAAGCTCAGAGCAAGTTGTGGCGCCAATTGTGCCACTTCCAGATGAATTCAATTGTGAAATGTAATGGTTTTTTTTTTTCTTTTTTTTTTGAATTGTTACGTTTGCCATGATTGAAATTACATATTTAAAATTTCCATTTCGTTCAATCAATTTAAATTTTATTGAAACGAATGCAAGTTGGCAGTAAACAACTTTTTTTTTTTGAATTTTGTGCTGCTGTCTCGATGTCTCGTGCTAATGAAATGTGGAATTGTTTTGATTACGACAACCAAGCAACCAACCAACCGAACAAGCAACCAACAGACAATCGAATTGCGGCCTTACAATATAAAAAATATGGGACAATTCTCACTTAATTTTTTACATTTCAACGCACTTTGGATGGAACAGAACAGACAACCAAGGCGCCGGCGCATTGACTATGGCTATGGTAGTTAAGCACAAGAAGGACGTTCACACATGCCTGCCATGATATAACTAATTTGCAGTTACAAATAAACTCTTACAAATCCATTTACCATATATTACTCATACGCTCATTGAAGCATAAAGCAAGCAGCAGCAGCAGCAGCAGAGGAGGAATGTTGAATGCTAACATGGCAAACCAGTCTGTCTGTCTTTGAAGGTCATAAAGCTCATGTGTGTTAGAAGTCAAGCGCGGAATTGCAATGCAAAAAAAAAAAAATTAAAAATTAACAAAAATAAATGAAGCAAAATGTTCGCTCTTTTCACACTTTCAGTTAACTGGTACGCAAATCTGTGCTAATTGCCCATTGTGACAAGCGGAATTATTGTACTTCGTGTCTGGCCATGTTTGATGCGAAAATCGCACATGCGTCGTGATACAACGCGACTACGCATTAGCACCCGTTAGCAGTACGGGACAAGCAACTTTTTGATTTGACATGCTATAAAAGCGTTCTATCATATTTTATATTATATATTATATGACCGATCGGTTTAGACACTTTCGCATACTGTTTCGAATTAGCGTGTCACACTTTCAGTTTTAAATTGAATAACGCTTCGATTATCTACGAAATTAGATTCAATTAAAGCAATTTTAGCATGCAACTTCGATGACTTAAGAACAAAGCCACACACGGCATGGCATATGAGTACATAAGTGTTCTATATAGTCAGCTGTTTGTTTGAGTGAAGGTGCAATTAAATATGTAGGAGCTACTGCTAAGCGCTAATTTAATCACCTCAAGGTATCGAGTGAAAGCCATAAATCACTTTTGCGAAACCACTTCATCTAATTAACACAAAGTGGTTTTGTTGTTCTCTCACAAAATATGGCGTTGGTAAACTGTAAATCGTAATTTTTATTTTATTTTGTGGAAAATTATAAAACAAAAAGCCCATATTAAGAAACTTCCTGTTATAATGTGTGACCATACGGCCACTGCCATATACATGATCATGAACGTTTAGAAGAAGCTACTGAGGCATGCATTTTTATACTCTTCGCGCAAATTATGAGAAGATTCCAAGAAGCCCTTTATGACCTCATCTGGTCACAACAACGAGGAGAGTTGAATTGTTTATTTCTTTTTTGTGCCAAAACAATGAAAGCCGATGTGCGCGACTTGCCTTTAGGCTCAACCGCTACAGAACCCCACCCGGGACCAATATTAGGGCGAACCTCTGCGTACTCTTTCTGCTTGACGCAGTTTCTCTGTTACGTTGCGTGTCATATTGTACATGAGGGATTCGTTTTCTTTAGTGGCCCAAGTAGCATGTCTACCATTGAACTTGGTGTCGGTAGCAACCTCACTCTTGTACTCAGCTCCAATCTTTCGCCTTCGAATTTTGGGCAAACAAAAAACTTCATGTTCTGCGTCTTTGGTTGGCAGGTATGGAATGAGTCATTATCGTTTCCGAATCGATGGAGACATGAAACAGAGAGACGGAGACGAGTTTATGTAGCTATAACCATTTGTTTGTTTGTAAATTAATCCCTCAGTTCTTGATCTGGTGATGTTGAAATTTTGTTCGTTTTTTTTTTTTTGTGTGTTAACCATACGTTCTATATATATGGGAAACCACATCACTCCATCACTAGATTGGGACTTATACACCGCAATGGTGCAAAAGCAAGACCTTATATTGAAATTTTAGCAGGACTCAAATTGAAAATGCAGTCGAACTTCCCTATAACTAATTTCTATACAACGAAGCGCTTTCTATTACGAATTAATTTCAAGTACACAGCTTTTTCGTGTAGATATCATTTCATTTCAAGTACATATTATTTCTGTATAACGAATATTCCATATAACTTAGTGATTTTTGTGTCCCATGAGCATTCGCTATAGGAATGTTTGACTGTATCAAAATTTACGGGTTTGTAAAGAAATAAACTCAACTCGTTTTTGAGTATAGGACAGTAGATTTAAGAAATGAATTAACTTATGTTGACTGGGTCCAAAAGCTTGCATACGAATTCGAGCCACATTCAAGATTTTTTAGCTGGAAGAGTATATGCTGTACACTTTACATCTATTTTTAATATTATTGGCAAATCACTAAACCCGCGATCCTACATTTCGGACTTCTACTCAAGTTAAACAATAGAAGTCCCATTTTTTATAACGAAAATTGAACGGAACCACCGAGTTGAGGTTGCCTTTTAGTTTTGTTTAACCAATTCTTAACGTAAAATATATTAATTTTTTTATCAAAACAGTTTATTAATATGTATAGCTAGATACTACAAAAAGTAGAAGATCATGCGCCAAGAAATATCAGCTTTCGTTATGTTCAATGAGCACAGCAAGATCGAGTGTAAATTGCTGATCGAGTGGAAAAGCTCTAGTAACGTTCATTCTGTATTCTTCCATTTCGCCCTTTGCTGAGTATTCGACGGAAAAATACTGTGCTCGCAAAGACAGGCTAAATAAATTCGGAAAAATAAGAAGAAATTATTGTTTTTCGATAGATAGTCTATCCAAGAGAGGTAGGTGTCCGCCTAACGGGGATAACTGTTAAGAGACGGATAACTGTTTTTTTTTTTGCTTGATTAGTTGGTAATCCGTTATTAACTGCAATATATGGATGGACCTTAGCTTGAGCATTGGAGCTCGAATGTTGAAGAAGAACGCTTTAAGTCTCCTGACGAACAACTCAGCCATAACAAGAACCTACAGACTAACTGACTGCCAATACCATAGCAAAAAAGCGAATTGCATTGCTTGAAATATGAGCAGCCTTACTTCCGAAAAGTTATCACCTTTGATTTGTTTTATTTTTTTTTTTGCCTCTGTCACCATTTTTTTCGCGGCCATATGTACATATATATAATTTTCTACTATATACGTTGCTTGACATTTTTATTGAAATAAAACTTAACACAAAATGTGTATCTATAAAGAAATTACTAAAAGGGCTATAGCACGACCAAGCTCGAATAAGTATCTTGGGCGAAGTGTGTTCACTCGTGCTATTCGATATTCTAAGTAGAAAATATACTAAGATCAAAATTATTATTATAAGAAAGTTGATTATGCACATTTTAACAGACATTTTAGTACGCGTATTTGATCAAGTGGATTTGAAAAATATTTTGAAAGCATTCAGCATTCGGTCAATAATTTGATCTTTATGCAACCTTGACAATTAATCGACTTCTTTTTTTCACACTAATTAAGGCACTAAACCCAAACACAAAGCCCGATCGTAGTCTCTATGCACTTACATAAGAGAATGCGTGCCATTACACACTTAGCCTACGGAAGGGGCAACTGGGTCACAGGGCGCGAATTTAGTGCGCTTGAAGTCAGATTAGAATATGTTGCTGCTAAAGCAAAAAATGATTAATTGTTTGATGAAGCAAGCCGCGACTAAATTAATTTGGCATTAATTGATAAGAGAGACGCTTTGTGCGCGCCCCATGACTTCACGTTTGGCAAAGTGATTAGACGCCGACACAGCCAGGGGCGGAGTTGTGTTGTTTTGGACAAGTGCAGCTAAGATCTGCACTACTGAGTTTTAATACACAAATAATAATAAATTTTAAAGCACACTGGATAACGCTTATCAGCTGAACATAAACGGTGTAGGCTAATTGAAGTTGGACAAAGACACTGTAACGCTGTACAGCGCCAGAGATAAGGCAGTTGATAAGCACCGCTGAAGGCCGCCGCCGATACACGCACAAAGTTTGGCGGCATCTCGACCTTTGTGGAATCGCTATGGATATAGTGTTTGTAACTCTAACCGTTCTTACCCATTTTGCCCATCAGCTCTTCCAAAACATAATCCACGGCCATTTTGGGCAAGAATTGAACGGTTTTTTTTCGCTTCGAATCAAAAAATCGAAATGAATATAATAAAACGTATATCTTTGGCTTAAAAATGCAGCTCAAATATGACGACGCGCATTTTCTAGATGTGTGCTTCTAGACGTCTGTAGCCGTGTGCCCGGTGAGTAGCACAAGAAGTGTTTAATCTCTGACGCGTTATCAGTGCGAAATCAACAAATATTGAAATCAAAAACTCAAAAAACCAATTTCGATTACAACGAACGCAGAACGCAAACCGAACCCAATCGTATTGAATCGTGTGGCGCGTGGATTGGAGCCGAAGAACACCGAAATGGCAAACCAAACGCGTTCGCGCCAATATTCCAACTGACTCAGTGCATGGAATGGAGTCTGGCCAAGAGCTGAACAGAACTGAACAATATTTCTGTTTTAATAACACTCGACTCGCACATACACAACACATACACATACATGTGGTAGATATTTGCAAAGTGTGCGCAAAGCAAACAAACACACATACGCTCGCCCAGCAAAACTCAAGCGTACTGAACTCTCTCGCTTTGCAAAAGCTACACACACACATGCTTCTTTCAAGTGCTTACGATCTTCGACTGAATTTACTTGTACTAAGGTTTGTTGGCATTAACTGTGTTTGCCTGCGATAAGGTGATGAACCTCAATGCAAACAAGGATAGGCAGTTGTATTTTATCAGAGGATCACAAGTTTGATTTGTTTACCGGGTATTTAGTTTGTTTTTAGAGACACACACGCGTACGCTTATGGCTCAGCACAGTGTGGCGCACAAGAACAGATGGACTGATTTATTGATAGCTTTAAATGGCTTAATCGATTGATGTGTAGATAAGTGGGTGTTGGTCATAAAAACCGACCAATGTTAAGTGTGGTGTTCATGTAGTCTGACGAAGGTCAATGAGGTCTGTAGTTAGTTATTACGACTACGACGTAATTACTAGAAAAGTTCATTGACATAGGTTGGAAAATAAATGAGACAACAAAACTGTACGAACTCAACTAGGTTGGATTTCATAATTCGAATTAACTAAGTAGCATCTAAAAAATCAGTGAATTTTTTTTTTTGTATTTTTTTTGTGTTTTTCAAAAGTCAATCAGTTTAGAGTTGATTCAGACTTCGTCACTTTGAATAATATTTAAATTTCCCTTTTATAAACATTTGAATAACTTTTGCGAAGTGGCCTAAAATTTATATATTTTTTATTATAATGTCTCTCAGCGATATTAATGAACTGAAAAACTCTCTCGAGTCACCAGATCCAATGACGTACTTCGACTTGGATGTAATGGCTGACCTTCTAACGCGCGACACCATGGAAATGCAGAAGGATTTTAATACAAAGTTGGAGTATGTACGCGAACAAGAGCGTTCAATTCTCGGAAATGACGAAAAGGTGGGCGAAATACTTTTTTTCATCTTCTTTGCTATGTAAACCAAATGAGCCATTCTGTAGCTGCATGCACTCCACAATATTCAACATTCACTAAGCGTGGCGATGTTGCAAGTGGAAATGGAATTGGAGGATAATTCTAGTTTTATAACGAAAACTGAGCAGATTTTGAAAGGCTTAGGTGAGCATGTCGAAACTTGGCCATCGAATGATACTCGCGGCACGAAAATCCACACTGAAACTGCAATAATGGCTGATTTATTGGCGTCGAGTGAAGTATCAGTAGCTAAAATCAATGAGATTCGAGCTGAGGTAGAAGAATTCAATCAAAAAGCAGAGTCATATAAACCAAGTTACAAAACGGTAAACACATTGAGCACGCTGTAATAATAACTAAAAACTACACATCTACTTCCAGATCTCATCTATATTAGACTGTCACATGCGTATATTAGAAAATACAGAAAACAAGGTCCTACAAATGCAGGACAAAGTCGATGCAATTACTGCGATCCAAAACCAACTTAAAAAAAAGTTCGTCTCTGGCGCTGCAAAGCATACAGCTCCGTACAAAACCGACAATTACAACAATTGTTAATCATTGTTTACTATTTGTAACCATAATTTTATACGTATTCAGCTGGACTGACAACACTTTAGGCTTAAGATTAGAAGCGGCTTAGCATATTTACAATATTAGTTGTTTGCATCACGAAAGAACAAAACATCATCGGCAATTATGCTCGTGCTGGTCTTTTGATTGCCCTGCTGATCCGTGACTTCGCCATACGTTATTTTTCCCTGGATCATTGTACGCTGACCCCTCTTCAGATATTCCAAAACAGTATCGCGCAGATTCGGCTTGAAGACGACAACTCGATGCCAATCCGTACGCTGAGCCCAGTCCCCGTTCTCGTATCTAAAGTATATTTTAATTGAGAAACCGAAACAAACATAAACTTCTATATGCTGCTGCTGCTTACTTATAATTAGTGTGTGTGGCCACCGAAAATGTTACAACTGGATGCTCCGGTGAACCGCGTAGCTGTGGATCTGCGCCCACACGACCGAGTATAGTGACATTATTTACAGCTGTTCAAATTAGAAAATTACTTTTGTTTAATAAAATTTTTAATCACGTTAGTGTAAATTAATATAATAAAGTTCATATTGTATTCTGCGTACATTATTCACATGAAAAACGACTTATTCTTTTTCGATACCCAGTGGGGCAGAGCAGCGTCTTGACTACTGTAACTGACTAAAGGCACTTGGCGAATCAGCACCATCTACACTAGGAAGCGATTTGACACAACTTAAGGTAGAGTAGCCGTTTGATAACGCGTTACTTCTTGATGGCTTTGCTGACTTTCCATCCGTAACAAACCCAAATACAACAACTTGTATATTGTGGATCCAGCAATACGTCAAGAGCAACAACAGAAGCCTTTCGCAGTGGCAGATGCAAATCGTAGTCTTGCGTATAACGTTCTGAGATCACACTGTCCCATTGCACCGGGGCCACAGTGACTCAGCTAAGTTTTAGCTGGAGTGTTATACTCAAAGTCTGCAGAGCTCATATTAATTTGTGTTCTAAATGTTGCCTACAGCGCATCGTACCAACTTTCGAAGTCAACCGCTGGCTCCCCCTTCGACAGGACAAGACGTTCTAAAGAGGTGGCTTCTTTCTTGGTACTCGTCATTTAACATAAGACTTCTCCCTCTTCTCCTAGTTTACTTTTTAAATAAACTTTTCCTCTTTCATCAACACTGCGTTATCTTCTTTTCTTACTAATGCGCATATTATATCAGTTCAACTAAATAACTGGTACGAAATAAACAACTACTTACTTTTTTCGATTCTAGCCGGCGCAGCTTCTATGGCTGATGATGGCGCAGTAGCGTACAGACGGGCACCATTTCCAAGTACTCGTAACTGCAAGTTATAATGTTATTTTATTGCAAAATCACACTATCTACACAAAACCACTTACAAGACTTTTTTTTAGTTGCATCATCATATAATATATCAAATAAGAATATAACAAAATGCTTTAAACGAACTTGCACGCGGAATATGCAACATATGATTTACAGTGTTATGCAAGGCTCAAAGTAATACACTAAACCGCCAAAAGTGGCGGTACATTTTAAATGTTTTTAGGCAATTATACAAGTTTTGTGTTATCATTGTACAATTGTTGAAGGTTGCTGTACTTAATGCAACTAGAGAAAATTAATTTAAAAAAATAATAATTGTAAATAAAAGATATATGCGAAAATTGCATATGCATGCATAAACATGAACTTGAACATAAATTTCCACGCGCACTCATGACCCAAAAGACATGCCAATTTCTAATAAACAATTTTGCACGGTAAAAAGTGCTGCCTGCCATTATGCATGATTTTCGGCAGCCCTGTAGGTTTTTGTTTACAAAACTCCCTTATAAACGGTCTTATGTTACAGCTAATGTATTCTTAACTTAAAAGTCTATAATATTACAGCAGTTTAAGTTTTTGCTTTGCCATCCCTGTCATATCTGCTCAAGTCAAAATTAAACAAATCAAAAACATCTGACAGCATTTTAAAAAAAAATTAACTAAAGCTACGCAAAACAATGGGTTTTCTCACTGTTTTAAAGAAAATGCGCCAAAAGGAAAAGGAGATGCGTATATTATTGCTGTAAGTCGCCATTTGTTTACCATTGTTTTAAGTGACTCATTTTGCAACTTTGTTTTGTTTAGGGGTTTGGATAACGCCGGCAAGACAACTATACTGAAACGCTTCAATGGCGAACCAATCGACACAATCTCACCCACACTGGGCTTTAATATAAAAACGCTCGAGCACAATGGCTACACACTAAATATGTGGGACGTCGGTGGTCAAAAATCGTTGCGTTCCTACTGGCGCAACTATTTCGAATGTACTGATGGTTTGGTATGGGTGGTGGACAGCGCTGATCGTATGCGTATGGAAATGTGCAGAAATGAGTTGAATATTCTGCTTGAAGAAGAGCGTTTGGCTGGCGCAACTCTCCTGGTGCTGGCGAACAAACAAGATTTACCAGGCGCACTGAGTTCAAATGAAATCAAAGAGGTAACCACTGGGACTAGAGTCTCTATGCTTGACTCTAATACTAATTACCATTTAAACCATTGTAGATTCTTCAATTGGATGACATCACAACTCATCATTGGCTGGTCGTTGGGGTAAGTGCTGTGACCGGTGACAAACTACTTAGTGCTATGGACTGGTTGATAGGCGATATAGCTAAGCGAATATACACGTTGGATTGAGGATTGTCAGTAATTTTGTTACTAAACTTTTAGATTAGTGGTCTTCATGTTCGAATTCTCAAAGAAATATAATTTATACCTTATATTGACTTTTGTCAAGCTATGTGATTCGCTTGTTCAACGTTTGATTTTTAAGTTGTTTATTATAATATAAAGCGTCATACCACTGATCTTGGTGAGAGTCGTTAAGGTCAGCACGCTTCTAATTACTATTCGACGGGCCACACTTACAGACTTCCATACGACTGGATATATATTATAGTATAGTGTATATTATGCCACTGCTGGAAATTTATGCGATTAGTGGAAACGCCGTAGCTATCCTAAATAAGACAATGTTTATCGGGATTGATTCGGGTATGATGACCCACTTATTAATGGTGGCGCTCAAGTATTCCTCTAAGATGTTTCCAAAATTGTATCAAAACAGTTTATAGGTTTATGGTTTAACTATGGTTTCTTTCTTGTAATCAATCATTCAGCTGTTTATGATACAATTACAAGTGAAAGACCAGGAGGCTGTTCCTTATAGAACTGCCGTAGTTATCAACTTAAGGTTTTTGCTATTATTGTCTTTGTAAGAGCTGCTATGAGTAGCCATTGCTTGTCTGAAAGGCGAGTCGTTCTGGTAACATGTTACATGGTATGCTTAAAAACGAAGTGGATTTTAAAGTGAAGGAATTGCATGAGCCTACCTCTTAACAATAGCGGCTATATCAAGAACAATCACTGAACAACCAAGTGTTTCTTCGACTCTGTGAGGATTTGTTGCATAGAGCTATGTAGTTGCTTTGTGTGCTCAATCCAATCTAAATGAGTTTCTAGATGGGGAATTCAGCTTGAGATTTCTTATATGAAATGTGATCTTTAGTGCGTAAGGAAACCACCAAGTTCCGTGCTAAAAAGGCTCCAAAATCAAGGCAATATGTTGGCGACTCAATTTGGGGTCAACAGTACGTAGGTTCGTAGACTATCCTATAAATTTTTGACATTCCAAATGACCGATCGATGTATTTGTCGTATATGATTTCAGTGTGAGGAATACTACAATTATATATATATCCTTACCATGTACCTATGACTGGGCTATACTTTGTATGGAACTTAACTGATCCTAGCTACCAAAAAAGATTTTCTGGGATTCCTCTTACGAACCATAAATCCAAGAGCTATATTTCAACTCTGAGGCTACTTTTAAAGACCAGCTTTATTTTAGAGCTATTTAAGCATATGCCTTTTCTCACCAACAGCTGTAGTAACCGCAATCGATTGGTAATTTTTGATTTAGATCTAACTCATAAAGAGTTGTCAGCAAATTAAAGCGTTTAAATGCAGAATGCACCAGCTTTACGGCTTCAGGTAGTGAAACGCTCGCATTAAACATTCGCAACTGAATTTCGGTAAAATCGACTTCAAACGCTTTAACGCATTGTATTTTCTTATAACGCCCACCAACAAACACACAACGCTTTTGCTTCAGACGCCCGCCCACCCTACGCCCAATCATACCGCATCGGTATCCCCTGCACCGGGCACCGGAGCCAACGCCATCGCTCCACAAACGAATTGTTTTTGTGACAATAGGGCAAAAGTTATACTGTAACCGTTAGGCAGCCCACAGACGCCCAAACGACCCACAAGGTTGGCGAGGAATGAAGCAAACCGACGAATGTACTGGTACAATGGAAAATTCAACTCTCACACTTACACTTGCGCGACCCGACCCGACCGAACGGCTGAGAAAGAACTCGCTTCGAAATGCTGTCAGCGCAAATACGTAAAGGCACAAACATCCACACACACAGAGCAGCGACAGACGCATATAGAAATGCCATGCCATGCACATAGCTACAAATACAAAAATACTCAAATAACTTCTTACAGTTTGCTGCTGACGTTTGTGTGAGTTTTCATTGTCAGATTTCTAGTGCTAGCGCAGATACACGAATATCCATCAGCTATAAAATAGAGATGCGCAATTTATTTGGCCTCATTGCTGGTTTAGAACACAACCCAAATTAGATCGAACATAAGAACTCACTCGTCATTCATTCCCATTGACAGGAAAATGGATCATAGAGTGACCATTTCTGTGTAGAAGAATGACTTGTTCAGCGCCCACAGATGTAGAGATAGTTGTACTCGTATGATGAGATGAGGCACCACTACTTGACTGCTATCTTGAGGTTACCATAATTTTGTTGTTGTTGTTTTATAAAGTTCGTGTTCCAGCTGGGAGCATTGCATCCCTAGATTGGCAGTTGTTGGCGAGAGAATGTGTCTATGCCAAGGTTCCGAGATAGTAAACCATGGGAACTGACCATGCTTAATTTTGTTATTGTACAGCTTCTGGCCTTTTTAAAGTATGTAGCCCAGGGCCGACACAATGCTGGGTAGTTCCTGGCCAAAGCTCCGAGCCAATTTTTTTATTGACCTCAAATACTCTAGGAATCATCTACTGCTCATACTTGTGGGATTCTTCTATCACTTAGACTGTTGCCTTTTAGTAGCTCTATTGTGGGCTTGACTGGTTTTTCTAATTAGTGATATAATTTTAGACAAGTGAAACACTTTGTTTTAATTCGGGGCTCATATGTCTTCCAATCAGACTTGCCTGCTGCCAGATCCATTTCTCCTAAGCTACAACGTGACACGTTCTAACAAAAATCACGTCATCCTGACTCATCCCCAATGAAAAGCACCGAGCGAGCAATAATGAAGCAGCAGTGCACGGTCTGAACTCGACTCGACTCGATTCGCCTCGACTCGATTCGACCAACTTGTGTGGCGTCGTCGAGCTACAAGAATAAAAACGAAAAAGGAAAATTAAAGCCAGGAAAGCAACGGACTCCGTGATACTGCTGCTGCTGCTGGTGCTCCTGCTGATGATTACGGTAAGTCGTGAAGCGAGGAAAATCGAGCGCCGTGCGTAGGAAAATGAAAAAGTATCTCACCCCACCACCGCCTTTTTGTTCCGTTTGGTTCGTCTTATTGTCACTTTCGTCCTTCCCATTTATTCCCCAGTGAAATGAATTGTGTTTGTCTTTTTTGGGAAGGCTTAGTGTTGGCGGCTTTGCTTCAGGGGACAACGATAATTGTAATCCATTAACTTGACGGGATCAGTGATCCTTGGCTTACAGTTTAGGCTTTATTAGATAACGAATTCGAATCAGTAGTTGTATAGCCTTCGGTCTTCAGTAAAGATTTATCATACGTATATAGTCAATATAATTTATTAGAAATCTCGATACCGTACTACTATATTCAATAATTAGAGAAAGTTCCTTCGTAAAACAATGGCCATTGCCATAGTAAAGCTTAAGTCGGTCATAGACGGTATTACACCAATGTAGGCCACTATAAATCTAAGAATACTGGGCATAGGTAGGTAGATGTTAATGTGAAAATTCGCTTTCTAATTTCCTGCAACTGTACTAAGTTTGTAACACAGCAAAGGAAACATCGGAGATCCCATAAAGTACATAAATTCCCGGTCACCCCGACGAGACAAATTTTATTTAACAATGTTCGGAGCCCCCCAGTAACTGAGCTATGAAGATGAAGTTTTGTAAATGCGGTAGAATCCGATCACTCGTAGGGATAACTGCAATGCAAACCAAAGACTCAAACAACTTTTGGTTCTGAGGCATCGACCTAAAATTTTCACCACCGCCCAAACAATGCCAATTTTAAGACCCTAGTATTGATAGATCATTTCAGGGAACGTTTTTCTGTCCTCATGGGAGCATTATAACCACTCTTATTCTGGCAAATGTAAGGACCTAAGATATAATTAATATATATTACCCTATTCTGCATTGCACCGAGTAATGTCAAATTTATTAGCCAGCTCTCTGGACAGCTAGTGTCCAGTGGACAGCTCTCTGAATTGGGAACCAAACGAAGTCGCAACTTAGTAGTAGATTTTATGCATGGTCCTCGAGAAATCCGCACATGTCACCTTCACCCTGAACCACTTGAGTTGCTCCGCCGTTTTCATCAATGGTGACGCCATTCCAACAAGTGTCTCTGTGAACTACCTGTGAACCTCATGACATGATCAAGACGAAGCAGTTGAACCAGAAACTTCGAAGAATGTGTTGGCTCCTTAGGTCAAACTCGAAGCTCAACTTACGAAACAAGCTTTTACTGTACAAGGCCGATATGGACTTACGGTATAAAACTTTGAAGCACTACATCCAACTAAAACCTCGAAATTCTTTAGAGGTTTCAGTCCAAGCTGTTGCGCAGTAGGTGCACAGTAGTATGTACGGAACTCTGTTGTCCATCAAATCTTGAAGATTTCAAGTCAAAGAAGAACTCGTCAAGCACAGCAACAGACACCTCATTGGATTGGACGACCATATCAACCGCCTAGCTATCAACCTCCTGGACAACAGTAGGCAAACGCGACGCCTAAAAAGGCTACTCACCCTAGATTTGCCAATCCTCATAATTCTGTTATTATTGTTCATGTGATTTCTTTAATCATTATAAAATTAGTTGGATATCGCCTGCGATAGTAGCAAATAAAGACTATAGACAAAAAAAATACATAAGACTTTATTTGAGGAAGTCATACTAAAGACATATTTCGTAGTTACCTCTTTTAAGAGAATGGTTAGCAATTCCCTCCCCCCGGATATAATATCTGAAGGAGATTTGTCAGAATAGCCTTTTTTGTATTGATACATTTTTTTTTACTAACAGCCTCGTTGGCCCTATGGTCAGCATGCTGGTATATGAACCCAAGGGTCATGGGTTCAAGAGCCAGTTTACAAAACTAGTGTCCAATCATGCATTGCTTCGAATGGTGCGTTCACTTGAAAATGTGTACTACCTGTTTCATAGCCTATCACCTCATATTTAAAAAGGCACCCCTTCCCATTTACTCTTTCCATAGTCACTCATGTGTTTATCCTAAGCATTATTCAGCAGTTTCCTCCCTTACTAAATAAAAACTGACGGTGATTCTTCGGCCAATAAAGGGAGGCGCACATTGTAGTTCCAAAAGTTTTTTTCATTTTAAATTAATATATGTATTACATTACAGTGGTTTCAGTGGTGCTAAAGTTAAGTATGGCATTTGATAGGTTAACACATGTAACACTGCCGCTCTCATTTCACCTTACCCAAGGATTGTAACGCAATGTATAAGAGGTGAAAGATTCAGATGAAATATTTTGCATCCCCACATCGTTTGGGGTTTCCGACTATTACCGATTTTAAGGTACCTTCAGCATAAGTATGCCATACTAGGCTTATTAACCTATTCGCCACTAAACTGAAATGGAGACGAAGGAGACAGAATGTTAGCTTCGATTAAGATCTCAGTTAAAGCACGTCTATACGAATGGCAACAAAAAGTTTAACGCACATTGTGTAACACAAGATTTCGAAGCGCTACATCTATCTACAATAATATATCTCTACAAAGCACAATCCCAAAGATACACTCTCTAACATTTCTTTAAGAATTCGGTTCCCTATTATCCTCCCACGCCCGATCTCAGTGACATTAACTTTCTTTAACACATTCGAATTGTCTTCGAAGCAAGCTTTTTAACCCTTTTTGAGTGTCCCAATATCGTTCCAGGCTTATTAAAACACCCGCACTACCACACTTACAAAGACCTCTCTTAATACATTTTCCTTTACCCCATTTTCTTTCATAAACTTAAACTTAAGCTGCAAATCAGACGCATCCGTTCTAAGTAGCATGTACCAATTATCTTTCCCCGACCCACCTCAGGGAACTTCACATTCTTTAAATTCAGGATTATCATACATATGGGTCGGGCATATTCTTTCAGAAAAAAATAAGCAGCCTCGAAGTATCTTTTCAACGTAACTAACCCAACCAAGCAGATACATTTAGCGTTTCTCGAAAGAAGTCTGTCTGAAGCCAAGCGAACTTTTATTAGTCTCGCATGTGAGAATGTTCGGGCACATCGTACGTAAGAAAGCTACTTTTCGAGCACAACCTCACTCGATGGCTGACTTCAAATTGCTGGAAAATGCAAAGAGCCAACTTAGTCGGAAAACGTCGTCATCACATCGACGACAACAACGACAACGATATCGACGACGACGACGACCAAAGCGGCAATGACGACGATGGCGGTGTTGACGATGACGCCGTTGCCGGTTGTTAGTTGTGCGTTGTACGTTGTTGTTGGTTTTATTATTGTTGTTGTTGTTGTCTAAGCTTAACTTGGCTCGTTTCATTTCGTTTCGTTTTTTTTTTTTCGTCACTCTTTCGTTCGTTCGTTAGTCAACTGCAAAATAAACGCAAAAAGAAAAACAACAAACACAACAATTCATTCCCAAACGAGCGAGCAGGGTGCAAAACAAAGAATCACCCAACCAACCTCAAATCGCTTGCCGACCTCCATCCTCCGCCCGAATACCGACGCCCTACATCTATCACCGCCTGCATGACTGACTGCCGGGCCAAACAACAATGCAGCACAGCGCGCCTGACGTCGATGATGCCACCCACACCCACTAATCCACCTACTGACGACTGGCAGCGACGCACCGTCCGTCGGTCGCACAATCCGTTGTTCGTTTTCGTTCGTTGGTTCGTTCGTCGTTTGTGTCGTAAACCAAGCAACGACTGAAATGCGCCAACGCAACAACAATTATATATATATATATATATATATATATGTAGGTATGTATGTATGTATGTCGTATATAAATACACACAGTGTGTACGTATGTACGTATGTATGTATATATTTGTGTACATAGTATAGTATGTACCTTTGTTGACTGTGCTGCTGCTGTTATTATTGTTGTTTGTGTGTGTGTGCGTATTCGCGTGTATGAGTTTTTGTGTGCATCTGTGCTGCTATCACGTCAGCCAACCCAACTGACTGACGACTGTTAAGAGCAAAAATACTGCTCTGTCATCGAGGCTGATGCTGACGCTGTCGCTGAGGCTAAAGCTACGGCTGAGTCTGAGACTGAGGTGGTGCGCTGCTGTGTGTTAAACTCGACTCGTCGGAAAGCGACTTTCGTAACGACGGCAACGCCGGCTTTCACCTATCGAGTTTGCTGAGGGAAAAAATGCGTTAGTAAAGTTGGTCTTATTGGTTTAAGTTGACTGGGTATCGTAACGCCGTGGTAAAAATTCTTAGTATTCGATAGATGAATGTAATTTGGGTAATTCTTATACCCAAATAACCAAAATCGTAGGTTAATTTTAAACCGAATTTCTAAAGAATTGAAACTATTTTTCCAGTAGATGTCCGATACAAAAGATATAGAAACACAAACTCACAAACTGAACCCATAATTATATCATATATCTATATATATATTTAAAAAATCAGATTAGAAATTGTAGACAAATCAAGGATCGAAAAAAAATAAGTTGAGGCTTTGTTGCCTCAAACACACATGGACCTAAAGAGCACTCACTTAAAGGCTTGTATAAGAAATATATGCCCATTGAAGTCTCCTTTCCGGTATCATTAACAGGAAACAGACTGATATTAAAATCCTTGGTTAGCCTGTAGAAATTAATTTACTTTGACCAAGGATTACTCAAATTTTCGAATTCCAGTTTTTCTCAACGACCATGATTCGGCGGGAAATGGAAATTTTAAACAAAAATTGTAAAACCAATCATCTTGACTGGTGTGGTCAATCTAGTGTTAAACAGTTCGAAGGACATTGCAAAGTCAATATAACTGAACTTTATAGTTTTCTTTGTTTCCTTATAAGTACAAAAAAAAAAAAAAATTAATACATTTAAAACCAGCAACCCGCATTAAACAGGGTAGCCGATCAACCCACCCAAACAGGCGAGCAAGCGAATGAGATACTGCGTTTCGAGCTTTTTTCTTTCAAAGCGTTAGCAACCCTGAGCGAACCGTTAGCTTTTAAATGAAGAGTACAGAGTTTACTTTCTTGTAAATTGTAAATTAGTCAAGTTAGCATCATCAGAACTTATAAACTAATAGACTTTTGACTTCTTCATTCTCTCCTACAGCAACTTACTGCACTCACTTAAATCACAAGGTTCCAGCTTCAGAACCAATGCCGCGCTCTCTAATTAATATCAAACCAGTACTGCAGGCAATTGGACGCGAACAAAAATGTACTTGCTCGCTTCGGAAAAGTGGTAGTGAATCGGCGGAAAAAGCTCGCCAACTTTATTTTGAATGTATGCAAATTGAAATTTGAAAATGCTGCGTCTTTTAACGCAGTCAGGAGTCACTTTTCTATGCAAGCTTAACTTGAAAGCTTTGAAAGAAGCGAAAGAAGACGTAGTGACACAACGGTGACATCAATAGACGTTTCCGGAAAGCCATAATAAGAACGATGTCACGAACTGGGAAACACGAAAATCTAGTGGAGTTTGGTAAGTTGGCATTATTACATTAATTCTGTTTCTCAGCGAATTTTATCATGTTCAAAAAATCATATGTACAATAAAAACTTACTATGACTGATCACCCATTCGTGTGCGGAATGCGTGATCTAGGTGGTGTAGCCTCCTCAGGCATCGCGTTTGCCTGCTGTTGGTCAACATAAAAAAATTCAACTTTTTATCAATAGTTGTAGTACTAATATATCTAGAAATATATGGCGTTAGATAGTACGCATTTGCCTTTCGATATCGAGATATCGATTGAGAGCAATGCTAAAGCGAAAGTAATTCACTGTCTTAGAAGTCTGAATGGGATTAACTAAAAATACATAAAAAATCTACTCATACAAAATTTGAATCATTAGCAAACAGCCGGCGTTAACATCTTCCATGTTAAATAAGTAAAACTATTGTACAAACCAAGTAATGGTAAAACAAAAACTTCCTCTAATA
This sequence comes from Cacoxenus indagator, assembly GCA_035041755.1. Lineage (NCBI taxonomy): Eukaryota > Metazoa > Arthropoda > Insecta > Diptera > Drosophilidae > Cacoxenus > Cacoxenus indagator. The sequence goes on from JAWNKX010000242.1 coordinate 3,334,788, forward strand.
AATCGGATTGATCTCGAACTGACCAATATAGGCTTTGAGATCATATTGGTAGCTTAGTGTAAGTGTACTATCGTATCGCACTGGAAGCATGGTGCACATCATTCCTCATCATTCTATAATTCCTAATTCCTTGTTTATAAAAATAAAATAAAAAATTGCCACCGCCATACCATTCCCCCAAGCTCCTGTGGTTACGTGGTGTCTTGGCGTTAATCAGCAGAAACTGGTAGGGGCAGACTAATCACCCACCTTATCAGACATACAATTCGATTAACTTAGCCAGCACAAGCCTCGGATATTTAAAAAGCTTGGTGAGCCTTAAGTAGCGCCTATGCTAGCAAAAGGAGTGAATAAGAAAATAAAAAAAAACAAATATAAAAAAACATTAATGCTAATGTTACGACAGGGAGCTAAATATTGTTGAGCACATTTTTTCTGAATGTCAGCAGACAGAGGTACTCCCTACTTGATGTTGATGGCACTTAAAATGCAACTTTGTTTTATCATCTTTCACACTTCGATCCAAAGTAGAAATACTAAGTGAAATTGATGAAGACATCTGAACGAAAAGAGTACTACAGCAAAATCTGCCATTTTATGAGGGGAATCCCCTATTTCAATTAATGTAAACCTTACGCACATTTTATTGAGTCCTGAAGAGGGATATTTTTTTATAGAAATTATGTTCAATCAATGAGATTGAATTGTCCGCACGGGTAGGTTTTTCTTTGTAGCAATTTTTACTCTGTCGAATACTTGTGCATTAATATTTTAGTTTAACATTTTTAGTTATAAGTTTAACATGAGCTGGTTTAACATCAGCTACCTGTCAAAAATAGTTAAATTCATTTTGGACTTTATTTGCTACTAGCCAAGTGAGCATGGGGTACAAGCAATATCACGAAACACCAAGAGGCAAAGCTAAATCATGTTTGCATTGTTACATTAAATTGTTATTTAAATCATTGAAAAAATCAGCCAATCAATGGATATATCTATTCTCAATTTGTATATCTAAGTATACGGCTAACCACAGATCGGTATATGTATATGTACATATCTATCCAAAATAGATGGTTGAGTTTGAGGAGCCAATACAAAATGTATTAACAATGTTTATAAACATTATTTAAAAAAATCGCCTTCATATCAACCATCCCTTTCCTATTAGCCACAATACACATTCATACAACGCCAATTTTAGCTTCACCTATCTTCGACCATATTTCATAATCTGTAATTCAATGCAGTTAATCATACCATATAACCTTAGCCTGTGACTCTTTCAAGGACGTCGTCGTTTTTTTTGTTTTTCTTCCCTTAACAGTGCTTATCAGCAAATATCTCACAAATGCATCAGGAACATTGCGTTCTCGTAGCGTCGTTGGCTCAACCATTGACAATGGCTGGCGCACAGCAACACGTTTGCATTCACACACCTCACAATCCACAATTCGCAACTCACAGCTCGCATTCCTATTCAATCTCTTATGTCATTGTCATCGGCATCGCTGCGTTTATCGCATTTTCACTCGTTGCTTTGCTTTGCAGGTTGGTTTCGGTTCACTTGTTCATTTTTGATGACATTAAAAAAGGAACGATACAAAAAAAAGCATATACACACACACACACACACACACACAAACAGCATTGTAAAGTGGTAAAGAAGAAAGAGGAAAACTATTTTCGATTAGAAACAGCAAAGCAAAACAAAACCGGGAAAAGGGTTTTTGCGCCTTGTTTTTTATTTGCTTTTCCTCATGCTGCCCTTGTTATTAAAAATACGTTTTTGTTGTGGTTGCCATCGACGTTGTTGTTGTTATTGCTGCTGCTGCTATTTTCTTCAAACATTCGCGGTCGGTTTTATTGTGCTCATTTGTCATGTGGCGCAAGCAAGAGCAACAAGCATAAGTATTTGCAGGGACAGAGGCAGTACAGCACAGCGCGGAATGATTCGCCGTACGCCGACGTCACATAATTTTAAATTACGATTTTTTTATTTTTTGTGTTCATTGTGTAAGTCGAAATATGAATAAAACATTGTAAGTATGCCTATGTGTGTGCTGTGTGCATGAGGTCTCGTGACTGACTTCTCTCTCTTTAGTTCGGTTTGTTTTGATTTTGAATTAAATCGTTTATTTTTTTCTGAATGGCCTCAACGCACGTGCTTGCTTAAAATTAAATGCGGTTTTATCGATCTCTCTTACACGCTGTCCGTTTCTTCCTCGAACACGCTTACACCATCCATCAATCCCGTTATGTGTTGTGAGGCTGACCCTTTTGTTGTCGTTAATTACTTAAATGATTGCCTGTCATTGAGGCAGGTTTGGTCATTTTTAGTTCATTCACTTGTTACATCTTCTGCCCCATAATAATAGGACATAAATGAGCTGGAGTGTTCGAAGATTTTGCAATTACATCGTTTAAAGTCTCAGTGAATATAATAAAAACAACAATATAAATACATATTTATGACTTTATGAATATGTTGTTTGCCAAATATGTAAGTATACTTGTTTAATATTAATACTAGCTTAAACTAATTATTTCTCAAAAACGAACTAAAGTTAAGCTAATACACAAAAGTAAACTTAATCAGACTCTGCGACTACAGCTTAGCATTGAAAACACGCAGCACTTCTATAGCAGCAAAACTACAAATAAACAAGCAAAAGTCATTGAGCACCAAAACAATTAATAAAAAAAATTATATAAAAAACACGTCGCGCTTTCAGTTCGGCTTCGTCTACTCTGTAATTCACAATGTGGACGTTTTGGCTGCCTGTTCAATGCGGCTTGGGCTGCTACCCATTCATCTGTCCCAACCATCCGTCTGTCAGTCTGTCTGTTTGTCTGGACAACCGTTTATCTGCGAAACAAGTAATCAAAACAAAAACCGAAACTGGCACAAACACATTTATCACTTGAGCAGCGAAGAAGAGAGAACACAACAGCCGCACAAACAACAACAACAATGATAGCAGCAACACAAAGAAAAAAGTAATAAACATTTCAAAAACTGCAAGTGGTTGGTTATTAACCCGTAATGATCAGCGTACGCATATGCCGGTCTTGTTGCTGTTCTTGTTGTTGTTTTGTGGTTGTCGCAGTGCAGCATTTGAAATTCAAAGAGTGACAAAGCAGCAACGTACACACAATATTCACATATGCAAAGGCTTGTATTTCGATGAAGTTTGTCTATGCGGAGAGTTTGTTTAATTAATACGTTTTCTACTTTTCGTATCAAAACTTCAGAAATTAACCCGCGAATTATAGTCCTCACAATTAATAATTGACACAAAAGAAATTTATTAGTTGAAGTTTTTTTGTTTTGGAAGACATGTGAAGGCCATCGTTAACGAATCAAGTGTTGCTTGCCTTATTCGCAAATAAATAAAAAACAGAACCTGTTAAGGTAACCGTACAAACCATGACATGACCGAAATGACAGTTGATAGAGCCGACAGCGTCACACACCAGCTCGAAGATGAATTCATTCATTCATTGATTGAAACGAAGTCATCATTTTTGCATATGCCGCGCGCAAGTATGACCTGTGTTCTGTTCTCGTACTGTTCGCATTTGGTGTGCTGCGTTCGTAGCGTATGTTGCAAACAATGCAACATGTGATTCATATTGTTGACGTTGGTATTTTAGTATATTTTGCATACACCGCTTGTCAGTACAGTGCATTTGCCTAGCTCCGTACGTGCAGACCCACACACACACACACGCAAAAGCACGAAGACAACAACAACGATGTGCACCTTGCGTAAAACGCGATAATTGAGGTAACGCGTCGTTGGTGACGAGTTGTTGGCGCCATAGTCAAACTTGTTCGAGCTCATAAAGAGAGCGAAGCTCGCCTCAAACAAAGTCGTCTCACTTCAGACTTTAACTTTGGTAGTCACCAGCCAGACTCATCTGAAAGAGAAGTCAAGCAGCTGCAGCATCCGTTCTTCAATTCATAGCGGCCACGAGCGGACGTTCGTGCACAAACATGTGCACACGTGTTGCTTGCTTCTTATGTTTGGTATGTGTACTCATAATGCCTATGAATAGTTGTGAGTTACTCGCAAAAATCAAATGAACTTAATAAATAAATACGAAAGCTAATAAAGCATCTCTAGACGCAAAACAAAAAGGAAGCAAAACACGAAGAAAGAAGAGAGCGTATAACCGCGCACAAACACACACAATTAGATGATAGCGTGGTGGGCGAGTGTGTGTGTGTGAGTCAGTGAGTGAACGGAACACAACCAAGTAAAGCGCGAACAGGCGAACGCCGCCAAGAGTGCAACGCAAAACGCAGCAAGCGCAGGAACTGTCGAAATCCATTATAACAACCTCAATAGCAATCGCAATCGCATTTCTTCCTTCGAGTGGTGCACACAACGAAAACGAGCACGGACCAAAAGCCAAGTCAAGTCAAAGCCGTCGAAATCGGCATGGCCAACGTGTGCGCACAGAGCAATTGGGATGGCTATGTTAACGATGACGAGGGCGGCGTCAGCGAAGTAACGAAAATACGCTGAGCTCATGCATCGTTGAAATGAATTGAAACGAAATGATATAAAAACGGAAAAAAAAAATAAATAAAATAAACTTGTATCAAGGCAGCAGCCCCAATCGACTTCTTCGTTCGCTGTTGCCGTAGTCATTGTTGCCAACAAATACCCAAAACTACTCTACACTCTGCACTGGAAGAAAGAATTAACAACAAGACTTGCAGAAACGGTATTTGACCGTTTCAAGGCGACCCTGTTTGGTACAGAAATCGATCAATGCCGTATCGATTGAAATGCAGCATTACTGTGTTGCTTCATAATACTTAAGTCATATTGGAATAGTTCGTTAATTAGAGTATTATCCCGATTACCGCGAGAAACATAGGTCACTACAAATTTGAAAATGCTTACAATTAGATATGATCGATGATTGGACCCAGTCTCTATTATCGTGGACACTAATAAAAGTCTCTAGTTGTTTGTTGTAACAGTTCATGACTTTCTTATATAATATTCTCAGTTTAGTAATACTCAGCGAAATGAGGGTCGGGTAGTTCCGGAATGAAAACAACATTATACTGTTGGTCTATCGGAGAACGATTTCTCGGCGGTTGTCAACCAGAGAATGTTTCTCTGAATCAGTCCCGGAACGAAAATCCGAGATCTGTAACATGTATAAATAGAAAATAAATAAATTAGTATAAATGATGCTATTGTAGCGAGTAGGAGATCTCTCTGAGATGTGTTTGTGCGATTGGTGGTATACCGACTGGAGTACTCTATTCGAAACATTTCTTGACCAAAAATTGATTGTGTGACTCGGCTTCTGTTCCTGAGTTACAATGTGTTATCGATAATTCAATACCATGATTAGAAATGCCTAAGCGTAGAGTAAATATGCAGTTATTCTGTTATTACTGGACGTAAATGTGATGCCTGTGGTTTTCGGCCAAATTATTCCGGACTTTTTTTGTTTGACCGATTAAAAATTTGGTAATGGAAAGAATAACCATAAATAGAATAAATAAAATACACTTTGAAAAAACGAGTACATATTTACACACACACATAATGAGTCATCTCCACACTCATTTTTTCCAGTGTAATCACTTACTATCCACACTCACTCACACACCCTACACAAAGCAGCCACCGGCAACACAGCAAGCCGTGCAATCAATGTTGGAAAGGTTAGACTGAGAGATGTGCGGTGGTGTTTTGTGTGGGCCAGATTAAATGTCTTTCGGCATTGTAAACTGGTGAGTGCGTTACTTTCTTATTTTATTATCAAAAAAGATAATTTAATTTAAGTGAAATAAAATTTTGTAATAATATTTTGTTAAAGTATAAAATTACCAATTAATGTGTCGATAAAACATATTGTGCCATGGATACAGAAAAATATAGGTATCGCCTAGTTAAGCAAATAATATTGAATAGCCCAACCGGAAAAGTGTAGGCAATATAAATACAACGGCATTGCTGCTTCTGCCGTTGTTGTTATTTTGCTGGCAACGCCGCTATTGTGGGTAGTGCTTTCGACATTTATTCATTGTTGTTGTTTTTTATTTTCCTCTTCAGTATATTTCTTTTTTTCATTTTGTCGAAAACGAAATATGTCAGAAAGATACAGCACTGCGATAATGCCTCGTCTGACGCAGTCGCCGACGACGACTGCGGCGCTGACTCGTTTGGTCGTTCGCTCGCTCGTTCGTTTGTTTGTTTGTTAGCTGGCTGGTTGGCTGGTTGGTTGGGATGGTTGGCTGGACTGGCATGAAACTCGTTTGCGTCTTCTGCGCTTTGTCGTTGTTTTTGTATTGTGAATGGTTGGTTGGTTGGTTGGGTGTGAGTTGTTAGAATACCGCGGGGGCGAGCGCTGAACAGGCGAGGTATTTTTTCCAAACGTTTTTCTTGCTTTTTTGTTGAAGTTGTTGCTTTTGTTGGTTGGCTGGTTGGTTGTACTCGACGATGACATTCGCTGTCGGCTCTTTTTGTGCCAAACGCGCTGAGCTAAGTACGTTTAAAACCGAATACAATATGTGTATTTGTGTGATTGTGTCTGCGACGGTTTTGCGTGGTATCTTTTGCGTATTTGTATGTATGAAAGTGTATGACATGCACACCAACACTAAGGACCTTTCTGAAAGATATTGGCACGTGAAGCAAATAACTGTGACCGAGCAAAGCTCGTTCGAGTCACACTGAAATATTCCTTGTTCGAAAGGCTTGAAGTGCGTGTGGGCAATGTCGCTCGCACGCGCTTCCGTGATTTTTCAGTAAAGATCACGACCGTTCGTGTGAATATGACTGAAGGAAACTACATACATATACAAAATTATTTACAGTCAGTTTGTCAAGAAATAGTTTGTAATGTTAATTTTTGGTTTTGCGGTCTCAAGTATCTGATATTGTTTTGGCATAGTATCTCACGCATTTCATAGACAGAACCGCACCAAAACGATCGATTCACTAGCCAACTAGGAAAATTCGATTTAGTTCAGTTACATATAGATTTGGCCTTCAGTGGATATGCCTTGAAAACGTTCTACATATTTATCTGACCAATTCAACTTTATTCATCCCCCCACTCAAGTCTCAAACCGAAAAGTATCTTTAATTTGTGCAGTCGATTTCTCCGCTCCCACTTAACAGTGGAAGCTAGTTCTTCTTCTTGCGTTTCGAAACCCACAACAAGTCTTTCTTTCTCTTTGCTTGAGACTCGTATAGAAACGAGTAGAAACAAAAACCGACGCAATGTAAGAAAAAAATCATCAACAGAAAGATGATTTTAGCCTCCACAATTTTGTTTTTATATGAATTTCGTTCTCACGTTGAAGTCAGGGAGCGAACGAGTGTGTGTATGGGTTCGTTTGTGGGAAAAGTGGCGTAAAGAGTGCGAGGCAGAGGCCATAACAGCAGATGGAATGAGCGAGCGTACGAATGATTGAGCGATAGACCGAAACGAGTGTGCGGCAAGCAGAGAGGGTAACAAAAATAAAAGTCAATGCAAAACTGCGCTGTACACAAGAACAGCATAGCGTTGCCAGACTGGTAGTCTTTGAAAACTTCCGAGACCTGAAATTTTTGAAAATTGCGTATTTAAAGTTTTTTCTTGTAATAAATCACGAACAGCTAATAAAAAATCAAATATTTAATAGTGGAAATTAAAAAAATATGTATATTTAATAGATTAAAATGCTCTAACGAAAGAACCGCAATAATGGGTTTAAATACATTAGCGATCCGGCAACCTGTGTACCCACTCGCTCTATAGTTTCACATGTATATAAACATTTTTGTAGGTTATATGTATATAACAGAGGCGTAAGTTTGTACGAATTGCGCATATACATAGACGACGTCTGCCTGACAGCCTGTGAATAGCAGTGTGAGTCAGAGAGTGAGTGAGCCAGTCAGGTATATTCTGTTGTAGTGAAAGAGATAGTACGATATCAACCAGATTAAGCAAGTGAAAGAGCGAAGGAATGAACGAACGGACAAACGGTATCTTTGTATGGTCGCAGTATGTTTGTTTTGACGAACAGGGTTATCTATTTAGTTTGTTTTGAATGTAGAACCTTAATTTTAGGCTGCTGTTAGTCAGTATTAGTCATTTAACATACTTTATAGTCTACGTCCAATTGGTTTGTTATCGTCTCTAGACAGGCATATGTTTTAATTGTCATAGCAGAAGTTTTACCAAATCCGTGTAATAAAACTGGATAAACATATCTATGTTTAAGGCGCCGCTGACCGACAAACAAAATTAATTTTAAAGTAAAGCCGACTTGTTCCTAATTGTGTTCCATAACAATACAGCGTTTTCAAAAGGGGTGATATTGACTGGAACTTCTTATATTTCTCCTTCTTATATTTATAAGGTATCAAATCGTTTTTATTATTATTACTATTCAACGATCCATTGTCATGTAATAGAATGAAAAATTATAGTGTATTTAATCTTAATGTCAGATTCTAAAACATTTTCCGTTGAATGTTATATAGGAAAAGTATCTAAGCAGTTAAAAGAATTTCATTCAATGCGAGGATTTTACTAATCGAGTAACCCACCCTGTATGCATATGTACGAATTCAAGCCATGTCGCAGCGTGAGTGACATTTGCGTTTGGGTATGTGTTTGCACGTCATATATGTGCGCGCGTATGTGTCAGCCTGAGCCCTGTAGAGTGAGTTATATACGGACACAATACATGCATACTCAAATAAGTACGTATGGCAGTATGTATGCTGTTAGGTAGGAAGGTAGAGAAGAGATATCTATGCATGTAGAATGCGACAGCGCTGCTTTCTGCTCAACAACAACAACTAGTACAACAACAACGATATCAGAAGCAGCGACAACGACGACAGCAGCAACAGCAACAGAAAAAAAATTCGAAAACATTTTTTCGTTGCATGTAAAATGTTAAAGCAGCACACAAAGGAAAATTACGATGTTGCTGATGGAAACGAACGAACGAACGAACGAGAACGAAGCAAAGTAAAGCGAAGTGAAACAACAGCAGACATGACAGTGAAGCATGGAATGTGAGAGGGGTGCTCGCGGAGAAGCGACAGTGACAGTAGTCGTTATAAATAAGGAGAGAGGGCTGAAACAGAGTAAGAGCGCCGAGCGCGCACACTCAAAATACGAAAAATGTTTCAAATGGAAATTTCGAATTAATGAACGAAGCGAAATGAACTAAACTGGTTTCATTTAGTTTTGTTGTCGTTTCAGTTGTTGTTGTTGTTGCGGTTGCTGTTGTTGGGGTTTTTGTTATGTTGGCAACTTTTCTGTGCCGCTTTCTTACTGCAGTCGAATTGAATCGAGTTGAGCTGAATCGACTCGAGACTCACTCGAGCCTTGAATAGTGTTGTGTTGCGTCGCTTAGCACCAGAGTAGTGGAAGAGTAAAGTATAGATTGCCTCGTTTTTCATTACAACCAACACAACAAAATGCGACGCTGTCCAACACATTGCCTACCAACTACGAACCCAACACCCCACCACCATTATTGCAAGCACCGCTAACATCTACCATCGCCCTTGAGTAGTGTCGGCTTACTGAAGCTGTAAACAATAAAGAATTTCTCTGTGTGGAAATTTCAAAATTACGATTTGTTATTGCTGTTGTTGTTATTATTATTGTTACTCTCTCATTTTTCGTCTTGCCATTACTGTTGTTGTTTGTGTTGTTTGCATTATTACTGCCGTTGCCAGCGGCCGTTTGAGTCACAGATATCGCGTCGCCGTCGTCATTGTTTGTTGCATGAAGTGGCTAACCTGACTCTGCACACTTAGAACATGTTGGTGATCGTTTGTTTGATTGCAATTCAAATTCCGCTATTCCAGCAACATTTCGCTGTTGTCTTTTTTCTTTTAGCTGTGTCTGTTTATGTATTTGTTATACACGCACGTACACAACTAAGAGTTGACTTTCAAGGCGATCAGGTGCACACAATATGGCTGCCTGACTGATTGTTCGTTCGCTCACTCGATCGTTTGTTTACTCGCTTACCAATACAATCATAATTGGGGTTTTCACTTGACTGCTGTCGCCGCTGGTTGGGTTAGCGAAAATCATCCAAAGCGGAAATGAATTCACGATGATGTTCGAGCTTTGAGCTCGTTCGTTCGATTGCTTGCTCGACCGTTGTTTGTCCGTAATACGTTTGAACGTGTCTTTCGGCTTGATCAATCAACAACTTATGCATGTGTTTTTATCAGTTTCCGCTGTTTCCTCGCTGCTTGCGTAAATGGTTCTAAAAAGGATGTCTGAGTGTGGGGATTTACCTAAATTTATTTTCCACCTTTCAGCGATTTTTAGCTATGCAATGAATATTTTTGTGTTACATAATTTTTTAACACGACAATTTTGAGTCGTAGGATTTGTGTATGAAATAGCACAATTATTTTACGTAAGACAGAATGAGTTGAGCTTTTTCCAACAATGTAGAAGGGTTAGAAATTGTACAATTCTTTGTGTTTATTCAAATTTCAAACGATAGTTGTAGACACTACGAATATGCTACCAGGACATTATAAGTACGGCTTTTATTCAGAATTACATTGACTTACATAGATGCTCTTGTAATTCTGGCATAGGTCTATTTTTATTAAAATAATTTAACGAAAAAACTGTCGGCGTTCGTTTAGGATCAAACTAGACCAAGTGAGAATAAATTGTTCAAAAAAGCCATGAAAAATGTTCCCAGTTAAAGAAAGTGCATTTACTTTATGATGTAAAATACTTTATGATTGGGGCTCAGCATGAAAAATATCTATAAGTGGCAACTTACGATTTTAAATTGAAAGCTCTGAAAATATACATGCTTGTAAATTACTTAGCTTCACTAAAGCCGGCGATAGATAAACTATAGGATTTCTAAGAAGAATTCGATGAAATTGCAATTAAACTTGTCCTTTTGTCTATAGGTCGCACCTCTAAATCTTCTTTTGAGACCATCAAGTGAAATCCGTTCAAGTTTATTGTCGAAATTTAAAAAAGGTATTATAATAGTGGACTCTACAACCACATTTCAAATCTATAGGCAAAATTCATAACTGAAAACCTCTCTAGGTGCCTTCAGAATTCGACTGAACAATGATGCTCTCGAAAGTGATCCCGCCATTCAGGACGCTCGCTGTGTATGTGACTTAACTGGGAATGAATCACATTATCTAAAAAAGTATAATAAAATCAGTCCCATCTTTGTATGATATGAGAACTGCTGTAGCTTGTAAGTCCGTCTTTATTTCAACATTTAACCACGAGGCCCCGGAGATATCAGGTTCTAACCATTAACTTTGATCTCCAAATGCATCTTTCAATTTAGTTCGTCTAATATCGTAACCAATTACATTGGAAATTAGCGGGCCCACAACGCCAACAAATTATTCTTCACTCAAGAAAAATGTCCTGCCAACGAAGATAAAATGAACGAAAGTACTACCTTTTAAATACACTTTCTTGCTAACAACAGTGTATTTCTAAAATTATACAAACGTCTGGCACAATTATCTACTCAAAGCCTTAATAACCTGCCCTAAAAAATAGTTGAAGTAGTGCTAAAACCGGGGTGGCTGAATTACGAAATCAGCTTGTTTGCTTCTACTTAACATCAAACCAAATGGAGAAAGAAAAAACAATTTCCGCGCATAAATACTTACTACGATTCAAGGAATTTATATGCTACAAATCCTATGAATCATTCATTTAGTTAAATGAAGTTATGAGGTTTCTGATCGCTGCACTATGCGATGAGTTCAATGCATTTTTGCTATAGCGTCATTCGCTTATAAGCAGCCAGTAAAACCTTCCTCGAATCAGCCGTGACAACTTCGTGGAACACATTCGATTTAATCATGGAAAAACTTTCAAAGCAAAACATATGTTTCAAAAGGCACGGAATTTGTCAACTGTCTTTGCAGCGCTTTTGATTCCCTTGCTCACTGGAACAAATTAAATTTGGAGTCCCTTTTAATACACAACTATAAATGTCATGTGCTGTAAAGACCTATAGCTGTTGACTGTGTACGGCTGAAGTGAGTTTCTTGGTTAAATACTATTTTAAGCTTACCTACTTTCAAAATTAACAAACTATCACAGGTTGTTAGGGCACTTCGTGCTCGAAGTTTCGAGGCTGAAAACGGTTCTCTTAGAACATTGGGCAGTAAGTAACAATCAAATCTAAGAAGACATGAGCTGGCGTTACTACCTGATGAGTCGCGGCTGAACTAACTATCGGTCTTAACTTTTGTGTTGGCAAAACCCGTCCCAATATCCCAAATACAAAGCAAACTTTTTTATTGGAATGACATTTGGTTAAGCTATTGTAACCTAACCAAACCCTGAACTTTAGCATTCCTAGTCAAGGATTCAACATTAAACCTTCAGCTTTGTCTTGTCGCCTGCTTGTTTTCCTTTAGACAACCGACAACCGAATCGAAAATTGCAAAGAAAGTGTTTCATGACTTTCCGCATGTTCGTGATTGCTTATTGGCCAATTCTCTGACAGAACTCTTAGCAGGCCAGAAACCTCCAACTAATTTGTAAAGTAGGAAATCTGAATACGTAACTTTCAATGTTTGTAAATTAAGTTATGAAATCTTGGTAGGAATGTTGAGCAAGCGCCCGAAAGTTTGAATCACAAGTTTCAGTTGGCAAATTTGGGGGCACCCCAATCGTCCGCTATTTTTCTCAACGACATTGGTCTGAGCTGCAGTACAAAACTTTTTTAAACGTACAAGATAACGGCTTATTTTGCTATTCAAATTCGAAACGATCAACCCCGAAGTGTACAACAACAGCAACAATAAAATAGCATAAACACTGCTGGTCGCAACAGTTTGAAAGAACACTCAGTTCTGGGGAAACCCCTTAAGCGAGCGGAAGTCGTCGATTGCAACCGCAAGACGCAAACGTTTTGCTTCATGCATTTTTGGCGATGCACGAAAATATGAGCGCAAAATAGTCATCAACATACGGCATATTGAACAGTATCACTGGCGAGCGTGGCGGCGCATCTGAAACGAACGAGACGAGCTTTGGCTTGCAGTTCGTTTTTCCACTCTCACAAAAAAGCGATTTTCCTTTTGAATGAAGGCAGTTACGACAACGACAAACGACGACGCAGAGTCGCACTCGCAGCACACAAAAGTTGTGGCGAAAAAATGTAAAACCCCTTTTTAAGTAATGACGATGCCAACGCCGACGTCGTCTTCGTCGTGAGGCTGTCTGAGTCGCGCGGCCATACGGCCAAAAAAGCAAACTGTGAAAATCTCATCGAAAAGAAACACAGATACACGTTGAAAAACGATTCAAGAGTTTAGTCAGCAATTGTCCACAGCCTATGAAGCACACATATGCGACGCAAACAACGTTGATGACGATGACGATGACTGCTCCTATGATTGCAAATTAACAAGTGCCATTCACTGTCGCCAGCGTCATTCGCCGTCATTCAATGTTGCCTGTCTAACGGTGAGCCAGCCGGCTTTGAACGATGCCGTGGCATATTGAGATACAAAACAGTCAAAGCAACAAACTGCAAAAGGAACCGGAACTAGAACCTGATCCGCGGCAATTGGATGACAGAAAAAAAACCCCCAAAAAGAGCACGACCCCCCACTCTTGATTTGTGCTTAAAAAATCCCAAATACCAAAGTCATAAATAAGTTTCAATAATTTTCTACTTTAGTACAATGCGTTCGTTTCGTTTTTCATTCGCTTGCTGGTTTTGTCATTCGAAACGTTCTTTTCGTTGTTGCTGCGTAAATAGGTTCAAAAATGTTTCAAGGCGAAATACGCTAAGCGCTGCGTCATGCGGACTAAAAAAAAAAACAACAACGGCAAACAAGCAACCAAGCAAGCAGCGTTGCCGTCCCATCGTCAGTCGACGCGAAATATCTTGCTGAGAGCGCTACGACGAGAATATGCCAAAAGTACCTGGTGGTGCTGCTTCGTACTACGTACTTTTCGAACCAACGAACATCATCAGATACGAGATACGTTATGCGTTGTTGTTGCTGTTTTTCTTGGTTTTTTTTTTATGATTGCTTTTTTTTTATTCGTTTCGTTTCCAACATTTTCTAGTTTCACTGAAATAAACAAAAATTTCAACAGAGCTCAGTCGGTTTCGATCCCGCCACCGAGCCGAGTCGACTTTAGTTGGTTCGTTGTGTTCACTTGGCAACGGATGTGTATGGGGTTTTGTTATTGTAGCTTGTATATCTATCTGTATATTGTAGATGTATGTAAACATGAATCCATGCGCCTTTGTGCGTACGTGCTTGTGTGTTTGTATGTGTGCAACAACAAATTTTTGTCCAACGCAAGAGTGTTCGTTCGTTCGTTCACGCTACCTCGAAATCCCAACTGACAACTCAAATGCACATACAATCACACAACACATAAGCTAACTACCCACTCACTCACTCGCTAGTCAGTCGCTCGCTCATTGCTACTCAGGGACTTAGGTATATGTACTCAACTAGGGTTGCCAACGTGTTTGTGACTTGCATGAAATATAAAATACGACTAAAGAGAAGGAAAGTGTTTATATTTTAACAGTATCGAGAGGTGCACCCTTAAGCGATTTTGAGTCTACCGTAATTGGTCGCTGTCAAGTTTTGTTTTCGCGCCTTGAGACCTGAGAAGTGCCACATTAGTCATATAATGTGTCTATGTGTAACTTTCGGCGGACCACCCAATTTTGAGACACGAGAAAATCGCTATAGAGGCATATGCAAATGACACTACCATGTTGGTAAGATCAACGATCAATGAAAAGGCTTTTTCTGGATTAGTCTGACGATAGTAGTAAATAAAGAGAAAAAATATGTGTGTAATTTCATGTCGCGCATACACCTTTTACTTTTTTGTATTGCAAATAGTATATTAAATAAAATGATGTTTAGCTTATTATTCGTTAATTTCATTAAGCGTATTTTGACAACCCTATAACAGCAATGTTCAGAGAAAATGCTAGCAATTGTATTACTAGTTCATAGGTGTTGCCACACATAAGCTCATTCAAATATGTGTCCTATAAAGTGAATGCTACAAAGTTGACAAGCATTTGTAAAGAAACCTATGAAGATAATTGAAATGAAAATTGAATTGAAATTTCATTGAATTAATTTTTTGATATTTGTTTTGCGATATATCCTAATATTCCTAAGTTTTTACTAAGACAAATCATATTTTAGCCTTACTCTGGCAACGCTGCTCTGGCACTCAGTCCGCTCACGCACCGCATTTGTCTAAAAATATAACCAAAAGTGCCGCTTGTTCACTCGTCACTCGTTTCTTTTACATAAGCACACGTATTATGGTATCTCTTTCCCACGCTATATTGTTCGCTCGCTCGCGCTTACATAGTTAAAACAATGGTGCGGTGAGGGTATATTTTGTATAAGTGTGTTTGCCTGCCTGTTTGCGTGCTCAGCCAGCAAAGGCAAGGGTATGATGATATTGTCAGCGACGGCAGCGACAGCGACGAGTTTACGAGCGCTAGCGAAGCGAACGTTTTCTGTGGTACTTGTTTTGCTTCCAACGGCTCGACGTGTTATTTGTGATTTTAGCATGTAGCTGTACGGGTTGCAGTCGTTTTGAATCGCACGCTCGCACGCAAGCCAGCTCAGTCGTTCTTGTCAACTTTGCGCGTAATTTTTATTATTCATTCGTTCCTTCGACGAACGTAATCTTCTTTTACCTCAATTTTTGGATGTCAAAATTTTCGAAATAACGTTAAAAACAAAAAAATAAATTAAAACGCCTCCTACAAAAAATTGTCAAGTAGGCGAATTCAGAATCAGAGAAGCACAACAAATCAGATAAAACTGAAGATCGTTTGTGTACAATTCAGATAGTTTTATGTGCATCAATTAAAGTGCATTGAGTAGCCCGCCAAAAATATTTTTGGCCAAAACAAGTACTACAGAAAGAAAAATAAACTAAATTGTGTGTAGTTGAGAAAACAAGTGGAGTAAAATTAGTACTAAACTTAAAAAACTAAATCATAAAATTTATATTAAAGAAGCGCGGAATTCAAACCAATTCAAAAGCAGCTCCATCCTAACAAGAATATGTCAGTGTTTCACAAATTTGTGGCAGTCGCTGATCTACTAAAACTACTCCAAGCGAATTGATTTAATGTTAAGAAAAGAATTCGTAAAAGTACTGCAAAAGAAAATCCGCCAAAATTTCTACTACGGATATTTGTCCATTCGGTCAACATATAATGTGCACTGAGGTAAGAACGATCTAACAATATGTATGTATATATATATCGAGATATACTTTAATTGTTCATACATCGTCAGTTAAAAGATCAAGTGTGATCGGGATCATTGGTTTTTTCAAATAAAAATCTGTGCTTGATAGGCCAACAATGGGTGTACTTTAGTAATATACTAAGACATTCGATAGATCAATCAAGACATTAATTTGCAATAGTATGTACGTAAGTTCTTCATAGTTCTCCTATTAAGATATCGTAATTTACGCCATAGGATTTCTAGTAAAATAATAACTAAGTAAGTATTAAGTAAGTATAGCAATGTAAAACAAAAGATTAGTGCTAGATCCTCTTTAGCAATAAACGTTATAGTGGGTCTATGGGTCTTCCTCTCAAATAAGTCCTCCTCTCAATGGAGCAACGATGGATACTCTATATATGAAAAATACACAATAAACGAACTAAAATCAATCATTCTGTTTAATTATGCAAAGTAACTAGTAGACAAATCACGTGGGACCGCCTTACCAATATCATAGCCATAGAATGTCATGAACATTATAAGGCCCCATTTAGTCAGATTAAGCAATGGATTTTAATAATATTATAAACGGTACAGATGTGCCTCTTTAATATATTAAGCAACATAGTAGACAACTTACACCAAGTAATAGAATAGATCGCATTTATCAGTCCATTTTAATAACACATATACGTTTATCATAAGCTGCCCTTTAGTTATAACCTTAAATGGGATATCTTTACTAATGACTGTACGATAGAGTAACTCGTAAGCCAATCCCGGGTGCTCGTTAACGATGTCAGAAGCTGCTCAATAGTCCAAAATAAAAAATAGACCGAATCACTTAGTAATATTATGAGTTGTTTAATAGATTAACTATGGTTATGATGAAGTTATGGTTCTTTCTTAAGATAATATACTAACTCCACAATAGATCTTTCATAATACAACTATTGTTATCATAAGCTAAACTATAAATTATTGACAGTTCATATTTAGTGAGTTGTTCCATAGATTTACAAAGACAAGACAGACATAAGCCGCATCATAGACTTATAATAGTCCAAGCATTGTACTCATTAATAATAAACTTACACAATAAATAGACTATGGGCCCTAATACCATAAATCGCTTTATAGATCAATCACTTTAGTAAAATCATAAGTTGCACATTAACGGTTGGGTTTCAATAATGGCCAATTCTACTTCATATTTAATAAGAAGTATCGTAGGTTATAAGTGTCCTCCTGTTCAGTAATAATGGTGCAATGGACAAACCATTGGTATTTTTTTTTAATTTTTATTAATTTATAAAGCTGTACCTTACATAAGCATAACCCGTCTTCAATAATATTGTACCAAAACCTAAACTTGTATTCTTTGGTCAATCGTAAATGTTTGCTTATACCACCCCGGGTAGCAGTTTAAGCAACACTGTCACAGGATACATGCGAAACCGTTATAAGCTCCATTTAGCGATTTAGTTAACAAGAACGAGAAGGCATATCGCGTCTTGCTAGCTAGCTTTCTTGCAATGTAAACAGAGCGTTTGCGTTGGCGTAGGCGTCAGCGTTGCACGTGTTTCAAAGCTGGTGCTGCATTAAATTAGTCATTGCATCAACTGCAATCGGTAAACTAAACGCGAACGAAAACAACAACAGCAACAAAAATACGGAAAACGAAAAACAGAGCATACCTATCTCGCTTAAACGTCATCACATGCAGCATGGGGCGCCATCTAACGTTTGACGTATGAACTATGCAAATAAGTGCGTGTTGCTGGTGCTGGCTGCTGCGACCGTGATTACGACTTTGCGCGGTGGCTGGCATTCGCGTCGATACGAAACTGTTGACTGACCAAAATTCTGTTGTGTTCCTCCTTGGCCTTCTCGCATGCAACAATTGTTTTCAAAATAAATGCGGACAGACAGGCAGGCAACAGACTCCTTCTTGGTTGGTCTGCTTCTTAATGGTGGTAAAACTCTGCCTTTTCAAATTAATTATGCGCGCGCTCTCCAAAACTTTTGCTGCTGCCGCTGTCGCTGTCGCTGTCACTGATTCTGCCGTTTTCTCTTTCAAATGGGCCGAAATGGGTGACGATGTCGTCGTTGTCCACGTCTTCGTTGTTGTTGTGGTTGCTGTCTACCAGGGACGCCGCCGTTCTGTTCTCTTGTTTGTAGTACTCGCTTAAGAATTTTAATTGTTCATTGTTTTCTTTTTGTTGTCATTGTTATTGTTGTTATATCGCATAGCCGCAGCTTTATTTTTTTCGGGTTTGACGTAAGGGCGCGTAGTAGTAAAACGAATTCCGGCACGAGACTTAATTCACTTAATTGAGCACATCATCGGGCAAGTGAGAACAGTTTGATGTGAACGCTTGGACGTTGCAGTAGTTCTGCTTAATGTGCCGTTCATTTCATTGCCAATCATTTTTGCTCTGACAGTCGTACGAATCTCGATACACTTCTACTATTTCTGCTTAGCCAATTTCAATTATTTTGTTAACAAGATTGTTGCACATTTCTCAGTAGATTTCCGTGTTTCGCTCTCATAAATGGGTCTGGTTTCTGTAAATAGTTTGATTTAAAAATCATAAAGCGTATTTCAAAATAAAATAAAACTCTGTCTTTGGCTATACTGGGAATTGGCTATAATTTAATTCGGAATTAAAGTCTTATCCTAGTGCTCCGTAGAAAGAATTCTCGATCAGTACTCGAAACTGCCAACCAAGGAAAACGTATCTCAGTATATGCTGTAAAAAGTCCAAAGATGCTGTCACATCACACCACGTGCTCCCACTGCATTATCAATCCGATAATTTTATTTCCGTCGGGACTTGGTACTTCGCTAAAAAAACAATAACCGCATGCATGCAACAATCAATTCTGAGAAATATGGACTCGGCCTACCACCTCCCAACCATTTCATTACAACCCATGCAATTCCCTAAGACGGCATAGTTCTAGTCTAGTTTTTTAACTTACGTCAGATAACTGATTCTAATACGAGTATGAGTAACCGAAATTCGAGTAAGATTTTCTCAACGTTATGATAGCAGTAAAAATTTTCTTATGCCTTCGTGGCATAGAGTAAGGTACCATTAAAGTATAAATTGCATTCTTATCTGCCAAGCAGGGTCTCTCTACCTGCTACCTGCGTGTGTGTCGGGCTACTAATCCCAAGGTCTGATGCTCAAGGCCTCACTCACAGTACATTTGGAAATTCCTTTAAAAAGAAAACCTTTTGAGTGCAAAGCCGTTGCCGAAAGGTCGTTTTTCTGATCCTTTGTCACACACACACACACACACACAAACGGACCTTGGCGAGAAGACTAAAGATCTTTTTGCGTAGATATTACTGTCATGAACAAACTGTGCCTGTGCTCTTGAATTACACTTGACTTGGTTCTTGCATTTCTAACGTAAACTCGAACTCGCCTGACGTCATCATTGCCAACTGATCGATCACTCTTCGTAAGCGACCAACTAAGAGATAAATGGGTTGTGTCCGAGCGAAAGAGATGGCATGATTATTAAATGGTTTGAAATGAATGAATTTTGCTGTTGCGTCACCTACTTTGGACAAACAAATATGCACGCACATGCCCAATCGCACATACAAACACCCACGAAATGGCGTATTAAGTAGCAGCAGAAGTAGTACTAGAAGAAGGAGCAGCGCAAATACAAAAGTCCACAAGTGTTTATGTGGGCTCAGGTCATCATTCAAAACTGTGGCATTCACAATCACAGTAACAGTCGTAATCACAATCATAACCAAGAGCAGGCCTCCACCAAACTACGCTTCAAACTTTGCATGCAACTCTGAAAACAACAGAGCGGCGCACAACACAACGCAACGCAACACGAAAAACTCAGCTGAATTTAGTACGAAAATTTCCATTAAGGCAAATTAAAGTTATCGCTGCTGCGAACGACCGAACCAACAAAAACAACGTAGCAACAACCACCGATCCTCAGTGCTGCCCGGCTTACGTACAATCAGCAAGTAACCTGCTATGTGCTATCAAGCAACCAACACCACCCCATGACCGAACGAACGAACAACGACGACGACGACGTCGTTCCTCCGTATATGCCACACTCTACTCTATTCGCCTTTATTATGTCAGCCACATCGAAATTGAACGTTGGCTGAAGAAGAGGAAGAATGTGAGTAGTGAGTGCTGAGCTCTGGAGTCTAGTAGAGTGGGGAGTAATAGTGGTAGTAGAGCGTCTGAAATTCACCCAATTTCATTATATTTGCGAACATTTTTAGCTTTTATACAACATGGCATTTTCACCGAACCGTACGAACGTCAGTCGAAAAGACCGAACGACCAAATGACGATGACAACAACAAATACAAATACAATATTCACCACCATCACTACCACCTTTAGGCCATTCGAATCATCGTCATCATCAACATCAACACCACCACTGTCATTCAGGACAGCAACCTACCCACTATCCACCCACAAACCACAGGCGGCTGAGAACAAAAACAACCAAAAACTCACCATTTCGTTTGTACCCCCGTTTCTTCCATCGTTTGCGTGCTGTTCGTTCGTTTGTTCGTTTGCCTTCATCAACCCTCGTCGCTCGTCTTTGCTCTTGTGCGTTCGTTCGTTTGAATGAGAACGACGACGGGCAGCGGCTTGGTATGAAATGGATGGCTTGGCCTGGTCTGGCCTGGCTTCGCTTGGCAGTTTAACTTTCATTCTGACAGGCATGAGTACGAGCATGCTCGTTCGTCCGTCCGTCTGGCGGTCTGAGTGACGTGATGAGGAGGCAATCACCCAAACCAACCCAAACCCATTGCAATCCAACTACCCACTCCACAAGTCAAAGCACATAAGCCGGAGTCATTCTACGTCGTTCGTTCGTATTTTCGTTCATTTCAGTTTTACTGTGGGTATTTGTATGCGTTTGGTTGTGTGAGCGCACTGACATTTACTACTCGAATCCTTGGAGCGCTTGTTGTTGTTGTAATTGTAGTCTTCTTCAACACTGCCTCGCCGTGGTTGTCGTCCTCGTCTCGTTGATGTTGTTGTTCATGCTTCTTCTGCTGATATCCTTTTCTTTACTACGTTGCACTCGTCGCTCCCCCTTATAAAAGTAGTTGCTTTCTTATGCTTCTTTCTCTTCTATTTTATAACAAGCGCCGCACATTGCAGGCGGCTATGGTGAAATGGGTGATAGCACCATTGGTGTTGGTATGGTGTGTAGTGATATAGAAGCAACTATGCGAGGGCATAATGTGAAAGCTAGCAGAGCAGAGTTAGTTAGGCAAGACTCGATTGAGTCGGAAAGACGGCGGTGAAGTGGGTAGCATGATGGGAAGGACTTATAATGAAAGCGACTTGTGAAGTATGCAGGACTCAAACGAATACGATGCGCCAGAGGTAAAAGCAAAAGGAGAGACGTACATTCAAAATGATGAAATAGGGTGGCAGGGCTGATAGTCTGGTAAAGCAGACAGATGGGCATACTGGCTTGGCTCGTAAGGCAAGGCGGTTTACCGAAGCTTTCTAAAACTGCTACAGAAGCAGCAGCAGAGTCGGGGGCAACAGCCAACCTATTATTATAAAGAATATTATATTTATATTATTATAATGCCAGCCTGGCCTGGCCGGGCAGCGCTAACGCGCCACGAACGTAAAATATAACAGCACAGTACGTCAATGAATGGTGTTGTTGTAGGAGAGGGTGAAGTGAGTGGGTTGATGGTAACCTAGTACAGGGATGGATGTCGAAGATGTGTGCTGGTGCTCAGCTCAGCCTTTTCAGACGAAATCGTAAACATTTTGAAATGATTGAGCTTGTAGAAGCAGCGTAGTCATTAGGCTATTCTTGCTAACGCAGCACAAGAAAAGGATGGACGTATTTAAGCGTAACCATGACCACTTTTCTAATAGAGCATTCCTTACATATACAGCATTGATATCGATAAATATCGATATATTAATATAGAAAATTTGATCGTGAAAATAGAATTTCAAGAAGTAGAAGTAGTAACAGTTTTCGACTATTCTACAAGTTGATTTGATCTGAATTTCTATCGTTCGTTCTTACGTTCTTAAACATCTAAGCGCCAAATCAAAAAGTTGAAATTTATAACTGACAGTCGTATCGAGTCAAGTCAAAATACATCACAGCACAGCTTTTTTGCCATTCCAAGTGAATTTCACATTATGTCGTAGTCGCAGTCTCCTCATTGCTTTTTGGTCGTCGTTCTATAGCAAACAACAAAAATACTTTACTTCAAATCGGAACATAGTGCTGAACGAACAAATAACGTTGCGCTGAACTGCTTGGTCTGTTCGTTTCAATAGCCACCGCTGTTGCCGTCGCCATCATTATTATTTTTTCAGTCTTTTCAGTTGGTCTGTCTGTCCGCCCCTCATACAACAAAATTAAACTCGGTCCCAACCGACCGACGCGCTCTTGTTCGTTCGTAGTTGTCGTCGTTGCGATATTCCGTTGCGCCGTAATCGTTTCATGTCGCGTCCCTCACTTCGTTGAACTCATCAACCCATGGCTTTAAATATACCAAAAACAACAACAAGAGCACATCACAGCACAACGAACGTACCGAGTCAGCAAGCAAGCAAGCAGGCCATGCAGGCAGGCAAAGCAAGCTGCTGCTGTTTCAGCTACGTTTTCGCCTTTCATACGAATTTAATACATGATATTTTACTGTAGCTGCAGAGATACACATTTGCCTCGTTCGCACACACATTCACGCTCGTGGTATTGTAGTAAATACATACAGCAGTTTGTCGTATATATGTACGTTCACTTGGTTGCTCGTTCGTTTCATCGTCATCGTCGTTGTTGTTGCTGTTCCATCATCATTATTTACCAGCGGCAGCAGTGAGCGAACGAACGAACAAGCAGCCTTTGTTACCCCTCAACACAACACCCGTGCACACATTGCAGTCACCATCACTTTATTTTTAACTATGCGACTGTACTTCGTGTGCACTCGTATCTCGGTTCGTTTTTGTTCGTCGTCGACGGTCGTTGTAGTTGTATTTATATGGTGCGCACATTCCACGTAGAGGTTGATTCAACGTTCGCTTGCTTTTTGTTTCTGCTTCTGTTGCCTTCGTTGTCGTTGTTTCGAACGACTACGAGACGAGTCGAGTCAGCAACATTGGATGTGGAAACCACTCGGTCTTTTTTGTTGTTTTATGTTTTTTTTTTGTATATATTTTTATTTTTTGTTTGCCAACGACGAGAGCACGAACGTTGATAGTATATGGGAAAGGGAAACTAAGCGGGCACCGGGGTGGGTTTGAGCGCCTTGCACTGGCGTCGAACAAATGTCTTCTCGTCGTCGTTGTTATTATTTCTAGTGCTGCTTGTGGCACGGCCGATTTTTTGTTTTGTATTATCTTTGCGCTATAACGTCGCCGCCGCAGTACACCGTGACTTGTTTTGCTGAGGAAAATTTCGAATTGCTTTAACTTTGTGTGGAGTAAGAGAAACTATTCGACATTTGGTTGTCGGAATTTCTCACAGTGTATCAGCGAGCGATTGCTGTGGTTAGAGTTTTCGTTTTAATTCTTTTATTTTTATAGGCGTCTTAGGACTGGGAAAGTAGTTAAAGAGAACAAATTAAATCTGTAGGAATGTCCAGCTTTTCCAGACTTCCATAAATATTTTGGGACTATTTGTCGATCGATATCCTTTTGAAGATACTGTTTTTTATTGGTTGATTTTAAAATGAGTTCTATTCAGCAGTTACACAAATTAAGATTGATCCACAATAGACCAAATAGGTTAATTCGATCTGATCTACATATCGATAACACAGCATTAAGAGTTGAGTCAAACAGATCACTAAAATACTCTTATTAATATCAATACCCCCGAGGGTGCTGCATTTAAACAAAATAGTACAGTTCAACCAGTTTTTCTCTGGGCTATTATAATCAATTTGGGGGGCAACCTAGAGAATGGCGTCTTACGTCATCTATGTTTTTGGTGATTAATATCTCAATGAAGGTGAAGCAATCGCAAAAAAATTGGTCTGTGTCCTCCAATTTGGTGTTTAAGGTTAAAAATCGCCTCTTAGATCTTGCGTTCCGAACCCCGGAAAGTTATCTACTGCTGTTAGCCCATTTTTTACAACTCATATGATTTCTTATTTTTGTTTTCAAATTCGACCTTATATGCACTTCGATAAATGAATTATTCGATAACACAATACCTCATCTTTATGTGTCTCCCACACATCGTCATTACCATAAAAAAAGGAAGAATAAACAAAATTTAAATTTCAATGTCACCAATTTCGTTTTATTTCCGCCGACACTTTTGGCACTTGTTGTTTGTCTAGCAGAGGAGTCTGGCCTACAAAACTCCTTTTGCTTTATGCTACACCTTACAGCGCATTGAGAGTCAACGTGCACATATCAGCATAAATCATCATCATCAGCAAACAGCAGCGACAGTGGTAGTGGCAGCAGTAGGCAGCAACGACATCGACACCACGAACCGTTTAAAATTGCTCTAATTCCCAATCAGCTGTTCGCTCATTTATTTAATGCTGTTTGTACCAACCCCACAGGCAGGTTCAGCGGCACTGAGCGAACAACAAACACACACGGATGCAAACATACATACGTTTGGCGTCGTTTGATATGTATGAGTGTAAGTGTATGCATAACCTTGCGAGCTAGGGTTGTTGCTAAAATATTTGAAAAACAGCGCACTTTGCTTGCTCTTGGTCGTCTCGCCGACACCGTCATCCTGTTCGTTCGTCCGTCCAGCAGCACTCGACAAAATATAAAAACAGCTTTTAGGCTGAAAAGGTTGTTGTGTTTGTATGTTTGTTCGTCGTTCGTGCTGCTTTGGAGTTGGGGGGTGTTGGTAACATTTTAATCCTAGGACGACCACATATTTTCTGAACTGCACACCTAACACTAAACATGAGAGTACTTGCAATAAAATGCATGCATACATATGTATGTACGTATGTGTCTGTATGTAGATGTAAGCGCCAGTCCACCCACAACTCCAACTACTTACATACTTAAACTCATTCAAAAAAGAAACAAATCATAGTGCACAACATCGGTAACTGTGCTAATATGCAAAATAGCAGACAGTTAACAGTCGCAACAACAATAAAGCGTGGAATAAGAGTGTTGATCAAAATCGCATTGGTCATGAAGGGCCGTCTGGCCTGCATCGAGTGTTGGTCTATCACAAAATGCATTGGAAACAGGGTTGGCTGGCACCCTTTCAAATAGTGTCTGTCCGATGCAATACTTTCGCTACGCATTTGTTTGTCTGTCATCATGACTAGCCTTTCTACGTTGCGTTAGTACCGCAAGCGGCCTTCGACGCAAAGACAAATACAGTTAAAGATACTCCTCACACTCACTCGTCTGTCCGATTACTTCAAAAAGTCAAAAGGCAGCCTAAAAGCTCACACACACAAACTCTCGGGTGGCCTCTACTTGATGCACGCATTACCGTTCTCCTCTACTACTTATTCATTTCCCTTATGCAAACGCCGACTGGTCGTGTAGTAGCGCTTTTGTTCGCTTCGTTCGTTTGTGACCAAGTCAGTCAGCAAGCCAACGACTCAGCCAGCCAAAATGCACGTCGTTCGTTTTGAGCTTACGAAAAAAAAATCTGAAACAAGCTGAAGAATTCAAAGCTGCTGATGAAGCATTATTTCTTCAGTTTTTTGTTTGTACTCTTCTTCTTCGTCGTTGTCGCCATTTGGTGGGCACACGTACTGTGGTTCCAAACGACACGAGAATGTGCCATTGTAGAAAGTTATGCCGTCATGTTACACTGTGCTGTTCGAATCGCACTGAGTTGGCTTAACTCAACTCAGCTCAAAACGCGTTGTGTAGAGCACAACTCGACTTGACTTGGCTTACGTACGCGCTGTTTCGATCATTTCGACTTTGTGGTGTGGTGTGTTTATGAAAAACACTATGCGCTTCGTAAGTCTTGAATTGTGAGTTGGGGTTTTTTGTTCGTTCGATAACTTGAAAGTCGAACATTGCGTGGAATTTGAAGGTAGCGCAGGGCCGAATCCAATCAGTCGAACCGAGCCGAAGCGAGTCACTCTGAGCCGCAGAGAATAATAACAACAACTCGCTGCTGCTACCAACGTCGTCAGTGTGGAGCCGAGCGAAGCGAAAAAAATTCAAAAGATATAAAAACCAAAAAAAAAAAAGGCGCCTCAAAGCTCTCTAACATTCAAAATGAGGCTCTGACATAGGATTGGCAGCCGCTACGGTCCGTCCATACATTTGCCTCTCCCTCTGTTTCTTTATCGTTCATTTGGTGGTTTGGCTGTTCGTTCATTTAGCTCAGTTCTTCTCCTTAGGAGTATCATTACTGCCAACACAACAAACACACACACACATGCTGCATTGCGCCCGTTCGTCAGTGAGTGAATTGCTGCAGATGTTGGTAGCAGCAATGGGAAAGCCAAGTTATTTTTTAGTACGAGTTGGATGGAGTGCCGTGATTCGAGCAATTCCGTTGGCTTTGGATTACTTGCTTGCTTTGTTCTTGTTGTTGTTGTTGTCATTGGTGTTTCGGTGCTTCGGCTCGTTAAGCTCGACATCGACGACTGGTTTTACGTGCCGAAGTTGTTTTGTAGTCGTGGTCGTCGTTGTCGAAGTAAACCGACTGGCTTGATTCAGCTTAGCTTAGCGCGTCTTGGCTCTGAACTGAGCTGAGCTGGTTCGCGGTTTTATGAGTTGATTTCGAGTTGAATGCAGTAAAAATCTAAATGCTTGCAAGCTCTGTAGAAATAATAGATTTTTTAGATGCTGGAATTCAAGTTGTTCGGGTGGGGAGTTTTTTTTTAATACAGAACTAAATATATCCACCAGTAACATAGTCTACACTGTTAGCTATCAAATATTATATATATCTAATATCTAGACGACATTGTCTCTTTCAACCCTGCAGTTTTTAACCGAAAATCGTATCCTTCTTATTACTATTTTGAACCAATCTCCTTGAGTTGGATGTGAGTTCCAAAAAATCTAATTTCTTAGTTTAACACCCCACTTTAACGCCTACACGTATGAGCAATCTGACTTTAACTGTTGCTTGCTACAATTGCACATACGCAACGTAAGGCGACTCATAAAAGCGCACGACGCCATTATCTTTGGCAACCTCAACCTCATCGCCATCGCCATCGCCATCGTCACAGTCGTCATTGTGCACAATAATGAAGATACATAAAACAAACAAGCAAAAAAGCACTCGATGACGCACTGACTACTCATTCAACTCAGTCATCATTTTGCTGAAAACAACATTTTCAAAAATGAATTTTTCAGGCGCCGCCAACACACAATGGCAAAGGCAATGGCAGGATTCGAAACTTGAGTGAGCACTCCTTGCTTTGTCTGCCATGCCACATGGGCAAAATAAGAATTTTCCATTTCCAAAAAAGCAAAAAGAAGAATGTGTCTGCATCTACCCTGTGTGTGTTGTTGGTTGAAAACGAAAACAGCTGCACATTGTTGTTGCTGTTGCTGTTGTTGTAAGCAAGCAAGACGAAATCTCTAATCTAAAAATACATCGCACAGCGACGGTTCGGTCGTTCAGAATAGAAGACAGACATCTGTGAAATACGAAAAGATACGTCGTTTTTTCAACCCTCTATACGAAAAATGGGAAAAAAAAAGAAAAAGAATGGCAGAAAGAACATAATAGAAATCGGGGTTGAAAAAGATGCAACTTGTAAATCCATTGGGGGAATACCACTTTGGAAATGCGGGACTTTTAGTAAGAAGTTGAAGCGATCCACTTGATCGGTGTTACTTTTGAAGTATTATACTTTAGATGCGAAGATCTATTAAATAAGTTGGTACTAATTTCTTTTATTTATTTTTTTTTTTATAATTTACAGGTTAATTCAGCAATGGGTCTTCAAGCAACAGCAGCGACTAAACGCAAGCACGAGCTGACATTCGACAGCAAAGATGCGAAAACCTCGTATGAGAATTGCCCGCCACCAGCGAAGAAGGCCAACAAGTGGTCAACGAATAACAACTACATCGATTCGCTTGAAGAGCAAACGTACAACAACAACAGCAACAGTAAGAACATCGAAAAGAAGTCCTCGCCCACATCCTTGAATAGAAAATCAAATAAAGATGCCACGACGGCAACAACGACTATGATGACAACGACGTCATCATCAGCAGCAACAACAGCAGCATTAGAAATCAATAGTATTAGCAACGGTGATGAAGTTACTAATTGCAAGTTAAACAACACGAGTAGCAGCAGCAGCAGCAACAACAACAACAGCCACATCGGCAGCAGCAACACCGCCACAACGTTGGCGTCCTCGATACATCCACTCGTAACGAGTTTAATACCTGCCGCGGGAGAAGTTGCACCAACAACACCCTTGCCACCAACATCGATCACGCCCGTTCCCGAGGACAGCATTGCAAAACTGGAGGTTGTGGCCGCCGTGCCATGCGAACCATGGAGCTCGGCGGCGAGCACAGCCGAACCGGTCGACTGTATATCGAAGCTGCAGGCTGTCGCAGTCCCCAGCGATCCTTGGGGCAGCATATCGACGCGTTCGACACTCGCAACGACACTGTTGAGCGCCGATGAATTGGAGGACGATGACGATGATTTCGAGGATGACTACGAGGAGGAGGAGAGTATTATTCCTACATATTGCCCGTTGCGTTATCATACGTTTGCCGCAACAACACCGCCGACACATCAGCAGCAGCAGCAGCAGCATCAGCAACAGCGTTTGGCCGTGGGTACCGCTAGTAACGGCGTCGCTGCAGGCGGCGTTGGGAACTACGCTACTGCGCATGGTTACAATGCGCGTCCCAACTACTATTCGGAACCGTTTCCACAGCAGAATTGCTCGCGTACTGGCAATCCGCAGCATATGCGCATGGCGGCGGCCAATGGTTTTACGCCACCGCCACCGCCACCACAATGGCCGACGAGCAGTAACAATGGCGTTCAGCAATTCTACGATGTGAATCCGCCGAATGTTTATACGCCGCAACAGCCGCATCCGCAGCAGCAGCAGACCATACGCTGTGCGGAAAATGGCAAATCCTATTTGGACTTGGGTTGCAGCAGCAGCGTATCAACTCCGCTCATTAGCAACAACAACACGCCAAAGCTAACAGTGGGCGGTGGCGTCGGCATTGGCGTTGTACCACCCGCTGCCGGTTTTCCCAATGTACCGCCGCATATTCATCCCGGCAATTTGGATGTGCGACAGCAGCTGAAGCGCTGTTGCGAGGGCCGTAGCGTTTGGTGCACCACGAACAAAAACTGCTACAAGGACTTACGTCTGAAGATCCGCAATCTGTCGATGTACAAACTGTCGCGCTTTCGCCAGGTCTCCGAGCAATCGCTCTATCGTTCAGTGCTCATTTGCAATACGCTGAAGCGCATCGACCGCGAAATCGAGGCCGACGCCAAGGAAATGCATCAGGCGGCACAGCAGCAACACCAACAGGCAGCGCAGTACCATCAACTGCACCTGGCGACCGCCCAACAGCACCAGTATCAGCAGAACGCCGCCGCGGCTGCAGCGGCCGCCGCCGCCGCCGCTGCTGGTAGTGTGCAGCAGCAACCACCACATCTGCCTTTACAGAACTCGATGCATCATCTACAGCAACCGCAGGAGTATACGCCGGTGATGAATTGTGCGCGCCTAACGAATATGGAGTACCAGCAGCACTTCATGCAAACGGCGCACTACCACAATCAAAACGAGCGTCTCGATGCGACTTCAGCGTACAACGTGCAGAAAGCGCCGAGTGGCAACAATTTCGCATTGAATGGCCATAGTAACGGTAACGGTAACGGTATTGGACCCAGCAGCAGCCACTGTGATCCTTCGTCAACGGCGACAACTAGCAATGTGGCAGTATTACATCCATACGATCATTATCCCTTCCGGGAATCGCAATCTGGACGTGCAACGCCATTCCCAACCTGCCAACCTGTGATCAGCGCAAGCGCACCGCCCGCGCCAGCGTCCAATATACCGATAGCCTCCACGCCGCCAGTGATTGTTGTTAGCAATGCCACGACAAACATCAACAACTCGAACAACATCGCCAACAACAGTACCAACAGCAGCAGCAGCAGCAGCAGCAGCACAACAACAACAATTGCCTGCGAATCCAGCGATTCGGGCTATACGGACGACGATTCGACACGTTCGATCAACTGGAGTTCCGTGCTCAGTCTGTCCTCGCAATCAGCTTTAGATCCGCTTAACAACAACGATTTGTTCTCTTTACTGCCGCCAGTTCCTTTAATATCGAATCCTGCCACCGCTGTACCAGTGCCGACCTCCGCATCATCATCGACGAACGCCAATGCATCTGGCGCAACGTCGTCGTTGTCCAGTACGTCCTCAGGCGCCACAGTCGCCATCAATGGCTCCTTCACCGCTGTGCAGGGCGGCGGCGGCAGCGGCAGCGGCAGCAACATGACATCAGCCAACAACTCAAACACCTCAACGACGGCCACATTCACGACGCTGTCGACCATCTCATCATCCGCAACGTACTCATTGACATCGTCCTATGTCAGTAGCATAAGCTCAAACACGCCATCCGTCGGCTCCACCTGGGAGTATAGTTTGCTTGATATGGAGTTCGGCTTGGGCGCGGAATACACTGAGCTAGTGCCAAGCACCAGTTGCAAACTCTCATCCGACGACATTTTCAAGAATGGCATAAGCAACGGTGTCAGCGCATGCTACTCCACGGTTCACGACAATGAGCTCGAACAGCCGCCACACATAATGGTTGGCAGTTAGTATCAGTTACCACATAGTCTTGGTTAGATGGTTAAGGGATGCTAGTGAGGTGAGGGACGGATTGATTGATTGATTGATTGATTGATACATAGGTGAACAGATGGTGAGAGAAGGAGTGGTGCCGCTCACAGATCTGTTTAGCCTAGCCCATTTAAAGAGATTTCTATTAGTAATAAAAGTATGTGCAAATATTTATGTATGCACCATATAGCGCGTACGGATGAATACGTACGTACCAAAAAATCTGATCCCAAACTTTATAAACGTGAATTCTCAGGTTGTGAAAATTTGTTCTTAAAAGAAAAGTGAAAAACAAAAAAAAAACAAGAAAAACTATTTCCGACGTTGAGAGATACTCTTTATTATCTAATGAGGAATATTAGAGATTTTTGGCGAGCCGAGTTTTGCAGCTTATAGTTGAAATAGTGCAAATGATGATGGTAAATGATGAATGAAATAATGATTTGTTGAGCCCAACTTATTTTTGTTTATTTGTTTATTGTTAACATAGGCGGTACACAAACAAATGTGATACATTTTGAAATGTTGCAATGGTTTTACGGCTTCAATTTTTGTTTCCTTAGCTATAACGCGCCCCAAAAATGTACTCAAACTGTCGTAAGATACTAAGAACTTAAAAAAAATAAAATTTCAATCATTGTAAAGCAATCAAATTTAATCTAAACGAACCCCCCAGTCAACCATGAGACTCCTAAATGGTATCCTTTTCCGGAGTTATCTACACTCTGCTCGAAGCTTCAAGTAGAGACTTAACGGCTTGCGCTGAGTCTGTGTCAAGACTCCGAAAAGACTTCGTTTCGGATTTATTCG
Source organism: Cacoxenus indagator (assembly GCA_035041755.1). Classification (NCBI taxonomy): domain Eukaryota; kingdom Metazoa; phylum Arthropoda; class Insecta; order Diptera; family Drosophilidae; genus Cacoxenus; species Cacoxenus indagator. The sequence continues at coordinate 3,366,717 of JAWNKX010000242.1, forward strand.
GAGTCTTTGTAAAAGACTCCAAAACCAACCAAATTGAGACACTCTTAAGCGCCTTTATTAGGAGCACTCCGAAAATGGTGTTGTGGGACCCCATGCCACCTACACACACACACAGAGAGAGAGAGTAACACACATCCAAACACTCACAACCACAACAAAATAAAGTTACTTAAAATCTATTTGATTGCCTGATTATGATTATATGACATGGAAAATATGACAAACTAGCAAATCTAACACTGTAAATAATGTAAATAAATAAATTGATTGATTATATATATATATATATATATATATATATATAAACAAACTAGTGTTTAAGCAAAGAATTTATGTGTATGCGAATAGTTTAGTTTTGAATTCGAATTGAAATTCGAATTCGTATGTAGCATCAATCAACCACACAAAATGGCGACAAAACAATTTTTCATGAGGATTACAAATTTATACATTTTGCAAGTTCGCATTCGCAAAAGATCAATTATTGAAATTATATTAAATGGAAATAGAAACAACAAAAAAGAAAAACTAAAAAAAAGAAGAGAACGTAATAAATGAACCGCGTTTATTGTATTTGTAGCCATAAGTATTATTATTTATATAAATATAGCAATTAATTAAAAACATTTAAAACAAAGTTTTACAATAAAAGAGAAATTAAAAAATACACTTAAAGAATTTGAATTAAAATGTCTTCTTCTTTTACTGGGATTGGTAACCTTAACAGTGATTCTTTCGAGTGATTCTGGCACCAATTGTTGGCTTATGTTCCGTATGTTCTTTGGTATCTTTTAAGACATCTGGATCAAGGAAAACTAAACAAAATTTTTGACACGGCCGATGTTGTCATAATCTTACACTGAACGATGGATTTGCAAACGTAGTATCTTGCAATTTTCACAGCTTATGTGTATGATTTATGGTGATTGAACTCTTCTGAAATTTTGAGTTCGTTACTTGCATTTTTCTTTGATTTTTTGTACTGTCCTAATACAAGTTTCTGGTTGCCAGAAAACCAGATCAAATCAAATGTTATCGTTAAGCACAGTATTCACCAGAATCGGACCCGGGTAACAGATATATTTTTATTGCTTGATTTTAAATTGCTGTAGTTTAATCTATTAGATACTAATTCAGCAGCTTCTTTTGACAGATTGATATCATCTAACTCATCCTTATTGAAATGTCTAGGTATTTCTGTCAGCTACACTTAATTACTGTTCCCCTTCATAAGTACCAAAAGAGTGAGCAAATAAATTAGAGCAGTTTATATTCAATAACCTAAATTTAGATTGAATCAGCTATAAAATAAATGTTGTTTGTGAGGCTGTGTTTGTTGATAGTTTAAGTTATATATTTTTATTAATTGAATTTCAGTTTTATAACGTGCCAAGTGCCCGCCAATACCGTTAAGCAAATGGAATACATTTTACAACACAAACAAAACGCTCGCTTGAAATGACAGCACATACAACTGTAAATTTAAGGTTTTGTTATACTAATAACGTTTAGTCCAGTTAATAAATTTTTTTTAACTTAAAGCACATCAATTTTACATTCTTTTTAGCTGTTATTGGGGCAAATTAAACACTTTGGTAACCGCCACATACGAGTTTACCAGCAGCCAGCTTGTTGCGCCAATCATATTGTATTAAGTTTGCACGTCTTACAACACTTGACACTTAAGACATTTTCTTATAGCGAAAAATCCGCTTCGCTGAAGAAGTAGTTAGCAGCACTGCTGTGTCCAACAAGTTGGTGTTTGGTGCCCGTTTATTGCGGTTGATTGGTTTGTCCGTATGTTGTTAAATCGTGGGTAAATGTGCATTAAATTTATAAACAAATAATCAATGAAACTATTGCTTTTAAGTAAAGTGCAACTAAGTACTTTAAACAATAAGTAGAATACATTGCAGAAATCAAACGCAAATCAAGCTTAAGATCTTATGTGTGAAAGAAAACTTGTCTGGACAAGTTTTGTCTCAGCAACGCCTATATTTATATGTATACAAACTGTTCTGCATCGCGAAATTACACAGGCGCATTTGCGCTAGATTTGTTTTGAAATGTTGTTTTTGTATGTGCAGATTAAAATAATTAGCAAGTCCCAAAGTCGCAAGATAAACTAAGTTTTTTTTCTCTGTGAGAAAAGGTACCGTTGTATAGGCCGTGTATGTTTGTTTGTTTGTGTTTGATTGGATTTTATGTATTTATGTGTGCGTGCGTGTATGTGTGTTTGTACTACTTACTACGCGATTTGACCTGTCTTCACCAATAGCAGAATCTTTGCCCCCTGCGGCAATTTAATTCAATGCGAAACTGAATTGCTCGGAAAGCTTGCAGCATCCGCCCTCTCAATGCCCCATGCGCGTGTCTGATTTGGTTTGGCTTGATTTGTAGTGATGCAATGTCAACAAAATTAAATTTAAAAAAAATGCGTACAAGCTGAGCGCTTATTTCGACTAAGCGGCTTACATACACATCTTTTGACAACACAAATTTCGACAGTTTTAAGCTTTCCACTATTTTTTAGCGTGGCATTTTTATTATCATCTCTACCGTTCTGCGTTTTATTATTGTTTTCTGTTTGCTTTTAACAAGGTCTCGTCAAATTACCGCAGAACTCTAAGAACTTGTTTGTTGTCAACTTTCCACCTTGTGACTTGACTCCTCCACGACAATTTAAGACAGCATAAATCGCTGAAACGGTGATGGCGTTTCAAAGGTTCAAAAAATGTGAAACTAATCAGAGTAGTGAAATGTTGTGTGTAAAAACATTAAAAAGTTTCATTGTTTTCCGGGATATGGTATCAAATATAATTTAATATAATTGTTGTAGTATAAAACATCCAGGCTCATTGATTTAGTAATTGTGCCATACCCAAGATAGTAATGGTGTTTTGTGAGAAAGAGAAAGACAGTGCGTAATAGAAGAATGGGAGAAAGGAGAACAAAAACATGTTACGTTAGCAGCGAATTCCTTGCGGTCTAAGCACTGCCCTCTCAAAACAACCACACCGTGAGCGGATCAATAAGCTAACGATTTTTATAATGAAAGATTATTCGATAAAAAAATATTTTATAGCCCGAGACACTTTTTCTTGATATTAAAGCAATAAATATTTATAAATAATTTTTTTAAGCCTTAACTAAATTCGCTTCACTTGGTAATTTGTTTTCTTTATTGCACTTTCTAATTCGAATTGGATAATTCCTTATGTGACTGGTTCGAAGCGGGCCACCATAGAGAATATGATATTGAATTCTCAGTATAAAGTTACGATTGCAAAGTGTATGCGGCAGGAATCCTTTCTACTGTAAAAATAACCTATCTCTAAATTAGTTCGCCAATTGATATAATCATAGAAGTTTAAGATATGATAAAAGGGTCCTCACTGGATAACAAATTCGAGCTTATCTAAGCGAGGAAGCTCTTTGCGCGTAGCTCGACTGCTGCTCTGCTATAATTTAATCACTAGTCCACATCTTCACGGTAATTTCGGCACTGCATAACAGACCATTAATCATTCATCAATAATGAGCGCTTTCTAAAATGAGAACGTTTTCTATTTCCAAATTAATTTTCTACTTTTCAAAGTGCACACACCGTTAGCTCAAGTTAAATAGCTTTTAGTCATTTTATTATATTTATTATTATTTTTTTTTTTTTGTCCATGATTTTTGAGCAAAGTTGATTCATTCGTTTGTTAGCTCTTTTCGTATGAACGTGACAACAGCAGGTTTTCTTTCGACTTGTCGGAATTGTTTTGCAGTACGACGTGCTGAGTCGCTAGCGACTTGTCCGTCTTTAAGTCGCTCAATGGGAATACAAGCTTGCACACATTTTTTTAGTGCACTCTTAGCATATTCATTCAACGAAGTAGATCGCCTCAAAATGCACTTTATGTTTAATTATGGACTTTAATATTTTTTGTATGCATTTCAGTGACGACATGACGAAAGGACGAAATTACGCAAACACTTTGACGAACCTTTTGCTTCTGCTTGCCATTTCTGTACTTGTAAAATGTGAGTGAGCTGAAGTAATGATGAATGAATTAAATGCTATGATATGATTATATTGATTTTCAGGTGATACAGCAACCAATTTACCGCCAGTATTTACGCAGACTCTCGAGAACATTGTACTCTCGGAGAATGCGCCCGTCGGTTCGGTGGTCTTTCAACTGGAAGGCTATGATCCCGAAGGCAGCGATGTGACTTTTGGTGCTATTGGTTCCGATCACTTTACAGTCGATCCGATATCAGGGAATATAACTCTAATAAAGCCTTTAGATCGCGAGGAAACCGATTCCATCTCGTTTCTGGTAACGATACGAGATCGTATTAGCCCATTTGGTGAATCCGAACAGGATAATATTGTTCAAGTGCCGATTAATTTTATTATACTCGATGAGAATGATAATCCGCCTGAATTTGAAAATGTAAGAATTCTTCTTAGTCATGTAAAGTGTTTGGCATTTAAATCGCCTTTCTGTACAGACGCCATATGAGGCCGATGTCAGCGAAGATGCCCAATTGGGGACTACAATATTCGATAAGATTCTTGTAACAGACCGCGATAGTATCGGTGATAGTTTGGATCTGAGATGTGTGCCAAATGTACAGAATTCTGATGGTTGTGCCAAGTAAGTTTTGTATGCCTTTACTTTTATAAACTTGTATAAAGCGATGATTTCTAATTTCATTGCAATTAAAGATTCCACTTGGATATACTAACACGTGATCCAAGCTTTTTAACTGCTGCCGTCGTTGTGAACGAAACGCTCAACTATAATCAACAAATGATTTATCACTTCAAAATTGAAGCCACGGATGGCGTGCATGAAACGCTCACAAATTTCGAAGTACGCGTTAAGGATATACAAGACAAACCACCCATATTCCAAGGCTCACTGACTGCTTTACTCGATGAAGATAGTCCTATTAACACTTTAGTGCTCACTGTGCACGCTAGAGACGGCGATACTGGGGAGCCACGCAAAATTGTTTATGATCTCATTACCAGTATGTTAATGAAATATTGGCATTATATAATATAACAATGGTTTATTCCCAGATCCAATGGATTACTTTTTGCTAAACGAGAGCACTGGAGAACTGCGTACTGCAAAGCCGTTGGATCGTGAAAAATTACTCGATTCAACAGGCCTAATCACGTTGATGGTGCGCGCTCGTGAGGTGGTGAATGGTGAACCAGCGAATGATGAGCTCACAAGTGCCATGGCGCAGATTACAATAACAATACGCGATGTCAACGATTCACCGCCGACATTTAACAAAAAGGAATACGAAGTTGTGCTGCACGAGAATACGCCCGTTGGCACGCCCATGGCATTGGATATGAATGTCTCGGACAGCGATGTTGGCAGCAACTCACGCTTTTCCTTACGCTTGGAAGATGTCTCGGGCGTCTTTGATATCGAACCAAAAACCGTAACTGGTTCATCGCAAGTGAATATACGCGTTGCTAATAACACTTTGGATTATGAGAACCCAAATCAGCGAAAATTCATAGTGCTCGTCATAGCCGAAGAAACGGACACCGATCCGAAGCTATCGTCGACAGCAACTATAAAAGTGACTGTGCTGGACACGAACGATAATAAGCCAATTTTCCGGGAGGAATCGTATTCGGCTACAGTTTCGGAAGCTGCTTTGCCTGGCCAATACATAACAGCAATTACGGCCAGGGATATCGACTCTGGTAGCTACGGTGATAGCGGCATACGCTACAGCATCTCCGGCACGGGCTCCGAACTCTTCGATGTGAACGAGCGCACTGGTGTTATTACACTAGCCGATTGCCACGCCAAGCAGCAGAAAAACCTTAGAAAAAAACGCCAAACAAACGAAGAAGAAGTGCCAATGCTGTCGATAGACACCAACTCGGGCTCAAATACCAGCTACAATGAGAGTTACGGCAGCCACATTTTCAACGGCGATTTGAAAACAAATCAGACGCAATACACGCTTATCACGAATCAAGCAAAGTATACGGCGGAGCCAATGCGTACTTGTCTCGACTATGAAACGGAAACGACATATTTCTTGTCATATAAGGTAAGCCCGAATGAAGCGTGAAAATTGCATTGCCGTTGCATCGCCTCGTTTGAATATTTTTCCAGGCCACCGATGACAATGGTCTGGGGCAAACCTCTGTTGTGGCATTGCGCATTTCGGTGACCGATGCTAATGACTCGCCGCCGGTATGTGAGAGTCCCTTGTATCGAGCATCTGTGGACGAAGGCACCCGTGTATTTGATTCACCGCTATTTGTAAAAGCACGCGATGCAGATACTTTATCTAAAATAAACTACAGGTGTGTGTGTGATCATGAAATTCTATAAGCGAATAGTTTCCCTTAAACGATTTTCCTCTTTCAGAATTGTTGGCAATCAACAAATCAATGATTTGTTCAGTATTGACAAGGAGTCGGGCCAGATAAGCATACGTCAAAATGCCACATTGGATGTTACGAACTTAAAAACGGATCAGTTGTCCTTCTCAGTGGAAGCGAATGATGGTCTCTTTATCACCACATGTGGCGTTAGTATATCTGTGCGCGATGTGAACGATCACGCGCCCAGCTTTGTGCCGGAAATTTATAGCGCCGTCATCGATGAGAATTCAGAAATTGGCACCAGTGTGGAGAAGCTAACCGCCACCGATTTGGATACGGGCAAGAATGCCGAGCTGCGTTATCGCATACAACAAGGCAGCTTCGACGATTTCCGCATTGATCAACATTCGGGCGAAGTATTTGTCTCACACAAATTGGACTACGATAGGCGGAATACATACAAAATAATTGTGCTGGCAAGTGATCAAGGCACGCCAAGTCTGTCGGGCACCGCTACGCTAGTGATAACCGTGCTCAATAGCAACGATAAGGATCCATATTTTGCACCAGCAACACAACACGCCGAGGTCAGTGAAGATACACCAGTTGGCACGGTCTTCTACACGTTGGTTGCTCTCGATCCGGACGTGGCCATGCATAATGCGCTCGAATTCGCCGCCACCGATATTACAGCTATAGATAAAGATGGCAAAGAAGTGGAGCACAGTGAGCAGTTCAAGGAGTACCTTAAAATCAATCGCAATGGCAATGTGCTCGTCAACAAAAAACTCGATCGGAATCTCTTCGCTGTGATTCGTATAAACGTGTTGGTCACCGATAGCACAGCGCCAAACGTGCAGCAAGGACGTGGCCTGCTCATCATACAAATCATCGATGTAAATGATGTGCCACCGGTAGGTTCGAATCATCTATTTTCTCATTAATTTAATACAGATTTTGTTGGACAATTTCCACCTCGTCATCGCTCGTATCGTATGCCGTAATATCCGTAGTCGACGGATTGGGCGTTGGCAAAGTTAGCTTGTAGTGGAGATCGATCAGTGCATTGCTGTTGCGTACGTGAGAAGCGTTTAGTTTCTGTAAAACTTAATTCTACACAACAAACTTACAGAGCTGATATGCTAATGGCCGTCTTGATAAACAATTTGGCTAAGAATACGACAAAAAATGGCGTGTTATGCGGCTGCAGGTATTGCACAGTGGTGTAGCCGACAAACGCCTCCACAATATTGAGCACGACATTATCAATAACCTGATAGATGATCGTAGGCATAAGCAACTCCGGTCGTGTATTCGTTAAGATTGGATAACTAAACGAGAGAGAAGTGCTTAAGAATTAGGAAAATAACTTTGAAATATTGGGTGATATAAGAAGTAACCGCGGTTTTTGTCACTAGATACTGTTGATAGGCATATATTGTGCAGCGTTTAAAAACGACCAGTATTGGTCCACAACAATTTTTTGTTCCAAAATCAACCATAGAAAAAAATATGTGAAACGAGCGCTTTTTCCCGCTCACTGTGGAGATTAAACCGCGATTACTTTTTGTATTAGCCAATATTATATTATAATAATTTTAGTCGTACTTACACCGCAACAACATTCGATACCAAACCCACAAAGCCCACTATGAAACGTACGAAAACTAGTGTTGATATAACAATTATGAAAATTTCACGTATCCATATATCTTGCTTGGTTTCATTCACCAATATTTTCGCATTAGCCACATCCGTTTGCAGCTTGAAGATATTCAATGTCGCTGCCTTGTAGAGTATGGAGAAAACATTCATGAAGAGCAGCTTCGAATCTGTAACCAAACTATATGGACTAACATCAGCCATGCTGTTCTGCTAAATTTATAGAAATAGTGATATTATAGAACAAGCAACTGTGATCGAAAAAAAAAAAAATGTTTTTCTTTTAGAAATTTAATCCTCCTTGGAGTATCGAGCATCCAGTAATCAAGCTACAAATGGTTGAGGAACTACCCGTTGGCAGCGTGCTTACCATGCTGCAAGCCACCGATGATGATTCGCCAATTGGTGAATACAATATCTCAGTCAATGACTATTTCACGATCAATAGTACAACAGGCATTATCACGAGCACCGCACGCATTGACTATGAGAAGATTAAGGAGATTAAGTTCGTGGCCAACGTCAGTGATACAGGTGATTTTCAGCATCATATTGCTGTCTGAACAGCATATCCTAAGTATATATATATATATATTTTATATATCTTCTAGGTGTATCACCTTTAACCTCAACCGCAGACGTTATTGTCGATATTATCAATTTGAACGACAATGAGCCGCGTTTCTTGCAGTCGGAGTATCACTTCAGCGTCGCTGAGAATTCACCACATGGCACCGTTGCTGGCAAAGTAGAGGCTTTTGATGGCGACATTGGCGTCTTTGGCGAGCTTACGTATTCCTTGTTGGGCGAAAATAAATACTTTTCGATTGATCCATTCAACGGCAACATTTTGGTAGCCAATTCAACGATTTTGGATCGTGAGCAAGTCACACAAGTAGTGCTGACCGTAATCGCAAAAGACAAGGCACCGGATATAGTACAAAAATCTGCCTCGGCGACTGTGAGTAAATGCAATTGATTCGAATTAAATTATTAAACAAAGACTTTCTTCGCAACTTTTAAAGGTCTACATAAACCTTTTGGATGTGAACGACAATATACCCGTCTTTACGCAACAAGTCTACACTAGCACGGTTGCGGAGAATGCTGCGGTCAATCCACCCGCTGCTCTATTGCAAATACATGCGGACGATTTGGATGATGGTCTCTTTGGTGATATACGCTATGCCATAAAGTCGGGCAATGAGAACTCCCTCTTCAAACTGGATCCACAAACGGGTATTTTCTATCCCGCACAGAGTCTGCTCAATAAGAAGGGTGTCTACGAGTTGAGCATCTCGGCGCGTGATACACAAGGTGCGGGCACAACGGAGGCGCTGACGAAAGCCGTTATTACTGTAAAAGGTGTCAATCAATATAAACCGGAATTCGTAATACCCGCACTAACGAATGCCACCATTGAGATACCAGGCGTATGCGTTAAACCGTTGTTAAATTGAATTACAAGTGCTAACTATATAATTTTCAGGACATTGTACAACCGGACTATCTAATTTTGACTGTGAAGGCCACGGACAACGATACAGACGAGAATGGCAGAGTAACTTATCACCTGCAATTGGGCAATCAAAATGTGCCGGAGACATTTGAGTTCAAAATCGATGCTGAGAGCGGCGAGCTACGCACCAAAATTCAACTCAATCGAAATACGCGTGCCAAGTAGGTCTTATTGATGCAATTGTGTTATTTGAAGACTTGCAATGCACACTTTCACCCTTTCAGTTATGACTTGATACTTGTGGCTCGCGACTCTGGTAATCCCGCATTCGAATCGTTGCGTTTTCTCAGTGTTAGCATTGTCGATGCAAATGAAAATCGACCAGAATTTCCGGATACTGCCAATCCGTATAAGATTTCAATTGATGAGAACAGTGGTCGTGATATTAAGATTGGTCACATACAAGCCAGTTCGCGTAGCAAGCACAATAAGGATGTCTTCTACTACATGCTGCTGGGCAATGAGGATGGCGCGTTTTTCGTAGACAAACAAACGGGCGATATATTCACCAACAAAAGCTTAGATCGGTAAGCCAGAAAGCATGTCTCTGAATGAGCACGTTTAAACAAATTATGCTTAATCCATTATAGTGAGATGACCGATTCATATACGCTATATATTTTGGCAAGTAATCAACCCGATTTACATATTTCGGATGAGGAGCGTGCGTCGTTCTCGATCAAAACGTTGAATCGTGATAATACCGTGGCAAAAGTCTGGATAACCGTATTGGATGTCAACGATAATAAGCCAGTTTTCGATAATGAAGTAAAGCAACCAACTTACTCTATTAGAGTGTTAGATGCACCCATAACCCACTATTTTTTTCCCAGGTTTACTACGCTGGCATTAATGCGAATGCTAAGATAAGCACGGCCATAACACAAGTGAATGCCACCGATGCTGACTACGGGAGGAATGCAAAAATTGAATATGTCATCATTGCCTCGAATCTGTATAAATTCGGTGAAACAAGATCGGATCGTTCGATTGGCTCAATTGTGCCAAGTCCATTTGCCATATCGGGTGATGGACGCATTACCGCAGCTGTCATTGTAGCCGAATACAATCAGGATCGTTTTGAGTTGGAGATCATAGCGAGGGAGGTGGAGCCACCGCAGCGTTCGGCGACAGCGAAAGTCAACGTAGGTCGAGTTTATATATTAATAATTGATTCTTAATACTAATGCGCCTAACTTAATTCTGTTAGATCTGGATTTACGATAGCACACAATTGGTCCGTGTAATTCTATCTCGCCCACCGGAGGAGGTCTATCAGGAACAAGAGGAAATCATTGCTGAGCTGCGTAATGCCACACAACATCGCATTATTGTCGATGAGATACGCTTTCATGTGGACCCTATGGGTCGCATTCGCATGGACTGGTCAGATCTATTCTTTCATGCCGTCGATCCGAAAACAAATCAAATCGCGCCCGTTGACGAAATCCTCAAGGTCATCGACGCCAATTATGATTATCTGAAGGTATTTGAAAATACTTTAACTTTAGCTTGATTCCTGCTTAATATGGATTTCGTTAATAGGATTATTATGCCGGTTTTGCCATTGAGAATGTTGTACCCGCTTATATAACCATTGTGCAAGATGAGTTCGATTTGGCTGTGGCCGGTTTGGTGGCTTTGATTATTGTGCTCTTTGTTGGCGTTATTAGTTTCATTGTGCTCTGCTGTTGTTTGAAGCATTGGTAAGACAGCGATAAATTAGTTTGGATAAAGAATATTGATTTATCTTTATATGCCAATTTCAGGAATCTTTCAGTGCCCGTTGAGACACGCCGCAAGGAAGCGCTCATCAAAAAGCAAATAATTGAGGACTTAAATACAACTGAGAATCCGCTGTGGATAGAACAGTAATTATGGATTTTCTTTTTTTGAAGACTTTTTAAATAAAACCCTAACATTTTTATATAGAAAACTAAAGCTATACGAGGAACAGGAGCTAACAATGCAAGTCTTCTCAGAGCCCGATCACATTTCGAATTGCGATTCACCGGATCAACTGGATCATCGGAACTCTATGGAGCGCATGCACTTTGGCAATACCATAGATAATACGTATGCCACAATACAGCCTAGAAATCATAGTCGTGGTAATACGTCAAATGGCGATGGCGAACATATGCCACGCCTTGACCCGAATATCAATGACTTCGATGATTATGCAACGTTGCGTAATCGTGCTGTGCCTTCGGTGAGTTTTTAATCGGAGTATATCTACTTAAGGCAGTCTTAAATTAGAAGGCATAGATTACGCCAATTCTATTATGCTTAACAATTCAAACTCATTCGCCTAAGTGTTGTCCAGACTAACATGACTCATCTCCACTATAAAGACAGCAACAATTTTTGAGCAACGTAGAATCATTAAAGTAAAGCAACTCCCAACAATATACCATTCACTATGAACTTCGTAAAAACTTCAAATATTCTCAATTCTATTTATGCCATCGACTTGTATATTGTATTACCCAATAAGACCTTACACACAATACCTTCATACAGCCTTACACATACAAATTTGTTACCGTTTTTTTTCGAATCCTTGTTCACTCCTCTTGGGCGCATAGGGCCTCTACAAAGCTCTTCCTTGTTGTTGTATATCCAAGGCTTGCTTTGGTTCGAATTTCTATTGCTTGACTGATAGGGTGGTTAATTAGCCCGACGCTACCAGTCCATGGATCAACGCCTATACAGAAGTTAGTGAGGGTCGCTTGGTGGTGGTGACATGACGATTTTTTCCGCCCACTGTGGGGTTCGAACACTCGCCCCCTTATTTTTCAAGTCACTGTTACTTTGCTGTGCACAAAACAAGAACACAGTAACAGCGCAGCTAAAATTTTTGTTTTGTTTTGTTCTGCTTTTCCAACCCTATTGCTGTGACCACTACAATCACAGCATTGCTGCCGCTGTACTGTCGTGCTGGCAACTTTTCGCAGTCACAGCAAATGCAGACGCAGCGAATGTAATGAAAAACGATAGCATTTTTAAATCCTGATTGCCAGTGCTCTTGTAATTCCAGCACCTTGTGATAACTAATTGTATCTTAGCCCTTGATAATAAATCAATAATTATTAATTATAAAATTTAAATTGCCTTCTAGTTGTAAACAAATCACACAACTAGGCAACTGCCACAAGAGTGTATTACCAGAAAATTAAAGCAGCCCTACTAACTGCTACAAACAAATAATTTTCCTTAATATCATAATCATCAATCACTAAATGAAGCCACACCATTTAGTCACCCTGTGTGAGCTATCCAGGCACGTCTGAGGCAGCCTACTTGATTTTGGTTTTGCAATTGGCCCAGACAGTTGCAGCTCTTTCTGGTGCTCCGTTTAAGATCCTATGACACTCACTAACTAAAATTGTGACTCGTTTACTTCCCTGCTCTTAGTCTCACACATAATTGATTTATCCTCTCATTAATATCCGTATCCAAGAAAAAATCTAATTAGTTTATGGTATATAATTCTAAGTGAACAACATATAAATAAAGCAATAAATCAATTTCCATTGCAGCTCTATGAATTCACCGGTTCAACGTTTCAAGCGCCAATACGAGATGGCGACGAGGCTATCACGGAGCTGATATGATCTTAGTTTAAGCCAATTTTGACCTTTTGCAAGGTTGTAAAAGAAATTAAGCCATTCGCTGCTTAGGTGTTGTGAAGAATGCTGACCATACACACAAAAACTATAACTCAAATATGTAACTGTTTAAAGAGTCCTTGAGAAACGCGCTTCCTCCATAAAAATATAATTGTAGTTAAGAAGTAACAAACGGAATTAACTTTGAAAAGCTTACAATATGTACCCTTCTTCGCTCACGTACAATGGTTATGCAACCACCAATCATCACCATGACAACGACAATAATGACATAATAATAGTAGCTATAATCCTAGTACTGAGAACATTGCGTTCGATTATTAGATATACGAGTATATTATATAAGTGCAAGCAAAATTATTTTCCCAAAACTTTTTGTTCTATGACAAAGTCTGAGCTGGACATATTCGTTTAGAAGAATCTCATTCATATATTGTAACTATTAATTTAACTCTAGTAACTCTACATATAGTAAGTAATAAAGCCTTTAACTACTAACGCATATACGTACGAATCATTTTTTTATGTAAATACCTACTTTTGTATCTTTTGTATCTCATTGGAAAACGCACTAAAAACTAAAAATCTACTAGTAGCAAAAAAAAATAAAAAATCGAGTCGGTTTTTTTTAAATTTATATTTATAGCAAACTAGCACGTCGGCGCGTTGCTGCCTTCGCGTGCGTCTCGCTCTTCGGATGCTTCAGTAGCTCTGCGCTCTGCGATTTTCTCGTTGATCTTCCAGTGTTTGACTTTGTCGAGCTTCTCGTTGTTTTTCTGTTGCAAGTGCTCTATTTCTACTTTTTCGCGTTGCTTCGGTTGTTTTTCTGCCAAATTATTGTTTTTTTTGGTGGCACTATTTTGCAGTTTTTTGTATGTAATTGATCGATTAATACGCATTCTAATTGATAGATTTGCTAGTCATGTCTTCTTCGTTCCGTGTTCAAATGGATTGGTTTTATTTTCGTATTTTTCACTTTTTCAATTATTATTATTTATTTTTTATTTTCATTCGAATATTTGCACGATTCGCAGCATTGCCGGCAAACTCAATTCGCAGCTGCTGATTTGTTTTTCTGTTTTATTTGTATATTTACAGTTTGAGAAGCATTATAAAATTGAGTTGGTTTTAATATTTAGCGAATTCAACGATTTTTTCGCACCAAATATTGCAATAACCTTCTTAAGGATATTATAGAGATTCCCTGAAAATTTCATCTAAATCGGTGCAGTGGTTTCGGCGTCTATAGCGGACAGACATACAGACAAACATACATCGAATTCAATATATATATAGATTGCAGACAACACAAAAGCATTCAAGCTTTGAGAGGCGTTTGAAAAAAGGAAACAAAACCAACAACACGCATACATATATATTTTTGAAGTTGCGTAAATAATTTTGAAGCCACACAGAACACAAAATGGAAGACCAGGAAACTGCCGCGGTGAGCCAGTTCCAGACACTGGTGCGCTACAATAATCCAATGCTGGTGGTCAAGCATTCCGAGAAGAAAGGTGCACGACTAAAGGATATTGTAAGTAGCTTAGGTCGAAAAAAGAAAAAAAAAATATAAATACATATATATATATACTTCGTTTCTCGAATAGGATATGAAAAGACCACAAACTGCAGGTGCATTTCTGGATACCAAAAAAGAGACTGAAGAAATTTTGAATTCAATTTTGCCGCCACGCTGTTGGGAGGAAGACAACCAGCTTTGGCAACAATCTGTAAATATTGCCATGACTTTGCATCTTACTCAAGTGCTGTGTTATTTAAATGACTCTTTAGGTTTCCAGCACACCTGCTACACGCCAAGATGTCATCAATCTGCAAGAGATGTTGGATTCGCGTTTGCAACAGACCCAAGCCCGCGAGACTGGTATTTGCCCCATACGACGTGAGCTGTACTCACAGTGTTTTGGTATGTACAATTGTGTGGAAGAGGAAATTGAAATGATTTCATAGTACACCAAGTAACTACCACACTGCAGATGAAATTATACGCCAAGTTACCATTAATTGTACAGAGCGTGGTTTATTACTTCTGCGCATACGCGATGAAATCGCAATGTCCATGGAGGCATATGAGACGATCTACTGCAGCTCTGTGGCTTTTGGCATGCGCAAGGCTTTGCAGGTTCATGAGGAAAAAGAAATGCTACGCGATCGTGTAAAGATTTTGGAACAAGAGAAGGATGCTCTCAACGAGATTATAGCCGATATGAAGTTGAAGAACGAGCAAGCCGAACGCCGTAACGCCGAGTTGCGCGCATCCGAAAAGAAGAAATTCACAGAGGAGATCACATTCCTCAAGAAGACAAACGCACAACTGAAGGCACAACTGGAGGGTATCATAGCGCCAAAGAAATAAGCAACGTTTTAAATTTTGTTTTAACATATATTGTATACACAAAACGGGTTTTCATTTAAACGTTTACGATGTGCACCTAAGTCTCATTTGGATTTTCACGTTCTTTGAGCTCCGTCTCGTCGGTATTGATTTCATTGACAATTGGTAACGCCTTAAAAGGCACATTCGCCTTGCTCTTCTCATTGGTTTTATTTGTTGACGGCGCTGGCAATTTGGCTGGGCTTTCGTCAGTTGCTACAACGTTGTCCATACTTTCATCATTCTCTGCTTCGTCAGTGCTCTCCTTACGTGTGAGCGGTATAAGTGCATCGCTCTCTTTCAATTCCTCAAACTTTTCGATATACAAATTGTAAACATATTCAGCCATTGTGGCAGCATTTGGGATCACTTTCACATCGCTCGTTGGTGTGTCGGCGTTTGGCCGTTCTGTTGCATATGATTCACCCTCAACAAGTTTCAATTGCTGTGGTCGACGCATTAGCTGCAAGTTTAGGGTGGGTTATGAATAAATACACTCTAACAGCGTATGGCTTTATGACTCACCAGTTTGAATGTATACTGCAGTTCGAAGCAGTTTTTAAACAAGGCCGCACAGCCAAAGATATATAAACCCAGACGCGCACGACTCATGGCCACCACCAAACGCCGCACATCGCGCAAATGGCCAACAGCTTTTGTGCGCACCAGTGATATCAGCACATAGTCGTTTTGCTGGCCCTGATATTTGTCGACGGTGGTCACTTTGTGCGGCCAACCAATGAGTGGATTACTGCCGCAACGTGCTTTAATCACATCCCGTATGAGATGCTTCTGCCCATTGTAAGTGGTGAGTATGGATATTTTCTGTGGCGGATAGTTCAGAAGACGCATATACATATAGACTGCGACGACGTACTCGGCTTCTGTTACATTCTGTAAAATTATGGAATACTCTTTGAAAAAGCTCAGTATATAAATATTACAGCATACCTGGTAGAAGAATGGATTTGGTTCTGACTCAGCCGAACCATCGGCATGGCTTACATCGATTAGCTGGTAGTCGTGCGCAAAGCCCGGATTCGCCTTTTGGTACTCCGGCTTTTCTAAGATGTGAGCAAGGTCTTCGAGTGTCTTGTAACGCCACTTGTACAATGATGATATACTGGCGCGTGCACGGCCCTGCCTATCGAGATCAACCGTGGGCACACCCAAGCGCACGAGTCGTGTGAAGAGACTCTGCTCCATGTTCGAATACTTTTGAAATGCCATATTCTTAATGACCGGCGGCAGTTGATGGTGATCGCCAATCATGATCCAACGCTTGAGTCGATTAACACCGTCAAGTGGATTTTGCAGCAGCAACGGTATAAAAGTCTCGATCTCCAGAATTTGTGCGGACTCCTCCATTAGAATGTTGTCATAGCGAAAGCCAAGATTGACAAGCTCCTTGCGCTTTAAGGCAGCATGCGTACACGTCATTGCTATTATTTTAGCCTCCTTCACGAGCAGATATTTCGAGCGATCCAAACCAGTGCGCAGCAGTTCGAACGCACGGAACTCTTCGAGTTCGGCGAAAATATATGTGATATAACGAAAACAGGACTCGGCTATATCCATATTTTCCTGGTATGTGCCGCCGTTGAACAGAGGTTGCGGCGCATCAGCGAAAAACTTGCTAAACGGAAATTCATTTTCGAACAAAGGTCGCCAAATGTCCTCGGCTGTTGCTTCCGTCATAACAGACGCTTGGGACAGAAACTTCTCCCAGCGCGCCACTACGTTGTACAAGTAGAAGTAGCCGGCCGTTTCGCATGTGTAGGCATTGTCACCACTCACGTTCAGTGATTCTTGTAGCCTCTGAACTTTGCCAAGCAAATCGATGCGCTTTGCCAAAACATAATTCACACGTCCATAGCGGCTGTAATCCTTTTCCGTTTCAAGCGCCTCCTCTCCGTGACCCAAACGCAGCAAATGGCGCTCTTCAATGTCGAGAGCCATGATTTTTTCGAATAGCTGGTTCAAAGCCTGATTTGAGTGTGTTACGATTAGCGTTCTTTGATTCGGATGATTATGATACAAATTGGATATAATTTGCACAGCGACATCAGTTTTACCCGTGCCTGGCGGACCAACAACCAAAGTTAGGCCAGGCTGCATGCCAGATCTAATCGCTTCAACTTGGGTAGGCGTAAAACGTACAGAGTTTCTACAAGATCAACAAAGATTTAGATTGATAATCTGCACAACAATATTGTGCACTTACTGCTTTGGCCGATCCTCAATATAAGGTCCACGACTTTCGCGCTTTATGAGCTCAACTCTAATTTGCTTATCTTCTTCGAAGACCAAGCGATATGGCGGTAATCTGACTTCATCGGCGTCTTCGCATTTAATGTTGTAGTTTGGAAAACTTTCGACTACATGTTTGAAATCCAAAAAAGTGTCGTTGAAGTTCAAGCTACTTTCTTGATTGGGCATATTTGTGTAATGCGCAGCACCCGGATCGCCGTAGCCCAGCAGAATGTCGGTCAACCACGGCGGCACAACGCACTCCGTGTTCATTAAATGCCGAATTGTTTCTAAGACCGCTTTGAAATTATTCTCCTTAGGCTTACGACGCATTATGATGTTAAAGCTTTCATAGACATCGGTATCACCCTACAATAATACAAAATTATGCGCTCAATAACACATATAATAAGTGTATCTAATACGCACCTCTTGCAGTCCATCCATGTCCAAGCGATACTGATTACAGTCCAGCCAGACGCGGTATGTGCGCTGTTCGCCTGGTAATTGGGGTCTGGGATCTAGCCCATCCTCAATCACACGCCCATTTGCATCGAGTAGGCCCTCAACTTCACATCCCCGTACGCTTACCACACCCATTTGCGGAAGAAATGGTTCTCGGGGATTATACTTGGCTCCGTATGACATTGTTGGTTTAACCGATATTAAAAAACAAACATCGTGTTTGCGTAGATTCTCCCATTCCTCTTTGATTTCTTTACGCACTGATAGAGTCACACCGACTTCAGCTCGCACCCGCGAGGGTTTCTTTTCACCGAGGTGTGGTTTGGCAACCTCAACTACGGTGAAGTGTGCAATGGGCAGCGACATGCGTGCCCAACCACCAAAAACAGTATCACCAACTTCGGAACGCCAGGGCAGCATGCGACTAACTGCATCTTCGATATCCTGGCGTATCTCGTATGTGGACTCTAAACGGAAAAGATTGAAGTTCCGTAATAGATAATCGTGCATTGTCAGAAACTGCAGATTTAATTTGGGTAGCGCCAAACAATCTTCGCCAGAAAAATATTCCGAAGGAACGATGTTCTCATCCCAAATAATATCTTGTGTTGGATATAACGGCATATCATTCAAGGCGTCCAATTGGGAACTGCGTTTCTCGTGTCTCGTAATTAGAAGCTCACGTAGAAATTCCTCATCCAAACGTTGCCACATTGTCGAATCATCCAATTCCTCGGGCACTAAGTTCAAAAACGATGCAATAAGCTTGAGATCGTTCTCGCCAAGTGCGCCGAAATGCTTTTCTAGCGCCTCACGCGTATCCACCGAACCAACATTTGAGAGTGCAAATATTCTGAGGTCCGGAAATTTGGCAAAGACAGCGCGTTGCAATGATGTTAGGCGTTTGTAGTGGATCTGTGTCATGTCGTGATCTGTAAGCGAATCGCCAGTGACATCGTTGATTTCGAAGCGCGCATAAAATTTTAACATGTCAAGCAACTGCAATTAAATTGCGATATTAATAATGAAATAATTGAAATTGAAACTTATAAATGCATGTAGGTGAGAATACGATGGCTCGACGGCTGTTCCACTTGTTCCACTCTCAAACACCTTTGCGCATACACAGACTTCAACGCGATATCTATCTTCTGACAAGCTACTTAGAACGTGCCGAAAGTTGCTTATATATTATATATTTATATTTATATATTTCTTCGATTAATATACATATGATATTCCTTATCGAAGGAGAACAATGGGTTATGGGATTGTTAAAGTATCGATTATAATGAAGCTTCTCCGACTTCTAAGTTAGTCCATCTTTCTGCTTCCTAAGTAATAGCTGGTAATGCAAGTTTCCGGCCAAGATCTAAAAGGCATTGATAAAGTAAGCCATCCAGAGTAGCAGGTGGTATGATGTTGAAGGTGCAATAGATATAAAGCCTTGCAACTTTTGGACCTTACAAAGTTTTTGAAGTGCATATAGTTGCAACAAATTTTTGCCATTTAAAATAAACGGAACGGCAAAAAGACAAAAATAAAGCGTTGCCGTATCGGCACAATGTAATGCATTTTTTTAGAGTTGCCTTGTCATTATTATCAAACCAAACAAATAATCCGCAAGAGAATGCTAAATAAGAGCGTGGCTTGACTCGTCGTAGTCGCGCACCATTGTAACATCTCACTTGTCCTAGTTTTAATTTGTACTCTGTTATAAAAAACCGGCTTTGTATTAATTTAGTGTTTTGTAAAATAAACAAAGTGTATTAATTAATGTAAACCAAATGAGAATACATCAAAAGGAACCCAGAGTGATATTATGACATTGCAAGATGCCACCACAACGCCGTGTCTGCCTCCTAATCCTTATTTTGTTGACTGTCACCACAACAACCACAAGTTCCGTGGTTTTAGTCAAGCTAAATCAACAACCAGCGACATATGCGGAAGCGAGCACTGCACCGCCCAACGAGAAGCTAAATTTAAAAAACCAAAATATAATAATAAATAAATGCTGCGAGGGTTACGAAATTCATGTCGACAATGCCTGTCAGAGTGTAAATAAAAGTGGTGAGTACCATTGCGGTGATGTGATGTATTCGCGCCTGGTGAACTCCATTTGGATTTTGTCTTTAATTTCAGACTATTTTCATCCGACATTTAGCAGTTATAACCGCGACCAAAACAAAAATATCAAATACGAATTTCGTATTGGTCTGCCTAACTGCAGATCTATGCAAATGTGGCCAGTTTTGGATTACCATGGAGTAAGCCCTCAGAATTATATCCAAACTATATTGTTATAGTAGTATTGGGAATCCGAGCTTTAAAAATGGCGTACCACAGAGCTCTTTGCATTAAAAAAAAAAAATGTTCAGCATAAAAAATATAACTTTACCCTACCGAGCCTCATTTGGTACCACTCAGTCGGCTTTATTTCCGGAGTGCTAAGTTGCACACCAAAGTCAAGAAAATATAAGAGACATAAATGTGTTTATAAATAATGTCTGTTTTGGAGACATTGCGCTTTGAAAACTGTTTCAATTACATTACTTTTATATAACAATAAGCTAAAATCATGTTTTCTAGAGTACCGACAAGCTGGTTTTATTGGACGACGGCAAGTTGCGGCACGTCACAAACAAACTCGACGATCAATTCTCTGAACAGCGCGAATATGACGAAGACTTTATTGATAAGCCACCGCATCATGACTATCCGCAAGATCAGTACTGCATTGATAGGGTATGACTATGTTTGTTAATATATAAGAACTTTCTGCTAATAAACTGTAATTTGTATTTCAGGCCATTTCAACCATCGGCAACTATAGAGAATTATTGTTTGCAAATATCTGCTTGCCAAAGAAAGACATCAAATGGAGCGATTCCAATTTTCTTCTACGTAAAATACTCAATCCGATTTTTCATACCATATCGCTTGTTATACTGCTTGTTATTGCAATTGTTTATTTCATATTGCCTACGCTTAGGTATGGCTAGATCTGACCTGTTCGTCGAAATTCATGTTTAACACTCACTTAATTTTGTCTTCCGCAGAGACCTCGTTGGCAACATCATCACGACAATTGCTGTCTGTTTGATGGTGAGCCAAGCGGCTGATTTAGTGCGAATCTTTACCGAATTTACTAACCACATCAGCTTTATTATTGCCGATGTCATTCTCTGCGTGAGTTTACTGGCAGCCTTTTTTTGGTTGAACAGTTTTGGATACTATATATGGAAAACTTTTCGGTCACGCAATGTCTTCCTACGCGTAACGGATGGGCGCAAGTACTGCTACTATTCGGCCTACGCTTGGGGTTGTACGGCCATGATGTCGGTGTTAGCTGTGTTTGCTCATTTCTTTCTTGATGCGGAGTCGTACAAGAAACAAAACATGATCGCTGAGCAAGAAACAATCGGTTGGCTTGGCATAACGATATTTTTCGCAACCATTGCCTGCACAATTCTCATTGATATATTTTTTTATGTAACGACTTTGAAACTAATCAATCGACGTAATGTTTACGGACGTATACAGCATAAACTCAAAGCAAAGTAGGTTGAACATACTGACTTAAAGAATTGTATAATATTAAGATACCATTTCAGCTTCATTATGTACGGTCTTATGGTTTTGGTAATGTCTACATCTTGGATCTTTTTGATAATGACCTGGCTGCAATTCGATGGCCTACTATATGCGCACATTATTGTAAACGCAGTACAAACACCTTTGCTTCTCTACATATGCGTCTTGCGACAAAGACATGTTACTTTTCTATTAAAGAAATCCTGTTGTTACAATGAACCACCCTCGACAAACGATTGGGGCGACGAGCTGCACTACATGAGCTGCAACAATTATTAATTTATGTCTTTTAAAGTGTAACTTAGGTTAGGTTAGTTATTTGTGATGCTGTAAAGCCTTGGGTAATGGAAGAGCAATCTGACGTCGCCAAGGAACAACGCCACCTACCGGAGATTTAAGATATTGAACCTGCCTCTAGTGAGGTACGAAAGCCGCACTGTGGGGCGGCATACTTAGTACACTTCCACTAGGCTACAGAGGCACCCTTTTAACGTGTACATTATTTATTATATAGTATACAATTAACTACAGTCCAATCTCCCTATAACGAATTTCTAAACAACGAAGCTCTCCCTAATATGAATTGATTTTAAGCACACGTCGTTTCCGTATAACGAATTTTCCATATAACAAAGCGATTCGCTATAGGGAAGTTTCACTGTATAAGTTGCCCCACGAAGTGTACTTAACGATATTCATGACAATCGGGTTGTACAATCCCATATTTAACATTCTTATAGGCAGTTACGCAAGTGCACTTAATTGAAATTATTTGATTAAACGATTAAGCTGACTGATTAAAATTTTGTTTAGCCTTGATTTAATTATTTGGTAGAATTAGCGGCGGTTAGAACGGACAACAATATAGACAGTGTGTCTGTGCCATCAGCTTCTTTCATGCAGGCTGTACAAATTAAATTCATGATGACACATACGCCACTCAAGTGATTCTTTCTAGTGCTATGTTTAGTATCAGTTTGAATCGTTGTTGAAATCTGATGCTCATATTTGGTTGGGGTGTGGGTAATATATATATTTAAGTTCTTAACTCACCTGGCCAAACAATTTTCCCTCTTCACGCCGCACCAAGTTGCACATTTGCGAGCGAACTATTAAATGACAATCATCCAATACCGTATTGAAAAACCGTCGTGTTGGCAACAACGACTCCAAGTCAATGATGAATTCCAAGAAACGTTCGCAATACCGCAAAATGTCGCATCTGACTTCTCCATCTATCGGAATCATGCTGAGTATTTTGAAGAAATCTATGATCAGTTTTTGCAAAAAATGGCGCTCCCATTTAACACTGTCTGATATTTGTTCGGCCTGCTCTTTTTTCATTAATTTCCGCCAATATCTATTCCATTCTGGTATCTGCCGTAACTCCTGTGCCAGGCGTTCTAAAACCAATTGAGATATTATTAGTTTTGTGGGGCACAAATGTAAGGTTCTACACTTACTCGGTTGCAGGCACTGCCACATTGAGAGTGAGACCAAACGTTTGGCTTGCTCACGGCATATTTCGACTTCCATGCTATTAAAGCAATGATTGAGAAATATTAACAATGCAGTTCGCTCCTTAAGTGAAGCGACTTGTTTCTCGCCCGGGTTTGGTAATATAGTTTCCAATAAATGTCGAAAGAAATGAGGATATTGAGCCGGTAATCTCTCAAAAACACTCCACACTTGAACGCGCTCTCGGAACTTTTCATTAGCGACAACCACAATTGACATTAGATGCGCGTGCGTCGCCGTCTCACGATCGTAGTGCGGCCACAGATACTCTTCCAAGTACATGCTGAACTCGAGCATCATAACTATGCGTGTAGCGTTCTGTTTACCACAAATTTCTTCTTTATAGATTTGCTCAATTATCTGCGGATTGTAGGGCAAGTGTTGTTCCTTCGATTCCGGCGACCAATATTGGCCGGCGAGCTAAAACAAATTTTAAAATTTTCCTTAGCAAGCCTTCAAATGGAAGTATCTAATATAATCACCTGCCAGATTAACTCAGAACTCAAGTGTTCAATTGTCATTATTGACTTTCTGATGGACTTTTCCCTAGCTGTATCAGCACTACCTTCATTTTTAAGTCTCATTATGTTTTACTTAACTTTCCTATGAAATGCAAAGCGCACAACAGCCGGCATATGTTTATGCTTACAAGAGGGTTGCCAAGTATGTACATATGTTACTTTAAATTAAAATAAATTTTCACCGCAATGATTTTAAAAAAAAAGTTCTCTTAATTAAAAAATAAATTACATAAAATAAATAAATAAACAAAAGATTTTTTTAATATAATTAATAAACAAGCTGGTGTCAATAAAAAAGGCATGCGGATAATTAGCGTTTTGACAACCCTAAAAACAGGCGTTATCACCTGTTGTTCAAAAAGAAGAAGAATTGCATGTAACTAATTCCCGGCATTTTATTATAATGGCCATGTATTCTAACAATACTTTATTTGTAAGTATACAAAAATTGTTAATATGAATGTGTAAACAAAACATATTTATTGTATTGTAGAATCACATACACAGCCTACTATGTATGCCCACCATCGATAAATGCTCGGAGTTGACTATAATCATTGATCACAGTCCACTGCGCGACTTGCAAGATGTCTTCAAAACTATTGTGCATTCCGTTTTTGGTATAGAAACTGGTGGCGTCGGTTGGGGCTTACGAACAATAAGCGCCGAAAACTCACCAGCTCATTTCGATGTACTACGTCATTTTTTTACAGTCGAAGGTGTAATGATTCGTCTCTGCCATCGACTCTTGAGCGATACCATTAAATTTGAAGTCAATCTTGATCTGCTACCGGTATGTAGTAAAACATTAAAAAAAAATAATTTCATAACCTGATGTTTTGTGTTAATTAAAGTGCAAACTTGCTGAAATGCTTGAAAGTGGTCAACATTCACTGTTTTACACAGATTTGCTAAATGTGGATCCATTTAGCCGCCGTGTGGTTTCGTTGTCACTGAATTCTTTTGACTTTTACATGCTGCATTTTGTTCTACACGGTTTGCAACCTTTACATCAAACTCATCCCATGGCTCTGGAGATAAATAAAGAAAAACTGAAGTCGGTCTATTTTATACTTTCGACGGATTATTTAAGCAACTATATGCCCGCGCATCCTGATGCCGAGGTGAAGCCCATTAATGCAAGTTGCATAATGAAGTCCAATCCAATCCAGAGCCAAACGTTACCAATTCGAATGCCGCGTTATTTAGAATATCCGAGCACTAACGCAAATCTGACGCCAACGAATACAAACGCAGATTCGCGTTCTTACATTTGGCGTACGGTGTCTGTACTACACTTTTTTATAGATGTCTGGCTGCGTATTGACATTGAAGGCAACCATGATTTGCCGGGCACTGAGTTTCTGAGGAATGTTCGTGCGCTCGTTAAGCAGACACACTATTTCGCGAATACTGCCTCGTCAGACGTTTCTTCAATGGCGCAGCTGCGAAAAGTCGCAGTGCCAATGATCAAAGCACAAATATATCCTCTTTTGCGTGGCCTCATTGATCGTTGGCCATTGGATGGTTCAATGATTGTGGTTCTAGATTTGTGGCTTACTTACATTCAGCCCTGGAAGTACACATTAAGCTACTACACTAACGGGTAAGTGTTGAGGTGCTGCTGAACTGTGAATGAATCGTTAAGCTTTACTCTTTCCCAGTGTGAAGGATCATGAGCCGCTATTAACGACTCAATTCGACAACTTCATTGCTGATAACTTAATAATATATACAGACATATTCCAACGAATTTTACCGAGATTTGAGCGTTTGGATTACTCGGTGCATATAAATGCTTACATGCTGTGCCGCTTTGCGAAAGTCTTTTCACAGCCCTGTTTGGGTGTCAGGATACAAGAATTCGAAAAACAAAATGCTGATATGTCATTTGCTAGTGACTCGCCATATAGGCACTCGAATTTCTTAAAGTAAGTACTTTTATTTTATTTACGTGTTTAAAACTTAGCTTGTTAAGTATACATATATGTATATTCTTAATGAGCTCGATGAGTTGATTGAGCTATGTTTGTCTGTCTACCTGTATCTATGTAGACAACTAATACAAATACACATAAATTGTGAAAATTTCATTTTATATCAAAGTATGTTCAAAAAGTTTCAATGAAAATAAAATATAAAAAGATCTGTCAAATCAATATGCAATAGTGACCATAGGATGGTAGGTTGGAATTTGTTCGGGGTGTGATTAATGGGTTACATAGTCGTGGAACACGTTTTTTCTTGTTTTAACATTCTTTATTATCTAATCCCTATAGTTACCACATGACTGGAACCAGTATCAGCTTTAATGACTCGGTTCCTGGCTTATTTAGCCCTACGACAATCAAGGAAATTGAAGGCTTTCTTCATAACGTGAACATATCACGGATCACCGTAATGCGTAACATTCGTGCTTTGCAAGACACACTCAAAAAAAAGAAGGAATCACAAAGTTTTTTGAGGCATATTTTAGATTATCTATTTGCGAAAAAGTATGACGAGGAGCAGATATTGGAACATATCAATAATATACCAGAAGTACTGAAACATTCAATTACAGCATTTTGCAATCTGTTCAACGTAAGTCATTATTGCGGTGGACTCTCAATATTTCTTTATTTACAATATATCTTCTCTTATTAGATCAATTTACTGGATGTATCCATAGAAGAAGTGAATCTACCATCACCAAATAGTTATGAAGATAAATTTGAATTTTTCGATGATAGTGATTGTTTAGATCTGACGAAAATAACGCCCTACAAAATGAACCACAATGTGAATAATATCTGTTATTGTGTTGATCCTGTAATGATGCCTGTTCAATTCAACGAAATTTCAGTGCTTGTGAAAATACTGGTACGAATGTCAGTTATAATCAATAAAAAGGTACGTACGCCGAGCTAACCTTATTTTGGGATTGAAAATAACTGCTTAGTTTTTTCAGTATGCACAGCAGATTCAAGCTTGCTACTCGCGCCCGGACTTCATCGGCAAGATATGCCGTCAACTTTTGTATGAACCAATTAAAGTACAACGTTTCGATAAAACCAGTGGGGTGCCTGTCTTGCGTGAAAAGCAAATACCTGCGAGAATAAGTTTACGACCATTTGCATCGCTGCCTATACTTGCAATTTTGGCCACCTCAATGCTATTCAGTTATTTCATTTGGAATGCACCTATATTTGGTTTATTTTTGTTAGGTCTTCTCTACTTCTGCTATGCAATAATAATGGCCTTAATATCATAGGCTTTTTGTTGCATAGGATTAAATTAAAAAACAGAATAATAAAACAATATTTTGCATTTAACCATTGTTACGCAACTTTATTGCTAAAAGTAGCGTCTCATTTGGCACAGTTACCATACGCAGGATACTGTCAATGGCAGTCTCATTACGGCACTCGACTGTGAAATGACCTGCAAACTGAAAAAAAGGCACACTATTCAAATCTCTGAATCTAAAATAGTAATCAAAAACAATTTACCGAAGTAATCAAGTGTTTGAGCTGATTAATTGCAATGCGACGTCCAATACATGATCGACTGCCAACTGCAAAGGGCAGCGTGCCATGCTGTTCCAAAACGCCGGACAGCTTTAATTGGTCTGCACTGCGTGTCCAACGTTGTGGTCGCACGACCAATGGATCTGGGAAATGTGCAGCATTTCGTCCGGCAGTATAAAGCGATAACAATACCAAAGTCTGAGAGGTTTTTGAAAAAAAAAAATACAAATAAAAATAGGAAATTAAATGCAAATCGATGACACTTAAATAGGTAAACAACGCTTACATCCTTCTCGATATGGTAACCACCAATGACTGCATCGTTTGCTAAATAGCGTCCAATAAACGGAGCCACTGGGTAGAGACGCAGTGTCTCCTTGATCAAGCCCATTACGAAGGATAGGTCTTGGTTTCCTTGCTTGTATATATTTGCTATTTTCTCTTGAAAATCACCGTTTTTCGCTAGTAAGTATAAAGCCCACTGACTGGCAAAGGCGGTCTAAAATATTTAAACAAATTAGAAAAAGCATTAGGTGTAATATTCGTCACAGCAAAAACTGTATAAATACATAGTTGAGAAAAGCATGAGTGTGTATTTGTTCTTCAATAAATGAGTTCTACTTTGATGATAATAAAATATGCAGAGCTGTGTAATAGTATAATGATTCGATAGGTCCACAAACTAATATGTTTTTTATAACCTCTCCTAGTGATCGGATACGACAAACATACTGCGCATGGTAAAAATTGGACCATTCAAAAAGAGTAGCACTCTAGTTCAAAAACTGAAAGCCTTGTTTTCATACTTATAGCCTGACCGATGGTGGATCGGGAATATATATACACTATGTCTCCTTTACTGTGTTAGAAACTGCATAGCAAAGTTAAAGTACCATTCACCGAATGTGAAGAGTAATAAATGTATTAACTTCGGAGATAATCTTCAGAACATGAAATTTTCAGAGTTTATGCTCTTTAGCTAAAGAAAATTAAATTTGAGTTTATATGCGGCTGAAGGTGTATAGAATCGAGATAAAGTGCGTCCATTTTTTAGCAACACTTTAAAATAATCATTCATACAAGAACTTGTATTTGAGATAGCCCCGGTAACGTGTCACACAGGTTGAAGATATGAACCCTTATTTAGACATGGTATACGCACTTTTTCCGAAAACACGGAGGGCCTATGGTTGGCCTAAGTTGTACGGCACGAACAACCTTTTTCGGGAACTTGGAGGTTGCGCGATTTACGCCTATTGTTCTAAAGATATATGGGTTTTCGCACCAAAGCGTATGGACCATTGGTTTGTGTGGAAGATACATCTCTTATTGATCGTGATCCAACATGAAAACTAAATGGTAAAAAAAAGCTTCTTACAGACAGACGGACTGACGTCATTTCGTGGTTTCCTACTATGTGAAGAACATAAAAACATTTACAGTATCCCCAGCAGCGATAACCAGATCAATGAAAATCCTTTTTATAAGATCAATCGGCATTGCAGCAGCTTGAAGTTTTTGGAAAAGTGTATCCGAATTCCAATATTCGGTTGTCTTTTTTTCATTTCCCTTTGCAGACACCGCCTTCATAAAGCGCTCGATCAACTCGTTGCCTGTGCGAAGAACATCTTTGACGTTCGCCTCAAAATCACACCATGCTTTCATTCTCAGTACTTTGGCCAAACGCGGTGGTATATTCATAAGAACAGCACTATTTATGAAGATCTTGTGTACAATTTGCGTAAAGTCTTCAATGATCACTTGTATCTCTGGCAACGTAATCATCGTTGAGCCAAACATTATTGTGCAAACAACTAGAATTAAACAGATATGCTTTAATAAACGATCTCTAAATGTATATTGATGACGACATACCATGAATTGACCAACGATAGAGTTTCAACTCTAAACATTCGATTTCCATGTACTCATTTTCGTTTACCAACTCGTTCTGTAATTTGAATACGAACTGATCTGTCGAGTATTTGATGTGCGTATCCATCCAGCTTAAATTACCATTGAGTAGTAAACGATTTAGTATACGCCGATTGTGATACCATTCGGTACCCTTCCTATGAAAATTTATTCAGATCGATTGAATTGCAAAGTTTTTTTTATTGAATTGTATAAAGAAACTCAATGAGACTCACATGAAAAACAAACCACGCTTGCAATTGTTAGCTCGATTGAATAATACCCATGAATCGGGAAGCGGATGTCGCGGATATTGACCCTCGTGCAGGAAAACTGAACGCATCAGATTCGCTGAAGCCACAAACACCATAGATTTGCCACCACCGAGTCTTTCACGAAAGATTGGACCGAACCTCTTGTGGCGTTTATCAATGTACTTGTGTAGTCTGTAATATATGTACGTATGCATGAAGTAGATATTTAAACATACCCAAGGCAAATGCTAGGATACGTTACTTCCGCCGTAATACCAATTACTACACATAGACTACCTTGAAATTTCTACAAGCTTTACATGCTCAGCACACACTTTTGATTCGATTTTACAGTTAAAACAACAACAACAAGTAAATCATTGCATGCACAACAGAAAAGCCTTAGCAAACGCAAATTGGTCAAGTGAATTCTACTCGGAAAATCTTTTATCGTTTCTCTCACATTCTCCGACTTCCAATAACAACATTTTTTCAGATACTCACTGCGCTGCGCCACCAACTGACAAAAGATCGAAAAGTGTGCCGACAAGAGGTAGTCCTTTGCAATAAGGCAATGATAAAAGTTTCTTCCTTTGTCCATTGTTGATTAGAAATTTTGGCTTTACTATGCATTTTTGTCCTTTCTCAGTGGTACACCCATTTAGAAATACTAAACACAATTTTGAAATGAAACTTTTTATAACGTTGAGTATCCATTCAATATATTGTCTGCAGTGTAATATACACTCCATAATTCTCAAAATTCACAGAAAATATTTTATGTATATATCGCCGCACGACAAAACTAGAGCTCCGAACCGCATTCGATTCGATCGTTTCAAATATTGCCGACTTCAAAATGTTTGAAGCCAAACATGCACGGAAAGTGCTAAAAAATACAAAACCGTAAATGTTAGCAAAATACTTCTCTTACATGCTGCCAATCACAGGTAAAATGTACCTGTTGACTGAGTTCTGAACATTTTTAACCAAATACTTTATTGTTGGTAATGAATTTTTTAGACCCTATGCAAATAAAAAACCATAAAGAAATAAAATAAAGTAAATTAATTAATAAAAATAGAAAATCTAAAAAGCCATTTAAGCATAAGCTTTCATTACCGCTTGCAGTGGAAATTATGCTGATAAAATGATTTCTTGTGTAATATTATGACTATTATTATTTTTGATTACCTTTTATTGAATAATAAGTTATTTGCTTTTCCATGCATATGCATGGTAAATTATATATTTAGCCGATACATTTTTTTGCTGATCTGGCAATTTATCGCAATTTGTTTTGGTAGAAAATTCAAACAAAAAAGAAGCAACAAAGACTTCGGTCTATGTGAGAATTATATACGCTTTAGCTTTAACTGTGAAATATTTTCGAACTAAGGAATGAAACGATTAGTGATGCTTCCATACAATTTTGGTTTTCTTAAAAAGCACTTTAAAAATAAATTATTTGGTATTTCTTCCCACACATATGTTCAGCTAGTCATCAATGTCAATTCACGTCAGCATCAGTAGGCCACCAAATAGATTATTTAATAGTTGTAGATTAATGAACAGCTCAGTATGCCATTATGTTTATGTTTGTCTGATAACGCAATCACTAATAATGGTAGAATGGAAGTCTGCCGTTTTCGAAATCCCCTATACTGATTTACTTTGCATAAAGAGCTAGGCTTCTATCACTTACATTTCAGCAGCTCTGCGCTCTGTCTGCTGCTACGATTTTCTAGTTGAACTTCCAGTGTTTGACCTTTTTGGTGGCATATCGTATTCTTCACTTTTTTGATTTTTTTTGATTCGAATATTTGAACATTTCCACTTTGTACACTTTTAGCAGTGCTGTCGGCAAACTCATTTCTCAGATGCTGATCGTTTTTGTGTTTTATTTGTATCTGTACAGTTAGAAAAGCATCTGAAATTGGTATAAATATTTAGCGAATTCGACTATTTTTTCGAACCGAAACCGAAACCATCTAAAGGCTATATAGAGATTCCCTGAAAATTTCATCAAAATCGGCACAGCGGTTTCGGCGTCCATAACGAACAAACAAACAAACATACTTCCAATTTTGTATATATAAAGATATACTCGTGGAAGGTCCTACGCTTTTTCAACGTATGGCTGTACCCTACGCTGGCTGCCAACCCAGTGTTCAAGTCGAAG
The DNA here is from genome assembly GCA_035041755.1 of Cacoxenus indagator. Taxonomy (NCBI): domain Eukaryota; kingdom Metazoa; phylum Arthropoda; class Insecta; order Diptera; family Drosophilidae; genus Cacoxenus; species Cacoxenus indagator. The sequence goes on from JAWNKX010000242.1 coordinate 3,398,499, forward strand.
AGCCTCTCTCGGTAGCGCGTATAGTGTGCAAAAAGATGCAACAAGCTAAACAGCGCACGAAACCGTCGAACACTTGTGTCGAGTCGCGTTTTGAGTTGGTTATACGTTGTTAAGGTGCGGTTGGTAATCTCAGTGGATCTTCAAGCTTAATGTTGTTTTTTATTAAAAATAAATTCAATACAAATAGTTGTGTTATGTAAAAAGCGAATTTTTGGAACGAGCAGCCGCCAGTTTTCATACCATTTAATTTGCCATTCAAAAATCAGACAACAATTTCATTGTTGCAGTTTATGTTGCGCTTGTTTCAAATAAACCCACTTTCAAAAGACCGGTCTTTGTTTTTTATTTAAAAAAAAATTCGAATAATGATTTTTGTTTATAGTAATTTGAAACCATATTGCCGGCGACAGTGCCATAGAACGTATTGCAGCTGAGCATTGCATGCAGTATTAATGAGAACTTCATGAGGAGGCACACATGCATACAGATATATTCGCGTCTTAATTATTTTAATTGTACGCAGAAGCGTTATCAGTAGGACAGCAATAAAAATAAATAAATGGGTGACGGCGACCATGAAAAATCATAGAAGACACCAATTGGAGTTCAACGTTTATTGAGGCAGATTAATTAGATGTTTTGTCACAAAGCTTTAAATGCCGTCAACGTCGCTCGGGACGGCACTTTCATTAAGAAAGTGCTCGCACGCTCGCTCACTCACTCACTCACTCACTCACTCACTCGTGTATAGTACATAAATAAAGCCACATGCTAAAACGTATCTTGAGTTGTAAATCTGGTTGCCTGTCTGGCTTTATATGCGCTCGCAAAGTACGTGAGCAGTTCAACATACTTGCGCCAATTTTTTATTGCTCGCTTTTTTAGAATTTTATCACGGAATTCGCGCGTAAAGAAATGATAACACAGCAAAAAGAGCGTTAACCCAAACTCCAAGTTGTGGCCGTCGCTTGATGACTTCCATTTTCTTTTTGCCTTTCCGTAGAACAACAACGCACAACACAGTACTCATAGCCAGGTTCAAATGCCAAAATGGATAGCTCAAAGAAACCAGAACGGCATAACCCATGCCAATCTGCTAATATATTTTCACGTATAATTTTCGGCTGGTCTATACCCATACTCTATCGAGGCTCGAAACAGGGTTTAAATACGGACGATCTAACCAAATGCCTTGAAGCGGATCATTCAGAGGAGTTGGGTGATCAGCTGGAAGAGTAAGAATCTTAATGTATCAGTAATTCATTATATAAATACATTTCTCAAAACAGCGAATGGTTTAAAGAAATCGAACGTGCGCATCGGCGCTCCAGGAAGCCAAGCCTATCTAATGCATTATTTCACTTATTTTGGCGCCCAGCAGTTATTGATGGCCTGGTTTGTCTGCTCTACATAATAATCAAGTGAGTGCATCGATTTCATTTCACTATTTAAATATAATATTTTTTGTTGTCAATTAGATCTGTCATTCCCGCTCTACTGGCACAATTATTGCTTCAGTATCGAAACCCAGGACCAGTGGTTGAAGAGTTGAATGCCTTAAATAATACGCTGCTTAAAGGGGAAACACTAAGTCAGAGATTGCCTAGGTTTGTGCCTGATATGCATAATATTAGTGGTCAGTACTTTTTCTTATTTTTTTATGTGCTTAAGATAAGGGTCTCATAATTGTGTTGGGCTGCTCATTTTTCAAGTATATGCACTATGATGTGCAGCTATAGAGCACTCTCAGTGAGCTCGCTATTATATGTACGGTGAAAACTCTCTTGGGTGATGACTCATCGTTTATCCGCCGTTAGCCAATCCTTCTTTATCTCTTTGTAACAATAACAGAAATATTCATATACAATTCATGACAAAAATGAACTCATTACATACTATAACAACCTGAATTACTCGGGGAATTCTTTCGAGTACTCGACACGATTTATATCAAAACACATTGCAGGGTCTATGAACACGATTGATGATGATGCAAAAGTGGCGATGCCTACATTGGATGCAAGCGACCAACAAATTGAGGAAATATCTTTAATGGAACATTTATGGACGGATGTGCACAGTTTGGGCAGCCTGTTGATACTATCCACGCTATTTTGTTGCTTCCTATTGCATCACGTCGATTTGCGGCAGCGTTTAATGGGCGCGCGAATGCGTATTGCATGCTGCTCGCTTATCTATCGCAAAACATTACGGTTATCTATGAAATCCGCTGGGCGGACGCCAGCTGGTTATCTTATTAATCTGCTGTCAAACGACGTAAATCGTTTGGATTATGGCTTCATATTTGTACACTGGATTTGGATAATGCCTATACAAGCAGTGCTGATATGCTACTTGATATGGTTGCGCATTGGCATCGCTGCATTGGCTGGCGTTGTTGGCTTGCTACTTAAGACGATTCCCGTGCAGACACTGCTAAGCAATGTGGCCTCAAAGCTGCGCATGCGAATCGCCGAACGAACTGACGCACGAGTTGGCATCATGAACGAGCTTGTGCAGGGTATTCAAGTGATAAAGATGTATGCCTGGGAGAAACCATTTCAAGCAGTCGTAGCAGAAGCAAGACGACGCGAGATTCAGCAGATAAGATACGCATCGTACTTGCGAGGATTCTACCTGAGCACAATGATATTTACGGAGCGCTCAACACTCTACATAACAGTTGCTGTCGCCGTGCTCTTGGGTCGCAATATTTCAGCCGACATTGTTTTCTCGGCGGCGGGTTACTACAACATCCTACAACTGGTGGCTGCAATTTGGTATCCCTTGGCCGTTTCTTTCGGCGCCGAGGCGCTGGTCTCGATAAAGCGAATACAAGCTTTTCTACTGCTTGAAGGCAAGGATGACAAGGCTTATGGCGTGACGCATAAACACGATGGTGGTTTGGAGAGCGATGGCAGAGCAATAAGTTTGCAAAATATCACTGCCAACTGGGATGTGGAGAAGATGCCGCGCACATTGCAGAGCATTAACTTGGAAGTACAAAAGGGACAATTATGTGCGATAATCGGAGCAGTTGGCGCCGGAAAGAGTTCCCTTTTGCAACTCATACTCAGCGAATTGCCAATCATCGAAGGCAATGTCATCATACAAGGTGAGCTATCTTACGCATCGCAGGAACCGTGGCTATTCACGGGCACGGTACGCCATAATATACTCTTTGGCGAACAGTATGATCGCAAGCGATATCACGAGGTCACCAAATGCTGTGCCCTCACCACGGACTTCCAGCAATTGCCGCATGGTGATAAAAGCATCGTTGGCGAACGCGGCGCTTCGTTGTCTGGCGGGCAACGAGCGCGTATTAGTTTAGCTCGTGCGGTCTACAAACAAGCTTCGATCTATCTATTCGATGATCCATTGAGCGCTGTGGACTCTCATGTTGGGCGACATCTATTCGACGAGGTGATTGGCCCTCGAGGCCGTTTGTCCAACGAGAAAGCGACGCGTATATTGGTAACGCATCAGGTGCATTTTCTATCCGAGGCTGATTGGATAGTTATCATTGACAATGGCCGAGTTTTGCACCAAGGAACCTTTGAGGATCTGATCAAAAGCAACTTCGACTTTGCAAAACTATTAGAACGCAAGAAGGAAGAGAGACACAATTCAGGTGATGATTCGTCTGAGCTGGATGACAGTATATACGATGAAGATATACCCTACATTGATGGCGTAAACGATGGTGGCGGTTATCAAGCGTTGCGTCGAAATAGCTCAAATGAGGGCTCGCTTGGCCGCAAATCGGTTAGTAGTGAACGAGTAAAATTGTCGTATTATTGATCAAATATGATATTCTTTTTAATTGCGCTGTTTAGTTGAGCACAGAGAAGGATATTGATGATGTTGACGAAACTCGCGAGGATCAGGCGAAAGGTGGCGTGTCATCGCATGTGTGGGTGGAATACTTCCGTGCTGGCAGCACATTGTTGGGTTTCAGTTTTATGGTGCTCGTAATGCTGCTTTCTCAAGCAGTATGCAGCGGGTCTGATTATTTTGTGAATATTTGGACGCAACAGGAATACTTCCGTTCCATTAATCAGCCAACCGAATTTTCTACCTCAGAATGTTTATACATTTATGGTGCTTTAATCATCGGCGTTGTTATTGTAAGTAGTCATCTGAGACGATAGTTCTCATTATCTGAATTCTCCATTTTAGATGTCAGTTTTTCGTGGTTTTCTATTCTTCAAAGTGTGCATGCATGCCTCGAAGGTGCTGCACGATCGCATGTTTGGTTGTCTGCTGCATGCGACAATTCGTTTCTTCGACACGAATCCATCAGGACGTATATTAAATAGGTTTTCAAAAGATATGGGTGCTATTGATGAACTCTTGCCACGTGCCATGATGGATTGTATACAAGTCAGTTTGGTGATGTTTGGCATATTAATTGTGATATGCGTTGTGAATCCTATATTGCTCGTGGCCATATTGATCGTGGCTCTCATTGATACGCTCATCTTGAAGTTGTACCTGCGTCCATCACAGGATTTTAAGCGGCTCGAGGGCATTTGTCGTAGTCCCGTCTTTTCGCATCTATCTGCGACACTATCTGGGTTAGCCACCATACGTTCGCGTGAGCTGCAGGATGTTGTTGCCAAAGAGTTCGATGGCCTGCAAGATGTGCACAGCGGCGTCTGGCAATTGACAATGGCCTCCAACACGGCTTTGGGTTTGTGGTTGGACTGTGTTAGTTGCTTCTTTTTGACGTCGGTTACGTTTAGCTTCATTTTATTAAGTGGCGGTGAGCGAAATCAATTTCCGATACACATAACTTTTTTTTCAATGAAACTCCTTACAGAAACCTACAGCGGCAATGTCGGTCTAGCCATATCGCAGGCTATGATATTAACGGGCATGGTGCAATATGGCGTGCGTCAAGTGGCTGAATCCCTTCAGCAAATGACGAGTGTGGAACGCGTCCTAGAATATACGGAACTGGAACAAGAACCACAGACACATAAAACGCCACCGAGCAATTGGCCCACGCAGGGACAAATTGAGTTTCGGAATATGAGCTGCCGCTACGATCCCAATGGTTCAGCTGTGCTGAAGCAATTGAATTTTATAATAGAACCGAAATGGAAAGTTGGCATTGTCGGACGCACAGGCGCTGGAAAATCTTCATTAATTGGGGTGCTCTTTCGTCTCGCGAATATTGAGGGAAATATTTTTATTGATGGCGTGGAAACCGGTACAATTTCATTGGAGTCGTTGCGCACAAGAATTTCGATTATACCACAAGATCCAGTACTCTTCTCGGCCACAATTCGCTATAATTTGGATCCATTTGAGAAGTACTCAGATGCAGATTTGTGGCATGCTTTGGAAAATGTAAGCGAATTTTGTCTAAATTCAGAATATTCGGAGTCTCCAATCAGAATATTTTAGGAGTCTCAACTGAGAGCAGTTTATGAATCTCAAATGAATTTTTTTTGGAGTCTCAATTCAGAATATTTTCGGAGTCCCAATTGAGAGTCGTTTATGAATGTCAATTGTGTTTTTTCGCAGTCTCAATTGAGATTATTTTAGAAGATTAATTATTAATGAATCACAATTGACTCAATTCTGAGTGTGAGATTATGTATACCCAGATGTCCGAAATGAGATAACAAACAGTCTGACAAGTTGCTAATGAACTTGATTTTCTTTCAAGGTTGAACTAAAAAATGCCGTGCCTGGTCTCGATATGATGATCACTGAACGCGGCAGCAATTTCAGCGTTGGTCAACGTCAGCTCCTCTGTTTGGCGCGTGCTATTTTAAGAAATAATAAAGTGCTTGTTTTGGATGAAGCCACTGCAAACGTCGATCCGCAGTAAGTATAACATTAATTTGACTTCTATGTTCTATGACATGTTCTAATTCATATTGTAATATACAAATAGAACGGATGCGCTTATACAGCGTACAATACGCGAGAAATTTCATCATTGTACGGTGTTGACTGTGGCCCATCGTCTGCACACGGTTATGGACTCGGACCGCATAATCGTCATGGATGCTGGTTCCGTGCGTGAATTTGATATTCCGTACTTGCTACTTAAGAAACCGAATGGTTTGTTGCGTCAAATGGTAGACGCAACCGGCAACGAACGCGATGGTTTGAAAAAGATTGCCAGTGATACTTATAAGAAGAAAATCAATGCTAACTAAAACTGCCAGAAAAATTAAGTGAATTTTGAAAAGAAAATTAATCTCAACTTGAGCTTGAAATAGCATATTTCTGTATGGGACTTAATGCAGTACTTATGTGTAATGTCTGTAATATCTCGTGTTAAGCTTTATATTGTTCATTGTTAGTTTGTTAGATACGTATAACACGTTGCCTTTTATTACGAACCATACCTGCCAAAGGAGTTCGCAATTATGAAGAATTTATACATTTTTTAGTATATATAAGATTAAAGAGCCTTTTCAAGTGCATAAAACGTTGTTAAATAAATTTTAATTTGCGTGGAAATTTACAATCAAAACTTGTCTTCAATTTACAAAATAAAATTTCAACAATTTCTAAAATATCAGACATTAACATTGACAATTAATTAACATTAAATAGACATTTACTTTACACAAAAAGACACACGCACATGTATTATAATAATACTATTTTTTACGTACACCACACATAGCTCCTCCTAAGTCACTGCTCAATTCTCGAGTTCGGTTGGGTGCTTTCTCCACTTTTAAAATGCACCGATGACAATTTACTTTCGCCCGAGAAGAGTTGCGTATTAGTGGGTGTCTCACGGCTCTCGGATTGCGTGGACCGCGGTGTTATGACTGGTGTCGATGTTTTTTGACGTTCGAGCGTTAGACCGGTCCCAGTGCCAGTGCCAGTGCCATAGGCGTTATTAGAATTTGGTGTGACATTTGATGAAGTCAACGATTGAAGGATAGATTTCATAAAACTCGATTTAATCGACTCATCAGAACTGGATGTATTGTCCAAATTGGCATGCTTTAGCAGATCTTTTTTTAGAAATTCAAGCAATTTCAGTGTACGCCCCTTTTCGCCGTATTCATTGCTTTGCCCACTTGATGGTTGAGTCTGTAATAAATGATGAAAAAAAAAATTATATATATATATATACTTCGTCTGTGCCGGAATTATACAACTCTGAATGACTTGAAATTTACTTTTAGAAAGAATTTTAGAATTCTAATAATTAGACTTTACCCGGCCACACGTTGCTGTCGTTCAGTCTGGTTAAATAGAAAATAATGAAAATTGTTTGTTTCACTTCAAACTTGTTAGAAGTCTCACAAAGTTTATATGCTTTAAAGTTAATATAAACAATTAGCCACAGCAACGCATGAGCTTCAAAAATTTTCATAATTTTAATCGAAAAAAAAAAATCGAAACCTTTTCCTTAGGAGTTTTGTTAAATTAATATATCGCTAATGATATACAGTGTGCCACTTAAGTGAGCATACAGCAAGAATTTTCATGCATTTTTGTGTTTTAAGCTTCATAACTTGGTTGATTTTTATTATTTTATTATAATTCAAACGCAGTAGTGTTAATTAAATATTTTTGAATCTATTTACAAAAAAAAAATTTCATTTGGCATAGTTGTATCCTTAATAATAAGTAAAAATCACGAAGACCTCGAAAATTCACCTCCACAAAAGTCATCGTACAGCTGATATAAGGAGCTAATATCTTGAGCTCTGAATACTCAAAATCATTTTTTAGTATCGGGTTGGATAATCCTTCATTTTTATGACCTCATTCAGTCTATTTGGCATTGATGCCACCAAGTTTTCAATGTAACTGGGATCTATATTATTTAGCTGAATTCCTTAGTGAGAACTGTCGAGGAGGTTCTTACTCAAGCTAGCGTCGGAAAATATTTATGTAAAAAGTGCTTATCAGCTGACCACCTTCTTAAGAATTTATTATAAAATGATGTTTAACTTATTTAGTTGTTATTTATGTTTTTACCTATATAAAAACACGTCGGGATGCCAATACAACGTTGTTTCAAAATTTAAAAGAAAGAAGAAGAACTTTCAGAGATTTGCCATTTTGAACAAACATTTGAACATTTTTATATATGTACATATATCATATTATATATGAAGACGAATGCAAGATGCCTATGGTATAATTACACGACTCTGATTTGGCTCATGAAAAACAATAAATGCAGACGTCTATACAAGAAACTAGCTGGTACCCGCGACTTCGTCTGCATAGAATTAGTACTTCGAGTAGCCTTGTGTTTTCTCCAAAGTTTCATCAATCTCCATACTATCGCCGTACTAACTAAATAAATGAAAAAACTGTAGAGTGGTTTTGTGGTGAAAAGCTAATGTCTAACAAAAATTAAGTAATTAGGTGAATGAATGAGAGGTAATTATTTAAAACTATAAATCAATTTAACAAATTGTTGTGAACTATTCTTTTTTTCTTAAACACAACAAAAACAAAGTCAAATCAAAAATCAAAAATATTCAAAAACCTTTTTAAAAAAGCGAAAGACGAATTTAACAAAATTGGGCTTGGTTTTCTAAGGTCCCACCTATTTGTATACCAAAATTTATAAAAATTGGTTAAGCTGTTTAGGCTTGAAAAGTTAACAGACAGACAGACAGACAGACAGACAGAGTTACTTTCGCATTTGTAATATTAGCAAGGATTAATCTTGAATCATGGTCTTCTATAGAAAGTTATATGGTGCAGTATTGCTGAGCTTGATGTATGTTTATTGTCCACAATTACTTTTTGCCCATGGGTTTATATGGGTAGCGCACCAGTTATATTAAGAATATATATTGATAATACTCATTCACTGCGCGACGAGTATAAATTCCACCGACTTTGTGCCGCACTCACCTTGTTAATCAAGCCAGTGCTGCTACGTTTGCTAGTCCAAGGGTGTGGTGTTCTGCTGTCACTGCTGCTGCTGCTTAGAGCATTCGCTTCCTTTTGTCTTTTGCGCATTGTCTTACCCCACTCTATGCCCAGGTTCAGCAAATCCCGATCGATTTCGGCAGAGATGGCATCATGTTGCGAAGTAGAAAGTTTATCAATGCCGCTCTCAGAGGGCAGCACACCCGTATAGAAGGCCACACTCTCGCGCTGTGTGCTGTTCGCAATGCATTCGCGCGATGCTGTATTTATGCGACGAAAAGAGGTCGTCAAAATGTTGCGTCTTCTCAGATCAGCCTCCACGTTGAATGAATCTGTCGTATCGGAATCAAGCTGTTGCTTGTGCGTTTGATTATCGTTCGAGGCTTCCCCACTGAGGCTGTCGAGAATGTCTCGTTCGTTTTCGGGCCTATTCTCCTGTAGTCTTTGCATGTACTCCTTTTGTGTGGGAAACGTCCGGATTTTTATATTTGCCATGCGCAAGCATTGAATCAATTCTCGGATCATGCCCGGTGAGTTATAGTCGACGCTTTCGTCCAGTTGGAAATGCGTCGCGGTCACATTCTGCAGATACGATCTAATTGAGGGGAACTCTTGGTAGTTGAGCCCGTTTTCCCATCTTTTGTTGATGGCCGTGAGTAGTTCGTTAAATTCTTGTTGCAATCTTAAGCTTTGATCGCTGCTCATTTCTGTTATATTCAGATTGAGTTCATTCGCGTATTGCTCAAAAGTGGGAAACGCGGCGGGTTGTCGCACTTTGATGTTGTTGCGCAAATCTTTGAGTGTTGTGTTCTGAGCGGGCAACACGGTGTTTGCGCTGGATGCGCAAGGCGTGTCTACTTCGACGATGGTCGACAGTTCGTGTTGAGCTTTCTGATCGAACATATGCGGACTTGAACGATTAGAATGTGTTGCCGTTGTGGGTGGCTTCTCTCTGCCTTGTTTCATAGTTACGCCTCTTGAAGGCGACGATGCATTTGACAATGGTTCTGCGTCCAGCTCCACTTGCCCTTGTGATGTCAATGGCCGTGATTCAGAGATGCCACTGTCACGACTGTTGCCAGTTGGCTTGTGCTTCTGCAACGGTTCATTGTCCGACAGCGGTGTCGTTTCCGATGTCGATGATGTTGGCTGGTGTTGAGCATCACTTGCCTTACTTTGCTCTGAAGTTGTGCGTGTGCGTCCATTCCCTTTGTCATTGGGCAAGTCAAAATACTCAGTGGAATTCCTGCCTGTTTCACTTGCCGACGTCAGAGTCACCTCGAGTAGACGCTGCTTCTCCTCACGTACTTTGTGTATGAGCTCGGTCAGCTCGGCAATGCGTTGTGTACAATTCTCCGTGAGTTGGGCATAGCGTTCGATTGGATGTGGATTCGATTGCGCAGAATTTGCGGTTGTTGGTTCGATAGCTACTTGCGTTTTTTGTTGTGGCTTTGCTGAAACTTTGGGGTGGCTACTCCACGTGGTCTGCGTTTGTGTTTGCGATTTCACGACGCTATTTATTTTCACTACTTTCTTGTCGGTTTCTCTGGTAGAACTACTAGCTTTAGTATTGGTTGTCATACGTTTGACCTCTTTTCTTTCCGGTGACACATGTATCCGCAATTCTTTGTCCTCTTGTACTTTTGTTTGGCTCTTCGTTTTACCAGGCTCCTTTGTAGCTGGCGAAGCATTCGGAACGCCACACAGCCGCTTGCTCAATACCTGATCGAATGTGCGCATGCTACCCTCCAATGATAGACTACTGCGAGTACGCAGCGTGTCCTCCAGTTCATGCACAAAGCTGCGGTTCTCTTCAATAAAATCTTGAACTCGTTGCATTCGCTTTTCATCAATCAGACTCTCATCTAATGAGGTACCCTTGCTTATATTGCCAGGAGTATTAATAATTGACGATGAGGGTGTGGCTATGTCCGATGAACTGATGCCAAGTTCTTGTATGCAGTTCCTATTCATGCTCAATAAACGTTGCACATAGTGCACAATGAGTGGATTCAATGCAGCCGCTGTATTCTGGGTCGCTGCTGGTTGAGCAATTAAAGGTCCAGTTGATATCAGCGGCGGCAGGCTACGGTACGCAGTCGAATTTGAGTCATAAGAGTTCTGACGCTGAATGCCCAAATTTGGTGGCTTTCCTTGAGCTGCCTCTGCCGTGGTAGGTTCCTTGATTTCCTGTGTTGGCTTCAGTGCGTACTTTTTATTAGACTTGTTCTTTGCAATGCATTTTTTCACCTGCCCATCACTCATCACCTTAATTACAATTTCAAATGGGTTCTCTGAAGAATGCTTTATCACCTGGCCATTGTCCGGTTTTGGATCGCTCGCTGCCTTTTTGGCTTCTTGCTGTGCACTACTTTTCGCACGTGCGTTGCTTGGCTTTTCTTTATTGTTCATTATTTGTGAACGCTCTTGGCGTATTGATTCGATGATACTTTGCACATTTTCGTCGTCAACTGAGCTTTTGCCAGACCTTAATTCCTTCATGAGATTTTCACGTATTATTTCAATTCTCTCAAGCAAATTTTGTAGTTTTTCAGCTTTTTCGGCATTGGCAACGTTTTCGGTAATATCAGTGCGCAGCTTTTTGGTTTGATCATCCACACTGTCTAAGAGAACCGTGTAACAGCTTTCCGAGGAACCGTCAACACTTTGATCCGGTGCCGGCCAATGATCGCCTAAATTCACGGCGTGCGGTGCTTCTGTGGCTGCTACTTGAGCACTAAGCGGTTTTGGTTTGGAGCGCGCAACTTCGGGGCACGTGATTATTGCTGGTTTGAGTAAAATTTTTTCCATAATCTCGTCCATTTTTTCCTCACGACGTTTGGACAAATCAACAAAACGATGGCTAGCCACGAAATTCGACTAATTATGGAAAGAAACATTGGTCAGTACTGATATTAATGGAAAGAGAAGATTACCAAAAACTACGAGAGGCTTTTAAGGTAAATTTCAAAGCTTTATGAGTTTTAAAATGTGACGCTTTTAAGACTTCTAAAGGCTTCCAATTATCACTCAGAAAAAGGACTCATTATTCGATCAAGTGAAGTTTTTACGAATTTAATCCTTTTTTGGGTGTAGTTTTATACTCTTTTCTGGTATATTATTTAGTGACTTTTCTAAGGGCCTTCTCCAGCTGGTGTTCTTCTCTTAAAAGGCCTTTTAGAAACACTGTTGGCATTCGACTTACATCATTTTGCAAGATGTGTGGATGTTCCCGTGTTAGAGCATCCAATTTCTCTGTGAGTTCGGCACAATCACGACGTACTTTTTCTCTCTCGAGCGCCTTTTGGCAACGCTCTTCGGTTATTTGTCTAGAAGTATTTACAAGCTTAAAGTTAAATTTGATAAATGCATCTCCACGTGGCTTACCGTAATTTTTCAAATTCTTGTTCACGTATTTTTTGCAACTGATTCTCTATTTGGGCATGGTCCATTGCACTCAGTTTCTCTGTGTCTTCTGAATTCGCGTGCACAGATTTCACTGACGTCTCATAATCCTTATGAAACTTGTTGTTGTAGTCGTAGAACTGAACACGATTAGTGTTTGATGATGCTTTATCCGAATGTCGCACAACAACCGTCGATGTTGACATTTTGCTTTGTGCTGTGACAGTTGGTCCCGTTTTATTCGTCACATGTGGCAAGTTGTTCACCACCGATTCCGATGTATCATTTGTCGTAGGTGGCGAAAACACATTTGGCAATGCATTTCTACGCTTTGGGGAGTTTCTCTGTACATTCGGCAAACCCTGTAAACCTGCCCTCTGCGGCGATCTTTCTTCGTTTGTTGGTCTAATATCAATGCATTCCTTTTCAGCCAACACCTCTGTTGAGGGGGACATATCTCGTTGCCTCGACGTTTTCGATTTATCCGGGCTTTGTTGTCGTGAACTTGCCTTCCTGGGTGAAGAACGCATTGGTTCAATATTTGATAGGCCATCGTTGGATGGTTCGGCACGTTCTTGTTGGCTACATTGTTTTACCAATTCGGATATTTGTGTGAAACGGGGCTTGGCGGGTTTGGTTCTTTGTACTACACCTGCGTCCTCAACATTTTCCTTCACAGTGTTTGTAGATTTTCTATAATGTTTAGGACTTTCATTCACCTTAGTGTTCGTGGACTTATTGCGTCTAGGACTATTGCTAAGGGCAGTTTTCGTAGACTTCTTATTCCGTCTAGGACTAATGCTAGGGCCAGTTTTCGTGGCTTTTCTACTCTGCTTAGGATTATTGCTCTGGGCAGGTTTCGTTACTTTTCTACTTGGCTTAGGACTATTGCCCTGGGCAGTTTTCGCAGTATTGGTATTACTAACCAATCGACAAAAACGTTGATTTGTCTCCAAGTGTCTGTCGTTTATTTCAATAGCACCTTTAGTTGTTATTATAATCGAGTCATCGCTATCTATATTCACATCCAGAATTATCGCAGGCGTTTTTTTTAGAGACTTTTCTTTATCTTTATCTTTCTTGTCGTCGCTATCCGAGTCTGTATGATATGAAGACGTTGAATTTGATGATGACAAAGACGATATATCATCTAAATCGAATGTTCTGCATTGACAACAACAATGTGACTTTTTCCAGCAACACGTGTTCAACTTGCGCTTTTTTTTATTATCAATTTCTGCACTTCCATTGGTTTCGCTATCTGAGGTTTGGTTGGCTGTTTTACATCTTTGTTTCTCAGAAGACTTTTCCTTATGAGCATTCTCTTTCTTAGAGCCACCCGCGAATTCCCTTTCTGAAGTATCTTTCTTAGATAGTGAAACATTTTGCTTTTGCGTTGTTGCCTCCTTAGGCTTGCTTGCTTTAAAAAGTGGCCGTTTTGATTGTCGTTTAGGTTTTGCGTTGTGTACCTCTTTCTGACTGTTTTCAGCTATAGCAGCACGTTGAGCGGCTCCTACTTGAAAAATTGCGGCACGGTAGTCATCGTTCTTCTGAGACAAGACGTGTTGACGCCAACAATTCAACTCTTTTTGTTTGATTTCATCCAACTTTTTCAATTGGCGTTCTTTTTCCTCGTCAACTTCTTGTCGTATTTTGCGTGCTAAGTTATTTGACTCTTCACGTACCTTGTAAATATACAAAGCATCGTTTACTCAGTATCCAAGCTATTGCTTTCCAATTCAAAACCAGTTTTGCTTACCTGCCGTAGTCGTAGAATTCTGCGTTCATTCTCTAGATCCTTTCGTATGCGATCCTTGTCGTCAAGCAATGAGTATTTTCTATATACAGGCTTGCCAAATCTACCATCGACACCGTAATTAACAGACATTGCACATTGACCTCATTACCTATACGTATATAAACGCTTTAATAAAAATTCAATAATCAAAAGTCAAACAACAACAAATAGCGCTCAAAGCAAAAAAATTCTGTCAGCAGTGTTCGGTACCGTGCATAGATAACAATTGTGCAACACTGAATAATAAATGTGTGTAGTTTGAGTGATTGCCAAAAAATCAAAAGAATTTTAATTAGTTCCAATGTCTCCTTTTCTGTTTTTCGTTTTTTGTTTGTTAAAACAAATTCTTTTCTGTTTATATTCGACCAATTCAAATGTAAAACAAAGTGGCAACACCTGAAGGTTTTATTGGTCACATTTTCCAACACAGTTTCGTGTTGCTCTTTTGTTGTTTTGTTTAGGTCGCCGTCGAAATTGCAGTACTGTATTACGAAATGGCATTCGCTTTAAGACAAGTAGTGAGATATCAATTGCAGCGGTAATAAATAATTGTATGTCTTTGAAATCACTTTAAAGGTTAAATTAAAATTCTAGGAATTTAACCATTGCGACAAAAAACTTACGTTCTGCCACTACAGACGTTAAATCAACTGGAGCTGCGCCTGTGGCGAAAAGTGGGAATACTTTACTTATCAGCGACAATTGTATAAAACGTTTGCAGGAAATATGCAAAGATGGTTCATTTTTGCGTATCATTGTTGAAGGCGGAGGATGTTCGGGATTTCAGTACAAGTTCGATTTAGATAAGCAAATTAATAACGATGACCTGGAATTTGGAGAGCCCAATGCGAAGGTAGTGATAGACACTACTTCGCTGGAGTACTGTACCGGTTCCACGGTTGATTACCACACGGAGTTAATTAGATCTGGTTTTCGTATGCTAGCAAATCCTTTAGCGGAACAAGGTTGTTCTTGTGGCGCCTCGTTTTCAATAAAATTGTAGAACAAAGTTTAGATGACGCGAACCCATAAGAATTTTATATTTTTATGTACATTATCTTTAGCTTAACCTAGTCTTGTGTGGATAAGATTTAATGTGTGAAACACTTACTCTGCGATAACAATAACAGTTAGTTTATAGAATAAAGGAAATTCATTGTACAAAACGGTTTATACAACAAACAATCACGCGCGTATATTTCTCATCATTTGCTTGCGGCCAATTGTTCGCTTAAGCTTATAATTTGCTCGGTGAGTACGCTAATTTGCTCTTCATAGTTCATACGTGTGGTGGCCTGAAATTGGAGAACGCTCAGTAAATACTGTATTTATGAAGAAGCGGCGAGTTAACTTACTAAATCCTCCTCCAACATTTGTAAAGAACTGGTCAAGCTCTGCACCTGATCGTCTTTAGCTTTTAACTGGCAAGTTGCACTTTCCAAGCAATTTTGCAAATGCGTAGCTTCCGTTTCGAAAGATTGTAGACGCGACTCAGAAATGTACTTCTGTCGCAACAAGTCTTCATACTTTTCACTAAAATGATTATAAATCATTTGTTCTTTTGACGGAATTGCTTCTGGCTCCTGCAAAGTTCGATGCGAAGACTTGTTTTCGGCATGGCATGGCTGCACAGTTAGCCCAGCCGCTGTTGTACTGCAACTACAATTGTTGTCCATTGATCGGCTGAGATCACTGTTTCTTAGTTTCGCCACCTCGTACTGTGCACGCCAATGTGCAACATCTTTTTCCAATGCCGCTAAACGCATTTCTGTTGAGACTAATGATTCATTGGTGCCAGTTGTCGATTGCTGCTGTTGATTGAATATTGAGTCACTGCCAGTGACGCTCAATGCATCTTCACTGCCCAACTGAAAATTGTAAATAATGAAATTTATGTTTAATCACATAAAGTTATTATTTATTAAACCCAGTTTTATTACCATACTCGCAGCTTCGACTAATTTAGTTTCAAGTTCGGAGTTTTTGTTCTGCAGCACTTCGAATTCCTTTCGGTGACGTTTTTCTACTTCATTATGCTCGATGATGCTTTTCTCTAACTTTTGTTCTAAGGCAGTGACTCTTTCGGCGTAGAGTATCAAGTCACGCTCCTTGTCATCGATCTTCCAAAAGAAGAAGGTTACAATTTTGATACAAAAGAGCTGTCCTAATAGGCAGTTTTACCAATGAACTTAATTGCGCGTTCTCCATAACTTTCTTTTGCAGCTCTTCGAATAATATCACACTGTTGTCTTCCTCAGGTTGCTCATCGCTTTGTTTCGCTTTATGTTTATTGCTGTGATCGACCGCCTTTTTCTTATGCATTTCTCTACTCGCCAATTCTTCCTGCAGCGCAGCCACACGAGATTCCAATTGCTTATTGCGAAAGCCCAATGAGTCAATTTCTTGCTCGGAACGCCGTAATGAGGTCTCTTTGTACCGCAATTGCTCACGCAGGCCAGCTTCTTTGGCCTGTTCATCCAACACGGCTTTCTTCAAAACGTTCGCTTTCGCACGTAACTATCGAATTGATTGAGTTTATACAAAAATCAGATACAGCTTCTAGATGTATTTTTACCTTTGCGTATTCGCTTGCTAGTTTTTGATATTTAGTTTCAATTGCCGATTCCATTATTAAGATCAAAACTACAACAAAATGTTCTCCAATACGCCGCCCCACATTTTGTATTACGTTGTGTGTTTGTGTGTGTGTGTGTGTGTGCTACTTCCCGACATTAACGGTGCAGTGTTGGTAGGTGCAATTCTTCATAAACTTAATTTTAAATTTTCTGATTATTCGTCCATCATAAAGAAAATTACATGCCTTTAGTTTGATATCCACATTTTTGCTTTTCTTGTACAAATCCATTTTTTTCTTACTTACATAGTTCTCCGTTTTCTAACTTCAAACGAACAGCTGATCACGCATTATACTTATTTAAATGCTACATTAACATACCAAAAATAATGTTTGCTTAAAATCGTTTATCCTTATTTGTCAGTCTGACAGAGTGACATCTTTTGAGACTCAAACGAGTTCGTCTAACGACAAGCCTGTTAACTAAAGAATTGTTTGATGAATGTGACCGGCATTACAACTATTGCTGCGCTGGTGGCAACGATAAATCTCGGTTTTTTGTCCCAAAAGTCATAGCTCTCCAGGGCTACGACTGAAACTTATATGCTTATGTTGCTATTAATTGTGAAAGTTATATACTATACAACTATGAATTCATGTTCATTGAAGCCAATTCAAGTTGTTTTCATTTCTTCTAACAGATTCTTCAACTTAGCCGGTTTCGGAATTCAAAAAAAAAATTAATGAAAGGTAAGTTTGTACTATCGGAAAATGTATAAATATTAACTTTATTAAAATGATTTCAGCTTATCTTAAAAATATAGAGTCAAATGGAATATGTTCAAACAATTTGTTTGAGAGCTCGCGGAAAATGATGCCAAAACTTCTCGAATAGCCCACTTTCAATTCCCCGAATACTGTCTGCCAGTTATCGTTGAGAAAACGATTCATAGTCTGCGATAGAAGTTTGTCATTGAACAAATTCTCAAAATGCATGTAAACGCGCTTTGGGTCAAAATTGACTCTGTACTCTTTGAGACGCATGTATTTGACGCCCTCCTTTTCGAATTGTTCGCCAATTAGTTGGTGTTCAATGTTCGTTGAGACCAGTGTAATGTTGGCTTTGCCCTTACCCGTGATAGGCAGTAAAAGGATACGCCCAGACATCTCATACTCGCCAACCATCTCAATGCGATCGGTCTTGCTATCGCATATTATAAGATACTTGTCGAGATCGGTTCTAAAAGTAAATGGCATTAAATCGTACTGGAGTATACGAAAGGTTTCAACTTACCTGTAGCGTTGTATCTTACTAGTCGATATCATATCATTCACCTTTATATTGAGCAGAGTTTGCCTCAGTGTTATTGGCGCATTGCCCGAATCGATGACCAACTTCTTAATAGTCAGCGGCTCTAACGGAGGTATTCCGAATTTGGCATTACCTATAAACATTAGTTAACATTAGATGAAGAGCGTTTATTTGATTTTATGAGTGCATACCAGTTTTTAGTATCTGTATTGCATCATTGACAGCATCCACAAGGCATTTGTCGAAGTTCTCGTCACGTTTACATTTTTTAAAGTTGTCAGCTGCAAAGGCCGTTAAGTGACGATTAATGCGGCAATTCAACCCTAACAGTTCATTGTTATTTCAGAAAGGTTTCTGTTTTTTGTGCATAAACCTGTAACGTTTCACTCGAAATAAACCAGTTTTAATGACAAAGCATTCGAAAATATTTTTTGGTTCAATGTCAAGTTTAAGCACAATTTCGAGACGTCATTCAGAAGGACAAAAATAATAATAAATAAACAAACAGTACCGAAGATTACTTTTGTTCGCCTAGGGCCTGGCCAAGAGCTGTCATTGTTTCAGGTTTTTCGCTTTTTTACTTTTTGGTTTAAATTTTGCCGGTTTATAAACTGTATTTTGGCCTGCGATTCGGTGTGCTATTAAGTCAAAACTGTATAAATGGGGCAGCAGTTGCATTTCTGACTGACTACATGCGGAAGTCTGAAAAAGCTTTCATTTTTGTATTGGCACGAGTTTGAAAAACACTTAAGAGTTTAAAAATTTGCCGCTTGCCTAACCGAAAATGGGTGCCCGACAGTACGTCATATCAAGTTATCAATTTATTTGTTGTGCTGCAGTAACCCGTTTGAATGATGTAATAAATGTTACAGTAATTATAATCGAAAATCCGACAGTCCATTTAAATAGGCTTGGGATTCTAGAGATTAGTAATAAACACTAAGCATTATCTGGTGGGATGTTATTTTAGAAGAGTGTCGTCATAATAAAAATTTTCTTTTTTGCAATGCGATTTCTAGTGAGGGTACGATTTCATGATAGGCCACCCCAATGGTATAAGATTTCGGTTGAAGATTGCCATACTAAAACATCTGATAAGTTATAATTTGTGATCTGAATTTACATGGGAACTTGTTGTTTAAATAGAGAAAAATCTTGGTTAGCAAAATAGTCTCGTTTTGATAGCACTTTTAGGGTTTTTGTTGCTTTCTATCCTATTTTAAAATTGAGAAACGCAATGTAAGGTAAGCCGTTCGCCTGCATACTTGAAATAGGTGACTGAAATACTTTGAAATAAGCTTTAAAATTTTCTATAGTTATTATTATTTTATTTTTCTTTGGCGTACTTTCAATTTTGACTTACGCAAATCCTTTGTTGCATTTACAATAGCAAATATCGATAAACTAGCAACAGCAACGACCTGCAGTTTCAAAATGGCACGCTTCATTGCTCAAGTCGTTCAATTATATTTACAAAATTCAAAATACAAGAGAATTTCAAACCACAGACTAGCCGCCGAACTACGTGTATTTAAGACCGTTAATTTCGAACACGCCGCTTGATCTGCTCCCTTCTTGTGATGCCGTTCGTTTGTCAGCCGGTGTGGCACGAAGCCTTAGTTTTATAGCGAGCTTTGTGACCAAGAAAAATTTAATAAAGCTTCCGTGTCAATCATCTGTCTTCTGCAGCAAGCACAGCAGAGTTACTCTTATAAGCTGAGCTTATGCTAAGCATGGCACGTTTCTAAAGACATTTCTTTACCTGTTCAAGTAACAACTACATTTGTGTAGATGCGATGGCGGATCAATGAATTAAAGATTTTCAAAATGTTTAAAAATTATGTTAATAATTTAAACTTTTTTTTGCCGAAAAACGATTCTTTATTATAAAAAACACTAACTTACACTCGTCTAGTCTATCCTTTTTTATGCTCTTTAGCCAGTATAGTATTATCAATGTATTATTATATGTTACAGTAAATATATATATTTTTGATGGTTTGTCCGTCTGTATGAAATTTCGGCAAACCTGATAACAGTTGTACATATCTGAATCTTGTAAGTTTCAACATTTTCGCTGTGCTGCCTACAATAGGCACAAAGAAACTTGTGTATCAAATACTATTCTACCTTAGATTGACAGATATAAAATTTAAAAGCACTAGAATATCTATAAATTATAGCTTCCATGCAAACCTTTCAAGTTCCAATTTATTTTGTTGTTTTAATTGGACAACATTAACTATCGACTTAAATGGTATAAGAAGCTGATTTGACAAAAATTATATTGTAAAACGGCAGACGACCTATAGTCCAAGTAATTTCCATATTTGGGTGGGTTCAAGAATAATAATAAGTGTGCTGTAGCTCCGGTACATTGAATAGGGAAGTATTACTTTCCATTTTATTAAGATTTGAGCTTCTTTATTTTCGTAAGTGTCCCACCTATGGAGTTTCTGACTATATAGCCAATAATTATAGTGAAAATGGAAGCAGAGACTATATTCAATATAGCATCGGACTTGTAATAAACATTTAAATGATAATATATCTCTAAGTGTTGTACGCTACAACCAATTGAATGCAGTTGGATCTTGAAAATTATAGATTCCATGGGAAGTAGAATAAAAGTAGTAGTGTTCCAACTGCAGTGTGTCTTAACACATTCGTGGGAAGCAATATAAAAGTAGCGTGTAGCGTACTGTAGCGTGTCCCAACTCATCCAAATTTTATCATTTTCACATAAACTGCTCCGAAATCCTTGACAACTGTTTCTGTTTCGAAAAATAAACATGGTTATTTTTTGCTTTTGGTGGAGTACGGTATTCTCAAACCGGCGTGCTTGTCTACAATCTAAATAAAAAATAAAAAAAATGGGTTCAACTAATACATTTGTGAAATGTTATTACAATAGGAGAAAAGGCAATAATTCATTTTTAGTACTTGGACACTCTTCGCCATGCAACTCCGACTTCAGCCATAGAAATTCCATTGTTACTACCGTAGGATCTTGTTCCGTCCACAATGGGACATGTTTTGAAGATACAAATAAAAATTCCTCTGATACAATTAGTCATAATTTGGATGAATTAATGAAAGATTATTGTAAGGAGTTATTGCACGTATGTAATATGAGTTTGTATGAAATCATTGCGCTACAAGAATTTCGTGTGGGCAATGCGTGTGAATGTTTCAGTGATAATCTGAAAAAGTTTGCATTATGGAATAAGTTTCGGGAGCATGATGTGGTGGTCAAGGATAATAAGCGCAAGGAAAATGCGCCTATACCATATCCACTACGACAAAAATTGCTACAGATTCGTTTGCAGAAAGAGCTTGAAGCTGGCTCAGACTATAAGATTGCACCTGTCGACAAGAGCTGTGCATTAAGATTTAACCAGCATTAAATTTATGTATTAATTCATTTCTTTATGTACTAATTATTAATAATAAAGAATGTTGACAGCATAGCCAAAGTTGTAACAATCGACGCTTAAACGTTACTGAGATGTACCGTTTCAACCAACAGCCTTAAATTGGTTGACAGGTGGCATTCATTTTTGGCACTGCAATTAAGGATAGGGTTACCAATTTAACAAAAATAAATTGGAAATTGAAATATCATTTCTCCCTGGAAATTATAAGACAAGATGCTTGGCATCAGTTTGTCATAATTAAGCGTTTAATTCAACTTAACGAGATTGTTAATGTAATTGAAAAAATAATTTAGTATAGTATTCGGCTTAGAAATCAGGAAACTCATTGTATTTGCTTTCTTTTTTACTAACAGTTTCATCCAGATGGTCAGAGTTAACATTAAACTAGATCTGTTTAAATACATTGCAAAAGCGCTCAAGTCGGACTGTAGTGGCACATCCTACTTTTGCAGTCGTCGTGTCGCGCGTCGCATTGGCCGTTCGCTTGGTCCGTTCGCTGGTGGAGCGAAAATGTTCTTATGTGCTTGTGTAGCATTGGATGCTACATTATTCATTCCAACACCACCGCCGAAAGTGAACGGAGCTGGGGAAGCCGGAGCTGGCGAATTTTGTAGATTCCCGAAAATGTTGCCAAGACTATTAGGTGTTGCTGTGTTGTTTGGTGCCACAGCGCCAAACGTTAAGGTTTTGGGCGCATTTGGGTTCATTGGATTATTGGTTGGTGCAACGCTCGTGCCACCGCCACCAAATGAGAATGGTTTAACGACGGTGGCATTGTTAGCGAGAGGTGCGCTGGCTGTATTACCAAAAGAGAAACCACCGGTAGGCGCAGTTGCTGCGGTGGGTTTCGGCAACGAGGATACATTCCCGAATATATTGCCCACAGAACTGCCAGGTGCAGCGGAAGGCGCAGCGTTTGCGTTGTTAGCAGCACCAAATGTGAATGCGTTATTCTGGGATGCAGACGCTAAGGCACCAAAGGACGTTGACGAATTGACCGCATTCACCTGATTCGACTGATTGGTTGCATTGCCGTTGAAGACGCTTGAGGTGTTTGCGCCACCGAAAATAAAGTTGGGTTTCACAAATCCGGTGTTTGGCGCGGCACTGTCGGCTTTTATCGTCATGTTGCCGTTGCTTGCATTTTGTGCATTTGGATTGTTGGCGCCACTAAATGAAAAACCACCAGTTGCTGGTTTGTTTGCTTGCTGACCGCCAAAACTGAATGTTGATGTCGCCGGAGCTGCATTAAAAACGTTCGTTGCATTGTTACCATTTGTGCTGTTTGTTGCATTGGTAGCATTTCCAAAGATCGATTTCGGAGCGATGTTGTTGGTGCTAGAAAAACTAAACAGTGATGGAGCTCCGCCGTTTACATTCGATGTTTGATTGCTGCCAGACGAGGCGTTATTGCCGAATATCGATTTTGGTGGATTGGCTGTCTGGCCGGCATTATTTTGACCGGCACCCCCGCCAAACCCGAATAGATTTGTGGAGGAGGCACTTGCCTGGCCATTTGTTAGAGCGATAGCGTTGTTTGTCGTGGCTGAAAGTGCTGTAGTGTTACCGCCAAATGCAAACGTTGATGAGGTAGTTGGCTTCGAGCATTTTATATTGTCTTGATTAGTGGCGCCTGTGCTAGAGGCGTTCTTGATATTGTCGGCAAATGAAAACGTAGACGGTGTAGCGGCAGTTTTTTGGCCAAACGAGAACATGGGCGGAGAGACCGACGTTGTGCTAGAAACTGTAGTCGTGACGGTTGCCAGTGCTGTTGTCACCACTGGCTGGGTTGCCTGAACTGCACCAGCGAAAGAGAAGATGTTCGCATTCGTAGATTGAGCACCACCAGTTGACGCTGCTGTAGTGGCTGTGTTGGCGTCTGATTTAGTTAGAGCATTCACGAATGAGAAGCCACCGGCAGTGCTGCCTGAGGATGCTCGGGTAGCAATCGCATTGCTAAAAGAAAATAAGCTTTGGTTCGCTGTTGCTGTTGCTGTGGTTGTTGTTGTAGTTGTTGTGATGACTGCCGCGGGTGTTGAACTTGTAGCAACATCAGTGCCACTAAAACTAAATGGTTTAACAGCTTCTGTTGGTGCTTTGAGTGCGATGGCGCCACTTCCGAATACTGAAGTCGTGGCCTGAATAGCGCCAACGGTTGTATTCGCAGGTGCGCCTGCAAGAGAACCGAAACTCATAGCTGACGTGCTGCTAGTAGCCGTAGTTACATTCATGTTGTTTGCAAAACTTCCAACAGGTGCTCCAAACGCGAATTTGACCGGAGCGTTAGATGACGTTGTCGAAGGTGTGGCTGTTGATGATGCAGCGCTGAAGCTGAAGGGCTTGATGACGGTATCAGGTAATTTAAAAGCGCTACCCAAAGACGCCGAAGCTGCAGTGGTTGGGGCCTTAGTTGAAGCGTCTGGTCCACCGATGGCTGGTGCATTATTTGAAGTTTGTGTGATTGTGCCTGTCAATGATGTTGTTGATCCAGTGGTAGTTGTGGTTTTGGCACTGAGTCCAAAACTGAATGCCGGCGCAGGTTTGTCTGACTTGTCTGTTTCACATGCACGTGCAGTTATTTGATTACTTGTACCACCCAAGCTGAATGTTGGTGTTACAGTTGTTGTTGTGTTCGACGTTAACGACAACGATGGTGACGCAGTAGTACCTGCTGGTGTCGAAGATGATGACGTTAGTGGATTTCCAAATGAAAAACTTGACTTATCAGCAGGCACGGCTGCTTGCGTGCTTGTTGTTGTTGGTATTTCCACAGTCGAGGCAACATTCAAATATGATTGTGCTGTGGCCGTCGGTGTGCCGAAGCTGAATGTCGTTTTAGTGGTATCAAGTTTTGGGGCTGCTCCTATGCTTGTTGGCGGTGTATTGAATGTAAAGGTTGGCGCTGCGTTCTGAGGGAGCGTTGATGCAGCCGCTGTTTTTGCTGTTGTTGTCATAATTGTTGTTGTTGCGGTCGTTGTCGTGGTTATACTTGTTATTGATGTTGATGGTGTTATACTTGCTGTTGCTGTAGTCACTGGCGTATTTGTCACTGTTGACGGAAGATTCATTGTTGGTCCCGCTGAAATTTTGGCTGGTATTGAAGTTACACTCAGAATTATTGGTTTATCGCTCAGTGCATTTGTCGAAGCATTGCTTTCATTTGCATGCCCATTAGTCTCCTTCGTTGGTTTAAGCACAGCGCTTGAGACTTTACTCAGGCTGCTATCAAATTCGTCCTCGTCGCCGTGGTAGATCTCGCCACGTAAGCCACTTAACATCAAAGCTAATTTAGATTTTAGTGTACGCGCTATGATTGGATTTTCACCGCTCTTAATAGACTCAATTTTTTTCGGTTTGACAAAGCTGATGCCCGCGCACTCGTTTGATTCCACATCAGAGTTTTCCGATTCGCCTCCGCTTTCATAACTTTGTTCATAGTCTTTGTTGAATAACGTCAATTTTGGTTTAGTAGCTGGCACTACTGGGGTTGGAGACGGTTTAGTACCAGGAACCACCGGCGCTGAGATCGCGCGCTTTACATCCTCCGGTTCCTTATTCGAAGTTTGTTCGACAAGTGGCGCATCCTTTTGCACCATTTGACATTGCGGAGTCGCCGGTAAGGGCGTTATGGGTGTATTACAGCTTAATGACTTTTTTAAATTTCCAAGATACAAATCGCTTTGTTTGCGCTGAATTTTAGCTAGTTGTCTCACATATTCCGGTGAGTTTCCACTACTATCGGCAGCTTCGACTTTTTCACTACGGCTTTGATTTAGAACCGCCTTTTGTTCATACAGCTTTCTTTTGTTTGAATGCAACAGACTCGAACTCAACGAACTTGTTATGTCGTTGTTATAACTGCAGAGACGCCGTTTTGCCAGCTGTTCAGGTGATGTCTGCAAATGTTGCTGCGTATTAAGCGTGTTCATTGGCACGTAAGACTGCATTGATGGATGGTGGTGGTTCGCCAATTCACGCTGACGCTTGGAGCTCTGCGCAACACCTAAATGTAACGATGCGGCTGAACTGGAGTTTGGTACTTCCCCGGTTTCATCATATTCCCGGTAACAACTCTTCTTCAATGCATCATTGGGTTGAAGATCCTGAAAAAATGTACATTGAATTATTACATTTTGACTTACTTGATTGAAAATACCAACATTTGTATTTATACGTTTCCTTGAAATCTCCTTTAGAACTTCGAGTACACTGCGTGTGGGCACTATTTCACTTTCAGTCGATGGAGGATGTAGTATAGGTCGATTTTCACATGAAAGCTCCTCGTCAGTCTTGTGCACGCCTACCATCGAATTTGAGCGCAATAATCCAGACAGCGTATTACCATAGTAGATACTTCGGTCCGGCGGTGCAATGCGTGTAATTGTTATGTTGTGTTTGCTTGCCTTGTATGGAAATTCCTTTTTCTTTAAATGCGCGTTATGCATATAGCTTTTATTGTAAAGATTGTTGACAGACATGCTGCGCTGAAGTGGCTTGTTTCCATCCTGATATTTAACAACTCGAGAAACAAGGCCGCTACTGTTCGCATCAGCATAGACCCTATGTTTGGAGAAAATCATATATCAGCATGCCTTTCATAAAAATCGAGCATATTGTAGTACAAACCTCGGATCAATTCGACTTAAAGTAAGTCTCGGCCGCGTGGAACTAATATGGGTGGAATTATTTAGGTTTCTTGGTGGTGTACTCCGGGAATCTAACAGGCAAGTGCTGGAACTGCTCCGGTGATTTGAGCTTATTCTTGGGCTACGGTTTCCAAACCAGGATGACGTGCTAAAGAGTAAAGCGATCGAATAAAGAACACACTTTCAATGAAAATGAATGTTCCCTTACCTTGTGGTAGCATTCAGGCAAGTTGACTCAGCAATTGGAACAGCCATGTTAGTTGAATTCAGACTAGTACGACGATCCATTGATGACATTGAAGTTCGGTCCATGACGTTAGCGCTTACGAGTTCAAGCAAGTTTTACTATTAACGTGTTTAGACAAAGTCCACGCGCCAATTTTTCACAGTGCCTGTCTGCCGTTTCGATTAGCCTTTTGTACGATATTCGATGATTGATGTGATGGGGATATATATTAACTAGTGCGTCTAGTTGCTTTGACTTTTCGACAATAATATTTTAACAATAAATTACAAAATAATACGAAATCAAAATCGCACCGCACAAAAATCAGCCGTCAGGTTCGTAGCGATGCCAGCCGCTGTAATGATGAGTGTTATACAGTGCGATTGTGCCAAGAATGAAAGCAGTGTTGTAAAACCAGCGAAACAATGTTGGGAAAAAAACAAAGAAATACAGTTTGGTCCCTTATTTATGAATTGTATGCAACTATTTTTCATCAATTTAAAATGGTTATAAATTTGCAATGAAGTAATTTTGGCTTATAATTAACCAACAAAAAGTTGTTTATAGATGTTTTTTTTCACTTCTTAGCATAGCATAGTAGTTCGATGACTTGGATGGGCTACCTTAATCGAATATTACGATTTTATTATTATTATCAAGGAAAATTTGGATCAGGCCTCCTGTAGGGTATGAACTCACGATATCTAGGGCGGAAGACTTAGTGCTCTTACGCTAAATTACCTAGATAAGCATAAAAACTTATCTTTTTTTTTCATAATTAGATTATAACATTTAACGCAGTAAACTTCATAACACATTTGTCGGATTAAAAAAAATAATGACGTGAAAAAAAAAACGTATCATATTGAAAAACAATGCCATAAATATTTCTTTAATTGCTTTAACCCTTACGATATAAATATATGTGAAGAACAAATGCAAAAACGAGATAAAACGCTACGGAGAGCAATTGAAAAAAGTTGTTACCACTATATACACAAATGCAAAGACGAATGCTTTAAGAACTTGACGCGGTTTAAGTTAACACACGGTTTTGAACTAAATAAATACATCACTAACATTATTTCCCAGAGCTCGTTTTGTTGGCTTCTGTTTGAATCACCTGATAACGCTCCTCTTTTAAGCACTTGCGAATCACGCTGCCGAAGTAAATATGGAGCCCATATCCAAACAGACGTAATGGGCCAATGATAAGAGAGTGTAGCAGATTTTTGAAAATACCATCCCAGGGTAAAAGGCTACCACCAAGCAGTGTGATTATCCAGCTTTCAGCGCCCATTGTTGATATAAAGTTGCCTTGCTGTAATTGGAATTTTGTAATAACAAATTTTCTAACACAATTTATATGTTTCCTTACCAATGCATCTTTTAAGATTCTTTTAGCCATTTGTTCTGGCTGTACCAAACCGCCACCGCCAGATAGGACCTTCGTTACTAATGGCTTGGACTTCTCCTCATTTTCAAACCCTGGCGTGTTCGTATCGCAGGGCAGGGCCAAAGTCACCGAGATACCCAGCTCGCGAGTCTCCATTGCAATTGTTTCGGACATGGCACGTAAAGCGTACTTGCTGGCCGCATATGGACCATATCCATATATGCCAAGCATAGCGGCTTGCGATGAGGTCACTACAATGATACCTTCGCCAGCCTTTTTCATTTTGGGCAACACATAGCGTGTACAATAATAACTGCCGTAATAATTCACATTCATCAGTTTATGTGCGTCCTCCACGGACACCTTCTCAAATTCACCGCAAATAGCCATGCCAGCACAGTTGATAAGCATATAGATCTCACCAAATGATTCCTCTACTTCAGCAAGTACGCGGTCCACTTCATTGTAAGACTCACCAATGTCTAAGCTGCGATATTGGAATTTTTGTTCAGAACGCTGCCGTATCACTTCCATTAACGCGACAGCGCCACCTGTTGAAAAGTGAAGATTAGTAGGTGAATGATATGAGAGAGACTTTGAAAGAGAGGGTGCACACAAACACATAAACGTGACAGGTATGCTTTTGGATGAACTTTGTGCGAGTTTAAGACTTTGAACACAGGGTAAATATCATGTGACATATTGATATTCCCCAAATTCCCGTCAAGATATCAAAAATGCTTGAGAATCTACACAGAACAGCAAATCACCCTGGCATACAATAACAATAACAACTTACTCAACATTTTCTCATCGCGTGCGATCACAGTCACATTGGCTCCTTTCATCGCACATTCCACCGCAAGACATAGTCCGATACCCTTTGAGCCACCAGTTATGACTACATGTCGGCCAACAATGCTTTTCGTGCGCTTTCTCGTAACAAATAGGTAAACGGCGATATGCGCGAAAACAGCTACAGCAATACACAAGATTATCTCCCAAGTGAAGTTCATTTTCACGGAATGAATGGACTAGCGATCGGTTTTATCGATTTTTTATCAAACTTTGGTATATCTGTATAAACCACTAATAAATGATTAGAGACATTGAATTAGAAAGTAGCCAAACAACCACTGGACTGTCAGTATTACAGTGAAAGTGTTCATGTTTTTAATGTGTATTTACCTAAATCATGAGTTATAATTTGATTGTATATATATACATATAATGCACTGGAGATTAAACCACGGCCCTCCAACTGACATAAAAAAATTTAATATTTAATTGTTTAAGGTAAAATGAATTTGATACATTTTTAAATAACCCTACACAAAATTAATAGTCTAGTATTTTTCACGCATTCCTTAATGGTCAGTGAGCTGATAACGAGTTGATTTAGTGTTTCAAAGTGGCGCATCAATTAAGCAAGAAACACTGAATTGATTGGGATCAAACAGTGGCAACGCGATTTACCGCCGAAGGTTTCACGAAATATTTTTCATAGATCTCACCGCTTGTAAACAATTTTCAGTTTCCAAGTTATAATGCAAATGAATCCAAGCGTTACTATTGAACGAAAGCGCGTCGATTGCAGCGCATTGCCAAAGGGCTGGCAGCGCGAAGAACTTTTGCGAAAATCGGGTATTGCAGCTGGAAAAGTTGATATTTATTACTACAGGTAAATGATAAAAATCGTATGAAGTGGAAAAGAAATCAAGTTGATAATGCAAAAGTATATCTCTACAAAATACACACGTGTTCATATGAAATTTCATAACCAACTGCACGCACATAAAACACTTTACATGTGCTCCCAATCGTTTTAACAAACATATAATTCACGCCTTGCACCAACACCTAACTCCTAATCCAACACATCGCTCAAACAAAGCGCAGTCCGACAGGCAAGAAAATCGAAAGCAAACCGCAGTTGGCGCGACAACTAGGCGACACATTCGATATAAGCAGTTTTGATTTTCAAAGCGGTAAAATGATACAACACCAGCTACCACCACCATCCATATCACTCTATCGCTGCAATCCCAACATGTCCTCAGCGACAAGTGGTGTGACAATCAGCGGCAGCATCGGGAGCAGTGCGAATTCGCTTAAGCGTAAATATAAATCTCAAACGCAGACTGGGAGCAATAGTGGCAATAGCAACATCAGCATTACGAACTACCCAACGTGCAGCAGTACCGTCAGCACCAGCGTAGCCACTAATTTGCGGCAGCAACTCGAATTCAGGTAGAGCGTCTACGCACGTACGCCCACGCTCGTTTCAACGGCTTTTGCATGGATGTATTCAGTTTTTCGAAATTCAAACATCAATCAAATCAATTGAATTCGAATCCGTAATATAAGCAAAACCCATTGGCAAAATGAATTTGGCAGTGATTATGTTGTTGTGTTTTACTGCATGCCACTTGATGTGTGTTTTTGTTCTAGTAGTCTTTATCTTAAACTATCAAATGATTTTCTAACAGATAACCGTTTATGAACTTTCAGCCGTGCTCTGCGATCCGATGTGTCTTTGGTACCACCCATACGTCAGACCGCCTCGATATTCAAACAGCCCGTCACAGTGATGCGCAATCATGATAATAGCAAAGTCAAGCACGACACTAAGAATGGTGCACAGGAGAAGCCCAAACAGCTTTTCTGGGAGAAGCGCTTGGAGCGCTTACGTGCATGTCACGACACTGGCGAAGAGTTCGATGACATTTCCCTGCCAAAAAATATACGCTCGGTCGGACCGAATGTGAATGAACAGACCGTACTGCAGTCGTTGGCTACGGCCTTGCATGTTCTCAACTCTGGCGTACACGGACAATCGTCGACTAAGACTGAACTGACAAAAAATGCCATGGCGTACTTGAACCCTGAGCAACCGCTAATGCATGCAATCATCATATCCGAGGACGATATACGTAAGCAAGAGGATCGTGTGAATGTGGCAAGGAGAAAATTGCAAGATGCTCTCAAAGCGTAGTTCTGAGAAGATTCCATTTTTATTTTGTGCGATTTAAGTCTTAATATTTGTAAATGACCTTCATTAGGTGGCCAACAACAAGATTGGATTCATGTCGAGACTTTACACTCGGACTTTCTTGCGCGGCTTCGGGTTCGACACACGTTTCCTCTTGTAAAGCAAAAATCTTCCCCAATCGAAAAACGTAACTGGTTTTATTAACCCAGAATTCGAGTCCCAAGTATCAGCAAAAAAGTCACTCTTAAAGTTTCGACCATATCCAATTGAAATTGATTTAGTCTCTCATGACATGTGTTTAAATTAGATTAAGCTCAAAGTAAACTAGTCTTTAAGCAGCACTCCTTCGAAATATAGAAAGAATTAATATCGTTTCTGAGGTAAAACAACAATTAAACAATTTGTCTTTGTTTTAATGTACTCGTACTTCTTAAACCTGTAAATACTAGTGACTATTTTTAGATCTTTTCTTAAAGCGGTACACCGATCTAAAGCCGATGGAGTTATTGGACATCAATTTGGTAGAAAGGTCAAAAGCAAGCAGTGAGCTCAATTTTTTTCTTTTCTTTTTTTAAATATTATTTAAAAAATAAATGAAAATAATCCACATGATTGGTTGTATTTCTTATACATAAGTGTTTCTTCATTTTAATCCATGTCGCCCACGCTGTCTTCGTTGTCCTCCTCATAGTCGAAGTCGTCGTATTCAC
This sequence comes from Cacoxenus indagator, assembly GCA_035041755.1. Lineage (NCBI taxonomy): Eukaryota > Metazoa > Arthropoda > Insecta > Diptera > Drosophilidae > Cacoxenus > Cacoxenus indagator. The sequence continues at coordinate 3,429,879 of JAWNKX010000242.1, forward strand.
CGCGCCTTAAGCTGAGCTACAAATAATTAGAATGAAAAAGCCAACATATTTACATTTTCTTCGATGAATTTTCGTCATTTAAATTTAATTTTAAACAAATATTAGCTGAAAATTTTTTTAAGAACTGGAATTTTGCTTTGCCAACTAAATGCATTTCTAGTAAGATTACTCTAACAAAAACATAGGACATCATGACATCATAGGAGATATAAGACTATAACACTACATACCTGAGTGTAAAGACCACGCCAAGCTGCAAAAACACCCATGGCAAGGAAAGCTGCAATGGCAGCAAAAATTTTTGTATTCCGCTCTGATTCAAATAGACTGCGTTCCGACGATGTCATCGCAGTGTTTATGTGAGCGCCACCTTCCTTTAATACCGCGCTAGAGCTATAGCCCTCGTTCTTGAATATGTCCTTTGTAATCCGATTTATAAAATTCACTAAGTTCTGGCACCCTTTTATATGATTCTGCAGTGGATTATTCGGCAGTGAAATCTTATATATAATGGAAAGGTAGGCATAGACAATAACATCAAATTCACTGTAGTAATCACCAAAGAACCACACTCGACGACCCAGTTTATGGGATAATAGATTTACACACTTTTTTGCGTTGATGACCAGCTGAAAGGCACAAGATTAAGATATGCATATATTGTATGTTTAGCTTTTTAAAAGTACATACGTAGTCATTTTCATGTTTATCAATTTTATCGTTGATGTCGAAACCACCGAGCACTTGCACAACATTGCAGGCCTCACGCTGATACGTCGAGGGGTAGTAGAAGCTAAAAGGAAATGGCGTGCGTTTCGCATAGAGTCCACGCGTTGTGGTTTCGTAATTATTCGGTTCACCGAAAAGGAAGTATGTATAGTACGCATGCAGATTTGTGAATACATAATTTGTGTACGTAGTGGACAAAAGTTTTTGGCCGGGATCTAAGTGTCCATCGATGGGATAACCCTGAAAATAAAAGCAAGCATATCCCTTGAATATGTGTGTGCGCTATTTATAACCAGCTGAATGAGTAATCGTCTCCGTCCACTGACCCGGCTTAGCTCCGCCTTTTCTTACATTGTTACCGGTCATCACACTCACCTCTTTATCAAGTACGCGTTTTATTTTCCTATATCCAACGAATTTTTCGTTGCCTATTTGCAGATAGGGCAACTTGCCGGCGCCGGAGCGTAATGGATTCGAATTCGTCTCGAACGATATGGGACAACGTGTGAATTTGACCAAGCACTGCAATAAGAACAGTTCAAGTGTTCACTTTTGATTTCACAAAAAATCGTGTGATGCAACTTTAGCAATTGTATTATCGCGCGCTCACATTGTTTGCCGATACGGTTGGTATGACAGAGTTCATCTTCTTTAACTTACCATCGCACGTAGGCAATCGAAATCAATGGATGGCAGTCCCCACTCTCCCTTATACACATGCAACATGGCGCCTAGTTGCATCCCCTACTTGTATTTATTTTATCTCACTTAGAAATGCATTAGCTGTGTTAAAAGAGTACTAATTTTACAAAATTTGGACAGCGTGCCATACACCCAGTTATCACCGCTTACTACGAATGTCTAAATGGATATGGAAAGTGAGGTTGATTGCTATAAATACTAAATCAGCTGTATTATTTGAAAACATATTTTGCAACACTAGTCTTGTTAAACACAATAATGTCATTAGTAAACTACTTGGACACCAGCAGCTCTGGAAATTCAGAACCAGAATTGGTAGATGATTTGGAGCCAGCAAGGAAAATTACAAAATTTTCAACTGCCACAAAGAGGTATGGGCACGCTTGTCTGTCTCATATGACCCACATTAATCTTTAAGGAATTTGTTGCCAACAGCCACTTCTATCTTGGGTAGCAAGCAGTCAAAGGAGACAGATGATGTTTTCGACGATCCTGCAATGCATGGAGGTCGTATACGATCCTTTAGACATGAACGTGGCAATTGGTCGACATACGTTTACATTGCCATCGATTTTGAATTGCTTGAAGATTTTCAAGCTAAATGCATGGCCGAACTGGCATCGTTAGAGGATTGCCAAATGCATGCCGCCGAGGAATTTCACATAAGCCTAAGCAGAACAGTTGTATTGCAATACCATCTCATCAAATCCTTCATACAATCACTCGAAACAGTACTGTGTGCCAACGTTGGGTAGGTAGTCAGTTAGAGCCTGAAACTATCATATTATAATACGGCTTTATACGGCTTTCCTAGATTCAATGCTTCTTTGCATAGCCTTAAGGTCTACACCAATGAGGAGAAAACGCGTACCTTTGTCGCGCTGCAGGTTGCCGATATATATAGTGAGAAACTCAAGCAGCTGCTCGAAAAGGTTGATGGTGTTATGTGTGACTATAAACTGCCTGTATTTTATACGCCACCTTCATTTCATATAAGCTTTCTCTGGTGTCTTGGCGATCAGACGGCACTACTAGAACGACAGCTGCCTAAATTAGAAAAGCTTTTGGGAGCGCATAGAGCAGAAGAGAGTTTAGAACTTGACATTGAAGAGCTGAGTTGTAAGTGCGGTAATAAGGAATTTATTTTTAAGCTTAAATAATTTGCTTCTATACAAATTATATATGTATTTTTTTGTAATTCAACCCTTTTTTTTGCCATTGCCTTGTTTTGTGGCCTGCACCTGCTCCTCGGTTTGACGTTCTTCTTCAAGGTCCAAATAGCGTTGTCGTCGCCTGCCTAGTGGTGTTTTTGACCACCACGATTCAAAAGCTTCCTCTTCTTCGCGATAGACCGGATCCCGTGTGCTGCAATAGGGTCTTTAGCAAAATCCAACTTAAAATTCTATCATCAGAATAACCTACCAAAGTACATTGATGAGTTCCACATGTGTGAGGGGTTGTGAACGCAATTGTAGTTTGCGCTTACAGGTCATCACCTCCTTCAGACAAGCGTCGACTGCGCCAATTGTGTAGCCATCTGATAGTTTAGCCATAACACTGCAATCAAGTGTTGAAAGGCCACCAGAATAGTCACTGTAAAGGATGGAATTATAAGATTATACGGGAAAAGTATTTATCGCTTGTGGACTTACTTCAACAATGTTTTCCATGCAGAGGACAAAGCACCATAATCAGGTCTAGGTATGTAAATGAATCGATTGTAAGTCTGGTGTAATAATTTCTGGTCGGCCTCCCATGGCAGATTAGAAGTGCCAATGAACATTACCCGATCCTCTAGCGCAATATTTTTGACCAATTTCGGTAGATCTTTCTTCAAGCGCTTTGGATCGGTGCGATCCGTTTTAGGTACCTTTTTCATGAAAGGTCTTTCCGCATCACCCATATAAATGATGGCTGGCTGCAGCAGACGTGACACTTTCAACACCAAATGTATCAACATTATAAGGCCCGATTTTCCCGGATATTTTCCCACAATATTTGCCGGTGTTAAATCAAAAAGCACAGCACCGACTTCAGTGCAAATCGCATGGAGCAAAGCCTTCTTACCTGAACCACGAGGTCCCGCCAATAGGATGGAGCGTATTAGTGGTGTATAGTTGCGCAAGGCCTCTGAGCCAAGTGGCAGTATGCAATATTCAGTTAGTAGTTGTCGTATATCGCCTGGCGAGGGGTTGATGCCATTGCGTGCGGTTAGAGCCTTGTCTCCAATGTACTGACTAAGCCGTATTTCGGGATATGTTCGTATGACGCCATTGGTTACTAATTCCTCATAAAGTGATTCGGTTGTACGATCGGGCGTTAAATCTTTCTCCTTTTTCTTTTTGCTTTTCTTGCCCGAACGTCGCGTTTTCTTGTTGGCCTTTTTGATTTTCTTGCCGACAGCCGTCTGGAGCAGTTCCAGCTCTTGACGCATGACATCGTCTATGGAACGCCGAAACTCAAGTTCCACCTCTTGATATTTCTCATTATATATCATATCCTCGTAAGGCGCTTGACCCAGCATGTTGCTTTCCTCTTTATTACGCCAAACTTCATTGAAACTATACGGTGTTTAGGTATATTAGTAAATCCCTTAAAATGTGTGTGTAATACTTACAGTTCAATCTCGCTTCGGATGTCGGGAAGACACATAGAAGGTGCTGTTTGGAAACCTACGTCTTCATCTTGGTTTTCGTTAACATTTAAGTCGCCGCTTCGCGCGGGTGATTTTGATTTATCTTTCGTTTTGCGAGACTCTTTTGAAGAACGTGCCGACGAACGACTCGGTTCACTCTCCGTGCCTGGAACGAAAAACAATTGCTAACACTTATGCTTTGGGCAAGAGTCCCAGAATAGTCACCAACCCGCCCGGCTAAAGATATGCAACGATCCACCCTGATCCTCTGTTGGAAAATCCGGCAATTTGCCGGTCTTATTGTAGCAGTCCTTAATCCAAGCGCGTATCTCATCAGCAATATCCTCTCTCATAGTTGGCCCATGTTTCGTCTTTATTTCCTTTTGCATCAATTGCATTTTCGCTTCGAATTGTTGTTTGTATGCCTCCTGCTGAGCATAACGTCGTTCGTAGATTTCATTTAACTTTTCCAGCTTCTCGGCACGATCCTTTACTACCTGTGGTGGCGGTGGCAACATGCCAATCAAAACCATTTCGTCGATCTTGCGTCGTCTTGTTATTCTACGCGCTGTGTGGCCACGCCACATCTTTTGTATCTTCATTGCGGCCATTAGACCAGAATCCATGCGTTCCTTCTCATTTCGCTCTTCCAATTTTCCCTTTTCCTTGAGCATGCGTATCTCCTTCATGAAGTGAGCACGCACAATGCCTTGGCGCGCACGCTCGTGTTGTTGTATGAGTCGTATGGCCTCTATCTCAGTCAGCGGCTCTTCAGTAGGGTAATCTTCTAACCAACCCAGCTTCTTGAGTATCTCATTCGTTGTTTTCTTGCGCTGTTCGATTTCCTTCCGCCGTTCACGCAAAAAATAGCGTGGAATACTCACCTCCGTATCCATGGGCGTTAGCCGCAAGCGTTCTACAACCGCATCATTATAACTGAATTCCATCAAATCGATGTTGACTAGATCGTGCTTTAATTCAATTACGCGACCTAAACATGCATCTAGCAGCTTCCGTAGCAGAATGCGTTTCTGTGGTTGTATCATCTTGTCATAGACATCTTCCAGCCGATTGGCAATGCAAATGTAGCGCAAATAGAACTCGTATATGGTCGCCTGAAGTAACGTTTTGGTGTCGCCCTCCGCACTGGATGGTAAGGAGGCGACACTTGTTTCCACATCCTGTTTCTGTCGCTCGTAATCACTGGTGGCCAAAAGTTCGCATTCGCCCTGCACCTGGTGCCAGATTTCGTTATAGAGTCTGTTGGACATGTGGCCAAGATATTTAAGCTATTCCCCGGTCCGGGCCGTATGAGCGCTGGTAGCGTTTTCAAGCTGTTTAAACCGCATAAATATTTTAACCAACATTTCTATGGTAACCGAAAGTACCATCGTATTTCTGTGGCAATCGGCTTCTCGTTCCAGTACCAAACCATATTAGCATAATTTGCCAATACAACAAGAACAACAACAACCTTCTGCGGTTACATTTAAATTAATAATTATTAATTTAATAATTTAGTTTAACTTAAAGATTATCAGTGGAACAATACTTGATCATGGATTTGGTATGTTTGAATTGCACGCCTTCAGTTGCCGTTAACACCTCACTTATAAAGCTCTGAGAATTATGTATGGTCGTCCCGCCCAGTATGACTTTGTAGCCGACATTGTTTAGCTGATGCACCGCGAGCGCCTCCTCATAGGTGACACCGCCAATCATAAAAACAACGACTTCTTGAGGTGGACGTCGGAATGGCACAAGTTCGGAATTAATCGCTGGATACAAAGGCTCCAACTCACGGCCTTTGTACACATCCTCCAGAGTCTCCTTGAGCAAGGGTGTGTGTTGCGTGAACACATTCTCAACGCCTTTAAGACCCTTTATCAAGTTACGTGTAAGTTTCACGGCATCGGTAATGCGCATCATGTTAAAGAGATCACCTTGACGCACATGTGTGCCAGCGTACTCAATCAAACTTGGCACAATCTGCGTGCGACCGCCACGGGTTTTGATTATTTGCAATAGACCGGAAGTGTCACAGTTGGCATGGCGTTCATAGCGCAAGGCATAGAGTGCTACCAGCTTAATGGCATCGTCCACGGTCATACGTTCATCGGCTATTAGTTTTTTTATACGTTGCAATTGCGCTGAGTGTTCCGCTTTGCATGCCACTTCCTGTTCTAACTCGGACACCTCGAAAAGATTACGTTTAGTGGTCAATGCTGACAGTTCGCCGATGACACACAAATGTTTCTGAACAGTGCCAGACATTTTCTTAAATTGTGGATACGACTCAATGAAGTTCTTCATGTCCGCAATGGTCTCCACTTTCTTTTGATCGTGTGCTTTACGTTGAAACTCATCCATCAAGTTCTTGATAGTCGAACCGATTTCACCGAAATTGGCATACATATTTTTGCCATAGAACTCGTCCTGATCACCGGATAGTACGAGTTCCTTAAAGTCTTTAGGTATATTTGGTCTACTTGAGAGATCAACGCGATTATTGCGTATATTTAACAGCTCGTGTACCATTGCCTGATACGTCCATTGATGAAGCAGCGGCGTAACGGGATCATCACGACGATCGAGTATGAGCAGCAAAGGCGGCGCCCCTCCGTCCACAATGGGACGAAAGTCGAAAAGTGTCGATTCCTTGGTCGTTTGCTCGTACATATGCTTGGCCAGCAACTGTGCAACTTGTGAACCTGCACGATAGCGTATAACAGGATTCAGTTTAAGCGACAGCAAAACTGCGGTCAATCCTTGTATGCTGCGCGAGAGCGCATCTGGCAGCCAGTTAAGTCGATTCATGCAACACGAAATGTTCAGCGAAAACAAATTTGGATTCACACTCAAAAAATCCGCGTACAATTCCTTAACTTCACGCACAGATTCACTCTCGTCACACTCGGCCAGATATTTAATGTCTGTGCGTGGTATAATGTTGCTGAAATCTAATATATATAGAAAGCATTAGGACTATTCCATCTACTATTAAAATAAGGCTCAACTCAACGCGCACTTACATATAAAATAAGAACTGTATTTGGGATTGCGTATTTCGTTGGCCAACAGTTGTATGTTTTGTTTGGTGGGGCGTATAAAAACAATACACTTGAGGTATTTCATACGCTCGTTGGACCGCGCGGAATCAATGCGCTCGAATAGATATACCTCTCGTTGCAGCATATCCGATTGACTAAAAGCCATCGAAATAATGCTAGTCTGTAACTGGTGGTCTAAGCGTATGATTCATATAGATAAATAAGATAACTTACAGTTTCCTTATCCAGCAGAATGATTTTCATGCCTGGTCCTGATTCAGTACACATCTTTTCGATGTATAATTTAATACCGATTATTAAATTCATGCTGCGATTTCTTATTATAGTATATACGCACTTAAATCTGCAATACAAACTAATAAAATTGCAATACTCCAACAGCTGCTACTCAATAGATGAAAATACATGCGTAAAGCTGCCAACTTTTTGCAAGTGTTTCAAAATGAAAAGAAAAATCGTTAACTTTGGTTATGCCGAAGTTGTTATACTCTTCACACATACCATTGATTATATTGCTCCAACGTTCTTGTGTTTGAGTACTATATTGACTTGAAATGTGTTTAAGGAAAGGTTACTATACAGGAGGTAGTTAAACATTGACATTAATGGATTTGTTTAGGTGCTATACGATCTAATATACCTAGATTTCGTGCACGATTTCAGCTCTTCTAAATCAAATCGAGTAGACTCTTCGATGTATACAAATTACTATTTAAAAGAACAAAAATTTTACATTTCCACAGTCTTTCTTTATTATAAGAGTTTCTACATTTACACTGCAACCACTCAAAAAACTTAATAATAAAATTCTGCGCTTTCTGAAACCACAGAGAGAAATAACACTTTCTTAGATTCTAAAAATTTGTGTCAATTTGCCTAAGGATTGTTTCCATTGTGCGAGTTACCCTGGTCGTTCGTTTTCAATATTACTTCAACGGACTATTTTAGCACCAACACTAATACACCCTACTTATTGGTTTGGTTATTCCTTCGCCTTCTGCAATTTCTCCTGCTCCAGTTGATAGTTAAAGGCGCGCGTAATTTGAATGCATTGAGTCAGACCGACGAAGAGATTCACCGCGAAGAGGCTATAATTTTTTGGGATGATCACGAGCGAGTAGCGTGACCAAATAATTCCTGTCGCTGCCAGAGCACCGCATGACGGGATGGAGATCGAGTCCGCGGGACGTCTCAGATCGCTAAGGCCGGCCAAAACAAGAGTCTGCGACAAAAATAGTAGCAGTTAAATAACAAAAAGTTCAAATGACAATATCATGATCCTACAAAACAAAGCAACTTAAAAACACATTTATGTATGAAAAAATACGCAAGCATACTTGTTTGTACGTATTTGCCGAGTCATCGTCAGGCGTCGGTGAATGCCTCGACAACTTGAAAGCGTACACTTGTCACGAGCGATAATAAAATAATCGGAATTCCATTATAGTTCTGAGATTTTTGCGTTCTTTATAACGTTAGACTGATAAGTCGCAGACACTCAACTGATATTGTTGTGGGGTTATGTAATGTGCTGCTGTGATGCGCTAAGTATTTTGTCAACAAAACTTACCCACTTGAACATGGGCGCCCAGAAGAAAATCGTTTTGGGTCCTTGAAAGGTTCACAAGTGAATTAATATCAGTCTGTGTGAGTAATTGGTTTATTCGTATGCCTACCAGCAGGATGTAACCAGAGTGGACGCAGTTTCGTTGGAACAAACTTATCTGCCGCACCGATGAGGCCATTGTAAACCTTTGTATGCAAACCAATTTTGCCTGCTGTCTGTGGTGGCGGGGGTGGAACGGGGGCAGGTGTTGGTGTGGGTGGTGTTTGTATTGTTGTTGAAGATGACATTTTTCCAAATATTTGTGTATTACTATAACCACGCAGCGAAACAGCAGGCACAATCCCCTGATGATGGACGACTAGTGAATGAAACTTAATGAAAAACGCAAAAAGTTTCGCATAAAAAACATTGGCGACGGAAACAAGTTCAAGAGTATGAGAGAGCAAGAGAGTATGTGAGCATACGAAAAGTGGAAGCTCGAGGGCATAAAGCTTACGCTCGCCCTCAATCGAAATGACAATAGTAATCATGCTTTCAATTAAAAAAAAAAAATTTAATCAATCTAAAAAATTAAATCAATCTAAAAAACTAAACGCACTTAATAATTAAAGCAACTACTAATTCAATTAACAAAGTAAAAAGAGCACAAACTAAAATACTCTTATACAAATTCAGAGGGCCAGACCTTGACCTTGAGAATGAGCAAACTGTCAGCCATGTGCCAAGTTCCGCAATTTAATGTTGTTGACGGAAATAAGTGCAAACCACACTAGTGTGTGAAATTAGGAAAAAAAGACACATGCTAAAAATAAACGCTACTTGCAGCAGCTGGTGCAGTTTACAGATTTCTTAGCATCTTACCTAACAAAAGCAGCAGAGGGATAACAGACTGTTGGCCTCAATGAGTGATTTTCAACACTAGCCAATATACATGTGTTACATATATTTATGTGTTTGTGTTCAGCCGAAATACACAATTTTATATAAGTACTCAATATACGGCAATATAATATTTACAAAAAATGATAAGAAAATTTCGTAATGTGGCGCTGGCAATGTATGCCTCAGGAAAGACTATTCCCAGAAATACGCTTTTACAATACTCCTCAGCCTTCCAACTGACAAAGTTACGTTGCCTCAGCGATGGTAACGTGGGCATTGTAGACTACGTCGTCGTCAAACAACTGCCACACCAACCAGAAGTGTTACTGATTGACGTTCGTGAGCCGGATGAATTAAAAGAAACCGGCCAAATTCCAACAAGCATCAACATACCCTTGGGTATGGTTAACCAAGAGTTGGCACTCGATGAGAAGACTTTCAAAACGAAGTATGGAAGGAATAAACCAATTGCCAGTACCGAATTGATATTTCATTGCAAAATTGGCAAACGAAGCCAGTTGGCGGCTGAGACAGCTGCCGCTCTGGGTTACAGAAACGTGAAAAACTACATTGGCTCTTGGCTTGATTGGGCCGAACGTGAAGGACTGCCGAAATAGAGCCGAAGTCCACTTAGAGTCAACAAATTTACTCTAAAATTCTAATAAAGAGATGAAAGGAATGCGGTGTCTTATTTTATTTTTATTGAAATTACAATTAATTAGAAACAACTAATTGTAATTAATTCTTTCGAAAGTAGGTCTAGATACAAATTTAATTTTTCAAACAAAATTAATATAATAATCACTTCTGTTTTTTTCACTTGTGAAAATACATATGTTAATCGAAATTGAATAGAATTGCATCCTATTTTTTCGTATCTACTATTTTCTCGTTTTGTGAAGAAAAAGAGACACAACTTTTCACTGCAAATATAAATACAGAACTTTGATGTATATATTAATGATAATATATATATAATATAAAATATGATCATTGACTCATGTCTTTGCTCTCGGTTTCAAATTTTTCTGTTTGTTCTCTGGGGTGTTAAGGTGATTTAATATGAAAAACGAATCAGACATGCTTCTGGTCAATCGGTAATTGTGTCGGTATTTTTTACGGCCGGACGAGAGCGTTGATTTGTTGGAGTTTGTATGTATATTTATCAGCTGCTATTCATTAAAAATCGTTAAAAGTCAAATCTGTTCGTTGGTAACTTGTCCGAATTTGAACCGAAATCAAATTCTTGGCCATCGGTGCCTGGTTGTAACTCAACTTGTTCGGCCTAAATATAAAAAGAAAAAATTAATATAGATAATTTTTTGCAATAAAGGCAAAATTATGCTCACCTCATCTGAAAAGTATTGCTCAATAATTTCATAGGCTAATTTGTAGATTTCAACATTTTCGTGGTTCTGCAGGCGCTCAATCTTTTCGAGGCCATCGCACTCCTCAATGAGATTGGCCACATCCTGAACATGAGAATCGGCCACTTTGAGCATATTATTAAGACCATCGAGCACAACCTAACAAAGATTACATATAGTAAATAATATAGTTTAATTATAAACCCAATAAACTTACATTTATAACTTGGGTGTCCTGGCACGACAGAAGATCACAGAATGGAGCAATAACACCTTCTTTAATTAAAGTGAAGACTTGGTCGCGATTGCCGCTAATTGTCAAATTACTTATAGCCCAAGCTGCTTCCTTTTGAGTCTGAAACTCGCCTCTGCTCAGGTTCTCGATAATCTTTGGCAAAAGACCAACATCAATAACGGCCTGCACCTGAGATTGGTTCCCCGCTGTTATATTGGAGAGGAACCATACAGCTTCCTTGCGTATCTTCTCTTTAGTGTGCGATAAAAGTGCAGGGAAGTATGTTAGTGCATTATAATTAAGCACCACCTGAGTTTGCTCGTCAGAACCTGTGACAATATTGCCAACCGCGCGTAATGCTGCCGTTTGCACCTTCACTTCGCCATGGCCAAGCAATGGTATTAACTTGGGTACAACGCCACTTTCAATCACCATCTGTATTTGATCATTGCCACCGTCAGTCAAATAGCTAATAGCCCAAACCGTATCGACGAGAATGTTCGTATCCGTGTGATGTATGAGCACATTGAGTGCAGGCAGAATCTCTAGTATAGTTGCAGCTGGCGGTGGCGGATCCTTATTACGGCACAAGTTCACAATTACCCAGGTGACATTCCGCAAAAACGATATTGGTATGTCCGGTTTAATGAACGACAAAAGAGGCTGCACTACACCATGTTTAATAACAAAATCGCGCAATTCTGGGCCATCACCGATGATATTACCCAGAGCCCATACGGCCTGCTCACAGACATTGGCTGCTGGTGATGACAGAAGCTGAAGGAAGAGTGGTACGGCACCGGCAGCAACGACCTAAATAGATTATAGTTTATAAATACGGAAATTATATAAAAAAGTTACTTGTTATTAATAAAAACAATTTAAGGTAACACACAAACCTGGTTTGTTTGGTCAGATGTACCTGACGCAATATTGGTCAAGGCCCAGGCGGCCTCGAACTGTAGGCTTGTCTGATTGTGCTGCCTTAGACATTCGATCAAAATGGGCAATATATCGCTGTTTATCAAATCATTTATTGGTGGATTCTTATCTGAAGACAACAGTTTGCGCGCCGACTGGACAGCTGCCAATTGCTGCTCAGGTTGTGTAGAATCTGCAGCAGCTTGGGCGAGTTTCTTGAGATTGATGACGTTTGGTAACTGGTCGTCATCATCTGTGTTAGAGTCCATGTTTGGCACATTGCGCCGTTTGAGGTGTGTCTCCTCGCGTTTGTTTTTACGAAGTTCAATTGTGACTTCATTTCGACGACGGCGCATCTCCTACAAAATCATAATGGATGACATCATTAGTATTAATGAAAAAGAGGATTGTAACTGCTGTCAAACAATGCACATTTATCGGTACAACAGTCTGCAGTTGCTTAAGAGGTGAAAAAAAAATCAACCATCCAGGCCTAGTATGTGGCCTGGTCTGGCAATTGATGAAGAAAATCAATATATGTGCATAAAATATAAACACACGCATTTGTCGTGGGGGAGTTGCATTGGCGGCATTGGCACATCGTCATCGTCTGACACCATGTGCAGTTCGAATGACAGACAGACAACCTTGCGCACAAAGAGAAAAATAACCGCAAGCAAAAACGCAATAGGTGTGGTTGTGGTGGTCAATTGTACTGTCGCACTCACCTCTTGATCCTTTCCTTTGTTTTTAAAATTCTGTAGACGGTTTTGATCCAACGATGTCATTTTGTATATTACTGTCGTTCTAGTTTAGATCGTAAGTTATCAAAATATCCAACAACGTTAGAGCTGCTGCTTTGACTATTTTTCAAGAAAATTCCAAATAGTAGAGCGCACACATGGACAAAAAAACAAGAACAGTTCGTCACGTCCAAACACCAATACAAATGAACGGAACGTCAAATATAAGCACAATGGATAGCGAAAAAGAAATGGCGAAAAGAGAAAAGATTAATGACGTATATATTGTAATATGAAATAGGGCAGAAGAGAAACTGCGAAAAATATTTTACACTTTACCGTATCGTATTTAAAGCAATGCTGTTCTTTTGCTGACAGTAAATACTTTGATGAAATGTATATTCGTTAAAAATTGCAATTTTCCGACACGACGTAAATGAAGTTGGCTGCGGTCGGTTGAAGTATGCTGAGTTGCATTGAAACTGGCAACTTATTTTTGGTACCTCTTACTGTGAATGACAGTAAAATCAGCTTGTCGACCGCAAATAAGTTTCAGAATTATTTTATTTTATTTCACCTGTGTCAGTTTTTAAAGTATATCGATGTCAATACAACACAGTTGTATAACTTACGGAATCTCATCGTATTGTAGGAAATCGTATCGCAGTCATGGAAGACGTAAATATAAAAGTGAAGCAGGAGAAGATCGATGAAGAGGTGGAAAATCGACTAAAATCACTGGATAATGCAGTGGAATCTAAAAGCGACGGTGACCAGAGCGTTGATGAAGATTGTGATAGTGAAAGTAATCCGAATAGCGAACAGGAGGATGACAAAAAAGCGATTTTACCCGTGAAATCCTCAAATGAGATACTCACCGAGCTGTTTAGTTTCTTCAATGCTGCGCCGCCGGAGGAGTTGTTGGACGACACAAGTTTACTGAAGAAGAATGAAAGGCATAAGGAAGTCAAGAAAGAAAAGAAGAAGAAACATAAGGTAAAAACAGACGGTGAATGCAGTGACGGCGAGTCTGTAACCAGTGAAGGGAAGCTACATAAACACAAAAAGAAAAAAAAACACAAACACAAACATAAAGATTGTAAGAATAAGGATAAGCAAAAAGAACGAGATAGAGGTAAAAGCCAGGACAAAGATAGAGCTAAATCCAAGGAACACCACAGTGGCGTGAAGAGCAACAACCGTGAAACACACAAGGACAAAACGAAAGAGGTCGATAGACGGGCTGCACCGTCACCATTAAGGACTGAAAGCAGTAATCGCAAGAGGTCAGCAGAAGTAGATGATGCGAAGTCAACTGCTGCGAAAACTATTTGTCTGGAACGTGGAACCGAGAAGGAAAAGACACGACCTCACAACAGGTTCTACAATGGCTTTCATGAGCATAGTGATACGCACGTGAATAGTAAGTCTGCAAGGGAAGAAACGCAAAAACCACAAATAACCACTATGACAAGGCATGACGGTGGCAATCGACGTGACGGCCACATATCAGATATATCATTGTCCGATGAAGAGACGTTTCTACGGGAACGAGATTCGGGTTTTAAACGCCGGCGTGTTGGCGGTGATATTGAACCTACAAATCGAGTGCACAACAGTTTCTATGGCCACGATCGACGACATCGCACATCGGGCGAAGAACGTAGGCGGCATCGGACCCGTAGTCGCTCCCGCACACCCATCGATAAAAAGCGCCTATTTGAAATAGCACGCAAGAATGTGATCAATATGGTTAAACATGGCAAAATACCCGAGTCAGTAAAGTTATCTCCGGAAGCGAAGAAAAAATTGTTACTCAACTGGAGTCAAGGCGGACGCACAGTCGATGATCTAACTGCATTTTGCAGGAAAATAGCAAATGGTGATTGTACATCAGACCTGAGCTCTGATGAACATTCAGACGTGGATAAAAGTGGCAATGCGAAGGCTTTCCACCATCCATTTCAGATAAAAGAACGCGAACCGATTGTTATGCACCTGAGCAACAAACCACCTTTGACGGTAGCTCGCTCGACCGATGACCGAACTAAGGCTATAACAATGCAATTTCCTGTTTCTTCTGGTCAACAGCATCGAATGTCTGAGGTGTGGTTGCCTGTAGAAAAAAAAGAACCTTTAGCGTCACTGCCAGCATTGCCGCCAGCCAAACAGTCAACGAATATTTTTAAGGATGCTCAGGCGAAGAATGTGTTCGAGAAAATTATCCCAAAAATGATGCAGCAGGAACCGGCCTTCAAGCCAATCGGTCAGGCAGTTGCGGAGGTCGTCAGTATTAACTCAAAAGCCTCTAGTGTGTCGAATGTATCCCCTACACTTAGCACCCCAATAAATACGAAGTTTTCAAATGCTCTGCAATCTACAACTAGAATGTCAAAAATGACGACACAACCGTCGTTCGCAACGTCTGCCTCCGCGTCTCTCACAATGTCAGCCTCACCACCGTTCGCAGCTTTGGCGACTCCGCCGTTTGCAACATCGGTTTCGCCGTCGTTAGCAACGTCGGCCTGCCAGCCATTTGCACCACCGGTTACATCACCATTTGCAACGTCGATTCCACAGCCTGTTACACCGTTCGTACCGGAAGTGCCAATTCCATCATCAACGAAAAATTCTGGTGAATTCATTCCCAATGGACAGATGCAAAAGCCAATGGATGTTTCCAGCATAATAACAAAGCGGTTGAATGCCATTCGTCGGTTGCAGGTGGGCATCCCATAATCAAATCCTACAGTTAAGTCAAATATTACTCTTACCCCAAATTGCAGGAGAATCCCATGGATCCCGAAGGTCTTAAAATGATGCAGAATTCACAAAATAACATGTCAGTGTGGGCGTCGTCGTCAGCCTTCCCCGGACAGTTTACCGGCAGCACCGGAGCCAACGTAATGAAGGCGCACGAACTGAACAGTGGACCACAACTCTGGGTACGGCGCGACCAATTGACATCGGCAAAACCTGTCACGGGTGGCATGGGTATGGCTTTGCTGCAAAAAATGGGTTGGAAACCGGGCGAAGGATTGGGTCCCTCGAAATCTGGTCAACTCCAGCCATTGCTCCTGGACGTGAAACTAGACAAACGCGGTTTAATCTCACGGGAGGACATCAATCATCAACAGCAGCGTATCCCCACAGGCGTACAACACAAGCCGAGGCCGACGCAGGCTGTGCCCAATTTCCAGGATAAGCATCCTGTTTGTGTGCTTAACGAGTTGACAAGCAAGAACAAATGGACTCCGCCCAGCTATGTACTTGTCAATGAAACTCAAGGGGCATCACACAATCGCTTGTTCCTTATGTCAGTTGAGGTTAATGGCCAAGTCTTTACGCCCGAGAGGGCCTCGACGACAAAAAAGGAAGCAAAATTCCTTGCAGCCAAGCTTTGCCTAGAGTGCTTAGGCATATTAAAATAAGTTAATTATAATAATTGATGTAAATTTTTTGTTGTTGTAAGTAAAATGTAAATATCTACTGAAAATATAAACTCAACTGATTTGTAGTCCGTCATTTACAAACTTCACTGTGCTCGCAAATGATACGCTCACTATATTGCAGAAATCATTGTACGTTCTCATTTACTCTCTCTTCCTAACGTGCAACCGCACACTCAATAGGAAGCTTTGTTGTTGTTGGGGAATGCGCATGTTCAACGGCCACAAAAAACAGCTGTACACACAAACAGAAAATACCCAGCCAACCATTTCTGTGCCTGTCGAAATGAGTTATATTCGAGTGGCCTTTATAAAACTGTAATTAGGATGAATTTCGCTCATTATGAAGAATCATACGAGTCAATAATTCCAAAGGTCTTCAAAGATTTCGTAAATCTTGTCCATGGCAAGTCAGAGGTCTCAATAGACTTGACTATCTCTCGTTTTACTGCGTTATTACTCTGGGTATTAAGAAGTTCTTAGAAGTCTGAATTTCGATCCAAATTTTTCTTTGAGTGCATCTGGAAAATTGAGAACCTATATTTAAGCCCTTTTTTGAAATAAGAGTCTCAACATCAAAAAGTATCATGCTGTTGAGGATATTGGCTCAGATTCTCTTGGGCGCTAAATCTATAAAATGCTTAGAACAAGCAGGTTGGCTGGGTAGTGTCAGATAGCTCTAATGTTTGTATGTATATATATGTATGTGTGTTTGTGTTCATTTGGCACAAATCTGTACGTGTATGTGGGAGAAGTTGCAACACCAACATTTGCAAATTGCACACAAATCTCATATGCACTGTAACACTTCAACCAAACAACTTTGAAGGTCAGTCAGTCACCACTTGTGCTAAAAGGCGCAAGCAGGGTGGTGAGAGTTTTCGTTTTGTGTACACAGCCAAAGGCAGCAGGCGCGGTAGACGCATGAACTCCTGCAGGATGTTTCAGAGTCGTTGTTGTTGCTGCAGATATTCATTGGTCGCTGTTGATGTAGAGACACATAACAATTTTGCGTGACCGAGCTTCGCGAACATTGCGAGTGTGGCAGCAGCGCTGAAAATACATACGGCTTCGTCTACTTTCTATTTGCATTTGTGAAGTGCGTTTGAATGATGGCGAAAATGTGTGTTAATCACTTGAAACTTGGCTAATAAAACCGTGCCCCAAGTAAAGTGAAATTAAGCCCAGACAGGGACGCGTTGAATGCTACAAGTTTAATTGCGTAATCATCAAAAAGGGCGTCACTGCCATGGAGACCTGCCGTACGTGTGCGCGCTGTGATTTCGAGAACAATTGGTCGCTAACGGATCTTTTCCATCCGACGCGCTGGCAAAGTGAAATCGCACAAATCCGTTTGGAGTTTGTCAACTGGAAAATGAAGGTGAAGGGGAGACTGTAACGACAGAAATACAAACAGAAGAATAAGAAAAATAGAAAGTAGAGCATTTTGAGTGTGTTTGCTTTTGTTTTTGTGTGTCCTTTTTGCAGATTTCGTCTAATGATGGGCTGCCACAGAAAATTTGCACTGATTGCTTTACAAAGTTCTGTTCCATATTCACATTCCGTTTAGCTTGTCAGGATGCACAAATGAAACTCTCGACCATCTTCGATAAAATCGAAACCGATGACACTTTGGCTGATGTTGTGGTGCAACAAGAAGGTTGTGTTGATGAACAGAAGTTGGAGGAGCAGCCTTTGCAGAGCGATTGTCATGGTGTGCAGGTCATTGAACTACAGCAGTTGGCTATCGAAACGGTTTCAGTAGGTGAGCGAACAACAACAATAACAAAGACAACACAAAAACCAATAAAAACATATGCTGCTGTATCGCGTTTAAATAGCTTTAAGTGTTAGCTTCCCCAATGAGTCCACTCGATGGTGACCAATCACGCCAGCTTCTCGATTCCTACAACTTCAAGCTTTCAGCTCTGCTTGACAACGGAACAGCTTCATGTATTCATTAGTACTCCACCACAACCACAAGGAAGAAACATTACTGAAGTAACATCCCAACTCAATTACTACTCTACGCCCCTCCCTTCAACATTGCCCAATATATTTTCGGTTATGACTCTAGTCAACATAAATATCGGAGTAGTAGACGGCAATTGTGATCCCAATGTCACCATCGAGCTATAGCATTACTCCAATAACCTGTATACTCAATCACGTATTATTCACGCACCTGACTACTAATTTAACGGATCTCTGTAACTCTTTACTTTTCTACTTCTCTCTCTCTCTCTCTCTCTCCATTGTATTTTTGCCCATACTAGAAGCTTCAACAACAACAAACACTGCCGAAAATGTTTGCGAGATAGTTGATAGATATGGCGAATTCGAAATGCTGACCGCCGATGTTAATATACTGGAAGAGAATGAGCAACAACAGCAAATAGTGGCAGAGAAATTACCGGCAGTTCAAGATGAGCCGCCGAACGAAGAGATTTTAAAGAGCCTAATCAGCTACGCTTGCGAGTATTGCTACAGATCCAATGATAAATACGAAAGCCAACAAGATTTGCTGGTTCACATAAGCCGAACTCACGACCAACAACAACCATATCCGTGCCCCGAGTGTGATGCTTTATTCCAGGATGCGGCATCGCGCACGGTACATCTGAAAGATCAGCATGTCGAGAAGCACTATGGATGCGATGTTTGTGGTAAAAAGTACAGTGATCGCTTCAATTTGCGTCATCACGTGGAGAAATACCACACTGAAACGGATTTCGAGTGCAACATGTGCGAGAAGCGTTTCTTTACACGGAAGAGCTTAAACTACCACATGAAATGGCACAATCCGGAGAGGCAACTGAAATGCAGCCACTGTGATAGACTGTTCATCAATCAACGGCATCTGAAGTGCCATGAAGCAACGCATAGTGTGGCCGTAACTAGGCGCAGTGAATATTGCAGTTTCTGTGGCAAGGGTGAGAATACTTTCGATTTTATAATTTCCCTGAATCCCTTATACCTGCTAAATGAACGATTTTACCGGCAGCATTTATACACCTGAAGACGTTGCGTTGGCATATCTATCGTCAACATGGAGGTGAAAAACCTTATAAATGCGCCAACTGTACGGAAGGTAAGATCTAACCAAAAGTGGGAGTTACATAACCACCACCAGCAACGACAACAGCTCAAATCAATTTGAAAACGCAAATCAATCATAAACAATCATCAATCAATCAATCAGTCTCATCCAATATGTGCATCAATCAAAGGTGCCGCTTTTTTAGAGTGTAGCAAACGGTAAACGCAAACGCCATACTCTTCTTCTATACTTTGTTAGAAATAGTGTGATTTTCGATTTTAAGTTTTTTGAACTCTTCACATAATGAATGTTGTTGTAATTTTGTTATTAAGCTTGTAACCTAGTAGAGAAATCGGAAACCACATCGGACATCCCAGAAAGTACTTATCCACATACACAATTCTATAAGACGCGTTCATCTAACCTTGTCCGTTTGTCCATGTGTATAGAGAGCTGCTATTTTGGACGGAATTTTTATATGTGGAGTATTCGATGAATGGGAGTACTCAATTGCTAGAAGGTGTGAGCCCATATAACTCATTTTTCTTAAAACCCTTTCTTTGTTTTTTGATATTTGTTATTTAAGGGTGAACATGGAGCACATCTTATTAAAGGACCACATACATTTTCCTACGATAATTATATCGTCAGGAACCTAGTACCCTCGGCTCAATTACAAGTTCTTATATACTTTTCTATAACAACTCATTTCATGACTATAGGCACACCCCTTAATAATTTGAAGACCCTAGGGTTACTTTATCTTGTACCCCCCCCCCCCCCCCCCCACAATATAAATCCCTGAGTCAACTCATATGTATATAATTTTTATTTCTTATTAATTTAGCTTCTTTGCTTATTTTCAAGTCTTTCGAGTGTGAAGAGTATTACTACTTCGGCTGTGCCGAACGATATTTATTTTTTTCTTTTCTGTCCAAAATGTGGTTGTTGCAAGTAGCATGCTGAATACCAGAGTTTTTGAATTTTGTTCTAGTTTAGCGTACGTACCTAGACCCCTGTTTTTGACAGTACTCGTAGTAGAAGTTCCGCCCACATCAGCCCCGCCTAACTAACACAGCGGATACCGATTAAGTGCACGCAACATACATACATATATACATAATATCATCCAACCAATCATCCGTACTCATATAAGAAGCATCAAGCATATAATATAAAAGAAAAGCGTGTTTTTAGCCTTTAAGAACTCCTTTTTTGTAATGTAATAATCTATTTCTATTTCACACACACATACACACACACGCACACACACGCTATGAATCCCCCCAAACAGTTTTCGCCTCTTACGCGGAGAAACGGATTCACATGCTAGCCAAGCATACGGAGAATCTAACTGCCATTGAGCGCAGCGAATGTATGATTTGCCGCGAGCGCTATCCCACAGAAGACGATTTGCGCCAGCACATGGAAGTATTCCACATCCAGCAGAGTGACAAACCGCTGATAGCGAATAACAAGAGGGTGTTGCAGCAGAAGCGCGAGAAACAATACACGGGACTCTTTCAGTGTGGCGCCTGCAGTCAGCGCTTCAACATGAAATCAGCGCTCGAGCGCCATGCTGCGGTGCATTCCATCGAAGGTCGGCCGCATGCGTGTCAACAGTGCTCGAAGCGTTTTAAACGCGCGCAGGACATGAAGTGGCACATGAAGACGCACTCGAATGAGAAGTCTAACATTTGTGATGTTTGCGGTAAAGGATTTGCGTTGAAGTATGTACTCACTCAACACAAGCGGAGTCATGATGGTGAGTGAGTGTGGTAGTTGATGGCGGTGTTTTACTCGATTCAAATGGTTGGCAAACGTTAGTCCCGGACTGAGATACGTGGAAACAAATTATTCACGCAGACCCGATCGCTTTCAATGATTTTTTAAACTATTTATGTTTTTCAAATTCGTCTCTTTCTCCGGCTCGATTTCCGCCTTTACAGTGCTCGAGAGGAACTTCAAGTGCACGATATGTGGACGAGCCTACCTGTTCGAGAAATCGTTGCGTCTGCACGAGCGCATACACAGCGGCAAGGCGTACTACAAATGCGATTTGTGCAACGAGTGTTTTGTCACGCACATCAAGTTCACAGGTAAAGTTTAAGACTTTCTATATTTGTATGAATATTTTTATTTTACATTCGCCTCCTTCATCCAAAGGTCACATGAAAAAGATGCACGATATCGTCGAGATTGACGCGATTATGTGATTAGCCCAGCCCATTAAAGAGAATCTCCGGGAGATACTACTAAATTAGCTACCTTACTCAAGATACACTTGTAAAGCGCACAAATCGACCAGTTTTAGAGTTAAACGAATTGAAGCAATATAAAACCAAAATGCTCAAGAATGCATTTATTTTAAAAATATTTTAGTCTACGATTTCGAAATACCATAAAGAGGTTATTATTAATGTTCCAAAAATGAAAAATGTTATATTAAATACAAATGCATATGTATATATGCCACTTTTATATTTCTACGTACACGGCAAAAGTTGCAATTTTCTGCTGTTCTAGCATAAGCTTGCCACGAAATCTTTCGGTTGGGTCATGTCAACTGGTAATAATGTTGATAATGATTCGGTTGGGGAATGTAATTCTAGCAATTTCGCTTTTCCTCAACAATTGGAATTTCATAAGTTCCGTTATGCGAGAGAAATTATAACATACATGCGTACGTCGTAGCGTAATTCAGTAATAGGGAATTCCTTTAGATACATATGTATATCTAAGCATAGATAATGAGGAATATGATAATGTGTGCGGCGTTCGTTGTTGCTATGAGAGAGGGGAAGTTTAACCCACTCTGCTGAGTGTGGCCTGGTCGTTATGAGTGAGCACGTAAACAATAAGGATGGGAAACAAGCGATCAGCGCAGTGTTGATGCGTTTGTGTGTGCGCTGAGTGTGGCATTGAAAGAAGACTCACTATGCTCGAAAATGCAAAACAAAAAGAAAAACAAAAAATGGCAACCAATATCAAAAAATACCGGCCTATCCGACACATTCGTAAATTCGTAAATATAAGCGCACTTCCATTCATGATACATCTCAAATATGCCACCGTTGATTGCCTCATATTCAGCGTATTCAGTGCATTCGGTTTTGATACAACCTTCGTTTTCCACCTCTTCAAAGTACTCACATCGAACAATTTCAAATTGCTCTGCCTCCAGATTCTCGATTCTCGTTATCTACTACCACAGAGTACTCTGTATCGTGAATGGGTATTTCCTGTCAGTGTAGAACTTGCACCAAAGCCTTTGTGTTTCCATCGTCCACCTCTGATGAAAGTAGCTGTATGAGTTGTGTGATTCCTGGAAAGTACGGTGGAATTTGTGCGCGACGCGTAGGCAATGCAGGTACTTTATGCATATATTATCCAGATTATTGTCATTAACAGACATCTGATTGTAAATGATTCCCATATAAAAATTATATTAAAAAAATTGTTTTTATTCACGTGTGAGATTTTCCGCATATTGTTTGTTTAAAATTCCATACATCTCTCGTCATACACGACAGAAAGCCCATTTAACTTGCAGTTCTGGTCAGATATTTAAGACAACGGGAGATAATTGAAAACGTTTTAAATACAAGTTTAAAAGTTTTGTGTGTTTCGTTTGTGTAAACTTTTCCTTAGCACGTTGGCAACACATTGTAGGAAAGCGTTTTGGCAACACTATACGCAGCAACAACAACACGTCATATTTACTGCCCCAAAAAACTGACGTGTTATTAGATTTGTGCACTTAAATTAGAAGTATTCTGCCGTGGAGACGGGAATTTGAGAAAGAGATTTAAACAATAAACATTCTATGACTTGGTCGAAATTAATAAGAAAAAGTGAAAAGTCAGCAGTCCAGCAA
Organism: Cacoxenus indagator; assembly: GCA_035041755.1. Classification (NCBI taxonomy): domain Eukaryota; kingdom Metazoa; phylum Arthropoda; class Insecta; order Diptera; family Drosophilidae; genus Cacoxenus; species Cacoxenus indagator. Next base: position 3,453,097 of record JAWNKX010000242.1, read on the forward strand.
AACCAAAACAGAGTTGTAGCATGAGTAGGGACGGGCGTGTATAAACTAATAGACAAAATACAGAAGATTCGTGAAATATAAAAAGTTTAAAGTAGATAGACCACTTTTTAAAAATTGCCGAATCAAATAATCCCACCCACGTATATTATCATCAAAGTAAAACCCGCCCACAACAATAAACACACACGCATATAGAAGCCCGGAATGGCATTGCCGCTGCACGACTTGCTGTCCTTTAGTGGCGGCGACAAAAAACTTGCAGCATGTGTGCTGCTTTTGCTGTTGGAACTTTTTCTGGAAGGTTAGTGAGCTTGTGAAAGCAATGTCGCGCATTGCAATCAAAACATATTTGAGTAGTGCAAACAACAACAATCTTAACTCCGCTTTATTCTTCTCTTCTATTCTTTCCTTAACTGTCGTTGTTTTGATCACATCTGTTCAAACAATTGCAAGTAAACAGGCGCTGAAGCAGTACCCAATCAATCGGACATAGAAAACCATTTGGAATTGGGAAAACAGTTTCTAGCTCGCGGACAGTTATCCGATGCGCTGACGCATTATCATGCAGCCGTAGGTATGTATGCGTGTGTTCGCGTGTGTGTAGCTTTAGATGTGTGAAATGGTTACCTAGCAATTTATATAATTTTTCTATGTAGAGGGTGATCCCACAAATTATCTGACACTATTTAAACGTGGCACGGTGTATTTGGCGTTGGGCAAAACCCGCTTTGCCATACAGGATTTCAGCCGGGTGTTAGAGCTGAAACCTGATTTCACGGCGGCGAGGTTGCAACGTGGCGTTGTGTATATGAAAAGCGGCGAATATGATGCGGCGGAGAAGGACTTTGCCGAAGTGGTAAGTAACAATGAGACACATGCACAGTAATGCAGTTCTTAACTTCACCATTCCAACCACTAGTTACAAGAGGATCCGTATAATGACGTAGCGAATGAGCATTTCGCCCGCTTGGGACCAGCCTCTGATCAATGGACGCTAGTGCAGAATCTTTTGCATCGCGGCGATCATACCAATGCCATACCCATGCTTACACAACTTTTGGAGATATCACCATGGGCTATAAAATTCCGTCAGGCGCGTTCGGATGCATATATCGATGCAAACGATCTTCTCGCTGCCATATCAGATCTGCGTCAGGTGAACAAGCTTTCGCAAGACAGCACGGCCGGCTATTTTAATATAGCGCATTTGCTTTACAAAATAGGACACGCGTCAAATGCGCTTAAAGAAATACGCGAATGCCTCAAACTCGATCCCGAGCACAAGGATTGTTTTCCGTTCTACAAAATATTGCGTAAAGTTGAAAAACAATTGACTACGGCGGAGCAGTCGCGTGAGGCGAAACAATACAGCGATTGCATTGCGGCGGGCGAAGCTGTGTTGAGGCATGAGAAAGAGGAGACTATGATCAGATACGAGGCGCACAAAATTCTCTGTTCGTGCTACACTGGCGACGAGCAGTATCCGAAAGCGTTAAGCTACTGCAAAAATGCTCTGGACATAATGAAAGACGCACAAGTCCTCTGTGATCGTGCTGACGCACTGATCGGTTCCGAAATGTACGACGATGCCATACATGATTTCCAAATGGCGCTGGAAATCGACGAAAACTTGCAACGCGCCAAAGAAGGAGTACAGAAAGCCAAAAGACTGCAGAAACAAGCCGAACGCAGAGACTACTACAAAATCTTGGGTGTGAAGCGCAACGCGAGTAAACAGGAGATCGTGAAAGCATACCGTAAGGCAGCACAAAAGTGGCATCCAGATAATTTCAGGGATGAGGAGAAGAAGTTGGCTGAGAAAAAATTCATTGATATTGCAGCAGCCAAAGAAGTACTTACAGACCCAGAAAAAAGGAGGCAGTTCGACAGTGGTCAAGATCCGCTCGATCCGGAAAGCGGCAATCCAAATGCCGGTTTCCGTGGTGAGCATCCGTTTGCGCACTTCCATCATGGCTCCCCGTTCCAGTTTAAGTTCCACTTTAACTAATAAACAAGCTAAAAATTTGAGAAATGTCATTTCAACCAACAACAAACAACCAACACTTGTGATCGATCGATTGACTTGATTTCTCCTTCACCACACTAAACTACTGCATTTTATTCATTGTATCTTCACACACTAATAAACTTTCTTTTGTTTACCCTCGTTTCTTCCCGTTCCTTTTTCGAGAGGAATTAACGGCCTGCTAGTTTGTAAATAGTAGATTAATAAACGGAGAAAATTTATATATAATTAGTTTATTCAATATTAAATTATAACAAAAATAGATGGTTTACGAACAAAATAGAAGGTTCTTTAATGCACCTTTATAATATACGTTAATGCTCATATATTCATCTAGTAGATTAACAGTTAGTGGAGCGATTAAATAGAAGCACTTCGCAAAATTAAATTATACGAGCAGACGACATAGAGGTTTGCTCGCTACTCTCTAGGCTGGCGAAAATACGACATAAAGAAAGATGGCTAAAACGACGATTGCAAGTATTATGAAAGTTTGTTTTAGGTGGTATTTGCGTTCCAATGCTACCACCAACTGTGTGAAAGATACCTTGACCTCATCATCACGCGCCAGACTGCGACGTGGTGAAGGTCGAGCGCCGCCGACTGTTACCCTTTTGGCGCTGTCCAAAGAGCGTGTAAAATTGCTTACAAATGGTGTCTCCTTCGCAACGGTTTCATCTTCAGAGGAGCTAGAATCTTCCGCACCATCAGCTGCGTCTTGTTCGTAGAAATCACACAATTTAGGATACAAAGTCGGACCAGTGGTCACTGTGGTTGTTGTACTGCGTTTCTTCGGCTTTGTTAGATTATGTGCCAATGCTGGCTCCAGTGGTGAGCGCAGATTTGCACCATAGTTGAAGGGTGCACTAGAGCCGGTATATGTGTAACGCGTCTCGGGGCTGATGCTGGTATTGGAGCCTGCCATGCCCTCGTAAGTGTGCGTGTTGAACTGGCGTGACAGTGTTGGTGGCCGGGTGTGTGCACCCAAAGGCGGCTGCGTTGTACGTACAAGTGTAGGCTGCTGTTGATAGCTGGCGTCAAGTGGATTCGAAATCGAAGAATTGCCAAGCACATTATACTTATAACGTTCTAAGCCAATATTCTCCTCTTCATCGGCGTCTACATATGTACGCAGCGGCGATGTTTCTTGTATGTAAGATGTGGTCAGCAGCTCCGATTTTGTGAGCGATACTGAGCGACGCAAATGTTTATCTTCCTCTGCACGGTTTTCATCTTCTTCCTCTGATTGCGAACTAATATCCGAGGATGACAATGTGGTTGTCGTTTGCGAGTGACGCGAACGTACCGATTCCACATCGCTGGCGACAGTGCGACCCAAATTATTGTTGTCCTTGTTGACTTTGCGAGGAGTTGACAGACGAATTTCATTCTTTCCAGCGAGTTTTGGTGATCTGGTGGCTAAGTCCACATTGTGAACTGTATGACGATGATTGGTTTTCGTTGGTGCCACCTTTTGACCAGTCATAACTGCGTGTAGTCGGCGCATCATAACCCGACGGCTGGTTGTTGTGATGGGCACGTTGGGCAAATTGTATTCCAAACATTTTGCACGTAGGTCTGCGTTAGACAGAACTTCCAGATGACCCAAGTCCGACATGCTTAGTTTTTACAAATGAATAGATGTTAAACTAGTTAGCGTAAACTGCCGAAAATAGCGATGTCGTCACTTGGTTTTTTTTTTTGTTTATTTGCGTAATTTTACAATTTATTTTGTATTTTTTTTCAACGTTATTTCTGTGTAATGAAAATTTATTTATTCTATAATTTCATGAAATCACTCCCCACCTTTGCTCCTTCGAGCATTCTATGGAAATGACAAATTTCACAACGCTCACCAAAAAAGAAAACGATTGTAAATGATGCTTCCTCTTTTATGAAAACCGTTCACAATGTGAATTGCATTATCATTAGGTGGTTAGTTATTTTAACACTTTCTACACAAATTCTGCTATGTGAATGTCCTTAACATGATCAAAAAAAAAACAATTTTTAGAGATATATTTCTCAATTATGAAAGAAAAATTATTTTGCAGAAAAGCCTCCTACAATCAAATCTAAAATTGTGTAGTGAAGTGTAGTAAATTTTGCAATTTAAGGAGCCGCGTTGCCAACTTCACAAAAGAAACACCAGACCAAAACAAATCCCACGTTTGTATGTAAGCGTGGTGCCAACCTTTTTAAAGTGAATTTGGTCAGTTCGCTGGATTTGACTTGTTTTGCAAATTTATTGCAATAATTAACGAAGTTGTAGTGTAAAATGTTGGCCACCATGAAACTATTCAGTGTTTCGCGCAATGGTACGTTTCAACACAACAACGAGCTTGCTCAGTATATACAAAATACAAATTTATAAAGTGGGAGGTTACGTAAGCTTATGTCACATTAGGAGCAAACAAATCGGCACTGCCAGGATTGGTTTTCCGAAACAATTGAAAATGCAGAATTACTAATTATGTAACTTCTCACAACTAGGCCAGCGCATGTTCAGCAACGGCACACTACGCCTGTTAGCTGCTGAACGATCAGAGCCCAAAGACATTGTTGAGGTGCCAAAAGGCTATGTCTATGTGAACAACAAGGAGCTGAGCATGGAAATGAAGGATATGACCGATCGTGCAGCGACTACGATGTTCTTTGGCGAGCTCATGCGCGGTTTTGCTGTTACATTAGCTCATATTTTCAAAGAACCGGCAACAATTAACTATCCGTTCGAAAAGGGACCACTGAGTCCACGCTTTCGTGGCGAGCACGCTTTGCGCCGCTATCCTAGTGGTGAAGAACGTTGCATTGCCTGTAAGCTCTGTGAGGCCATTTGCCCGGCACAGGCTATCACTATAGAGGCAGAAGAACGTGCTGACGGCAGCAGACGTACCACGCGTTACGATATTGATATGACCAAGTGCATCTACTGTGGTTTCTGTCAGGTGAGTTCCATATCTACTACGTTGAGTATAACGTGAAACTTTTCTCAATAAATTCCTTACAGGAGGCTTGCCCTGTCGACGCCATTGTTGAGGGACCTAATTTCGAATTCTCCACAGAAACGCATGAAGAGTTGCTCTACAACAAAGAGAAGCTTCTGAACAACGGCGACAAGTGGGAGTCCGAAATAGCATCCAACTTGCAGGCTGATCATTTGTATCGTTAATCTATAGTGTATTTTTGAATTGACAATTAAAATTGTATGGATGGATTGATATGTGTGTATAGTAACGAATCTAGGCAATATTAAATTTAATTTTTTCCCTTGCGAAAAATGAATACTACATCGGACAAAAATATGCATGATAAACAAAAACAAATTCCTTGTGCAAAGAGTGGGAGACAGTCTATTGCCCCGGACCAGAAAGACTCTTCTCCATGAACTTCTTTTTTGCAAAGCATGTCCACCATTTGTTCGGTTTGCCGTCATCCGTATTGAAAACCTTCTCAACCAACCGGTGGCCGGTCTCGTGTCGCAATTGCAGTAGATATTGGCGCATTAGATCGGCGTCTTGTGGTGTTTGGGGTTTGGCGTAGACTGCATTGAGTGGAAAACCTGCCTCGCCGGGTATATCAAATTTAGAAATCGCCAGACTGTACATCTCTTGTTGCGCTTGATTCTTGCTTGTGCTACGTTGTAGACGCTTTAAGCATTCTGTTATGTAGAGTGTTATGTAGATTAGCACACGATCGACCTCCGACTGTGTAGGTGAATATGTTGGCAATTAATGGAGAATAGAATTATAATGGCAAACTTACCTTTATTTCGTATGTTCGAAAGAAAACGTTGGCTTTAAAGTAGTACAATGACTCATCAATGATGTCGTTCTCGATGTTTGCAGTGGGTGCCGGACCACGCACTTGGGTACGAAGCGGCAGTATGGCCAGGTTGCCCACCTGCTGAGGGAACTCTTTTATTTGGGAGTGATAAGCCTAAGGAGAAAACACAAGTTACAAATGAGAATTATAAAAAAATTGAAGTATAATTTATGAGTTCAATAATCTCATATGAAGTCCATTTATTTTACCGGCATTGTTTTATTTTCTATTTAGCAATATATAGATAAATACAACGGTCACCAATAGTTTAAAACTATGAAATCAACAAAAATACTAATTTTATCGAACTTTACTCATCGACCTCTCCCTTAGTTGGATTTATATACAACGCGTTGCCAACAACCTAATAAGGCAAGTATAAGGAGCTGTCTACCTACTGCAAAATGTATTTATTTGAGCCAGATTTTGAAGTCGTTAAAATCCGAATGAGAATATTATGCAAAACACCAACATACAAATAATAAAGGTTCTTATACCAAATCGTAATGAATTTCACTAAAACTCTTTGGTCTTCGTTTAAACTTGTAATGTAACAAAAGTAGCGATGTAGTAGTTGGCAACGTTTGTGTTGCGCGAGTTTTGAAAACATTTCGTGGTTTTTTATAATTGTGTTACAGGCATAAAATGAATGCTGGCGCACCACGTCCACCATCACGTTTTATACGCGGACGTGCACGTGGTGGCGGTAGTTACCGTCCCTATTTCTACTTTCGTCGTAATGGTCGCACAATACCTGCCGGCGGCGGCAGAAGAGCGAATGATGTTCCGCCAGCACTAAACACAAGTACGACCCCCCAACAGGGAACTCGTTTCGGTTTCAGTAGCCGGTATAGTCGCAATCGACGACTGCCAACACAAGCGGTCTCAGCGAGTTTTTTGCGTCCAGATAACTATGCCGCACCGGATGGTGCTTTGCGTGTTAACAGCATCAGCTGTGCAGACAATCCGAAAGAGTATCCCGGTTGGCGTTTGTACTTTCTTACGGACACTTACGACGAGTCGAGTCAGTTGGTGAGATATATCAAAGCGCTTGAAACACATTTCCATACGCATCCCTTGAAGTATGATCTGATTGATATTAATGAAAAATGCTGCTTTGCCCTACAAGCTCGATCGATTTGCACCGATGAAGCGGTAATGAAGGTTTGGCCCACTATTGCTGACGAGTTGCGTACGAAACCAATACGTACATTAGCCACATTAGGTGTGGCTATGCATGCAGCGGCGTCTGTGGCCGCCATTGATGCATCGCTGAGTCAAGGCGAGACAACAGTGGATATTTATGTGCCTAGAATATCACGTACTCGTAAGATTTACGCGCGGCCAGAGGATTTTGTTGAGGTGGATTTGATCACGAATATAACGAATGAACATGTGGATCAATTATATGCCGTGCGTGGCATAGTCTCAATGGTCGGAGATTTGGAGTATGACATCGCTTGGATAGCATACAAGTGCACACGATGTCGCATGGAGCAGGCAATGCGTCAACAAAACTACTACAAAGCTCAACCATTTTGCTGCAAGAATGCACATTGTGTGGCCAAGAAAGACTTCACAGAGCTACGATCATCGCCTTACACGCGTTTGTGTCCAAAGCGGGACATACTACTGCAGGAGTCAAGTTTGCAGCTGCTAACTGACTACGACTCAACGTTGCCGGCCACTTTGGACATCGAACTGCGCCATGATCTTGTAGGCAGAGTATCCCTTGGGGCGGAACTGCTTATCACGGGTATACTCAAAATGCGTGAAATAAATGACGACGATCAAGCGTCAACGTCGACAGCAGCTGCTCAGAAACGCAAAAAAAATGAATCACAAATCTATATGAGAGCAGTTGCCATTCAGAATGCAGAGCCTATTAAGCGCTCCTTCAGCGAACGCGACATGACGGCCATTGGCATGATAAACAGTGAACCGGATAGCTTCAAGTTGTTTGTGCAATCGCTTGCACCGGAGGTGCATGGATACGAAATGGCCAAAGCAGGTTGTCTGCTCTCACTATTCGGCAGCGGTGGCTCGCAAATATCCGACGATAATGCGGCGATAAATGTACTCCTTGTCGGTGATCCGGGCATTGGTAAATCGAAGATATTGCAAATGTGTTCGCAAATATCGGTGCGTGGTTCGCATGTGTCTGGTAAAAGTACCACACTCTTCGGCCAAAAGCTGGAGGTAACCTTCGAAGGACATTCCAAATGCAATGTGCAGGCGGGTGCTCTGTTGTTGGCACACAGAGGTCACTGCACCATCGACGATATCGATAAGTTGGCGCAACAACAAGGACTCATACTGCAAACAATTCAATCGCAGGTGGTCAACATAGTCCACACAGAGATATTTGCCTCGCTCAGCGCCCAGCCGTCGATCATTGCGTGTGCGAATCCACAGCGTGGTCAGTACGACAAATCACGGTACCTGATTCAGAATGTGCACATTACACCGGCGTTGCTGCGTGAGTTCCATCTTGTTTTCGTACTCCTTGATCAGCCGAACACGGACAAGGATGCATCCCTCACAGAGCACGTACGCGCATTGCACGCTGGCACTAAAAATAGTTCGCACATTGCCAAGTGTTATGCTTTGAAACCAAAGACGAATGATTCTATTAGCTTCGGTTTCGATGATGACGATGATAAGTTAATGGAAGAGGTGGAACAATACGATCTGGCCAAGCGCCTTGCGATGGACCCATTCAGGCAGGAGGAAATGGATTTACTGCCGCCAGTGTTGATGAAAAAATTTATTGCCTATGCGCGTCAGAATGTTCATCCTTTACTCGACGATGGTGCCGCCAATGACATAAATAATTTCTTTATGGAGATGAGGGCGCAAGCCGCCACCGAAAATGGGCACAACTCTATTGGTACGGGGTGAGTTACAACAATATTCATACTATTGTTCTATTTTGTGAGAAATTTGTATGGAAGGCGATTGTCTTTCAATTCTAATTTGCAGAATCGATTATTTAAAATGATTACCAATATTCATTTTTTAGTTGTGTATAATCTTTATACTCGTTATTCATAGAGTCCTTAATCTAAGGCTTAGGTTAGCAATACAAAAAATTCTTATAGCATATATATTAATACATGATTAGTGACGTTGGTGACGAAACTATCGGGCAAGTTTTAAGAATGAAGAGACGGGCAACTCTACGAACATAGCCAGTACCAGTGAACATAAGTAGGAAACTGAGGCAGTGAAAAAGATGAACGCAAACTAAAAAGAAAATTGAAGTATTGAAGTAAAAGCGAGGTGACCATTTCTTTGTCTTCGGACTATGCTCACCATCATGCCGGTGCCAAAGTAAATGGGATTGCGTATAGTACCGAGAACAACGCGTGCGACCAGAAGGTGTATAATGAAGGCACCATATGTCAAACGGCCAAGTATACGGAAGATGGGCAGACAGGCAAATTTTCGAATAACCCCTGTGAACGTAATAAGTATAGAAGTTAATAAGTATGGAAGATATAAGTATAGAAGATAATTATATTTGAACTTACAACCCACTTTCGCTGTCAAACCCACGATGAAGATGCCGAGGCCGAAAGCCCAAATATTGCGCTGCAAGCCCGCATAGATGCTGCCCCAGAAGATTGGCGTTGTCGTATAGTAGTGCTGATAGATCGGATGCGCGGAGAAGAGCCAAAGTATACCAATTGGTATAAGCGCATACCAAATAAGCTGAAAAACTTTGTTATTGCGCAGTTTAAATTGCTTCTCTGACAATTGATCATAGGCCAAGGCGGCCAGCACGCCACAGAAATAACAGCCGAAATTCATATGGAAAGATGTATAGAAATCGTTGAATTGGCGATCGGCAATAAATGAATCCTTTTGTGTCCTAAAATAAATAACACAACAGTAATAGTGAAATTGATTTAGCATTATTCGATATGGCTCTTACTGTGGCGTCGGCAAAAAGATTGGATAGTAATCCATGATATATGTCAATACCGCAGGTATGGCTATGAATATGGCCAACGTCAATGAATAGATTTGCTTACGCCATTGTGAATATTTGTGTGCCAACATTAGAAGGAAGAGACTCAGTATGAAGGAGTGTGTATCGGCAGCCAGATACCAGCCTTGTAGAAGACACTATCATAGAAAGAAATTAGTGTTAGGGATAGTGCATAATTCGTAAGATCTCACCCGTTCATTGGTGCGCGCAAAGTTGTTGACATATAATAGATTGGCCCACCAGTTCTTGCGACATGCCAACTGTTCACGCTCCATAATATGACGCCACAAAGGACCACCCGCATTGTCGAAGTACACTCCGCTCAGCAATATCACAAAGGCATAGGGTACTGTCAATCTAATAAAGCCTTAAGTTATTTCCTACTTTTCTGTCAAACTTTAGGTCTGCGCACCTGATGTATCGAAACACATTAAACTTGAGGAACAATGTGACATACTGACCCAAGGTCAAATTCTGTTTCAGCTTCGCCACCGCCAACCAGTTGATGGTCAACAGTAAGCCGCTGATCACGAAAAATGTAACTGTGATTAAAGCGCCGGATATCAGCAGAGTGCCGGCCGGTGTGTGTAGCAAACGCTCGGGATCCTGCGGATTACTAATGGCACTCTCATAGATGACCCAATTCGTGTGAGCAAAGATAACCAAGAACATTGAGAAGAACTTGAAGCAATCCAAAAAGCGCAATTCTCGACCCAATTTACCACTTGGTTCTTGATTCAAACGATACCAATTGCGCGCCATGGAAAATGACACGTACAGCTTATGCACAAATTGCTTGGCCGGCGTTTTGTAGTGATCGCGCTCCTTGAGCATCCCCTTGTCGCGACGCTGGTGCTTCAGATAGAGATCGAATAGGCTGCTCAGTGTAACTAGCAAAATCAAAGCGCAAACAATCGTGTAGAACGTTAAGTTCCAAGCGTCATCCTGAATCGTGCGCTGATTGGTGTCACAATACTCCACAACACTCTTGGCACGCAAGCCATGACGCTGCAATAGGCGCAGATTGATACATTCGTTGGTCAGTCGATTGTAACGGGCACGGTTGTCAGCCTCTTTCGCGAATAAACCCAAATAGACATTCACCTGTTGACACAAATCAACGGATACAGCGTAATGCAAGCAAGGCAAAGAAAAATGTTAGAGCAACTTAAAATTATTTAGAGCTTACATTTGGCGTTGGAATGCGCAAGCATTAAAATCATTAACAGTTATATATAAAAAAAAGTTAACCTTGAAAGAAAATCGAGCTTCGATATTTTCTTTGCGCTTTTGCTTGAGCAACAGCAATAAACGAGCACTTTACACACATAGACCTGGCACATACAAATTGCAACAAAGCGAACACATACCAACCCACACGCTACACACGCATACATTTAGCACTAGATTTATGCAACACCAACAACAGCGACCACAATAACGACACAACAAAAAATCAAACAAAACATAATAAAACGCGTTAAAATGCATCAAGTTCAAGCGCGGCGGATGCTGCACATTGCCGCCGCGATGGTTAATGAATTAACTGTTTACGGGTCCCAGCGACGCGCCCCTATCAAATTAACTCCCCCCGCAAACATTGGAGTTGAATTAACTTGATTGAAATTTAAAAAAAAAAATAGCATATAATTTTTTTTTGCTTGTCTGTTCGGCCGAAAAGCGCCGCTTTGTCTGCTGCAGGTTGTTAGGATTTTGTAATAGTTGTTGTTATAATGATTTCTTTATTTTAAGTTTTTGTTTTATTTTTTAGTGGTGTTGTTGCTGTTTTTTTTTTATGCAGTCGCTGATATTGTTAATTTAAGGTTCTGTTGTGCAAACGAAAGGGAATTAAATTGACCGCACAGTGTTAATTAAAAGGCAAGTTAACAAAGTAATTTAAAAAAAAAAATGTATTTTTGTTTCATTTGTCGTTCATACTGGCGATGCTACCCACTTCAATTTTACCCTTTAACTATCACTCGCTCTATCAGCTCTGTAAAATTACCATTCAAGCATAAGATCCACCACCTACACTGCACTACATTTGTCAGTTACATGCAAATCACACACTCTGCATATCATGTACATTACCGCTCGCTCTCGTTTTCACTCCACCTCTGCACTATTCGCCCACTCACCTTTACATTATCGGTCAATATGCCCTCATATAGCGTTTTTGTAACATTTCCGCCATCATTATCATCAATGGCGGTCAATGCCTCAAAACATTTACGCATACAAATGCCAAAGTATAAATGTCGATGTTCGAAGTGATGCCTTTTATATTGGCTAATCTCGACAATTGCTTGCCAAGCACTCGAATCGTTCTGCGGCTGAACGTCTGCGCGTACAAAGCAATAGGTGGTGAATTCGTTGGCATCATAGGTGGCGCTGTTGTATTCTTGCAGGCAGCGATCGTAATCATCGAAATCGTAGAGCGGCGGCATTTGGTAGTATTGAGTCACTGCGATAAGAATTGAATGAGGAGATGGCTTTAATGATTGTTGGCTAATTAAGTGTTGAGTATTATTGGTTTTTTTCGCCTTTTCAATTCCTTTTGCTAAAGTCAGTGATTGCGAAGTCATTAAGAAATAATTCCAAGAACAAGTTTCAGATGCAATAAAATCCTGCTTTCTGTCACCTCCTCTCCATCTCTCTCGCTAGCTGCCTAGCTTTTGGACTAGTCAAAAGTGAAAGGAAACTTGTTTTTTCTTTTCGATACAGGACAATGGAAACTTTTTCGTAGTGTCTTTGTTTCCACCTGTTTCGCAGGGGCTTCAAGAATGTTCTTCGCTTTTAAGGAAAATTTGTAGTCAACATTGAAGCTAAGCTGTTAGCATGCAAAAACGAAAGTCTAAACTGACGTACTTGTACGAATGAAAGACCTTAGCAAGGAAATCATTATATTCATTGCATTGGGCTTCACTTTCAACACATTCGAGGCGTTCTGTTTTGCATATTATTTAGACGATGCCAATTATGTAACTATCTATAATTTACAATACGCACAGCCATTCTATCATTGTACTATACAAAATTCGCACTTCAAGTTTTTAAGTGTCTTTCAATAAAATCTATATTTACCAGTACACATTTGAACGCGTCCAAACTTTAGTTACGTATTACAAAATTTGAACTTGACGTAATTTACGGAACATATTTTCTTGAGTGTTTACTGTATCTGCTGCTGAATGTTTCCCGTGTGAAGTGTTTTCCCAAAGTGACGCCGCTAAATACGTAGTTCCACTTAAATTTGGTTCAAGTGCACAAATAAATGTAAACGTCATGGAGCAAAGTAAGTTAAGTTCAGAGAACGCTAAGCTTTAATGGCTTTTGTTGTCGTCTTCGTTCTTCCAGCATTTTTATCGTCTGCTGGGGATTTTTCCACTATTCTTTGTCAAATTTTTTTTTCTGATTGATTTGTTTGTTGATAATTGCAATTAGTAGATTTCAATTGATTTGTTTTTGTTAATCTAATAATTTTTGCCACAAAAACTTTTAGTTTATATTTCTATTACATTTGGTAAGTTAAAGAAATTTAATGAAAGCAAATTTGAATGATTTATTAATTTTGTGCCAAGTGACACAAATCAATCCAGCAAAGCAAATTGCTTAATAAGAACTAATTGCGCTTTTTAAATAGATTTTTTATTTGTATTATTATAATTTTGTTTCTAAAAATATCGATTGTAATTGAATGCAGCACTTACTATTCATCTCATAGCTCTGGACAATTAAACTGAAACAGATTAAAACGACTAAAAGCCGCAAAATATTTGTCAAAGTCATCTTTGAATGCGTCTCTTCTCGGATTTTTCTCGGTTTATATGCTTTTTTTCTTTATTTTTTATTTTCTTCAAATTTTCACCTTAGCTCAATTTTCAACAAGCGATTGTTTTTGCACTTTTTTCGTTCCTGTTCGAGGAGATTTAACAGTTACAAATATGATCGACTTGATTGACAATGGTCGCGGTGTTTGAGTTTCGCGCCTTTTTCGCGCCGTGTATGTCTTCAGCACTTTTGAACCAAACGCGTCAACGTCTTGCAGCAGAATGAGGCGACCGCTGGGAACGTTGTCGCTGCGGAAGTTAAAGTGATGCGCCCAAAGCCTATAACAGGTTCTCGTCTCGGATGCTGCATCACGCGTTGTTTTTCAAATGTTTTCGAATTGACTTTCGAAAGATGTTCGAACGCAGTGACGACTACGTTGTTCGAAACGAACGTGTTCGATGTGTGCTCAGGTGAGCTTCCACTGGCCAGCCCTTATCAGTTGACTGCGCCAATGTACAATTGTAACGCTTCACTACATGTGATTAATTAGAGAAGTTGAAGATGAAAAGTCTATCGAAAACAGGTCTCTAATACTCAAGTACTCTTCTGTTCATATTTGGTGAATTCATATTTCGGCTTACGCATTTTTAAGTTAATTTTATTCATACTATTTCTGCCTTCGCCCTCGGCTTTTTTGTCTGTTGTTCGTTACGCAATTTACAGAACACGTTCTTCTTTGTGATTTCTGATGTTTTTAGTTTTTGACCATAAAAACGACCGCCAAAATAAACAAGCATAGTCAAGGTTAATTATAAATAAATTAATCGATAGCAGGGTTGAAGTTTTTTTTTTTGTTCAATTTTTTGTTTAGTTTAATTCCCAAAACTAGACAATTTGCTCTTCTGCTTAGAATGGCTGGCTCTCAACGAAATGACTGTAAATAAAAGACTTAAGCAAAAAACTTGTGTTTAGCGAGCTTCTTTCTAATCAATTCTGCTTCTCTCAATTTCACTTCGCAGTCAACTCTTGGGCCTCATATCTCTCGCACAGGCACGTGCTCGCATCGATCTTTCCAATGAGGTGACCAAAGCGCACGTGCGCGATGTCATCGCAATCGTCACCGAGAGCATGGCGCAAATTAATCTTGACAGTGGCTATGGTAGAATTGACGGCGGTGCTGGCACTGGCGTCGTGGCCGTGGGTGGCGCAAGCACAACGGCACAACTTAGACGTTTCACGAGCGTATTGAGGCAACGTTCGCAGGCCTTGGGACGCCGCCTATTCGATTTTGATGAGATGAAGGAGATCGCACGACGTGCGGGCATTCAAACTGGCGTTACGAATCTGGTGGATGTGGCCAATCTGCACGGTTATCTGCTCAAAAAGGGTGCTAATATGTATGAAGTCGTGTCACAGTTTTGATGGGTTCCATCAAAGGTCAAATATGTTGTGTTATAGTGAAAATAGTACTTAATTAAAAACACATTGTAAATTCATCCAATGGGCACCGTTTATAATCATCTTTATAACGCCGAGCAATATTAGTACGAAAATAACAAAGATTTGGAATAACTAGACCCTGCAACAACTATGTAATAGCGTAATTTTCACGTTGTGGTGCAAATCTTGAGTGACAACATTTCACTTAAAGTGGTCAAGCAAGTGGTTAACAATTTCCGTTGAAAAATAAGTTAAGCAGCAGTCGGTGTGACAGTTGATGCCAGGTAAGCCTCTTTGTCAGTATATGTAACCACTACCCCCGTCGAAAGTATTGTAGTTTATGATTTCGCAACTCAATGATTTATCGGTACGTAGTGCTATTATTTGAATTGTGACTATTTAATTACTTCTACAAAGCAGCAGATATTATTAAAAACAGGTTAAACCTGACACACTCGAAGAGTAAGCTAAGCTTGCCACTTGGGGTAGCTGGACTGCTATATAGCTATACTGTATTTACTCAACAGTAGGTAGTAAAACTTTATCTACTATTGTTCCGCAAAATTTACTATATTACATTGCATTCAGTTCCGTAACAGAAATTCAAATGAGAGAAGCGAAAAGAATCAAGTGATGGCTGCTCAAATCGTTTGTCGACATCTTAGAGCAGATGTTTTGGGAACTGAATACTCAGTATGACATAAAAACTGAGCTTACTATAATAATCTGAAAACTGATCTATAATAAACCCATGCCATGAACTCCAATTGAAGTGCATTTAAGTGCTCCGTTTTAATGAAACCACATGCTTAATTGAATATATTTTTGTATAATTTATATTTTATTGGTTTCATTTAATACTTGTTTGAATGCATTTCGTACTTTCTCTTTCATTCGTTCTACTCGTATTTCAAATATAATTTACTCGAGAGTTATCTGCGTAAACGCCTAAAAAATCACTACACAAAAATGTCTTTTCTTGTTTGCACGTTAAATGTCAATTTCTCGTCGTCATTCGGCCTTAGCGGCTACATTCGAGCTGCTTTATTTAGTAACTATATTTTTCGCTTTGTTTTTATCTTTTTGCTTAAAAAAACAGCACGTTCCTCATTAGTTGGTGGCGGCGGCTTGATGGCTTAACTAAACAATTAGAACTAATGTAATTTCAATTCTTTCATTTCATTTAAGGTAGGGTATTCAACTATTTACAGATGCATCTTTAAATGACGCGTTGTTTATATTTAAGGTGTCCTTCCGGTTCATAAATACATTAATATTTGGCTTAAGAAGGTATGCGCGGTGCAATTTTTACTAAAATAAAATTTTTTTTGTGAGATTCTTTTTTTTTTCTATGCCAAGTGCCAAATTAATTAAAAATAAAATTTTTTTTGTTTCGTTACATTCGAATTTTTGCATAAATAATTTAAGCTAATCAGTCTACAAAAATTAAACATTGCATATTGCATTTCGTCATTTGCTGCTTACATAATGCTAGTTAAAAAATATTTCGCTAACAAATTACAATTTTCGCTAAAAATATTATTAAAAATATGTGTTATTATAAAAAAAAACGAGTGCTAAGAAATAAAAATTAACATTTTTACACATTTTTTTCTTCACTACATTCATGCTAAGCTAACTTACTTTAAATCTGTGTTTGTATGAGAGTGTGTGCAGAATAAATATAATTAAAAATGCATTTTTTAACAGAAAATATCAGTGCAGCCAACTATGAACGTCATACTTTTTACGTATACATTATATTTCTATAGCAAGTAATTTGATATCGTTGCCTGAGCGATTTAAGAAAATCCGCGTTTAGGCGAAAGCTTTTGAGAAAGAAAAAAAAAAACAGAGAACAAAAAAAAAAAAAATAACGTTGATTTCGGCTATGCCGAAGTTAAATACTCTCTGCGCAATACTCGAAAAAATTAAATCAACCTTGAGTTCATTATTAATTTGACGTATGTTTTACGGTCACTATACATATAGCAATTTAATAGTCTGAAGCCGCAAAAAATTAAAACATTTTCGTACTTTCTTTGTCTAATCAGTGTTGTATTAGTCTACGGTGGACATATGTACTTGATAGAAGGAATGAAAAAAAAAGAGTAATAATAAAAAACTTGTGTTTGAGCAAACAAGGATATATTAATTTAAAATATTGCACCCTATGGGGTCAGAACTCAAAATCTTCAAATTTTGATTATGTCTTAAAAACATGAGTGATCATCATCTCTAACAACTGTAGATTTGGCAATTTTTGCTCTATACTTTACACAAAAACAAAAAATAAATAAAAAAAAACGGCATTATACTTTCTTTCCTACATACCTTCAATATAAACAAAAACAGTTCTTTGCCAATACTAAAAAATGGAATAACTTTGGTTTATCACCCTATTGTTGTTAAGGCGCGATATATTTTAGGCATCATCACTATACATACAGCAATTTAATACTGAGAACCTGAGAAACTATGCGTTTACTGTGATTGAGCACACGAATATATTAAAAAAATTGATTTGACTTGCGTTTTAGGTATGGTCACTGTACACACTGCAACTCAACACTAAGGCCCAGGATTTATAGATACATGCTATACGTCGCCGCAGTTTTAATATTATTTAGGGCTCGAAGAACTGCATTTTAATAAGGATGCTTCAAAATCATGCGACTACAGCGAAGGTAAAACATAAAATGACATGAAACTGCTTACAAAATATCAGAGCAGAACATAAAACACTTTTTTTGGCAAACTTCGTTACCGTTAGACAAGAAAAATATGTACATAATAATGTCTAAAAGGATAATGGGTTAACAAAAAATCGGTGTGATATAGTAATCCTAGTGTTTCGCAATTTACAACTGTGGTCTCATGAATAGAGCTTGATAAGTCCAAAATTATGTTAAAAAAAATGTATATACAAAGACTTCTCGGTTTATGGTTTATATGGGGGTTATATAGGCCAACAAATCTAAATTCTTAATTTTGTTACAATTCATATCAATGTGATTTCTATAATAAGAAAAGATACAAAAACTTGACCGTTACTTATATATGAGAGCTATATATAATAGTACTAGGTTTTGGAAATGTCCAAATTTTATGATATATATAATATTGGAAATAATATTGGTCTAGGGATTTCCCGTTACCGTGGATTAGCAATTCTTGGTTAACAGGCGTTTGTCTGATTCCGTTTCGTCTTCGAATTGATTCTGGCCCTTCTTAATAATCGGCTTTCGACAGCTGAGAAAAGAGGAAACTTTGTACAAAATCTCAATTCAAAATTGAGAAACTATATCGCACAATTACAGACAGACAAAGGAACATTGCCAGCTAAGCTAGTTTTCTAAGCTGATCAACAATAAACACTTATACTTTATGGGAACTCTTGTCTCTCACACTGTGTATGTAATTTGCGACAAAGGTCTAATACTAATGCGTAAAGAGTAAACATACAAAAATCGCGTGAATGAAAAAATAAAAATAAAATTGTCATCAATAAAAATATAACGAAAAGCTGCACATTGACGAGGTAACTGAAGTTGAAATGTTTTAAGAGAAAAATACTGATTATTTCAGAGTTTGTTGTAGTAGTGTAGTGGTAAAACGGAATGCCAACTTCCATAGCTGGAGGCAGTTCGATAAGATCTATAGCGAGTTGCAAAGTGAAATCTATACCTTTAAAGCAAGCAACACATTATACGAAATAACAAAATCACATAAAATTGAAATAACGAAAAAGAAAAGAAGAAGAAAAAAATTGAACTAATTCGTTTCAACACACCCACCAAGTCGTTTAAGCTCGAAAAGTAACATTGAAAGTGCTCAGATCCATTGGATTGAGTGTGATGTCGGCAAACGACTTCAGTCGCTTGCGTTCCGCTGCCGGCGAATTGCCTGTTAGACTGGTGCTTTCGATCGACTGCAGATGCAGCGCACCGAATTGTATTGCACCGAGTCCGCTGCCTTTGAACGTGCAAATATCGTTGAGCTGCAATTGTTGAGCGCCAACGTTGCAATCGTAACCTTGGCGATGCAGCACGAGCAACGCGGACGAGGACGGAAACAATTGCAGTTGCTCCTCGGATAGCGTGCGGAATGTGGTCAGATGCACATCGCAGGGCAGAGCGCCGTGTGGCAGTAGACGCACTTGCGACTTGAGATGCACAGCGTTGGGTGTGTCGTCGAAGGATTCGACAAAGTAGAGATTCGGTGGATAACGCAAAGTGTTTGCAAGCTGTTGTGCCTGCAGGCTGAGCACTTGGTAAGTGTTCGTTCTCGCGGCTGCAGCCGCCGTTGGCATGTCTTCGATGAGCAACCAGAATTTGTGACGTGTGAATCGTGAATCCACGACGCCTTCGCCCATGCCGCGATAGTCATCGTAGAGCGTACGGCGATCGAGCATTACTTCTAACTGGCCAGGCTCATAGCTTGCAGCGCCCTGAGCGTGCGTGGTCAGCAGAGTGAGGCGGGTACGCGTGTCCTGCATAAAGGCACCCGATGTGATGGGAAAGTAGTTGCCCTCGATGCCAATGGCGGGCACTTTGATGCGTCTGTGGATGGTTTGAGTGGAAATAAGCTGTTGCTAATAGACATACGATTTGCTACTCACTTGTGATATTGGAAGCCATTTTGATCGCTGTAAAATACTGGCAATTCCGGCACAGTCTCCGTCTCTTTAAATATGTCGTGCTGCGTGAGCGGCGGTGCGATGTTATCAATATCCGTCATCAAACGCATGAAGAGTTCCGTTTCGCGATTCTTGGGTGGGGGCTCAAAGTCAATGTCGTTCTCAATATAGACGGCTGCATCGAGATGCGTACGCGTATTGAAAATGCGCACAGTGTGCGCTAAGAATGGTCCATAGATAACCGTAACATCGCTGGATATGGGCCCCGAAGTAATGATAATTCGTACATCGACATATTGGTCCAGCACATCCTTCTCCGCCTCACTTTGCTCTGGATCTGTCTTAAAGAGGTACGCGCCCGAGTGGAATTGTGCACTGCGATAGGCCGCAAACTTCATGGCACACTGCATTGGCTGCAACAGCTTATGCTGTTTGTTCTTGCGTGTGATGGTCTTCAGAAAACCGGACTTTTCATCGAACAGCAAACGCATGTAGTTATTCTCTAGTTGTATGTCCCCCGCCGGTTTGGCTTTCACATCGAACTCATAGCTAGCGGTAACACTTGGCGGCGTAGTCAAATCAACGCAATCATCGCAGTAGATGCTCGCCATATTCCGTTTGTAGTTTACTTCATCCGACACGATGCGAAATCTGGTCAGCGAGAGCGCCTCCAATTCGGCAGCAAACAGTACCTCGAACTGATGCTTGGACGTGCGTATGCGTCCTGCACTGCCCGTCGATGAGCCCATGCCCATGTCATATACATCGGTTATATTCCATACTGGATTGATCTGTATGTGTCGGTATTCCACGCCGGTGGCATCGTTCACTATCTTCAGGCTCGGCTGTTGGGTGCGTAACGTTATGATCTCGATGCGTCTCTGTGCTAGCGAATTATAAACGATAAATGTCGCTTCATGCTGCCTGACCGTCTCAAGTGATTCCAGAGAGCCAAGCGTTGCAAAGGATGCCGCCGTTGGCGTTGCACTCAACGTGCTTAGCTGTATGGGCATCTTGCGTGGCAGCTTGTTGAAATTGTCACGCTCGAACTCGCTCAATAGGAAATTATGCTGAGCCGTGCCATTTTGCAGTAGAAGCTCAATTGTGGACTGCTGCATCTTCACCGTATCCTGTATGCTCTCGAAGAGGCGCATACCATAGTCGCGCATTACGGCGGCCTTGGATGTGCCCGTGATGGCATCATGGTGCTGGAAGAGACCCAAATTACGACGAGCCAGTATCATCTTCTCATAGTTCTTCTCGAAGATTTTGATGGCGTTCTCATGGCGATATTGCCGAGCCGTGTTATATGCGATCGTAAAGAGTATCTCAGCGGCGCGCAGATTGTGTTCGAGATCAGCGCTGAGTAGTTTGTAAAATGGACGCGTGGTGAAATAGCCGGACCAGTATGCTGGCCGACCTTCGGAAAATATATCGGAGTAGACGAAAAAGTCACCTTTGAAACTGGGGAATGAGGCCGAACGCTTGCGTATCTCATTGAAATAATCTCGCGGTGTACCTGCCATTGAACGTGATGGAGAATGTGAATTTAAGTTTAGTACAAAAT
Organism: Cacoxenus indagator; assembly: GCA_035041755.1. Lineage (NCBI taxonomy): Eukaryota > Metazoa > Arthropoda > Insecta > Diptera > Drosophilidae > Cacoxenus > Cacoxenus indagator. The sequence goes on from JAWNKX010000242.1 coordinate 3,474,356, forward strand.
CTTCGATACCCGAGCCACACTTACCAAAAGCTATATCCACATTGTACAATCGCTTATTGGCCATTATGTGATCGATGAGCTTTTTGTAGTTGGTGTACTGTTGCTCCACTTCGCGCTCTTTATTGTAGCGGAAATCATCGCCCACCGGTATGAGGGCGACATTATGTGGAAAAAGTGATGCGGTACGGGCGTACTGCTCCAGCAGCAGTTGTGCCTTCTCCTCAATATTGCTATCCGTAATGAACTGTGCCTTGATCGAATACTCTGTATACTCGCCGGGTATTTTGCGAAAATCGAAATTTAGACAAATAAACGGATGCGGCCCACAAGAGCCTTTGATGGAGTAAATGTCAAAGGGCATGTTATGCGTTAGCAGGCGACCACGACCACGATCACGTGTCGATTCTGATTTCGAATGCTGCCAATAGGGCGTCCAAATGAAGTCACCATTCTGCTGCCGTGCAAACCATTGCTTCCAGGCGTAGTGTATGCGTTGTATGATCGTGCCATCGAAGTTACTAGCCGACAGTAAATACGGCACAGTGCTGCCATGGCCAAAGGGATCAATGGACCAGCCTACTTTCGGCGTTACATTCAGATTGTTGCGCAACCATTGATGCCCCTCGATAAGTTGATCTAGCATTGGATAGACATGTACATTTGCCTCATCTGTCATAACCCAACCACCAGTGGTAATCTCAAAGCGCCCAGAATTGATGAGACGTTTCAGCGCACGCTGCTTTGTGGGATGGGCTTGATCCCACCAAAGTTGCAAGAAACTAATCTCCGACCAAATGAATGTCATGTCCGTGTACTCTTGCATTTTGGTCACAATCAAATTGAGTATTTGACGAGAATCCGATTGAAAGTAATTCGTAAATGTCTTCAGCCAACCGGGGTCGTTGTGCGAATGCGGCACGACAATGACCTTCAAAGGCGGACGTTGTTTATCTTTTTTCTGTGTACCAAAGCGCTCCTCGAAACCCCGATCCCAATACTCTTTGGTGCGTATCCACTCAGGCTGCAATAAAAAGCGAAGAAAAATATTTAAGTTGATTTCCTTTTTTTTTTTTCACTCTTCTCTCTGTGACTCACCTGAAAATCGAACTTAGCATATTCATCAGCCGCCGTCACGTTAGTTTTGCTCTCGTTGAGCGTATAACACTTATCACCCCATTCGGCATTGCTGGGCACATCGTTGTCGTCGTTTTTGTTGCCTCTGTCGGTCTCGTCCGCATCGCTCAAATGGTAGGCGTCATCACTACTTGTATTTCGCGTCGTTGAGGCGACCTTCTTACGTTTCCTCTCTTTAACTAAATGCAGCTGTTCCACATCATTGGCTCTGGCTTGCATGCCAAAATGCTGCTGATGCTGCTGTTGCAATGCCAAAATGTTAGGGTTTCCATTGCCCGAGACAGATCCACTCAATGATGAGGGTCCTGTCGTCTCTCGACTGCTTACGGGCAGTGTCGTTCCTGGCTGACCCATGGATATATAATATAAACAAAGCAATATGGTTACAAAGGCCGAAAGCAGTCCGATGCAACGCGCTGAGCCGCGTCGAAATACTTTGAATGTCATTTTATATTCGTGGGTTGTCAATTTCGTTGTACGGGTTTGCTTAAGATTATCAAGACGATTTGTTTTCTTCTATTTTATTTCTTTATTTTTATCTTTTGTGCATTAATAAAGTTGGCCCTATCCGTTACTCTCTAACGCTGGCCAAATAAAACACTGCCAGCTTCTCCTGTTTCAGCCTTTTCGTCTTAAAGTCATCTGAAAGTGATAAAAGAAATAGTTCCATTCAAAATCATAATCACATTTTCAGAATTACAAACACTCAGAAATAATGTCCTTTACTCTACGCTATCACCCACCCAATCCTTCTTTAACACTCAGCCCGCCTCTGTAATCTGCTGTAATTTTCCATTTCAATAAGAAGCAAAGAAGAACTTTTACATTAAATAATTTTATCAGCACATTTCGGAATTACTCGTATTCTTTACTCGCTTTTGTCGCTTTTGCGTGTTGTACTGTGCGCGCCAAGGGATGCCAAAACAATTAAGCTAACCCAACAGGAATAAGTAGAACAAAAAAAATATAAATAATGGCGCCGAGGCACATTCCACACAACAAATAGGGAGTGTGTAAGATGTTCTATGCACATGTATTTATTTATACACATGTGTGTATTTTTACTGCTGCGCACACACACAAACAATTATTTATGACATTTCAGGCGCTTTCATTTTTGTTGTTCTGCTTTTGAGTTACGTTCGCTTCTTGTGTGTGTTTTTTATTTACAGTAACTGCAGTCATGACTTTGTCCCAAAAGGGAAAGCATTTAAGTGGGCTGCCTTCTACATTGCGCTGTTGCGTAGTGCACTCAATGAAAATATATAAGTGCTCCAATAATTCATACAACATTGATTGTTTAATGTGTATGTAGTATTACGTGTGGGAGTACATACATACATAAATACATATGTATGTCTTTACGCGCATGTAAGCCGCGCGCAAGGAATGCGTGTTGAGCAATAGAAATTTAATTAAAGTACACAGCCAGGGTTCTAAGTCAACATTTGCGTGTATTTGTTTGGGTTAAGGCAAAGGTGACCAAAAACGTATGTGGCCTTTTCCATTGCATTCCTATTCACATATACACACGTACCTGCAAACACACATTCTTATATGCAAATGTTTCGGGAGCGCACAGAGTTGAATTGCTGGGAACGTTGTAAGGCCGGGCAAGGCAAAGCAAGAAGCGCTCAGTGTGCCGTAAAATTTAACACACATTCCTGTGTTCTTCTTTCGCCTCTTGTTATTGTTGAATTTACGACGACGGCTTTTAATGAATTCAAACACTGCGCACTTTTCACGCCTCACACGCGTCGTAACTATGCACCTCCCGTACGTTCAGTGCGCATATAAAAGTTAACTCTGACTGCATCGTTGGTTGCAAGCGGAAGAGTATGAGAACAAGAGCGTGAAACAGTACTTGCAGCTGCGCTTTCCTTCGGTTCGCTTGCTCGGGGAAACGTAGCGTAACGCAATGTAGTTGAGCAGATTTGCACATTTCACAATCACAACGAGCCACCTGCGTCAACGGTCGTCATTTAATGGGTGTTGATTAGTTGACAGGTAAAGCAAGCGGAGCTTGTGCCGCCGCAGTTGCTTGCGGCTTGCCACAAATGTCATTAACCAAATCTCGATGATGTAGAACTATCGTGCGCAAATAATTGAAAACTGTTTAAATGTCAAAAATGTGCATTACAACGGTTTAAATGATATACATGTACTTCTATGTACGTATAATTTATCCATTTCCAATATTATTAAAATAAAATCTAAATATTAAATGCTTAAATATTGATGCTATATAAATTACATATGCATGTAAATAGTCTGTATGCATGTAACATTCATTAGAGCAAAACACGATTTAAAATTATCACGACGACAACCAATTTAGGTTTAAAATTGTCGGTAATGGCAATCATGTCTTTTTATGTTTAATGGCAAAAATAAAACGAAGCGAGCCAGGCAAACGGCAGACAATTCGCGGTGCTAACTTAATCGCGCGCGAAGAGTCTTGTTGCCGAGTTGGCTACTAACAGTGTAGTTGTTGCTGCTGCTAGTGTAGATAATTTAGTTAAATGAAAATGTATATGAGCATACAGACTCTATCTCTACTACACTAATTTCATTGAGTGTACATAATTAAATACTCATTACTTCCCGTCAATATTCGAGACGAAAAACGAGGGATAGAAAACGTGAAATTTAACCATACTTTGAACGCTGGACCAATGTTATGATACGATGGGAGGAAGTTTCATCCTTTGCCATTTTTAAAGCGTCAAAAGTTTTTCAGGTCCTAACGAGTTTCTCTCTTTCTTCCTGTTCTTCATTTATTATGACTGTTCCCAGTACTGTGTACTTCTACAAAACAATAGCGGATACTCATTGTTGCCACCATATAATTTCATTGACTTCAAAACTTGGGCAAAATGCTGCAACAATGGTTCAACTGAAATCCCCAAAACGGCCAAAACGGTAAAGCGCAACTTTTCGATGCGGAGGAAAGAACTATCGTGCATTCGAAATTCACGCGGTGCACTGCGAGGAGTACATTCAAATCAATTTGGATTCGTTTAAAAATTTCCAAAATATAAATTTTTACGACAATAAAATATAATAATAATAATAATAAAAGAACAACGCCGAGAGAACAAAAATCACAACGAAAAACCTCTAGCAAAAACAAACTTTTTGTGCAACCACCCACAGTAAGGGAAAAATTTGGTTGGTTAGAGAGACTGTAGGGATAGCTATAGTGGCAGTACAACACGTCGAAAACGTGCATGAAGTTTGGAAAAGATGGCGCCTGGGACGTCATTTCCTGATAAAGTTTGGACGAGTTAAAAATGTTAACATTTGTGGAGAAAAGAAACAAAGTAATCAACAAGGAAATAATTATTTAAAAAAGTATACTATTGTAGTACATTTTCAATCATTCGCGAACTCTAAATCAAGCTCAGAGTCTATTGGAAATATAATCAAAATCATTTCAAAGCTTAGCGAAAATGTGCCCTCATGTGTCCTGTGACATCCAACAAGATAAGATGAAAGCAAAGAAACCTTTGTGCTTTGATTGGCTTCGCATAAACGTCTTATTGAAAAAGGCAGGGGCAGAAAGCCATATTCATCATATTCCCATATGAAACATAAAACAAAATAAACCGAAAACAAACAATTATCCGCACAATTTGCATAAAGAATGTGCCAACAAGAAAGCAAAACAAAAATAAGAAAAAACAATTGAGGGAGGGACTTGCGTCTTTATTGCTATTGGCATTCAAGCATTTGTTGTTTCGTTGGTTTTGTTGTCGTTGTTGTGATAGTTGGTTATGCAGTGTAAGCAAACAAAGGGAGATAAAAACTTAGTAACCACTCAACCAACCGCTTTCTTGCGTTCACCCTCATCTTCCATCAACTTAACCAACACTGTTAAAGGAAGCATGCTGAACAAATGTGCTTGTGTAAGCCTCTTTTAAACGGTAGATTAAGCTTTGTAAGCGTTGACTCAAACAAAAATGCAATAACGAAAAAAGAAGTAGGAAAATTTGCAACAAGAAAGTAAAAAGTTGCGCCGATGCTAGTTTTCTTCAACGAATGACTACAATTAAATTGAGAAAAAAAACGTTTAATAATATGACTGAAAAATAGGCGTGCAGTACACGAACAAATAAGTGCCGCTATGTAATTTATTCTTAATTCATAAATAGCAGGAAAACCATTACAAATTGTATTAATTGTAAAAAATAATTAAATATCGCTTTCGGATAGTGAATGGCTAATATAATCATGTAATTGTCACAAGTTTGTAACACAGTAAAGGTGATATTAGAGATACTATAAAATCGAGCTGATTACGACACGATATCGTTATGTATAATATGCATATTTCGATATATAGAACTGAAGTTTTGTTTTGTACAATAGCCGTTCAGTTTCAATTATTTGAAGGGATTAGCCCCCAATACTTTTATTTATTTATTTTTAGTCTAAACGAAACTAAACCCTAATAAACCCAGCGTAACCACCTCATTAACCCATGCTCAAAATTTGTTTATATATATAGAATTGAAGTAGGTAAACCTTATTTTAACTTAGGTCCGGCATGGCTTCAGTTAACATCCTATCTTTTTCATACTAAAATTTCCACTGTACAATTTTGCAACAATCTGCAACACTGAAGAAGGCAAAGTAATAACGGTTAACTTTCCATAGAGACCGCTGTCACTTTTCAACGAAACTGGAGCAATTTTACGGTGCAGATGAGCATGATGAGTAGTAAGTGGCTTATGAAAAACGGAGAATATCATTAACGTAGTCAACCAACCAGTTGAGCAAATATTGTAAGCCACGAACCTAACCACTAATCGGACCGCTATTGGTTGTATGAAGTCGAGTAAATCACAAACTAACTAACTAACTATTCAACTAGTGACAGCCCAGAGGAGCCGACGTTTGAGCAACGACGACAACTTTGTAGGTACGAGTATCATAATGAACAACAAACCGCTTTGACGTTCGTTTGATCAGATTGCCTTATTTCAACTTGGCCAAAAAGTCAAGCTACCGTAAAAAAGGCAAACGAGCGAGCGAGCAAGCAATGCATGTGGAAAGTTATTTAAAACTGTGGGAAGCTTGACTGAATTGTGCACTGCCCAAGCTGCTGATTAAATGTCAGTTTTCAGATTGCAAGAAAAAAGACAACAAAAAAATCAAAAAAAAAAAAAAAAAAATTGTTTCCTATATAAAGGTAAGACAGGCAGCAAAAATGTTATGGTTTTATGTTACGAGTATATTGCTGAATTGTTCGACAGCCAGGCGGCGGACTGTTCGGCTGCCTGCCAATGTCAACCATGCAGACAGGCTGACAAGCAGGCAAACATGAGCTTTAACGGTTTATTGGCAGAGGAAAACGCTCGAATGAGTCATAAAAGTTGTTGGTTTATAAAGTTATAAAGTTACTTTTGTTAGTTTTGAACAGAAAAGGCTTGCTCCCTCAATTTTCTAGATATGCGAGCAACTCCGTAAAAGGAGAAGTTCTTGAGCAGTTCTTTGTTATATTGCTGATTGATATGGAGCATGTTTTTTATGACAGTTACTTCAGAGGTTCATATCAGGATGCACTATGACGATTGATCTTTTATTGTTTGTTGTGTCATATGAATAACCGGTTGGGTTAAGCAGTCTGCATTTGACAACAAACATTCAATGGGAACACGAAATGAAGACTAAGTTTTAACTGCTAACTAAAATTGGAGCCGCTTCAAGCTATGACAAAAAAGGCAATACAGGCAACGGTGCATTTCGGTAGGAAAAGTTTATAAAACTTTGTTGATCATATTTGGAATAGAGCGAAGACTATATTCTAAAAGACTTAAAATTAAAGTCTTGTTGACTGAGAAATACCTCTGTGAATTTGTGGATAAGAAGTAGACAAGTATTCAACGACAGCAGAAACTCTCTTAATAGACAGTCTATAAAGCGCTCTATCAAGTGCTACACCAAGAGAGTGGCTCATGAAGTGTGAATGTCTTACATGTCCGTGCATAACACTTTAACTGATTTTTAAGCATGACACGTTTCGCTGCACGACTCTTTCCGAAGGAGTTGAATTTTACGTCGCACAACACATCGATCTTGATACGCGAATTTTTGGCCAAGAACTTAACAAATGTGATCAAACAAGCACCGTATTAACCAGATATAGCCCTCTGTAACTTCTTCTTTCCGAAATACAAATTACCACTTTAGGCGTATGTGCATTGCTGCTGATGTGGCCTACTTTGAAGGCGACAAAATAAATTTGGATAGTGATCTAAGCAATTTAATTTTTTTTTTTTTTTTTACAAATTTCGGGTACTTAATTTACATATTGTGTACTTTTTCCCTTCTAAATATAAGGGGGAAAAAATTGGAAAAACGCTGTCCCAAATAAAATGAGCTAAGATGGGAAATAAAACACTTTTTTGTTGAAAAAGAAAAAACAATCTTTCAATCAAAAAGCCACTGAATTATGAACCTTCCGTCGTAGAAAAATCGCTTATCAAATGCAATATTTCGTCGATGACGACATGATTTTCTAGCGAAGCAAGCAATTAATTAATTTTTCACACACTCTCCCTAATATTGCATTGTGTTACAGAAAATAATAAGAAAAAGAATTATGAAAACACATCGTTACAAAATTCAGCGGTACAAAAATACTAAATTCGCACGCTCCACTTTTTAAGTTGATGGTTAATACACATACATACATACATACATATATATATTATTCGAAAAAAATATAAATTAATTAATTAATTTGCTATGCCATAACGCATTTTCGAGCATACATTTGATGGGCAAAAGGAAACTTTGTCGATTTATTAATTTTTTTTCATAAAAGAAAGGATATTTGTTGGCAGGCGGACATGTGTGAAGGCAAAACTTGTGGTATGAGTAGTTTAGTGTATATAATGCCGAGAAACGCCGGAAAATGTTGTGGAGCTGCAAATAAATCATGGCGTGTAATATTTATGTAATAATTATGTAATGATGTGCATTGTTTTAATTTACAAAAACATTTTAAATGAAACTCACACAAACGACGTAGCGACAGACAGCGAGCTGGGCTCGCACATTTAATCCCATTCGAGAGAAGTGTCAAGTTTCTGTTGTCATGAGGTTAATTGATGTGAGTCTTGGTGCAATTATTAATATAACGACAATGTTTTTTTTTCTTTACCGTTAGGCGTTTAAGAGCCTGCGGTGTTTCTTTGAAAACGCTTTCGTTAATTAAGTTTTCCAGCGTACAACTTTACACAGAACTAATAATATAAACGTCTCTTAATTAAACTCAATTGCACGACTCAACTCTGAAAAGGAAATTTATAATAGATCCTCCATTATCCCAGTAACCAACTCAGAGTTGATGAGTTATGGCTTTCGAAAGTTATGCTGACACAGTTTATCTTTGATTGCTGTGATTGTCACACGACGTCCTTGTTTTTCATTCGAACGCATTTTTCACTGTAATTGCGACGCGTAGTGAACTATGTGCAAGTGTGCATTCATGTCAGCTAAAATTGTATCTGAGCTAATGATAAGCCATCAGCAGAAAGCCAATTACGAGTTACAAGTAATGAGGACAAGCCTGATAGAGCCGACTTAACGATGATACTTCGAGAGTTCTTTAGAATGGAAAACGCTTTGTTAATAAGGATAATGAATCAACATCATAACAAATACATATATTGAAAAGTTTTCTAAAAGTTACTCCTATCAGACAGCCATTTATATGGAACGTATATTTATTCTCGGAAATAACCCTTTGGTCGTATGCAAAAGCCTCACAATGAAATGTGCTTTAGCAAAGAACTGAATTTAAATTAGGGATTCCCCAAAATATAATGTAAAATTTTAATTGGTATAAAATTCGAACTACAAATGATAGATTCTTTTCAATATCAAAATGTTCGCCAAGCCCACATTTAAAAGGACACAATTTATAAGGTAAATTAGGTATAATATAGGTATAAACAATGAACTGTGCAATAAATTGTTTATTTTGGGTCTAAACTGCATTACCTATGGACCTTTATGCGATCCATTAGCGTGTGTATTCAAGCCAAATAACAATTATGGAAAATGACTACAAAAACAGATTCTAAGAAGATATATATATATATATATATACATATATACATATATGAATATAGACAAACATCACACGAGAGAGTTAATATGATTAGAGTCCAGAGCTGCACGTATTATATAATAATGAATCGCATAGATCGCATGCTGACACGGCAAATATGAATATGATATATAATGAAATGCGCGATTCGTGTCGTGTGTGACCATATTTTGGCTGAAGCACAAATATAATGGACGACGCAAAGCTGCTACAAGGCGAAATTGACAGCACGCAACAATAATGAATGAATGACAGCTCGGCATGAATGACGTCGCCAACGGAGCGAGTTGCATCCAAAATCCAATTGCCAAAACGTCGAAAACTTGTAAGGGAGTGCGTTTCGTTGAAGGACGCAAATTATGCAGAAATTCCAATAGAGTTGTGGAATTACTTTGTATGAAGAAATTAATTCATAAATACGAATTGCTTGCATTAAATTCATCTTTAAATAATATCGCTCTTTAAATAATTCACAGTCTTTATAATGAAAAGTATATATATATATATATATCTTGGTTTATATATCATCATTCGTTCGTTTTTCATATTTCTTGAAGTTTTATCTAAACTCTAATATCATATACACGTATGTAGCCGTCCATAGTTTGGGTGTTTTTTTTTTTTTGTTATTTTTATTTTATTTATTTTTTTAAGCAAAAGAACACCTAAAATTCCCTTCATTCCTTTACGAATTAGATTTACCAGTTTGCATTTAATGCCCAACAAACACAACTTAAAAACTTGATGGCATACTAAGAGTAATGACATAAAAGCACTGCTGCATTTAATGTTACAAAGCAATTAACTCAAAAAGTCACTGATTCACTGAGGCACCACCCTAAGACCTGTAGAAACGTAGGTCTACGCTGCTTCTTCTTAGTGCGCCTTATAACGGCGCATCCACTATATCATATTCGTAACAATATTCGCACACCGACGAAAATCTACCGTGGTTGACGTGTGTTGGGTACTTTAGCTTTGAGAAGCCAGAGCCTTTGAACGAGTGCCCTCAAGAATGCTACTAAAAGATGAGAGTTGTACTTGGCTTCATTTTATGTCAACGACGGATTTGCATTCGCCTACACAAAAATGCATTAACGAATGTAAAACATTACAGAAATCCTTACTGCACATAAATCCTTCAAGACCTATCCTTCGAAAAAAAATTAAATAAAATAAAATAAAATTCGCAGAATGAAAAAATACCAAAAATAGTAGCAGGTGGAGTAAACATTTTAAGCCATTTTTAAGAAAAAAAGATTGCTATGTTTCGACACACAAAGTTTTGTTTCGTTTTTCATTTTGTGTGCGCTCAAATTGCATCAGGCAGAGTTCGCAACACAAAGCAAACACAAAACTACTAAGTGATAGTTGAAAATCACAAAAGGATATCAGTGGAAAATTACCAAAATAGCGGGAACAATGAAAAACACACAATGCTTTCACTAATGCACTGCTTGCTGTTACCCGCGTTGAGTTTAATGTTTTTTGTCCCTTTTTGTTAAACTCCCGTGTTTAAAATCAAACTTGCACTCGGAACGCACGAATGAATGAACCGACGCGTAGCTCAGACAAATTGTAACTGAATGAGAGAGTCAGGCGAGACTTTGACTTTCTTTACGATTGGATTTGGAGCGCACGCGTACGTTGCCCGAAAGCAGAGCCAGTGGTAACGGCAACAGCAACAAAGTCAGCAAGGTGACAGTGGAAAAATTCACGTTGTGTGGTGGCATTTTGTTGTTGTGGCTGATTTGACACGAAAATTATTTCTTTTTTTCCTTTTTGTTAGCGGTAAAATTCGTTCTTACTACATGGTTCATTGAATAAAATGCTAAGCTGACAGTGCTGAGAAGTGAAAAAAATAACAGATATAATATAACTATATCTATAACCATATATATGATAACATTATATATGGTATCTAATATATATTGCCGTTTTCTTAATTCACGGCTAAAATCTAACGGTTAGATATGCTGTCGTTAATACAATATTATTTCTCAATATCAGATGAACATTTATCATTAACCACTAACATGTACTCATGTGCTTGCTAAGAGTGTCGACAAAATTGAAAAATTCTAGCGTAGGTAAAAAAATTTTCCCAAGCTTTGTTAAATATACACTAAATTAAACAGCCGTAAAATCAGCCAAATAATTGCGATAATTTTAATTGGTTGGAAAATCAAATTATTAAACATCCACTCATAGTTTCAAACAAACATAGTTATAAAAATTGTTGTGCTAATTATTAATTTAATGTGTAAGCGTTTGCAAAACCGTTGTGCTATTAGACTTGAAAATAGCCACGGGTGAAAAATGCTTTGTAGTTTTTCTCTACGAAATCATAAAATTTTGAAAATCAGACTTCAAACTTTCAAAAGGAACTGATTTCGTGTATACAAAATGACTTAAATCTAACTTATGCGGAAACTTTTTGTGTTAAGATTCTTGAACATAGCTTGCCAATTAGTCAAACTTTTTATTAGATTATACGGCAAAGCTATGTGGAAACTCTTAACTTAAAATAATATAAAATTATTCTACGAAACGTTTACAACAGAAATTCGCATCAAAATATAAGCAAAATTCCGTTAACTACACGTTTCACTACTAGTTAAACGCTGGTCTCCAACACTGCATACACTAAACTTTATGAACTTTCAGAATCTGGCAGAACGAATTAGTTGCCGCACTAAGTGGCTTTTAGCAGATTTTGGGCTAAAAAGTGACAGCAGCCAACTACAATTTTTACTTAACAAAAGAGACAACCAACCTGTGAAGTGCTATTAGCGACATTCAAAGTAAAAGTAAAAAAGTAAAAAGGAGAGAAAATGCTAAACTAGACTAAGTCTAAACAATGAGCGGCTGCCGTTGAAGCACCTTCACCTTAAAAACGTAACAAAAACAACTAAAAATGGTTAAAGCCAAATAGAAAAAAAGAATGCTTCATTCAAAGAGAAAAAATGAAAAGAATGAGGTAGAAGATGAAAAAGTACACGCCTAAAATGTGGAGAAAAAAGTCATGTATACAGCGAACTGAAAAAAAAAACGGACGAGAAGGTCGTCGGTTATTGATTGTGGCAGCGGCATCAGTTAAAAGACAAAAGAAGCGCGTAAAGTGCTTCGGAGCGCAAGTTGCGTGAAGTGCAGTGTTACAAAAGACAACTTGTAAGAGCAACAAATGTAACATTGGATCAACATGAAAACAAGAAAATTGGCACAAGCCCTTCAGAAGGTTAAGCCTACATAGCAGAAGAAGAAGCAAAGGAATGTAAAAGCCATTAATGCACTCAAACAAATGACGAAGAGACAGAGAAATAAGCAATACGATTGAGCGACACAACATGAACACGATGATTAAACATAACAAAAAATTAAACATAAAACGAAAGGAAAAGAACGAAATCAGTGCATTTTGTTGCAACATTTATGTAGATATGTATGTACGTGCAGACTAAAAGAAGCAATGTTAAAAAGCCTCTTTGAGCAAAAAACAAGCCACCTTAAAAACAAGACAAGCAGATCAAGCGAACGGATTACAAATTACAACAATACTAACTAAATTCGCAATGCGAATGCGCGATGTTTTTGTTGTTGCGGCATGTTAAGAAGAGCGAAGAAACGTGAAACGCCAAATGCGAAACTAGCAACAACGAGTGATGCAAACACAAACAAAGCCCTGGGAAGTGAAGCCGAGCTGGCAAAGCAACGAGCGCCAACGATGCGCGAAATCTCGGTGGCTGTGGAGTGTGGCCAACAAAGACGCCAAAAACAATGTTGGCAAATGACTGAAAAAGGCAAACTGAAAAACAAAAAAACATATATTTTGGTGGCAGCGTTTTTGGATATTAAACGCTTGTTTTTCTGTTTGGGTGTTGCTCTCATTTTTCTTCTTTTTTAGGGTCTTCTTTTCTTTGTGCCGTGTTTTAAATAAAATCCACTGAAAGATAACGGAAATGACTCAGTAAACGAATTGAAGTTGCAGCATATTGAACCTTACTGTAATTAAAAAAAAATTCCCCAGAGTGACCTTTATTTGTTAAAAAGATGATTTAATCATCTGAATATATATCACTTCTAGTACACAAATATATTTTGGAAGAAGGAATAGAGCCTGTTTCTACTTTGATGTGCCACAATGGGTGCCTTTGAATTGAAGCTTCCGTAGACAAGTGGTGAGCTTAATGTGTCATCACGTCAGTGCCAAATTTAAGGAGTAGGTACCACTGAGTGGCAACAAAGTGGCAAAAGGTCTGACCATAGAGGTTTTCGTCATTTCAATCATCACATGTAACTACTCACAGATAAACACAATTGGAAAATATGTGTAACAAGGCTGTCTATAATCTGTTGATTGATTAACGAGTAGTACTGGAATAAAAAATCCGAGTCGACTGTAGATCATATAACTAACAAAGCTTAGATGTGAGTAGAAATTGGGGTGATAGCATTATAATGAATAAAGAAACTAATTGACATCGCTAAAGAAAAGGAAATCATCAGGAAACCAGCTATTCATGTAGCTTTCCCAGGGGGTATGGTTCATTGTCTGTTTGCAGAAGAAAATATGAGTGAAAAACCGGTAGAAAAAAAACCGCAGCAAACAGAAAAGCGTGGATTACAACACTTTAGTGGAAACAAATAAACTGGTCCTATGCGACTTGAAGTGGAACCAAAAACAACAACAACAAAGAAACCATATTTTTCCATTGCGTAAAACCGAACAACAAGATTGACAACAATAAGCGCTTCAAAGTTGAAGCGCAGGAATGGAATTTTCTTTTTCCATTGCACAAGCAAACGGTCGTTGACAGTCAACAAGATCTACCTGCCGACAGACATGGTTTTTGGCATCCAATAAAGTATGACAAAGGTATTGTAGCGCTGTTGTTGTTTTTGCTTGTGACTGTGGCTGCTGCATTTGTGACACATAAAGAAGAAAAATAGCGCCACGAAAGTCGCGCTATTACATTGTTTAATGTTACTTGGTTGAGGCGAAACGGCAAAAGGTAACGCACTCAAGCACTCTTTTTTGCAGCCGATGCCGTATTTTAAGAGCTACCCCACTCAAGTGGAAGACATTTTAGGTGAAGCATAAAATGTTGTTGAGTGGGTGAGCAAGCAAGCCACAAAACAACTAGGCAGACAAGCAAGTGTAAGCGGGATAACGAACAACTGTAAATGGCAGCTTACTTTGACACTTTGCAATTGACCCGAAAAATAATAAAGTGAAATGGAAATTGAACACGCTTAAATGAGCACAATCAGATATGTATCTTTGTGATATGACATGTCTGATTTAACTTTATGTGTCATCAGCTTTGAAATACGAAGCGTTATAAGGATATGCAACCAAGGCAATTTGTTGCTTATTGGTAAATTAAAAAACTGAAAAACGTGACTTAATTAAATTAATTTAGATCTCGTTACGCCGGCCGGCCAAATGGTCGGTCGGTCCCTCGCTTTGAGTGCCATAAACGAATATTTTCTCACCTCATTTTGCATGCTGGACCCAGCGCAAAACTAATTTGCTCTAATAGGTGAAAAAAATTGTAAGCGAAACGCGTGACGATAACACAGACTGCGACCCACCAATCGGTTTGTGCTTGTGTACACGTCTATATGTGCAGTGCAAAAAAAAATAAAATAATAATAATAATACAACAAAGCAGCCAGCCTAAAAGAGGTTTGTGTGGTGTGAATGGTTTTTGTATTCTGAATGTACGCGCGCTTTCGTTCACAATGCACACTCCCGCACCTTAACATCTTATGGGGAAAAGCAGAAAAGAGAATTCTAAGGAATTTTTTTATGAACACTAAAGAGGTAAAAGCAGAAAAATGAACCGGGTTCAAGTGCGGAAAATACAAAAGGCCTTCAACTACATTCACAAAAAGAAGGTGAAAGCCTGCAAAGAAGCCACAGCAATAATTAAAATGCCAACACGATGTCAACGAATGAAAGAACGAATGAAAGTAATTTAAATGTAATTAAAAATAAAAAGGGGGAACTGAAGACAGTGGATGGAATAAAATAATTATGGAGAAAGTGCAATCAAAAATAAATTTTGTAAATTATATGAAAATGAAAACGAAATTAAAACAATCTTTTATTTGGCAAATAGTTTTGTAACAATTTGTAAATCATTTAGCATTTGTAGATGAGCAAAGACACAGAAGAAAGCAGAGGATACTGTCTAGTGATGATGATGATGTTTCTTTCCTTTCTTTTTTTGGCAAGAGTTTCGAGACTGTCGCGTGCAGACGATTTTTTTTACGTACAAAGTGGATGTCGGCAAAGGCAAGGAGGCAATAGCAAGAATAGCACAGGTGCCGACGTCACGTCTGGCTGTGAATGCCTGAATGGGAGACGAGTTGAGTTGTTATATTTATGTATTTAATTTAAAAATTAAAATTAGCTACAAAAACATAGTGTTGTTGTTGTTGCTACCGACGCTGTGCAAGTTTATTGTTGATTCTAGTGATAAGCTTTGATATCCGGTTTTGCTTAAAGTGGTAATATTTGGAATAAGTGGGGAACAGTGAAATATCAGCAGTTGTTTTTTTTTTGATAACCTCGCTTTTTTGGTTGTTCCATGTACGAAAAACAAACTTATTGATTTATTTTAAGAAAGTAAAATTAGGCAAACCTTTTTTGTTTTGCTTATTCTTTTTTATTGGTTGTTGCTTTTATATTTTGGTCTGGTGTTTCAACTTCTTTGCTTCGTTACACACACACGTATCTATTTGTAGCTAACGTACACACACACACAGACATGACATTCACGTACAGCGAGTTTAACATACACATACGAGATTCAAATACATAATCCTTGTAGCAAATCGTATAATATTACGAAGGACTTTTTGCATTTCACTTGCCAATGGAAGTTTGCTTAACATACACATTAAATTCGTTTTTATACTTTTTTAACTATGGACATTATGCGTTTTTTGTTTTCACTTTAAATTAAAATTACAACCAATCGCGGGAAAAGACAACACGCGCACACCGCATTGAATGAAAAGACAGAATGTACCCGATCTGCAACGCGTTGCTTTTGCCGACCGAATGTGTGTGTTCGAACACAATTAATACAACACATAACTAACTCCCCACATCTTGTATATGTCGAAAGAGCGCATTTATTGTGTTTTGCTCAATGTTGGAATTGTGGCGTTTCACAAACACAAATACAAAAAGTACTAAAATTGGCGGTAAACATACAAGAATGTTAACAACAGAAAAATAGCGGCTGGCCAATTGAAATGAATTTTGGCTTAATAAAATCTTCGAAAACATAGAACTGCACAATATTTGAGCGTTGACTATATTGAAGAAAAATTTAAATAGGTTGAAGACGCGATTGGCGGTAATACCGGAGGTTCAAAATTTGAATGAATCACGACGAATTTTGTAAAAACAATCATAAATACCCCTTATAAAAATTTAAAAAGGCTTCTAATTCAAGTAAAGTTGACATTGGCCTAAAATATTGAGATTACCCAATATTGTTTTAGTCGTATTTCTCAGTGGAAAATCATTCAAAAGTTCATTAACGCATAACACCACAACCATATCTAAAAATTCTGTCGATATGTCAATGCAATTAATTTGTAACTAATTGTGATAACGACAATACAGCGAAAATTGATAAACCACTAACTTGATAGAAATGACAAATTCGATACTAAGAGTAATTACTCACAAGAGCATTTCGAGTGAGTAGATGGAACGATGAAGATCACTGTATTCATTTTTCTACTAACGGTATTGGAACTACAGAAGGTCCTAATGGCCACAAACTCTTCCGTCGATACGAGCAATCAAAGGGTTTTGGCGCAAAATCGCATTGTGAATGGACGCGATGCACAAATTGGACAATTTCCGTATCAGGTAAGGGAGCCAAGGCAACGAACCTGACACCTTTTAATCTGTACTCCTTACCTGATCGCCAGCTCTCTTTGCGGCGCAGTACTGCGCACATTTGCGGCGCTTCTGTGCTCAATGGCAACTGGGCTATAACGGCGGCGCATTGTATCGACGGCTTTGAGCGTATGCCTCAGATCTTTACGATACGCATGGGAAGCATTGCGCGTTCGGTGGGCGGTCGTATAATGGGCGTATCGGCCATATACAAACATCCTTCGTACAATCCGGAGACAATGAATTTCGATGTGGCGCTTATACGTACACCGGCGAACGCTTTCAGTGGCAATAATGTCTCTGCAATTCGTTTACCAGAATCTGGCCTGACCGTCGAGGAGAATGAGCTGGCCACAGTATCGGGTTGGGGCCACATGAGTGCCTCCGAACATGTGCTCTCGGGCGTACTCAAATACGCCGTCGTCACTGTAGTAAATCAAGCCGAGTGTTATGACGCACTAAAATACCAAGGAGGCATTACGGAAGCGTATGTTAATCCTTCATTTATTGATTCATTATTAGAATCCGACGGCCTTGATAATTCTAATTTATACTTTCCTACTCCACAGCATGTTTTGTGGCGCAGCACGCAACACTGATGCCTGTCAAGGTGACAGTGGTGGACCAATAGTTTCCAACGACAATATTCTCATAGGCGTTGTGTCTTGGGGCGTGGGCTGTGCAGATCCCCATTATCCGGGTGTCTATACGCGCCTTTCATATCCACCAATTCGTGGTTGGATACGTTTGCTGAGCAAACTGTAAAAATAAAATAACTGAGAAAAAAGGAAAAATTAACTGTTCGTGGGCAGATGTCAGTAAAAGTGTAAATTTTTCCTCTAATAATCTATTGCTCGCCTTTAGCTGTCTTAAGTCAAGTAGTTGTCTTGATATCATCGCCAATAAATCACTTATTTCTGTGAATATTAAAAAAAAAAATGCAAGGGTGCCGGTTGTAACGATTTCGGGGTTGGTTCCAACGGCAATGAGTTTTTCCTCGATGTTGTATTTTTTTCGAATATTTTGTTTTTGTGTGTTGTGTTTTATGAATTATTTGATGGGTAAACTCATCTGATTCATATTTAAAGAATGCCTTAAATGTTGCTTACAGTTAAGAGTTCATATTCGAAGTGTATATATTGTACAATGAAACATCACATCTAGATATTTTGATTTGTGAGTCGATGTGCATAATAATTTCCACTTTACGCGGGTATAGTTCAATAATAAATACGAATACGGTCGCAGTTTAACAGCAACAGGGGTACTTTGCATTACGCTGTGAATGCCAATTTTCGCTTTGAAGCACAATCGCTGTTAGCTTTATAGAAATTGGAAGAAGAAGAGAAAGCTTATAAAGATAAGGCGCAGGACCAAATTTTGTGGTGTGTTGCTGAACTTAACTGTCTGCGATTTTGACTCGACGGGCTGCGTTTAATGCGGTTAAAAGTGTAATAATAAAATATTGTTTCGTAGAGAAACAAGTATAATACTAAAAGAACCTAATCAAGACGGGAGTGGTAAGTTCGATAGAGAGAGAGTGTGTTAGTATGTTCGACCGAAAAGTTTATAAATAAATGTTTATTTTTTCTCTTTTCGGTTATTACCCATTATTATTACAACACAAAATCTCTCGTTTCAGTGCTCGCGCGAATGAGTTGGTTTTGGCCACTATTAAAAATGCTTTATCAACTTTTGTGTTGCTCGGTGAGCCTCATTTCGCTGGTCTTTAATATTTTTTGGTTCTGTTGCAACTTGGCTTCCGCTTCGATTCCATGGTTCACACTCAGCCTTCTCACCATTTGCATAGCATCAAAATTCGTAAAACTACATGGACCAGATGAGAAACAATTGTTAAGTTTGCTAGGTCCCGCGACCGGTACACCTGAAGACCTTGCCTATTGGCCAATTGGACGCCGTGGTGCCGGTTATGATGCGCCGGAGAATACAAGGGCTGCATTAAAAAAGGTTAGTTATTTGCATCAAGACATGTGATTTTCCGGTGGTGGTTTTTGCTAATTGACCGTGCAAACCATATGATGGGCAAAATCAATAGTCACATTATTTTATTATTATTTGTTCTCTTATGTGTCATAACCGGCTTTAATTGTACATAGTGTGTTACCCGTGGCTATCGAAATGTGCTCCTCGATGTCGGCTTAACCGCTTGCGGCGAAATTGTGATCGCGAATCGTGCAATGCTTGAACGTGCTGGTCTCAGCGGAGGGTTGGCGCATCACACACTAGCGGAGCTGCGTAAGGTCAACATTACAGATCTGCATCCAATGGGGTAAATAGTGATGCGTACCTTATTGAAACCCACTAAATTTAAGCCTTTCCTTCAGCTCACATTTCGAGGCCGAACACGTACAGACGCTAAACGAACTAGCACAGTTTTTGGCGACATCCCAGTTGCGCGTCACACTCTTCCTGCATATACACGACAACAGTGCGCTTATGCTCGAGAAGCTGAAAGCTTTTCTGGCAAGCAACAAGGAATTCCGAAGGCGCACTATTATCGTCAGTCAGTCGCCTATAGCTTTGTATCAGGTAAGGCACTCACTGAACCCGCATTATTCAGCCCATTCCAGCGGATTTGATCAATTTCTTTATAGCTACGCAAACAGCAACCGGAACTAATTTGTGGGCTTTGGCATGAGAAAATGGTCTCGTTGACTTTACTCACCGCTTCAACGCTATTCACATCGATTTACGGCGCACTATTTCGTAATATCATCGCGCCGGTCATTGGCATCAGCGTCGTTTTCCTTAGCAAAGAGGAGTTCAATTTGTAAGTGGTGACTTGACTTAAAATAGACAGAAAGACTGTGTAACAGGCCCATAAACATTAAGCGGTACAAATTCAAGATGGTTTATTTCTGGCTCACTGGTCAGCTTAAAGGGCTCTTTTGGTCTATGCTGTTGAAACTTGGCCAGACAATTTTTCTAGGTCTGTACACATAAACTAAAAATTCAAATCAAGAAAGACCCCGTATTCAAGCGACTTCACCCAAATGAGTTTTGGATATACGGACGCCAAAGAGGACGTAGGATCTGTTTCCGATAACTCACCTTTTAAATTTAAAATACATAGACTTTAAGTCACCTGGCCTTATTTAACTTTTGTCAAACCAATTTGTTAGATTTTTAAGTCGGTGGTTAATTTATGAGGAAAACTATAGTTCAAATCTATAAATATTCGTAAAAAATTCAAAATTCTAGAATTACTGGACTCAAATGGACTATATATAAATCAACAAATCTGGCTGAACTTTCATTGTAATTTATTGTGGTGCTGTAGGCATAAGAGTATTTATTACAAATTATTTCATGTTTTTTCATTCTCTTTTTTATGTCATAGGCACATAGCTGAGCTTTGGCGTAATGTGGGCGTGCGTCCAATTGTCTATAATGTGAATTCGCCGAACGAAAAACGCTATTTTCAGAGGACAATGAAGACTCAATACTTAACCGATTCATTGCGTTCCGAACCACATCTACTGATGAAGGCATAAGCAGACAACTAACCAGCGAGCCGGCAAGGAAGGCTGGACGATATTCGTACAACAGACGCGCGCAATGATTTAGTTCAATGCAAATCAACGCAATTCAGTTTTATCGAACAAAATGCACACACAATTCATTTGCATTTAATCAAAGTGCAAGTTTTCAAATATATTTTTAGATTAATTTTAAGTTAAAAGTGTTAATTTCGTAACGTCTTTATCGTTCATTGTCACAACATTATTTTTTAAGTATGTAGTACAAAGCCGCCTTTTTTAAGTACTTGTGCTATTTGTATTTGTATTATTTAGCATATTTTTTATGAACTTTGTTGCCTATTTGTGATTGCTTTTTGCTTAATTTTTAACATGTTTATAATTGCGCACAAAAACGAAAAGAACGAAACAAACACAAAAATTACCGCAATTTGTTCTTAGCTTGTAATTTATATATTACTTTTTTATGAAATCATATTTATATTTTTTCCTTCTGATCTATCAAGCAAATATTCTTTTGACTAGTGATCAAATACCTTATAACGAATTAGCTATGAAATAGCATACACGCAAAATATACCAAAAACGAATTTTAATTGAACGAAAATGCAAGAGTTTCTATTAGATTGGCTTAAGGCGTGGGTGAATGGGAAAAGGTTTATAGAACTGAATTGTGTTGTTGTTTCAACAAATGAGTGTATTTTGTTGTAGACTGCTTAGCATTAAACTGCGCTCCAACAAGAATGAACGCGGTAAGGTGGGAGTAAATAATGAAGCAAAAAGTGGTGTGCGAACAAGGAGTAGCATCAGTTAAAATTAATAAATGTATATATGTTTACTACCTTTTTAATGTTACAGGAACTGAACGAGGCGGTAATAAAAAGGCTGAAGAATGCTCTTAACAAGAAAGACGACAACGATATCAAACCCATCATCATCGACATCGAAATGTGCCCGCGTTGCTATTTGTAAAGACGCTGCTGATATTCTTTGCAGCTTTGACGGTGGCAGCGCGTTTGGAATCGGCACTGTGAGCGTCGGTCACTGCGACTCGCTATGATGAGTCGTAGTTTAGACAGTGTGATAAAGCAAATGGGCGAGCAAGGATGTGGAATATCAGAGAACACCCGCATTTACACTAGCAATAGTGTGCACAGTTCCAGAGTATCGAAGCTCATTGAGATTCAATAGCACACGAGTTGTTTGCGAAATCAGTGGTATAGACAGATGACAGTGTGCCTTATGGATAGTGTGCGTGTAGCACACGATTTGTTTGAAAGAGATATGTTAATTTTTGATTTATTGCGGAGGAGATTATACATTTCATTAGCAGGCACATTTTGCGGCTGGAAACATGTTAACCACTTAGCACTGAGCCCCACTGGTCTTGTCGTCTTCAATAAATCCAACTGATGATTGTACAGGCTCCAGCATATAAACAACCTTGAAAATTTAAAAATTTGGAATTATTGTATCACATATTCTTTAATTTTAGCAAGCCATAACGTCAAGCTCCTGACATATACATGTTTCATACACACCCAAACCAAGGGCAATAATTATGACTGTGTGAACTCGCCGACTTTTCCTCTCATCTTTCAAGCTACTCTACCCATCAGCATTGTGCAGTTTCTTCTCGAAGGTGTAGATCCCATCGAGTTCAGCAAAAAAAAGCAAACCGGAAGGCGTTTCGTTTATTGGCTACACGAAGTTTTGTTCCATAGGCTTTTTATTATTACTTTAATCATTTTCACTTAACTCTAATTACGTTTCATATGTAAAAAAACGCGTGCATATAAGCAAACAAGGAAATAAAATGAACAACCAAAACTAAAAAAATCATTCAGTAAAGAGTAAATTAACAAGTTAAATGATAGAATTATAAGATACTTTAACAACTAATTTATTTGCGTCTGGAGCGCACTGCACGTTTCGCCGGCGTTGGCGCGCTACTGACCTCAACTTCGGTTTTGTTGGCTTCCTCGGCGGAGGCTTCGAAATGCACCTTACGTCCACGTGCTGTGCGTGCTGCGGCAGAAGATGGTGCCACACGTACGTCATCGACGGCGTTCGCTGCAGCAGCTATTGCTACAGGGACTGCTGCTTTGGTTCGTGAAGCTGCGCGTTTTCTTGTTGTGGCAGCGGCCTTTGTTGTCGTCGTCGTCTCTGTCTTAGTATTTTCCTCAAAGTTGTTGTTGTCGGAGGCTGTCGCCTCTGTAGCAACACCTGTGTGAATAGCCGCTGTTCGAGCTCGTCGGTTTGTGGTTGTGGTTGTTGTTGTCGTTGTTGCTGTTGATGTTGATTGTTCCGCAACAGATTCCGTTAGTTCAACTTTTTCTTTGCGGGGACGTCCTCGTGACTTTAGTGCTGTTGCCTGGGTTTGATCATTCGCAGTTTCCTCACTGGCTTTATCTTTCCGCTTAGCCACACGACGAGTAGTTGGTTTCTTAGTGTCGGACTTCTCTTCGACGTTTGTTTCTTCAGCCAATGCAGAAGCTATGCTGCTTGCTATGGCGTCCTGCTCGCTTACGGCTGCCGTTTCAACCGGAAGTGGTTGCTTTGCGTCCGCTACGCGCATCACTGCCCGTTTGGTGCGTTCCGCATTGACAGCGCTAGCAGCAGCTGAAACAGCTGGTTCCTTTTCATCTACCAGCTTATGAATGTCCTCCTCGATGGTTCCTGCTTCTACAACTTTACGGCGTCCAACACGACCACTTCTGGTCTTCGTGGCTTCTGTGGACTCCTCCGTCTCTTTAGCATCTGTAACAACGACTAACGCCAATTTTGATGGAGGCTCCTCCTCGTGCACTTCTGAGGATTTAACCTTTTGCGCTTTGCCACGAGTCGGCGTTTGCCGTTTTGGAGTACCATCGAGCGCAGCCAAATTGGACACCGTACGTTGTTTCTTTGGCGATGCGGTACGGTCAATTTCGAGTTGTATAGCTTTTGGCGTCGGTTTTCTTTTGCGACGCAAACGGCTTATAGGTTGACTTTCAACTTTCTCGTCGTCAGACGTCTCCTCATAGTTACGACGAGGTATATTGCGATTGCCACGTTTCGGTGACTCTTTTTCCGCAATTTCGATTTTGGACAATTGTTCATCGGATGTGGGCTGAAGTGGTACCGATTCTGTCGCCTCAGGCACAACAGCTGGCGTTTGTACCACCTCACGCTGTCCTCTAATTGCTGTACGTGCACGTCGTGTCCGACTTCGGGAGGCTTTGGCTGGTGTCTCATCATTGGAGGTTTCGTCGTAGTTGTGTCGTGGAACGTTTCGCGTCTCACGCTTTGGTGACATGTCTGATTCTGAAGCTTTATTCGAACGGCTTGGTGACAGTTCTGGGCTGCGGGATTTATGACCGCCTGCGTCTGTTGCATTAGGAATTTCCGTTGACGTCATCGGCTCACTGTTAAGCGCGCCGCGCGAGTGTGTGTGTGTGTCCTCTTTCACAGTCTCATTGGTCTCAGTAAACTCACTGGCTGCCAAGTGCTTGCGGCCTCTACGCCCGGGCTTTCGCTTCACTACTATTTCTGTTGTAGTCTCATCCTCGGCTTTATCTGCTTTGCGTGCACGTTTAGCTGGCTTACCGCCATTCAACTCATCCGGTTCCGCCACCACGGCTTCTTGAGCATGCTCACTGGGCACAGAAACTGCGCGACCTTTACGCTTTCTCTCAGGCTTTTCTTGCACAGGTTCAACAGTGCTATTATTTTCTACTGCATCCTCTGTGGTCTTTCCAACAGTGGCAGTTCCTTTGCGACCCCTTCGAAGAGGCGTTTTATGTTGACTTTCAACTACTGCCGTACTTTCTTGTGCCTGAACAATTGCTTGATCAACATGCGCCGAAACTTTACGTTCGCGTCGCCGTGTAGTTCTCTGCTCAGTTTTGAGGACCGCACTTGCGTTTTCTCCAGTGGCAGTGGTGGAATCAGCCAATTCTTCAGTGACATCATTTATACTAAATTCTTCCAAAATAGTTGAAACCTTGGGAGCTATCAGCGTTTTTTTATGAGCGATTTCAGTTTCTTTAACTGCTTCGTCCTTCTCGTCTATCTGTCCTGTCGTGTCCACTGAAGTAGACGGCTGGCAGCCTCTGCGTAACATTTTTTGTGAAGTCTCCGGCAAATGGTCAACTTCTGAACTAGTCGCCTTTTCTTTGTCTGCTTTATGTACTTCGGCCTTAGCAATTGTCTTCGGTTTACGGCCCCTGAATATGACTTTTTTCGGGGTAGATTCCGGCAAAGAATTTATCGTCACATTAGTGACCTCTGCCTCAGGTTCTGGCATTGGCGTAGCTGCTTTAGACTCGACATTGTCCGCTGTAATTTTCTTAAGTGGTTGATCTTTTGTACCAGTGGCTTTACGACCTCTACCGACAATCTTACCCCGTATTGACTCTTCTCCTTTATTCTTGGTGTCGGCCAATGGTTTGCAACCTCTTCTACGGGGCACTTTTTGTACTTTAGCCGGTGTTTCAATAATCTCTTCGAGTTCTTCAATCTCTTCTGCACTGTTGTGTGAAATTGATTCAGTTTCCGAAACTGTTACTATCTCAGCCGAAGGCGGTGCTTTTCCTGCAATGTCTTCGACTACTTCGAGCACATCTCCAATGGCAGCATTCACCACTGAATGTTTGCGAGCAGCTCTAGGTGATTTTTTCTTAGTAGGATCGGCTTCGACCGCAACGGAAAGCGTTCGCCTCTCAACCTCTTCAGATTTATCTCCAACGTCATCTTTTGTAGAAGATTTTAGCGCACGCTTCATATATTGGGTATTTGTGGTCAAGCCAATAGTACGTGGTTTCATGATCGTAGTCTCTGCTTCTGGTATATCATTGTTCGAAGTAGTCCTTTCTTGCGTTTGGGCTTCCGAAGAGGTTTCCGAAGTAGTCTCGTCAGAAATTTCAACAATTTGTGTTGGTGGCTTCAAAGGCAATGAAGACTTTCTCATTTCAATATTCAATCTCGCCGTATTTTCGACGCTGGATATACTTTCAATGTCTGATTCAAGGAGGTTTTTCTTTAATTTTCTCATTCCACTATTTTCGGATAAGTCGCTGCTGCTGATATTGTCATCACTACCTATTATTTCTATTATTTCGGACTCCAGATGAGAGGCGTGTCTATTGAGAGTTGCCAGCAACTCAACAGGATTTGCTTCGTCTTTGTTGGTGACCATTTCTTTATTAGCTTCTCTACCTTCTGTTGGTGTTACATCTTGAGTTGTTTTAGTGTGTTCTGACTCAGCTTTAGAAGTTGCATTTTCAGACTCAAATTGCTCTGCGACAATTTCTGTGCTTTCCTGTGCAAATGTACTATTTTCCGTCTTTGCCATTAATCTGCTGCTACTTGGTTTTTTATCTGACAATTCGAAATCATAAATTTCTTCCGAACTTGTCTGGTTCTTCGCCTTTTCAAGTGCGGCAACTTCTTGAAGCCCCATTACAGCACAGACCTTTTCAGAGTCATCCAATATATTGGCTGTACTTTCAGCTTCCTCAGCTTGTTCTGATTTGGTGATCTCGGACGATCTTGATTTATGAGAAATTATCTGGGAAGTGGTATGTCCCAATTCGGAAGAATCATTATCACATTCAAGGTCTCCTGAAATCATTGACGTATTTGGATGTTGTAATTCCATAGCCGCTTCCTCATCAGCTTCGTCGTCATCGATTTCAATAGTTTCTATGAAGTTTGCTCCCTCAGTAAGACCTGTAGTATTGGCTTGAGTTTCCGAAATCCGCAATCCGCTATTTTTGGCTTCACCAGAAGTCAATTCGTCATGTCCTTCATTAACTTCAGTTGAATGTTTCTCACCACGTTTACTGACATCACAAATGTCACCTTTTCTATTGATGCTACCATTTTCACTCTCCTCGATTTCGGAGGTATTGTTTTCCTGGGAATCAGTGGTACCACTTCCACAGGGTTCCGAAAATTTCTCCTGTGGCACATTTTCCGGGTCTTCAGTAGAAACACTTTGACAGAACTCTGTTTCGCCAGATTCTGTCTCCTTAACCTCCAAGACTTCTGTAGTACGACTCTCGCTAGACTCTGAAATTAGCTCCTGCTGTACAATTACTGGAATTTTGTTAGTACCCTCTTCCAAAACCTCTGCATTTGTATCGGTTTCTTCTTGCTCGTTCTCAGGTGATTCATAAGAACTGGTATCGTATGGCTCTGATGTTGGTGCTGATTCACGTTGCTTATTATTTGTGACTTCCGTAGAACCACCTTCGCAAACATCTGAAATTGCTTCCGATTCTTCATGCTCATTCTCCGTGACCTCAGAACCGTCTTCGCAAGTCTCTACAACTGCTTCGGCTGTTTGCTGTTCAAATTCCGAGCCCTTAGTAGTACCCCGTTCACAAGTTGCTTCGTCTTCTTGAATGTCTTTAGACAAATCGAGTTCGTTATTCTCTGCAATCGTTTCGGTTGTTTGAAGCTCTTTTTCAGGTGTTTCGACGGCCTCTTCAATTGCCTCAACATCCTTTTGCTGTTGAGAATTTATCGGGGCTGTAGTAGCATCATTTTCTGAAGCTTCTAGAGAAACTGAAGAAGTATCTCGTTCATAAGTTGCTTCGTCTTCTTGAATGTCTTTAGACAAATCGAGTTCGTTATTCTCTGCAATCGTTTCGGTTGTTTGATGCTCTTTTTCAGGTGTTTCGACGGCCTCTTCAATTGCCTCAACATCCTTTTGCTGTTGAGAATTTATCGGGGCTGTAGTAGCATCATTTTCTGAAGCTTCTAGAGAAACTGAAGAAGTATCTCGTTCATAAGTTGCTTCGTCTTCTTGAATGTCTGTAGACAAATCGAGTTCGCTATTCTCTGCAATCGTTTCGGTTGTTTGAAGCTCTTTTTCATGTGTTTCGACGGCCTCTTCAATTGCCTCAACATCCTTTTGCTGTTGAGAATTTATTGGGGCTGGAGTAGCATCATTTTCTGAAGCTTCTAGAGAAACTGAAGAAGTATCTCGTTCATAAGTTGCTTCGTCTTCTTGAATGTCTTTAGACAAATCGAGTTCGCTATTCTCTGCAATCGTTTCGGTTGTTTGAAGCTCTTTTTCAGGTGTTTCGACGGCCTCTTCAATTGCCTCAACATCCTTTTGCTGTTGAGAATTTATCGGGGCTGTAGTAGCATCATTTTCTGAAGCTTCTAGAGAAACTGAAGAAGTATCTCGTTCATAAGTTGCTTCGTCTTCTTGAATGTCTTTAGACAAATCGAGTTCGTTATTCTCTGCAATCGTTTCGGTTGTTTGAAGCTCTTTTTCAGGTGTTTCGACGGCCTCTTCAATTGCCTCAACATCCTTTTGCTGTTGAGAATTTATCGGGGCTGTAGTAGCATCATTTTCTGAAGCTTCTAGAGAAACTGAAGAAGAAGTATCTCGTTCATAAGTTGCTTCGTCTTCTTGAATGTCTTTAGACAAATCGAGTTCGCTATTCTCTGCAATAGTTTCGGTTGTTTGAAGCTCTTTTTCAGGTGTTTCGACGGCCTCTTCAATTGCCTCAACATCCTTTTGCTGTTGAGAATTTATAGGGGCTGTAGTAGCATCATTTTCTGAAGCTTCTAGAGAAACTGAAGAAGTATCTCGTTCATAAGTTGCTTCGTCTTCTTGAATGTCTTTAG
This sequence comes from Cacoxenus indagator, assembly GCA_035041755.1. Lineage (NCBI taxonomy): Eukaryota > Metazoa > Arthropoda > Insecta > Diptera > Drosophilidae > Cacoxenus > Cacoxenus indagator. The sequence continues at coordinate 3,502,665 of JAWNKX010000242.1, forward strand.
ACAAATCGAGCTCGCTATTCTCTGCAATCGTTTCGGTTGTTTGAAGCTCTTTTTCAGGTGTTTCGACGGCCTTTTCAATTGCTTCAGCATCCTTTTGCTGTTTAGAATTTATCGGGGTTGTAGTACCATCACTCTCTGAATCTTCTGGAGAAGCTGAAGAAGAAGTATTGTGTTCGTAAGTTGCTTCGTCTTCTTGAATGTCTTTAGACAAATCGAGTTCGCTATTCTCTGCAATCGTTTCGGTTGTTTGAAGCTCTTTTTCAGGTGTTTCGACGGCCTCTTCAATTGCCTCAACATCCTTTTGCTGTTGAGAATTTATCGGGGCTGTAGTAGCATCATTTTCTGAAGCTTCTAGAGAAACTGAAGAAGTATCTCGTTCATAAGTTGCTTCGTCTTCTTGAATGTCTTTAGACAAGTCGAGTTCGTTATTCTCTGCAATCGTTTCGGTTGTTTGATGCTCTTTTTCAGGTGTTTCGACGGCCTCTTCAATTGCCTCAATATCCTTTTGCTGTTGAGAATTTATCGGGGTTGTAGTAGCATCATTCTCTGAATCTTCTGGGGAAGCTGAAGATGAAGTATTGTGTTCGTAAGTTGCTTCGTCTTCTTGAATGTCTTTAGACAAATCGAGTTCGCTATTCTCTGCAATCGTTTCGGTTGTTTGAAGCTCATTTTCAGGTGTTTCAACGGCCTCTTCAATTGGTTCATCATCCTTTTCCTGTTGATAATTTATCGGGGCTATAGTAGTATCATTCTCTGAAGCTTCTGTAGAAGCATCAACTACCTGGGATTCATTTTCCAAAACCTCAATAGTACCACTCTCGCAAGCATTCGTAATTGCTTTGTTGTCTTGAATATTATCGTGCAATTCAGTAGTACTATTTTCGTAATGCTCTGTAGTTGCTTCCTTTTCTTTTGGCTCTAAATCTGGGACTTTATAAACGCCACTTTCAGCAGCCTCTGAAGTAGATTTAGCACTCTCCGGTGCTTCATTTGCATCACTTTCAAAAGTTGTAGCATTGGCTCCGATTTGTTGTTGCTCTGGGTCTTCAGTTAGACTACTCTCATAAACCTCTGAAGTTGAGACTAGTTCGCTCTGATCCAATTGATGTGATTCTGTGTGTACATGATCAATATCAACCGTTTCTGACACATCATCTGTAGTTACTTTTTTAAACACAGTCTCACTTTCTTTAATCGATTTACGATTGTTGGGTGAAGCTACTTTCTCCTGGTAATCGTCAGTGTTTTCGAATAGCTCTTCCTCGGTATCAATAAGAGTTTCGGTGGAAACAATTGCCTTAGTAGATATAGTCTCATTATCGTTGCTTTCGATGATTTGCGAGGAATCGACACCTCCATGAGCTCTCTTTGCTTCCACATCAACTTCTTGGGGTTCAGGTAATTTGCTCATAACGATTTCAGCTGCTTCGACGTCATCTTTCGCTGATGCTTCTGGCTCAATGGTTCTCACATGTTCACATGTGTTTTCACTCTGAATGGTTTGACTTTGTTCAGGTTCAATTGTTACTTCGTCGTCAGTTTCCAGACAAACAGTTTCCATAAGCATAGAGTCATCTTTTTCAACAGCATACGATTTGTCGAATTTATTTTTATCGTCGCCGTTTGAGACAGCCTCACTGGATGACGAATCCCCTAAAGTCAAATCAACAAGGTATGACTGTTTGATTATATTTTCGGTTAACTCTTGGGGCGTTATAACATTCAAAGTATCATTCAAAGTCTTTGCTTCTTCGGTGCAAGACTGTGCAGCAGACTCAACGAGTTTATTGGACATGGAGCTTTCAGGCAAATCTTTAAAAGTTTGGTCTATTTCAATGTCTTTCTTTAGCTTTGGCGAACTGGAAATCATAATCTTATTTTTATCCTCGTGGTCATCATCATTTACAATCATTTCGTTATCAGCTGTTGTAGTTTGTGCTTCAGAAAGACCTTTTTGAGACCTGGTACCATCCGAATCACCATAGCTTACCATTAAGGGTTCCATTACAGATTCGGTCGTTAGATCAAGCAACTGTAAGCCGCTCATTTCAGCTTCATTGGGTATTGTTAGTCTAAATCTATCTTCTTCATTAGTAATTCCCAGGGGATTTTTCTCTTTGACAGCCGTGCTTGTTACCATATTATCAGGCCCTGCCGCCCTGGATATATTTAACGGGTCTATATCTTTAGAGCTTGTGCTTGGAAGACTGACTTCTTTTTCATCTTCAATATTGTCCGGAACAACATTTTCAAGACTCTCAACCCATTCTTGCACATCGGATTTAGCTAAATCTGTGAAGACATCAGTAGCAGAGAACGGTGAAAGTGGTACCGACTTTTGCGATTTCCGATGGTATACTTTCTCCAAGGGCGTGTGTAAAGCAGAAGATAACCCAACTAGCTCATCGAATGCTTCCTCCGCAGAGAGATTAGGTTTCGGAGTTTCAACATTTATATCCCGTTTGTCGCTTCCATTTTCACCATCATCATCACCGGCGTCGTTGCCATTGCCGGCGTCGTCAACAACGAGACGTAAACGATCAGCGAACCGCGATGTTGCAAGCGGTGTGTCAAAAAGACTTCCTAAATGTGTAAATGTATTTGTTTCATTTAAATCCACTTCGGTAACATGAGGCCGGTTCAAGCCTGCAGCATCACTGCTTTTCAATACAACAGTTGCTGGATCGTTTGGTACCATAATATTCTTTGAACGCGGCGTCTTTAAGTACTTATCTAGAACATCCTTTTCCACAGTTTGATTTGAAGGCCTGCATTCATTCTCTGTCGTCTCGATGTGTTCAACGTTTACGTGGCTTGTTGACGACAGGGTTGGCGATGTCTCTGTCAGTTCACTAATGCCATCCACCGCTGGTGATGTACATACTTTCGGCGTTTTTAGCATTTCACTTACGCCCCTAGAACGTGGCGTGCTACAACTTACCGGAGACTGTAGCATTTCACCTAAGCCATAGTAATCGGTTTGGTTCTGAATCTCTGCATCCAAATTGACCTTCGATTTTAATGAAAGTGGTGTTGACGTCACATCCAAGTTATCCTTATTGTGCGTGTCATCAGTTGCAACGACTTCAGAGCCGTAGTCTTCACACACTAACTCTGCAGGTTGTTGTGGTGACTCCTCGATCTCTTGTGGTGTGTCTTTGACTATATTGTCGCCTTGTTGCTTCTGCTTCAAACCGCTATGAGCTATAAGGAAGGCGTATTTAAATTTCATCTTACTCTAAGATAATCACAGTTAGTCTTACCTTCCGCATGTACCAACTTAGTAGGCTTATCTACGATTTCTTCGCATATGCTTTCTTCAACAACCAAATCAACTTGATGAGTTTCTTCTATAACGTTTTATCCATATAAATATTTATGTATATATATTAACGTTTTGAAACCTACCAATTACTTTACACAAACCCTTCTTCTTCACGTCTTTTGAGTCGTCCGTTTTAATAGCTATAAACAAGCACATATAAATTATAAGATAAAGAAATACAAAAACTTTCATTACTCACCCTCACTATCCTCTTCGACGATAACTGCCATATCACCTATTGTCTCATCGACACTTTTCTGCAGCAAATTGGGTTCAACGCTTGATTGGCGTCGCTTAGAAGCACGGCGCGGCGTAATGGGCGCGCTATCGACTTGTGTTACTGACGTGAATGAAGCACGTCGAGTAACGCGCTTTGGTGTCTCCGACAATTTGATGGATGCCGACAATGATGCACGACGCGCACTGCGTCGAGGTGTGAAACTGTTTGAAGTCTTCTCTGAGTCCCCATTTGTGGCTTCCGATTTGCGTGCCGGGGTAGTTGTCGAAGTGGAACTGCGTCGTGTAATGCGTCGCGGTTGTTCGGTTAATTTCTTATTTTCTGACTCTGCATTAACCATTTCATCTATAGAAATCACCTCTTCGAGATTTTCATTGATATGTGAAAGTGCGTCTAATTTTTCCTTAGCTTGACGTGTTGATGTTGACGGTTGCTCGTCTGTGCAGACACGAAGACTTTGCGATATGATTACAGATTCTTTAGACTTATTCTCAATTAGTTCTGAGGTTTGTCTAGAAACCTCGTCGACCTTTAATACATCATCAGTTAATGGTTCTGTATCTTGCGGAGTTGTAGTTGTGCTTTCAGATTCCAAATCTAAGCAGCTTGTGACGTTTTGATCTACATTTTCATGGGGCAATACAGATAAATTATTCGACACTGATGCTGGCACGATTTGTGATTCATTCGTTCTCTCTACTTCCGCATCATTTATTTGAATACTTTCAATATTAACTTGATCCGAGGATTCCACATCTTGTGCTGGTTGCGCAAAATTATCAACAATTGACTGGATTTCCTGGGAAACCTGGGTAACATTATTTTCACTTTGTGTTCCAGCATCAACATCTGTTACTTTCTTTTCACCCATTTCCGCATCGCCCTCGCTTCTCGTGATGCTTTCACTTTCTTGAAGTTCATCGGATTCATTGAGCACTTGATCAATCTTGCTCAGCAACATTTCCGTTTCATCATCATCATCATCAATACTCAACGTTGTATGCGAATCGAGTTCCTTTGACTGAGACGTTGCATTATCTTCATCTAGTTTAGGGGAAAAAGTTGCATCTTTACGTGGAGTTGACGTCACTTGCTCCTCTACATCTATCGATTCATCGATAGTAAACGTGTTACTTAATACGTCGTGTTCCGATTCCTCTTGTCCCTGCTTTGATTTTTCGTGCTCCTGTTTCAATACAGCGAGGTCACTTCCTACGTCTTCGTTTTTCTGTTCAGATTTCTGCTCTTGCATTGGATCTGCGTGCTCCGGTTTTAATTTCTCGTGTTCTTTCTTTTTGGGTTCTTCATGTTCCTTTTTAAAATCGTTGTTCGGCTCACTGAGATTAGTAGATGGATTATCTGAAGTTCCGATAATAGATTGTGATTTCCGCAATAAATGCCTTTGTGTATTTGCGGCCGCATAACTTAAAGCACGTGCCCTGGTACTTGTAGATTTGTGTGAGGATGATTTACGTGCCTTTGCCAAAAGTTTATCGCTGTGAAATGTCGGAGAAAGTTGCTTTCGGTAGGCTAGTGACTTTCTTGGTGTATGTTTTGGAATTGCGGTAGATGGATCCAATGCTCCATGCAGGCGTGGCGAGATGGAATAACGCGCCGACGATGTGTTGCCCACACAAACCGGCGTCGACGTGGTTGGTTGTTTTTTAGCGATTTTAGCCGTTGGTGGCAATGACGCGTCTTCAGTCTTTTGTGCCCTGCGTGCTGGTGTTGTCAGACATCGCCGTCTAGAGCCAAATACCGCGGAACTTCTGGCAGCATTGTTTGGTGTTGACGGCGACTGTTGCATTTGTTTCTTGGCGCTAGTCAGCAAAGCACGCTTCATTAGCGATTGTGGTGTGCGGCGCTTTGGAGTACAGGTACCTAACAATTTTGGTTGCGGACTTTGTAGTCGTTGCGCTGTTGTTGGTGAATCGGGTATATTGGAATCGCTAACCTCAATGACACTTGGTGACGTATCAACTGAAGAATCGCTGACGCTAATAACAGACTCGATGGATGAGATGGAATTAGTCATTTGTTTCTTCGCACTAACTGCAAGCAGAGGCGTCTTCTTGGTAGAGTTTTTGTCACCCTTTTGTATAGGACGAACACGACTTGGCGTTGTGTAGTCTACGATGAACATAGAAGTGTTCCTCGACTTATTGGATGTTGTCGGCGTGGAAAAGTCTGTCATATCTAAACTTTTATTGGAATCGTTGAAAACACTTTTCAGTGTACTGTAAACGCTTTTTGGTGCTACGGGCGCAGCTGTTAATTCGCCGGCCTTTATAAATTTGGTAAATGACTTCTCCATACAGAAACCAATCGTACGCGGCGAGTACGATGTAATCAATGTATCTCCTCGCGAAATCGATAGCAGCTTATGCGCTCTCTTCTGCGAGCTTGCGTTCTTCCTATTTGCTGTCGCATTTATTAAATTTACAATTGGCGTGTCTGGCAATTGTTGGGGTCCCACTATTGAAGAAGCCGGTTCGCTTGTCGTATCATTACGGGGTGCTTCCACATCTCTTGATTCGATTGATGTGTTGCCCGTTGCATCAAAGTCTATGTTATAGGAAAAGCTGATAAAGATAATAAATAAATGTTTTTTTTATAAAATAATGAATCGAATAAATTCCATATTGTGCAAAATGAAAAACATCAAGTGTGTGAAGCTTACTTATGAAAAGTCATACGATTTACGCAGCGTCTTTTATTCTGCAAATTAAAAAGCATATAGATTAGTATGATTATTATTATAATGATTAACTATATGCAACTGTACCCCTAAATCAGGACACGAATTTGGCGGCTGTTCGGATGAACCACGTTGCTTTTCAGGCGTAGCCAACACAACATCTTTTGCCAAATCTGCATTTTCACTGCACACATTTCGCGGAAACTGCCAAAGATATTGCTTATCTAAAATTTTTATGCGTGAGCCACTCAACAACGGACGTTTGCCGTTGATAACGCGATCATGTACTCTGATAGGATATTCGTCCGAAAGGTTATTAATAGTAACCTGAAAAATGATTACGTTTTTATGTCAATCGGCATTAGACGCCATTATAAGTCTAGTGTAAGCGTAAGCAATGCGCCAAAACTCACCCTGCCGAAAGCGTCGCAATTTATTTCACAGTGTACCCCTTTAGCGCGGTTGTCTTGTGGAATCAAATCGCAAGTCACGTAGTTACCTACAGTAAACTTTCGTCCTTTCGCTAAATACTCGACGCTGCTTGCGCCATCCGCGTCGATATATATTAGTTTGGCACCATCTAAGGACATTTTGCGATGGCTTAACTTGGCTTCGACTTTGACTTCGCTTGCTCGTCAAACGCCAATCGGAACAAAAATAAAATGAAACGAAAATGGAAGCGGAGCCACTCTTTTCTGTTGTTAAACTTGCGTTTACCACTATTACACTAATACACTTTTAAGATAACTATAATGAACACCAAAATATATTTTTAAAAGTAAAAAGTAGCGTTTTTAACATTTCTTTCCCGGCTTGCACCGTAGAGGAATTTTTCGCGAAGGACGCTGTACAATTTTGTATGATGCGCAGTGTTGGAAAATTACATTATTTAATTGCATTTACCATTTTGTGGTCAGGTAGATTCGAACTGGTAATGTAAACGAAGTAATATAACAAATAGTGAAAGTAAATATACAGTCTATTTACAGTAAATTCATATTAATAAATAACTGATATTGTAAGCAGTAGGCTACAATCAATATACAATCAATGAAAGCTCTTATACATATAAATAAAAACAATATACATAAATTAATAATTAAGTTGCAACGAATGATGTGTGAGCGAGACAAAAGTTATTTTCATTTAAATAGTTATCGAAATTCAATCGATTTTTTCATAATTTTGAAACACTGAGTGGCTTCAGCTGCTCTGTTTGATACCGGTGATTGGAAAAAAGTCGAAAAATTGGGCAAGAGGAGATTTACAGAAATTATAAAAAATGGACGCCGAAAATGCACGTAAGAATTGGGAATTAGAAAACAATATACAGACTTTGCCTAGCTGTGATGAGGTCTTTCGTTATGATGCGGATCAACAACGTCAAATTTTGGACGCCAAGCCCTGGGACAAAGATCCGCATTTTTTCAAGGATATAAAAATTTCAGCTTTAGCATTGCTGAAAATGGTAATGCACTCTCGGTCGGGTGGTCCACTAGAAGTGATGGGTCTTATGTTGGGAAAAATTGAGGATAACACAATGGTACATAGAAAATGGAGTATGCATTGGGTGAATAATTTTATGAACATTGATTTACCAACTAGATTGTAATGGACGCCTTCGCTTTGCCGGTGGAGGGTACCGAAACCCGTGTGAATGCACAATCGCAGGCTTATGAGTATATGTCGGCCTATATGGATTCAGCCAAGGAGGTTGGTCGTCTTGAGAACGCCGTTGGGTGGTACCATAGTCATCCGGGTTACGGTTGCTGGTTGTCTGGTATTGATGTGTCTACACAAATGTTGAATCAAACCTATCAGGAGCCTTTCGTTGCTATTGTGGTCGACCCGGTACGAACAGTGTCCGCGGGTAAGGTGTGCTTGGGCGCCTTCCGAACCTACCCCAAAGGGTATAAGCCACCAAATGAGGAACCATCAGAATATCAAACTATACCGCTAAATAAGATCGAAGATTTCGGTGTTCACTGCAAACAATATTACCCGCTCGAGGTGACCTACTTCAAATCGGCGCTCGATCGTAAGCTACTTGATTCGTTGTGGAATAAATACTGGGTGAACACACTCGGCAGTTCCGGTTTGCTCACCAATACAGATTATACGACCGGTCAAATACTTGATCTATCCGAGAAATTGGAACAAAGTGAATCCACTTTGGGACGAGGATCGTACATGATTGGTATATGTAATATTTGCTAGCCTTTGACTTCTTATATTTTATTTATTCCCTATAGGCACAGATGCAAATGAAAAGCGCACTGAGGATAAACTTTCAAAGGCTACACGCGACTGCAGTCGTTCGACTATCGAACTAATACACGGTCTAATGGCGCAGATAGCGAAGGATAAACTCTTCAATAAAGTTGGCCTGGGCAAATAATTTCACGTAGTCTTAGATAAACTAACTAACTAATCAATATATATCTTAGACTTAAGAATTCCCTAAGAGTTGTCACTAAACTTCTAACCCCATATCTTATACGGAAATATGGCTTTTATTTAAAAATTGCGTGTGCTCTCCCACTTCCTTGCGTTTTTGTATTTAGATAACTATTTGCGAGATTATTGTGTCTTTTGCACGTCTATTGTAATGTGAACCTTGTGGTTGTACACGCCATCTTGGAGTTAATTTCAAATGTCAGTTAAATGTCGAAGACACCCCGACACTAACTATTCAACTAATTAATTCCTTTGTCACGTTTATGGGAACATTTGATTGAATGAAAACTTTAAAATAATCCACAACATCATCTGACTAAGATATTCATTTGGGGATTTTTCTTAGCTCAAAACGGATCTTAAAATTGTATTAAACCGAAGTTCTTGTGGTAGGGTGAAATGGCAGAAATCGGCATTCTGAAAAAACGCAACGCAACGACTCTAAAGTCTTTTTGGTGCTATCGTCAGACGATTGCCATTTGATATCAGTTATTTTATTAAGATATTAATTTTTGGGAATCCTAATAAATTGACAGGTAGACGGCTAAAGCACTGCCAAATAACGAAGAAAACAATTTTCAATTATGAAGCGCAAAATTTCTCCATGGACGAAAACTGGAATTTGAATTATAATGTGAGGTTTGGTTGTCACACAGGCAATTTCTATCAAACCCGTATTAAATTGCTTTAACAAGTGATATTCACGTTAAGTTGGGCACTAAATGCCCATCACCCATAATTCGAAAACTGTCTATATACATACATACAAAACTGTTACACACCAAATCCTAGGGGATATTAAACGCACAAACGGACGACCGACGACTTAATGGCTAACTCATAAAATGAACACTTATTGTTTTGGATTTTTTATGGAAAGACTTTCGATTGAACAGGAGGTCGAACAGGTGAGCATTAATTGACAAGAAGCAAGAAGGAGCGCGCCCAACCACAGGCACACAGTCCTGACACGCAATAAGGAGCAAAACTGTTACAGGGGTGGTGGCATTGTAAGTTGCCCCCTTTGTGTATAAAAGGCAACGCTCAAAGCGGCATGCACTTTATTCCTACTTCGTGTACTGTGCGAAACACCAAAATTCTTTAAACTGGAGAGGACCTAAAAAGATAGGATTCAAAAATAGCAAATATCGAATTAAAACCAAATAAACCAACCCATCAAACACATACGGAAATACTTAGATAAGTCAGCTAGAACTAGACCCAACCGACGACACAGCCATAGACGTTCATAAACCATCAGCCATTATCATAGCCACCTGACCACCATCTAACTTAACCCATTACCAAGATGTATGGCATGCTACATGAGAGCGTACAGCACTACATACAGGAGGAGTACGGCTTGGAGACTTGGAAGAAAATTTGTCAAATCGTCGGTTGTAAGCATATCACTTTCAAAACCCATCATATCTATTCGGATGGATTAATGCCGGATATTGCGGCCACGCTATCCGCCTTCACCGGTAAATCCTTCGACTGGTGCATGAACTTCTTCGGTCGCTGTTTTGTGCGGTTCTTCAGTAACTTTGGTTATGAGAAGATGATTAGAGCGACGGGTCGTTATTACTGCGATTTCCTGCAGTCCATCGATAATATTCATTTGCAGATGCGTTTCACGTATCCGAAGATGACGTCGCCGAGCATGCAGCTGACACATATGGACAACGAGGGCGCTGTGATACTCTATCGAAGTGGACGCACGGGCATGTCCAATTACCTTATTGGTCTTATGAGTGAGATCGCTATTGAGTTCTATGGATTAGATGTTAAGGTTTACGTGATTGAGAGTCAAAATGATATTTCCGGTGGCACTACGGGTCCAATTAAATTGACAACTGGTTCACGCAACGTAATGGTGAAGTATCGCCTGGACTTCGATAATCGCGATTATATGGCGAAGCGCGCCCATATTGTTGCGCATCCATCACAGTTGAAATTGCCCGCGGTTAATTTGAACGTATTTCTCGAGTTGTTCCCCTTTACCATCGTGCTGAATCATGACCTGAAAATTTCGCATGCTGGCGAGAAGATTATCGAGACATGGATTCTACATAATCCTGGTAGAAATCCGAAAAATTTCATTGGCGCGCAAGTCATGGATGTGTTTAAATGTCGTCGACCAAAGGGGACGAAAATGGAATGGGATACGTTACACCGGATGCGCACCACATTTTTCGAGTTCGAACTCATTCGTACTGGGCATAATCGTGCTGCTTATGACGCCGTAATGAACATGAATTTGGAAAACGTTGATGAGTTGGCATTCAATGAGGAGCAGAATTTGGCTATCGCCAATTCGCCCGAGATTGTGAATGAAAACGATTCCGTTGAAATCGATGCGGCGACAGGTCTCAAAAACTCCTCGCATGGCCTCAAATCGATGTTACTAAAAGGCCAAATGTACTATCTCAAGGACATAGATTCATTGATATTCTTGTGTAGTCCTCTAATTGAGAATCTTGATGAATTGCATGGCATGGGTTTATACCTCAACGATTTGAATCCGCATGGTTTGAGTCGCGAGTTAGTAATGGCCGGCTGGCAACACTGCTCCAAGATGGACATCATGTTCGAAAAGGAAGAGCAACGTTCAGATGAGTTGCAGAAATCACTAGATCTGGCCGATTCGTGGAAACGCCAGGGCGATGAGCTGCTCTATTCCATGATACCACGTCCAATTGCGGAACGCATGCGTCTTGGTCAAGAGCACGTTTGCCAGAGTTTCGAAGAGGTTTCTGTCATTTTCATTGAGGTCATGAATGTCTATTCCGGCGATACGAACAATATAGAGGATGCTATGACTGCGGTTACTACGCTGAATAATGTCTTTTCCGCATTGGACGAAGAGGTTATTTCACCTTTCGTCTACAAAGTGGAAACTGTCGGCATGGTATACATGGCTGTCTCAGGCGCACCTGATATCAATCCTTTGCATGCTGAACATGCTTGTGATCTAGCATTGCGTGTCATCAAGAAGGTGGAAGAGCACAAATTGCCGGATGTTGCAATACGTGTGGGCATAAACTCTGGCCCTGTGGTTGCTGGTGTCGTCGGTTCAAAGGTGCCGCGTTACTGTCTGTTCGGTGATACGGTGAACACGGCTTCACGCATGGAGAGCAGCTCCGATCCTTGGAAAATTCAGTTGTCTAACTACACAGCCAAAAAAGTGGAAAAAGTCGGCTATAAAATCGTATCCCGTGGTTTCGTTAAAGTAAAGGGCAAAGGAGAAATGGAAACTTACTGGTTGCTGGAGGGTCCGAAGAAGTAGAACAATTTTAAAAATTTATTTTATATAGATAAATCAGCTTTGTATTAACCATTTGAGTGGCAATAAATAAATACAATTCTTTCGTGTTAGTTTAAAATTCTGACATTTCGCTTTTTCTACTAATACATACATAATAACGCTGTTGAAATTATTATTACTTTTAATAACAAATTTATTTGTGTTTTTAAATCCGAAATCGTGAATCACGATACGCTATAAGAGGTTCTGCATCACCCTGGTTTTTATTACAGATCAACGAGTCATTCGAGTTAGCTAGAGAGTAATCGGCTAAGTAGACTAGTTTGCAGTCAATCCTATATAGGGTAATCCATAGATATTTTTTATAAGAATCTTCCTCCCAAAATAGAACTAGATTAGCTAGCAGCAAATGGAAATTCTCACCGGACAAAAGTAAACCTAACCTAAAACTTTCAGCCAGCTGTAGTGTTGGTACAAGAGAAAAGCGCTTATACAAGTACCCAACCATGACAAGGCTTAGATAAGCACCTATCAAAAATGCTATAAGCCATCAAACGGGGAGTACGAAACTAAATCGCTGGATAAGATCGAAGACTTCGGTGTTCACTGCAAATCGGCGCTCGATCGTAAGCTTCTCGATTCGTTGTGACATAAATAATGGGTGAACACACTGTGCAGTTCCGGTTTGACTTCTTATTTTAGGATTTTATTTATTTATTTCCTTTAGGCGCCGATGCCAATCTTTCAAAGTGTACACGCAATCTGATGGCGCAGATCCAATAGAGTTGGCCAGGGCAAATAATTTTTCATAGTTTCATTTTAACCAAACCCATTTTTTTTTTAAACTTTAAGCTTAAGAAGTATTCTTATTCTCTAAAATGTATCATTACATTTCTGATCCTATAACCTACACAAATTCTATTGGCGCTGTAAATCAACTTCTCTTATAGAATAAAAAATATACACGAAATATGGCTTTTATGTGAAAATTGCGTGCTCTTTAGCTTCTCTGCGTTTATTTAATTGGCTATTTACAAGATTATTGAGTCCTTTACACATCGATTACACCACAGTTTCAGGCAATTAATTTCAAATTACAGTCAAATGTCAGAGACACCCGCACTCTCTTCACTAGCCATACCACTAATTAATTGTTTTGTCACGTTTACAGATGTAAACATTTGTGTGAATGAAAACATCAAAATAACTCTGGGAAACCTAAGGCTCTTAAAAGACTGTATTTTCTATAAAGAGTCCTTTTCGGATTGATTTAGCACTCCTTTAAGAAATTGCTTGATAAGCGCACTAAAAACGATCAAAATTAAAAGCTTTAAGCAAGCAATTGCAAGCTTATAGAACAGTAATAAATATTAACTCCCACTTATCATTCGAATTAAGACCCTTGTAAGTCATTTTAGGAGCTCTCCCAAAAGATTTACTTAACCGGGTGGTTTGCTGGGTTGCTCTATTTTTCTATAGAAGACCGAAAGTCGCACAAACAAATTGAATTTGAATTATTGTCTTAGTTTTGGTTTTGTTAGTTTTCTACTAATTCATTCAAATCCAATTCGGCATTAACTTCTTAAGGACATATGTACATACATATGTCCTTGTATATGTATATACATAACAAAAATCGTGTTATAAGTATCTAACTGCGTTAACTTGTCAAACGGAAATTTAATCAAATCCATATCAAGTTGCTTTAAGAACTCACATCCACGTAAAGTCGGCCACAAAATGCGCACCAACCACAATCCACACAGTGTCTATATACATACATACATATGTATGAATGGGTATGTATGTACATGTAACACAACAAGACTTAAAGGATATTGAACGCACAAACGAAGAACCGACTTAATGTCAAAGTCATAAAAATATAAAAAGGACACTTATTTTGATACTATGTCGCAAGACCATCGAAATGCCTGTGCGGTCGAGTGGGCGGGCGAGTGAGCATCAATTGACAAATAGCAACAAGAAACGCGCTCAAACGAACACAGACATGACACGCAATAAGGAGGAAACTTGTTACAGGGATGGAGGCATTATGAGTTGCCGCCTGTGTGTATAAAAGGCCACGCACAAACCAGCACGCACTTTATTCGTACTCCGTATACCGTATACAGAAAGATTGCTTAAAACAGGAAAGCTCCTGAAAAAACCAAGGGAATAAGTAAACGAAGAAAAAACACGACGACATTTGCCCACTCGTTTGCTGTACGAAAGCAACTCATGAGCCGAGTCAAACAAGTCACAAAGAACCATCAACAGCAGTAGTCGGCAGGCAGCATCAAATTAGTAGCATCAAATCAGCGACCGCGAAGAGACAAACGCACGAACCGAACCAAAATAACGGAAACCGGAAAAAACCTACGTTGCCGCTGTTTTATTAACGGGAGAGACGCATCGAGTTACCAATTGTCTGTTGACATTCGAATAACAAATGTGTTAAAATAAAAAATGTGTAAAATAGCATTAAAGCGCTTATTAGAGCAAAAGGGAGAGCGAGTTGAGATGCACAAACATGGAAATTTTGGGTTTAGCTCGCCTAACAGCTATTTTTAAATGCGCCTATTTTGTTTTGAATTGAACGCCTTAGTGAATTTTAAATAGTACAAAATACACACGCACACTAACTTTAACCACAATAAAATATAAACAAAACAAGGATAGCTATGTGGATATAATAAAAACAAGATCAAGTTTAAATGACGTTTTATTGCCAAAATTAAAGTCGAAGAATAACAATGCTACCTAAAATACGTGACTTCTAACAAAGCGGACCCGTAAAGGCAAATTAAACTGTCAGAGCAATAAATCAAATAGAATATAAGCGAAATGGACGACTGAGCAACTTCGTTATCATCAACGTTGTCATCATTATACACAAGTTAACGCAAGCATCAACTTTACGACAGACGTACAACCATCAAGCCAAAGTTGTCCTTACTCAATAAGCGCGAACGTGCTGCTGCTCGAAGTTACTTGCATTATAACTCGCACCCACCCAGAAGGTTTAGCACAAACTTAGCGAGAACGCCACAATCACCACTACAACGCACATTAATACGCAGATATCGCAGCCACCCTCAGTTCACTCTAGAGTCGTTCGAAGACACCGTAAGCAACCGTCAGCCACGTTCGCAGCCACCTCCCCCTAACATCATCGATTTACAACATGTATGGCATGCTGCATGAGAGTGTACAGCACTATGTACAGGAGAAGTATGGCCTGGAGACGTGGAAGAAAATTTGCCATATCATCGACTGTAAGCATAACACGTTCAAAACGCATCATATGTACCCGGATAGGTTAATGCCGGACATTGCGGCCGCCCTCTCTGCATGCACCGGTGAGTCATTCGACTCGTGCATGAACTTCTTCGGTCGCTGCTTTGTGCGGTTCTTCAGTAATTTCGGTTATGATAAAATGATTAGAGCGACGGGTCGTTACTACTGCGATTTCCTGCAGTCCATCGATAATATTCATTTGCAGATGCGTTTCACGTATCCGAAGATGAAGTCGCCGAGCATGCAGCTGACACATATGGACAACGAGGGCGCAGTGATACTCTATCGTAGTAGACGCACGGGCATGTCCAATTATCTTATTGGCCAGATGACTGAGGTGGCTAACGAGTTCTATGGATTGGATATTAAGGTTAACGTAATTGAAAGTCAAAATGACATTTGTGGTGGCACTGCGGGTCCAATTAAATTGACCACTGGTCCGCTGACCGTAATTGTAAAGTATCGCCTGGACTTCGATAATCGAGAGTATATGGCGAAGCGTGTCAATCTTGTTGCGCATCCGTCGCAGTTGAAATTGCCCACGGTTAATTTGACCGTATTTCTGGAGTTGTTCCCCTTTAGTATCGTGCTAGATCATGGCATGAAGATTACGCACGCCGGCGAGAAGATTATTCAGACATGGGTTCTACATAATCCCGGTAAGAATCCCAAGAATTTCATTGGTGCCCATGTTATGGATGTATTCAAATGCCGACGACCAAAGGAGACAAAAATGGAATGGGAGACCATACTCCGGATGAGCACCACATTTTTCGAGTTCGAACTCATTCATACTGGACATAATCGTGCTGCTTATGACGCCGTAATGAACATTAATTTCGAAAATTGTGATGAGTTGGTATTCAATGAGGAGGAAAATTTGGAAATCGTTAATGAGGATAATACGGCGGCTGCTGTACATAGTGCGGATCCCGACGAAATCGATTCAGCGACAGGTCTAAAAAGCTCAACACAGTGCCTCAAATCGATATTACTAAAAGGTCAAATGTACTATCTCAAGGACTTGGATTCGTTGATATTCTTGTGTAGTCCTCTAATTGAGAATCTTGAAGAACTGCATGACGTTGGTTTGTATTTTAACGATTTGAATCCGCATGGTTTGAGTCGGGAGTTAGTTATGGCCGGCTGGCAACACTGCTCCAAGCTGGAGATGATGTTCGAAAAGGAAGAGCAACGTTCAGATGAGTTGGAAAAATCACTTGATCTGGCCGACTCATGGAAACGCCAGGGCGATGAGCTGCTCTATTCCATGATACCACGTCCAATTGCGGAACGCATGCGTCTTGGTCAAGAGCACGTTTGCCAGAGTTTCGAAGAGGTTTCTGTCATTTTCATTGAGGTCATGAATGTCTATTCCGGCGATACGAACAATATAGAGGATGCTATGACTGCGGTTACTACGCTGAATAATGTCTTTTCCGCATTGGACGAAGAGGTTATTTCACCTTTCGTCTACAAAGTGGAAACTGTCGGCATGGTATACATGGCTGTCTCAGGCGCACCTGATATCAATCCTTTGCATGCTGAACATGCTTGTGATCTAGCATTGCGTGTCATCAAGAAGGTGGAAGAGCACAAATTGCCGGATGTTGCAATACGTGTGGGCATAAACTCTGGCCCTGTGGTTGCTGGTGTCGTCGGTTCAAAGGTGCCGCGTTACTGTCTGTTCGGCGACACCGTCAACACGGCTTCGCGAATGGAGAGCAGCTCCGATCCTTGGAAAATTCAGTTGTCCAATTACACAGCCCAAAAAGTGGAAAAAGTCGGTTATAAGGTCAAATCACGTGGATTCGTCAAAGTGAAGGGAAAAGGAGAAATGGAAACCTACTGGTTGCTGGAGGGACCGAAGAAGTAGAGCAAATATTAGAATTAATGTTGTATAGAATTCACTTTTGTATTATCCATTTCAGTAGTGGCAATAAATGAAAACTATTATGTGTTACTTTAAAATTCTGGAGTTCTTTGTCAATCTTCGAAATAACCATGTTTAAATGGTTAGTGTTTTATTTCTTTAATACCGACTATCTTGGTCGAACTCAAATACAGTTTGTCCGAGAGGGAGGCATATTACTGTAAAATTTATACCAATGTTTATTTTTATATACCTTTAAAAATTGTTTGGAAGGGATTTTCGAAATTTTATCGGTTTTCACATTATCGAGTAGCTACTGTATATATGTGCATAAATTTTACCATCAACTCGTTGTCGTGCAGAGACCGCCTAACTGCTTTGCCTTGATATCGTATCGCAAACTTGATTGCAGAATGGCGCCAAATTCACAAAACAGCTGATCGGAATTTTAAACGATGAACTTAGGTTCAACTACGTCAATTTCCCGAGATAAGCGAATTGTGACAAGCACTCTTCGCTTTTAAGTCGCGTTATTGCATTTTATTCCATTCGCAATCACTATGGCCAAGTTTAATTTGATTGTTGCTGTTTGTGAGAATTTTGGCATCGGACTACGTGGAGACTTGCCGTGGCGGCTCAAGTAAGAATTAAATATTACCACCACCAACACCACCGAACAAAATATCAAAGAGTACTTCCGAATTTCCTACAGATCTGAACTAAAGTATTTCAGCGCAACAACAAAACGTGTATGCGATGCAAAAAAACGCAATGCAGTCATTATGGGTCGGAAGACATACTTTGGTGTACCCGAAAGCAAGCGTCCACTACCCGATCGCCTTAACATAGTGCTGAGCACCACACTGAAGCCGACGGATCTTCCGGAAAACGTGCTACTTTGCGCCAATCTCGAAGAAGCTTTGAAAAAGTTGGAGCAGCCGGATTTTGCCGCACAAATTGAGAATGTATGGATTGTTGGCGGCAGTGGTGTCTTCAAGGAGGCAATGGCCTCGTCACGTTGTCATCGTCTGTACATAACGAAAATCCACGCACCATTTGAATGTGACACTTTCTTTCCACCAATACCAGACACATTTAGGGAAGCACCGTTGGACCCTCAGACGCCGCGTGGCATGCAGGAAGAAGCTGGCATTGAATACGAGTACAAAATACTTGAGAAACAACAATTGTAATAAAGAACATTATCATTTAAATTTAATTTCGCTTAACATCGTCTGCAGTTATTACATCACCATTCAATCCTTTGCTGGCCAACATCAGTTCGTACAACTGCACCACTTGGTCGTCCTTAAGTGTCGATATAGCTTGTGGGTTCAGTTCCTCGCCAATTGTGTCTTTGGGTTTGCCGCGCAGACCGAGTTGCTGCGTCAGCGTTGCGGCGTAGCGCTGGATTAACGAAGAATAACACTTGTTTATAAATGGGCTTAACAGGTACCAACATACACTTATGTAAAACTTACCGCCCACTCAGTCATGAAGAGCTGCGCCTCCATCGGACTACATTTAATGTGTCGCCGGAATTCATCGCGCACATAGCTGTCGCCCAATACGCGCAGCTCTGTAGGCAGTCCTATTCTTAAATTAAATTGTGGCTTGTTAAAAGGACAACAGTTAACAGAGACGAACTGGTCTGCAAAGCAACTTACCACGATGCAACCGAAGCACCGTTTTATACAAAAATCGTACACGTTGTGGATGCGACAATTTTTCCATTAAAAGTTTTGACATGTTTATTAATATTTTTTAATATAACTTCTTTGACGCATTTGATAGTTTTTTAGTTTAATTCAGTAATTTTAAAATAAATAAGACTTTCTGAAATGTATCGTTTCACCCCTGGGAAATGAACTTCTCCCAGGGTGACCAGGTTAAGATACTTTTTTAAATATGTATGTAAACTTCAGTGATGTGAACTGAGAGGTGTTTATGATGTGAGACCATATGTGCATAAGTTCTAAGTCCCAAGCAGCCATATTATCTAAGCTCCATTGAATTTCAAGCGGCTATTAAATTGGCATACATGTATGAATACTTAACATGGCTATACCCGCACGGTCACCCCCTAAGAAGGTAGTAGTAGCCTTCCGTTTGTATGGCGGCTAAAAGCAGTTTAGCTAAAATCACTTCGACTTAAAACGCACATGGGAACACTTTTCCAGAGCGCTTTAACGCAGTAAAAGCATTAAGCGTAGGTCGCTTTTAAAACCAGACGCTAACGAAATCTCTATTGACAGTCAGCTTTATGTTTCGTGCAGAGTTGTTATGTGGTATAATTATTATGCTTAATTGAAATTTTTTTAATGATTATTGCGAATTAAATACTGAAAAATCATTAAAAATCAAGATAACCATTATACATTTATATTTTATTTTATATAATGTATTTTTTTGAATAACTTATTCTGATGGGTAGGCACATAACATTTTATGCGAATGGAAACTCTGAGGAAGGAAAAGAAGAACGCAATGAAGGCCCACATATAAACACTTACAAATAAAGTTTTCTGCTTTTAGCTGCCATGTAAACGTAGTAAACGTCTTAACGGCACATATATTCATTTTTTATGTAGGGGAAATTGATGAAAAACGAAGGTATATTATAAAAAAATGTTTAGTACGTCTTTGAAATGTAATACGCATTACACATATAAAGATATAAAAATAAAAATCACATCAAGGAAGAAGAAGCGATCAAAAATGTTTGATTTTTTTCACACATTTGATCAAGCAATCAATTCACCAAATACACACGTCGGTATTCTGTCACATCGCGCATTTGATCAAATGTGTGAAGTTGTATTTGGCCCTTAAGTGTAGACAAACCAAATCAAAATTTGGTCAGTCTTCAACACTAAAATTCAACATCCGTTTTTCTCTCTCGCACTAAACTTCCTCTCATATAAAAGGTTGACATTTTGTGCCATCAACCATTCAAAGAAGAAACGCGAGTCTGACGGAACGTGTGGGTGCCGCGAACAAGAGAAAAGAATATTTGGGTGAAGTTTGCAAATAAACGATTGCAGTAAACATCTTGTAATATATTTTAATTAAATCTGCAGAGGTGAGTAATAGAAATTATGTTAAAATATTATGCTTCTAATAAATTTTAAGTGTAACTGTTATAAACGAATTAATAATGGCTGGAAAATGACGCAATTACAAGCAAATTAAGCACGTGGTATTGGAAATACTTTTTCCACCATTTTTGTACCATTTTTCTTACGTGTTAATTATTTTATATTTATTTTCTTTTTTATTGTAAATCGGTGGTCGGCTAATAAATGAGGCCATATAAATTGTTCTAAATATTTCTTTGCGTGTTTCTATTTTCATAATTTCGTAATGGGAGTACCATGTGCCAATTTCTAGAAATTTCCATAATTGTACTAATGCTACTGGTCGGTCGAGTAGTTCTGGATTTTTTTTCTTTCTCAGAACACACACATGCATGCACACAATTTAACACTTCAAAGGAAAAAATAACTGATTTTTTTTGTTCTTTTTCGCAAGTTTTTTCCCATACACATGCACACTTGCTTATCTATATCTATAATATAAAACATTCCACCGCATAATGGAAAATTGGAAATATAGTTTCTATATTTATGTGTGTATGTATATACATAGGGACTTGCACGTTCTGATCAAATTTAGATTTGGAAATGGGTTTATTTTTCCTATGTAATTCCACCACGCGTTGCCAACCGGCGGCGTCTCAACTGTGTGCGTGCGTGCGTGTGTGTTGAATATGCTGCTATTCGAACCATATCGTCGTCTCATTCTCGCGGATTTCCAACTGTAAAAGTTCATGCGAGTGTTTAATGACGCGCGCGTTTGATCGTTCCAGAAATTTCCCTTCTATCTAAGCCAAACAAAGGTAATGAAAAAAAAAAGGTTCAATAAAAGGGAAACAATGTAGAAGCTAGAAAAAATCCACCCGTGCATGTGCTTCAATATACATATATATATATTAATTTTTTCACACCCCTTATTATGCTTACGCAGCTGCCGTTATTGCACAATGGCCATGGTTGAGTGTGTGTGTGAGTTTGCGATTGTTCTCGACTAGGCTGCCATTGAACACAAAGGCTATCAGTTAGTCACACATTTTTTATGAGCAGGCTGATTTCATGCTTTGCCATTTCTGTCGACATTTGTTTTCCCCTTTTTTTAATTACCAAATTTCGATCAAGTTAGAAAGCGGTAAATGAACTTGGAATTGAATTTTTAAACACAAAAAAAGTAATGAAATAACAGTGCATCTGTTATTTCAATTTATTTTCAATATTTGTTAGTTGCATTACTAATTCTTTTTAAATATTTCCAGATGTCGAAAGCTCCAGCTGTTGGTATTGATTTGGGCACAACCTACTCATGTGTGGGTGTGTTCCAACATGGCAAGGTCGAAATTATTGCCAACGATCAGGGTAATCGTACCACACCATCTTATGTTGCCTTCACCGAAACCGAGCGTTTGATTGGTGATGCCGCCAAAAACCAGGTGGCTATGAACCCAGTCAACACCATCTTCGATGCCAAGCGTTTGATTGGTCGTAAATTTGATGATTCTGCTGTGCAGGCGGATATGAAGCATTGGCCCTTCGAGGTTGTAAGCGTTGACGGCAAGCCAAAGATCCAGGTTACCTATAAGGATGAGAAGAAAACCTTCTTCCCTGAGGAAATCTCATCAATGGTTTTGTCAAAGATGAAGGAGACCGCCGAAGCTTACTTGGGCAAGACGGTGACCAATGCCGTTGTCACTGTACCCGCTTACTTCAACGATTCGCAGCGTCAGGCGACCAAGGATGCTGGTACCATTGCCGGTTTAAATGTTCTGCGTATCATCAATGAACCTACTGCCGCCGCTATTGCCTACGGCCTGGACAAGAAGGCCGCTGGTGAGCGTAATGTACTCATTTTCGATTTGGGCGGTGGTACTTTCGATGTGTCCATTCTGTCGATTGATGATGGCATCTTCGAGGTCAAGTCGACGGCCGGTGATACCCATTTGGGTGGCGAAGATTTCGATAATCGCCTTGTCACCCACTTTGTTCAAGAATTCAAGCGCAAGCACAAGAAGGATTTGACCACCAACAAGCGTGCTTTGCGTCGTCTGCGCACCGCTTGCGAGCGCGCCAAGCGTACCCTCTCGTCGTCGACACAGGCGAGCATTGAGATCGACTCGCTGTTCGAGGGCACTGACTTCTACACCAGCATTACTCGTGCCCGTTTCGAGGAGTTGAACGCTGATCTGTTCCGCAGCACCATGGACCCCGTCGAGAAGGCTATACGCGATGCCAAGTTGGACAAGTCGGCTATCCACGATATCGTTCTGGTCGGTGGTTCCACTCGCATTCCCAAGGTTCAGCGTTTACTGCAAGATCTGTTCAATGGCAAGGAGTTGAACAAGTCAATTAATCCCGATGAGGCTGTTGCTTACGGTGCCGCTGTCCAGGCTGCCATCTTGCATGGTGACAAGTCCCAGGAGGTGCAAGATCTGCTGCTTCTCGATGTTACTCCACTATCGTTGGGTATCGAAACTGCCGGTGGTGTGATGAGCGTGCTCATCAAACGCAACACAACCATTCCAACAAAGCAAACTCAAACCTTCACCACGTACTCGGACAACCAGCCCGGTGTACTCATCCAGGTCTATGAGGGTGAGCGTGCTATGACCAAGGATAACAACCTCTTGGGCAAGTTCGAGTTGTCGGGAATTCCACCTGCACCCCGCGGTGTGCCCCAGATCGAAGTCACATTCGATATCGATGCTAACGGTATTCTGAATGTTACCGCTCTAGAACGTTCGACTAACAAGGAGAACAAAATCACCATCACTAACGACAAGGGTCGTTTGTCCAAGGAAGATATCGAACGCATGGTCAACGAGGCCGAGAAGTACAGAAATGAAGATGAGAAGCAGAAGGAGACTATTTCCTCCAAGAACGCTTTGGAGTCGTATTGTTTCAACATGAAGGCTACTCTCGACGAGGATAGCCTTAAGAGCAAGATTTCCGAGTCCGACCGCACCACAATTCTCGACAAGTGTAACGAGACCATCAAGTGGTTGGATGCCAATCAACTGGCTGAAAAGGAAGAATACGAGCACCGCCAAAAGGAGCTGGAGTCTGTTTGCAACCCGATCATTACCAAGCTCTATCAGAGCGCTGGTGGTGCTCCAGGTGGCATGCCCGGCGGCATGCCTGGTGGTATGCCAGGCGCTGCAGCCGGCGCTGGTGCTGCTGCCGGCGGTGCTGGTGGCCCAACCATTGAAGAGGTCGACTAAACTGTTTTTGAAAGAAAACACAAAAACTTACACTTAGAAAACGTTTCATAGGATTTGATTGGTTGCCAAATTAAGATCAATTAGGACGACAACTGCTCTAAAAACCGTAAACCCAATTTACCTAAATAACGACAACTGCTCTTTATAAACCAACAAACAAAAAGTATTCATCCAACTTATTTCCGCTTGTACTTGGATTATCTGAACAATAAATATTTGAATTCAAGAATGTGTGTACTGTTTTCTTGTAACGTTGGGAGAATTCAATCGACCCACGCAAAGTTGCCGGCGCCTTCCTTATGAGCTTTTTGATTGGCGGTGATTTGTTGTTCGTTTATCGGCTTGTAGAGGCCCTGTACGAGGTTGTTGGACACATTGGCATCTACCGGTGTTTGCTTGATGTGCACCATCTTAACTTTTCGTTCGAATAGGTTTGTCAACTGCTTTACTGGCGATTTAAGGTCGCTTTTTATATCGTCCTCGGCATCGCTGGTATTCGGCTGGGTGTGCTGATGCTGTTTCTTGGGTACATGGGGGCCTATCTGATGTAAATAAGTCTGCCACTGATGCAATTTGTCCTCGGCGGCGCGTAGTTGTTCAATACTCCGTTGATGACCAGGATTCACACCGATTGGTTGAACGCCGGCCAGCTCACTAAGATCGATCTTTATTGGCGCAAGAGCAGAAATCGCGCGAGATAAGCCAATTTGTGAATGTCTAATGCGATGCTCCATTAAATCGGCACCCAACAGCTCCTCATTGGGATCCATGCGTATTGGTATGATCTTGTTAACGATGTAGAGCAACAGAAAGGTGGAGCAAATGCCCCAACAAGCAAGACATAAGGCAGATAGACTCTGTATGCCCAATAGATACCAATCGCCGCCTTTGAACAGACCCGAACGACCCTTGGTCGTTTCCAAGGGTACAGGGTTGTCTGCGAAGAGACCAACGGCAATAACACCCCAAATACCGCATACACCATGCACAGAGCTAGCGCCCACAGGGTCATCCACCCCAATTCTATCGAATAGCGGCATTGCCAGAACACAGAGTAGTGCACCAAACATGCCTATTACCAAAGCTTCCCAAGCCCGATATAGAAAACAACCTGCGGTGATGGATACCAAAGAACCAAGTATACCATTGATTAGATCCATTATATCCAAGCGACCGTCATTGCGCCAGAACGAATAACTGAAATAGAACAGCAATTGTTGGGCGTTATGTGAAATCATTTCATGTAAGCTTACAGTGAACTGATGAAACCGCCGCCAAAGGAACCCATCATGGTCATAACTGCAGCCCGTGCGGCATATTGCCACTTGGCGCCGCTGACACCATACGTGCTGCCGGAATTAAAGGCCAACCAGCCCCACCAAAGCACGAATAGACCCATGCAAGCATTTACGGGATTACCCAAAGGCAGTGGATCATAGCCTTCTGCATAACGCCCTAAACGTGGACCAAGCATGGCAGCGGATGCAAAAGCCGAAGCACCACCTGAAATTCGAGAATTCGAAAGATTTGTTGTATGGAAAAATATTTATCAAAGTTACCGATCAGATGCACAGGACCAGAGCCGGCAATATCCACAGCACCGAGATTGTTTAAAAATCCGTGTTCGCCCCACACCCAACCCGCTGGTATGCAGTACACAGCCGTATTTAAGAAGGAAAATAGGCAGTAAGCTTTGAAATTGCATCTGTATGGTAACAATTTTAGTTAATCAACTATGGCAATATGTATATTAGATGTTACATACCGTTCCGCCATTGCACCACTAACAATTGTAGTCGATGTTGTCGCAAAGGACAATTGGAATAGAAAAGCGGCAAAAATTTGGCCCATTAGTGGATCACCAACGGGTGGATCCAGTAGAAAATCACCAATTGCTATAAAAGGATTGGAGAGTGGACCACGGCCATAGCTCATGCCATAACCAAAGAGCCAATATGTAAAACCGCCAAGCACAATATCTATAACATTCTTCATCATGATATTGACCTCGTTCTTAATGGACACACAGCCTGACTCCAGCATACCAAAACCTAAGTTTTTGATAATATAGTGAACTACAAATTGACATATTAAAGAATAGTTGTACCTGTTTGCATGGTAAATATAATGAACGACGAAGTCAATACCCAATTGGTATCCTCGGTGGTTATGTCGTACAAGCCTGGTATGATATAACTGCTATTCCGTGTCACACCCTTTAAGGCAGTCGTTTGTGAGGCAGTGGCATTTGCCAATTTCGAAGCCATTATAGAAGCCGTTGTCAGAGATTAATTCTCGTTGAGAAACACGTTTCGCTCACTTGGCGAGCCAAATCAATTTGCGACATTTCCGCAAGCTTTTTAGAACTTCGGTGTAGCGAAAGGAGTGTTTAATAAATGAGGTGTACATTGAATTATACACATCTATTCTATTTCGAATTTAACGCTGCTTGTATTAAACCCAATTATAGGTTAACTGAACCGCAGCCGAATTAGTGGGCGTACATGTGTCAGTTTGTGTGTGCGTGGATTTAATTTGTTTACGTCGCCTGCACCTGGCATTTTGTTGCTGTTATCGTGGAGCTCACGCGGTTCTAAGTGGATTTTAACTTCAATGTTAGCAATTTGCGTGTTCCAATGCTAAAACATTAAAATTCGAATAAATTAGTTAGACATGTAAAGGGTTAATGAGCAGCAAATTAGCCTACCATGCACCGTATTTCACAAAGTAAATTGAATTTTCAATTTGGTCGTGTTCCCTGAAATTGCAGTTACATTCAAATATTTTGATGCAAGCAGAACTGAAAGGGTGACCATTCAACCAACTAATTATATACACAAAATGCTTATTTTTTACTAATGTCATTCTTTTAAAATTATTAAAATACTCAAAGAATTCAATATTTAGATATGTATAACTTATGTAGATTTATGTGCTTAATTTAATTTGGGTTTTTTAGTGTTTTCCCTTAGTGTATTTTCACACAATTGCACATAGTACAGTTTTAGATACACTGATGGTGGAGCTATTTAAACTTAAAAAGAGGTTCAGTTAGTGAAAATTTGCCACACAAATCGTTAAAACACAAATATTTGTGCAAATATGTACATACTGGCAGTGCTCGTGATAGTTTTAAATGTTAAAGGTAAAGTTAAAGTAAAAAAAGCATAAATTTATATAAAGGACGAAAAATTTATACCAACAAATCTAAAGAGAGAAAAACGTTCGTGTGTGTATTGTTTGTGCTATAAACATGAATGAACATGCATTTAATAATAATGTTTTTGTGTTTGAATAAAATGTTTTATGTTTTGAATAAAATGACCTATTTTAAAGCAATAGTGTCAAAAGGTTAATGGTGCTTTTTCGATTGAGGGAAAACAGTCATGGTCATAAGTGCAGCAAAGAAGAAAAAATTATGGGACAAACTAAAGATTTCGCATTCGCTCTCTCTCGTATTCGCATATATACTTTGTTTTCTCTCTCTCCGAGAGGAGAGGTCGTGGTCTGCAAGGATGTGTATATTGTTGTAGGAACAAGTGCAAATTTCTTCATTTTTTTTTTTTTTTTTGCCATGCTGCGAATGTTTCCGCCTGCACAAGTACGGAGGAGTGGTGTTTTCTGCATGTATACACATGTTTGTTGTATGTGCGTGCGTGCGAGCGTCGGTTGGGCGGCGGTTGTGCCAAGCAACCGTTTGATGTTGCTACGCGTGCTTCTTCCGCTGATACCACTGATTTCTCTCGCGAAGATTTCGCTTGGAAACTCAAAATTTCTCGTTGCGGGGGCGTCGGCATAAGCACATTTTGTGGGTGTGTGTGTGTGTATGTGTGTGTGTGCGAAACTTCGTCTCTTTCTATGTTTTATGTTCATGTATATAGTTAACTTTTGATGGCGCTGATTGCGCTTTAGATGACTGCTCTTCGCTACTGTATGCTATAAAAAAATATTAAAAACACACACGCCCACACTCGCCAAACTTCCAAACCTAATTTGAATTTCTGTTAGTGTTTAGCATTTAAATTACAAAACAAAATTTATGCTTTTGAATTTAATTTCATTCTGCCCACAGTTGTTTGCCCCTTTTGGCGCCGCTAAGTAAATGGTCCCCTTTTTCGACTGACGTTATTTCTGTTTCTCTGCGACTCCTCTTATTCGCCCAAACGTTTGCATACAGGAAGTTGCGCCATCGTCGCACCTGCTGCGTGTTGCTTCAATGATATAAATTCAAGCGAACGAGCAAGCAAGCAAGCAAGCAGAACTTGGTCAAGTGTGCTGTCATAGCCAAATGGAAAACAATAGTATTGTTTATGACTTTTGTCAATAGTCTCCATATTTTTTTTTTCATATTGAAACGTTCTTTCTTTGCCTTGTGCTGTTGTCCTAGTTTCCAGTTGTTTAAATAAGGGAATATTTAATTCAAGGAAAGCATGTTGTACTTTCAGATGTACTTTCAGCTAGCTCCAGTTTGATACCAGGTGGGCACTGTCGTGATTACAATGGCAAACTCTATGAGACTGGCATGCATTATATGCCCGGCCCGGATTCGTGTCGTCTGTGTATCTGCGACAGCGGCTTGCCGAAGGCTTGTAAAATGGTGCTCTGTGAGGCGTTCAGCAAGTGTAAATCATTTCAAACCGTTGGAAGTGGCAACAACTGCTGTGAGGTTATCTGTTTGGATGATCAGTTCAGTGATGGCAGTACAGATTTCGGCATTTGACTGGTAGCCAGCGGCATTACGGCAACGCTCTCGCTTTCATTGTTATTCTTTTTGGTGAATCGTTTAAGGCAACGTAAGATACGCGCGCGCGAGAGCCGTCAGAATGCCGAGGACCAACGCAGTATTGTGGGGAGTATTGGGTAAGTAGATAGGAACAATGCTTGAAAACTGAAAATTCTTTACAATCATTTACAGTTACATTGCTGGCAATATGGGCTATATGGAAGGTAATCTCGGTGGCATGGATTACTCTTATGGTGCCGGTGCTACACATTATCCATTGTGGAAGCCACCAAGTGGTTATTTTCCACGTGGCGAAGCACCTCCACCATATGAAGAAGCTGTAGCAATTTCTCAAGCAGAAGCTTTGAGCGCTCAATGCACAGTGAATCTTCCTGGTGGTGCACAGCGTGTTGCAACAGTTAGTCATCAACAACAACAGCAACAGCAAGCACAGCAGCAGCATTTGCAACAACACACATTACAATTGCACACACAACCTCAACAACATCATATACCCTACACACAGCAACAAGCTGTGCCCACAGCAGTTGCCTCTCAATCTATACAACATCATGTTGCCACAGCAATGCCTATGACACAACATCAACATATTCAACAACAGCATCAGCAGCAACATTCCAACCAGTTCACACAAAGCACAACAAATTTGATCAATATAAATATTAATAGTGGCGGTGTTACGACAATAGCAACCGGAGAAAATCATCAGCCACCTTATAGTTTACAGAATGAGTCGTCAAATACTAGCCAATTATGCCAGGACAATGGCACAACAACCAATAATTCGATTTGTGTTCAGACCATGGCGGTTGCCGCTCAACAGCACCACCAACAACAACAACAACAACTGCAGCAGCACGTACAACAAATACAACAGCAACAAATCCAACAGCAACAAATACAACAGCAACAGATTCAAGCGCTTCAACAACAACAACAACAACAACAACAACAACAAAAAGTTGCGACGACGGCAAGTGCAACGCACGCCAATAACAGCGGCACTAATAATTTGTCCAAGGGGAATGGTCATTTGATGCAGGTGGCCGCCAGTGAATGCAACTACAAAAATTGTCATTTGAATATAAGTGCGAGTGTCACCACAGCGGCCGCTAATGCCGCAATTGGCACGCAGCATAGACGTGTACAACGCGGTTCACAGGAGTTGTTGCATCAGCCACAACAATATTTGACCGTGGCCGATGTGGAGATAAACGCAAGCGCAAGCACAGCTGCATTTCATACACTGTCACCGAGCACTGGGAGCAGCTTGGGCGGTGACTTTGAGTTGATAGCATCGCCCACGCAGTTCGCCAACAGAAACAACACAATTACCGCCAGTTCAACGTCGACACCAACCCACCAAAATCAGCAACTTCACAAACAATACCAGCAACAACAAATAGTGTCAGCCGTCTCCACACCAGCTATTGATGCGCTATCCCCTGTGGAAATCGCCACCATTTCGAGCACAACCGCTGACTCTATAACTCAGACTCATCACACACTACCCTTGCATGCGTTGAAGACACAATCAACTGTTAGTAACAATAAGACGCCTTCGTCGTCACGCCGTTATCACCGGACCATTCCGCGGTATTTTGCCGTGGGTGATCCATTGCAGACAACGACATTGACCAGCGGTAAGAGTAGCAAAAGCGACTCTGCATCTGCTACAAAGTCACAGTCGGGTACAATGAGCTCGGGGTCCAAGAAGCCCATGTGCCAGTGCCCTATACAACATGTCCCGATGACGTATATGGGCAGCAATCAGTTGAGTAGCACAGCAAGTTCGGCATTCTTGAGCGGTTTAACCAGTGGCGCGAGCAGCAGTGGTGCTAAATTGGTCTCGCCTGTCAATGGCTCATCCGTACGTTCATCGTCAGCGTCGTCAGCGCTCGTCTCTGCCTATAACCAGCAACAGCTTCAGTCACGTGCCAAATCTTCGTCGAATCTTCACCACAGCAACGACTTGCTCGTTGTTGGCGCCACCAACACTTCTGCCACTTCGAGCATGAAACGTGCCACACATGGCACCAACGCCTCGAGCAGCTACTGCACGCATGAGCCAAAGATTTCTACCATTTCAAAACAAGTCGGTGATGACATGGGCATGCATACGCATCATCATCATTCGCACCATCATGGCGTCAGTGTATCTTCAGGCCTGGTGCCACCATCACCGTTGCAACATCATAATGACGTCTCACCACCCATTGTGCTCGGACGAGTACAGAAGAAGTCTAGCAGTGGCAGTGCTGGTGGTGGCGGTTGCAGCAATCTGAGTGCCAGCGGGGAACGCGTGCGCAGCACAAGCAGTGGCAGTGGCCGAGCCAGCAGCAGTAGTGGTGGCAGCGCCGATATGCTCTCAAGCGCTTATTTGAACAGAAAGGTGAGTTGGAAATGTAAGTAATCTCGCTGCACTTCAATTACGCTCACTAAATGGTTTTGGTATTGGCACTGTTTGTCTACCGAATGTTTCTAAAAATTGACTAATCATTTCCAGGTTGATGCCTACTTGAACTTGACGCAAAAACAGCAGCAGCACTTTTATCAGCAGCAACAGCAGCAGCAGCAGCAACAACACCACTCAGCGAATCCCACCTTACCACCGAAACTCTACAAAAGTTTAACGAATTTAAAGGTCACAGCTCACGGCAACAACAACAGCAACAACAACAATAACAACAATAGCAGCGTTACGACGCACACGACAACAACAAATGCCAGCACATCGGTGCAAACAATTTTCACCCTCAGCAAGCCAACCACATGCTCATCATCATTATCGACAATGACAAGCGCAACACGCAAGGGCCATCATCACGAAAACACGAAAAACACACCACCAGCCCTCACACTCCCGCCCTCAAATCCAGCTGCAATAGGCACTGTAAATCCGGGCCTGCTGACATGCCACAATGAGAAGTCCAGCAACACCAGCTGCAGGATCAATTCTACCACTTTTTATCCACTGCAAAATAATCATGTCACCTACACACTACCCAAGCACATCAGCGGTAAAGTATCGCTCAACAGTACCATCAACAACGTTGTCAGCAAAGTGCCATCGGTGATTAGCATACCACCATCTCCATGCGCCGACGCTGGTGAAAATAATAATGCTGATAATGGTGTTGCTACCGCTGCCGCTGCTGCTGCGAGCGTTACTAAAAGCACAACACTGCCAAAAATTTTGCGCACAAAAAAGAACTCGACCAACAAAGTGACGGCCATCGCCAAGTGCCAAATGCCAAGCTATCCGAGCTTGGCGGCAACAAATTCCACCGGTAAAAGTCCGAAAGTGCACAGCCCAAAACCAAAACCATCGACGCCAACACAATCATCAAAGCTAACAGCCAGCTCAGCTGTTGCTGTTAGTAGTGGTGGTGGTGGTGGTGGTGGTGGTGGTGTTGCTGCTGGTGCTGCTGCAACGTCTAAACATCTGCCTGTTTGCACCACCTCGAAGAATTGCCATAACCCAAAAGAGCATTTCTTGCCAAACGATACCAGTCTGGATGATGATTATCTAAGCGAATGTGAGAATTGTAAGATCGCACAGAGTGCCAAATATTATTTGGATATTGAACTATTGGAAGCGCCGCCACCGCAAGAAACAATGACGCTGCAACGCAAATCGCTCGAGGATGCTAGTAAGGATGAACCAAACGAGAGCTACTATCGCAGTTCGCATACACTGCCCACCAATACGAAGAAGCATACGTGAGTAATTACAGTAAATTTAACGAATTTGTATACTCTACATCGCGCACTGACTGAACATATAATTTAATCATGAAGTTTGTAAAACAGCAAAGGTCAACTTGACAAGATAACCTGACGATATGTACGCATGCAAAGTAGTTTGAGTTGGAGATCCGAAATTGTTAACGAAATTTATAGTAAAACGGAAATTTACACTGTACATTTATCGGTATCGTATCCAAGCACTAGGAGAGTTAACTCTCTGATTTTCTTGTTAAAATTCGGTCACACCATATTTTGAGAACCTTACAACTTTTCGGCATAGCCGAACTTAAAATTGTTTAATATTGCCTCAAATGTTGTCTCTTTTTATATTGACATTAGACCAAATACAAACAACAATCGCGAACCTTGGTTCTCCACAATACCGGCGGCCAGCTCATCGGATGAGGACGTCAACGAATGAGATTTAAGCCATTTTCTTTAAGGGCGCGCACTTTAAGGAAAATCATGGCATTTAAAAAACAAAAATATCTATAAACATAAGAAAATTTACTCATAATTATTGTATTAAACATAATTAGTGAAGTTGATTAACGAATCGAATCGAGCGCACATTCTAAGTAAAAGAATGTTCATGAACAGAGTTATTTCGCTGCGGTACCAAAAATTAAACTAAGCCATTGCAAAGTATTAACGAATAAACGAAAAAAGTTCACATGTCAAATACCAAAAATATAGACAAAAAAGTAAAGGAAATATGTTTAGTAAAGTGTTGTTTTATGCGCTCAATGTAAATGTTAAATGTAAAATAGAAGCTAAGAATTATATAAGAAACTCTTTCGAAAATGCTCATTTCTCATGCCCATTTCAATCGACACTACTAATTCGATTCACGACGCTCAAAGTGCTCAATTTGCAATTTACAAGCGATTTCTAATGTACAAAGTTGGACAGCATTAAATAACTTTAATTATAATGCTCACGAGCAGAGCAGAAGGGTGCAACAACTAAGCGTGAACTATTTTAAGCAACAGTTGTAAACAAAATAGTTTAGATTCTAAGAAAACTCAGTTCACATACAGCAAGTATTATTATTAAAAAAAAAAAAAAAGGTATAGTAACTGACCAAATAATGCAATCTTTATTTTCACCGTAATTAATTCACTTAACAAATACTCAAAAGCAAGCAACAGTTAAATTATTATTAACCATATAAATGAACAAGAAAAAGCTAAAAAGAAAAGTTCGATAATTTAAAAGCAATCGCAATAGAATTTATATAAATAATGTCAAATATTATTACACCGATCTATATATAACAATAACAATTAAATTTAAAACACAGCAAGCTCTAAGAAATACCAAATATGCATTTTCGAGTATTGAGATATACAGTCAAACAAGCAGACAGACAGACAGACAGACAAAAGGTCAGGATTTAGACGATGACTTTTAGCTTGAGATTTTGAGTTGTACGAGTACAATATCGCCAGTAGTCAAAGCTGAGGCATTGGAAAAATATTTAATGGACGATATTGGGCATTTGCTACCTTTTAAGATTGTCATGCAAGGCTATTTTGAGATAAATTTTTCAGCAGCAAGTATAGAGAATGTCTGTTGAATCATGCTAAAACATCAGCCTCAAATCTTTTGAAAGGACAACACCCAATAGAACTCTTTTTATTGCGTATTGCAATGTATAATTAAGAAAAATCTTTATTAAAGATAAATACAGACGACTTCACACATCATATTCAAAGGACTATTGAAAAAGTGCTAGCAAAAACAAATCGTCTAAATCCCTACAAAGTCTTTATAGTCTGTTTGATTCATGTGGCTCAAACAGTATAAAAAGTGTAGCATAAGTTGGGAGTTTAATAGACACTAATTACGATAGTATTCAATTCATATAAATACGATAACAATTAACATTTAAAAAGGCTTACATTTGATGTTGTCAATGTCGTTTAAGAATAAAGAAAAAAAAAATGTGGGGGACACAAAGTCAAGTATTATGTATATTTCTAATTCAAATTCAAACATTGAAGAGAGTTTAGTGAAAATGTAATAAGAAATTGAAGATAAATAATTAGCATTAGCAGCAAAGTCAGTGCAGCTGATTTCAAATATAGCATAAAACAGTTGAATTATATGTTGAAGTACGTAATAAAACCACACATCATAGAATAGAAACTTCGATTGTGTCGAAGATTCAATATTCTTCGCACAGACATTTTTATTTATTTTTTTTTTTTCAAATAAAAAATGTTCAGCTCACATAAGATCAATTTTTAAATAAAATTGGAAATTTATATTGAGTTTCGCCAAATCTATTTCGATTCCCCAATCTTGAAGGCGATATTAGCATCATTATTATCAACCGAAATAACCAACATTTCAATTTTGCTCTATGTTCCATATACGTACATGCAGAAATGCGCAACTAAAAACGCTCAATCACATTAAGACAAGCTGACTGACTGGCTAAGGCTTGCAGCTGAAGACTTGTACTCAATGCATCTTATTAACTACACGGTTAATCTGATACTTTTATGCCATAATAATAATAAAAAAGAAAATTCGTTTTAATATTTTTGAAGCAATATTTCATCCAATTCGAAGCGATACAATTAAATGTATTTTACAACAATTTCTGATTTTCCTGCAGAACAAGTTGTCCTTGAGCGTCTCATGCTTGGGTAGTTCTGAAAACAAAGCCATATGAACTCTTAAGTTATGTTATATATGATGGGAAGAAATCCTGTTACAATTTTAAATAGAAATCTCTAGACAGAAAAATTCTTTGCAAGCCAACTCAACATTTTCTTTAACAAGCCCATAACATGCATGTGCAGACTACAACGGCTTGAGAACAGGATCTAAGTTAGTTTGCGCTGGAATCATATCGATGTTCATAATTTCTTACAGCTTTTGTTTTAGTGTTTCTATGAAAAATTCAGCTCGAAATTAATGTACCAATGTACCGGAACACAGCTCTCGGCTCTTTTGACCGTTTTCCTCAGTGTTAATAGATATATCTATTTCTTAGTGTTTCGGAATCTATGCCAAAGTTATAGATATGTATTACAATGACAGCGCGAAGTGTATAAAAGTAATTGAAAAGCACATAAAATGATACCCTACACGAAAAAAGTTATATTAGTAAAATCACGACTTTGTATAAATTGTGTTGCCATTCCAAAGGAGGACTTCTTTTTAAGTTATTTAAAATATAATAATAGTTATCAGTTTATTATTTTAAAATAATTTTAAAAAATAAAATAGTATAGAATTTAAAATTTAATAAGCTCAAAGACAAAAACTATTGTAATAAGTAATAATAAACGAATGTGTTCAAATTTAAAATGCTCAAAATATTTAATATTATGATTTGTCAACGAATATTTTTTAAGTAATAATAATTGGATGTTTTTAAATTTAATAATTGGAATTAGAAAGACTTTAATTTATTTTAATAAGATAATTAAAGAAAACATATTTTTTTATAAGAGTAAAAAAACAAAATAAAAGAGTTAAATGAATTTCTTATTAAAAGTAAAAATTAATCTTTTTATTAAAAATGAAAACAATTCTTTTTATCAATTCCAAAAGTGACAACGAGCATTTTTAAGTTTTAACTTATATTAAAATTTAAACAAATTTTCTTATCTGCCTACAAATGCGCTCATACTAGCAGAACTTAATTTTCTTTATCAATCAATTTGTATTCTATTAGAACTATTAATTAAATGTAATAATTAATTATTAAAAGATTGCAAGAGAAGCAAATTGAAAACGAATGATATATATAAATAAAAGAAAATAATCGTATTAGTTAAAATATGTTTCAAGAAATTCATTGAAAAAGTAAATACTAAAATACTACTAAAGCAAAATATTAATAAATGAAATTATGTGTTATTAAATAATGCGTAAAACAAAACAAATGATAGTTCAAGAATGCGCTTTCGGTACTTGACTACGTCAAAGGCAATGCTAAATCGAGTGACGCCGAAAGATGCATTCTCATCTATGAAACTTTACGAACTCAAATCGAGAAGTTAGGAAAGAGCAAAAAAAAAAATGTAATTAAAATATTAAATAAGTGGCATAAAATAAAATCTATAAATACAACTAATTTGGATTTTTTTTGCGTAATTTAAGTATGCAAGGCAAGGCATTAATTGTCTTTCAAGAAAAGCGACTGCATAGGCAGAGATGATCATGATTCCTGCGAGATCAGGAATAGCGTTTTAGGCAACGAAACAGTAAAGTAAAGAAAGTGATTAAAATCGGTTATGTAACCAAAGCGCCCCACAAAGGTGTTACCATAAACACATAAAAAACAAGCTTAAAAAGACAAAATATAATTTAGTTGCAATTCTGGTTATAACCATTTTGCAGTGTAAACAATAAGCTCCATGGACCCGAAGCTCCATATAACGAACATATTACATTTCACGTGCACAAGCGTGCCTGCGACTATCAAGTATGATATTACCCGCAAAGTGTAAATATGTTGACTCAGCATTGAACATCCAGTTTGCTTGTTCATTTCCAAATACTTGGGCTTGGGGCAGAACATGCTTCATCAGGCGTTACTTCTTTCTATATGAATATTTGTATGACTGGTGAAGCAGCAAGCGTAATGAAAAATTGAATAATCTCACATTGGGCCAATAGTTGAAATATTGGCATTAATTTGTATTAATTAGTCCACTGGACTTAATTAGTCATATGTATCCACTGCAGTCACAATAACATCGTTCCTCAGCTGAACCACATTTAGTACTTAGGTTTGGCTCTGGATTTATGCCTATACCGAGAAGGCATATCAACTGACTTAAGGAAGTAGCCTGCCATCGGCGACATTATTAGTAATTTCAGGCAAAATGACAAAGTTTTAGTTTATCGCGCTGTGGTACAACCAACCTGTAGCTACTTGGTATCTACACAACGTTGCTTTTCATCACGAACTGTGTATGCCCATGGCTATGGAAGAAATCAGTCGGTATAACGACATCTACGCACTTGCTGTAGTTCTTATGAGCAAAGCATTACGCAGTAGTCTTTTGGCTATAAGGCGAACAGGTGTTATTTTAAATGCAATAAAAAGTGCTGGAGCTTTGTGACTGTGGCTTTGTTACTGGACTAACTGTAATTGGTATTTGAAGTTGAGTTTTTTATGATGATGAAACTTAAGTTCATTTTTATACTGAACCCATAATCAAACAAGAATCCAAGCAGTGGGACAAGAGCGCACGTTTTTTCAGCTAAACATCTGTAAAAAAAGACTTAAAATGCTTTCTCCTATTTACATGCAGTTTTATTCATTGTTATAGTTTTATGTATTATTTTATGTGTATTTGTTTATATAGATATACATACATACATATATAAGTTAACTTTGTTGCTGATTTCGCTTAGCTTAGACGCAGAGTAATCAAAATAAGGTTTTTCAAAAACAATGGTGTTTTTATGCACTTTTCTGCCTTATGCCTTGAGTCGATGAAGAAGGATCTTCGCTCTTTGCACATTTTCACTAAACGTTAAAACACATTTCTTTATTTTTTGTCAATAGACAAATAAAAGTACACAAATTTTGGGCGAAACGCTAAAAATGCTGCTGTTTTTAATACAGCCTGAACTAAACTGAACTAATGTTCTGAGGGTCAGGGCATTGATTAATTCATATTTTTTCAAATTAATATTTTCAATGTTTTACACTAAAAATTATTGTTTATTTATTTGTTTTTACTACAAATTTCATGTGCATTTTTATGTTTGTATTTGTTTAAATAAATTCGTACGACATTGTTTATCTTGATAATATATTTTTATTTTTTCATATGTTTTATTTTTATTTTTAAAATATATTTTATTTTTAGTAAAATAATTTTCGTGTGTGTCCCTTAATTTTTAATATTTATTTTATTTTTGTTAAAATAATTTTTTCCCATTTTATTAATATTTCATATTTAAATTTTTTAAAAATCCTTTTGTTAAATTTTTTTATTAAAATATATACTTTTTATTTTTAATATTTTACTTTTTTCCCAATTTATTAATATTATTTTTCTTTATTTACAATATTTTTTGTATATTTTTTCCCCCATTTTCATTTCACTCTTAAAAATATAATATATTGATTCATATTATTTTTTTATTAATATCTTTATTATTCTCCCCATTTTATTTTTAATTTTTGTTTCAGTTTTAAATTTTTTTATTTTACTATCTTTTTTTATTTGCATTACATTTTTGTTTTTATTTTTTTTTAAATGCAATTTTAATTTGATTCTCATATTTTTGTTTATTAATATTTCATATTTAAAAACTTCTTTTATTTATAATTTTTTTCCGTTTTATTTTCCGAAAATTTATTAGAATTATTTTTTGCTTCATTTTATTAATTTTTTATTTATTATTTTTCAATCATATTGTTGTTTAATTTTATTTATATTAATTTTTTATTTGTATTTTATTTTTAATAATGTTTAATATTTTTATCTGTTTGGCTTAAAAAAAAAATGTTTTCTTTTTAATTTTACAGACTAAATGTCATAATGAGCCCATTATAATTATTGTTATTTATTTTTCGACAATTTGTTTAAATTTATTTTGTCTTTTTTACCATTAAACTTTTATTAATATACATATAAGTATATTATATATACGGATACAATTCTATAAGGCAGATAAGTGTATATTTTCCGTATTCTTGTTTGTTTGTTTTGCTTAAAATGGTTAATAATTGTAAATTTTAAACTAAAGCTAATTGATTAATTAACTAAATTAATAATGCATTTTTACTGTTATTTTATTAATTTTTCACTTTTCGGTTTGTAGTTTTGCATATTTTGGCATATTTTTAGTAACAATTTTGTCTTTCTCTTTGTTTTCTTTTGAACATAAAAAAAATTTGAAAGTGAAAATATAAATTCAATAAAGTCAAGAAAAAACAACAAAAAAATATTATCTCATTAAAAATTATGCAAACAACTTTATTGCAATTTATAACAAACAACTTCAGTTCAATTGGCAAAGAACGCACAATCAGTAGCAAGCGAGACATGCTTAAAAACTAACGGGATAACTACAGTAAAACAATTATTCAGTACATTCAATTATTGATTAAATTGTGATTTAGTTCTATAACGAAATTATTTGAGCTTAAATGATCTTATTTAGTTAGACATCAAAGAATAGATTGGTTGACTACAACAAACACACTTAAAATAATGTTGAAGGGGAGTGCAATGCGATGCGCTGTGTAAGGTGTAATCCATAAGCGATGAGTAAATGGGCAATCAATATTCGTAAAAACTTTTGTTGGCTCTACACAGAGTTTTTCGTTTGTTAAAATGAGCAGCCTCGACATTCTATTTTTAAGAACTACAAACACATCCCGACGAGACATTAATTAATAGTAGTTAATAATAAAATTATATACACTTTTTATATGTCATGCATATCGATTAATCTGTCTAAAATATTGTTACCGTTCTAGTTGACTGCGGCACATAAACTACGCATATCTTAATGATTGCGATTTGGTTATGTCTGGATCCATTTAGGTGCAGACGCCCTTTTCTATTTTTTGTCACGAAACCGACGCAGCAAAGAACTCCTGCAACCGCTGCACCGTTTCGCGATCCAATCTGCACAGATCGAAATCAAACGTTTTGGTTGTAATCTCATAAAGACCTGTTGCTGCGATCAGCTCGACGACCTGTTGCAGTTCCTCGTTATCCTCCAGCGTGTTAATTCTATGTTGCAACTCCTGCAGCTCGATTAAATATTCTGCGTCTGGCGTTGACGGCCGTGGTGGTAGCTGTGGTTGTGGATACGGACTTTCCGTTTGTTGTACTGTCTCAGCCGGTGATGATGCAGATGAGCTTACCTTAACGCCACTGTTAGTGGTTACAGTTGCTGGCGGTGTTAGACTGTTTGCCGCCGGTGGTGCCAGAAATTCTGGATTTGTGGTTGGAGTGACAACACTGCTGGTGGCAGTCGCTGACGTTGGTATGTTGTTGGTGTTGTTGTTTGTTGTGCGCTGTAATGGCGACTTGGATTTTTCACGGGACGCTTTTTGCTCTTTCTTGGACTGTTTTACTGGTGGCTCGATGAAGGTGCTGGGTGCGGCGCCTCCAACCGCGCCGATGTCATGCCTTCGTTTCTTATCATCCTTCTCACCTTTCTGTGGCTTATCAGATTTGTCCGCCTTATCAAACTTTTCATTCTTCTCCGACTTCTCGCTTTTTTCATTTACTTTGGCTTTTGGTTCGCTACGCGTTTTTTGTTCTTTGTTGTCACTTTTTGTTTGCTTAGATTCCTTCATGGACGGCGATGAGGCTACTGAGTTGCTCTTAGCAGCTGGCTGCGGTT
Organism: Cacoxenus indagator; assembly: GCA_035041755.1. Lineage (NCBI taxonomy): Eukaryota > Metazoa > Arthropoda > Insecta > Diptera > Drosophilidae > Cacoxenus > Cacoxenus indagator. The sequence goes on from JAWNKX010000242.1 coordinate 3,542,971, forward strand.
GTTTCTGCGTGGTCGACATTTTCGCCGGCAAGTCGGGAAAACTGCTATTTGAACTGTCTGAGTACTGTAAATTGGCAAACGCCGTTGTCAGCGCATTTGTAGCAGCCGCATCCGGCGCCGACTGCGCAGAGTCCATATCACTAAGATCTAAATTATTTTTTACCGGTATTAGCTTGCCGTGTTTATTTTGTTTGGTCGAGTCAGTCGCTTCCGCATGCGAATTACGGTGTCGTTTTTCCTCTTTGTTTGATTTGTCCTTAGTCCTCTTGTGCCTATCCTTTTTATTATTACTGCCACTTGTGCTATTTGCCGGGTTGTTTAGCTTTGCATTTGACTTATCCTTGTCATTGTCGTCAACTGGCTCGTTTACAGTTTGAGTGGGCAAATTGGCTTCGACTTTGCTCGACTCCTTCTGAGGTTTTTCTTTATCTCCTCGTTCGTTACGATCTTTAACTTTCTCCTTTTCTTTATCTTTTTCTCTATCACGATCCCGTTCTTTGTCTTTATCTTTATCTCTGTTTTTGTCCTTTTTTTTATGTTTGTGGGATTTTAATTTATCTCCGCTGCCACCTCCATTACTTGACTTATGGTTTGACAGTTCCCGTTCTGACTTTTGATCGACAAGTTTGGTTTCCGATTTCAGTTCTTCTTTGTCGCCATTATTGCGTTTGGTGGTGGCATTGGTGTTGGCGCTGCTACTGTTACTATTGCTATTCACCGATAGGGGCGTTGTTTTCCCTGCTTTGGCCGTTTCATAGCCTGCAGCTGACGAACTAATCGCTACTGCCGCAGTTCCAGCGCCTGCGCTTGTCACTGATTCGGTGTTGTAGCTTCGTTGATGTTCGTCTTTCGTTGTTCGCTGTTTCTCTTTGCTATGATCTTCGCGCTTTTCCCGTTCACGATCGCGTTCTTTCTCCTTATCTTTCTTCTCCTTTTTCGACTTCTTACTACTTGAACTGCGCTCACGTTCTTTCGAATCTTGTTTCGTTTTGCCATCATCCTTCTCTTTGGAACGTGACGAACTAACGCCAGGCGTACTGCCACCGCCGTCCGCTGCCATTTTTTTAGGACTTGGCGCACCTACATCGTTATTTCGTTTTGGGCTGATGGAACGCTTTGTTCCATTATTATGTTCGCGCTCCTTTTCGCGTTCCTTGTCACGGGATTTATCCTTCTTCGATTTATCCTCTCCAGCATTACGTTTTTCATGCTTGCTGTTATTGCCACTACTGCTGACTTCGGCACTACTGGACTTCTTACTATCCTTATCTCTGCTATGCTTATCCCTCTTGTCTGACCTATCGCGCGATTTCTCCGAACTACTTGTCTTGTCACGGTCTTTGCTCGACTTTTCTTTGGCATCCTGTCCATCATTCTTGCCACCTTTACTAGTACTTAGAGCGCCACTATTATTCTTACCCTCTGGCGAATATTTCGACGACGTTAGACTTCCCTTTGTAATTGGTGGTCCGAATAGCGTTGAAAATGTGCTTGGCTTAGGTTCATCTCTTGATTTGTGCTTTTTACCACCACCACCCAATTCACTGACGCTGCAGCTCCCTTTGTGTTTGGTCGACAAATTATCACTGGCCTGCTCGTTTGCATTGGACGAAATATTGCCACTTCCACCAGTTGTTGCTATAGCCGATACCGGCACTCCGCCACCACGCATGAGCTTTGCTCTAAATTCCTCCGACGACGATGCGAAAATAAACTTCTTTGTGTCGTATCGATGTTGCGGCGGTCCTTCCTGTTGCAAGTCCAATTCATAGGTATATTGTACGCGTTTAGGCTCATCTCGATTTCGAAAATATATATCGATGGGCAACTCAAATCCAGCATAACCAGACTCTTGTATAACATATGGCGGCTCTTTGCACACTGAAAAAGTCGAAGTTTAGTTTAGATTTGGCGCCAAAAACCACATTTTTCTTTACTTACCACGTTTCGGTTTCGGAAACGAATCGTGCAGGTTGAACACTACCTTCTCGACGAATGTGCTAATATCGGCTTTGGAAACTCCCTGCACATATACCTCCCAATCATGGGTGAAGCCTTCCGGTGTCTTCTTACTACGCAACTTTGACTTATGGCCGATTTCGAATTGAACCTTGACGGCCATTATTGAACATGTCAAGTCGAACTGTGAACAAAAAATTTTAAAATATGAATATACATTCCTAACAAAAACTAGGCAAAACAGTGCTTGAGAAAAGTCTACAGCGCTCAATGAAAGCGAAAGGAGGTGCTCAGGTGAGTAATGAGGGTGGCTTGCTGCACGAGTACTTAACACGTCCACACCACAATTGTCGGCAAATTATCAATGCGAAAGTTGTTGTAAAATATGTTGGTAACATTTGATTTACAGCATTGTACGTATAATAACATCATTTATTTCTTTTTACTTTTTATTCAACAAATAATTAGAGAAAAACTAAACATTTTCACATTCGGGTAACCTTATCACGTTTGCTGGACTTGTTAATAGTTTTTGTGTTTTAAATAAAGTTGCACTTACTCCCAATTGTTGTTAATTTACTACGTTAGTACTTTGTTTATTTCTGAGCTCTTATTGTGAATTCATTGGTGATTAACACCAATTTAACAAAAACAATTCACGAATCCAACAACTTGGTGATTGTAGGAATGAGTGAACATTAGTGTGCACGAAATCCAAACAACGCAAATGCATTAAAAAATTCCTTTAACTACCCTGAAAAATGGCACTAATACTGTGTAATACTGTTATTTCGCTCATACAACTTTTAGCCAGGCTAACAACTCTCTTATATTGAAAAAACCGTGCTAAATTTAAGAGGAATATGTATTTGAAAACTTTTAAAAAAATTTGTGTGAAAGTTTATTTATTTATATTTAACAATTTATTTTACGGCCAACCGAATTCCTTAATATTATTGTCACATTATTTCTTAATATAAGCACATTCGCTGCTTACTGAACCTTTACAGTTTGCAAACAAAGGAGTCATATTAAAAAAATTTTAAAAATGCAAATGCGAGGGAGAATCATATAATATATAGATAATCAAGTCATCTACATAGTAAATATAATTTTACTCAATTAATTTACATACATACATACATACCTAAACTTGTAGTATGAATTTCCTTCAAGAGTTGGGATATTAAATGCCAAATTCTCTGAAAAATAAAATATACTTTTACACTGTTATTATTGTGTATATCCTTTCGGTTACACGATTTGAACAGAACTGTCTTGGATTGTTCCACAAATTTCGAAATCAACCCTCTTAATCCATTTTTCGTTTACCTGTGAGTCCTTGGTATACGCCTTTTAGTGTTATGGTCGACTTAACGACTTCTTCGAATCATAGGAAAAGGATCTATTGTGATATCCTAAACAATGACAGATGAGGAAATTTGGACCGTATTCTGTAACATGAATTTATGAATCGACATCGCACACTCCATCTGTTTCAATCGCTATACCAGTTTTCAAATATGTTGTCTCCAGATATTTCACTCAAAAGCGATAGGGATTAAAAATTAACACACAAAATAGGAAAAAGTTGTTGCCATCCCGTACAGGTCGCCCGACACATTTGTTCAACTCCATCTCAGGTAAAACGGGTTTATTAGTCTATCGGTAGGATTCTTTTTGACCTGCGATTAATATGGAAAATCTGTTTCTTAATTACCCACCCTAAAAGTATGGTAATACGGGCTTTTTAGTCTATCGGTACGATTCTTGCGAACCTAAATTGTCGGCGAAAATCGACTATGAAAATCTTCATTATAAATTAAGCCATACAGTTTCATTTGAGAAGTCTAAACGAAAAGATATAAATAAAGAAAATAATACTAAACTATGGCTGCTCCCGTATTCAATCTACATTTGGAAAACCTAAACTTACCAATATTTGTCGACGTAATGGAGCAGGTGTTTCGTCACATGAATCGGCGATACGGCATGCCAATGGGGTACTTACTCATGCAACTTGGTAATCCCCTAAATCCCATCAGTAATAGACGGATTCGTCCTAAAAAGTACTTTGAGATAAAACTGGGACATTTGACGTATTGTGAAGCAAAGCTGATTTTGGAAGAGGTTTTCTTCAGCATGGAATATCTGTTAGGCCCTGGAACAATCAACAGTTCTGTCATCCGGCTATTTATTCGACTGGCGTCCAACGGCAATCACGAAAATGATCCAGATGACGAGTTTAATATGGAAAATCGCAACGAAAATGTAGTAACGTGCGATTCTGGTTTTGAAAGCGATTCTTGATTAAATATTTTAGCTAATAAGTTCTTTGTTTCCTTTTTTTATTCAAACGGTCGCATACATCAAGTAGAAGAGGTACCCTCCAACCAAAATAACATTTGTAATTTGTATAACTTATTTAATTTTTTGATGTAATGAGCTGAAACTTGTACCTTAGGTCCACAACCTAGAAATACTACATGGTGTAGGTACATATCAATTACAGGTATTGAAAAGTAGTATATACAGTGATATTACTGAAAACAAACATCAAATCGATGTTGTATTATCTTTCACAGCTCACACACATAACATTGGCAAACATTTATCAGGATCGCAGCATTGAATGGTTATATGTATGTTTGTGTAGTGAAAACTCCTTAAACATACGCCCAATCAATATTGCTAGTGTTTGTCCAGCGGTTAAAATTTAATCTAATCGTAATAATATTGAATTGCACTATGCCACTAAGTAATTTAAAAATGCAAGCGTTTGTTCTTGCGAAAGATGGTTTAGGCGTAAAAAGGTGGTAAGGAAAATGTTTTAGCCTATTTATATATAGATATATGGATAATATCCATGCTTGCTGCAACACATGAACTTTGCCTGCAACGCTGGGTGTTTGGTTTTTGAAGAGTATTACAACATTATGCATAACCTAAGTAAACGTTGTTTCTGTTCTATTTTTAAATAATTTTAAAAGTTGCGGGTACTCAAAGTTAATTTGTTTTCATTGTATATTTTAATATCATATTAAATTAGTAATAAATACAAATTCTAAATAAGGTAATCAGGAGAAGTAATCAGAGACTTTTTTCCACAATTTTTTAAGTTACTAAAGTCGATCGATCATCAGGAGAAGAGTTTCAGTTCACGCGTGATCTTTTTAATTTTATTGTCCAGCGTTTTGTCCTCAGCCTCACAGATATAATGATGTCTAGATGTGCACTCCTGGCCAAAGTAAGCGTACGAGTGCTTTCCAGCATTGTAAGAAAGACGCAGACAACGGCCCTATGTATAGGAGGATTGTATTGAAACATTAGCCACATGAGCACATTGAGGTCATAGCAACTCACCTGGCCTTTGATCTCAAGTGTGTTATTTAAGATCGATTCATTTGTATCATTTGCCTCCTTTTTCACTTGTTCATCGCCGTCCTCCTCAACCAGATTGGTTTCAGTAGCATCATCCTGCGGTGGCTGTTTCTGCGCCATCGCAATAGATGTTAAATTCATGTTGGGATTAACCGGTTTCGCCGAATTCGACCAAATCCAAAGCAAACCCGGATTCAGACCGCCAAGCCAATAGTCGCGACCCCGATGGTTAGGCTGATTAAGTAAATAGGCCATTATCTCTTCATTCTCAGAAACACGCTCGAATTCGGCCAGATGTGCATTGAGTGCCTTACAGGCGCTATTTGCGGTCTTCCAGTTCACCTGCTGGTGGCTGTTGATGTAGTAACAGTTGTCACTGATGCGCGTGAAGTTCGACGGACACGGATCTTTAACTGTGAATGAGATTACAGAGTATGTAGACAATAAAGGGAATGCTTGGCTTACCTTCTTTTTGATTATTGCCCGCCATGAGATAATAGATCAACTGCTCCGCACGTCGTAAGCGGCTCTCAAGGTAGTCAACGCGATAAACTGAAAGTCGGTATAGGTTAGCTTTCTATAAAGACCGACTTTGTTGGGGTTGTAAGATTTACCTAATTTCTCAATGGCACCCAATAGATACAAATCATTCTCGGACACTGCGCGGAATGTGTTCTGCCCTTGTTGGCTACCAAGAGCACCACCCATCAAATGATGTGGCGGATGTGGCGGTGGTTGTTGCAATGGCACCGGACGAAGTTGTTGTTGTTGTTGTTGTTGTGGGTGTGAAGGCGGCACGCCACCGCTACTACCACTACCACCACCGAAACCGAATAACTGTTGTAAAAAGCCAGGCTGTTGCCTTTGTTGTTGTTGCTGCTGCTGTTGCAACATTTGGTTGGTCATTGGACGAAATTGTGGATTAACCATTGAACTCTCGACTGGTGGTTTACGCATGTGTGGATCCAATTCGGCAGCTTCGCCTATACGTCGCGTTATATATATATTTCCCGGTCGTTTGTAGGCCGATGAGTGATAACTAAGCGGTTGATTCGACTGACCAGCACCAAAGCTCATGTGACCTAAGCCGGTAGGCGTTGTGTATTCCGTGTAACCCATTTGCAGATCCTTCGAATGCCGTTGACTCGACGCACTTTGGCTAAAAATGTGGGGTTTTTATTTCGTTGTTGTAGAGAAAGTCAACGCTTTCAAATCAGATACTCTACCTGACGACATAATCTTCGAGCAGTCGCGACCACACCTGCCCCGTCGCTGGTGATTCGCACTGCGTGTGTGATTCATCTTTGGTATTTTGCATGTTTTCACCGACGCCAACGCTTTTGACATCGTCATCAGCAGCATTGCATAAGACCGAATTTGTGACCAGATTTAAAAAGAGCATACAACAAACAAAATACGCACTATTTGGCATCGTTGTTAGTAAGCGCTCTGACGTCACAGTGAAGAATCTCGTTAACATTTCTTGCGTTTATCACACATTTGAAAGTAACTGTTATTTTTTGAGTGGGCTGGCAGCGTCGGCGCATGCCTCGAATGTGCTTTGCTTGACACACGCGCGAGCGCAAACTGACGCGTCGCGATTCACTTTCGGTTTCTTTTGATGGTTGTTGTTGTTGTCGTTTTGCCACTTTGAAGAAACACTTCTTTACCGTTATCGGAATCGATGTTGACGCGCTCGCTTCGTGTTGGCAACTGACTTCAGCTTGAACTGCACGAAGATGCCTATGACTGAGCTTTACCTTCGTTGCTATCACCAACACATCAGCATAGCCTTCGTCTTTGGTTGTTGTTATATATTTCTTCTCTCTCTTTCTTACCTTCTTCGAATGCAAAAATTTCACTTTCTCCATTCGGTTTTCGTGTGCTTTTCATTGAGCTCGTTCAGTCGATCTAAGTTATTGCTTGAAGTTTGTTACTTGTGTCTTTTGCTTGTTCAAAAAACTTGTTCCCACAGCGAGACATTTATTCGAGTTTCTTAGTTGTTTGGTTAATTATGTCATTAATTTTTATGTGGACCTATTAATATTAATTATTTCTTTGGTGAAGTTCACAGAATATTAGCCATATACTCGTAGGTCATCCAGTATTGAAGTCATTTTTCGGTTATAAAAAACAAAGTTATGTTTAAACTAAACCCCTAAGTACGATACATTTTTTCAAAGATTCTCTAATTTTTAATCACTCTTCATTCTTAAGAGTAAATTAGCTTCACGAGCTGCTTGGCTATATGGAAAAATCTAATGGTTTTAATCACTGGGTGTGGTAATTCATAGTTGTATTTATAAGACTACACCATAGCAGCTAGGCACCTTGTCGTCTTAAACGATACAATAAATACTCGCCATTGATCAATTTTCGTTATTTACTGTTTTAGTAACTAATGTTACTGATACCAATATAAATGCTTGAAAGGATCCCAGTTTTTGCCAATTAACTGCGTTACCAATTATTACCTTTTCATTGAAAAATGCCAAGTTCTTTGGCGAATTAGTCCAAATCACAACATGTAATACGAGGTTCTGTTTCAAGATGTATCTCTATGTTAATAAAGTCGTTTGTAATGCTCTTAGAAATGTGGCTTTTATAAAGAATATTTAAATTGAGTCTATTGGTCACTGGAGAATATTTCCTTAAATTGATTGTTGTGGTAATGAAATAATTTAAATAACAAAAACAAGCATCCTCGCTTTCCAAAAAGAGATCGGAATCTCGACGCTTAAGTGCAGTGCCATGTTGAAACTTGTTTTTATTTGGCATACACAGAAATTATACACAATGAAAAGCTCAACATCTCAAGCTCAAATGATTTAGGCGGTCATATGCATCAACTGTGGGGTTTTCCCGCATTGGTTGAGACATTCAGATTTTTAGCGTTCGTTAAAGAGTTGAACTTGACTGAATTGTCTCAAAAACCTTGATTTCATATTATTTACACAAAAAAATTACTAAACAATTAAACTCGGTGTCTTTAAAGCAAACATGAAAAATAGATTTTTTTCTTATAATTTTGTTTATAATTTTTTTTAAACGCTATTTCTAATAGCTCACAAAAATTGCTTTTTTTATATTTTTTTATTTCAAGTTTATTATGTAATAAACAATTATCAACAATCTTCTAATTTGTTGATATTCGTCTTCAAAAGCTATAGGAAAACATGTTTTTGTTTCTGTATGCATTTCATAGGTTCCTTTTATGTGTTTTTATTTAAAAAATAATATAATTAAATTTTATTAATTAACTTATTTCGGTCTCTTCCTATTTTGCATGTACGTTATACCCGACGCTTTACAACACTAAAAGTAGCATCCTTGGTTCCATTTTGTCAAAGACAAAAAAACAAAAAACACTTCAGATGGCGCGACACTTAACGTAGGCGTGCTTGGTCCGGTACTTCACAACTAGTATTGTAGTTATTGTTGTAGTGGTTTTATTAGAAAATATTAATAAATATACACAATAGTTGTTGTTTTTGGTATTAATTTAAGCTTGAGATTTAATCGTTGTTGCTGTAGTAATTGTTGTGGTTGGTGTCCGTGTTTAGTAACCAGCCAATTCGGCGAATGTGGAGTCCATCTCGTCGGCCAGGGACTTGTATCTGTCCTTGTTGATGCCCAATTCGTCTGCGGGTGAAGATCGTAAATTGATTTTAGTATTAAATTTTTGTATTTACCAAAAATTGATTACAAACACAGTTAAATACACGCGACAAAATATAAAAAAGACAAAATACAGTGTTGTACAACGCAAAGAACAATTACGAATGCGCTGCTTTGGCAAGCGTTTGTCAACATGTCAAAGTTAACAGTGTTGATAGGACTCGGTATGTGATCTGTCGCAAAATTATTGATGTGCAATGCAAATACAGTGTTTCTCAAACGGCAGAATGCAGTGTGACCTTTCGCTTACGTGTGGAGGTGGTGACAAATAATAAAAATATATAAAAACAGATCTGGCTTTCATGTCTTTGTAGCTTAGACATTTTCGTGTCCACACTCCATTTCATTTGCTTTTTAGAACGTGAAATATGAAAATGCAGAAGTGCATAGAGCAAAAAATTAAATAAACTAAATTTGAAGTGGGTGGCAAAGATATTTCCTGTTTTTTTTTTTTCTTTTTTTGATTTTGGATACATATGAGGATATTGTGTCTGGGTACAAGACAACAAAACATGCCACATAAAAACGGTAGAAGAAGATCGTGAGTCATTTACAATGCTATACACAGAGAGATAAAAAATCACCTTTCGCTGTTTTCAACTTTTGACCTTTTTTACAAGGATAGAGAGGCTTTTTACACTGCAAATTGTTGTTGTAGTTCGAATTATTACTATTGTTGTTGTTGTTGATGTCGTTGCTGTTAACAGTGTAGAAGCATGTAGAAAAGTGTAGAAAGTTTTTTCTGTATTTACAGTGTACGTATCAATATGTGGAACTTGATGTAGAAATAGTTTCAAATGTGTTGGAAGAATGTCGGAAAATGGCGACAAAGGTAATACAATGGACGCCAGTGTAATATTTGTGGTAAAAAATACATTGTGGAAAATGTGTTGTGTGGCATGGATTTTTGTAGGATTTTTGGAGAACGAAAAGTTGTTGGGTTGATTTTGGATTTGATTTTTTGTGTATTTTTAATATCCAGTAAGTTCGGCAAATGTCTGGTCCAAATCGTCGCAGATTGCTTTGTATTTTTCTTTCTCATGGAAGAGACGGTCTGCAAAAAGCATTTTTCAGTTTTTATATTAAAAATTATTAAGAAAGCATAGCTCGGCATTGAATATAGTCAAAAATAAGAGAAAAATAAATAGAGCACATATAAAAAAATGTTTTGGTTGTATTTACAACGCTGGCGTTAGTTTGAAGTAATAGAAAGCAGAAAAACATATTCTTGTTGTTTTCGTTTCAAAACCGTGTCGAAAACAAACACGTAACTTCCGCGTTCTGTGCTCAAACGATCTGGCAACGCTGAGTGACTTACCTTCTAGCCTGTCGACTTCCTTCTGCAGGCGCTTAACTTGCTTCTCAGCGTGTTCAGCGCGCTGTTCGGCTTCCTTCAATTTGATGGTAAGCGTCTTCATTTCACGCTTGAATTCCTCAACACGTTGGTTGGCCTTCTCCTCGGAAACTTCCAAAGATTTCAACGAGTTGCCGACAACCTAACAAAGTAATTTTAGGCTTAACCAAAAGCCCTGCCATTTGAACATCTGTAATACGCACCTTCAACTCTTCCTCCAACTCCATGATCTTCGATTCACCGGAGCGCACACGATCCTCAGCGACTTCCAACTCATCTTCAACGAAGGCCAACTTGCGTGACACTTCATCGGATTTGGTATCAGCATCTTCAGCCAGCATACGAGCTTCCTTCAATTGATTGGTCAACTGATCCATACGCTCCTCATCCTGCTGCGAACGGTTCTCCAATACTTTGCACATACGATTGTTCTCATCAGCCGATTGTGTGGCCTCCAACAATTTCTGTTGGGCACTGGTTGAGCGTTCCTCAGATTTCTCCAAATCCTCCTCAATCTGTTGCACCTTACGGTTCAAGGTGGCAACCTCCGACTCGGTTGAAGTTAACAATTTCTCCTTCTCTTCAAGTTCGTGATTGGCCTTCTCGAGTTGTTCCTTCGATGTCACCAAATCAACCTCAACCTGGACAAATTTCTTTTCCAAATCGCGCACTTCCTCATTCAGTTTGTCGGCACGCGAATTGGCATCCTTAGCTTGATTCTCGCAGGTATCGGCCTTATCAATAGCATTGTCTTTCTCAAGCTTCATCGCTTGCATCTTCTTCTTGATGGCGTCCATGGTGGCTGCTGCTCTGTTTTTTTGATGTTAACTACGGAAGGAAGAAATGTATGGAAGAAAAGCGGCACTGGAAGAAACAAAGAATTAAACTTAATGTTAGTTCATGTTGAGAAATGAGGGGTGTTTGAGAACCAGAAATTGTACACGCTGAGAAAGAAGCTGTATGCTAAGAGAGAGCGAAATTCAATAAAATCGCTTTTCATCGTGATATTTTACAGTTAAGGGGAGTGCCCGATAATCTAAACAAGATACCGTCCACTCGAAATTCGTTCTACTGTTGAGTTACTTCGAATCACTTTTATTTCAAGTGCCTGCGATACGAAACTTTCTTTCACACGATAATCACTCAATGCAATTAAAATTTTGTTTACAAGAACAACAAATCGAATTTATTGCTGGCCATAGCTGTTATGCCAAAATAAATGTATACGTACACCCACAGCTGCCTTTGCTCGCTAATGTGGTTTTCTGCTAGATGTAAATATTCTCCCTTGTTTTTTTTTTATTACTTTGAGAAAAAGAATTTCGAAAATCTTTTCCGTTTCAACGCCCACATACTAAAAATGCCAAAATAGCTTCGCTCAATGAGCTTATGCCTCCGATTTTCATATAGTTTTAAAAATAAATACGTTTCCAATGTGTGCGTTAACGTGCACGCGTATTTGTGTTATAGCAACAGATCACCACCATCCAGCATTGGCGGCCACTTTTTTTGGACTTTTTCCATGCCAAGTGTAATTCTAGAGTTTTGTTGCTCGAACTATGTCGTTGGCGCTCTGGTACTGAAACAATTGTAACTGGGAGAAAGACATTTAGTTCATGACACACTTTTGCTGAAGATTGTGACATTGTGTTCGGAGGTGTTTATATATATTTTGGAATACCATAAAAGAAAAAAATGAATTTACAAAAAAATATGTCAGTGTGCTTTACACTCACAAGCTTCTGATATGAAACACGAGTCTTTTTTTTTTCAGCGCAGGTAAATTGATTTATTCGAAAAACAGTTTTTTCAATGATTTATTTGTATGTGGGAAGCCTTCGTGCGTGAGCCCATGACGATGTTTGATTGTGTATGAGCGTTACAATTTTGATTGAATGCGAGTGTTACCCTTGTAAAATTTTACCCCACTGAAACCAAAGTTGTTTCACATAAAAGACTTGTGTGTAATTTAAAAATTTTTGAAGGAGCGATTACAAGAGACCTTGTTTTTTTCCAGTAGAATTATTATAATTTTTTTATATTTTTTTTTTATGGAAATAAAAGTTTTTAAAAAATATTATTTTTAAAAAATCAAATATTTTAATCGCTTCATCATATTTCCCTCTTGGGCGATTGTGAATTCAGTAGCTGTCGGTACTAACTAATTTTTGTTGTAATATATTATAATAGTATCTTTATAATTCCTCTCCAAAAATCACGTCTATCGCATTAACAACATTCTGTCATATTCGTCATTTGCGCTTTAGTCAAGTCGAAAAGCTATTGGAACGTATTATACCGATGTGCTGAAATTTTACCATTGGTAGCTAAACTCATTTTTGCAGAGGCTGGATGATGGTCTATACTCCACATCTTCTAGCATATCCCTACCAATAGACTGGCTTTGAAATGGTGAATCCCCGCATATAGTTTTTCATTCAAGATCATGTTGATATTACTATAAAAGTGTCTTCTTAAGGTTAGGTAGATTATATTAGTGCACTTACGCTAAGCTATCGAGGCACTAATTTTAATATACAATACTTCCCTCCTTAAATTTTATAGAACCTAGGTTTTTATAAAAAGTCTTCTTCTTGTTGTAGAAGCTTGACTGTTTGAGCATCTTCCTATATCTTATACTAGCGGTCCTGGCAGACGTTATTCTTGCCTTACCTATCTGCCCAACAAAGAAAAAAATTAACAAAATGACGACTCTATATTGCGGTCACTGCACGACAGACTTATCCGCTTGCTTTATTTTATTATACACAGTTAGTTGTTTCGCTTAATAAAAAAATTATTTTCTTTTAATAAAAAAAAAATTTCCTTTAAAAAATAATTATATATATATTATCCATGGCACGCAGTAACTATGTAGCATTCTACTGGTAAAGGAATTTTTAAAATCGGATAAGTAGTTTCGAAGATTACCTCTAACATCCAAACAAACATTATCTCCCTATAATTTTAGTATAGATTAAATTTATTAGAATTTTTTTTAATGCTACCAATATAATTCTCTAGCAGTCATTCATAAAACGTCAATCTATATACGTTTGAACTATTTTCAGATGTAGATGGCGCACATTTCAACAACAATAACAACAACCAAAAAGAAAAAAGAAAAACCAAAAGAAGAAAAATTCAATTAAATAAAAATCTTCAAGGATAAATGTCAAAAAATACAGACTTGTTGAGATCATGAAAGCTTTTTTCAAATGCTTATAGAAAAGCAGGCGAGCAAGTTAAAAATACCATAAATTTTTCCGCATACTGAATATGAATGAGTAAAAGTATCTAATAGATACAAACAGACAGACAGATAGACATGCATAAATAGAAGAAATAAGCCAGGCAGGCGGCAGGTGTTTGTCTGTAGTTAATTTTGTAGAGTGTAGGTAGTATTGAGCAACTTGGCAAGGAAGAAGAAGACGAATTTTGAGAGTTGTGTGAATTTTTGTGCGCAGCTTTTCGCTGCTCGTACAAATGCTTCTGTTATGTGTGAAGGTGTATATATATATATATATATATATATATATATGTGTGTGTGTGTGTATATGTGTAGCTGCGAACTTTCCACACGTATGAGTGCATGTGTGAGTGTATGTGTGTCAGCATAAAATCGCATACACACACACATACACACATCTAATTTATAAGTCTTTCACATCGTCGTATACTTTTTGTCAGATTCAGTTACAGTTTTCCTTATAAGCGAATTTTTCCCGATACGACATTATTAGCGAATTTACAAGAGGATTTAGGATGTGCGATTTTTAATGGATGCAAAAATATTTAAACAAAATGTTTTTTTTTAAATTTTTTATTTTGTAATTTTCCAACTACTTCAAAGCTTTGAAATTTTTAACCATTTTTAAATGGTTTTAATGATTTAATAATTTTTTTCACACACATACATATGCATTAATGGATATTAATTATTTTATAAATTGTTTCCTTTTGAATGCCATAATATTTTTTTTTTGTAAATTAATTTGGAGATTTTTGATTGTCCAAACTATAATTTAGAACTACATATTCTTTAAACAAAATTGCACACACTCGTCCAAATTAATGTATGCCACGTTTGGCGACATTTTTATTTATTTCTTTAATTTATTTTTATTTTTTTTCTATACAAAACAGTTTTTAAAATTTTTATTTGAATAATATTTTTGGTATCCTTTAGCAGCAGCGACTAACCTTAGCGGTTTAAACACACTATACGCTGTCGAAACCCCGAGAACACTGATGCTGCGGATCGGCTGGTTTGGCCCAGAAAGCGTGCCAAGAAATACAGATTACTCCCTGTACAAACTGAAATACATACATAAAACTATGCATATATAGCAATGAGATTTTCCACATACACAAACACAAAATAAAATTTCCCATTAAATTGCTTTTCATTAAAGCTTTACACAAATCAAGTCTGGCACTCAGTGCATAGCGAAAATTTCCCGGGTTTTATTTTTTATTTTTAAAAAATATCCCCACACCCATGTAAAACTATACAAGATCCCAAGCACATACACATAGAGCAAATGCTAACGCAGCAATTTCACTCTCAAACACACATACACACGGATATCAAAGCAACTGTCAGGTAGACTCTTTTGTCTTCTGCAGATCATCACGAAAAGTGTTAAAATTATGGTTTCTTTTAATTTTTCTCATTTTTCGTCTTTTGTGTTGTTTCATTGTTTTTCTTTTTCTAATTCAATGTGTATGCATGTTTTATAAATAGCGCATAATAAATACTATATGCGTAACTAAGCTATACGCTTTCTTGCTGCATAACTCTCTATCTCTCTCTCTCTCACACACACACTCATTCTCCTATCTAAGATATTTATAGCATACTTTTTTGAATTTATTAAATATCTTCCTAGCATTTGTTCGATTGTTCACTGCTAAACGGTGACTTGTTAAGAATTGGCGAATGTTTGTTTTGCGTCATAAATACAATATGGTATGCTTTTCATGGAAATTCTTAATGAATTCATTCTGCAAATAGGACGCATCGAATCCGAGACAAACATTTTTTTCAAAGTAAAAATTGTAAATCTTTGCTTTAATAACCTACGATTTAACGATTTAATAGAAAATTGTTGGACCAATTTTTTTTTTTTTTTTAGATCTAATGACCTTATTCTTAACCGAGAGTTGCACATGTAAATGGACCAGCTGCAAAAACATAATTTCAGAATGACGTCAACTCTGGGTCACGAAATATACGAGTATTCCCGTTATATTTAATGTCGGTTCGGTTGTCGCACGTTTTGGCCTACAATTTTTTTATAATAAATTAAATATTTTATTATGAGTGTCTTATAGGTAGATGCTCAGTAGTAAGTTGCACCTTGAGCGTTTGCAACTCATGCAATTAAAATACGGCTATATACCTTACTTTATGAACTGCGTATAGTTGGGTGTGAGCGGCGAACATTTTCGGAATCATATAAAAGGCGAAATCATGTTAGTCAACCTGGGTTCAACTTCGTTGCTTCGAATTTCAGAAAAAGTATTTTTACACTTTAAATTCACAACAGATCTGCAATCACTAAAAGTAAATTGACTTCTCATGGACTCAAGGCCATGGGAGTAATTTTAGATCAAGGAAATTGCGAGCCACACGAATTGAACTTGAAGCTACTTTATCAAGAGATAAGAATGTGATCGGCTTATCAATGTCAAGTGCATATAGTCATGTACTAAGCACAGCCAATCATCAACACAAAAATCTAAGATCATGCTCTCTACTTAATGGGATTAGAAGGGTGTTATCCAGTGTGAGCTGCTTAAGTGGCATGAAATAATCCGTATTATTATCTTTGACGCATCTCTTGGCCTAAACTTCGGGAATTGCCTTTAAAGACATAATCAATCATATACTTTTCAGTTTCATTTAATACCAACGATTTTTGTTTCTTGAATCAAAGCTATGAATTCCAACTCCCAACAAGTGCCAAAAATATTGTCCATCCAAATGTAATCGTCGCATATGTTGGTTT
The DNA here is from genome assembly GCA_035041755.1 of Cacoxenus indagator. Taxonomy (NCBI): domain Eukaryota; kingdom Metazoa; phylum Arthropoda; class Insecta; order Diptera; family Drosophilidae; genus Cacoxenus; species Cacoxenus indagator. The sequence continues at coordinate 3,559,357 of JAWNKX010000242.1, forward strand.
GGAGGTCATTTATAGTCAATCCAAAAACTTGTTTAAAAAAAAGGGGGCGATCTAAATGTTTCATTGGAAATAGAATTCATAGTAGTACTGCTATTTAATACTATAGCTCTAATAAATAAATTTGTTGAGGCACCGGGCCTCACTTTATACCACTTTGGTGTGTTAGGACCATATTCTTGAGGTTATAGGACTTTCATCTTTATTAGCCATTCATCTACTCCCACTACAACACGCGAATATGGCTTTCTCATAATTCTTTCGTTAAGTGCTAAAAAGCGTTCCAATTTCAGACTCTTACTAGATAACTGACATTAAGACAACAAAGTGCATGGAAATTTTTTTTTTTTTAATTTGGTAACCTTGTTCTTAACAAAGATAAGTAAACAAAGCTAAGCGCCACCTGTCAATCCGTTTACAGCAACTGGCTGAGTTGATACACTTTAGTAATACGGCACCAATAATTGAGGCCAACTTTTTAAAAAAACAATTAGTATCATTTTCTGCGTACTTCTTTGTCTTAATTTATGTTAGAAATGTATTTCCAAAGGTAATTAAAACACAAGTACACATTTTTTAATATGCAAAAGAATTTTTTATTCATTGTAAAAATATACAGAGTAAACATGTTTTATTTCAAAATCAAATGCAATGTTTTCTTTGGAATTCATATAAAAAGCTAATTTTTCTCTTTTTTCATTTTTAGATCTTATGAAAAAATTTTTTTTTTGTATTTCATGAAAAGGTAATGCACAAATTCTATTTATTTTTATTTTTTATCATTTAATTCAAACAATAAAATGTATTTCTTAATGAATTCCGGGCGAGCTCACTACTCTCAGAAGCTTCGCCTACTTTTTAATGGTGGGTCAAAAGTGAGTTTGGCCAAGTGATTAATCGTGATACAACTTCAAAAAGTAATTGCATTACAAGTCTATATCATTTTAATTACGTTAATTAAATAATTTGTTGAATTTATTTTATTTTTCTTTAATTTTCAAAATAGGCAGTTTCTTGCTGAATCGACTTTTTTCCAAGTTTAATTTTTTTTTTTTGTTGCTAGTGCTAAATATTTGATTTACATATAAATTTGGTTTAAACAATCTCTCCTCCACTACGCACAGCATATTACAATTGGAATGCTTCGTACTTTGTTAAGTTATTGAATTACTAAAATTTAATTAATTTAAAAATTTGTAAAATGGACGCCCAACGCTTCAAACGTGTCCATTCATATTCGCAGGCTGCATTTTGTAAACTTCTTTCTTGATTTGCTGTTGTTCATGTCTGTGTGTCTGGCATTATTTGGTAATTTTGATTAGTTCCAAGTTAGTAGTTATTCAAATCGGCATATTCCAATTCTTGGGCAATTGTTTTGTACTTCTCTTTACCCCTGCTGACCTCCTCTGCAAGAGGAAAAATTTCATATTAAATAGAAAAAAATATTCGCTCAAAAGTATGTTTCATTTTTTTTATTTTATTGCACAATCGATAAATAATAAATTTACTGATTAAAGGATAATATTCTATTGCAGATATGAGTTAAAAAATACACAGAACATCATTTATTATATAGCTGCGATATATTAAATCAAACACTAAATTTACTACAACAAAAGTATAGCGAAATTATAATTCAAGCGCCTACAAATATGCAAAGATTTGAAGTAAATACAATTCTACGATATTTATCATTGTTGTTGTTGCAATGTTGGTGTAAGAAGATTTTTTTGTTGTGTGTTGATTCTGAGTTGCAACTCTGGCGCACGCAGCATTGTTGCTTTGCTTATTCCTTGAGAATGAGCTCGACGAAGGCGGTATCGAGATCGTCGCCGATATCCTTGTAACGTTCCTTCTCCAAGACGAGATCGTCTGTGTAAGATGAGGAAATAAGGTTACGAAAAGAAGAAAATAAAATTAATAATTGAAACGAAAAAAGAACTTAAAACAGAAATACACTAAAGCAACGAATACCAACTAAATTAATCTAAATTGGACTTAATACGCGTTGAACGAGAAAACTTGACGAAAACATTAAAAAAAAGAAAAAGAAAATAAAAATTAATAAATAAACAAAAACGTATTACCTTAAATTCAAATAAATGTAAAGACTTTCTGCAGTGTTGAGAAGGCGTCATTGAAATAGCGTTTTTCAGCGTTGGCAGCTTTGATTAGTGGCGGTCGATAACGCAGCAGTGCATTGTAGCGCGCACTGCTTGGTGCGTATCAGTTAACGGTTCACACGCAAAAGAAAACTAAGGACGCATTTTTGGCTTGCATTGGTGGAAAATCCAATTTTAATAAGCGATTAAATAAATGTACATGCAATAATAAAAAACGAACTGATTCAAATGATATGGGCAGCACTTTGTAGCAGTTGTGCAGGCACATGAGAGAAAAAGAACATAAAAAGAAAAAACTAATATATAATGACACTCTACTAAAAGCGCTCCCTCTAAGCGGGTGGCGCCTCAGCAGGTGCTGCTTCGGGCGCAGGTGCAGCTTCAGCTGGTGCTGCTTCTGTGGCAGCTGGCGCAGCTTCAGCAGCTGGAGGTGCTTCGCCCTCTGCAGCGGCTGGAGCCACACCTTCAGCAGGTGCTGCTTGTGCACCTTCAGCAGGCGCTGCAGGAGCACCTTCAGCCGGAGCGCCATCAGCTGACGCCGGTGGTGCACCCTCTGTTGGTGCACCTTCTCCTTCAGCTGGTGCTGCAACAGCTGCTTCTCCTTCAGCTGGTGGTGCAGGCTCGGAGCCAGGTGGTGGTCCATCGTAGTTCTTGACGTATGGCACTTCAGCACCCTCTGGTGGCAAATCAATGGAGTATTCGAATGGTGGTGGTGGTGGAGGTGGTGGTGTTGGTTCCTTAGGTGCTGCAGGTTGTTCGACTGCTTTCTCGCCTACAGCAGTAGGTACTTCACCTTCGGCGCCTGGTTCAGCTGGTGGAGCGCCTTCGACTCCAGCCTCACCAGCAGCAGCAGCGGCAGCTGCCGCAGCTTCGGCGGCAGCAGCAGCCGCCGCTTCCGCTTCAGCCTTGGCAGCTGCAATCGCAGCACGCTCTTCGTCGGTCAGCTCTGGCGTTGGTGGTTTCGGATTGCGTGGCGTCCAGAATGGTTCGAGCGTGGGTATCAATCCCATGAAGGCTTCGTCGAGACTGTCACCAATGAGACAGTAGCGTTCTTTCTCGACGATCAGATCATCTGATTGTGATTTTTTGTGAACGTGGTCAGGACGTGCAATGCGTGAATAGCGTGATTTGAATTTGTGAATAGAAAGGAGTAGAAGAAGAAGCAGTGGGACGAGCGAAGTGCATGAAGAGAGAAAGCTTGTGAGCAAATAGCGTGAAAGGAAGTAAAATAAAGTAGCGAATTTCAAAAACTAAAAATAGACAATGTTGCCGAATCGTAAAAAAGAGAGAAAGATAGAAGTAGAGAGGTGAACACATCAAATACAAGTATTGATTATAGGAGGAAATGGTTGTGGATTGGAGGCAACTCACTTCTTGTTAGTGGAATCAATGAGACGACAGTATGGAAACGGCAAAAAAAAAAAATGGTGTCTTAGAATATATACGAGAGAGCAGTGATCCATTTCGAACTTTCTTAGTTACATTTTAATTTCAAGCAAAGTAATTGTGAACATTCTCTGTGTCATGATAGGCGATGATATTTCATTTCATAGTCTCTATGATGGTGGAACTTCAGTTGCAGGCGCTTCAGCAGGAGGTGCAGGCGCATCGGCACCATCGGTTGAGGCAGGTGCTGTCTCTGCGGTGTCTGCAGTTGGTGCAGCTCCCTCGGCCGGTACACCCTCAGCAGGCGCAGATTGAGCACCACCCTCAGCCGGCGGTGCATCTGCCGGTTGCGCTGCAGTTTCTCCTCCGTCTGCTTGTGGTACAGAGCCTTCAGCTGGTGGCGCTGTGCCTTCTGCAGGTGGTGCAACACCCTCAGTGCCAGCTTCCGGTGGCAATTCACCCACTGGTGGTGGAACAAAGTTCTTCACATATGGCACCTCAGCACCCTCTGGTGGCAGATCAATAGCATACTCGAATGGTGGAGGTGGTGGCGGTGTAGGCTCTTTCACAGGTTCAGCTGGCTCTACAGCTACAGCCGCTTCATCACCTTCGGCCGGTTTAGCACCCTCAACGCCTTCAGCGACAGCAACATCATCAATATCGGCGGGCACTTCTTCGCCTCGTTCAGCAGCTTCGGCGGCGCGTGCCAACGCAGCAGCCTTCCGCTCAGCTGCGGCAATAGCGGCAGCTTCCTTTGCGGCAATCTCTTCCTCAGTGAGCTCCGGTGTTGGAGGTTTCGGATAGCGATCGTTATAGAATGGTGGCATGTCCATCATTTCAACGAATGTAAAGTCCAAACTGTCGCCGATAATCGCATAATGTTCTTTCTCAGTTATTATTTCATCTGTGGTTGTAGTTCATTGTGGTGGTAGTTAGTAGTTGTTGTTGTTGCCGTAATAAGTTTGGTAGTTGGGATGGATTAGTTTTGCATTTTCGGAAATTATATAGAGAACGAACGCATTATAACTCTACGATCGGATGTTTTTCTATAAAATTGCTAGAATCGCTCAAAATTGGCCGATTTCTTGGTTGGAAGGTTCAGTAGTACGAGTATACACACATGATAAGTGGCACACGACATATGACAGGGCGACTCGAATACATTTGGTTTAGAACAACGGGTCGTCGATAATACAGTCAACATAAATGGTTAAACACAATGGTTTGAGCGCGCTTCAGTGTTGATAAATGTCTGTTATTTGTTTCTTGTTGTTTAGACAGTTGCTTTTTTGAAAAATACTTTATTTGTGCAATTGCAGCATAAATGTATTATATTATTTAAAAATATAAATAATTATTTATAGTAAATTGTGTAAATAAATCATTTTCTCTGTTTTCGTGATTCATTTCTTCACAAAACTTTTAACTTTTCTCACAATTTGAAAATATAGGCTAGATTTATAAAAAAATAATTTTAAATAGTATAGAATTTGAAAATGTCAACAAAAAAGAGTGTCTCATATTGCAACAGTAGTCAAGTGAACGAAAGAATGTGTGAGTGGTTTGTGGAATGCGTTCGGAGTGTTTCTTTTTAAAAGTCAAAGTATTTTTCTCAAATTTCGTTCTTAATTCTTGCGTAGACTTAAACATTAAAATAAAAACATTACACAACGTTCTTCTTCTCTATTGTCTATTGATCGTGTCGGATCACGTTGTTATCTTCTCGCGGATATTTAAATAGTTAAACAATTAAATTAGTAGAATTACATAATTAATAGGCGTTATTAATACAGTGCTATAGCAGCAGACATATTGCAGAAAATACATTTTGGGAAAGAAATTTAAATACAATTTTTGTTTCATAACTAATCTTTTTTTTCTCAATTAATAACTAAGGCAAAATTGTTCAACATTTCGTAGGTAAAATTCAATGGTAAAATTAACGAAAAAGTTATCATTTCTAAAATGGATATTGTGAGAGTTAGTCGTCATTTTTAAATAAAATTTCTCAAGTAGTAAGTAAACTGTTGATAGGTGATCAAAAACAAAGAAAATTGCATAGTTATACTAATCAAACTTAAAAGAAGCGTACTTAATTATGGAATGGTAGATATATCGATATCGATTCCTATATAGCAGCGAATGTAATTTTATAAATGTCCTTAGGTTCACACTTTATGCTATTGCTTGGCAGATTTAATAGAAGTCTATTTACTGTCCCTCTTTCTTTTTATATGTATGTGTTTGCTTTTCTATAGTTTCTTGTAGTATTGGTTTTTTTCTCGGTATTTTTTTTTTTTTTTTTTTTTGCACAAAAACGAAGAAAATCTTGCTTTTGCGTTGCTGACAACAGTGTCGACTTTGATGACGCCGACTTTAACGGCCACACTGCCGTTTCCGTTCATTTTAGGTTTATATCGAACGGAATCGGTAGTGACGTCACCCAGCGCCACAGCACAGACGCTAAGCAAAATGGGCAGTTTCGAATATTTTGTAGTTTGAAGTTTACATATTCTGAATATCATGTAGTGTGGCCTCCATTTCCTCTTGCAGCAGTTTATTCTTGGCGCGTTCGTTCATCAAATCGTCTGTTTTTATGTGTGTTTGGTTTTTTTGTTTTTGGCGGCACATAAATTTTTTAACATATTAATTAACAAAACACAACAATTAAAATATAACACAAAATCGTGCAAAATTAATATAAAAAACGTTAGGCGAACGAGCAGAGAGCAGGCAGTTGAGCACAGGGTGTACAGCAATTGGAGTCAAGTAGACAGCGTTAAGTACAAAATATGTAAAAAAATAATAAAAATAAACAAATAATTTATGAAATATGTCTATTAAAAAATGGTTCATATAGATCGGTACTAAGTTTTTAATTTGTCCATATAAAGAAATCTATTGTCATAAGTTATTATTTACGGAAATCGTCTGCATTGTCTGATTGACATCGAAAAAAAAAATACGAAATGGCGGTAGTCGGAATACACTTCTAACTCGTGACGAATAAAAACATCTCGTCATTAGAAATGTATAAAAAATTTTGTCTGAATCTGACTCCAATTTGTTACCAGAACTGAAAAAATAAGTTTGAAACAGTTTTCAAACTAAATGAACGCAACTTCAGTTTGCTTTTCGGACAAACAATTTTGTTTTCTAGGAATACATTAAAGACCGCCTTAAGCACATAATTAAAAGCTCAGTACCGGCCATATAACTCAAAAGAAAACATATTACACTATAACATTTGGAATAATGGAATAATCAATTTTGTGGCTATCTTAGAACTTAAAATATATCAAAATTTTAAATAAATTCTTAACTACAAAAATTAACAAAATTTATTTCACTTTTTTTTTTTACTTTTTACAAATTACTACTCAAATTACTAAATCAAATATTAACTTCTCTCAGATACTTAATAGGTGTAGCCTTAGGAGTTCTTTGAATGACATACCTTCGAGTCTGTCGACTTCCTTCTGCAGTTTCTGCACGGAGCGCTCAGCGAATTCAGCGCGAGCTTCAGCCTAATGGGGATTTGAAAATTTATTGAAGAGAGAAAGTTATCGATTAGTAGATGTAATGAATTCAAATATCAGACAAGTAGTAATAACTACTGAGAGTGTGCAAGCAGCTTGAACTTTAATCAATCCAGTCAAGTGTAGTTTATTGAAACTTTCGATCGAATTTTTACATATAAGCTCTAGTCTAAGAATTACACAATTCAGTTGGCTGCTTGCATACTCTTTTTAAACAATATTTAAGGCAAAACAGTTTAAAAGCTTCCCAAATTGACTACCAAAACCAGCGCAAGACCAACAAGTTTTTAAACGTTTTAAATCTAAGTGTTAATTGTTAGTACTAAAAAATAAGTAGAAAATAATAAGTAGACAAAATAAGCAAAAATTAGTAACAAAAGCATATGAGTTTGGTTCGTATTATTTATTGAGCTATTCTAGTGGAAAACAAGGTTGCCTACTCATTTCCTTCTTAAAAGAGAAGTCCTTTAGTAACCTAAATACAAGAAAGTAATTTATAAATCAAAGGTTTACCAACACTACTCAATGCACGTTCTTAATTGTTTTTAGTGTGAATGCTTTAATTTTTATTTATTGGTTTATTTTTTTCCTTAAATGCGACTTACAGCGTCAACATTTTTTTTAAATTGAATGAGCTCCTGTTCAAAAAATCTTTGATTTTCACGTGCCTAAACGAGAGACGTGAGAGAAATACAACAACAGCGAAACAACATATGCATATATATATTCATAGGTATGATCAAGAAAAATAATAAGACATCATGTGTACATTTATGGCGTAATGGAAAATAAATGATACATTTGATAGGTTCTGATTGTGTAACCAATTTTGCTATAAAATATCTACCGAACTTTTTGTTTAATTGCAAATTATAAAAATTCAATAATTCAAAAATTTTCGAACTAAAATTCATAAATTTTTTTTAACAAATTAGCAACAAAAGTGCAATTATTAACAAACTTTTCTGCTTTTTAAGAGTTAAATAGAAATAGGTAATTTTAACGGCTCAAAGCTTCGTTCAAAGGCACAGTTGCAAAGAGTGTTGCAAAATCTTTGTTAGCAAACTGCTTTAGCTTTTGAACGAAACTGTATTCGTTGCTTTGCAATTAATGCACAAAAAGTTGTTTTCAATATTTAACAAATGTACAATTACAAATCAGTTTGGAGCTTCGCATTGTTCTTAACTAATAAAAATTTCAACCTAAAGACGCAAAATAAATTCGATTTACCATACTTTGTAAACGATAGATTAAAAGTATGGATAGAATATGATATATGTATTTGTCTGTTGCTTTTAAATTCATTGTATTTCGCACGTCACTTGCTTAATGTCACATTATCTTATTCTTTTATTTTTTAATAAAAAAGAAAATATCAAATTCGGGTTTTACTAATAAATGCTTTGTTGTTATGTGTAGGTAAAAATATATATATTAACAGAAATATGTACAATTAATCAAAAATTGAGAATAACGATTTGTGCAATTCAATATTTTCTTTTTCTTTTTTTCTTGTTTTCGTTGCAATGCTTTTCAACACTCTAACAAAACAAATACTTATGATTAAATTTACAAACCACTAAAGTATGGAAAAGGACATTTTGTTTACCAACACCATAGACCACAAATGCCATAGTAAATGTTTAAATTAACTTATTGATAACTCAGCTAACTCAAATCTCTTAATTATGGTTCAGAAAGCAGATCAATTAATCTTTACAAAATTAGAATACTTTTCCCTGAGGATTTATTTATTTATTTATTTTTTTTATTTTTTTATGTTTTTTTTTGAATAACAGATTTTTTCACCCTAGAAGACTTTCAATTTTATTGTTTAAATTAGCTCATAAGCTGAGGAACTATATTGCTTGCTTATAGACAGACATCACTAAATAGCTCTCTAAAGCTATTAAACTAAATGGCTTTGTTTACGGCAACTAGCTACATGAGTACTACTATCAATTTTATTTCTTTAAACTTTACTAAAAATTGACCAATGCATCCATATCTCAACTAATCTTTCTAAAGGTAATACTTCTCTATTACTTATATCCTTTCGGTTTTAGGAGAATTCCCTTAAAATGTTGTAAAGATTTAATGATCCACTCAAGCAGTTCTCAATTCAATTATCACAATACTAATTATAGAAAGCTGAATTATCATACATAATACCCGTCTGACAAATAAAATTTGAATTGATGTTGGTACCTCTTTCAGCTGATGATCCAATACGCGTATTTGTGTTTCGAACGTTTCCTCTTTTTGTGTGGCCTATTTTTTTGTTCCCGTGTTATTCATTTCATTTCATTTATTTATTATTTTTTTTTTGCAAATTTTATTTGGCCACAAATCATAGTAAAATAAAGTACACAAATGTATTGTGGTCATTGGTGGGTGCGGTGCGGTTTGAGTTGATTCGGTTTGGTTTTTTCGGTTCATGTGGCATTCATTTGGTTGGTATTTTCGATGGCAACGTGATGAATGTTGTTGTTGGTGTGCACGGTTTGGGGTTAAAGGTGTACACGGTTTGAGTTGGTTATGTTGGTAAGTTGGTTGGTTGGTTTGTTTGGTTGATTGGTGGATTGTTTCATTTTGACATGTTTGTGGTTAAAATTATAACATTTTTTTTTCATGCAATTTTTTTGTGTGTTAAGTTATCAAAACAGCAAAAATCAAAGCGCACAAGCATTGGTTAAACATCCAGGGTTGTCGTGCACAAGCAGCAGAGCGTAGGGCACAACAAATATGTAAAAATAAAACAAAGGAAAATTAAATGATTATTAAAAATAAATTTATAAAAGAAAAATATAATGTACATAAAAACATCTGTCGGTAGAGATTTTATACGTTTTTCAATGAAAAAATTTTGACGTTAGTATAAAAAACGTGTGCGCTTGTTTCCAATTTTTGTGCGCGCAAATTAAAAAAAAATGTAATTCAAGTAGAAAATAAAAATTTTGTAACGTTGACAACAACAATAATAATGGTACGCTGGTTGATGGTCACTCAAAATGAGCGGTCCAATCATTGTTCTTTGGGAAACTTTCAATCTGTCCGACTTAGAGCTTTAATAAGCTACGCTAGCTAACCTCCTTTAGACGGGTGTTGAGGGTCTTGATTTGGTTCTTGTATTCTTCCTCACGTTGGTTGGCCTAATATAGAGTGTTTATTGTTGTTGTCGTAACAGAGATATATAGATATTTTTTTAAAAATTTGTTTAAAAAAGATGTAAAAGTTTTAAAAAATATTTATGAAATAATTTTAGGATTCATGATTTTTTAAAAGTTTTAAATAAAACAAGCACACTGCTACTGACCTTTTCTTCAGAAACCTCAAGCGATTTCAAGTTGTTACCAACGACGCGGAGTTCCTCCTCGAGCTCAACGATTTTGCTGTGAATATTTTTAATTTTATAAATATTTTCTTAAGGAATATAAACTCTATATAATTGTTTAATTTTGAAATACATTTTTTTATTATTTTTATCATTATTTTATGGCACTTATTTTTATTTCTTTTTATTATTCAATTTTTTTGTTCCAATGTTTTTTTAGTTTTGTTTATTTATAGTTTTGTTTTCTCTAAAAAATAGTCTCCCTTCAAAAAGAAACACGTCGACACCGAAAAAAAGTCGTCACTTCAGTTTCAAAATAACCACGAGACTTGACTTGAGACCATGACTAGCGATTTATTATTTTTTTTTTTTTCTCAAGCGAAGGTCTACCAAAATTGTTGTCAACAACAGTATCAGCAAAGATGCGAAAAGAAAAAAAAATCGTTAAAAAATATTTCACAAAATAAATAATAAAAAAAAACAATCGTTAACACTTCAAAATTTCACCTTTTTGCAACTCGAAATTTCATAAACAAGACTTACACTCGACTTATGTACAAATTGTATACTACGTATCAGAAAAAATGTATTTCAAAATTAAATTGAAGATATTTTTAAATTGAAAGTTAGTACTGAAATAAAGCATACAAAAACAGAAAGAAAAAAGAAAAATTCAAATGCAAAGCTTTTTTCGCACAAACCTTTCGCTTAGTTCAACTTTTTCCTCGGAACGTTCCAGGTCCTGTTCCATGAGTACTAATTTTCTGGCAACCTGCGCACACACATACACACACAAGTCGAGCAGATCGAGCGGGGCGAGCAAGCGGACGTTTGGGCGAGCGATCAGTCAGGCAAATGTTAGAAGGTTGTTGTGTTTAGGTTCGGGGTTAACAACACATAAACAAACAAAAAAAACAACGCATGACAAAGCGAAATTTGTCAAGGTGGTAAAAAAGAAATGCACAATTAGTAAAAACATCAACAATGAGAGAGATATTTGTATTTATTTTGGTAAAAATGTGAATATTTATAGCGATATAGAACGAGCGAACTTTATGAACGTTATGGGTGGCATGTATGACAACATGTAGTGCAATTTGCAATACTCAAATTGTTAAACTAATAAAAACATGCGCATTTTCACATTATTATTATTATTTAATTTTTTTTTTTTTGGATTATTCACATTTTTGCCAAATTTTCATTTTATTTTTTATTTTTATAAATTGCTAGCTAGCTAGAGGAGAAACTTTGCACAACAATATGTGAGGTTAGGTTTTATACAATATAACTGAGATTAGTGTTGATAAACACGCTTACAGATCACAGTTTTTTAACAAATCAGCAAAGAGGCGCGCAACATTAACTTCGCTTGGCTTTGTTTTTAGTGGCAAAGGAACTTAACAACTAAGCAAAATAACATAATGCAACACAACACTTTTTTTAACGTACTTCTCTCCTTGTTCGGCACGTTCTTCGGCACGCTCCAAATCAGCTTCAACCATGGCCAATTTACGGGCAACCTTTATTTGTTCCCCATTTGACAATGGCATTTTTCATATTTAAGAGATTTCATATTGTGGTGTTTCGAATTTTTACAGTGTATGTAAAATATTTATATATGTAAAACATATAAAAAACAAAGAATGAGTATATTTTCACATAATAAATGATGTTGTTTCATATTAACCAACGAACAATAAGCAATGCGTGGCAGGAATTAGAACACAAGTTCAACAAGTGGTCTTTTAGGCGGGAAAAGTTTTTTTTTTTAGTATTTTTTCTTTAATTTGGTGCTGTTCGACTATTCGTTAAGCATGTTTAAGGAGATTCAAATTTGTAAGTTGCTTAAGAAAATTAATTAAAATGAATAATTAAGCCATTTAATTATTGTGCGAATTGACATAGATTTGAAATAATTATATATTTGAAAAATTAAAGCTTGTTTTAGGTTTCATATTGACTAATTTCAAAGGTAGAGAGAGGATGGAAAACCTGCCAAAAGTTGCTTACGTAGTGCTTGAACAGTACCTAATTAAAAAAGGTATAGTTTATGTGGCTTAGTGTAGTAGTTTAATGTCGTATTATATTTACTATAAAACTTGTGCTTATCTTTGATTGTTTCCTAACTGATAGGCTCGCAATAAAGGAAATCATATATATATTTTTTTTTTGCAATAAAATTTATGAGTTTCGAGTTTAGCATATTGGTTTCCTGAATTGTTTCCGCTTTCTTTCTTTTTTGTAATAGTTCTATGTCCATTTATGGTAATAAGTCAAAACAGTCACCCTCACATCTATGAAACGAAATCCAATTACCAAAATATGGGCTAATTTTCTGCTAAATGACTTTCGAATATAAATTACTTGTCGTTAAAACGATAACACAACCAGAAAAAATTATGCAAATGCAAACACAATACTACAAAATAAAATATTAAAAAAAATGGCATCGAAAAGTTTCAATTACCATGAATCATACATTTGTCATACGAAGCTGGCCAGATCAACACGTCTGAAGTGCGTATGAAGAATGTGAAGCCTACCTGATCAAACATGCCTTTAGCATGAATCATAAAGTTGCAGCAAACTTGCTCAAAATAAACAAGCAAAAAAAAAGCAACAAACAAAGTTTGTTGATAAGAAACGCCTTTACAAGCGTTTAAAAAAGTTTGCACTACATGTCACTATTCAATGCCGTAGCTTCATGGATTGATTCATCATCGAAGTACATACATACATACATACATATAGCTTAGCTTTCCTGGTTTGTTTTTCTTTAATGGAAGTCTTATGTCATTGAGTGGCCAGTCAGATAAACGGCCAGACATGTTATCGCTATTTGAAAAAAAAGCAAGCCTCATTTTTCAAAAAGAGCGTATTATATGCTTTTATGCTCTAGAATACCGCACCACTAGGAAAAAGGTGTTAAGAAAATTTGCAGTTCAGTTCAAAGTTTATTCTTAATATGATCTTGCATTTTGTGCGTATTTAAAGATAATTTGCAGCTAATCGCTGGACGTTTATTAAATTCCTTTAATATTTTATTCAGCTTAACAAAATACAGAGAGCGAAGAAGAAATTTCAATATATATAAGGTTGTCTGAAGCACAACGAAACCAATAAAAATATTCTATAACAGAGATTATATTTTCTTCTGACTCATTAATATTATTAATCGGTTCATTGCTGATATAAGACGGTTTAACTGTAAATGGAATACTAATAAAAAATTTCACCTGAGTTAAACTTGTAATACTCTGAACGCCCAAAGCACTTGAAGTTGAAGCAAAATTTTTATATATGTACTCGTTATATCAGTTTTAATATGATTTCAGCTCGATAACTCAAAAATATGAACCTAAATTTGACTCTTGGGTTTATATTCATTCAGTAATTCTAGGATCTTCAAATGTTTACTGTTTCTGGTTTTTGAAATAATATCTCCCTAATTTTCAGCTCTATATGATAAAAAACAAAAAAATGTTTATATAGAAACTTGATTGCAGCCTTGTGTAAGGCAAATAATCAAATCAACGTAAATCTTTATGCACTCGTTGGTAACTTTAGTACGGAAGTAGAATCATGTGTATTACCACATGCGAGTATAATATGGGCGCAACGACCTTTCGATAAAGATCTAGCAAATGTAACAATCTTCAATACTGGTAATCTGCACTGAATTATACTGTCACCCATTTCAACCCGAACAGCTGAAACCAAACAACAAAAATCTGTTATGGGATGAGTTGTGACCGGTCCAGCTGATCAAAAATATTTACACTTTAAAACGTGTTCTACTTTATAATCTAATAAAGTAAAAAAAGCTATTAAAAATACCTATTAAAAACCTATTTAAATAAATTTAAAAAAAAAACGTCATATTAAGGTAAAAAAAAAAACTATCTTTATCTATTAAAAGAAATTTGTATTTTTCAATTACTTTTGTCAGTGGTCTTTCCAACTCGCATGATTCCAGCTACCCTATAAATGGACATAATTTTTTTTTAAAAAGAAATTCCGGAAAATTGCCCAAACCAAAATGCACTCTCCCTCAGTTTTTAACTCATAAATGCTCCATTAAAAACTCATACTTTAATCCTTTTGTTTCACAGAGGTTATATAAACTTTATTGCAAAACTTCATTTAAATTAAATTTTTCAATTAAATATTTTACATTGTAAAAAAGTGTCACAAAAACAAGATACCAAAATTAAGGGCTTATAAAATATTTTGACAAATACACATTTCATTTCTAAATGGACAATTTCATTACATTACAAAATTTTAGGAAAATATATTTGACTAAAGAAAAAAATAAAAAGGCCAATAAAAATATATATTGAAATTAATTTGGAAAATATCTTTTTTAATTTGAATTTTTTTCAACGCTTTGCGAAGCTAGGCACTTTTTTATTCTTTAATTTGATTTGATTTTCATAATTTGAGTATATGAATTCCTTTATTGCTCACTCATCGTATTGAGTCGCCGTCTGAGTTACAATTAATTAACTTTATATTAAATTTTTCATAGGCTCAAAGGCGACACTTTTTTGTTTATCTTTTCTAATAATTTCTCCTTTCTTTGAAAATAGCAACCTTTGTTTAGTAATTGTTGTATGTATCTTTATATATACACGATTTCTATATAGTCTCGTTTTTAGATATCAGATAACAAAGAGTGACTGCTCACAGCTGCACTATGTAAATATACAGAGTTAAGTCGATCCTATACGAAGGCGACCTTGATTGATCTTTATTTTTTTCAGAACTCCATGTAGTTGTATACATGTATTGAATGCTTTTCATCTTCATATATATATTATGAAAATGGAACTTCATTTTCATCAAAGTTTCTTGCACAAGTTCTACATGATGAAAACATTTTTGATCTTTAATTCTTTTCATTTAGATTCAGTGCTTGATTTTTGGATGCCTTTGCCAGAACTCAAGATGGGCCGACTCATATTTTCATCAACATATGAGTATTTAAGATACTACTCTATGATTTTATATATTTTTATCATCATCACTTTGTATATTTCATATTACCCGTATTTATAATTCATAATTTTGGACTTAGGCTTCGTAGAAAACGCTTTAGCTTTGGCATAAGCATCAAAAAATCAAGTGTCATCAGGTTTATTGTTAATGGTATTTGAAGACGTGTCATTGTTGTTAGTATTGCTTGTTGTGTTTGTTGTAGTGTTATTAGATGAAGTAGAGGAGGAAGAAGAAGTAGTAGTTTCAGCGTTTGAACAACTTTTGTTACTATTATCATTACTTATACGTAATAAACTTATTTGCTGCACCTCATCGTATTTCTTGTCAGCCTCCTCAGCAAGGAAACGTGCTTCCTTCAATTGATTCTCGAGAGCGTCCATGCGTTCTTCATCAGCAAGGGCGCGATTCTCAAGGATCTTGCGTGCACTATATTTGTATATATGGATACAGATAATTATTCCAATTCCGATGCCCATAGAAGACAGTGACCAAGTAGTAAGCGATGAAGTTGGTGTGCATTTAAAGGTCCAAACATGAATCATTCATCATCAACGTCGTCATCCACATCACCATCATCATCATCACATTGTGTAGAGTTGTAGTTGTTGTTATGACATTTATACACATGGTGTTTTTATCGTTGTTGGTTGATTGGTTGGTTGGTTTGTTGGTTTGTTGGTTGGTTATTGTGACAGTTACACAAAGATATATAGAGAGACATAATTGGCGGTACCCAAACAGTTGATAAGTAGCGAAAAAACAGAACAGAATTTTGTTTGCATATTGAGTGATTTTGCCTTAAGTTATAGAAACATATACAACCATTAAAACATACTGGAGTCGTAGCAGTAATTTTGGTGAATTTATAGGCTTTTGGAGACTTTCACAAAATTTACATAACATTCAAAGCAAAAGCATTACTACAACTAATAATGTGCTATTTCTTTGCAATTGTAGAGCTTGAAGAGTTTCAAAATATACACAAAACCAATTTATCCAAAGGCACTGCTACAACTCCTGACAAATTTACATTCATTTTTATATACATAAATTACACAATGTGCTCTAATGCTAACTGACCACTGAGGTCATACATAAAAATACATAATTTTTTTTTTCTTTTACATTATTTTGAGTAAATATTTAAATGTTCAAATAAAGCCATGTCATCGTTGTTGCTGTAATCGATCCAAGTCCACGCTGCGGCCGACGACGACGTACTTAAAGCTAAAACCTGTTTTCCTGTTGAACACTGTTAGAAGAAATTTTCACTTAAGACTAGAAACGCAACCTCAATGGAGCAAAATTGGAGACGTCAAATGAAATTTTCGATATAGATAGAGAGCATTATTCTTCACCTAGCACCTCACCTAACCTCAGAGAGTGCGTGCCTAATACCCTAATACCCTACTGATCACATTTTGTAGACTGAAATGTACCTCTTCATATTTCTTATCAGCTTCTTCTGCAATTAATTTTGCCTGTGCTAATTGATTTTCCAAGAGTTCTACTTTGTCATCCTCCATATTTGTACGATTCTCAAGCGCTTTTCGTATCCTGCATAAGTGTAGCGATAGGAACGATTAAGTGAGGTTACAAAGTACTATATAAACCTGTCTGTTTTGGGCTTATTAAAAGAACTTAATATAAATTAAAATCATTAAACAAATATATTGTATATATCCAAAAACAGTTCGCTTTGGATAGGTCTTGAACAAATACTAACCGTTCACTCTCATCAGCAGCCTGAGAGGCCTCCGACAGCTTGGCTGTGGCAGAACCCAAACGTTCCTCTGAACGTTCCAAGTCCTCTTCGAGCAATTGAATGCGACGGTTCAAAGCGGCAACTTCGGATTCGGCCTACAAATTTGGATATTGCGAAAAATAATGGCAATTGTAAATGTGCTTATTAATACGTAATACTTAGATAACTAACTTAGGATTTAACGTAATGCATAACACTTAAAAATCAAGAAATACTCAAAATTGCTCCAAGAAAAGAATTACGAATTAAATTTAAAAAATCTATTTGAATTTCATGACTTTGAATTTTGGTTTTCGAAAAAGACAACAAATTTGAAAAATGCTCTCACTGAATTTGCTATAATTTCGATAAAAAGTCCTCAAATTTGTAAAAATAAAAGCTCTCCGTGAATTTGTTACAAATATAATTCCTAACTAAAATTTAAGAAAGAAAAATGTCGGCCGCAGTTTTTCTGGCACGTTCCAAGGGATGACTCACATTCAGTCCATGTTTATTGCTGAAAATAAACTTATGAAGCTTCCACCGTTGCTGTTTGCGCTTTATAAAATTAACGTGTAAACATTCCGACATGAAAATGTCGTAAAAAAGAACAATCCTATAAACAACAATAACAAAACGCCTGACAAACACGCCACACGAAAAAAGATAAATCGATAGCTAATAAACGCCTTAAAGTATACTATATGTTTCAGAAAGCCCATAAATGCTTTCCATACAAAAAACTTGAATGTTCAATGTTAACAGTAACTGATACTATTGACTTTGCCTATGGTGTTGGTCGGAAACTCGAGCTTAAGCTACTTAAATGTAGCATACTTTAAGGCTTGCAAGTATGTTGAGTGCTAAATAAGGGTAATGTATGCAATTAACGCCTTAACAATGGGCTTCCTTTTGTTATTGTTGTTAGAGAGGCGTAGAAATTTGAGACGAGGACAGTTTGTATGATCGGGTACTCCGTATTTGAGAGTTGAAAATACTTGGCCAGAGCATATTTGCATTAGTCGTATATGGAAAATTGTCTTCATCGACAAGAGCCTGAACAGAGATTCGCTCAATTTTAAGGATCCGAACCTGATACATGACCCACTACAAAAACATTATGACGTCACGTTTTCAAAAGCTCATTTGAATCCAAAATAAAAAAAATAGCTCAATAATATATCTACTGTTTTATCAGTCAATCAATCGTTGCTTCAAAATTCTCACACTTGAAAAAAATAAAAATCGTCGCATTTGAATTGACAAAAAAAAAATTTAAAAATTTGACATTGGCGTTTCCCCAATTGTCGTCGTGCCAGTGGCAACAGTGTTGCCATATTTGTTCAAATACAAAAATTAAAAACTTTTTCGTCCGTCCACATTAATACAAAAATCATCAACCAAAAATGGTCAAAACTAATCAAGACAGTCTAAAAAGTTTGTAAAAATTTTCATTAAAGTCTGACGAACGTGAAGTCAAGGCAGTACGATTAACTTTTGGCTGTGGCTGATATGGTTGGGTAGCACTTTGCTGTTCAGTGACGACAAATTAGGGTGATATGCGGTACACAAGCATTGAATGAAAATAATAATAGTGAGCCAGAGACACAATACTACTGCCACAAATAGAATGGAAACCAAAATCGTCCGATTATGGATTGAAATGAATAAGTAAAAGATTACGTCATCATAGCTTAACGCCGTCACCAACAAAAACTAGAATAGCTAGAAAGAAGCACAATAGACACACACACCGAGCATAAATGAAAGTGAAGAGAAATACCAAAAATTGATCGTTCCTAGAACTTGAAGAACGAATAATTGGCTCAAGAAAAAAAACGGGTGTGAGCGAATAAATATGTTAGACACTTTTGTGTAGGTGGAGGGTGGTGCAAACAGCAAACAAAATGAATTTATGGCGTTTAACTACTTTATAAGCAGTAAAAGAAAGGAAAAACAGAAGGCATGTTGACCAGACCAGCATAGAGAGTAGTGTTGTCATTCACATTAACAGCACAGTGAATCAGTCACTCAATGAGGGAGAATGAGTAAGAAACTTTACTCAGCTCAGATATGAGATACTTTGGAATTCATGAAAAATGAACAGTTGCCGGCAAAAAAGAAATAAGAAACTACGGCATTTTTCTATCTTAACCATACTGGCTAGAAACAAATGCAAAACGTTAAAAGCGATTTTTTTTTTTTTTTTTTTTTGTTACATTAGTCACACCTTCTTTTTGTGTTGTTGTTTAGATTTTCGCTACCATTAGCAACAACGATTGGCAAAAAAACTGCGATAAGAAAAATGTGTAAATGACTAAAAAGTAAATGTATGCAATTGGTTACAACTGAATGCGTACACACATACACACATTTTATTGTTATGGGAGAATGACATTGTGTGTGGTGGAAATAAACTTTTATCCAAAAAAACAAAACAAATAATTTTGAGTTTAAAACAAAGACAAAGTGGCAAACGGGGCAACTAGTTTTCTAACAGAAGCGTTACGCATGCATGAAAATTGTTGTTTTTGTCCAAAGCTGCATTTGTTGTTGTCGTTATTGGTTTAGTTGTTGATAATGGCATCATGAATGCTCATAAATGTTTTGTAATAATTTACAGTGAAAATTGCAGATAGTTAAAAAATTAACAGAAATTCGAGTCAATGATGTTTATTGGATGTGGATACAATCTCTCTTACTAGAAAAAAAAACCGACAGAATGTTTCCACGTACGACGTAAAATGGTATTGTGCCTAACAAATACATAGTATTTTCCTTTCAAAATCAAAACAATGATTTTGGTGTGTTTATTCAAAACAATTTCAGCTGGGGGAAACACGCTCTGACAAACCCTCTGACAGATGTCAATCATGCAACAGCAAATTGAGTGACGTCAGATGTTGCGTTTAAAGAAAGGGGCAAACGAAAAGAGACGAAAAAACATATAAGTTTAAATAAAAATAAAATAAACTTTTAATAAAAAATCCGCCCGAGAAAAAAAGTTATTTTGTTTGAATACGACTATTGAAAATCCTTTTCGTCTGGAAACACGGTTCATACATGTACATATGCCGAGCTTAATCAAATCAACTAATAAAAATTTAAATGATAAATTCGAACTTTTAACCAAAGCCATTTATAAGAATTGCGCCTAAGTACTCTATAAGCCGGTTTTCTTATGCTAGAAATAAGAAAATAATCGATTCGCGGATAGATTCCAAATTATAAGAAGAAAATGAGGCATTAATTAGAAGAATTGCTAATTTTTGCGAAAATAGTTAACGATTTGAAACAAAAGTCTACGGCCTCAAAAGGTGAATGACTCGACAAACGATAGTTAGCTCCACTCAAAGGAGATGGGACACAAAATGCAAGAAATTTAATTAAAAAATGAAAAAAGGCGCACAATTAAACCACATTTCGAAAGACAGTTTAAAAAAATATAACAAAAACAGAAGAAAAAAAATTCAGAATTCGTAAAATTAT
Source organism: Cacoxenus indagator (assembly GCA_035041755.1). NCBI lineage: Eukaryota > Metazoa > Arthropoda > Insecta > Diptera > Drosophilidae > Cacoxenus > Cacoxenus indagator. The sequence goes on from JAWNKX010000242.1 coordinate 3,579,973, forward strand.
TAGAACGCGTGACGAACACACACTTGTTGTCTCTATTACGCTCACAAGAAAATATGCCGAAACCAGACACAATGAGACTGATCGATGTGTAGTGGGAGAGTAAACAAGAGAGCGCACCGCATTAAATTAATGCAAATTATTGAACTATGTAGAGGAGCATTTTCTTCTTTAACTATATGCCGAAATTTGTAATAATTCCTTTCTTTGAGCAATTTGTTACTAACAAAATTATTTGTAAAAAAATGTTTAAATGGGCTTACTTCTTCGCGTCGAACAACTTCAAGTTGTAAACGTTTGTGGTATTCCTCACACTCATCTTTATATTTTTCCATTTCTTCTTTGGTTTGACGCATTTTTTTCTTCAGTACATCCAAGAGTGTACCTTGTGGAATGCTGGTCGTCATATTGACTGGTTTTCTGACTTATTGCTTTGAGCCACCAAAAACGAACTTGAACCTAACCGAAATGAGGATTTTCTGGTTGTTTTAAAAGTGGTTGCACTTTCTTTTTGCAGAGGGCGCACACACACAAATTTAATCACACTTTCTTTGATTACTTCACTTCGGTTAGCACCACAAATTTCATTAATTGCTTTTTAATGTGACTACGAAGAAAAAACAAACGAAATGGAACGGAGCTGAGTGTAGCCCAAGAGCAGTGAGAGAGTGCAGACTAAACCACCGGTTTTCTTCTTTCTTTTATAACTTTTTCTCTTTCACTACTGCTTCTTACTTTTTTATTGGAAATGTGACTTTTGCGAACGAAACCAATAACTGCTGTACACTTCTTTTGTAGGAATTTTGTAAAAAATTAACTAAATTTACACCTTTTAATTATAAGATGAAAGATGCGATACACGACTCATAAAAACACAAATACCACGAATGACACACAAAACGAACGCCGACAATGAGTTTAGTACAATGCGAGTACGCAACTGGAAATAAAGTGGAAATGGTGGCTGAAACACTGTTTGTGCCGTGTCGGTGCTTGGCAACTGGCGCTGCTGCTGCTAGTGTTGTCGTCGTTGTCATCGACTTAAGCAAGTATCATTCGCATAAAGTGTTCATGAGTGCAAGTGAGATAACTAGTGTGACATCGTCTAACAACTATGAGCCTCGCCTTAACATGGTGCTGCCAGATTTAGATGTAAGTAAAAAGCTTTGAATTGACTTCGTTAAGCTATATCGATATATCGCTGCTGGCAACTTTTCTGAGTAACCTGTTAAAGCCGCTAAATTTTTGGATTGTATGCCATAAATATAATTTTTGTATATGTTGTAACAGTTTGAAATGAAAGAAAAGTATGGGTGAAACCGGCAAACAAGGGAGTGGTTGTTTTTGTATTATGATTCTTTTTTCTCTCTTTCTCTCTCAATGTAGTATTGGTGTATTTAATAAAATATTTTGTGTTGTAATCAATGCCGCTCTTGTAAATAATTAAATTGTAGAATAGCATCAATGTTGGCCCACTCTCTCTCTCTCTCTATAGTTGTCAGTCTTATCAGTGACAAATGACTAATCACTACCTCGCTCTTTGTATTTTTTATACACATGACGAGCATTACTTATGAAGACGGAACAAAAACACAAACGGAAGGAGCGTAGCAAGGAAATACATAGTACGATCTTGGTCTCAAACCAAGTAAACAAAAAGTGATTGAGAGAGGGGTGGTAGTACTTGTTCCGAAAATATGAATAAGACGCGTTGCGATAATTAATTTTTTTTTCGTATTGATTGAATATTTTATTTTATTTGGTCGCATTGCGCAATGACAATTGTGAATAAAAATGCTCGTTCAATGCATAATCATTTCAATTTAGCGCTGTACAAATTTAGACAAACGACATTGAAAAGAAATTAAGAGTGAATAAAATGTTACTACTTTTGTACTACTACACGAAGGTCATTGGCGTATGCGAAGAGTGCCCCATGCAATGCATACATAGAAATATAAATTTAATAAAAATAAAGTTCATGCCAATTTGGTAAGCGTTTTTAACTGTTTTTAGCCATAAGAAGTTGATTATTATTATCAACACAGCACATCGATCCATAAAAGGCGCTCAAATGTGTTGTACAAAATGTTGTGTGTATGTGTGAATGGCAAATAGTAGTTGAAGTAAAAAAGCAGTTATTATGCTGCTTCGAATGATGCCTTTTATGCTTGTTCCATCGTGACTTGTAGTTGCAATGGGGCGAGCAAGTGAGGGTGGCAAAAATAACAACCGCAACAAGTGTCAAACGATATTTTTGCCGCAATACACAATGAAACTAGAAAATATAAAATATCTGTACATTGCATAACGTAATTAAATAATTGAAGGTAATTAAGCACACTCAACTATTAAATTGGGCATGAACTAATAAAGTGCGAAAATGTGGTAGAAAGTGCCGAAGAAAAAGTACTTGATGATGGTGTGGAGGGCGCGCAGAACGAACGAAGGTGTGACCTCTGGTTAGAGAGAAACAAGCAAAACAAAGCGAGAATTGGCGAGAAAATCAGTGTGTATATTCATATGTCTGCAAGTGGGTCAAGTCACTGTGCACCGAACTAAAAATACGAAAATAACTGAAAATAACCAAAATCAAAACATACAAAAAACAATAGAAACTATAAAAAATGAAAGAATGTGAGAGGGAAATTTTTTGTTTTGAATTTCTTCTTATTTTTGCGTATTTTCACGCATTTTATAAATGAAAAGAAGGACGAGATAGAGAAATGAAATTTGTATCTGTACGTCCACGTAACGCACGTCTAAGGTATGCAAAAATGGGTTAATGCCAAAGGAATTTCTTACGCGATAGCGGAATGAGTTCAATACAGACGACGGACGGTGACGTGGAAAACGTAATCGCTTAGAAATGTGCATAAACAATTAGAACAAAGCAAATACAACGAATTCAATTCAGCTGCCAACTTAACCTATCTTCGACTCTACATTGATTTCATGGAATGTTTGCACGCGCAACCAACAGCTGTGAAAGTTAAGAAGTTCATATGGATTAGTTAAAAGTAGTATTAGATTTGACTTGAACCTCCCAACGCTTGAAGTGTCAATAATTGGCCCCAATTTGTAATTACCCTTTTTAATTGTGTCTTCATAATGTTGTGCAGCTCGTTCCGAATGATGTTGAACTTCATCATTGTATCCGAGCTGAAAATGGAACGCCCAAAGGCCAAGCCGGGATAATCGGCGCAGCGACCTTTATTGCGGCGTGCCTCACGTTCGGCCACAATTTCCGCCGCTTCACTGGTGCAACGCAATTTAGCCCATTCGGCTGACTGTTGATCCTCGTCGTCACCCAAAGCGATACCTTCATCTACGGCACTACCGCCACCAGCACTCACATCTGTGGCTAAGCTGTCAGTACTGGCGTCCATGAGACTGGCAGCGCCGACGGCGGCGGAACGTCTACTCTTATCACCATTGCGCTTCGATGATTTTTTCTTCTTATCTGATTTCTCTCCGCTCGACGACAAAGATTTGTCACTTCGTTTACTCTTCTTCTTTGCCGATTTCGTGGGCGTGGCATCTGATCTTGCTAGTTTCGCCACCGTAACACCCGCACAGACTGTAGGCGTCTGTGCGCTCACCACGCCCTCATCTTGTATGCTACTCTCATCAGTTGGTGTGGGACTGCTGCTGCACAATGAATTGGTTACTGAATCACTAAGTGGCAAGTTAAGCGTTGTTTTGGATTTTGTGGCATTTGCTATATCCTCGGCATTAGCTTCTTCCTCTTCATCACCTTCTAATTCATACGCTTCCAATGTACTATTACTCTCATCCACTGTTGAATTTGTCTCGCCACGCAAATTGGAGAGTATACCTTGGGAATCACCACGATACAGTGCCGCAAGTATCTCTTGCACATTTGGTACATTCACGTTTGGGCGGCGTGCACCTGAAAAACGTGGATGGTGCTGATGACCGCGACGCTTTAACGAACTGGGCACCAGCGACCCAGTTGAAGAGCTACAAGCACCACTGGTCGTTGATTGGCCGTCATCACTGTTCGACATGACGTCGTCGTGGTCGCCAATTCCTGCCTCGTCACTTATAGATTCTGCACTCCACTGACCGTCGTCGTCGTCTTCTTCAATGTTTTCTGATATATGGTCGTTCGGTTTTTGTTTATGGTAGTCTTTACAGAATGCCGTTATAAATATATCAGCCTCCTCATCACAATAGTACAACAGTTGGTCCAAATAATCCAGCTGATCCTCGATGGAACACCAACGCGATGAGGTCAAAGAACAGTCGCCGTCGTCGCTGTTCGGCTTTCTGTTATTCACTTCGTTTCTTTGTTGCACTTTTTTTCCTTTGTTTAACTTATTATTTTTACACTTGGGGGTGAAATATTTTGTATTCGTTGTATGGCCGGTACGGATTTGCTTCGCCCCTCCTGCAGGAGCATTTTTTGTCCTTTTTTCAAGGTTCTGCAACTGTTGTTGTTGTTTTTGATGCTGACCGTGCCGATGCTGCTGTTGCTTTGCTAAACAGCTGTTCGTGTCTACTCCCTGTGACTGTCGCGGTTGAAGCTGCCACTGCTGCTTCTTACTCTTCGTTTTCTTCGATTGTGAATCGCTACCGCTGCTGGTCAACAGGTGACGATGAGCTCGTTTAATTTGGTGTACAAGTGACTGCCGTCGTGCAGCGCTGCCACTTATTTTAATTTGAATTGGGGTTTTAGGTTTTGTAACGACCGTTACTGTCCCTCTTGTAACCGCTGTGCATTTTTTTGACTTAACGTTCTTTGTATTCAGCGGTATAGTTGGTATTTTTGTTTTTGTTGTAACAGCTCCCGACTTTTCTACGGAGTATGCTGTGATGAGTGCCCCTTGGCCGACTGAGTGTCGCGTAGTTCCGTCGCGAAGACCCGACTGCTCTTGGAAACGTGTAGTTTTTGTTGTACTCTTTGATTGAAAATGATTTTGTGTTTTCTTGCTGTCGTTGCTAACATTACCCTCCACTTTCCTTAATGTCTTTTTGCTATAATTCACTGTTTGCCAGTTATAAAGATTCGTTTTACCGTTATTGTTTATGGTTCCTGCTTTTGTTACTTCCTCGTACATATTAGTTTGGTTTGGTGCGTATTTTGAAGCGATTTGCCGTTTTGCTTGGTTGAGTTCTTTTTGATTATGATCTTATTATTTAGCTTGCCAAAAATCGAATCTTGTGTAAATAATTGTAAATGTCTTTTTATTTACAACGATGTACGTCAAAGCTTTAGTTCAGTTATAGTAAAATTATTTTCTTGTGGTTGTTGCCGCACTTGATTTTTGTTCTTGCTAAATTTTATATATTTAACACACTAAAATTTTATTTAATTTAAATCAAATAAAATATAGCATTTTAAGGCTTTTTCTGTTTAGAATTATCATTATTATTTTTTTAATTTGACTTTATTTAATTATGCGGCGTAACCCTCTGCTTTGCACTGCTGCTGTTGCTGCTGCTTCTCTTTGGTGTGTGTAGATGGTATGATATAATTTTTTCGACTTCAAATATTCTGCAAGTTCAATAAAGCTATCTCTCTTACTCTCTAACACTGCGCTCTATCGCGTTCTAAGAAAACGAGTAAAATTAAATGATAGAGAGAGTCAGAGATGAAAATGGCGCCCCATACAGAGACAGCAGGTGCAACGCCGAACTTCCCGCATACTCGTTGAAACAAGATGGATAGAATTAGCATTTGAATACACATATGTCCATGTGCTCTCGCTATAGTTCAAGATAGAGAGTTTAGTGATCATGCCACACCGCCCACACAAAATCAAAGCATACGTGCGCGCTACATGCTCTCACTCTCTCTCTTGAGTCATCAGCTGTGCCGTTGTTGCTGCTTCATCATTCTTATTCCACTTTGCGGGTGTGGATTATTCTTTTAGTAATTCTTCACCATATCTTTTTTTATTTCTTTCGTTCCTTTTTTGTTTTTCTTTCTAACGAAGTTGTTGTAGATAAATATTTTGCGGTGGAATATTTATTACTCGATGGCGGCTGGCGGCGTCATACTTATTTTAAGCCAAAAGTGGCAGCATATCTTTTATTGAACAACCGCGAAGCTTGTTTTTAAGATTTTTATCAGTTGTCATATAAAAAACCGTGGTAAATGGGATAAATAAATCATAGGTACGACCTTAGTTTCGGCTATCGGCCTGTTATTGCGGTCAACGGAATCGTGTGTGTTTAGCAACAATTGTCTGCCATATTTGAAAATCTGCCAACAAATGCAAACAATTTTCCCTTACGTCGTATGTCCTTGAAGTACTTTTTTTTTACTGCAGCTCGTCGACTTTGTGTGATGTTTGAATCAAAGACGCAACTAGTGAAGAATTCGACATTTTCTTTGAAAACCTTTCAAATTAAGCAAAACAAACGTCTTGGAGCGGCATATGGCTAAATACTGGGAATTTCGTGCGCTACTATGCAATCGGAAGGAAGGAAGGAAAATACCGCCTGCCTGCCTTTCGCAACAATTTTTTGCACGTTATTTGATATTTTAATTAATCGCACACACACAGTCACATATACGCCGTATTTGGCAATTTTCGAAAGAACATTTCGTTCAACTTATATCGTTTGTGTTCTCTTTTCTTTCACTAACACAGACAAACGAAAAAATTGAAGAAAAGCGCAAATTTTAAAAATAGCAACACATGCGCCAAAAGAGTTGGCAACGCGCGCTTATGTATTGCCGCATTGCCAGCTAGAAAAACGATCGTTTTGAATGATTTCCGTTAATTTGTGAAATATTTAATTCTTATTTTATTTCATCTTATCGACGCTTCCACTTTATAAGTCATTAATATTTTATACCATTCCATTCTTAAATCGATTTATAATATGTTCTTTTACTTTGAAATTGGCTTAATAAATGTGGCGTAACATTAATTTCGATGTCTAGGAGAAACAATGTTTACTCACTAATTACTTACAATAAATCATGTTGCTTATTAATATCAGCGAGAGAGAGTTTTTTTGATTAAGAGTTTTTGAGTATTTCTTGCTTTTTGTTCTTATATTCTATCTTAAAACTTAGAGAATTTCGTGGGACGAGAATGTGTTAAAGACCAAATGAGAGTAAAAAATCTGGGTGTGTCTAATAAACACTCAGCAAACACTGTAAAAATAAATGGAAGCAAAATGTTCAGAATCATTTCATCAAATTGGCTGGAATCTCTGAAAAGCTTTAATGATCCTTAACACATATGTCTAGTTTCAATAAAAGTGGGTCGTTCAACAAGTCCTTAGACAACCCTGAAGATGTCATTCGTATTTTAAAAAATTGTGTTATTTGTAAGCGCCATCTGTCAGTTATTTTTTGTAAAAGTTTCAGCTCCATTCATATCAGTCCATATCAAAACATTAAATTTTTGACTAGGAAGAAGCATGAAAAATGTGATAATCAATGGACAATTTCGAAATTAAAATTTGATCATCAGATTTGAAAAAAAAAATACAAATATATGTGAGTGTGTTTAGCACTCACGAGCTTTTAATGTGTGCACTGTGGGTATTGTATCTTGGCCTCTGGGGCGGCAAACGTAGTACACTTCCACTGGACTATCGAGTCGACGCACACATTTGGGCAGGCAAATCATTTCAATGTATGTAGGTGAACGACTTCGTCTGCCTTCGTGCGCAAGCCGATTGTATACGAGCGTTACGTTATGCCAACTAAAACATCTAGTGTCACACATCAAAAATGTTTCGTGGAGTAAGACATCCATATTTTTCTAAGAACTTATTGAACTTATTGATGCCCCTGATTCAATTGAGCTTTTCTTTTCAACTTAGAAATAGTCTATTTTATACAACAACAACAACTTACATTCTGCAGAGCTTTGTTCTTCTCCTCCAACTTGCCAGTGACCAGAGTCAAAGCCTCTTGTGTCTGATCCAGTTCATTTTCCACGGTCTGGATTTTCTTTTGCAATTGGCGGGCCTCTTCCTCGGCCTATGTGGGAAAATTATTACAGAAAAAAAGTAGAAGAAGAAGTAAAAAACCATTGAAATTAATTAATGGCAAATTTTAAAACGAAATTAAGTGTGCTCAATCAATGGAAAGCGTTAATTATGTTGTTTGTTATGATGCTTTATAATGCGTGAAGTCGAAATGTGTTGGTGATACGCATTGACGGGGTGTATGAAGTGTGTTTGTATGTGTGAAGCACTTACCTTCTCAGCGCGAGTGTTAGCTTCGCGTGCTTCTTGTTCACAGAGGAGGGCACGTTCCAATGCTCCATCCTTGTCGATTTTCATCGCTTGCATCTTCTTCTTGATGGCATCCATGGTGGCTGATTTTTGTTGTCTATAGCTCTATATACTCGAAAAGAAACTGCAACGAAAACGAAAGCGCAATAAAATGTACAAATTAATAAAGTCATTCCAAAACGTATGCGACAACAATTCAAAACTTTAATGGTTTGTAAAGAAAGTTGATAGTTGTAAAGGAAGTGCATCAAAATATGATATTTCTTGACAACCAAATCTCTAACTACAAATTTGACATAGTTTTGTGCACGTGTTTGAATTCGAAGACGTTCGTCAAAGTGTTTCTCACACAGACTCGCTCAGGGGATTTCGCTCTTCCCAATATGTGACTCGCATAAATGCTTCTTTTTTGAATATTTTAAATTTTTTTGTTTTTTTTTTTTGTTGTACTTTTTATGCCGTTCATTCAACATATCTCGTTTTTTTTAACTCGTTTTTGGTTAACAAATTGTCGCGAAACGTGAGCCGCAATGATTAACGAGATGACTGACCGATGGAGTTTGTTTTTCGTTTGGGTGCCGTTTTCTGGAACGCTGTGCTCGAAATTATTTAAATTGCAGCTGCATAAAAAGACTCATTATCTGTTTCGATTGTAGAATGTGATCCAATCGACTTTGCCAATATCGAATATCAGTTCTTCAGACAATATGTCTGTGACTACTGGAAGGAAAGCGATGGGTAGTTTGACATAGAGGAAGGGTCCCCTTAACTGGGATTTCACTAGGAAACTTAACGAAATCAACAATGATTGTGAAGACTCAAAGAAACCAATAGGTTCATCTGTTGTGTATGTATGTGAATGGAGAGGACTTCAGTATTCATCTGTCTTGTAGCGATGAAACGGAGGATAAACTAATTCTTTATCTATAATGTTTAGACATGAACTGAAGGAAGTTATTCTTCATTTCCCGACTAGGAATAAACTGCTTCTTCTATTCTATTACCATAATATTATAATTTCTATAATATCCAATAAAAATTTGGTTAAATTGTTATAGCAAATAAAACATTCCTAGACATCTTTGCCTGGTCTAAGTGTACCAAAAAAAAAAATTGTATCTTAAATCATTTAATCTAATCTAGTCTAGGTTTGAACTCTAAATTTTTGACCAAGTGGAACTTGCCTTGAAAAGTATATATGATAAAATCGTTAATAATAATACTTGATATACTTGATATACTGAAAGTGTCTCGGTTGCCTAGTGAACGTGTACTAAGGCTGTCACCACAGAGGCCGGTGTTCGAACCTTACTAAACGCAGGGTCATTACCTTCAACGTCCGGTAGGTGGCGTTGTCCCATTCCGATCTCAGATAACAGTTCTATCACCAAAGACTTACGGCAAACTGGGGTATATACCTTATGTATAAAATTGGAAGTCTGTTTGTATGTTTGGGCGTTATGAACACCGAAACCGCTGAACCGATTTTGATGTAATTTTCAGGGAACCTCTAATGTTTCTGGAAAAGTCTACTGGAAAAGTCAGAAAATGTCGCTAAATATTAAGACAGAGCGTAGAGCTACTGAAACATCTGACAAGCGAGACGCACGCGAACGCAGCAACGCGCCGGGTCCCTGCTAGTACCTTATAACTCAAGAAGTATTTCTTCGATACAAATTAATGGGATATACTAAAAAACAAAAAGACTTAGTTAAACCAATAATGTACAACACTGCATCAAATATCATCTTTAATAGGCTAATATCAAATTTTGAGCATCCGGAAAAGTACACGGCTTCGACTGTTCCTTGGTATCTGGTGTGTAGTGATGAACAACACGTTATATTTTATGTTTTGTTCACTGTTAAGTCACTGACTTAACAGACTGCCCTCGTACTATAACGAAATACAGTCGAACTTCTCTATAACGAACTTATTTACAACGAAGCTCTCTCTCCGTGAGTTAAGTTAGTCCATGAGTAAAGTTAGTCCATAATTAATTGTTTACATTTAAAACACGCTGGTGTCGACCAAAACCGTAAATTTATTAAAGCAATTTCTTCCCCTCACTTAGGCTGTCAAACAACCCTGGCAATTATATGCTCCACAGGCTCAGCCGAAAATAAATATTGTATTATTTCATTTAAAACTCTGATATATCAAATTCGCTTAAACCGTAAAACACTTCATGAAATATTTTTATCGTCGGCACTTCCAATTAACCGAATGAAGGAATGCCAAAGTATCTGAGTCAGAGACAAGCCCAACTTGACCAAGTGTTATTGCGCATTGTGCGAACATTTTACTTTTTTTTTTTACTACCTAAAAGGTATTGAAAACAATTTAAATTGAAATGCATCGCTTGCACATTTCTGTTTATTTATAATTAATCAAGAAGCATAGCCCAGCCAGAATGAAGCGCGCACACGGTGACAATGACTTGTGGCCTACTCAGCGAAAATGATGGCTGCACTCGTATCTGCTGTACAAATGTTGAATGACAATGACACATATAATTTGTTGGGCTTATTTAAAGAATTTCAATTGTAATATTTGTGCCAACACTTGGCTTATTCAATCGGAAAATTATTTAAAAAACAAACAACTGAAAGCCAAAAAAAAAAAAATTTCACAAAATCTTTTCCCCACGAACATCAGCCGTCTAGCACCTACCAAGACAAGCCGCTGACATAAAACAGATGCTCACAGCAAAGAAGAAAATTCCAGCCAACTCAATTTGTAGTCAATGTACAAAATCAAAAAGAATATATGAATGTTTTGTATAACAAATTCCGGCGCTATTTTTGGCGCCGCCCCAGTGAGAGTCTAAAGTTGATCTAGCGTTCTTGAGCAGCGCTAACTAGATGAACCAAACACCAAGCGGAAATCGCATGCGGTAAAAGCTCGTGTGTTCTACCTATGAGCCGCTAAAAATAGAAATGTGTTTACTGCAACTTTCAGCTATTACTTAATATCAACAAAACGAAAAGCTATAGGAAGCTATATACCCACAACTATATAGACGGATCTTTCGAAATTTCGTCGTGAAGAGTCGTCGTATGCGCAACAAAAATAGTATGGCCATGCTGCTCATACTAAGTGGTACCAAAGTGGTCCGAATGGGATATCGAATTACAGTCAAGGAAGGAAATGTTGTTAAAAAAGTAGTTTGAAGAGCGTATTATTATTGATGCTATTATAAGATGCTACTAAAATCTGATGAAGGACATTTGTTGATTTTTTACATGGAATTACATGGAATATTATTTCAACAAAGTCCAACGTGAGTTGAACGACTAATATTATTATTTATACATGCGCATAGAAAAAGAACTGCGATCTCTGCTATCCTCAAGCAGACATGAAGCTTGTTCTTGTAGCCCTCGTACGTTGGCATAGTAACACAGCACGCTGTACACTGTACTACCGCGAACCGCTTTATGTATTACTAGGCAATATAAAAAATTTTGTCAAACTGAGTCACAATGGAAGCATACGCGTCCTAGATTTCTGTTGTGCTAGCACAGAGTTCATGCGCGTTTGGCTTATTATATAACAAAATGAAGCCTATTGCTTTTACGTATATATATATATATATATATAACCTCAGAAACACTCCAAAAACTTCCTTAAAGTCGCTAAGCTCCTTCTTCTTCTTAGATCTTCTGGGTCAATTTTTTTATTTTTTTATTTTAATTTTTATAAACTCAAAGCAGTTCAAAAGACTCATCATATACAAGAATACTTGCTTAACACCCCCCAGTTAGTGGCAATATTAGACGTGCACCTGCGGTTAACCAATCCGAGCGCCACTAAATATGGTCAAAGACACCATCGTGGAATCAACAGCAACGGCAGCAGCAAAGGTTCTTAACCTCAATATTTACTCTGAAAATTCAACATTTTATTGAATACTTGCGGTTTTGATAGAGCTCTTTTATTCTTGTAATACATTGTTGCATAATTTCGAACACTTTTCGCTTTATTTATATTTTTATTATTTTTTTCTTATTATTTTTATTTTTATTTATTTTTTCTTAAAACTGGTTCGAGGATCTTCTCTGAGTTACTTTCAAATTTGTTGCACTTTACTCAAAAACTTTCAACTTTGTATTTTCTCCAGTGTATAAGTACATTTTCAAATTCAAAAATTGTTTTTTGAAATTTATTTTTTATTTTCATTTATTTTGTATATTTTCTGTTTAATTTGTCGCTACTTACAAAAACTTGTATTCGGAGTTATCCGCGACTTGAACGGATTGTGATGTTCAACTGAAAATTTTTGTTCAATTCGTTTTCGATTGATGCTCGAACGATTCTGAATTTCGTGCAGTTTCGCTTGTATGCGTGTATGCGCTGAATGCATGTGTGTGAGTCTCGAAACATCATACAAACACACATGGGCGCTTAGCAAAAGAGCAGCAACACATAGAAAACCCAACGAATGGCTTTTTGCATGCTCAGCAATGCTTTGGCTAAAAAACTGAAGCACTTCTTCTAGATTGTTTCTTCTTCAATGCGCGCTATCTCTCTCTCTTTCTGATTCTCGCACGCACGCTTACTCTCTGCAAATTTCACTAAGTTGAAAATTGTTATTGTTGTGACTTTTTTGAATTGAATAATGTTCCTGCTTTCGCTGACTTGCCGATCAGCAGCTGTGCGAGGCTGCGTGTTCATTTGCATTGGTAGTGGTAGTGTTTTCCCATAGGTTTATTCTTGTATGCGTTCAAAAACGTTTTTGAAAATATTTTCCCATTAATTTTTGAAAGCTTCACGCCCAGTATTTTTATTTTTATTTTTATTGTTTTCATTTGTATAGCAAAAATTTTCATTTGAGCGAAGATATGTCTTAGTTGTTTTCTGCTATTTTTAAAATTCAGTTATTGATATGCCAAAAATTTTGTTCCTACACACACAATTCGTACGTATAGAATTTTACACGTTATTTCTGCCACAACATGTTGAAATCATTTGCTTTAAAAAAATTAAATTACAAAAAAAAAACTATCTCAAATGCACAAGTTATAGGTACCTGAAACAAAAAACGCTAATGGCCGAAATATGGCGCAATATATAGCTCCTAACTAAGAATAAAAAGTTCGTCCAAGTTGGTTACCAAAGTACTAACAGATCGCATTTTAATAGAGGAACATGAGAATGCACTCAGATTACCACACTATGGTCATAGTTGAATTCCTGGTGTTTTCATGCCAGCATCTTTTATTTAAAGGTTTATTTAAGGTCCATCTACTCCTTAGCTTACACATGTCTAAATGTGCCATCGAGTTGATTGTCAACCTATGGAAGATATATAATCAAAATCTCTAACTCTCATTGATACATAAAAAAAATGCGCTGATACACCTGACTCTGTCAGAAAACTATAGTGTACTCGTATAATTTAAGAAACTTATCTGAAGCAGAGATATTGCCAATTAATGACTATAACTTAGAGAGGACGCCGTGTGTGCCATTACAACAGCGGTAAATGCTTCGAGTCGTGTTTAAAGTTTAAGTCATAGATGTGCATGCTATCTGTGATGGAGGACCAAATTTTTTAAGCTTGAAATTTATATGTGACGAATATACCACATGTTATATAGTGAATTTTGTTGCTCGAGACCAAAAGTATTCCCAAATGGTGCCCCATCTAAGTAGTAAATGCGCTCTCCGCTTCTTAATTTACATGATTAAACGAATTCCAAGGTATTGTCATTGGCATATTTCTTATGATGAACTTATTTTTTTCGAAACTTCTACTCGACTCTAAAAAAAAGTACAAATTGAGATTTTCTAAACTCTCCGAATTTTTCCGAAGACCAGAGAATTCGCGTCGTGCTATGAAAATAGCTTCTGTTACCTTTTGACCTAATTAAGAAGAAATTTATTTTTATAATGTGATTTTTCTCTAAAAAAAAATCAAAAAGCATCAGAACCACGAGACACACAGACAATTGCGTAATTTATTTATTTATTATTTTTATTTTGAAGACGCAGTGTGTGCTAAAGGGATTAATTTTTCAAAAAATGGAAAATTTTCATAGGAAAATAAACTTTTTTTATTATGAAATCTCCAGTTAGTAATGTTTTCGTGTACATTATAAGTTCATAAAAATTATTTTCAATAATATTCTCAATGCCACAATTAATGTTGTTCAAAAACCGTTTTCAATGTTTAAAATCTGCTTTTGGAGCATGTTGCTAAATGAAATGAAATCATGGCCAATTTTGTTGTACTTGTTAATAAAACTAATTTTTCATAATTATAAAATGTATTTTTGTGAATTTTTATTGAATTCACTTCAAAAGCAAAAAGAACATTCGAACGAGTAGACAAGCGAAAAATCTTGTTCGGAAAAATCAAACCATAAAAGGTGAAAATGCATGTTGAGATCCAAAATGCAATCAAATCAATAATAATAACAACAACAAAAGCAACATCAGCGATTACAACAACATCAAAGTGCTAACTGGAACACAACAACAGCCGTAGCAGCCATTAAGCTTTTTAATACGCTTCGCTCAACTCAGGTTCAGATATGAGCACAATTCAGTGCCTCAGTGCCTGTGTATCGACCAATAATGAAATTTAATCTTACGCCACAGTCTTTAAGTCAAATTTGAACTGATGAACATCAGAACGACGGACGAGTGACAGGCGCAACATGTTGCAAACGGTCTTGGCGCCGAATTACAAAACCTGTGGCGATGTATGCCCCGGGGTCTGCCATCAACCTGGCTTCCAGTGTATCGTTGATGACTCAATTGTCTGGCTGAATGTCGCTGTCGAGAATGACAATGTTCTACGGACAATCTGCCACTTTGGCATATATGTAAAACAGTCATATGTCGCACGACGACGGTTTGAACGCACCTTAGAGAAAAAAAGACACGCTGAGCTTAGCTGTGCTAAAAGGAAATTCAACAACGTCGTCGTCGTTTTTGTTGTTGTTCTTGTTAGAGCGGAGTCACTCGCCTTGCACGCGCCAAAAGCTCAGATTACGAAAACGTCAAATGACACACGCGTCGACGCTGTAACGGCCAAGGTGAGCCACAATGGCGGGCGTCACCGATCAGTGTTGTCGCTCTAGTAAGAAGAGTTCTAGAAATTCCCAGCGCACGTCCTTGAACTTATCACGCGTGCAGTCTTATTGTGTAGGAGAACCACAAATTTTAAATTGAAATTAATTTGCAACATTTGGCAATTATCCGAGACCAATTTCACTTGCACGATTGCCTCTTCATTCAAGTTATTTTTAAGGCACGCCCGCTTTGTGACTTTCACATGCTTGGACAGCTGCTAGGAAAATATTGAGGTAATGAAGGATATACCAAAAGCACACAAATGTGCGAAACCAATTATTGTAAATTAAAAGGGGTTTAAAGAGATCAAAGTGGATAGCAAATAGGGTTATGTACTTTTCTTACTTATTATCTCCATGACGTCACTAGTGTAAACTGCTTCTTTTGTTTGTTTTATTTGCTATTGTCATTTAATCTAGAAATATAGAAAGCACAAGTAAATTACAACAAAGCAAAGTGTTTTCAGACAAAACACAAAAACGATCTTAGAACCTATTCCGAATTATTTAGTTATTCCGTGTTATCTAATTTATCTATCATCTCATTCTTATTCTATTCCTTCTTATTCTACTATTAATTTGTAGGCCAGTGCATGCCTCAAGTCACATTTACGTTAAAGCGTCTCTTTGTTGTGGCGGACCAACAATAGCGACTTCTCCGATGCAACCTTGGACAACGGAAATTAGAATTGGCTTCAAGCCCCCAGAGTACACATCTGGGGGACATTAGACCATACTGGTATTATCTGAACATATATAAATATTTGTCTTGTATACCTATTCATACCATTTATTTAATTGCAATGAAACATTTGTTTTGTTGTGCGCACACTCGTGATATCACATGTATGAGTACAGTAATAAGAAAGATAAAAGATCTCGCAATGTTCGCTTCCGACCTTAACATCTTCCACTTGGAAGTTGAGGCTGAGGTTACTAAAGGTAGAGGTTCTTTCACTTTTATAATAGTAGAAACCGCGGTATGGTATGCAGTTTTAGAACCTCAATCATTGGTTGTGTTGCTATAATATAAAATTTGGATTTCTGTTACAAAAAACTATGAAAGAGAATACCAACTTTAAGTAAAATCTATAACAAAGTATGTTAAAGTACCTTACATTAAAAGTATGTCAACTGAATCATTTAAAAATAATTGAGCCCTGTGAAATTCTTTGTTTTTAATCCATATTTCTCACACACTTGTGTGTTTGGGTAACACTGCATTCTATTTTTGTGAACAGCTGGTGTGCTTCGTTTGCTGCTGTTGATAGTCTTCAGGTAAGTTTTTTATTTGCGATTGCTAGGAAAACGTATTACTCTTGTTCTCACTATTTTTAACTCATCTAAGCTACCATTAATCACTATGACTGGTCGTCACAAGGGTAAAGGCAATCGTGGTGGCGGTGGTCGTCAACGTGGTCACTACCGGAATGTGAAAAGCAATCGAAATTGTGAACGCACATTGGCACAGCGCGAATGTGAACTAACAGTGGAAGACAGCAGTGACAGTGACACAAGCAGCGGTTCTACAGATCCCGAAGTTGATGCACATGGTCATCCTCCAAATTTTCCCGTTGCAATGTGGGACTTAAATCATTGTGATCCTAAGAAGTGTTCTGGCCGCAAATTATTGCGTTTGGGCCTAATTGAGAATTTACGACTTGGCCAAAAATTCCCTGGCCTGGTGTTGACACCAGTTGGTGTGCATTGTGTGAGTCCGGTCGATCGTGATATTGTGGCAAGTTCGGGTGTTGCAGTTGTGGATTGTTCATGGGCCAAACTTGAAGAAACACCATTCAATCGCATGCGTACCCCAAATCCTAGATTACTGCCATTTTTAGTGGCGGCCAATCCAATAAATTATGGCAAGCCTTGCAAACTAAGTTGCGTTGAGGCAATTGCAGCCACATTGTTTATTTGTGGCTTTAAGGAGGAGGCACGTTGGTACATGGGAAAATTCTCATGGGGTCACTCTTTTCTCTCTCTCAATGAAACACTATTGCAGAAGTATGCAGTGTGCAAGTCGAGTGTGGAAATATTGAAAGTGCAAAACGAATATCTCGCTACGGAACAGGATGAACGTGCTAAGCCAAAAGAATTGAAGGATTTCTACCCCACTAGCAGCAGCAGTGAAAGCGAAACGGAAACAGAAAATGTTCTGGCTGAAAACGACACAATCAAAAGTTAGCTTTATACTATAAACTTAGTTTAACTTTATTTCCATATAGCACGCAGCTGGCTGGTTTCATAATCCAGTAATAATCATTACTTTAGTTCTTACACTGTCATATAAAAAAATTAAATACGGAAAAAGTCCGTAAGCTGTGATCGTAACCAATTGATCAAAATCACGTTACTGCTAAACAATATTTTTTTTTCGTTTTAGTGATGAGTGTTTTCCACTGAATCAAGTAGCTATACATTTAAAGTCATTGAGCCTGGCGGTAGTACGCAGAGTCGGCATTTACAAAATTCGACATGCTGAAATAGGTTGCACTGTTCTTCACTAAGAACTTGAGAAAGTCATGGATGTAAGCGAGCAGATTTTGAATAGCTTTCTCATCAAGCGAGGAGTAGCCTAGCATTGATCCTAGCTTTACAAAGAGGCGCAGCAAATGAAATGAACCGTACAACTGTGATGGAGGAGTGTCCGGATGCTTAGTAAGAATTTCAGCGTACTGTGGACGTTCAAATTTATACAGCAGCTGCGAGCCAAGCATTACATTAAAATATTCAATGATGCCCTCGAGCACATCATTAATTGCCACCTCTTTGCTTGCGTTCGTCGATTTGGCTGACTTCTTAAAGGCCAAGTACTGATCAATAATTTCTTGCACTGTCGTTTTGGCTGGTATTTCGAGAAGTTTGCGCTGGCGCGTTACTCCATCCCAATCATCGGTAAGGCATTGTTTCAGCTCTTCTGGTATCTTGATTTTCACTTCGATCTTCGACAAAAAAGTCTCTTCGCTCTCAACACAACCGTCAACGCGGCTGGTATTAGTGAGTGGAGCAGTGTTGCTCGTACTACCAGTACTTGTGCTTGGTGGTGTGGGTGTTGTCGAGGTATTAGTCGTAGCGGATTTATCGCTAGTATGCGAACCACCACGTTTTTTTTTATTCTGTATCTCATCCTTGTCGTCTTTGGTTGAGGCAGCCGATGTCGCAGAAGCTTCATCCTTTGATATTGAATCTTGTTCTTTCTTGCCGGCAGCTTCACCATCCTTGCTATTTGGTGTCACTGGTCGTGCAGATTGTTTTGCCCCACGGCTACCACGACTTGGTCCGGATGTTGTAGCAGCCCCGCCACTTACTGCGCTAGCGGTGGTACTTAAATCTTTTGATGGTGTTATAGCACGAGATTCACCGCTTGTATCGCTCTTTCGTCCTTTAGTGCTGCCTGTAATTTAAGATAATTGTAAGTGCTTAGACCCCTACTGATAATTTACCGCGCATGCCTTTACCCTTCTTGCTCTTTGTTGTAGCCGAGTGTTGCTTGAAGACTTCGTTCTGGCGCTGCACATTCGATTCGTTATACTTTAAAACACGATTCTCCGGCACCCACTCATCCCAACTGAAAATTCGTGCTCACAACAATGTGTTGATTGTATAAATAAAAGCGTTAACTTACTTTTTACTCCAACCGGCATAGTGGATGTAGTATTTAACTTGGTCTTTTGAGACCGCACACTTCAACGCCTTCGCTTCATAGATGAGCGGCCCGTGAAAGCAAAGAACTCTTTCGCCTGCGGAGTATAAAGTTTACATTCTGGAAACGTTGAATAGCGTTATCTCACCTTCGGCGAACTTAAATTTTGTACTCATTTCGCTTGAGAACGTTATTCTGAATACTTATGCCGCTAGCAGAGGGATAATTGTAAGTCAAGCAAACTAAAAACAAACGCGACAATAAAGTGCTAAAAAATACCAAATTGAGAACACACTCGAAATAGTCGCAATGCATAGTATTCGTTATCGAAATTAGCAGTCGAAGTCGGTCCAGTAAATATAGCAACTACATTATATATTCCATATAAATAAAAAACGATTGTATCGTTTAATTTATAATACAAAGGAACTATTTTTCTCAAAATCTAAAAGAACTTCAGTCAAATAAGGGCTCTCGTTTAGTTCTACTGTTGCTATTTGATGTCTTGCTCCTCCCATGGCCTCGGACCACGTTTGTTTTCCCAATGCTCTATATCCATATCGCTAATTGTATTGTAAACTGACTCCAGTGTGACTTCCTCGCGTTTCTTCATATTTACTCCGTACTTCTTCATTTCCTCCGGCCTAACCAGTTCCTTCGGCGAATACTGATATCTGAATATAAGCCGGTAAATGTATGTTATGAAATCATGTACAAGCGACATACCTTATTTGTGTGAACTGCTGCATGCCAAAAGAGCCAGCCACCATGAGCACCAAAAATGGCACACCGTACTTAAAAGATTTCTTCCTCGCAAAATATTGAAACTTTCGTACAAAAGATGCCATTTTCTTTAATTAGAAATAGAAAAAAACATTTCTGTTGTATCAGTGTTAGGAAAATACCTTTAAAAAAGCATTACTTAATATTTGTTTAAAACAAGCTGACAACTTAATAATTGTGTTGTGTGGCCGTGAACTAAATGTCCGATATTCATGTAGCCTTATGTTTTGTGAGTCTGCACGGAATCATGCATTACTTTACTATATATAAATATAAAATTTGATTTAAAAAGCAAATTGTATCAATTTGATCAATGTGTTTTATAAAATTAAGTCTAGACTGAGATCCTATGAAGTATATTCCAACATTGCCATTCATATCGTTGTATATCATAGTTTATTATGAAAGGCAGTCCCAACATTTTTTAGACCGAAACCGATCTTTAGACAGCAGACCTCCATATAAAGACAAGTGAAATATTTAACTATATTTAAAAATTGGTTTGTTTTTACATATAGAACTTCAGCAAACGCCATCGTAGTATCATATATAAACCGTAAAATCTTCCAACCGCTTCGATTATTGGATCTTATGTCTTTCATACAAATGTATAGCATATTGATCGATATAATGATGAAAATGCTTGTAAAATCAACTTTTAATAATTTCATAATTATGTTAACGTTGGCATCCCTATAAATATACTCGTTATTGGCGTTGATACTCAGCGTTTAGCACCATCTCGCTTGCACATGCACTTACTAGTTTTACAACGAGTATAATACGACCGAGTTTTAATTGAATGAGTGAGTAAGAAGAAAAGCGTAAATTTCGTGTTTTCGTTAATATTTTCATATGAAATTAAATTATTGCGGCAAAATTGATCTTACGTACTGCCGTAAATATAAAGTGCAATCAATTTAAAACGTGGTGTGTATTTTATGCATTGTGAGTGCTAAACAATACTTGTGAGTAAAAGTGTCTACGTGATATACTAAAGAAAGAGTGCTTCAAATGTTATAATTGTTAAAAGCAAATATACAAATTGAAACGAGTGCTACTTAATCACTTAGAAATTAATTTTAAAAATATAATAATCATTTAATAATTCTTATAGTGTTTACTAGGGTTTGTGTATAACCATGATGGTCGAAATGGAAGCGAAAATAGACCACAATTGAGTGCTATTGGATAGTGTGTTAGTTGGGTTTGTGCGCTCGGCGGTAGGGTCATCAATATCTCATGGTTAGGTGATAGCTTTAATGTTTTGATTTAATTAAAAATAAGTGCTTTTATAAATCATTGTTATGTGCCTAATACAATACGCATTCAATATCTTTTATCGGTGTCCTTTTTAATTTCCCCTTTAGTAGTACAGTTGACACCAGCACGATATAGCAGCGAGCGAGCGCGCGTTTACCAGTACGTATATCAAGCAACAATAACAACAACAACACAAAAATCAGCAACAGCAGCAAAGTAGTAAAAATATATTAATACGAAAAAAAGAAGTCGAAACTGCCGCAATGGGTGAAGTTAAATCGGTTAAAGTGGACAATTGGGGTGTATTCTTTCTCCAAAAGCTGCAAAATTTCTTCAATAAAACCGACTACTGCGACTTAACACTGCAGTTTCGTGATAATTCACAACTAAAAGTGCATCGCCTTGTACTGAGCGCGTGCACAGACTACTTCAATGTGTTGGAGCAGACCTGTGAAATTGTTGACGACGCGCTCATTATGCCAAATGAGTTCCAGGCCGATGTTGTTGTACCGATCGTCAACTTCATGTACACCGGAACGCTTGAATTCGAACTCAAAATGTACGGTAAATTGTTGCGCACAGCCAAAGAAATGAATATGACAGTGCTGCTGAAGCTGCTCGAGGCGCATCGACGCACCATGGAAAATGTAAATCGTTCACAGCGTGTAAGTGCAACATCATTTTATTTAGTTTGCATCATGGAAAGATCTAATTGTATTTACTTTTCAGCCCCCAAGTCCAAAAGGTATACGTCGGACTCGTGGCCCCCTGCAGACTTCGCCTCAACGCAGCACTGGCATTCAAAACTCCAATCGCAACACATCAGCAGTTCAACACCAACAATTTCGCAGTGGTAGTGTGGCAACGACACGAACGCCAACTAACTTGCGCACCAATACAAGTGGCAGCGGCCAAACTGCACGTGGGCAATATCTATACGAATCGGCTACAACATCTGGGCAAACGATAATAAAACAAGAGCAAGTTACTTCGCCATTTGAGCAGCTACGTAAAGGGTACAACAACAACAAACGGCCAATGACCACCAGCATGTTATCACCGCCAGCAAAGAAGCCTAATTTAGAAGATGTCAAAGAGTTTGCCGAACAGCAACGTATGCGAAAACAGATTGCTGCGGAATATGGGGAAGATCAAGAGTATGAAAGCATAATGGACGACGACATACATGCGGACGATGATGATGATGAGGTAGCACAGCCACAACCATCGACATCCAGATCGCAGATCGAAGAATCACCACAGGTGACACGAGTTCAGCATCAGGGCGCTACGATTATATTCAGACAAGATGCAACTGATCAGCAGCCAACAATTATCGTGAAGGATTCCGCTCATACGAAATTGAATCATGCAAAGATCATTGCGGAGGTATTGCGTCAATATCCACACTTGATGAACGGACACAAAAATATTAAATTGAAAATAATGCCGAACTCACCAACCAGTTCAAATCAGAAAGTTATCAAGCAAGAGCCTATGGAAGTGCCAATTAGAAACTCACCGTCGCCGCAGAAATTGTATCAGCCTGCCCAACGCACAACGTTAGCCGGTAACAGCGCAAAAACAAATCAAACTCAAATGCAATATGCAATGGCATCGAAATTACAGCTGAAAGATGTAACAGTGCAGAAAGTACCTTCCACCCAGAAAACGACATCAGCCGCTACGACCGTTGCGCCAACAACACAGAAGCGCCGAATAGACAGCAAGACAATGCATGCTCTAATCGCACTTGGCGCAGAGAATACAACTGGTAAGTAATTAGGTTAGATGAGATACAGAGATAGATCCATTGTGCTCCTGTATGAATAATTATTCTACCTTACTAGAATCTAGGAGGCAACTCCTACACAAAAATAACAAACCTCTTCATGGCCCCATTGGCTTGATCAATTATCAAGCTACTATTGCGAACTATGATATAGTTCTAAAAGAGTAGAAAATATGCATAGTAGTTCTGCTTTTTATATCTGTAGCAACTGCAGAACTGTAATGACGTCGAAATTCTTAGATAGGGTTGACCTATTTAATCTACACAGTGTCTATGACCCCTTAACTGATTTTTGCTAGATTGGTCTTACTGTTTTGATGTTCAATGAATCATTCCAATATATGTGTATATTTTTTGGCCAAAGGAGATCACTCGGGAGCAGAAGCATGCCTACATATGATCAAAACGCCATACATGGCCTGATATTTCATTAAGAGGTTTGCGCCACCTGAGGAAATCTTTTAACTTAAAGCTTACTAAGCTAGCAACTTTACGGTAGCACAGTAAAAACCATTTCACTTACTTTCAGGTCCTTGGTTATGCCTGCGCTGTGGTGTTAATAATCGACCGATCAGCATTCCTTCGTACCGTGGATTCCGTCGTCATCTGATCAACACGCACAAGGAAAAGATTGATTCTGCACTATGCGAATATTGCGGTTGGCGCTCACAGGCTGATAGAGATTTACACTTCCATATGCAGGTGGAACATTCGGTGGCCTCGACGTTTTACAATTTCCCTGAGTGTCAATTATGCAATGAACAATTCTTCAAATACGAAGACCTCAACACACACATGGAGACCCAGCACGCGAACAGCAAGCAGCAATGCATTTATTGCAATCGAAACTTCGCCAAGGAGTTGCAACTATACAACCACATGAAGACGCATCACAAGGAACAGGCACTTGAGGATGGCATTATCGACGACACAGATGAAGAATATAATCCTTCACATGACGACGAGCAACGGCCTACCAATAAAAAAGATGCTAAAGTTAAGATATTATCCGACATTAGCTTGCCTATTTCGAGTTCGTTAGTCAATAGAGAATCGATTAAAATAAAATCAGAGGCTACGGACGAACAAGATCAAGAACTTTTACAAACCTTAACGACAAGCGAGAGTGAAGTTAAATTTGTGGGCGCCGATGGCAAGGAGGTACATCTAACGGAAGAACAACGCAAAGAGATCTTAGCGCAAATAAATTCCCAAGACCATGGAGGAGTAGTGATGGTACTTAGCGAGCAGGAACAGGCTGCTGAGGAGCAAGCAACAAGGGCCGCCGCAACGGATGAATCAGTTGGCGATGATGAAGAGGCTGAACCAGATGCATCGTCTATGAACGAGGAGTACGATGACAGTCAGATATTCAATGAACTTAACTCTCAGAGTGTCACCAACGAGGAGAAGAAAAGCGCCGATGGTACGAACTTCGATGAGGGCAAGGAGTCAGTTGAGAATTTAGAGTGGGCAGAAAATTTAATTTCAGAACATGAACGTGAAACGAATAATGCGAACGAAGAGGTAACCGAATAGATTATCATCATGACTATTTCTTATGCTAATTGTATTATATTTGTATTATTTGTAGAAGTCAAAGGACCCCAACTTAAGCGACAAACTGAAGGAGATAACAGGTGATTGGTCGGAAGATGAAAATGAAGATGATTTGGGTAAAAATGAGGAACCAAAAACGGAACAAGAATCGGTAGCTGTTGAGGACACACATCAAGAAGTGGAGGTAAAAGTCAACGAGGAAAGTGATTCAAAACCAACAGCTGAAAAAATGGACACGGATGTGGACGAACCAGTAACCGCAGTTGAAGAGGAACAGGATGATATCGACCTCGCGCTACAGGATATGCATAAAGAGACACCAACAGAAGAATTAGAAGCGAAAACTACGAGTGAAACGTCAGCGACGAATAACGAGACTCTTGAGCACATTGACGCTGACGAGCCAGAAAAAGGTGCTGTTGAAGCATCAGAAGAGCCAAAGCTGCCGGAAATCAAACAGGAGATTGCCGACGACTCTAGTAATCAGGAGTTTTTAGTAATTCCATCTATTAGACCGAAGAAAAATTCGTGCGATCAAATGCCAAGTGAAAAGGCAGCATTAGAAAATGACGTTGAAAATTTGGAAACGGCAAAATTAAGAAAAACACTGCTTGATGATCTCTTAGCCGAGGCTGATAATGAAAAAACAAAAGTTATAGATGAAGAATCGGACGCGATATCGGACGATAATACAGCAGCAAGTGCGACCAATGCGGGGACAGAACTGGTTAGTAAGGAATGCATACCAACAGACGAAGCCACGACTGCACAAGACGACATCAAAGCTGACGAAGCAGATGCAATTACGGAAACTATATCAACGGATACTAAATTGACGAATCCGGCCAACACGGAAGCACCAGCAATACCCGAAGATGCTTCAGAATCGACAACAAATGTCGAAGAGAAACCAACAACCAGCAGTGAGGCGAACACTGCGAACATTGGTGGCGCCGTTGATACTGCCGAGAAGGTGAAGAGCATCATCAGTGAATGGGCCGATGATGATGATGACGCTGTCGATGACGATAAAGTTAAAGAGGAACTTTGAATTTTAGATTTAATTGCCTTCTAAGCGTTTTATTGCTTGATGGTTTGATTGATTACTTATTTCGCAATACGATGTGCTACTTGCATGGACGCGTGCCCGTTGAAATTGGTGATGTAAAAAGAAGCAAATTCGAATGACTTTCGATAGTGACGATTGCCTTTTTTTTTACATCACTAGTACAAAAAAAAAAAATTATGTATGGTTATACATGTGTCATAACAACATTGATACACACGCAACGCACTAGTAAATGAAGTGAAATCAATTGTGCAAAATAGAATAGAAATATTTTTACATTTAAATCAACACCCAGCCACATATATACAAACTTTAAATGAACACCCTAGACACTTTCATCGTGTCTGTTGTAAATTAGAACATTTAACACCTTATTGTAGATCTATATAGTACTGTAATTCGGAACAACCACTTCTTGTGAAAGATTTAATCTTGTACACACACACACGCCTACAACACTCTATGGAGCTAATAACTTTGAAATCTTCATAGAATGATTATCAACTCTGCATCTTATTAGGCGTAGTCGAAATGCGGCTGATTAATTGTAATTTATGTTTTTCAAATTGATAGTAGACGACGGACTTTAGCATTGATTTCAAGTAACTCATATTTTTCAAGTTAAATACACAAATATTAATTATACAATATATATTGAAATGTAAATCAAAAAATGTTTTTTTGATTAGCATTATTAGGTTAAGGCGAATGCATATTTCGTGTAACTTAAACAGACAAATCTGTACAATATCTTTTTTAGTGTGAAAGGATATAAAGATTGTAGGCATTAAATGAAAAACAAAAAAAAAACAAAAAACACTAGCGATTGTTGTTTTTATTCCATAAAGGGCCAGATCAATTAGTCAGAAAGCTTTTGAAATTCCATCTTTATATCATCCTACTATGTACAACTATTTGATGCTATCTATAGACAAGTAAATTATTTTCAGGGTGCTCCTTGAAATGATTTATGTGTATAACAAAAAATCTGTATCAAGAGAAGGCTTAATTGGAATAGCTTTAAAAACTTCCATTTATTTATTTCCACTTCTCTTGGAAGACTTCACAACGTTCTTCTATATTATGAATATCCGAGACTAGTGTTGGTTATGTTAAGGGTTTGTCTAATACAGTGAGTGGTTAGCCTACCGCCTGTACGCCTCCGAAGAACAGCGCCGCCACTGGAGGTGGGACAATGGTGTGGACTTGAGAGATTTTTAATTCATTAAATAACTCCTAAGGCTCTTAAAAATAATACCCAATTCATACCAATGTTATTGTATTTTAAATGAGTCTCAGAAGTTTGAAGGATGTGTGTCATTTACTTTGTTGCTGTTGTAACAAGTAATCGGGTGAAACAGTTCTGCGTTTGACTGAACTTATTCTAGATCGACGAACTTAAAATAGTGTAAATATAGAACATCCCGTTTATGCATTGTGTTGTGAACACTACACTCTTCATTAACAGTTAACATAATACTAATAATTGGCGCGTGTATACCTCAACAGCTTCACATTTGTCCTAACTTATTTAAAAGACACTAAACCTAAACTATAATAAATTCGCATTAGTACAAGGCACCTAAGGAATCATCATTTGAAAAGCAAAGAATTGTATTACATACATATTTCATTTGCATTGCATCGTTTTTTGACTAGCCTGCCAAAAAGTAATTGATTATGCTCATTGTGGAGAAACCCAAGGCGACAGCCCAGAACTGCGCTAAGCCGGCAGTACGACATGATTGATTCTGATGCCAGGCTGCCTTCTCACGTGGTAGCACCTCGCATACGGTCACATAAAACAGCGTGCCCCCAGCGAAGGCCTGTATGATGGCCAGTGTCGTTGTGGACCAGTCAGCGGCGTAGATGTCCACAATCAGCATGCCAAAACCGATGCCGGCCACTGCGCCTAGCGCGAACACTAAAATACCAATGAAATGTGTGCGTAAGCTGCTGCGTGGATTCGAACGTGCCTCCAAGCCCAAGCAGAAACCCATTACGAACTTATGGCAAGCCACCGCACCAAGCAGAAAGAGTACCTGTGAGATTGAGTGATGCTGGTTAACATGGTTATTGTTGCTAATCTTGAATATGTGTTCGTTTTAACTAAGCATATTGGCAAATAATAGTTTGGTGAGACAACAAAGGTAGTGTGTACATATTTAGTTAAGATTGCGCTTATCAGTGTATCTAAAGTGTATGCTAATCTTTGTTAATTAATATATTTAGGTCAAGGAGATGAATAGTGATGTGACTGCATATTGAAACTACCAACCTTAGAGGATGAACTTTGTACGCCAATTGCCAACCCTTCAATGGCTGAATGCAAAGACAGTGCGACGAACAAACCAAATGTGCCGGTCATGGAGCGTTCGCACGGCTGCACATGACTCGTGTGACAGATGCGTGCATTCGCATTGGCAATCGACGTATCGGTGCGATCACAATCCACATTAACTGCATGCGATGCATGTGGTCTGTCCACATCTACATTGTCAGTATGACTATGCTCGTGATTGTGACCATGATGATGATGACGTTGAAGGCTGCGATCTTGGCCACTAATTATGATGAAAATTTCAATTGATTTGTTTTGCTTTTCTATCGGATACTAATCGAATTACATACTTCGGCACCGCTATCAGTGGCGATGATTCGCTGAGCGTGCCATAATTTCTTCCGCCAGTGGTCGGCGTATGATGAGTATGTTGTATGAATTCGCCAAAGAAATAGTGTATAAACTCGTCGATGAAATAGATGATAAAGAAACCAGCACATAGTGAAATTTCAGCGAAATTCGAATTCATTTGACTCCGCACCTGGAGGGAATATTTAGTTTATGTGTATATTAAGTGTGCCTTTACACATACCTCCGGCAATATATGCACAAGTGCAGTGGCCAGCAGGATTCCAGCGCCGAAGCATAGCATAAGCGACGTGGTTAGTGGGAACCTACGGCGATTGTGTTCTGAAATTAGAGCGGGTAACATGCCAGACAAGAAGCTCCCAAGGCCAAGAGTTAACATGGCCAATAATTTTTCCATATCACCATGATCCATAAGTTGGATTATGGGATTTTCGTAATTGTTACTCATATTAAGCAAACTCATATTGCGTTTAGTTGTTAGTTGTATTTGCAGGCTTTGTTCACTAATCGTTAGTCATGCACACAATACAAAAACAATAAAAACAGTTCCGACAAACACAAGACGCTTACTACACATATTCCATCTAACGCACTAAGCAAGTGCATGCGGAAACTAAAAAAGCACAAATGATTTCAAATAGAGCGAATTCGACTCCCCGCCATTGTTGTTAGCTTAGAAAACAGCTGTTATACGTGGTGTTTGTCAACTGCACATAGGCTTGTTAAACTGGCTAGTTGAGTGCGTTTTCAAACACTGTCAAGCGTACAAATCGAATTTTGATGTCAACGGTATTACATACAAATCAGATCCAATTTTAGATTTCCCCAAAAGTATACAAATACAAAATCCCATTAATCCAAATTTTTGTTTGTATAGGGATGTATCGACGCTGTGTTGTCTGCGGTCGTGAACATTCTGATGATGAGGATGGCAAAACAAATTACCAGTATCCTAGAACAAGAGATGAAGCAATGATTTGGCAACAAAGTCTAAATACGGAAAATATCGGCGTTGAAGCAGTGCAAAAATATTGTTGTGTCTGCCTGGAACACTTACCAGAATTGGTTGATCATACGCCAAGTTGTCAAAATACAAATTACAATGGCAGCAAAATTTCGGATCCTTTGCCACCGGATAATTCTGCATTGGCCTATACCCAGTCACAAAAGCCATCGAAAACAAGCAAAACGGCACAATCAAATTCATGGCGTAAGGTTACCGATTCGGCACAATCAAATCCAAAGTGCGAGTGTCAGCATTCAACATCAAACGATGAGTCAATCTCGGTAGATGAGAAACCGCCGATTGGTGTGTTGCTAATGAGCGGAGCTACATTACCCAATTGTTGTGGCGCATCATCATGTGAGAAGAACGATAAATCGTTAGGAAATAATGGGAAGAACGGAAACAGTGAAATGAAGAGTGTTAAGCTGAAGGGTAACAAAAATACGAAAGACGATTCGGATACGAATATATGTGTATTGGAATCAAATTTCATTGACGAAGGCTCATTTTACTTGGAAATCGATGAGCCCGTGGTAACGTTGAGGCATTGCCTTGCCTGTGTCATGGATAGCGAAAATAAAAAGGATGAAGACGATGTAGATATCGATGTAGATATAGCCAATTCGGGCGAGAAAATCCGAAAAGGCAACTGTCAATGCAAAAACGAAGATCTAACCGATGTACTGGTGATTGGTCAAAGCCCCGATAAGGACGAATGTCCTTGCAGTGCAAAAGGTTGTATGGAAGAAACTAAAATTTCACCGATTTGTTGCCCGCCAGGATGTCAACTAGATGAACCGCAAGCGCCACCTCCTCCAGTGGAGCCCACCGATGATATACCATGTGACTGCGAGTGTGCACGCAAGGCACGCGAA
The DNA here is from genome assembly GCA_035041755.1 of Cacoxenus indagator. Lineage (NCBI taxonomy): Eukaryota > Metazoa > Arthropoda > Insecta > Diptera > Drosophilidae > Cacoxenus > Cacoxenus indagator. The sequence continues at coordinate 3,609,925 of JAWNKX010000242.1, forward strand.
AATAAGGACGATACCATTAAATTGCAGGAGCAGCGTATTCAAGAATTAGAGATGCTACTACACCGTCAGAACCTTGTAAATCTGAAGATCTTTGGCAAAGTCGATGAGGTACTTATTCTCTTTTCGACAATCTAGTTAGCATTGGTTAGCATTAAAAAGCAGAGAATACTTCAGTTGCACTCACAAGCCAAAAATCAATATATCTAACATGCTGTTAACACTTCCTTCGTCTTAACAATAATTCCGACCACTTCTTCAAATACAATAATGCCACGACAACATGTGCTACAAAGACCCCTTTGCCCACTTGTTAGTGGCATGGTGTATTCTTTATAATAAATGTAATGACTATAATTTTCTTTACAGTTGCACCAAGCGTTTATAAAGCTAAATCCGGAGACAGAAGCAGAGGCACGGAAACGAAGAGAAGACGAAGAATTCGATGATAAAAAACGGGAACGTGAGAGGGCGAAAAATCTCAAATCGGGTTCATCAAAAACTTTTAATTCAAAGTCTAAAGAATATGATGGAAAGATAAGAGACATAAACGGAAAAAAATCCGTGAGCCTCGAGGATAAACCTAAAGCATCAAAAAAAGACGAGGATAAACCTAAATCATCAAAAAAAGACGACGATGAAAATTCATATTTTAAAAAAATACAATATGTGATGATAAAGAATCCAGAGTCAAGAAGAAGAAGAACACGAACTCATGGCTTAATTAAGACACAAGAGGAACGAGATTCCTTAGAAGATGAACAGAGAACAGCGAGTGATGGGAAAAAGAACGACAAACCAAATACTGAAACCAACAAAAGAGATGATAAAACAAGCAAGAAACCATAGATGAGGCCGCAAAAAAAGCTGATGTTTAAAAGAGTGAAAAATCTGCTAAAGCTATAATAGAGTGATATGGAAATCTATTATACAAATCTCAAAATTTAATCATATATTATGTTATATAATATCACTCGATTTATATTATAAATTTCCAAACCACTTCGTTTAGTAACATAGCAACACTAAATAGATTTAAATTATATAAATACGCTGGGTATATCATAATCATGCACGTCATTCATGTGTTTTACTAGAGGAATCTTCACTTTATTACTAGCTCTCGACCGTGTTCAATAACATCATCACGCTTAGTTTATTTTCAAGCTTATGATGAACATAGAGTTTACGCAATTGATTATCCTATTAGCTTAAGCAGCCGATTTGATCAAATCTGTGTACAGTTTGACTTTGCTGGCAATGCTCATGTCGACGTATTTGTCACCAATGGAGACAACCAAGCCACCAATGATGCTGGGATCGACACGAGATGTTATTTTCAGTGATTGGTTGCCCTTCAGGAAGGACTGCAAAGACAAGAGCCACATTTGTAACTGATGCATATTGAACACTACTTAGTTGTATCAAAAGCTTACCTTCAAAGCACCCTCGAGCTGCTTGCTATGAGAAGAGTCCAAAGGTTTAGCCGAGACAACTTCACAGACAACCTCACCACGGTGTGCCGCCATGATGGTTTTGAACGCGTTAATGACGGTGTCCAACTTCTTCAGACGACCGTTGTTAGCCAAAAGACCCAGCAAATTGCCAGTGGCTGGCGCGAAACTCAGCTTACCAGAAGCTTCCTGTAGAGCAGTGGCCATGGTGTTCTTGTTTACAATTGGGCTTGTCACCTGTTCGCGCAATTTCCTATCACCCCTGAGAGTGATCTGCAGTGCTAACAAATCCTTCTCTACTTGATCCAATTGCTTCATTTTTGAGGCAGCCGAATAGAGAGCGGTGGCATAACGACCCTCCAGACCGAACACCTGCACTGGCGGCTTCACCGGCTGTGAGGCTGCAGCACTGCTCAGACTGCGGCTCTACAAAACGACAAAAAATTGAACACCATAAGATTATATTATGATTATTTCTTTCAAAAACTCTTCCATTTTCAATAACAGCAGCAAATAGTGTGGTTACAACTATGGAATTACATAACCACGTATGTGTGTGCGATAACATTTTGCGACTTTGCATATACACGATTATATTTCTCATTCACAGATTTGCAGACTAGTATCGAACCTTATTTTTTATTTATTAAAATTCAAGAAAACCTACTAAAATTGCTAATTTGTTTATGCCTGCCATATTATGGTGCACCTGCAAAAATTTCGGATCTTTAGTTCAACACAACACAACTACGACAATCTTCCACTACACCCTGTCTTCGCAAAAACTTGGCTGTACTGCTGTTTTTGTATTCATTAGTCACCATTTATATTGATATGGCTCACATATTCATGTTCTAATTGTAACATAGAACAAATGCAAGCTTTTCGGGCATAGAATTTAAAAAGAGTTGACAACCTGCGACAAATTGATACATTATTGCCTATGTCGCCCGTGCTTGAGGCGGCAATTCTCATAACTTATATAAACGGCATCAAAATAATATCCTAAATAAATGGTTACACTGTAGTCCCATCTTTGGCGAATTTTTGGATATGCTTCCGTGATAGAAACTATTACCTTGGGATATTTCAAATATATTGTTGTTAATTGCATTTTTGGACGCAAATTGCCATACCACAATAACCATACAGATTCCTCCTACCTGCATATCATCAACAGAAACATCCTAACCACTACAGACACCGTTACCAACCATTTATGACTGTGCTGATTATTCCTTCACATTAATCCGGTAGAAACAAATTAGGAATTCAGTACAGAATACTCACTTGTAAGGTGCTTTTCTCGGTTCAATCAGTACAATTAACATTTATCTTTGCAAAGGAATAATTCTGTTATTTTTCTCCTTTTCGATATATTGAATGTCCTCAAAATTTATTTTAAGTTACATTTCAATGTATGTATTTTTAGAACTACTTTTCTACCGACGAGTCAAAAGATGTATTCGCCTAACCAGCCCAAATTAATTCTAATTCAAATAAAAAATATCACTTCTGAATTGTTATTCGTCACTCTAGCATGTAATTGTAATATTACATACATTTTATTCACGTCTTATATAGTTAATGTTAAAAACCCTCTTAAGTCAATAAGGTGGTTTTTGAATTGATTTTATGTCTTTTACTTAGTTTCAAACTTAAGTTTAAAATGTTGGGGTTTTTCTCCATTAACAGTAAATCCGATGCGCGTGTACTTTATCATTTCAGTTTGGTATAAATCGCAGCAGTTTAGTTTACTTGTCATCTGAAACGAAAAAAAGTTAGATGTTAGCAAAGAAACGTAAAAACTAAGCTAAAATTACATGGATGTCATCACTAAAGTATTGCAAATTATAGATCTCATTCAACTTGGATGTATTGTAAAAATGAATACGATACTCTCAGCCTTAGATCTTGGTCACCAAGGATCCCCAAGGATATCGCTTTCATATTAGCCACAATGTACCCCTACTAGTCGTAAGTCATATATTGATGAATCATTCAACATGTTGATGCGACTGACATTGACAGAGCAAGCTGGTGGAGGTTAAAGTACTTCGTGAACCAAACGAGTAGTAGACCTCGCTTTAAGAGAAAAATTGGCAGAACTCATTTTGTGGCCCAACATGTGTAGAACAAGTAATTCCCTTAATATTCGGTATTGGCAAGGACAAGATTGTTGGAGACGTATAATGTACAATCTGTCGCATGCAATACTCTCCAAAAAAGTATTGTATTATTAAACACTTACCATCGTCATCATCATCCTCACCACAATCGCCATTATCGCCCTCACCGTCATCGTCATCGAATATCTCCTCTTCATTCTCGTCATTATCTTCATCGTCTTCTGGCTCCACCTCAATATCGGGTACTAAATAATACTGAAGTGGATTAGGCCAAAGGTCGTCTTTTATCAACTCGGCAATTTCATCGTTGACCGGATCACTGTTATCGGAGAACCAATCGAAGAAAGTCTTGTATTCGGAATTGCGTTTCTTCTTATTGCCATATGGTTTCGTCAGTAATTGCTTCAGTAAATTTTTACCCTCCTTCCACTGAATTGGTGTGCTTGTGGATGATGGCCAATCGCTGTTCTCCATTGCTAAAAATAATTATATGATGGTAAATAATATGTAGTCAGCACCGGCTAATGTATAAACGCGGCACTTACCTGCTGAACTCAAATGGAACTCCTTGGTGAGTACCTTGTTCTCAAAATATGGATTTTCATCGAAATGGAAATTAATGCGATAGCCTGATTTGATATCTTCAAATTCCTCCACTTCGAGCTTGTTCAATGAGTGTAAGCATTCCTCCTCCTCTTCATCGAGAATGCCAGAGATTTGTGGATTATTAATGAACTGCAGAATATATAAAATAGTTAATTTGTGTTTACATTATAGCAAGAGATTTCTTATGCCAAATATAAAACTACCCCCAGTTTAATAAACCGGGTACAACTAAAAGCAGACCTACTTCCCCTTCGCTAGAAAATACGCGCGCACATTTTGTTTGGCCGCTTGCCGGCTACGTCTACAGACAGAACGTCAGTGTGTGTGCACACACAACGAAGAAGAGCAAAATTCGAGGAAACGTAGGCAGAGAGAGTGAGAGAGAGCGAGAGATACTTAAAATAAAAAGACCTATGAAAACTTCCAAACACAAAAATTTGCAATGAAAGAAGTTGCTAAGCGCCGCGACGTGCCGCGCTATACAGACACGATTTATCGATATATATGTGTAAGAGGGCACAAAACTTTTGGAATATCACTGAAAGTACAATTAGTTATGTTTATTTTTTTTTTTGGTTAGGTACAGAGCTCTACTCATGAACTAAATAAATAAAGCAGCAATTACAACAAAATGGACAAAATGGATAGTAACAACGTAGAAATAGCTCGCTCAATGCCGATTATCGATAACACTACTCACGCGCTGCCAACATGCGAGACAGCAACAAAGGAAGAACAGAACAAAAAAAAGTACATCTTGGAATAGAGAAAATTTTTACAATTAAAAAATAAGTAGAAATTACACGAAATATGTATATTTTGGAGTAGCCAATTTGTGCGCCATTTTTAAGCACGCCACAAAGCCGCTATGCAAATTGTATACTCCCCCGCCTTCTCCTCGTTCATAATTCACTTACCGCAGTTACCCAGAAATTGGGAATCCGCTTTACGAGCTCGCTGCGCTTCTCGTAGCACGGCTTGCGTAGTTTATTGTATTTTTGCTCAACCTTCAGGATCTCTTCGCTGGCTTTTTCATTGAGTGCATCAATTTCATTCTGGCATGCATCGATTTGTTCTAATGCCTCGGACTCTTCTTCGTTGAGAGCTGGAGCGGGGCCGCAGTCTGTTACCTCCAACTTTGGTCGCTTCGGTAAACTCGACATTTTTGTTTTTATTAATGTTTAACTTTTGAAAGAAGTTTAATAAAAGTGTTCCACACTTGGCACGCGGTAACAGTACAGTTGTTACAACTCAACTCACAGCACACACGCAGCAATTCTCGGCCTTTTTATGTGCGCACTTTTGCCGATTCCAAAACGCAGACAAACGAATAGTCACACCAGAGCGACACGAATGAAATTCTATAAAGGAATGACCAAACTGTTGCAAAAAAAGAGCACTAGCGTCTGGCAGAGTGTTGGACAGGGTAATACAATTATTATCGTTATCGATAACCACTTGGTGCTGGAAAGGATGTCATTATCCACTTAAGTTGTGATCAGATTGTGTTAACACGACGTGGTTTATCATAAAAGGCGTAAAATGCATAGTAAAACGGAGAAATTGTTTGAATGGTACTACACTCTAAAAACGATTATTTTATCGAACAATCAAATAACTTTTAAGTTTATTTAGAAAACAAGTTATTAAAAACAACAGAAATGTTAATTTCGAAATTATTTCAGATGACTTGTAGAGTTACAGAAACTTAGATATACCGCAAAGAAATACTTTAATATACAATTTTATAAGACATGATGTGTTCAAGGTATTGTACACCTCTGAAATTCTAGCGCGGTTCCTTAAAAACTGACTGTATATGTATAAAAACTTTAACTTTTGTTAAATTACGTGATAGTGTTCGGAAAATTTGGGTGGTCATCATTTACGTAAATTTAAAAAAAAGTCACTATTTCAGCCTTAAAGGTTGTTCTAAGTAAACACAAAAATAAGCTGTTATAATTCCGACATTAATTTTTGCAGCGTCTCCGTAAACATTGTATTCTGCAAACTTTTAACATTGGGCGCATTCAGCAGAAGTTATCGCTGACTTTTTCTCTGACTTGCGAACCGAATACTGATTTGTCTCATTTTGACGGGCCAAAAAAAGAAAATGTAAATAAATAAATATTGTTACATTTTACTTTCGAAGCAAGTAATAACAACATTCAAATTAATTTCTTAAAAAATGCGTCTTTATTACTTTGTTTACTAACGGAAAACATCTGATTGAAATCTGATGGAATTGTAATGAATTTTTAGTCTTCGCAATCACTAAATTTTCAACGAAGTTGTGAATTAGGCATTAAACAATGAGCAAAAGGCAGTAAAAAAAGGTAAGCGATGACTTCTGCTAAACGCGCCCATTGAGTTGCGTCCGCGATAACACATCATAGTGTTTTTAACTTACGAATAGCCAGACCACTCAGTGTTGTAAGTTTTTTACACATTTGCTTTAATTGCTGTGACCTATATCACTACTGCCTGATAGATTTTGATGTCGAGGAGATAATCTTGACTGCTTTTGGCGTCTTAAATTTCTGTTTAAGTGTATTTATTTGAATAAAAATACGAAAAGATGTCCACGGGCGAGTCTTTAATAGGGGTTAATACAAATTTGCAAAAGCAGGATCTTAGTAATTTGGTAAGTGCGTGTGTAAAGTGATTTTTAATGACGCTAAGCGGCAGCGGCTGTAGCAGCGCGCCTGCTCGCACATGCATATTTTGTGAAAGTGCGTGACGCCTTCGTTTGGCGCTTCACAAGATTTTTGTTAATTTGATCTATTAAAATATACTAAATTTCCTTGGGCCTTTAGCGGTTTAGGTTATAAACAATGTAGGAGTAGCGCTAAATATGTATTGCCAGGAAACAGAGTGTCAAGCTGGCCATACGTTTCGTCTGGCTTCACGGAGACCGTAAAAAAAATTTTGCACGTGGCGTTTATTGACTACCTGTAAATTGAATCAAAAGTTTTTGGAATATAATGCTCAATTAAGTCGGTACTCGCTTTTACATACGCAAAAAAATAGGATCAATTAAGTTACACCGCAACAATTGCTACATTTTCTGATGCAATGTAAGCATTCTAACCTCAAATTTATATCTATTTTTTTTTTGTTGTATACTGCGCGCTATGGGTGGTAGTTGACCGGTGTTTCAAAAGACGAAGACTGCCGCACAATACATTTAAATCAAAAGTATAGTTTTCAAATAGCAGGTGATGTTATTCGAACTACCCGGGTCCAAGTCGTTCAAGGACCGCTAATCTCAGCGAATACTGTACGAAAAAACAAAAAAAAAGTTTTTTTGACTGTTTAAGAATGTTACAATTAAGTAAAGTTCAGTAAAAATTTCATATGGGTGCACTTGGGTATAATTAACATGAATAAATCTTCATATTTATTTTTGCAGGACATCACTAACCTGACGCCGCTATCGCCGGAAGTCATCTCCCGGCAGGCAACCATAAATATTGGCACAATCGGTCATGTAGCGCACGGCAAATCAACTGTCGTAAAAGCCATATCCGGTGTGCAAACTGTGCGATTCAAAAACGAACTGGAACGCAACATTACAATTAAGCTTGGTAAGTTAAACGGAACGGTTGCACTGAGCATCCTTTGTTTCAAAATTAAAACGTAGATTGTAGTATGCGTTCCCTCTAATTTTGAGTAAAACTGTAACTAAACACAAATGCAATCAAATTTTTTGTCAGCTGTTCGATATTGGTGAAAATACTCGTTGTATGAGAAGTCTTTGGTATTTCATTATTTTTTCTGAACAAACCGTCGGCACAGTGTAATAAATTTTCTACCAATTATCTCCCAGTCCTCATCTCCATAACGGTTAACCTCATTGTTATCTAAGTTACTCGTAGTTTAAATTGTGTTTATTAAAATATTTATGTTTAAGCTTCATATAAATCCATGGCGGGTTACCTTCAGTTCTAAGGAGTGGTCAGGTCTTTGCCTCGGCACTATCTATCTCACAGTTGGCCAAGCACCACTCATACCACAGAAACTGTACTCAGTTCAGAAGGTGTAACAATGATGTCGCGTTACTTTTATGCGTTCTGTAAATAATTCTATGGTTCCGTATACTGAAAAGTTTTTAAATTGCTGGATGAGTTTAGCAAATGTAACGTTAATTTCTTTATTTTTCGCACTGTGTCGTCGCGTATGCGTTTGATTTGTTACGTAGAAAAGTTTTAACTCGTTTAGATTTGATTAAGTAAAATGATTTGATTTTCGTTACAACTTAAACTGAAGTCCAGCAATTGAATAACTTTCTTTTTTTTCTCTCTTATTTTTGTTCTATTTGCATTACATTTGATTGGCAATGAATGAAACCAACGAAATGTGTGAATTATTTGCAGAACGCATAGACAAAAAAGTTGATATGATCATAAAATCAAAGCGCTACCGTCGCGCTTTCGAGGCACGAGTGTCGAAACGGTTGCAGAAGCTGGCGGAAGCGAGAAAGGCACACCAACAAAAACACAACCAGAAGCAGCAACTATTAAAAGCAGTATTAAAAACAGATACGGAGAAAAATAATGTAACTAATATATCGCAGAAGCAGCCAGCACTAGAGATTTCTAGTGCTACATCCACATCAATGGTTCGAAGGAGCAGTCGGTTCAGTAGTCACTCATCAAGCAACTTCACTGCATGCAGCGGCAGCGCATCAAAGTCGTCAAGTCCTACCATTAGTAGCGGTTATGGCGGTAGCGTGATAGACGTTGACGAACCTAATAACAACATCACACAGAAAACCTATAAGAAGGAGCTCCCCTTAAAATCTATGAAGCGAGCTCATGACAACAGCTCAGACGAACCGCCAAGCAAACGTTTGAAGACGTCTAAACCATTAAAAGGAGAATATGTTGTGGAGCGCATTGAGGCTGTTGAGAGCATCAACGGTGATCCAGTGTTCTTTGTGAAATGGCTTAACTACCCGCAGTCGCAGAATACCTGGGAATCATTTGTCAATGTCCGCGAATGCGCTAAATTCGAAAATTTTCTCGAGGAGCAATACGCACTTTACGAGCCGACAATCGCAAAAATTATTAGCGATGCTGAATTGGAGATTGAAAGCAAAAATCTAAACTATGATGTGACTAAGCTCAACATGGACGAACTAGACTCCTATGAACAATCAGCCGTCACTGTGGATCTGTTATTGCTTGCTCAAATAATATGTGCTCGCTCGCGTAGTCAAGTGCAAAGGGAAAAAATCAGGCAGCGTCTGCTGCACAATATGCTGATGAAGCCCTACTATTATCAGCGTAAGCAGCAGCTGAAATCTTTGGCACAGTTTGAGAAGCGTATGAACAGAATCGAGCGTGTTGCTCCCATTAAAGTGGAGAACTTTGTTGATTTGGATGTAATCGACGAAGGTTTTAAATACATCACCGATAATATTTACGGCAAGAATGTGCCGACGGTGTTTGACCCACCGATAAGCTGCGTATGCGCTGAGGGCATTTGCACACCTTCATCGGGTTGCTGTGCACGTATGGCGGGTAATAGCTATTTTGCCTATGACAAAACCGGCCGGCTGAGAATTCAGTCCGGCGAGGCCATATACGAGTGCAACAAGTACTGCAGATGCTCTGAGAACTGCAACAACCGCGTTATTCAGCGTGGCCGTAAGAGTAAGCTGTGCCTGTTTAAGACTAAAAATGGCAGTGGCTGGGGTGTTCGGGCGATTAGTCCTATCCGTAAAGGCGACTTTGTTTGTGAATATGTTGGCGAAGTGATTACCAGCGACGAGGCAAATGAGCGTGGCAAAGTCTATGATGCCACCGGTCGGACATATCTCTTTGATTTGGACTACAACACCGACGCTGAGAGTATTTACACTATTGATGCTGCCTTTTATGGAAACATTTCTCATTTCATTAATCATTCCTGCGATCCGAATTTGGCCGTATTCCCGTTCTGGATTGACAACTTGGATGTAAACATGTCGCGTCTGGCGTTTTTCTCATTGCGTCAAATTAAACCGGGCGAAGAGCTAACTTTCGATTACATACGCGCCGAATGCAACGATAAGGTCCCCTATAAAAACCTCTCGGAGGCTCCACGTGTCCCGTGTCGATGCGGTGCTGAAAATTGTCGAAAAGTCCTATTTTAAGCGAATTATTGAGAAAAGACTACCTTGTTAAATTATGCATTTATTAAGCATTTTTTATTTACTTAGTGCAGCAAGGTAATATAAAAACCTAACGACTATTTTGTTATAAAACTATTTCAAACTCACTTTTTTTTGCAAAGTTGAGTATATTTAGTTAGAACCTTTAAATAATTCAAGATTCTTATTTGGATACAGATAAGCTAAAAAATATTAACCTACATTTGTTCATTTTTATCAATATATATTTTTGATTAATTAGATAATAAACTAAACCGATTATTCCTTGAGATTTGACATTAGTTATAGGTGATAAATGTATGGAGATTATATTTTTTGTATACATTTTTACATTTTTCAACCGAAATTTTGTTGGGGTTAATGAATTCGTGCCAGTTTGAAGTTATACCAAGTTAATTTAGTTTCTATTTGAGTAGCTTTAATTTATTTAAAGTACTTGTTAATATCAAACATATTGAAATTATCTGGTGAGCTAGTATATTCCTGTAATCTGAAATTATAATAACAATGGTTACCTGTTACTTTTAGCTTTAAGTTAAAATAATGACAGACAAATAACATGTGTCACTTTGATCGTTTTGTTCCACGTGTTCTTGCACGTGGTGTAAGTTTCTGTGGATCGACTAGTTGCACGTCCGTTTCTTTAAGAAATATGTTTCTTTAAAAAAGTCAGACCCACTATATTCATACGGCCTACCGGGTTTATGGATAGTGTAACTTCCAGTAGAGATCATTCATTATCTGAAAGAAGTGTGAACTTTATCGAAGAGATTATTAATAATATTCTTAATTTCCTGCCTCTGAGTCTTGATGAGTTTGACAATAATCTAAATCAGTCCAACTCCAAGTCCGGAGGCCAAGTGCCGGGTTATGTGTTAGTTATTAAATCAATTTGTGCTACGCTCAGACGAGATAGTGTTTTCGATGCTCATATTTTGTGTTTTTGAAAACGTTTGAGTTTAGTTTTATTGACGTTAAATGTAACCGAATCTCCATCGCTTCAGGTACGAATAGAAACCTTTAATTTAATCGTTCATTGCTTGCTTGTGAGCGGGCACTTCTTTTCTCCTATGTGCGTACTGGTAGTAGTAGAGCTTCAAACACGATAATAATGAAGACGACTGTTTACATACATTTTGCCTTACGTGCATTTATGTATATGAGGACACTCTTAGTGTTGTTAAGTCAGGTAAGCGTCTCGTTTGATAAAGTTGAAGTTCAGTTAAAGCGGGTTTGGTGTGGTATTGACGAGTAGACCTTCTATCCTAGTTTTCTGCCATCACACGTATAATAGATTAAAGTGCTATCTAGTAGGAAAAGCAAAGCTATGGAGTGAGTTACTGTTCAGTATTTTGACCACATTTACAAATTATAAATTAGATATTTTAGCGTTAGGTTTGTATTGTTGGTTACTCTATGTCCATTTGGCTAGGGGTAACCATTATACGATATTCTTCTAATTTAGCAATATTTTTTTTCAATTTGTTCAAAATATTTATTTCCTATATGCTTAAGATTTTCTCGCTTACTTAAGATTATCCGTTTAGTTCGGGACGACTGATCAACAATGAGTTTAGATGTTTATTTTGTTCAATTGTTTAAGGCTATAATAGTATTTTGGCTTCATATATAATATATAGATATAATAACTCAACTATTATTATATATTTAGAGATTAGAAATTTATTTGGCCAAATAAAGTTATAACCCTATAATTATGCTTAAATCGCGTTCGCATTTTCCACCCGATCTTTGACTTTTAGGTTACGCGAATGCGAAAATCTATAAATGCGACAATCCAAAGTGCCCGCGTCCCGCTTGTTTTGTCTCGGACGGTTCGAGTAAAGATGACAGCTTTCCCTGTGCTCGGCCTTCTTGCTCGGGACGTTTCAAGTTGGTGCGCCATGTCAGTTTTGTCGATTGTCCCGGTCACGACATTCTTATGGCTACGATGTTGAACGGTGCCGCCGTCATGGATGCCGCATTGTTGCTAATTGCAGGTAAGTGATATCGTGTTAAATCATTATAAAATAACAAAAAACCTTCTTCTTCTCTTATAGGCAATGAATCTTGTCCACAACCACAAACCTCGGAACATTTGGCTGCCATTGAGATCATGAAATTAAAACAGATTCTTATACTACAGAACAAAATCGATTTGGTCAAGGAGAGCCAAGCCAAGGAACAATACGAGGAGATAACGAAATTTGTTCAGGGCACGGTGGCCGAAGGTGCGCCAATAATTCCAATTTCAGCGCAGCTGAAGTACAACATTGATGTAAGTTCAAAGAGCGTCACCCACCAGCACCTATTACCTGTCGTTTGTAATAACATTTTATCCATTAGGTACTCTGCGAATATATTGTCAATAAAATACCTGTGCCGTCACGAGATTTCAATTCGCCGCCTCGTCTAATTGTGATACGTTCCTTTGACGTGAACAAGCCGGGCTGTGAGGTGAATGATCTGAAGGGCGGTGTTGCCGGCGGTTCTATATTGTGTGGCGTGCTTAAAGTAGGCCAAGAGATCGAGGTGCGTCCCGGCGTTGTGACCAAGGATAGCGATGGCAATATTACTTGTCGTCCGATCTTCTCGCGCATCGTATCATTGTACACGGAGCAGAATGAATTGCAATATGCTGTGCCTGGTGGTCTGATCGGTGTGGGTACGAAAATCGATCCAACGCTGTGTCGCGCGGATCGTTTGGTCGGGCAGGTGCTCGGTGCTGTCGGCCATTTGCCGGACATCTATATCGAGTTGGAAATTTCATATTACCTGCTTCGTCGTCTTTTGGGCGTGCGTACCGATGGCGACAAGAAGGGTGCACGCGTCGAGAAACTGCAAAAGAATGAAATTCTGCTGGTCAATATTGGCTCGTTGAGCACGGGCGGCCGTATTTCGGCTACAAAGGGCGATTTGGCGAAAATCGTGCTAACAACGCCTGTTTGCACAGAAAAGGGCGAAAAGATTGCGTTAAGTCGGCGTGTCGAGAATCATTGGCGGTAAGTGTATTAAGCTCAGCCGTTTTATAGATAATACGTGTTTGATTGATTTTGACTACCTTTTTTCACTTTCTACCAATTTAGATTAATCGGTTGGGGTCAGATCTTTGGTGGCAAAACAATCAATCCTGTACAGTAGAATAGGACAAGACAAGCAAGCAAATCGTTTGTCACTGTTGGTACACCCGGAGTTGAAGAGGCGCGCATGCGCGTGAATGACCCCAATCAACCAAATCACAAGCATCGTGTGCTCGTCGCTGCTTCCCACGTGTTCCCACTAAATTATTTCTTAATCTATACGGAAAATATATAGAACAACAGTAACAACGTGTGTTTATCTAAAAATATTTTAATTTGATAGTTTGATTCAACTAAAAAAATGGAAACGCATTTTTACATTAAAAAATACAACAAAACAAGAAAAAAACTTGGTTTTTCATTTGTACCTACAACTAATAAGGAAAATAATTACGTTCATTGCTTTGGTTGAAACTTTAGTTTGACTACTAACTAAAGATAAATTGGCATATTCGAAAAAAGGTGTAACTCCTTCATAATATAATAATAACAGTGCTCTGATGCTAAGTCTATTTGTGCATTGTATTCGTGTCTCTTATCGACTGACTAGTCTCGGCAGTAGCAATACTTGCGTAGTTCCGGGTTACGTTCGTAGATACATTTGGCCTGCGATCCGTACTTGTTGACGCGTGATATTTCAGAAAGTCTTGTCGTAGCGCTAAAGTTGCGCAGATTATAAACAACGCTTGCCTCGTATAGTGCTTGGCCAGGCTGAGTGAGTATTTGCAATTGATAGATTTGCTCGTGCATGCGCGTATTATCGCTCATATCAGCGATGTAGCCATCTACGTCGCTGTTTGTCTTAAAATGTAGCAGTTCCTGATGCGGTTGCAGACGCAGAGCCCAATTGATCTGTTGTAGAATGATTGGCGCGCAAAATTCCCGATAACTGTTTGTTGCAGCGTTGATCGAACGTACGATGCTATCGGCTACCTTTAGCAGAATGCCTGTATATTTTGTGTCGTTCAATTGTAGCTGCTGCCAATTGAGGCAGGCGCACCAATGTGGTTCGATGTAGGCATCAGCGCAAGAACGATTGGCTGGTATGCGTTCGAAGAGTGAAATTGCGCGTTCGCGTGCCAATTCTGATACTTGAGGCGAAGCTTTAATCGGATCCGCATTTTTCGCATTGCTTACGCTATCGTAAGTGGCATCTTCATCGCTATCGTCGGGTTTTATACTTTGCAGTTCTATAGAAGAGTTGCGTGTTATTTGAATATAGCAAGAATTATGAGATATTTACTGAGTATATGTTTGAGCGTAGCGTGTACATCAAACGGAGTGCTTAGACGATCGGCGTTCGATACAAAATTGTTGTACTCTGTTGGAAATCTCGCCTTAAAAGAAGCCGGAAAAACAAAACTGAAGAAAGGCAAACGCTCTTCTTGTTTACCCTGCAGCGTGGCGCGTACTTCGGCAAAACGATTGCCATGATCGGACATAAATATCAATATCGTATTATCGAGCACCAATTTATCTTTAAGTACAACAAGCCAATCATGCACATCATCATCGGCAGCGCCAATAAGATTTATCGAATCGTGTGATAAGCCACCATGAAAACTGAACACAAAACGCGGTGATTCCTTGTACTTCAACATGAACTGAAAGTAGACAATTATTAAATAACTTAATTAAAATGTAATATTATTGCATTCACACAAGTGGGCCTAGTTCTCGCTAGGACTTGCGAATTATACTGTCTAAAGATAGATTTTGTTATTGTTATTTTTCGTGTGCTTGGTATTTCTGCTCGTATACAAATTTTTAGCCTGAAAATGTTTCTCTGTGTGGATTGCAGAACGAAGAACTCGGAGCACTCCTGGCTGGGTATTGCAGCGAAATATTACCATATTATCAAATGTACTACACTTACATTTTTGGTATAATCCAACATAATCAAATGATCTGGTTTATGTCCTATACAATTGTCTAGACTGTCACTGAGTATATTTTCAGCCTCTACATAATACGTTCGCAGATAATGATCTACCGGCTGCACGTTGAATCCATTCATGCGATAGGTGAACGTACCCACTTTGGGTAGGTCTTCGTTGAAAGATGTTATATAACCTATCTCAGCATATTCACGCCAAATCATTGGATATACATCGACCGTGCCCGAATTGCTTAAGCGTTTGCGCGTCTCCGGCAGCTCAAGTTCTGTATACCCTGTGAGTAAGGGCACTAACGCTTGTGGCGTACCATCACCGACAATATTGTAGCCTTCCAGTACAATTGCGTCCAATTTTTTAGTTAAATATGCATATGTTTTTGGTAATTTACGTATGAAGGCGTTCCGACTCAATGAATCGAAGCCGAACATGAGCACATTATAAAACGGCGATAGTGTCACGTCTTGTTGCAGTTTTTGCTGGGCAATTACTTCAGGCGGCAAAACTACCAAATTGGGTGCAAAATTCGGTGCCAAAGCACGTGAGACGGTGTCACGTATACCATAAGCCATGCCGAACCAACTGTGGAGTGTATATAAGTTTAAAAGAAAGGTTTTCTTTATGAGAATGCTGATGCACACCTTTGGCCGCTTTCGGCACTGCATACCACACGCACAAAGTCGCTGGCCTGCAGGACATATGGCTCCTTCATCTTTGATGTACGACTGCCATAGCTCACTTTATAGTCGGATTTTCGTACGAGATCCGTGTACGAACAAGTCACTTCACCATGACTAGAAGTGATTTCGGGTTTTACGAAGCATATCGATTTCTGTAAAATTAATAATTAATTAAAGCTAATAGTAGATAGCAACTACGCGTAGCATGTACTTCACACATAACCCAGTCAAGTGCAGTGCCACAGTTAATCTTTTTAACCGGTTCATAGAATTTCATTATTTCCGGATTCTCCAGCGGCAAGTGCGGATGCCGGCATTCGCCTTGATTCATGGGGGAGCGTATAGACCGTTCAATAATATCACTAGAATTGAATAAAAAAAACGAATTAGATACACAACATTGGCATTTTTCTGATAAACGCGAGCGCTTATGCATAAACATATGTATGTGTGTGCGTGCGTTCGATTTGCTATATTTACATTTTAACGCCTCTTTCGATTTCATCGCCGCGTAAGTAAACACAGCAAACAACCAACAAGACGAGCAGGCAGCATAGTGAAATTTTTTGCAATGTACCACGCCGGACAACACGCATTTTTGTTTTGATTCTCACTCTATCGCCGGCCGGATGGCGTATGTCTGGGTATGCTGGATATGTTAAAATAAAGGAGTTCCACATAAAAAATGTCTGCAATTTTTTTAAAGGAAATTAATTAACCTGCATTGTACTCACCATAAGCTATGGGATATCTAATTTAGTACGCAGTTACATAATTATTTTTGGGTCATTTTATCACTTGTTCAATGAACGACCAAATCCAATTAAAAAACTTTGCACATATTTTATTAACGGCTTCTTGCAGAAATTTTTTTATTAAATTTCCGCCGGCGCACGTTTCTGCATCTTCGCTCTCATGCTTCCTCTTCCGACCATTCGTACTCACAGCGAAATAACGAGTTAATTCGCGGCACATCGTTACATTTAAATTAAGATATTTGCAAAACATATTCATGCTCTTCACCTTGTAAGTGGGTGTTATGATTTTCTCATAAAGTTTGTTATATAAAGATACAACGGATATCACATAATGTATATTTAATAATCAGTGCAACGAGCCTTCCATCAAGGTACAAAAACGAGTGAGTCCCTCAGGAGTGCTGAAATTTAGTGCAGTTTTCCTCTTTTCCATTCGTTGTACATATATCTGGGTACTAAATACAACTTCAACCAACATACTTGAACCAATATACTAATAGACCTGAAATTTATTAGGTAAAAAGCTTGTAAGTATGAGCTTAAGCAGCATAGTACACCACTCTGCGGTCCATGTGGCAGAACTTAATATGCTGACAAAATTTGGAAGTAAAATTAAGAAATCTTCATAGATAAGCTCTCATAGTAGTTATTTAAATTGGAAAAACTTAAATTTTTTATCTCAAACATTTGCGAAAACCAAGACGAATCAGGTTGAAATTTTAACAGACTTAATTTTAAACCCATACCACAGAAACCTTCAATCCGTATAGTTCGGTTTTTTTATATGCAAGTCCTTGCTATGCTTTAGCATAGCCAAAGTTAACATTTATTTATTAAAACCTATATAAAAATATTTCAGCTAAACAAACAACTTTTGAGACATTTGTATATTTAAGTACTTATTTTGTAACAACGTCTTGTACTAGGTCCTCGGCATGCGTGTTGAGACATATGTATACTTAAGTACTTATTATGTAACAACGTCTTGTACTAGGTCCTCTGCATGCGTGTTGTGCGCGTGTACAAACGGCATAACCATAAAAACGGATAAAGCGTAAATAACACCAACAACTATAAAATAGAATGCATAAACCGTATACTGGCCAACAATGGTGAGCGCCAGGCCAACATCGGAAACAACAACAAGCGTTAGAATCGTTTGAAGCACTAAAGCCATTAGAGTATTAAAGCCGAAAACGAGACCAAAACTGTCTTCTTCCAAGTAGCGAGCCACTTCAGCGCTGCGAATCATTTAACAATGATAATGCAACAACACGCACCATTTTGTGACTAACTCACCTGGCAACTGTTATTGTGAAACCGTAGAGAGCACCGAATAACACAAAGCCAACATAGGACACGGTAATATCTGTGGTCCAGCAGCAGAGCAAAATGGCACCGCCTTCGAGCACAGACAACCCAGCGAGGGCTAATAAGCTCGTACGTGGCTTCAGACGTCCGGCGTGCAGATAACCCGCGATCAGTGAGCTGAGAGACGCCAGCGCGGTGAGCACCGCATCCACAGCACCATTCCAAGCCACCGATTGCTCGGGCTTGATATTACTCCAAAGTACCTGAACGTAGGAAATCACTTGTAGATATCCACAGAAACCGATAGCATACCAAATGCTCCACTGTAGCACCAGCAAATTCGTGTATGCATTATGCATATGTTGCCACAGCAATTGGAACGCGGATTTGTGCATACTGTATACATTAATTTCGTTGTCTTTAGAATTCGTGCTCACAGACGTTGATCGTCGATCGTTCAGATATCGCTCGCGATGGAAATATAAACTTTTATCCACTTTGGGCAGACCAAAGGCCCACAGCATAGCAATCACTTGAGCTGAGGGGAGGAAGAGTTCAGCAATAAAGTCGGAGCCATCACAGTTGACTTACTAGCTAGTGATATGTAATTTAGCTCTTTATAGTTCATCAGTTCGAAGTAGACGAGCAGCTGTGCAGAAATGCCACCTACCAGTTTGCCGGCGAACATGGCCGCACGCGTATGTGACGTTACACGGGGATAATACTTCTTATCGACCTTTGCATAGATGTAGGTGTAGTAGGCAACCTCAGTCGCCATATAAGTGCCATAGAAGAACTCCAACGTTTGCATGGCAGCCAACGAAGAAGTCCAAATTAGCATACTCCATACTATGACACCTGCAGCTCCAATGGTAATGATCAGTGGCTTATATCTGTGTGGAAGAAAAGATATAAGTTTTGAAAGGGTTCGTTTCTTTATTAAGAGAATCCTGCATGAAGTACTTAAAATAGACAACATTAAACTCCAATTGAACCGTCTTCGATCAAACCGAATAATTCAAAAAAAGATAATTTTATACATGGCTTTTTTTATGCGGAAGTAGAGAAGCACTTTCTTTCTTAACCCTTTTTTTTTTTTTGCTTTCACTCTCGGCAATCGAATAAGCAGCAACTACACATGAACGCCTATAACACATTTCAACTTAAATGCACACCAATCACCATGAAACATAAGACGGTTCCAAGTCAACGTAAGACGGCTTTGACTCAGCTTTTGTTAATGAGAAGAGATCTAATCGAGTCACACTATTCATTAGCACATTATCCATTCGGACTAATTGATTAGGTTCTACAGTAATTTTCATACAACTATTTTTGCCTGTGCAAACGAATCCGAATTAAATGGTTGTTGTTTTAGCGGATTAGAAATTCCCATCCAACGAAGCGCACGGGAATACCAGCAACCTCACAGAATATCTTCAAACAAGATTAGTATGAATTCAGACTATTAGAACCCGAGAAACCGTTTGAATTAGATTCTCCTAAAGTTTAGAGTTATCATATTTCGATTTAACTTCATGCAGGACTTTATTGTTTACCTAAAAAGATCTGTTATCAAAAATACAACGACCAATTGTACCATATAAGAATACGTGCCAACCGGATAGATTTCACGGTATACCTGTAAACGGTTAATTTGGTTAGCGAAGAACTGTTGAAATAAGAGATTTAAGCTCACCTCTTCTTTTGTAAAATTGTGCCATTCTCCGAACATGTATTCCGTGATGTACGGTTCCGACGGACGTATTTCGCGCACAAAGCCAAACACGCAGAGGAGGCAGGATATACTGAGCCATTCTTTCATTTTACAACCACAACAATAGGCGTTGATAGCCGAAACCCAATTAAGGAGAGGCTATGACTGCTAAACCAAAACTCACCACACTTAACTTGAAATTGCAGCTGAGAGAGGTGCAATTCGCACGTCGCACTTGTTGTGAGAACGCGTCTGCTTGTTGTTGTTTTAATTGCTACTCTTGTAAACAACCGTATATTTGCTGTTGTATATTGCATATGCAATTTGGCGCTTTTTTGTTAGTATATTTCTACACAGGCGATATTTAATGCAAACAATGCTCGTCACATTGCGAAATCTTACACTTTCACACTGAGTTAATGACAAGAAGTTTGAACAATCGATCTAAATCTGGCGCGACGCAGTGCGTCACCTTTCACTAGCACCTTGCGTTCGCAACTAACATACAATTCGAGTCTGTCAACGTCTGATTACCCCGAAGATTATCTTTCACAAACTGTTTTAGTACTTCTCATTTTATCTAATCTTCTTTCTTTTCTCGTATTTTATTATTATTTGACAATTGGGTTTCAACGATTTATTCCGTACAAACGTTAGGTAATTAGTGCCAATAGATTTTAACTCAATCGACGACATCAAAAAGTATTTTGCGGAACGTTGTCGTTGCTAAATGTCAAAAAGTTTGCTGACTCGCTCGCTCCAAAATCATATGTTCGTTCTCTCGTGCACAATTTACCGGCAAATGTTTTTTGTGTTATTTTTGCACGTGAGGCAACTAACCGCTCATAATATTCTCTCTTTCACTCTTTCTCTCAATGAACAAGTGCAATTTACTAAGCTTAAAGCTTCAGCTGCTGTTTATTTATTATTTCTTTAATAACATTTTAGTATGTTTTAAATGCTAAACATAATCCTAATTATTGAGTAGCTAGCAGCTAAGGTCTCTTCAAGTGATTTTATTATTATCAGTGACATAAATTTTTATTTCGGCATTTGTTACGTGTTTATTGATAGATTAGAATATGTGCTTGATGACCTTCATAGTCAAGCATAAGATCGTCCATGTGTTCAAACGGCAAAGGGAAAGAAATTTGGACGATTTCGTTTATGTTAAAAACAAATGGACAGCGTATTGGTATATTCAAATTTGTAGTCAGAAAAAGTTTTATTCAACAATATGTTGATGCATCAAAAAACAATTTATTAATTTCTGTAAATAGTACTTAAAGCTATTATACTATATATTTGTTACATTGAAATTCATTGATGCGCGGTATTACATTGTAACGATAACGGTCCATTGTATTAGTTTGTGATTTGGTTCGCCCGGCCAAAGGAACTTTGACTCTGACGAATTGTATGGTAGACAAAATAAAGCTGTAATCTACCAAGTACTAGGCACTGATAAAGTCAATATTCCAAATGCTACACTGGCCCGTTAGGATTTCCATCAGTACGTTCATTCATTAAGATTCTAGATTGGACGAGAATGACTGTTGAACAAGTGCGTAAGAGAGTTTTACCGTTGCTTTTGTGTGATTCGCTGGAAAAATATCCTTTCAGTGGCTTACCTGCATGCCTAAGAGTTGTCCTCAAAATTTTGATGTTATAGAGCTTAGAGGGGTTCGGCACCATCTTAATTAGAGATTTGCAATACTCAAGCTTAAATTAAAAACATATTTTTTTTCCTTTTGAACGATATAAAAATACAATTTATTGATATTTTACAATTATGAATGTTTAAATACAACAAAGAAAATAATTGATATTTACATACAGGTCAAATTGGGGGGAAAATACGTCGATAACAAAACAGATATTTAATACATTGATTCACAAAATTCTTGTTGGCTGGCATAAAAAATTTGCTAGTTTAGCGTCTATTACGATTAATAATTGGCCTCAGGTTATGATTAAGTCAGAAGTTACAAAGTCAATAAAAAATGTATACAAAAATAAAAGTTTTTTTCTTTTCTTCTTTTAGCTATGTGTATGTGTTTTACACCACTGTTGGACTTATTTTTCATTTCATCTCGCCTCGTTTACTATGCCGTCGTAAAATCATATAGTCGTTGTCTCAGGTCGCTGTTATTGTTGTGCAATGGGCGTTGGTGTCGGCACAGGTGTAGGCGAAGCCAAGGCTGAGGCACCGACACCGGTACTGGCATGGACTGCCTCGGCTTGACTGTTCAGCTCGTCAGCGGACACAAAGACGATAGCCGCCGAATTGATGCAGTAACGTTTACGCGTCGGCTTCGGCCCATCCTCAAAGACATGACCCATGTGCGCGTTGCAGCGGGCACAGCGAACCTCTGTGCGCATGCGTTCTGGATGTTTAATTAGTAGCAAAATATTACCCCCTTTTGAATTTTTTGGTTTTTTTTTTGCACACATTTGTGAAATTTACCAATTTCGAATACATTATAATTTAACATAATTTTTATTGTATTTGTTTTATTTTGTTGCATTTCGTGAGAGATTTTTTTTATTTTATTTTTACAATTTTAATTGTTGCAGTTTAGTTGGATTTTTAGCATTGGTGTTTTCATTGATTTAAGAATTAGTAGAAGAAAATCAAAAGAGAAAAAATTTAATTGCAAAATGTGTGAGAAAATGTGCAATGATTGCGGCGCAGACAGGCAAATAAAACAAGAAACGAAAGAGTAGAAAAGAACAGCAGAGATCGAGTGTTGGAGTGAAACGAATATACGCAGTGAATTGCAGATGCAGCACAGCATTTACGTCAGGTGTAACAAGTGACATGTGATGTAAAAAAATACACGAAAACGAAAATGTGCGAGCAAAGTCAACGTAGCGAAAATAAGAGACAGTAGCGATTGATGGTTGAATAATAAATAAAAGAAATCATTCAAAAATTAAAAAAATATATATATATAATGAAATAATGAAATGATATATAATTACAATAAATGCATCAATGATTGATATTCGATTTCAATTTATAATTTTTTTATTATAATTTTATATAACAGTTTTGTAATTTTTTTATAAAGCATTGTCATGTGATTTAAATAAAGCAATGACAGCCAATTTTATTCGATTTGTTACAATGTTTGCATATGAATTGTGTTTAAATTTTTTTTGACACGTTTGCATGTAAAAATGTATTTCCATGTGTAATAATAATAAATATATATGTGTGTTGACAATTTGATTTTATGTTAGACCCCCACAGGCAGACATTTAGTTAAGCGAAAAAAAGAGAATAGAAAAAATATACGAAAATACTCATTATTTATATTGTCGACCATAAATGGAATTGATTTTTTTTTTATTATTTTTATAATCATAACAAATTATTTTTGGTGTTATGTTACACAAGCGAAGTGTTTAAACAAAGGAATAAAAAAATGTATCGTTGGGTCTTAGACTATTTTATTATAGTTATACAGACCAATGTGTCTGTAAATGAAGTTGAAATGCCAGCAAACCATTAGATTCTTAGAAGACTCTTCTTGAGCTCAAAAACAGTCTTATAGTTTTTTTCGCTCTAAAAGAGCACACCAATTACAGTCTTAATTAAGCCTCGAAAAGGCTCGCAGATGTCTAAAAGGCATCAAATTAGACTAGGCTTCAAATGAGATTCTGAGGTAAGGCTTTCAAAAGACCCTCACATAAGACACCGTAAAAACTCTCATTTCGAAGAATTTGTTTCAACCGAATCGATTCGAATTGATGTTTGGCCTTTTTCGCATGAAAATCTTAATAGCTTAGAATTGTCGCTTTAACGATCACTAGGAATATGGTTTGCTGGAATGGGATTTGTAGTTTGAAAACTGAAGAAAATATTTAAATAATATATTTTTTTAAATGAAATAAATAATTAAAAAAAAAAAAAACAAAAAAACTGTTGTGAACTGAGCATGAGCACGCGCACACCATATAAAAAGCTTATGAAATGAAGTTGAACATTTTGTAGTTTTGTGGTATTGAAAAAATTTGAAACGGGTAAAAAAAATCATTAAAAAAAAAATATCAAAAATTGTTTTTGTATCTTTCAGCACCGTACAATTTATATTATTTCCTATAAACTAACAAAAATGAGCAAAAATATATTTTTATTTATCAGTTTTCTTTTTAATTAACACAAAAATACTAATTTCTTTGCAAGTAATTATTTTTTCGATGTTGTTGCTGCTGGCTTGGAGGGGGGCACAAATTCAATCGATGCCGAATTAATGCAATAACGGAGATTCTTCGGTGGCGGTCCATCATCGAAAACATGACCCATGTGCGCTGAGCATTTGGAGCAGCGCACCTCGGTGCGTACCATGCCTAACATTTTCGAAATGACTACTGTATTTTAGTATGTTGAAGTACATTTGGCGTTCAAAATTTTTTTTGTAAGTGCAAAGTTCTCAATTTTAAGTTTTTTTTTTAAGTTCACAACATTTTTGTTTGTTTGTATTTCATAGTTTTTTTGGGAATTCGGATTTGGATTTTGGTAAAATTGTTTTGATTATTTTTTTTTTTTTTTAGTTAGTGTGGAAAGAATTGGATAAAGAATATAATACTCAATTAGGTTTCTGGTTTATTAGTTACACACTCACAATAGACACATACAAAAACTTCAACTTGCTCACATTCAAATTTTAATACACTACACAGTCCAACATAAACAATTCAAATCGAGACGACGCCATATCAACGACGCCCCACTTTTTTGCATTCCAAGCAGTTCGAAGCAACTACAATTTCGGCAAACACAAAAGCAAAACACATAAGTTTGTAGAACACAAAAGAAGAGAAGAGAAAGTATTTCAGACAAAACACCACATTTTGCAATTAATTAGGTTAAAAACTAACAAATTTTGTTTAAGTAACCAGCGTAAAAAGCAGTCAAAGAAGAGGCTCTACTTTAAATATTTGCCTAAGCTGCCAAGCAAACCATTTTCGAGGGACCCTTAAGACAAGCCCTTAGTATAAATTCGGAAACGGTTCATCAACAAATTTAAGACTACAAAAAGAGCCAAAAAGTTAGCGTCCCCCAATGATTGACACTTTTAGGAGTCTTGATATTCTTATTAGTGCGGCTGACTGTGATCCTATGCGCACAAGAAAAAATCACTCCTTGAGACCCAGTTTTGTATTCCAAAGTATGCAAAAAGCTCCGAAATGTGTATTTAGAAGAGTCTATAGAAATTTTGATAGCTTGCTAGGTATCACATCTAATAAACTTGGCTTTGTAGATACTACAAAAAGAAGTACCCAAAGTTGACGGAGCTTTGTCTTGCACAGAACCAACATCAAGTTGTCTTTGTTGCTCTATTTCTTCTTCTTTTTTTAGTTTTCCATGATGAGACTACTCGATATTACTCATGTATAGGCACTGGTCATTATATAGAAATGACCTTTAATTGTTATTGACGTAGACCGACTGAAAATACTTGCTACTAACAAATCTGGAGCACTTGGCTGATGACCGTACTGAGTGCATTGGTAGTACGAGTCTAACACACATCTAACCTACTAACTACTGTATTGTGAACATCCTATATAAACATTATAACACCAAAGACTAAGCTTACTCTCAACAAAATATTATTGTTTAAGACTGCAAAATTTGTTCTTAAAAATGCAACAAAACTTCTCTCATTTCAGCACAAAAGAATAAACAAATTACTGTAAAAAAAAACTATAGCACCTTTCACAATTTAAACGCGTTAAACAAGTAACAAAACACAAAAAATGTTAAGAACTCAGCCTAACAAGGAACGCCAACAATTAGGAACTCAATTGAGGCACGCATACCTGGAATACTCGCATCACGATGTAACGTCACTTTGCCCTTGTCGACAACATCATTGAATGCGGGCCAACCGCAACCGGAATCATATTTGGTATCCGAACTGAAAAGCTCCTGATGGCATACAATGCATTTATAAACCCCCTTCTCATAGTGTTTGTTGTAGCAACCTAAGATATAAAAATAACAAATAAAATGAAAAATCCGTAAAATTCATGTCACATTGAGTTGCCGTAATCTAGTGTGGTTTTCGACCCACCTGTAAAAGGGCGCTCTGTGCCGGCCTCTTGGGTAACCTGATATTGTAGCGGCGTCAAACGTTTCTTCAGCTCTTCTTTGTTCACCGTGATTTTCTCGTTTTTGTTTTCCATAATGCTGGCGGTTTGCGTTGCGGCCTTTCTGCTGGTGTTGTTGCTATCGTCGTTGTCGTCGTTGCGGTTGGCTGAAATTTTAGAGGTGAAGCTTGCTATTAGACGTTTGCAACCTAGGGAGATTATAGATAAGTTTTACCGCAACATACACGTATTCCAAATAATGAGCTACATTAGACAACCGCTAAAGAATCGCTACACAACCAAAGTAGTCAGGTTATTAATTGAAGCTTATCACTAGACTTAACAATGAGACTGGTTATAGTTTTTACTGCTTCCTGATAAGGCTAGTCTCTCTAACATCTCTATTAAATATTAAAATGACTTGCACTTAAAAGGAAAACATAAAATCTATGAATAAATGTTTCTCACATCATGAACATTTCCTAGTTATAGCATTTCGAAGAACTAAAACCCTTAACTTTCTTAACTAAACCCTATAAAATTTTGAGAAGATTAGAAAAAAGCTTAAGGGTTGACTGCAGAGCGGTTTATAGCATACCCGACCTAGGCGATATTCTTGTTTATTATGGGATCAATTTGATAAGATGGACATCCGGATCCGGAGGAATCCGGATCAGTTTCATATTCAAGTTCGATCTGAAATTATTACGGAGGTTATTGAGGGTAAAATCCATTCACAATATATACGAGGTACACTTATTTTCGAAAGTATCAGTTTTCTCATCATCAAAGAAGGCTCACACGATATTTTTTGGTGTGAACAGTATTACACCTTCAGCATAGTTGAACTTCATTTCAAACAATTTTGGAAAAAATATATATTTGGAGCATATTTTGTTGAACTCGTTAGATTCAATCGTTTCGTAAGTATTTTGAAATACAGTGGCGTGACAAACTGAGTTAATGTTAAGGAATTTAATTTACGGCGCGGTAAAAATATTAATACGCAACTAAATTAAACAACACGTTAACTTAACAAATATAACAAAGAGAATAAGAAAAAAACGTGAAAGAAGCTCTATTTGCCCAGTTCGGCACGGCTCGTATACATAAGGACTACTTGTGTCTTTTAAATATGTACCTACTTACAATTTGTGTGTCTTTTACTGAATGCTAGTGCTAGACGCACTTTGATGTTTTTGGGCGATAAGGCTGACACTGTGTATTCACTTCATGAAGTGTATAAAAATGTAATACATTAAGCTTTTGAAAAGTTTAGGAAAAGTAAGCCACTTGCAGGTAACATTAATCGTGTAAACACAAAACGAATTACAGCAAAATATTCAATGAAGATCACAATGTAAACAAATTAGAGGAGTGCATGAATACATATATTCAAAACAAAATACAACTGAAGACGGGAACAGATTCACTTTGTTTTTGATTTTTTTTAAATACAAAAATAAAAAACGAAAAAAGTATTAATTGGCGCATTTCGAGCTCGACACACTTAGTAGTCACTCAAGTGTGTCGAGTGCAAATTAAAAAGAAAAAAATGTTTTAATCGAAAAAGGCAAAAAAATATATTTATTTTATATATATAAAATAATGTATGATTGTTTATTCCGTATGCGTCCTTATACCATTCATCCGTTTGAAATTAAACTTTCGATGAGCTGTTGCTTTCATTACAGTAATGAATTGAGTGCGGGCAGAGATGCCTCGAAAAAATGTCGTAAACTCATATTAGAAGTTTTTATTATTGAAAAAAAAAAGATAAAACTGAAATTTAAACCGCATTTATTACGGAAATTGCAACACCGCAATCAGGTTGCGGTGTTTTAAGTTATTTCCATATAATTACAACCCGGGCAATGCCGTGCATTCACGCTACTAGAAAATACGTTTCAATTAAAATAGCGAAAATAGAAAGAAAATTAGCCGCTTTTATTGAATGATTGAAAAAGTGCTGAGAGTGCTGACGAAAATGTGGGCGCGCAGCTGTAAATTGAAAAAAATAATTCTAAATATAGGAAAATTGTTTCATTTAGTAAAATGTTTGTCTCGTCTTTATTTTTTGCGGGGAAATGGGGATGGTATTGCTCTTGGGTGTGAGCCAACCACAACAAACTATCTTTGGTTGTTAATCAAATTTGAATTGGTATAACATCAATAACGGAAAAATCTCGCAAATAACACTATAATTTGGTTGTGTGTAGAGCTCAGCAAATTTCCCTAGCATTAAGGCCTACTCGAGCATTAAGATGGATTTTGATAAACTACTGCATTCACACGACCCCAATTACGAAGCTAATTACAAACATTTAAAACCAGCTAAGAAAGAAAACTTTCACCGAATCGTAATATAAGTTGAGGCAATTAATTTTGAACAAATTACTTTTATACGCAAGTGAAATAAGCTACCGAATTTGGTCTCGAATTGGGACTCACCTGAGAAATTTCGCGCTTTAGTGACTGCGTTGCCGACTACTATGCACTTATTAACTGAGATTTGTTTATTGCCAAAATAAAAGTGGAAAGGTGGGATAAATCGAATGCGCTGCAGTGCGTAGCGAGAAAGTGAAAACATTTTCCTCTAATCCTACACACACACTCGCACACACGTCGGTTTTCTTCAAAGACAAACGTTCGATTGCTTGCACTTGGCACTGACGGTTATTCAATCACCTCGAGACATGTGTTGTGTTGTAGACGGAAAATGTACAATAAAAGAAAATGCGCTAATATGCCACCTTCAGACTTCTTGCACCCCTCGCACACTTGAAAAATAGTTTATCAAAGTTTTTTGCAGTGTTGCCGACTGCCCGTTGACCAATTTGCGAAGCTCAGAATAGAATGTAAAAGAAAAGCGACGAAGGAAGCAGAACGAAATCGTAAAAATTACAGTAGATGCGAGTCTAGTATGAACTTTAGTTGTAAGGTGAGCCCGGCCTATACCAAGGAGACACAAAGTAAGAAAAAAAATCGCCCTTGAACCGTTGGAATAACGCAACACTCACCTGCTAAAACTGAACTGTGTTAATTTAATGCTATTTTTGGCGTGTTTATTTACTTTATGGTTTTCACTTTATGTTTTATCTATTTCCCTCCCATCCACTTAGCGCGCAATAATCACGCTTAAGCTCTATCGACAAACTAAAAGTAACAGCAGCGTCAACAAAATATCGTATAAAAATATGTTGCTACGGCACCTGGTCGAGCCCAAAAACAACAAACGCTAGCGACATCTACAGGAGCTTTTAGGTAATGGCATGGCAACTTATTAGTATTTTCGTCTATTTGCTCTGCCCATAACAAAGTGCGTTATGAGTGATTACGCGCTACATCCATAGTAAGTTGGCAGCTGCCCGCTCAGCTGTTCGAAAATCTGTCAACAAAAGCTGTGCCACATTAGCTGGAAAATCCAGTGCTATTGGAAAAAATACAATTGTACAAAATTCAAGTGTAGCAAAACTCAAATGGATCCCAATTTGCGTAATGTAAAATAATAATAATAATAAAATTGTCAATGTAAATGAACACGCAATAAGTATAACTTGTTTATTTCTAGTTAAAAGATTTCCTCACATTATACAACAAAGTCACGGAGCTCTGCTTTACGAGATGCGTTGACACGCTGAACGAACGAAATTTAAGTCAAGATGAGGTTGGTATTTGAAGTACAAGCATTTTAATAAACTAACTTTAAACTTTAAACCTTTTTAATAGACAACTTGTGTTGAAAATTGTGTTTCAAAGTTTGCGGGCTTCAATCATAATATGATGAGAGTGTATGTAGAGGTAAGTGAATGGGTATGGTCTCAATGGAAGCCAATGTACTTTTAAAAATTCGGCATAGTCGAACTAAACAGTTTTCACTTGTTTTTGCTCAATTCAACACTTAAAGTGTAAATACACAACACCACACCAAGATTTTAAAGCTCTGGTAGTGTTTATCTTATGTACTGTAAAAAATTATTGTTACCTTACATCTTAATAATAATGGTAATCAATCAATTTCAGGTGCAGAGTAGTATCAATGAACGACGTGTGAAGGAAATGGAAGAAGCACAAAAGACATTTGAACAGGAACAAAAGGAATTGCAAAAAAAAGAAGACAGCACTAGAACCGGCATTCAAACGCCACCACTAGCGCCGGTACCTACAAAACCACTCGTCTTGTAGCAGGAACACTGGACTTACATGCCTCACCTCATACTCGCTTTTTTGGACATTTAGTTTTTTCGCAACAAAGTACATTTCATTATCAACATATGGCGAGCATTTGCCTATTTGCGTTGGTTGGTTTGGCTGGTGCTGGCAAGACAAGTTTCTGCCGCTGGCTACAACAACGACAACAACAGGAATATCTTGAAAATTCACAAAATTTTAAAATTATACACTTGTGCTATGATGACTATCTGCATGTGCATCAAATCAGTGACTACAAGCGGCAACGTGCATATATAATAGAAATACTGACGAAGATTGTAGAGCATGTGTTAACTACAGCAGAGCTGCCCTTGCAACTATTAAAGCTCAAACAAATCGCATACACCCAAAAAGAAAACACTAGATTTTTGATATTGTGTGATGATAACCACTATTACCGCAGCATGCGCTATAAACTCTACCAAATTTGTCGGCAACACCGAATCCAATATGCACAAATTTACTTCGATTGCAACTTAACAATAGCTCTAGAACGAAACCAAACACGTGAGATATCTGAGGCTGTGCCCGGTAATGTAGTGCAACAGATGAACGCACGCCTAGAGCAGCCTAATCCAGCTGCGCATAGTTGGGAATACAATACATTCATATTAAAAGCTCGACCAGAATTACAAAAGGCGGACATTTACGAATTCATTGCACAATCATTTGCCCAGAAACCTATTACTTCGCCAACAATTTCTGTCAAGCAAGCACAGCCGAATACAAAATTGCATGAGTTAGATCTCTTGCTACGCAAACGGATTGGCGAAATATTAATGGTGGTGGAGCAAACAAAAAAACAGTCAAGAATAGTAGATTTAAACACAAAAAGGAGGCGTATCTTGGACCAATTTAAACACTTGTCAGTGGCTGAAATGGAAGCTGTGGATGATGTTACTTGTTATATAGATTTGTTGCATTAGTTTAGAGGTTTTTAATTGTAAGAAGTATTTTTAATTAAAATACTTTAAAACAGCCGGTTAACTCTTTGTACTATAAAACTTTTATCACTGATCTTCAATTCGTCGCATAGAAAACCTTCACCGACTGTCCACATCGATGCATATGTGCTTTCGTAGAAGAAAACATCTAGACAAAAAACACATCAAATTCGGATATTTATTTATAGTAATTAGTTTACGCTATGCTTTATACACAAACTTATTATCTTCCATAGAGCAAATCCGTAATCTCTCTGACAATGCGCCTACGAAAAAAGCATAAACATAATTCTTCTCATCTCTCAAATGAGACTTTTATTATAAAATTGATTTATTAATAGATGATTTTCAAATTTTTTTTATTTAAATGCTTTCTTTTAGCATTCAAACCGTACTCAACTATAAAATCTCAATTTAAAACTGTGTCCAAGTAATACGGTGTATTGCTTATTTAAAAGTCGATTTATATCTATTATATTATTACAATAATATCTAGGGATGTAGTTTCAAGTTAATACAATTGTTATAAATCAAGTTGTTTTTGTAAGCATACGGAAGTGAGTTTGTGAGTCTGTTTTTGTTGAGCAAATTAGATTTTTTTTTGTGGGGTGGGGTGGGGGGGGATAAATAATGAAAATGTTTAGAAAGGTTAGGTTATAAGGTTATGGCGCAAAAAATGCTACCAAGTGGTACAAAAAATGTATGGAAGGCAGAGAAAGCTTTGAAGCCAACCATCTAAGCCAATTGATAACCAAATAAATCATAGATCCACCTTGCTAATAATATTGACATTTCAAAAAGTTCAAAAGTAATTGTGATTTCTGACTAACAAGACGTCACGGAATGCATTTTTACGGCAGTCAAAACTTTGCGTAACAACTCTTGGTCATCATGACAATACACCGGCTTCAGACATTTCATCAAAAGTTCACCCATCGCACTTGCTTGACTTAGCATCGAGCGACTTCTGATTATTTTCTAAACTGAAAACACCAGTCTGGGGACACCGTTTTGACTCGATCGACGAATAAAAACCGTTGAAGGCCACAGCGGAGTCTTCAGAATGTTTCGAGAGTTACCAAAAGTGCATTGTATTAGGTGGGGAATACTTTGAAATCCTCGAACTTGATTCAGAAGAATAAAGGAAGATTTTTTTTATTTTTTAAACAACTTTACCCTACTTCTTGGACACAGTCTTATATTAACTTGATATTAAATGCATTAGAGCTTAATTATTTTTTGCTTTAATTCTTTTTAAATATTAACATGCAGAAGGAACACTAATCTAAATATTAAAGCTCACTCACTAAAGAAGAGCGTACAATTTTATTTTTATTTTTAAGGAGTTGTTATAAGATCTTTTAACTGTTATACAGAATTTGCTGGGGTCAATGGTCTTGACAGAGTAGTTACGCCAGAAAGAGTCGACCATGCCTGGATTTTTTTTTCTTATCATTATTTTTTTTTTTATGAGTAATTAATTTTATATTGACATGCATAGAGTACAATATTTATTATCAACATTAAAAAAGATCTTTTTGAGTTTCGCTTCATTTGTTCGAGTAGAATTCTTTTTGAGATAAATGGCAATGTTGCGGTTTTAAAATGAGTATATACGAGTATATATATAAAATACTATCAGTTTATCTGAAATACTTAAAATAATATTGCGCATTGGTGTTTTAAAAGGTTGCAGCAAAGTACCAGAGGCGAATGACATAATAGACACCAAATTACTTTTGAATTGTATAATAAAAATTCGAATTTGAATGTGATTCTGAGTGCAGTCAGCACAGATGAGTACAAACAAATCAGGGCTCACGCAAAAATATAGCACACTGAATAAATTTGAGCACATTGCGAGAGTCTTAAATTTTAAATGCCTTTCAATTTTTAATTCTAAATTAATTTCGATAATAATCGTCATACGTGTACCCGTTTGCAATCGGGTGCTGTGGCACTCACGCTGACCAGCGTGATTTTTGCAGATCGATTTGTCCCTCCAGCGTTTTGGCCAGGTAGATGACGAACAGTTGTATAAGTGCAATTCCTAAAGCGATACCAGCAATCGCATATAGATTACGTTCGGCCCAGACGCGCACAATTTCGATACAGCCACTGGTCCAAATTCGTTTACTGGCGGCTGCTACAGAATGTTCCTGTGCGCCATATCCGCACATAATGTTGACTAGACCTGAACTAATGTCGGTTGCATTTATGCAGCAGCTATATGGTACGCCACACTTCTCCACCGATGGCGAGGAGCAGTTGAAGTATTCATTTTTACCTGGCAGTACATACATAAATTTAATAATATAAAACTTAAAGAACTCATAACAACCAACTCACTCCAATCTTGATAGCCGGCATTGCTAAGACCGCAACATTTGAATTCCTGTTGTGCGAAGTCAATTAAATTCTGTAAATCCGGATCGTCACGATAGGAGTGGATAATCTTATCGGTGAACTTTTCCTCCAGAAATGTGTTCATATTCTGTGGAAACACGAAGCCTACAATCGCGATGGCCATTTCCATAAGAAAGAAGAGCAGCAGACACATCGAGTAGAATTTCAATAAACAAGTATTCTCACGCAAAGCACCAAGGCAGCCAGCAAAACTGACAACGAAAATCACGATACCCATGATGACCATCACAAGTGAAATGTTCAAAATCACATCATAGAAGTTTTCCAAGCGAATCCAACCATCCGCCTCCCATTTATCCATGAAAGCGTAGACCCCAATGCCGAGCAGTAGACCACCGAATAACCAAAAGATAAAGTTCAGCATGAAAATCATGTACTTCACGCAAGAGCTCACGTACGTGAAGTGATGCGAGATTCGTGGATGCATGTCACGAACTTCAATGCCACAATAACCGCCGCCGCCGTGGTGTCGATAGTTGCTCATAATAAAAGTCTTGGGGTAGAAATTTATACACAAGCGTCGCTAATTTGCTTTGACGTAAATTTGACTAAAAAATCACTTTGCGTTTTGCAATGCCTCCCCTGCCTTGTTTTAGTCATACAAAACTCCACTCCAGACTAGGTGTTTCTTTCTTTTTCTTTTTTCTTTGTTTACGCCTCTTCTAAGCGTATTTTTTATCTTTCTACAGTTATTTAAACATATACACTTTTAACATGCTGTCAAAAAACATAGCTTTCCTCTATTTCTCTATTTTTTAAACTGCAAAAATTTATTTATTTCAACTTTTCAACAAATACATGCACCAAAAAACAAAAATCGTCAACAGAGTTGTCAGCATACGTGTTCATATTACATACGTTGCATTGGTAACACGACAACCAGCTGTTTGATCATGCTGTGTTCTAATGAGTGGACGCATCTGTTTTTGTTGAGCATAGTTTAATAACAAAGTTCCATAAGCGGTGAAAGCAGAGATCCAATAATTCATTTTGCAACTAATTGAAACATTGCAAGCCAAATAGTTTACAGGTTTTCTAGTTCCATCAGTTATGACGTTTTTTACCTAATTGTGCAAGTGTAGGGTGACAATGAATGGTATACTATCGACTGTCTCTTTAAACTTTCAGTTTTATTTTGATACGAAATCACAATTGGCGATGACCTTTGTAGCCTTCGAGCATTGCCTACAATCAATTAAGTCGAAAAATTTTGCACCGGCACTGAATCAGCCTAGAAATTCTGATAAGACCAGCAAAGCTTGGACATTGGTAATTGCTGAAGTGTCTCTATTTTCAATAGGAATACATCAGCTGATAAGCGTTGATAAGAAAAAAAGAAATAAGCCCCAGATCTATAAAACACAAGCAAGCTTTTAGTTTGACTGGTCTACTCTTGCTAAGTGGTGCTCGTCACCATGAATATCTTGATGAGATTTATATTATTCTGCTTCGATCCACTTGGGATTGGGCGGCGTTTATTCGTATATCCGGCGTTGAATTTGGGCAAATCAACTTATGGTCGCTTTCGCACTAAAGCGGACGAAAAAGTGGGCACTTTGAAGGAGCTCGTGCTACGCTTGGGTTTGGTAGCGTTTGCCGTAGTACTGATTATTTGGCTCGCGGTATTTATGTACGCTGCTTTCTATTACATCTACATGCCGGCGATTTCTCACACGCGACCGGTGCACATGCAATTCAAGTAAGATATTATGAAAAAATTATACATATGTATGTACATAAGTATTAATTAGGCTTATAAATTTATAGAACTTGTTTGGAATCAAGCTCACCATGCACCTTCCCACATGCGCACGTCTCACTCACTAAGAAGCAACAACTACTGATGGTTGGTCAGGCCTACAAGGTCATAGTGAAAATTGATATGCCGGAAACGCCCCAAAATCTAGAGCTTGGCATGTTTATGGTGTGTGCTGAAATGCGCGACTATGATTCCATGTTGCGCGGGCACTCTTGCCGCTCCGCAATGATGCGTTATCGCTCGCCGCTGATACGCATGATTACGACTTGGGTGCTCAGTCCGCTGTATGTACTGGGCTTGAGAGAAGAATTTCAAGAGGTGCCCGTGGAGATCTTCTCCCAGTACTTGGAAGAACGCCAGCATCCCATAACTGATGTCTATGTAGAGATACAATCGCAGAGAATACAATTCTATACGGTGTCTCTACATATTGTTGCGGATTTTACGGGCTTACGTTACATCATGTTTAACTGGCCCATCCTCTCCGCTGTTGTTGCCATCAGCACGAACCTATTCTTCTTAATGGTAATTTTCCTGTTGAGCTGGTACCACTGGTCCGACGCAACGTGGCTAACGAATCTTCAGTTGAAGTACAGCCGGATAACGAGCACACTATCCCGCAGCGCAAGCAGTGTTCTCCTTTCAAGTTCGAGCAGTATACGAGATGAAGAGGAGGATTTGGAGGATTTTCTAGATGATAAATCGAATGGTGGTGATATTGATGATATTAATGGCAGTGACGATTTCGGTGACATAAAATCAACTAAACGTTCCGACAAAACTCGGCGAGAAGAATCGGCCATAGGGGAAAGAGCTAAACCGCAAACTCTGCGTAAAAGCCAAACGAAGGAGGAAGGGTTGTGATCAGAATACTTTTTAAGGTATAGTTTTAGGCTTAAGCACATACAATGAGATTGTACACAAATTGAAGAGCGAAGTATTTATTATTATTTCTAGTGGAATAGATGAAAAAAGCTTTTTACATAAAAACATTCGATTTGCGTTCTACTAAATGTGATAAGCTTTGGAGATATTGCAGTGCTTTCCACAATCTTCCTTTATTATAAAGCTCTTGGCTGAGATCTCATGAAATACTGCATTCATCAACGTTTTCTTTAAAAATCCTCATTTATATCGACTTCCCTAGACCATCATCTTTACTTCATCTAGTCCCACAGAGTGCATTAAACACACTCCATAAGCATTAAGATATGCGATAACCAACCATACTAAGAAACTGAATAATTTTAACGTTATTCTCGTATAAAATATATATTATATATTATATGTGCTTGTTCTTAGCCAATAGGACAGTAGAAAAAGGATAATCATAAATTCAAATTCATAGTTTGATGATTGAACGAATGCTCTTGCCCTCGTGCATCAAATCGAATGCTTCATTAATCTTTTCCAAGCTAAATTCGTGTGTGATGAATTCATCGATTAGTAAATCCTTTTTCAAATAAGACTCGACCAATTTTGGTACATCGGACACACTCCGCCAACCACCAAAGGCACAGCCCTTCCAAACGCGGCCAACAACCAAATGGAATGGACGAGTGCTAATTTCCTGGCCAGCGCCAGCAACACCGATGATCACCGAAGTGCCCCAGCCTTTGTGTGTGGACTCCAGTGCTGCACGCATGGTATTCACATTGCCAATGCACTCGAAAGTGTAGTCAAAACCCCCATCAGTTAAATCGATTAAGTAATTCTGAATGGGACCCTTATCGGCGACATCTTTCGGATTTACGAAGTCAGTGAAACCGAATTTCTTAGCGATTTCGAATTTATCCGAGTTGATGTCAATTCCGTAAATTTTAGAGGCGCCTGCCTTCTTGCAGCCCAATCCGACAGCCAAGCCAACAGCACCAAGACCCCACACCGCGCATGAACTGCCAGGTTCGACCTGTGAAATAGGAATAATAGGGGTAGTCGTTTCATATTAAATCATAAATACCGACCTTAGCTGTGTTCAATGCTGCACCATAGCCAGTTGGAATTCCACAACCTAAAAGACAAACTTTGTCAAGGGGTGCCTCCCTGTTCACCTTGCACAGTGAAATGTCGGCAACAACCGTATACTCTGAGAATGTCGAGGTGCCCATAAAGTGATAAAGTTCTTGTCCTTTGCACTTGAAGCGCTTAGTGCCATCAGGCATCACACCTGCGCCTTGAGTTACGCGTATCTTCTGGCATAGATTCGTCTTACCGCTTTTGCAGAATTTACATTCATTGCATTGTGGTACATACAGAGGAATGACATGGTCTCCGGCCTTGAACGCGGTCACGCCCTCACCAACACTTTCTACAATGCCCCCGCCTTCGTGCCCTAAAATGACGGGAAAAACACCCTCTGGGTCGGACCCACTTAAAGTATAAGCGTCCGTATGGCAAACGCCGGTTGCCGTGACCTTGATGCGCACCTCATGTGCTTTGGGTGGTGCCACTTCAATCTCTTCGATCACAAGTGGCTTTTTTGCTTCCCAAGCGACAGCAGCTTTGCAGATAATGACCTGACATAAATGTGCAAAATCACATGCTGTGATTTTTTTCCGTTATTATACACTTTCCCATTTTACTCACTTTGCCTTCGGTAGACGACATCTTGCTTGTTCACTAAGCTTGTAGAAAAAACATCGATGTGTCTATATATCGATATTTCTTGCTCCATAATTCAATATTTTGGAAATATCGATTTATCGATTTAAAATCCCATACATCAAAATGGTATTAGAACTGATTTTTTTCAGACCAACAAACGAAAATTGTTGTATAGCGATCGATATATCGCTATTTTTATTAAAAAATATTAATGTTGTTATTGATATTTGCAAAAAACATTGATACGATATATATCGATATTTTTTGGTACTTCTGACATCTCTATTGTTCAGCGCAGTTCAGAAAAGCTTAACAAACCTTGACCGGCCGCACAAGAAGAAGAAAACTACCTATAATATGCAATGCATTGTGATTGACGAAAGACAAAAAATAGAACCCATTTGTTTCTATATTGTGTCGTTATTGCTGAAACATATTTATTAAATTTTGAATATCATACACAAAAAGGTGTTATTTTCAAGCAGAAGTAATACTGTCCGGAGTCCCGTATCCGAGGGTAAACAGGACTTTGCTAAGATATACGTATTTCTTTGGATCAGTCCCAGAATAAAGTATCTCACAGAGATGTAAACATATTAGAATGCTACATCGGTCAGCTATGGCATATAAAACCATGAGAGCGATTATGTGCTTTGTAAAATACTCAAACATTTTACGGAATATATAACTTATTTTGCATTAGACAGATTTTCATTTTGACGAGAAGGAACAATTGCAACAAGATATCTTACTAAAGGAAGGACATCGTCGTTGTTCTGGTCACTTCAAATGAAACTTAGGTAAAAAATTGGCAGATATTAAAAATATTTGTTAATATGTGTTAAAGATTTTTTTATATATAAATTCGGTACTAAAAGTATTCACACTCAGTGTGACTGTTTGTGGACAAAGCACGTCTCTATTTTTGTAAGTTGGCAGAGCCGCAGTACCACACTTTTTGAAGCGTCCGTCCATACGTGAGGTGTTTGTCTCGCACCATTTTTCTTGCATTGCAAACTGTAAGATTTAAGGAAACACCTAAAGAATTTTCGAAACATATGTAATTAAAAAGACGCACACATTTTTATGTAACAAACATGGATGAAGGTAAGGTATAGTGATGGTCGAAATTATCCCTGTTCAATCCGAGCGTCAGTGTTAATTTTTCCGTCTGGTGCGTTCGCGTTACCGTTTCGTTAAAAATTAGAATATTCAGTATCGGCCGCGCCACCGAAAAAGGTTGGCAAACAGCACAACACGCTGCCTTTCTGGGGCAATGAGGCGTCTATGAACCTGAATCCGTTGATACTTGCCAATATTCAGAGTTCCAGCTACTTCAAAGGTAGGTTCTGCGTATATGCGCGCGCATTGTTGAATGGTGAATGTATACAGCTGCTAATGTACTGGGCCGTCGAAGCTTCTAAAATAAAACTCACTTTTTTTCGGTTATAGTGCACTTGTTCAAATTGAAAACCTACCATGAGGTTGTGGACGAAATCTACTATCAGGTCAAACATATGGAACCCTGGGAACGTGGTTCACGCAAAACATCAGGCCAGACGGGCATGTGTGGCGGAGTGAGTTTATGAAATGTAGCGATAATCGTTTTCATATTATGTGAAGAAATCATTTTAGGCATCCTACATACGCAATACTTATATTATAATTATGTATCACAGATTTAGTTGAACACAAACTTTTTCTTGCTTTTCTTCAGGTGCGTGGCGTTGGGGCAGGCGGTATTGTTTCGACGGCTTACTGTCTACTGTACAAACTGTATACGTTACGGTTGACGCGCAAACAGGTTAATGGGCTCTTGAATCACACAGATTCTCCCTATATCAGAGCACTAGGTAGGTAGTTGGTAAGTCACATTTGTGAGCAGCATAACACAGCCGCTTAACTTATCTGACGCTAAGCTCTTCTGCACTCGAAGTATAACCGTACCCTTTGTAGATAAAAGTGGGAATTGAATTATTTTCTAAATAACCGTTCATTCTTTAGGGTTTATGTACTTACGCTATACTCAGCCGCCTGGTGATCTGTATGACTGGTATGAGGATTACTTACAGGACGAAGAAGAGATCGATGTTAAAGCTGGAGGCGGACAGGTGAGTCAAATGTATGAAACCCAATGAATTGAGTTCTGTTCGAAGTTGTTTGCCTTCGCTAATCGGGGTCTCTCTGGTTTTCAGGTTATGACCATTGGTCAAATGGTCTACCAGTTTATGACCAAGTTGGACTGGTTTTCTACACTTTTTCCGCGCATACCGGTACCTATTCAGAAGCAAACCGAAAAGAAGCTCGAACAATATTGCCGCGAACAGGGAATTACGCTTAGTCATTTGAGCTCAGGACATAGTCAGATGGCAACTGTTTCAAATGAACTTGCGCATTGCACGAACCCTGTTGATGATTATGCCGGTCATAGGGGCGGTGGTGGTGGTAGCGGTGTTGCTGATCGACGGGAAAAAGAGCGTGCTTTGACTAGTCGAGGACCACCGCCGCCAGTAAGTAATTATCGTACCGAGCACGATGAGAGGGATTACCACAGATATGAATATGAGGCCTCATCAAGGGCGCGTCGCCGGGATGATCACTCGCCGCCCTCATCGGACAAAGAACGCCATCGTAGCAAGCACAAAAAAAAGCACAAACATAGGCAACGCTCACGTGCTCGTAGCAGAAGTCGCAGCCGTGGCCGACATGAGCGCAGACGAGAGCGAGATCGTTCTCGTGATCGTTATGTACACCGAAGATAATTAGAAGAAAATCAATGCAATTCACGTTGTTTATTGAATTAATAAAATGGATTGTTTCATAAAAAAAAGTCCGCTAAGGCTTTCTCAAGTCCCATTACTTTTCATACGCTATGAATAATTACTTTGCCAAGTATTACTAACTCCCTACTACGCTACAAGTTTGTCATAAAGAGTATTGCTGATGATGCTGACTGACAGCCAACTTGCTCTAAATTATAGGAGCATGCTGATTAATGAAAACTGGGGGTTATTTCAGAACTACGTTTATACTCGGAGAAAGTTGGTTTAATGCCCAGAGCATTAAGCTGGATTGATGATTATTTTAATTCCTTTGCTCGCCTTGATTGTAACTTGACTTGCATAGTTAAAGTTACTGCTGTGTAACTCGATTGTGTAGCTTTCGGAAAAAATTAGTGGTAAAAATCCCATTGCAATAGATATCCTGATGTTGTATCCAAAGATTACAGCGCCAATACCTGTTTCAGTTCTACATTAATGTACAAAATATCATATCCTTTGATGGTACTGAGAATTGGGGGTTGCCACGATATACGCATTGAAACCACAAGTTTCCGATGATTTCGTTAGCATAAACGAGAATTCAATACTTAAAACGATTAAATATTTAAATACATATGTGCTCATGATACTGAACTATTAATTTTGTAAGTATGCATTTTAAGGTATAATGAATACAAAGGAGACAAAAAAAACGGAATCAATATTTAATTATCCTAACGAAAAATTTCAATAAAATTGACCTCGGCAGAAATGCATGGAAATAGTGTTGTAAAAGTTAATTTAATCCAAACAATTTCGCACGGAATGAAGTATTTAGAAAGAAGAAGCAAACGTGAGTGAGAACTGGGCGCCAAGTTAAATAAAATCAGTACATAATGTGTGATTAGTAATTTTTATATTTGGTAATAATGGAAAGAATTCGTAATGAAAATACCAATTTGAATATAAACGATCTGCCTACCAAGTACAATGACATTTGTAAAGATTTAAATGTGGACGTAGGGAGTCGGGTACGATCTTGGAACACCTATGTGGAAACATCCAATAGATTTAAACTCCAAGGTAAAGCCCTGCATTGGTTATGCTGCGCCTTATATTTAACATTCCAGAAGGAGCGAGTTGCTGGCAATTGCATAAGGTTGAACAACCTGCTGCGTAGCTGCGAAATGAGCATCTACGACTTCTTAGAAAGGGTCAAGATCTGGTGCGAAATGACAAATATGCCATTGAAAATCCAATACAGAGTCAATATGTTGGAAAAGAATTTGTGCGTAACGCTTGTGATCGTTCGTCGCTACAATGAATTCTTCGAGAAAATTTATTGTCTGCCTAAAAAGGATGTGGGTGATGGGATGAAAAGATTACAGAGTAAGATGTCACAAAAATTAAATTGTCTCAATCTCTACGATATGTGTTGGCTGTTGTTCCTTTGTGTTAAGAATGAATTACCTCAATACATGCGGGATCTGGAATCCACATTCAACCTGATGATTTGCTGTCTTGAGTTGATGTATCGCAATGTGTTGTCTGACGCGCGTCTGGAATTGATTAATACAGAATTCGGTCAAGTGTCGAATGCGCATACAATGGACGACTACTGCGCTATTAAAGAAATATGTGCACTCACAGAAGCCATACCAGGTGATGTCAAGCACTTCAAGAATAGATTCTTCAAAACTGTAATCGACAAATTTTTCGCTACGAGGATTATCTTGGGCAACACTATCACAAGATTGGGCATTACCACGGATGCCATATTCCTGACGAACTACAGATCATTGCAGAGGAGCTATGACTACTTTATGTTGAGATTTGGCGAATTTGACGAGCGCATATTACTCAATTATACCTTGGTAAAGACTGACAAAGTTTCCACCGTAATTGCCAGTTACCGTTCACCTGACCAACCTATAATCCAATGCGAGTTACTGCTATTCATATCAGCTAATTTGGGCAATGCTATAGACGGTCTCAAAAAGCTGCAGAGCATCACTTACTTAAAGGAATCGTCCAACCATAAGCAACAGAAAATCAACGACGTAATAACAAAGCATATACATATAAAAGGTATATTGAAAAGGATGTCTCGAGTATTCTACACATCCTACCAATCCAATATTGTAGGAGCCAGGGAGCGCTTTAGATTAGCCGAAACACTTTACTACTTCCTTCTGAAGAAGATCATCAATTGTGAAATGCAACACAAACCAGACATTTGTCTTGTCCGAATTTTGGAAGAACCGATTTTTAATTCAATGCTCATAGCATGCTGCGTGGAACTGATATTGAAGGCTTACAAATCCACGGAGCACCTGTTTCCATGGGTACTAAAGTGCTTTGAAATTGATGCATTTCACTTCTATAAAGTCATCGAAGTCGTTGTGCGTCATCATGATGATATACTGACACGCGAGCTTATTAAACACTTGAACACCATCGAAGAAACGTGTCTAGAGATGCTCGTCTGGCAACGATCATCCGCCGTGTGGGCACTAATCCGCAAGAATAAGTCTCCACTGCCGTACTATGATGAAGTAAAATCGAGTGTTGCCACCACACGCAAATCGATGAAGAAAAAATATGTGCGTTCCTTACGGGCGTTGAAGGGCAGCCCGCCCAGCGAAGTTGGCACAAGTGGTATGCCTTCAAGTTCCTTAGCATTATTCTTGCGTAAAATATACAAACTAGCAATGCTGCGCTTGTCTAAGTTATGCACGGATATGCAACTCAGTCCTAAAGCTCTACGGGTTATTTGGGTAATATTTCAACGCTCCATGAGACACAACACGATTCTCATGTGTGAACGCCATTTGGACCAGTTGCTCATGTGTGCCATATACATTTATGTGCGCATGGTGGAAGCTGCTGGCACCCTTCACTTTGTTGATATCATCAAGTACTATCGCATGCAACCGCAGGCAAAGAATAGCGTTTATAGGCAAGTGCCACTACAGTGCTCCAGTGACCAGGACTCAACGTCGTCGACTGGCGATTTAATAGAATTCTACAATCAGCTCTACATGCCAAAGATGATGCCATTTATTAGGACACTCAAGAAAGCAATCCAGCATAACGTACTATTAGTGAAGCAGCCGCCAATAGTCAATGAGTGTAAAAACCGACTTACACATAAGTATGCTTTCTACGTTTCAGCCATGGAGACGACTGTGATGAACAAGTAAACATCGAATTTGATTACCTATGAGTTTAATAAGACTGCCAGCAAGTGCTTGCAGCAAATGAATAATGCCGTGCTCAATGGCAGCAATAGCACGAGTCACGAAGAGCCAAATATTCTCAAATAGTGCGCTGTGTTGAGCGGTCCCAACAAGCTCGCCAAGATCTCAGAAGCTGACATTGCATTAGTGTAGAGAGTATAATATAAGATAGAAGTTGAATAAACTTTATTACCTTTGCTTAAGTGTTACAAATTTCTAAGCAGGGGTTTCTCGGGAGTGCGCTAAACGTAAGAATTGCATACGGTACGACTACTAGAGAAGTGCAGACATAACACAAAGCCAGGTGTGTTGAAATCTCCACAGGACAAAATACAAATGACAATGGGCAGACGGACGAGCGTGTGAATGAATAAACTTATACAACTTATACTCTATGTTTCCATACGTGTATTTAAGGAAGTGAC
Source organism: Cacoxenus indagator (assembly GCA_035041755.1). NCBI lineage: Eukaryota > Metazoa > Arthropoda > Insecta > Diptera > Drosophilidae > Cacoxenus > Cacoxenus indagator. The sequence continues at coordinate 3,654,183 of JAWNKX010000242.1, forward strand.
TTAAATATTTAGGATGGTGGAGCTTGGCCAATATTTGCTGGAATGGTGGGCAGAACGGGCGGTGTAGCGTTTGTTTGTGGCGGTGCCGTTGGATGTCCTGCGCCAAGAGGTGGACCATCACTGGCAGCAGCAGGCGGTTGTGCAGGCGGTGCATTCGTTGATGGTGGTGTGGTATCTGTGAATGGGAGAGATTTATGAGCAAACATGAAATCGGACATTATATTTAGTGGACTCGCCCATTGACATAGCTGCTGGTTGTACCGCACCGGTCGTTTGTTGTTGTTGTGAGGGCACCCCTGGCGGCGTGGATATAACCGATGTATTACTAGCAGCAGTTGCTCCAGCTGGCCCTGGGCCACCAGGTGGCCCATTAGATGGCATTTGTTGCGCTGGGCCACTATGCGTTGGCAATTGAGGACCTGGCGGCGGTGGTTGTTGTTGTTGCTGCTGTTGTTGTTGTTGTTGCTGCATTAAACCAGCTGCCTGCTGTTCCTGTTGCAGTCGATGGTGCGCCTGCTGCCGTGCTCGAAATTCAGCAGCTTTCAGCTGCTCCAAATGGAATTGCTGACGTTCCGTAATCAGTTGCTGACGTTGATATTCGAGTCCTTCACGTTCTCGTTCCATGGTCGCTTCAAGCTCTTCGAAGTGGCGTAATTTAATTTCCAGTTTTTTCATTTGCGTTTCGACCAACAAAGCCACAAGTGACTTTATTTTACGCTCTTCCAATGCAGCTAAATGCTTCGCCTTCACGGCGGCCGAGGCCAAAGCCGCCGCGGCAGCTGTTTGCATGTTGCTCTCAGTGAATGCCGTTTTAGGCGCATCGCTATCCTTCGTATTGGAATCACCGTCACCGCTACTGTTATCCTCGGTTTTTACCTCCTGCTGTTGCTGCTGGTCTGACGCCCCTGCGACTGCATTCGTCGCCACTGTAGTTGCACCTGCGGGCTCTGCGTTGGAGGAGGAATTAGTGGTTTTATTTGATGGAGAAGTTGTGCTGGCATTATTATGATCTTCATTTAATGCTCGTTTTTCAGTTGTCGAGTTGGAGTTATTGGTGTTTGTGCAACTGATGTCTGTTGCTGCGTCCACGTTAGATTTGTCTTTGTTTTTGCTCTTGTCTAATTTTGATTTTGACGTGTTGATGTTGTGGCAAGTGTTATAAACAGAAAACAACCAAACAGCAAAGCCGAATTGGTTTCAAATAAATTTTGATTCAATGCATTATGAAGTGAAGTATGATAAAATGTAGACGAAGGAACAGCAAATTTTGAAAATAAAGATAAAACATAAATCATAAACAATAAGAAGCGCATAGAAAACTAAACCTTCTATAGGTAGCATACCATCTTTCTTGGATATATCTTTCATTTCTTCGTCTGTTGATGCACCAGTTGCTCCAGCATTGCCACCACCGTCCTCGTCATCCTTCTCATTGCCAGTGCCCGCAATACCACTGTTTGATAGCCCGAAATTAGGATTAAACTTGCCACCGGCCGATGCCTTTTCGACATTCTTTAAGTGATTATCCATTATGGCAGCAGGTACCTCATCCTATGAAACAGGAAATAATAACACAACAATAATTTATGTTGGCCCACGTTATTCTAACTATATCTTACCTTGATAGAAGCGAATTCTTCCATGGCTGCTTTTGCGGCAGCCGCTGCTACGCGTGGATCCACAACGGAAGCCAAAAATGCCACTGTTGACATAATTGGATTACCCGACTTGCTGAAAGGTATAGGTTGACAACCTAATGGACCCAAGAAACCTCCATCGTCTTCAAGATATGGATCCTCAATTGGCAAACGCAAAAAGTGCAATATGCATTCGTCTTGCGTTCGCGTCCCCACATGCTCACATACTTTGTTCCAGTCATCTTTATGCATTTCCAAACCCTCGAGTAGCAGCAATGTCTCTTGATCGGTCCATTCGCGTGACATGCTCGCCGCCGTGCGATTCTTCATGGCTGCTGGTTTTTTAGTATATTGATCCAACTTAAGCCCAAACTGACCGGCAGTTGATGTAGCGCCATTCTCAAGATTCTCTGTTTTTATACCAATACCTGGCAATGTGCCTGGCTTATCTGCTTCCACTGAACCCTCTTTACCATCCCTGCCCATTGGTTTCTTATCGAGGTCGAGTAGCGTCTTTGCGGCTGAGGGTTGTTGCGTCTTTTGTGGATTCAGCGACTGCAAGCCTGATGGTGTATCCGAGATTATGTGAAAGTGTGAAGTAGGTGGCGGTCCCATTGGTGTTGGCCGCAAATCGGCATCGATTTGATAGTTAATCAAGCCCCATTGCTCCAGAAAAGCATGTACACGCATAATTGCGCAAACGTCACCCGCAAGATTTCGGCGGCAGGCTGTGCTGGTTAAGTACTCAGTAGGGTTTAATCTGCAAAAATATACATTATTAAAGGCATTATAAGAATTTCTTATGTTTGACATTACCTATAAGTATCAATCATGAAATTGCGATAGGCCATATAAATCTCTGGTGTCTTGGATTTATTTTTGCTGTTGAAAAATTCGGGCATTGCGCGCTTTTCGATGACATGTATCGAATTGTAGTCAAACCAAGCTGAATATGAAGGCACAATTATGTGATGTGTCTGTTCAGTGACATTGTCTTCCATATCTTCCTTGGCTGAGGAAGAAAACTCTTGCGTATTGCTGTTGTCACTAGTTTTTCCAGTTTGCGAATTCTCACCATCGCATGTGGAGAGTGCGTGAACCGCGCTTCCGCCTGTCATTTCGTCGTCGAGATCGGTCATTGTACCGCCTGAGATATATTCAAATAATTAACTATTACGATAATAGTACAATTCAAACTACCTTTTATCGGCATCATATCGTTATCCGCACGTGATTTAGTACCTGGTGCAGGACTAGCAGTCGACTGTAATGCCGCAGTCGATTTGACGACTTCCTGGACATTCGGCTCCGCAGGCGGATCATCCATGTCACGCGTAAGATCTTCATCATCATCGTCTTGCCTCGATTTCTTGTGTAGCACGGCTGGCGAACGTTTACGCTTACCAGGTCTTGAGCTCGTCGGCGATGGTGAGTGCCGTCTCTTTTGCTTACTGCTGCCCGTGCTTGGTTTCTTCTTCTCGTCACCATAAGCCATAATGTCATCAATGGACAAACGCTGCTTATGCATTTTCTTTTTCCCTACTTCATCTACCTCGTAATCATCTTCAGCCATCCATTCGTTGTATTGCTCCAAATCTAAAATCCAAGACGCCGATACGCGCCAACGTTCGGCAGGAGATTCTGGGTTCTCTGGTATGTTTTCCGGCAAATCAAACGAATTTACTGTCCATGTATCATACGATTCTGGGAAATAATACCAATGCAGCATAACGTGATTGCCACGCCTGAATATTGGACGTGCATATTCATCTGGATGTGGATCCACAACGGGGTAAATAATATGAGTCGCATCTTCCTCATCCGACACAATTTCTACGCGTCTATTGTCCAGTATTTCACGTAGGCGGGACTCAAAACTTTTCTCAATTTCCGGCCGTATGTAGATGTAGGGTATGCGATACAAGTCCGCTTCAACCAAGGCTTGTTCGATCTCAATTAGCAATTGTACATTTGGATCTTTGCGTGTTGGATTCTTTCCAATTGAAAAATCAAATTTTTTTCCACGTTGCTCGGCCCGAAAACGAAACATAGTCGAAAAGATTATGCACAGACCACCACCGTTCTTGAAATCCAGGAAGCAGCGCATCTATGAAATGAAATATAACATCAAACCAATTCAAAAACCTTTAGAAAATTCGTTTGATCGAGGAGCAGCCATTCGTGTCTATGTATAAACAATGAGTACTTGCTGTACATACACACCCTGTGTGAGGCATTCACTCACACCCTGTGCTCTTACCGGGATCCTCGTTGCCGGCGGTTCAACCGAGGCTTTACCCAATTTCGCCTCTACATATTGTAAAAACTGTATGAGCAATTGTGATAGGGACTCCTTGGTAATTGGCTCCGAGCTGTGCGCCAAATACTGCAAAGTGCGTTTAATAATTAGTGCATGTTTAAAAAAACGATATGCGCCATTTTTGTTTTCGCAGTCGCGTCTTTGTTGTACTCACTTTCTTACAGTTCTTTTGCAACCATTGGCGTATCGATTCGAAACCTTGCAACGTTTCTGGTGCTTGGTAAAACTCTACATTCGGACTGCCATCCTTTTTAGGACAGGGCGTATTCATAGTTGCACTCTTTTAATATGCTTTTCTTCACACTTCAACACTTTTTTACGTGAAAAACTATATTTTATCTGGAGAAGAATCGACCGACGCACACAACACAAATCAAAAATCTCGTACCATGTGAGCGAGCGAGAAAGCGGAAAGGTCTGCAAACTTCTACCGTTGCCACATAATTAGGTTAAGAATCGTTGCCAGAATTTTGGGAACAAAACGTCTTATACACTTTGGACATTACTGTACCTACAGAACTAATGCCGAAGTGTGTTTCATGGGGATTTAGGATGAAGTGTATTTTTTAATATTCACATAACATTCATTGAGTGCAATTGACAGTCTAGGATAGTAGAGGATTCGTGCAGAGGGGAGAGTGCGAGAGGAAATTGAATTGACGGCCACTCAAAGTTATTTGATCCATAATGAAACTGAGAAGATTGGCTAGTTGAGATGCTAGTAATCGTTATCACTAGCTTATTCAATTAACCATTGAAAATAATGCGAAAAAATGGATATGATAATTAATGCATATTCTAAGGGATCTGGCAACACCTACGGCTGTATTTACCCTAGCAGCCCAGAGCTGTTCGGTCGGAGTATAAATGTGACCGGCAACGTGTGAACATGGCTTTCCCTGGGAATTTTGGGAAATCTGAAAATTTAAAGAAAATCGGGTGTTTTAAAAGTTTTAAACCAAGTGTAAAATTAAAGCGCTGACGCTACAACACAATTACTGTGAATTAATTGAATAGATACAGTGTTAAACGGTAGAGAGATAATTTACGCTTATCAGTGCAGAAGAAAATGCAATTGTATTATTTGGCTGGCCCTATACACGTAACGCAGCCATTGCCATTGCCATCACACTAGTGCGAGTGAATACGAAAATCGTGCAAACTGAACTGAGCTGAACGCAGCGGCCTCGTAGTAATAATTGTGCAGAGCGGAAATTATTTGGACAGATTGTGAAGAAAAAATCAATGCCAAAATAGAATTTCGCACATTTCATAACAGTTAGTTGAAGCGAATCTGCAAAAATGATGTAAAATAAGGCTTGTGCCTGCATAAAATTAGCAGCAGTAGAAGCAGAAGCAATTGGACGCCAACGTTGTGAACACGTCGTCGACGTTGACGTCGCAGCCGGAGTCGTCGTCGTCCACGTAAAGAAAAGAAAGAAAAATGCTGCAACAGAAGAATTACTGAAATAAGCTAACAAGAAACCCGTGGTAGTAAGAGCGAGCGAGCGAGCGAACATTTGCCAAAGGTCTGCATATGTGTGTTTGTTGGTTGGTTAGACCAACCACAGTTTTCACTTCTTATTAGAGTATGTAAATCCCTTTTAAGGGTGTAATGAAAGAGATGCATGCACCCTGCAAGGATTTGTCCGATGCCCATGGCGTCGTTTAGTTTAGTTAGTTGGGATATACCCTTATCGACATCAAAACCGCGTGTCTGTTCGGTCGTCGACAGCGTCGATATTGTCTTAGTTCGGTACTGATAAGAAAGACTGTCGTTGACAAATTTTCCGTATGTGTATGTGTATTAGCTTCATAACAGTACTTTTTATTGTTGTTTGCATGTGCATGTATATATTTTCATACACGTTTTCGTTTAAAAAAGGGGGCAAGCAGTGAGCTGTGTACTGGGCAGAGCTACTTGTTAGGTCATTCCTCAAAGTGCTTACAGCCTCCATCGCACATTGCTTGCCATTGTTTTGCTATTTTTTTCTGTTTCTTTCGTTCGTTCTCTTCATTCGTTCAAATGATTTATTTTGTGGATTTTTTTTTTTCATCTACTATGTTTACTCCCATACATACATACACACTCAATACTCATCCCTTTGCCCATTGAAAAATTCTGGACTAAGTAGAGCCCACATAGGCTCATTTCTATTTCTATGTTTCGATTTTATTGCCAGCTCTACGCTGTTTGCGTTTCTTTATTCTTTTTGCCTTTGTTTTTATGTTCTCCATTTAGCTTTCATTTTGGTCATGATTTGGGTGGCCGTACAACACACAATTTGTGAAATTACAGCGCAAAGCGTAGATTCAATCAAAAGGAGGAAAAAAGCGCCGCGCTGCGCCAACTCCAATCGTTTGTCCACGTCTACGCTGCCACTCGTCATTAACTCGCTCTTTGCTTTGTCAACACTTTACTCATCCACACGTGCGAGTTTATGTGTCCATAGAGTGGGTCTTATTACAATGCGTGTGTTTGTTCGTATTAATGGCTCGGGTTGGGCACACGATCGATTGATGATGCCAATGTACTACATAAAGTGTTTTTATTAGGAACGAAACAATAAAGAAATTCGTCATTCAAGGCGTTTTGTAATGAAATGAATGGGGAGCAGTCATGGAAACTTACGACGCCCCTTGCTTGTCGTAATTAGTTCTGCTGTGGATTGCGCAAACGTGACAATAAGTCGAAATAGCCACAGATCATGTGAAGCATGCAAAGCTACCCTACGGCGGAAAGGAACTCGCGTCATGTACGTTGTCTAGTCACGGAATTTGTGATTTTATAGTTATTTTTATAATGAGGTGAAGTTTGTTCTTTTCGACTTAATTATTTACTTTACTATTAGGTGGAATTAGCCTTGATATTGCGAAAGTACCTAATTTTACAATTGACAATCTGGGCCATAGTTTGTTTGATTGTTTCATTTATGAGACGGAAAAGCAATTGACATAAGAACTGCATTTTCCGTTGGTTCAATAAATTTCCCTCAAATAACACTTTGGTCAAGTCTGGCGTTTATCTTATTTGCTGTCCAAGCACAACTCTATGCAACGAGCCTTCAGTCGGAACCGCCGCATCATGAAGTATAACATATTCTTTTTTCGCGCCTTACCCCAACATCACAACAAAACAATTTTGAGACCTATTTTTATCCGAAAACATGGAATTTCTGTATGTCGAATATTTTAAATCTTGGCCTGACTGAGACTCGAATCCTTTAACCACTATGCATAACAAAGTCAATTACATGGTCTTTGTTACGCCTTATCTGTTCAAAATGAATCATTTGTATGGAATTTTATATGAAAGTCGTGAAAGAACAGTCTTTGTTTGTTTGATACAATACCGATACACCGATACACTTGTCTCCTACTTAAATTCTAAACTTGGCCTGATAATGGAATAGAATTTCGCAGTACGTTTTGCTTATCGCAAATGTTTACACAAATCTCATCAGGTTATTATAGACCGACGAACGGACGTACAGACCGTACGTTTCGACCGTTTAGTATTACAACTTGATTCCATTTAATGATGATTCGATAAAAGAGTTTGTGTACTAAATACACATACACACAAGCACACCCAGCAAATTGGCTTATGCCAATAGCAGAAACAATTTTCATTTAATGGAAAACTAATTGCTTTATAATCGCGTGGGAGGTTGAGAAAAAACGCACAAACACAGTCAATGCACGCGTTGTTGCATCGTAACGTATTACATCGTTTTCAAACACTGCTGCAACATGCGTCGCCATTTTTGCGTGGGCAAGCATTTTGATTTTGATTTTACGCAAGGTCGCCTCGAATCATTTGATTTATCGACAATAATTCAGTTATTATCATTGGAGGAGGTCGATTTTAGTATGTAAATTACTGTTATAAAAATAGTAGACCATAAACTTGACATTTTTACAACTAGGTAACGAGGAAGACAATAATGATGGCTGGTTTAAACGATTTTTATTTGTTTGTTTGTTTTTTTGATGTGAAGCATATTTGGTCTCAGTAGAGTGAAATTTTATATGTGCGTATGACGCATTACCGTTCTTTGTGTAGCATTGAGCGTTGAGCCAAAGTTGTTAAACAAAAACTAAGTCATTAGCAGTGTATCTAATAAAAATGACAACAAGAGGAAGGGCACGCACTGTTATTTTTTAAGAAGTTTCACATCTACCATGCGTGAACTGCACACATGTGTATTTATTTTTTAATAGTTCAGATGAACTCTGTAATCATCTATTTTTGATTAATTTTCTGAATGTAGTCTCTATTTGTGATGACAAAAAGTTTATTAGACGATTTGAAAATCAATTGGCAGTTAATTTTTATTTTAACTCACTCAATTATATATTCAATTTAACAGTCAATTTAGATATTGTCATGGGTGCGTAAAGAAGAAGTATAATGAAAATAATTTTCTTTTCATGTAAATAAATATTGATCTGTTGACATGTGTGGGAAAATGGTAATTTCACAGAAATTAGTGTGCTATTCTTGTGTGTGTTAATTGAATTTTCCAATTTTAAGATAACGAACTCATCATAAACGGAATGCCACTTCCTGGTTACAAAAATTGTCGTCGGTCGTTTTGTCTGACAACATCGCCCCAAGCCAATAGAAGCTGAAACAATGAATAATCAGCTGCTAAGGTTGAGCTCGAATATGAATTATGAGCAAAAAACTTTTGAGCTATAAATATCAATACTAAAGCCAGTATGGACTGAAAATTCTCAAAAGTTTCAGTCCAAACTGCTGGGGAGCGTTGTCAATGATATTTAAATGATCTAAAAGTCAATTTGCGAAATTAAGTGGTTTTCTAAATTACAATATGGGAATGTATTTAAGTACATATAATACTTGATTTACTTTTACTTACTAAAATGCATTGTTTATGATTCTTAAAGTTATGTAGTCCCTCATATATTAGTCGGCGAACTATTCAAATTTCTAATCAATCATATTAAAGCAATTGAATTGCTGTTTTTTGAAATTTTGTTTTTTTCAAGAAGATTCTAAGAGGTTTGCAAAGGATTGTAGTGTAAGTTATAAAAGAACTTTGCTGGCGCAACTATCGCCTACACTACGAATGCCGATAACTTTGTAATTTCTAAAGCATTTATCATTTACAACAACAATACATGTGCTGTTCAATATCAATGAATTAAGTGTTTTACATGGGTTACTCTTCAGTTTACAAAAAACGATGTAAATTTACTATATAAGCTAAGCAATATTTTATGAATATACAGACAGAGCTATATTGCGTAAGAGTGCCGTCACCGCGTCACAACTAATCTGGCCAATAATAATATTTTATTCGCAACAGCAACATTTTTAGGGTATTTTTCTTTTATCAAATTAAAAAAATAAGTAAATAAATAAAAAAAATTAACAATAACAATTTTAGATAAAATGCAGAATTCGAAATAAGCAGTAAGCACTCTGCCGACTTATCATCACTTGTATTTCCGCCATTTCCTGGCGTAGTAATCCATTTTGAGCAAGCAAATGGGGGCGAATATTAAGCTGATTAATGAAAATACATTGGAGGCCTAATGAACTATATATATTAGTAAATGCTTCAAAGTGACAAATTGATTTAGCTACGACCAATTACCCAATTTCTTTTTTACTATATTCTATACATTTATTGGAATTGAATTAAAATTTTTTGATGCAAAGAGCTTTGTACTTTCGACTTAGCTGAAACATACGTTCCACATATGTATTAATTTCTTATTTGTCTTTCTATTTTTTATTTCATTTAAGAGTAATCTCTCTCATTAACTCATAATATAATAAAAATATTCTTTGTCTTTTCAGATTAGTTGCAAGCTACTTAGGTCTGAAGAACAGCAAAAGAAGCAGGCTGCCTGCCTCGTCAGTGGTCTTAATTAACACTGCCAACTGTTTTCATTGAACATATATTTACTTAAACCGTTTAACAAAGAACATAAGCAGCATTGACTGCGCTATATAATGACATCTCGGTAAGTCAATTGTGCAAATAGATTTACGCAGTTCTATATTATAAATTGTTTTGGTACACTTGTTTGACAGACTCGATCGTCTCTTCATACTACTCGAGTCGGGTTCCTCTGCTGCCACACGTCGTGCTGCCGCCAAGCAAATTGGTGAAGTTCAGAAGCTTTATCCACATGAGTTACACGCCTTACTGAACCGCCTAATTGGCTATTTGCATAGTCCATCGTGGGACACGCGCATAGCAGCCGCACTAACTGTCGAAGCTATATTGAAAAATGTACCACCATGGCAGCCGGAGTTGTATGCCACGTCGCCATCAAGTGGAATTAAACACGAACTGGTGATAAAGAAGGAGATCAACGCAACAACAGCAGATGTCGCTGTCAGCGGTGAAGAGGACAGCTGTCAATCGTCTGGTTCGCAAGTGTCATCCAGTGCGACCTCCTATATGGGCGAATGCTTTACTAGCAATCGTTTGCTTGCTTTTGCCGATTTCGATTTAGCGCAGATCTTGCAGAAGGGTGCACGCCTCATTGGATCTGAGGGAAATGAATTTGATGTGCAAGAGGATCCCATTGTATTGGGCGGTGATAATGGTGGCAGCGTTGAAGAGCAACTTAGTCACCGACGCCAAATGCTTAATGTGAAATTGGGCTTAGCACAAGCTGCCAGATTGGGCACTAATCTTACTGACATGATCACAGATGAGGATATGATGCCCTCGACAAGCAATTACAATGTGAATGAGGAGAAGGTACCCGTGGAGCATATACTCAATCTAAAGTTTGCTTCCAATGGTGGGCAACAGCTAAGTTGTCGTGAGATGAATCGCGCTAAGCGCAAGGCGCGACAATTGGCATCTGCTACCAGCAACAACACGGTAACCAGCAATGCTTCGGGTGCTTCGGCAGCTGCAATGAATGCAAGATCACCAAATCGACGCAGCTCAACTGTGAGTAGCAATGGCGACGAGCCTCAAATAAAGAAGAAAAGAAAACACAGCGAAATCTTCTACAGTTTAAGTGGTGCGTGGTTTAAACAAGTTTCATATTCATTAAGTTCAAATTAAGGCTAATTAAGTAACACGCCTAATTATATGGATTCTTACAGATCCTGTGCCCGATGCGACTGGCAATTGGGTAGATGCAGTCACTTGGCCGCTGGAGAATTTTTGCGCACGCCTTTATGTCGACTTGTTCAATGCCAAGTGGGAAGTGCGTCATGGTGCAGCGACTGCTCTGCGCGAACTCATCAACAACAATGCGGACGGTGCGGGAAAGAGCATCTACATGACGCGCGAAGAGGTTAATAAGTGCCACGCAAACTCAAAGAAAACTAAATTATTATTAATACATGTATACAATTTTTTGTTTGTTCTGTTTATTCTTGGAATATCAGATGGTCGATGCTCACAATCGTTGGCTAGAGGACGCCTCACTGCGTTTGCTTTGTGTACTATGCTTGGATCGTTTTGGCGATTTCGTTTCGGATCAGGTGGTCGCACCAGTGCGTGAGACATGTGCACAGGTGTTGGGCACATTGGTGAAGGAACTGGCCAATGATAAAGTGCAGACAATAGTTGAAATTCTGCTGCAACTTGTGAAGCACAAATGCGAATGGGAAGTACGTCACGGTGGTCTTCTGGGGCTCAAATACGTGTTTGTGGTACGTGAGGATCTACTGTCGTTGATGCTGCCGCAAATCATTAACGATATACAACTGGGGCTCTTCGATGTAGTCGATGACGTGGGCGCGGTGGCGGCCTCAACACTGATACCAGTTGCCAATTGGCTGCCAAAGCTGCTTAACTCACAGCAAGTGTCTTCCATTGTAAAAGTCCTATGGGACTTGCTGCTCGACCAGGATGAGCTGACCTCCGCTTGTAATAGTTTTATGGGCCTGCTAGCAGCTATACTCAGCCTACCGAATGCCTCAAATTGGATACAGTGAGTGATGAATGTTTTTAAAAGCTTGAGCCATTATTTACCAATATTTCTTCTATTTATTTCAACAGAATGGAACCGATGTCTACACTCGTTCCACGTTTGTGGCCCTTCCTCTCGCACAGCTCAAGTTCTGTACGGAAATCCACTTTGCAAACACTGCACACACTCACAGTCACTAGTAATAATACTAAGCAAGAAGTCGGAAATAATTTGCCGGCAACATCACATGCCAATAACGCATTAACAGCCACCAATGGAGCCGCCAATGTAGACGATTCGAAAGCAATGAAACTCAACATTGGCGTCATCGATTGGAATTGGGAGCTTTTGCAGGAGGCACTACGTCACATTTATCAACGTATTCTAGTCGAACCTCACGCCGAAATTCAGGCATTGTCAAAATCTGTCTGGGGCAATCTCATAGCGCATGCTGATCTCGGAGTTTTATTGCGTGCTGCATGCCCGTTTGTCTCGTCATGGATCTGTTTAGCAATGCAACCGCCACGATTGGCCTTTGATCCTGGGTTGCTCATACAAAAAAAACCACATTCTCCCTCAATGGACACGGTACAAGTGCGCCGTCGCGTACAACGCATCGGCGATGATTTGGGTGGTACTCAATTGAACGCCACACTGAAACTCTTCCTCGGTGGTAGTGAGGTGACGCCACTCGAGGTGCGTGAGAGCAACTACATGCGTGCACGCATAACCGCATCACGCGCAGTGGGCGCACTGTCGCAATACTTGGTACAACCGGCGCCGGGTGTCGACTACACTGTGGAAAGCCCGACTGAAATTTATACCAAAGTCTTGATGGGCCATCTTAATTCAAGATCAGCCGTACAGCGTATTGTCTGTGCATTGATTATCGCCTTCTGGGCGCTGAACGATGAAAGTGTTAGACCGGGCCCGCCAGTGCTACAGGAGAGACTACATGAGTCTGTTATGGAATATTTCTATTACGACGAGGTTGCAACATCTTTGACCAGGTGAGTGTTTGAATATTGCACTTTAAACCTTTTTGTCAATATTATCTCATTTCAGACTACTCCATGAGGCACAGGATTTCATTGCCACTCTCAAACAGAATAAGATGCCATTCAATGAATTTAGTAATACTAACATATTAACGCTCGACCAAATCGAAGCTCTGGCTACCACACTCACCGAAGACTTACATTGGGGTTTGTTGAAACCAAAAATTGCCGAAACACTTAAAGAACGACGCCGAGGGCTATTTATCTCATGCCAGCAAACTAGCGCCGAACAATTATCCTATCATGTGAGTTCTCAAGCGGCGTTAGCCGGTGCCATTTGTGCGCTACACTGTCTGCCCGAAAAACTGAATCCGGTGGTAAAGCCGCTCATGGAGTCGATCAAACGCGAAGACTGCTTGCTATTGCAAGAATTATCCGCCGATTTCTTAGTGCATTTAATGGGTCAAGTTTGTGATAGAAATCCTAGTCCGAATAGCAAGATTCTAAACAATCTGTGTACGCTGCTGCGTAGCGATACAGAATACACACCAAAAATTGTAAGTCATAACTCTCAGTTGATCATGGAGCATTACTAACTTAAGTCACTTATTATGCTTTTAGGTCACCATTCATCATTCATTGAATCAGACCCAAATGCCTAATACGGATTGCAATGATTGCGTTTATTACGGCATAATGACCCTGAGTCTACAACAAAATGTCAACAGTTGCAAACGAAATGCTGCTGCTGCTTCAGGCTGTACCACTGTCGTAACGCGCGGTCCTGGTCGCCCACCACACAGCGAATCGCTAGCGGTCACTGCAGCGGCGGCGGTTGCAACACAAACCAACGCAAGCCATACAACGGAATTGGTAGGTTACTAATATTTCCCGTTACTATTTTAAAATGCTTTCACTTTATTAACATAACGTTTCATTTGATATCAGGAGAGCAAAATTGGACGCATACAACGCATTGGCGCCACATGTGCTATAACGAAACTCTGTCGCATCTTTGGCGCACAGCTCAGCACGAAGGTGCCCATTTTTCAGCACATTATGTTTACGAAAATCACAGAGTTTGTGTCGAAACATGCATCCATGTCACTGTTGGCTGACGTTGTACCCGATCTGGTCGAATCAAACGAGTTGATTACATCGCTGCAGCTGATTGAGATTGCCGCGCCGCACGTGGATGCTACACTACACGAGCAGCTCTTCCAGTTGTTACAGTACTTGGGTGTTATGGTAACGCATCCGTTGAAAGCGGTAAGGGACTTTAGAGGTTTTGCCCAAATTTGCATAGTAATTAATTGTGAAATGTTTGTAGATACGTCACATGGCCGCCCGTTGTGTGGCCACATTGGCAACAATCGATGCCTGCCGTACGATGGACTATGTTGTTAGCTATTTGGTGCCATTGCTGCGTAAAATCGAGCAAGTAATCGAACGTCAGGGCGCCGTCGAGTCTATTGAGCGTGTAGTGAACAAGCTGCAGATTCGAATAGTACCGTATATTGTGCTGCTTGTGGTGCCGCTGCTTGGCTCGATGAGTGATCCTGACAAGTCTGTACGTTTGCTGGCCACACATTGCTTCGCCACGCTTATACAACTGATGCCGCTCGATTCGAAGTCTTCTGCCACGTGTAAACAGGAAATCAAATCTGTCGAGTTACAGGCGCGTAAAACACGTGATCGTGAATTTCTGGATTATCTCTTTGCGCCAAAGACTATACCCGATTATAAGGTACCTGTACCGTTGTCTGTAGAACTGCGCAGCTATCAGCAGGCGGGCATCAATTGGCTTTGGTTTCTCAATAAGTACAACCTGCACGGAATACTGTGCGACGATATGGGTCTGGGCAAAACGTTGCAAACCATTTGCATACTAGCCGGCGATCACCATCAGCGTGCGGCAAACAAAGATACGGCGCTGCCGAGTTTGGTCATCTGCCCGCCAACCTTGACTGGTCACTGGGTCTACGAGGTAGAAAAGTTTCTACAGAGCTCGGAAATACTGCGGCCATTGCACTATGTGGGTCTGCCTATAAGCCGTGACAAGCTACGTTGTCACATTGGCAGCACTTGCAATTTGGTTATCGCTTCCTACGACACCATACGCAAGGATATTGACTTCTTGAGCGAGCTAAATTGGAATTACGTGGTACTCGATGAGGGTCACATCATTAAGAATGGCAAAACAAAGAGCTCGAAGGCGATTAAACAACTGAAGGCAAATCATCGTTTGATACTGTCCGGCACGCCCATTCAGAATAACGTGCTGGAGTTGTGGTCGCTCTTCGACTTCCTGATGCCCGGTTTCCTTGGCACCGAGAAACAATTCATTGCACGCTATTCGCGTCCGATTCTGGCATCACGAGATGCCAAGAGCTCAGCCAAGGACCAAGAGGCTGGCGTTTTAGCCATGGAGTCTTTACATCGTCAAGTGTTGCCGTTCCTGTTGCGTCGTGTCAAGGAGGATGTACTTACAGATTTACCACCGAAGATTACGCAGGATCTCCTGTGCGAATTGAGTCCGCTGCAGGAGCGCCTCTACGAAGACTTTAGTAATAAACACTTGAAGGACTGTCTCGACAAGTTGGGCGACAGCGAGAATCTCAATACGAAGACGCATATCTTCCAAGCGCTGCGGTATCTGCAGAACGTGTGCAATCATCCGAAGCTGGTGCTGAAGGATGTGGCACAGTATAGGCAAGTGGCAGCCGATTTGGCGTCGAAGAATTCAACGATCGACGATATTGAAAACTCGGCCAAGTTGCCGATGTTAAAGTGAGTTAACCAATCGAGGCCAATCGAGTGGTAGTGGCACTGCAATTGATTTTCTCCATTTTCATTTCAGACAACTGCTGCTCGACTGCGGCATTGGCGTTCAAACGGAGTCGGTCAGCCAGCATCGCGCGTTGATATTCTGTCAATTAAAGACAATGCTGGATATTGTGGAATACGATCTACTGCGCAAGCATCTACCCAAGGTTACCTATCTGCGTTTGGATGGCAGTGTGCCGGCGTCAATGCGACAGGATATTGTCAACAACTTTAATAGCGATCCCAGCATTGATGTGCTACTGCTTACGACACTGGTTGGTGGTCTTGGTCTCAATTTGACTGGTGCCGATACTGTAATCTTTGTCGAGCACGATTGGAATCCCATGAAAGATTTGCAGGCCATGGATCGTGCGCATCGTATTGGTCAAAAGAAAGTGGTCAATGTCTATCGTCTGATTACGCGCAACTCACTCGAGGAGAAAATTATGGGTCTGCAAAAGTTTAAGATACAAACGGCCAACACGGTGGTCAGCGCCGAGAATGCTTCATTGCAGACAATGGGCACATCGGAGATTTTGGATTTGTTCAGTTTGAAGAATGGAAAAGATGCAACGTCAGCGTCGTCTTCGTCAATCGGTAACAACGGCGCCAGCAGCACGTCAGTGACTGCAATCATGGAGAATCTGCCGGAGTTATGGTCGGAGCATCAGTACGACGAGGAGTACGATTTGAGCAATTTTGTGCAGTCTTTGAAAAAATAGTAGCTTGGCACTTAAATGAAGAATATATAAAACGATTTTGTACGCTCGCTAACCATATCGGAAATCCATCCAAATAAATAAATAAGACAGGATCCAGAGATCCTGTAAAAGTCTTAAACCCAATCCTCCATTGAGGAAGAGGTCAGGCGGAGGTGGGTAGTTAAATAACCCCACCTTGATTGTGTGGAACTAAAATGATAAACAAAATTCCTTAATCCGTTAAAGAGGTTAAAGTTATTTTTTGAACTTACCAATATATGGGTCCCATTGCGTGATCCATATCAAGTAGTAGTAGTACCATGTCAAGTAGTAGTCAAGTAGAAATGCACCTAAGGCGAAAAGGGAAAATATGAGAAAATCTGACATTTGTGACCAGTACATAGTTATATGGGACATACCTGATTTATTTGATTCTGCGAGCAAACGTGCAGCTGTTGGTGGGGGCAAATAAGAGAATCAAATCAGTGCAAACGGATGGAGTGTTGGTGTCATTTTGCATGGAGAAGTGCAAAATGGAGTGTGACCGTGACCAACTGCCCACTTGAGCCTGAAATTGTAAAAGAAAATCCTTTAATATATCACAAAAGAGAGAAAAGTTATTTATGTGTTACGTGTATATTGCACCTCTCTCCATGTGGGGCAGTAATTAGCGTCGAATGCCTTCCATCTCTACCTCATGGGGGCGGTTGCACTGCTTCACTCGACAGGACCGCTAAACCAACGCCTCGTATGAAGTTTTCATGCTTTTTTATGCCATTTATTATGCATTTCCCGAGGTAGAGAATGTTTTTTCCGGCATTGACGTCTCGGTTCCAACAGATAACACATTTTGGGCAAAACTGGTACCTGTGTGGAGACTTCGACGTCACATTTTCGGATATAACTACACAACAAGGTCACCCACACAATAACAAGTTTTGTTTTTAACCCACTCGGCGCACTTCTTGGGGATCATTAACTTTTTTCAGCGATTGCGAAATTGCGTGCTTGCAGTTTTGGTTTACTTAAAATACTCGTAAATCAGATTTGATTTCTTACTCGATTGTTTGCAAATAGCTACATATATTAAAGTAATCATAAATTGGGCGCTCGTTTGATAGCAGAATTCAGAAGTGTTTTCACTCACACCACGAAAAATCGAAAAGGAAATCACTGTTCTGAGTGGATTCGCTTTCGTTTTTTAATTGGTATTTCTATTGATCAAATCAGTTAATTGTACCCTATGCACATGAAATAAAGGCCAATCGTCTTATCAAAATACCTGTAGAAATTGAATTGGGTAGTTGACAAACTATATAAAGTTAGTTACGTATCTCATCTGCAAGAAACCGTTTCCAATATAAATATATGAAAATTCTATTTTTGCTTGTTCACTACTCTAGGTAGCATACAAACATCGTAACGTTCGCAAACAATCAAACATCATAATCGGCATACGAAGTCGTTCGTGTCGTTTCCCACATACAGTTAAATCATTTGCATTAAACAGTTATGTTCTTCTCTGACAGGGTTGGTGGGTGATTAGGTTGCCGCTTACGATTGCCGTGCTTTGCGCTGAGCATCCACGTCACGGACGTTGCTTAAGTGTCCCTAGCTTCTGTTTTTTATATTTTTTTATATTTTATTTAATTTTTTTTTTGTTTGGCACTTAATGAAATTCACTCCTAAAAAAATTGTATCGTCTATCGTTCAACCGTTCGAGATTTTATGGGGCAGAGTACATACTCACAATTAAATTGATTACTTTTGGTTGGCCTTTATAACTTTCCGCGAAAGTAGGGCAATACAAGTAATTGGTAAGTTAAAATTTTGATCAATCTGAATGAAATTGTCAACGATAGATACCCTTAACTACGCTCCATAGCGTGTACTCAGGCTGATCAACAAATAAAGACATTCTGTGGTACGCACACATTAAGCCCCAAAAAAGACGCAGGTGCACTTGAAGTTCATTAGCTCGTACACGCAGACTTTGGTGCTGCTGATTTTGATAACTACGACATTATTGTTTATAACGTGCTAGCAAGGGCAACGACGCTGCTCGGGATTTGTGTAGAATGAATGTAGAATGACAACGTCAACGGCGAGTATTGATTTCATGCAAAAAACTTTGATGGAATTTCTCGACTTTCGCTTTATACTAAAGCACCAAACTTAGCCAGAAATATTGGCCCTCATGACATCCATCTATGTGCCAATTTTCATGGTGTTCGGTCGAACGGTTTCTGAGTCTATAGGCTTCAGACAAACAGACATGCATTTTTATATATTTGGATTAAGTATTTTCGAATATTTTTTTTTACTTTGATTTTGTTGTTGTTGCCTTTTGGTGTCTTAAGATAAGCGATGAGAGGGCCTATAAAATAAACACCGGCGATAAGCGCTGGCTTGGCGCGCAATATAAAAGCCAAGTGGCAGTGTGAAAGCGCCAGTGAAAGTGGTTCCTTCGAAGCGCTTCGGAAAAGTAGTTGAGTGTAGAGTGTAGCGTAAAAATGAGGAATTTTTTTTGTGCCGCTGTCATCGCGACCATTTGCATTGCGCAAATCGATGGCCATGGCATGATGCTCCATCCACCGAGTCGTTCATCGCGCTGGCGTTTCAATTCAAGCGCGCCGATCAACTACAACGACAACGAACTCTTCTGTGGCGGTTTATATGTGATTAACGTTCGCAAGAAGTAGACCTGAATCTCGAAATAATGCAATTGTTGCCTATCCAGGTTCAAGTAGCCAATGACGGCCGTTGTGGCTTGTGCGGCGACAATTTCAATGCAGCAACGCCACGCCGGAACGAAATCGGTGGTTCGATTGGTGGTGTCGGTGTCATTACGCTCAGCATTCGGAATGCGAACATTTTGACTGTGACTGTGCGCATCACGACCAACCATCTGGGCTACTTTGTTTTCAATCTCTGCAGTTTGGATGAGTATGGCACTGAATCGGAGCACTGCTTCGACCGACATCAGTTGCGCTTCGTCGATGGCAGCGATCGTTTGGAAATTGGCTCGAAAGCCGGTGACATCGATGCGATGGTGGTGTTGCCCAAAGATCTGAGCTGCCAGCATTGTGTGCTACGTTGGACCTATGTCGGTGGTGGGTTTTGTTTCGAAACAAATGTGTTTTCTTCTTCTTCTTCTCTCAATCAATAACACTACACAGGCAACAATTGGGGCCCTTGTGAGGATGGCACTGAAGCTTTAGGTTGCGGTCTACAGGAGACTTTCAAAAATTGCGCTGACATCAGCATCTACTCGGCTCATAGTGCTCTCAATGCGTGAAAGAGATGTAATAAGATGGGACAAAAGGAAGCGCAGGAGAATTCTTCGTTCTCTCTCTAAGAAAAACCAAATATTGAAGTATATGAGAATCATGACATACAAAATAATTTTTTTTTTATTAAATTACTTCGTGGGCTTGCGTATCCAGGCCTAAGAACCTGTAGAGGTTTGGATATGTGCATAATACTAGGCAATATAAAAAGTATCCGCGTTTTTTTTTAAATAGATAATGTTGATGCCCATATATTGTCTAACACTGATCCGATTGTGTCAAACCAATTACAACCCCAGCGCTTGAACGAAGTAATCAGAATTA
This sequence comes from Cacoxenus indagator, assembly GCA_035041755.1. Classification (NCBI taxonomy): domain Eukaryota; kingdom Metazoa; phylum Arthropoda; class Insecta; order Diptera; family Drosophilidae; genus Cacoxenus; species Cacoxenus indagator. Next base: position 3,674,199 of record JAWNKX010000242.1, read on the forward strand.
AACAACAAAAAATTTTCCTATAAAAAAGTGACAAAAAACCGCGCATACTTTTTATATAACTCAATATACAACACATAAGATCTATGAAAGTCTATATAGTAGAGTCAACTATAGCAAACAGTATTCTATGCTAGGACTTGATAATGTGGCATGGTCAATCAATTTAAGAGACAGCGATTAGAAGGCAAACGTACTTTGGAAAGTTCTGAGTGCAAACAACACAAACAGATTCATTACATCAACTTTTCATTAAGTTTTATACTGGTCAATCCCCAATTTTAATAGTATATAGTAGTAGTAGATTCTCTTCTACATGCTGCGCGTAATTTTTAACTAATTTAGTTGGTTATTTTTTTAATGTGAACAATTACGTATGAGGGCAATAGGGGAAAAATAATTCTAAAACATTAAAAAAGAAAAGAAATTAAATAAAATTACTCTCACGCTTATGTGCGCGCCAGAGTGCGTGCACTTATGCGCAGCAAATTCAGAAAATAGAAGCTCGCGAGTAGAGAAGCCCACCTTACCTCATCACACACAGGAAAGGCCAAAACAACGTTTCTTTTTATATATGTATATATATTAGATTTCCCTGGGAGGTAATTTTTATTTTTATTCTTTATTTATTTTGTTCTGTTCTCAATTACAGTACCATGAATGAGCGCCATCTGTCAGTCAGTTTGTTTACAACAGCTGGTTTTGTAGGTAAACCACAGTACTATACAGTGCAGTGCTTCGTGATAGGCTAAAGCGCCCCAAATATACGCTTCAAATATTTGATCAAATCGTTGTTGTTGTAATTTGATGCGTAGCCCACATACTGAACAAATTGCGTTTGTCAAATTCCAATTCTATTTAATTTTTATTATTTTATTTATGTTATCGGCACAAATTATTCGCAAACGTCCGTCCACAGCTTCAAATTTGACGAGAATGAGAAAAATGCGCAAGAGACGCTTCAAAGCGTTGTCAAATTTGACGAAATATTAGAAAATTTTGATTTTTGTCAAACGTTTGTTCAAATGCAAAAACACCGCCACAGACACGTCAAATTCAGTAAATTTCCCTTTTTTAGGGAACATTTGTTTAAATATTTGCAGCGTATATTTGGCCTTTAGGCAGCACATTTTGGTTTAGAAAGAGCATTCGGCCAAGCCAATCTCGCCGCTATACAAAAAAATAATAATAATAATTTGTTTTCAATAAACTAAAAATATTTCCAGCATGAAATCCATCGTTTTAATTAATTTTTTATGTACGAATAATTTATTTAATAATTTCACATTTGTTTTTCGTTTTATTTATATGCTTTTTTATTTATTTATTTTTAATATATATAAACCATTTGTTTTATTTTCTGTTTTGTCCAGTGTAATTATCTGGTAATTATTAAATATTTAATTAGATATATTTTATTTATGCTACGCAATATTTGTATTTGTTGCTTGTTTCTTGTTTTGTTTTTTTTTAAATTATTTTATTCGTCTTAATTTTTATATAAAGTTTAGCTCACAAAAATGTCTCGCACATTTTACTCAAATCAATCAATCAAAAAGCACAAAACTGAACAACTCGTTCTACACAACTTTCAAATATGTTACGCTTAAGCTGGTCATATACGATGAACATGCACTCAAGCAGAAGCGAATCACATGAGCATGTTCGTTGTATATGGCCAGCTTTAGTCAAACATTTTTTGTGAATTATCTATATTTTATTTATTATAAAGAAAACACAAAAATGTTTTTTTTTTTTTTTTGAATACTTTCATTTTCATTTATGACTTTGTGCAAATGCGCATTTCAAAATTTAATATTTCTTCTAGTGAACTGAAAAAAAAACTATTAATTTTAACAAACAATTTCAGCAACTTTTAAAAAATCGCTGGGACATCCGAAAATTAAAACAAAAAAAACCCAAGAAATATTCTACCTCAAGTTGCTTCAATTGTTGTGCTCACTCATCACTCACTTACTGTTGTAGTCAGTGTTGTAAAATCTATAAAATCGTCTAGTTACAGTTACACATTTTCAGTTTTTTCTCTTCTCTTACAATTTCAGTTAAATTATAAAAAATCGAAGAGTTTTTTCAAACAAAACTACAGGGTTTTTCACATTTAAAAGCAACTTTTCTTTCTAAAAAATTTCATTTGAAAAAATATTTCTTACTTTTCTTTTCTTATTTATTTTTTCTTTTGTTTACAAATTTCCTTCTTTCATGTATGATGTTATTAAAGCACTTAATTTTTATACATTTTATTTAATTAATTTCGCCTTCTTACACATTTGTAAATTTTCTTTATATATAAATATGATTTTTTCACATAATTTTCAACATTTTTCTTTGTTTTTAACACTATTTTGTGTGATACCTGAATTTTAGAATTTTGTGTCCGAAACGCCGTTTTCTTGTTTGTTCTATTTGCCGCATATGTAATTTCTTGCTCGCTCGTTTTTCAGAGTTGCCAAAAGTTTGTAGTTAATTTCGTTTTTGCCAAAAGTTAGTTAAGAGCCAAAAGTTTTGTAGTTGTTTGTGTTCTTGATGTTGTTGTCGCACGTGCTTTTATTAAATGTGCTGAAAACTCTCGTAAAATATCACTACTCAGCCTGTGCGCAGTGTTGTCACGTTACCAAAAGAGATTATTTAATTTTTAATAATTGTTTAATTGACCAAATGTGTAATTTTGATATTTGTTTTGTTTCAATTCGTTACAATATAAAGAAAAATATGACAAAAAAAAAACAAGTATAAAAAATTAAAATTAAATTAAATCACAAAGAAGAAATGACAAAAAAAAATTATTTTTAACTGTACTATTTTTTTAAGTATTTGCGTTGCTCATTACAAAATTCCAAAAACTTTTTAAAGATTTATGTTTTGAATTTTTTTTAGCAATACAACCAATAAAAAAATAAAGTATTAAAAAAATATTCAAATAATAATTAAAAAAAAGAATGAAAAAACGTAAAAATACACAGAGAAAATATCAAAAAAATATATAAAAACGTATATAAAAAAAAAATATATATATATATATATATATTATATAATAAAATTAAAAAATATAATTGAAAGAAATAATAATAAAAAAAACTGTTTTTATGTTAAGCTTAGTTTTATATTTTCTGTGCTTTTGTAGTCTGCATAAATCAGAGTTTAATTATTTATTTGGAATTTGTGATTTGATAAAAAATAAATAAAGTAGTGAATCAAAATACAAATAATTTATAAATGTAAACTGCAAACTTATTTTGTATATTTCTGTTGCGCATTATGGATTCCATAAATTAGTTTTTTATATCTTATTTATTATTATTTTTTAAGACAATTTCTTACCAACTTTTAATATATACTTTTTTCATAAATCTCACGTTTACAAAATTATTTTTATGTACTACTTTTTATTCACTTATTTATTACTCATTATTATTTTTTACCGATTTCTACATTATTTGCAACTTGGCACAAATTGTTGAGTGTGGGTTTGTGTTTAAAAGAATGGTTAATATGGAAACTAAAAAAAATATATATACTAAAGTAAAAATAAAGCCCTAAAAATAAATCGATACTATAAATGACTTAGAGAACGCAAATAAGTTAATTTTAGTTAAACTAAAGCAGTGCTTATAAACAAATAAATAAAAATGCATTAAATGTTCAAATAATTTTTTTAAATATTGCATATTTATTTATTAAACTTACAACAAACACAATTTGTAATCTTACAGTTTTTACTGACGCTGTATATTTTATTTATATTTTTGTTTCTTAATAATTTTTTTTTTAAATATTTCATTACACTAAATTTCTGCTTTGATTTAATTATTTTTTTATTTTACTTACTTCGTTATTTTTTATTTTTAGTATTTTGCTCACTAATTTATTTGCTTAGCTCTCTATTTAAGCTTGGGAGCGTAAAACTTAACGGAAATGGTTTTTTTGCTTTGTTTTTCGTGCAAAGGAAGCCTTGAAATCATTTTTGTAAAACGTTTTAAGGATTTTTTAAACCAAAATTAATTGGAAAATATGAAGGCTATGATTATAATAGTTTGGAAGCTGAAATAATTTTTTGACTTGCTCATTTTTAAAGGCAAATTTATTGCTTTTAGCTGTTATTTGCTTTTTTAAATATTTTTTATAATACATAAACATAATAAAAAATAATTAATTAAACCATTTGTTTTAAATTTGGCAAAAAAAAATCATAATAAAAAAATATTTAATTGAGGTTGTTGTGGGATGCAGGAAATTACATTAAAAATTAAACTCTTTTTCAAACAGTCTTGCACATTGAACTTTGCAACATTTGTTGTTGTTTGTGGATTTAAAACACAAAAATTTACAAACCTACAAAGCAACACAATTATGGCAAAAGCGAAATGACGTTATTAAAAAATTAAAATAATTATTTATTAACAATTTGAGCTTTATTCTTGAAGCTTACAATTTTATTTCGAGTTTTAAAAATAATAATAAAATATTTTTATGAATTATACAATTATATAAAAAATGATTTTTTTCTCTCTCGTATGTGTGTGTGTGTTTTTTTAAGCTTAAAATTAAAAATTCAATTTCATGCGGCTGTAAAATACATTATTTTTTTTTTTTTTACAATTTCGTGACAACTCCCGTTATTAACGCTTTTGCAACAAAAATTCAATGCTAAAAATTGCTACAAAAATGACTAACTAAAATTATAAACTTATTTGCAGTAGAAGCATTTTCTACTACAAAATTGGATTAAAAGCAAACAATTTTAAAGTATTTAAAGTTTTGACTTTCTTTTAAATATTTAAACAATATTAGTGTAAAGAACAATATTTGAAATATTGCAGCAACAGTGGAAGACAATTTTGTTGTTTAAATTACTTTTTATCTCACTTTTTTCAATGAATTCGGAATTGCAAATATTAAAATTTCCACAATACCCGCCACATTTAAAAAATATGGCTTCAAATATACAATTTTAAAATCATCAAAGACAACAGTTTAAAAAATATACAAGTTAAAAGCATAATTTAGAAAAAATAAAATAATAATAATAATTTAATAATAATAAAAAAAAAAAGACTTTAAACGCTCGCATGGGACAAAAAGCAAACAGATTAAAAGCATTTTCTTTTGTATTTTTTCTTTTCTGGGATTTTCATATTTCCGCTTAGTTTCATTTTCATCATTAACTTCAAAAGGGTGCTAATTCAGTTTTTTTTTTTTTAAATTCTTAATTGTTGTAATATTTGTTCTTCAGTGCAGGGATGCTGTGCGGTATTATTATAATTATTATTATTATTTTTTCTTAATTTTTTTCGTTTTAATTTTTAAGCTTAACTGCTATTTATTTTTATGTGTAACTCTTAATGCTCGTTTTTATGCTTTTTGCCTGTAAATTAATTTGTTTGTTTGTATGCGAATATGCTTAAAAAATGATTCTCTTTGCTTTACTAATTGTAATAAATCTCGTTCGCAACGCCTCTCTTTGTTTGTAATTTCTTTTGTGTGGACATATTTTGCTCTTTCAACGTGTATTGAGCTGCTTAATAACTACACACAGTTGTGTAATTTATTTTGTAACTCTTAATGTTTATGCCAGTTCTTGGTTTCGTTTGTTTGTTGTTATTGTTGCAATAGAATAAATTAATAATAATAATAATTTATAACTATTATTCAACTTTTTTTTTTTGTATACGCAACAAATTACTCGAAAAGTTCTCTCTCAAGTTTTCTTCATGCGCCATCTTCATATTGCCTTGCTGTCAGTCGGCTTATGTTACGTTACAATCTATACGCGCATACGCTGATATTTTCACTCTCTGTACGCATGTATTACGTTACACGCCAAACGCGTTTTTCTCTTTACAATGTGCGTAAATTATTCATTATGTTTGGGTGCATGTGTGAGTGGGTGTGCATGTGTACTTGCAACGCTAATTTGTTTTGGTTGTTATTAGTGTTACGTTATTTTTCATCCTTTCTTTTTCACAATAATATTTTGTTAAGTTGTTTTTTTCTTTCTATTCGCACTTGTACTCTGATGGCGTTTTATGATCTTCTTTGTCCTACTGTTATTTTTGATCCGCCGACTGTTGCTGATGGTGGTGTTGTTGTTGTTGTTGTTGCTGCTGTTGGTGCATTTGTAGGCCTGCGGGAAAACAAAATTGAAAAACATCTTTACAATGTTTTTATGTAGGAGAAAATTAATTCAAAATTACAACAAAAAATAAGATAAAATTGTATATGTATAAGCGAATTTTTTGTTGCGTATTTTACGTATTGGTGGATTATAATAGTTACCTGAAGCATTGCCACCCAACACATTATTCGCCTCAGATGGAGTATTTGGCCCCGCCGAATGTGGTGTGAAGCCTGGCTGACCGAGCACCTTTTGACGCACCTCGCGTATTTTCAATTGCAAATCCTGTTTACGCGGAAAGACATCGATGTGTTTCGTCTGTCGGTTGATAAACAAGCAGAAATAGAATTAAACATCAAATAATCTATACACACAAGCAAACACACACCTGAAAAGCAATCGTTGCCTGGTTGGATGGAAACATGCCATATTCATTGAAGAGTTGCATTACCAGATTGCGTCGTGCTTCGAGCACTTTACGATGTCCTTTCTCACTAGCATCGGAACGGGCACTTTGCAAGGGTGTTTTGGGCGTACGCGGTGAGCGACCGGTTGGTGTTTGCTCGGAGTTCGATTCGAGTTCTAATTTGAGTAGGCGAAAAACAATGAATTAGCTCGGTTAAATGACGTCATCAATTGATGGTTAGTTAGAGATAGTTACCTCTCAGTTCCATATTGAAATCGGGACCAAAGAAACGCTGTGACGTTGTGGCTGGTGCCGAGGAGGGTTCATCGGTTGATTCTTCCTCGCACACTAGAAACGAAAAGAACATTGGAGTGTTATAACACAGATTCAGCAACTTCGTACATTAAAGAAAGTGCGAGTGTTGTCACTTACGCTTCTGAGTTGGTGGTGGCACCGCATTTTTCTTGCGATAGTTTGTACCATAGACGCGCGGAGATGATGGCACCGCAATGGCGCTGGGAGATTGGCAATCTTCCGGTTTGAATTGTGGCAATGCTTTGTACTTTTTCTCAAAGTCAACTTGCTTTAGGACGCTAAAGAAACAATATTAAAAAAGAAATAATAAATAAAAACAAATAAGTAAAATTGCAAAAATGAAACAGATTCAACACGAACCTATTCATTTCATCGTTCTTCTTCTTGTGCGCAGCAGAGGCCGTCGCTGCCTTCAACGGTGATTTGGGATTAGATGGCGGTGGTGCGCCACTTGAATTGCTGTTGCTGTTGCTGTTATTACCACCCACAGCTGACGGTGTTAGCGGTAATTGTTCATCGCTGCTGGGTGTTGTGGTAGATGAAGTGGGCGTCGGTAAAGCCGAACTTAAATTCGTATTCACATTGCCAATAATCGGTGATGAGGAATCAATCAGTGGCGAATTCAACTTGCGACTAATGCTGTTACCACCGCCTCCATTTGCATTCGCACCAATCGTGTTCGTGTTGGTTTTGCCGGCCAATATGGTGGCGGTAAATGCGCTAGCATTGTTGCTCGTTGTGTTGTCATGTTTACTGCCAACGGCTGAAGGTATTTGTAAAAAAAATGGAGACCATTAAATCAATGAAGCAATTAATAAAGAAAAAATTGGGCAGAGTTCTTAGGAAACGCTTGGTCCCCTATTTATCCACGCCCTTCATATACTAAATCATATCTTCCTTACACATATTCTTGCGTCGCTGCAGTGGTGCGCGTCCCAATTGCGCTGGCGTCGGTGCCAATATGAATTGTTGGCCCTCTGCATCATCCGCATCTTCATCGCCGCCATATGTAGACGAATTGCCACCGTCAGAGCTACGGTTACCGGCCGAATCTGGTGGGTTCAGTTGGTAAGAGGCAGATTTCGGTGTCGTTGGCAACGATTTACAAGACGGCGAAATTGGTGTGGCTTCTGGAAGAGATTAGAACGAAAATTAGTTGAATCAACTCATTCGATGCTCCATGCATACACACTCACCCTGCTGATAGCTGTGCAGGATCATAGTTTGCTGTGTTGGCGTTTGCACTGTTGTCGGCTGCATTGGTTGACCATTGTGTTTCTTAAAGATATACGGCACTGGTTTGAGTGGTCCAACACCAGCGGCTGCCATATCCATATGCACTTGTTCGATCGGTGTTGGCGGTTGCGGCGGTGCCCGTGGTAATAAGCCATACTATGTGAAAAAAGAATGATGAGGCATTAGTTATATGCAACCCACTGTAATCACTTAGTCTGCCACCCACCTGATGATGTGTCATCATGTTGTTGACGGTGAAGTACACCGGTTGCTTTTGTACGCCCGTCGCTGTTAGTATTTGTGCCGGCGCCGATGCTGGTGGTGTTGCTATGCTCGAGACGGACACCGCTGAACCAAGCATACCAACCTGCGCCGTCGCTGGTGACGTTGGCACCGATGTGTGGACACCACCACAACCGGTTTGACTTTGGATTGACATCGGATGCGCACCACCTGATGACGAATTAACAACAGTTGCAACATTTGAATTGATCATTAGGATGGTGGAGGAATTAGAAACGTTAGTAGTAGACGCAGAATTAGTTGGATTAGTTTTGTTAATCGATGTCGATGTCGACGACGCTAAGGTGGACGACGACATTGGGCCAGCATCGCCTCCTAGGAGTGGCTTCGTTGCGGTTATTGTTAGTTCGGCATTATTGGCATTATTATTGCTGTGCATTTGATTGATGTTGTTCAAGTTGTTCGCTGCTTTGGCGGCCGCAGCATTCAACACAGTCAACGTAGCGGTGCCAACGCCGACTGTGGTGGCATTTGCACTGGTTGTGAGTATGCGTGCATTGGCGGGTATTGTGATCTTGTTGCACGCATTTATACTAATAAAGGACAATGGGCGCAAGGTGGTCGTTGTTGTACCGGCAGCAGTACCAGCAACATTATTGGCAGCTGTGACCGTTGTTATTGTGGCACAATTTGCATCTAGTACACTTGGTGTTGATGTTGTTGTTGTCGTTGTATTGAATTTACGCAGCTTATGTTGCAACAATTGTTGCGTTATACTTTGCTGTTGTTGTTGATTATAACTGTTCACATCGGTGATCAGAAACATTGTCTGTGTGGGCTGCTGCTGCTGCTGTTGTTGTTTTTGTTGTTGATGATGATGTTGTTGTTGCTGCTGTTGTTGGTGATATTGCGCTTCACTGACAAAAGTAGCTCGTATATTATGTTCACCCATATCTTCACCATCAACTGTCATCGTTGTTGCCACTCCACTTTCACCATCACCATCACCATCATCATCATCATCATCATCTTCATCATCGTCGTCGTCTGTCCCATGTAGCGTATCTAAGACCAATGCATCATAGAGTATTGCTGCACGTTCCGTTGCCTTGGCTCCATCTTTCCGCACAATGCCACCAACACCATTATTTTTGAACGTTAACAATTTACGTATTATTGGCGCATTTGTTGGTGTTGTAATGGCGGCATTGGTGTTGATTGTTGTTGTTGTGGCAGCATTTTTATTAGAATTATTAGTTGGAGGAAATTTAATAAGACGCTCGCAAGCATTTTTCATTGTACTTAACAAATGTGGTGATGATGGTGACTTTGATGCATTCGAGGTGATGTTAGTATTCGTGTTGTTTGTTGTATGCGTGGTGACTTTCTGTATTTTCTTGAAAAACAATGGTGGCGGTGTTGTATGACGCGCTGTGCTCGTCGTGCGTATTATGGTGAAATGATTACGCGGTACTGTTGCAATCGCTGTGGCCGGCGCCGTTGCGATTATTGTCGGTGGCTGTTGTGTGTGTTCGTGTGCGTAGGGCGTCGGTACACGTGTTATCACCGTCGGTGGTGTTTCCACACGTCTTTGGTGCAAATGTTTCAATTGTTGGTGTGGTGAGTTCGTATGTTGTAATGGCGTCAGTGAGCGTACTATGGTGAATTGTTTGCGTTTTGGCACTAACGTCGTCGTCGTCGACGGTGTCATTGTGGTGGCCAACAACACTTTAGCTTTCATGGCCTGTGTTTGGTCGTTGGTCGGTGTTGTGGCGGTATTCGCTTTTTGAGCCTTTGATATTGTATAATATTCGATATCATCAAAGTCGGTCGTTTCGGCGGCTAGTTCAGCGTCAATGTCATTGTCAGCATAATTAACATCATCATCAACGTCATTATGTCCCTCGCTCGCCACATGTTGATTATTATGATTGTCGGTTTTATGTTCATTATTATTGTCTTTAACGGTTTTGGCGTTAATATTGGCAACTTCTTTTTCAGCCTCCTCACAATCTGCACTTTCCTTTTTGCAGGCTATTTCGCATTTAACATGTGGTACGTGTGAAATGTTTGTGGTGTGTGCAGGTGTGTGTGTGTGTTGAAAGTGATTTGTTTTTTTTTTAGTTTGTTTTTTAATGAAGTTTTGTACAAAGATGGCGCAGCATATTTATGTGAGAGAAAGAACAGATCGCAATGAGAGTTAGAGATAGAAAGAGAGCATTGTTAGTTAATGCGCGCTAATGAGTAATTAATGAGCGGGTGTGGTGAATTTCCGTTGCATAAAGAAATCAGCAAATAACCAAAAGAAAAACAACAACAACAACAACAACAACTGAAAATCAAACCAAATTCAAAGTCACAACAACAAAATAATAACACGAAATAATGCCAATTTGTAAGGTTTTCCTAAGAAAAAAGAAACAAAAAAATTCGACTTCGTTATTGCACTCAAAAAGCCTACCTCGCACATCTGTGGGACTCCTCATTGGATGATGTACATGCATCGTTTGATGATGATATTGCTTCGCACTCAGTGCAGCGACTTGTGGTACATTGAAATTGAATATGTTCGCTGAGGCCGCTGCGGCATTGCCATTCAATTTGTAAGGCGATGGCGGCTCCTGTTTAATGTTGTCCTCTGATTTGACATGCTGCTGTAGTTCATCTAGTTTTGTACTTTTCGGACTAATGGGCATCGTTTTAAAGGCACCGCCTACTGTGCAATGAAAATAGCGACCATACAGAGAGATAGTGGGAGAGTAAAAGAGAGAACGAGAAAATTGTGTGTTAGATAAGAATGTGTTGAGTGTATATAAAGGACTTTTGTATTATACAAAGAATTGAAAATTGAGAATTGTGTGCTCGCGTTCAACACACACAATTGTCATTTTTTCAACTCTTTTCATTCAATTCGTTTCGCTCGCCTGTGGGTTGGAATGGTGTTACACCGATTGGATTCTTGGGACTGGTGTACGAATACATCGGCAGCTGTGTGTATGACAACATGTTGCTCTCAAGCGCTGGATGAGCTTTGATCGCTTTCGGCTTGAGTGTTTCGGTGCTGGGCGCGGACATGGCATTCGTTGAGTTGGGATTTGTACTTGATTGGCGTGCGTCGTCCTGTAATACAGAGGAATGACATAATTTCATAACATTCAATTATCTAACCCTCGCATAAACCACCTCACCTTTTCACCGACGACGCTATGCTCCGTTGATGCGTTCGGTTGCTTACGATAATCGTACGGTGCCTCATCCATATCGGCATCGGTGACACGTTCCCGACATTGAAGATCAATTTTCTTATTACCGCCAACACCGCTCTTACAATTGCTGCTAAGCTGCTGGTGATGATGTTGTTGTTGTTGTTGCTGCTGATGATGATGAGTGGCTGAGGAAATACTGTTGCTGTTGCTGCTGCTATTGTGCTCTTCCACTATGACCATTCGTTCATCATCCGATTGCATTTCATCTTTCTCTGAAATCAGATCGGACGAACCCATTTCCATGCATTTCTGTATAGTTGTTGGTGGTTCATCGACGATCATAGTGTATTTATCAAGTGTCAGTGGTAGGATGTCGCCTTGCGCATCCGATTGACCGCTGTTATTGTGACCAACGCTACTACCTGGTGTCGCTGGTTCCAGAACGTGTTCGAGCGAATCGGAACCATCAACAGAATCATTACGAGTCTTACTATCCTGTCCAATTGCGACAATTTCGGTGGCAGCACCGTTCTTGCCCGAGCTTGATGATTTGCGACGATCTTTCGAGCACCACTTCCAATCGGGATGCAATTTAAAGTGGGCATCCTTCACCGAACTCGCTAGTTCATGGTACTTTGCTTTCTGCTCTGGCTTCAGTGCATACCACCATTCACCGAGTATTTTGCTCACAGTACGATTATCCTGATTCGGATGTTTCTTATGCACCATTTTGCGGTGCTTCTTTGAGAATATCATGAAAGCGTTCATCGGGCGACGTATTTTGTTCTGGAGGTTGGACAACGCAAATAAAATATAATATATAGGATAAATAAATATTCCTACCGATGAGCAGTTTTTGGGACTTACCTTTGCAATTGGACTTATAGGCTCTTTCACATTACCCGATGCATGAGCATTACTGCTACTTGCGGCGGCATTTTGTTGCTGATGCTGAAGCGCACTAAGCGATTGTGAACGCCGCTTGGCGGCTGGTGTTGTTGGCCCACTACTGGCTTCGTTGGCATCGTGACTTTCCTCCAGTTTGCGTATATTACTACCATTGCCGCTGCTGCCAATCGCACCGCCCATGCAATCCGATGTGCTATAGTTAGCCAGGCGATAATGCGATGACTCTTTGCCGCCACCATTACGTGTGGCCTTTTGTTTGGCATTTGTTGCTGTCGTTGATGATGGCACTGTGTGCGGCACTGTTGAATTAGACTCGAATACATCATCATCCAGTTGGTCCTCACTATCGTCCTGCAACTTTGTGGAGGCATTGGCAGCGGCAGCCGCTTGATTGGCAACTTTATTCGCATCGCTTAGTGAGCAATTCAATGGCTTGCCCGGCGATTCCATTGGTGTGGGCACAAGCAAATGATTGTTGTTGTGGTTGTTGTTGCTTGTATTGTTGTTGTTGTTGTTTGTATTATGATTCATTAGATTTGTTGGGTGCGAATTTGGCGTTTGGCTTGTGTTCACCATGCTCGCAATGCTATAATTTGTCATGGTCTGTGGCGGCTTTACTATTGGGGGCGCTTGACTTATTTGCGGCAACAACTGCTTCCATTGAAATATTGACCCCGAATTAAATCCTGTAGGGAGAAGAAAAAGAAAAGTATAAATAAAGTATATTCCTTTGAACGATGTCACGAACTTAGGCGTACCGTTTTTTGGAATCGGTTTCTCTGGCGCTAATTGCACTGGCGGCGATGTCGGTTGCTGGTGGTGGTGGTGTTGCTGCTGATGTTGTTGTAAATGCTGTTGATGTGCGGCGACTGGCATTAGGCCGACATTGGCTCCACCGCCGGCACCAATGCCATGCGATGAAGGGCCACAAGCGTGGGAAGTGTATGAAACCAGTGTTGATTGTGTTGTGGTCGGTGGTGGTGGTGCTGCTGCTGGTTGCTGTTGAGTCTGTTGATGTTGTTGCATTAACGGCGCAAGTGTTAATTGTGTAGCATCCACAATTACGGGATGAAATGACTGTTGCGCCGATGTGGACGACGACGTTAATGCACCATGATGATTGGCAGTATGTGTGTGCGGTTGCTGGAGGTGTTGTTGCTGCTGTACATATTGAGCCGCACTTGAAATGCGTATGACACTTGTTGCATGACCCACAGGCGCTGATGGCGAATGATGTAAATGAAGCGCACCATGATGTGGTGTATGTTGATGTGAATGATGATGAGCCGCTGTTGCACCGCTACTTATTAAATGAGCGACAGGCGGTTGTTGTTGCGGTGGCGCTTGCTGCTGCTGATGATGGGGCGATGTTACCACCGTTGGGCCATGCTGATGCATGACCAGTGAAACGGGTGTCGTTTGTGGTGGTGGCGCCACTGTTAATGGTGCACCACGCACCGTTTCCGGACAGATCACATGTGTATAATGACCAGGAGCGTTGCCATTATTATTATTGTTGCTGTTATACAAGATGGGACTGGGTGTGGTCTTCCATTTTGCTGCGCCTCCAGCACCCTGCACATCAGCGATGGCAGCATTCACGTTACTCACATTTGTAACATGTTGCGGCATCGCCGCGCTTCCACCGCCGATCGGTGTAAAGAAATTCTGACGATTCGGCACCGTCACTGGTGAATGGGTGGCGGCATTCAGCGGCGATGCGCCGTGATTCACAGGTGATGTGTACGGCGTCGCCGAGCGTGAACTGCTGAGTGATACTGAAAGCGTGAAAAAGATAGACAGAGAAAAAGTTAAAGGGCGGTTGTTGAGTTGCATATTGTTGCGAATTTTTATTGTTATTATTATTATTATTATTTTTTTTGTGAATAAAACTTTGCATTACATAAACATTGTAAATATAATTTTGCGCCCAGCTCGAAATCCTGAAAGGCATTCATCGCTTGCATGTCAACTGATCCGATACGCTCCGTTACACTTCACTTGTGGGTAAATCCTGAGCAGATTTAAAGATTTTTTCCCACGTAGTTTTTGCGTTGTTTTATTTTCAACTCTACACGCAAAATTTTTGGGTCGATGAAAAAACAAACAAACAAACCACCGGAATACAAAATAAATAAATAATCAGAAACTCTTTCCGTGTTTCGTCACATTATGCGTTTCGTTACAATATTTTCGAAATAAATTTTCGATATGCAAGACACAATTTATTAACGTAAGTATTTGCTTTTTTTTTTAATTTTAATTTTACATAATTTATTTTATTTAATGCCCAGATATTCTATAATTTGGAATTTTGTCGTCGTTGTCGTTTTTCATTTTGTGCACTGAATTCGCGACGGTTGGTTTTGATTTTGATTTTGATTCGTAGTCTTTTTTTTTACTGTTGCGGCTGCTGCTGCTCCCTTTGACAGACACATACAGAGTCACTCAACAAAACCAAACCGAACAGAACAGAACCGAAACTGCACTAAAGAAGAATGCACTCTCAGCGTTTCGATACGAATCGACGACGATCCGAACAATTCCGAAATGATACGTCGTCGTCAGACAGACAAACGAAGGAACGAAGGCACAGACAGACAGATGGACATACGGTCGGTCGGCCGATCGAAACGGAGCGCCTGTCTCGTATACGTCACGATGAATTGTAAGCGTGAGAGGAAGGCGCTGAAACTGCACCAACAACAATAGAGCGTATTGTCAAAATGTGAGAGTGCGCGCATTAGGCTTTTTGTTTGTTTTTGTTGTTATTTCATACCTGCTGCGTTCGAACTTGTTTCAGCATATTTCGCTGCGTGTGTGTGTGAGGGCGTTCTTGAGAAATTCTTGAAAAGGTGATAACTGCAAGTTTTGGGTGTGTATGCGTGTGTGTGTGCGTAAATGCATGGGTACGCAGACGACGTGTCTCTCAAGTGGCTGGTCATTGTTCTCACGCATGAGGCGACGACGCTCTTTTCTTCTTTCATTTCGTTTCTTGTTGTTCTTCTTCTTCTTCTTCTTTGTTTTTTGCTCTTTTATTATTTTCCAGTGTGCGTTTAAGCGTAAGAGGAGCAAATGCAGGTGCATTGGAATGCGTGTGCAATAAATATAAGGTGTACTAGAAGAAGACAAAAAATTGCTTTCTGTGTGTGTGTTCGTATGTGTGCGAGGGTAAATCTCTGCGGTCACACTTTCAAGTGGCCGATCAAGCGAGAACAATACACGAAGTTGAGTGCGCATACGCACACGTCAAACAATAGACCGACGAAGAAGATGTATGAAGCAAGGAAGATCTTTCTTTCTTTCAAGTGGCAGTGGGGTGTATAACAATAAAAACCATTTAAGATGCATACCTATTTTTATAGAGAAAAGTAGGTATTTTACCTGAAGATGAGAGAGAGAGAGAGAGAGAGAGAGAGAGAGAGAGAGACAGAGAGTTGCGCAGGGCATGTGTGAAATTGTGTATTAAAGGAATTTGAATTGTGTACGTTTGTGCTGTGTTCAGCATTTGAGCAATTGTGTGAGCCTGACTCTACGCTCGACTTGAGATTATCGCTTGCGTTAAGCTGGCGCTCAATTACTTCATCTCTCTCATTCTTTCATTCACTCACACTCAGGTACAAGGAGATGTCGCCGGCGTCATTGCTCTTGTGAGCTGCTGGTAACAGATCTGATTTTTTGGCTGAATGAGGCAAAGGCAACCTTGAAATTAATTAACGTGAAAAATATGAATAAACAAATTTTCTGGAATTTTTCGTTGAGAAACGAGACGCCGTAACAGCAACACAGAAGAGAAGATGATCATAAACGGCCTGAGCGCTGAGTTCGAAGTCAGATAAGTGAGGATGTTGTTGCGACCGTAAAAAGGCTAGTGGGATTTAGATTTGGGCTGGTTCATTTTCAGTAGAACTATAAACTATGGGCTATTAAAATAGAAGGAAGCATAAGTTCAGAATGAGTGAAGGAAGTGAATGATGCCCAAGGAACAATCGAGACTGAGTGATTTCATCTGAAGTTTATACGTTTGTCACGGTAATTGAGGCTTTGTGCCAACAATGAAAATATTTTTGGTCAATAATTATTTGCACTTGAATATGATAGAACTGCCAGATAAATAACACAGGTTGTACAACAAAAGGAATTTTCAGCTCGGCGTATTATAAAAAAGTCGTCGGGTCTTTCAAAGAAACCAAGACACGTCGCGCTCAGACTCTCATAACATTAAGGATTATGAATGACCGGACCATAAAAGGCCCACTACGCGTGTATAGAGAATTTTTAATCTTGCAAGAGATAAGCCGATAATGGCAAGAGAGGCATGAAAAGAAAATCGAATTTAATAGAAGAAAGTATAAAGATTTGCCTCACTAAATAGATGAATGAATGAAGTGAGTGGTTCTTACGCTCATGAAGGCTAAAGCAATGGCCTTAAATTGGCCCTCTTAATGAAAGTTATAAATTTTATCTCAACTTTCAGTCTAATTTTTCCAAGAGTTATTCGATGTTCGCCTTGGCACTACACTAGGACTTGACCTCACCTATAAGCCAAGGATCACTCATCACATCATATTCTGACCGTAAGCTAAAACGTGTTATATCAAAAATTAAATAAGCAACTTACCTAACATGGCGGCCACATCGGTTTCCTCCTGATCATAACGACCGGTGATAACACGATAATTTGGAGAAGTCTCCGAGTCACGCGAGGTGTCTTCATCAACTTGAGTCTTGCTGCTCGAACGGCTGTCACTGTGGAATGTGAAAATGAGATGATTTGAAGGTGGATTGATGGGTTTTTAGGATTACCTTGGAAAACGACTTGGTCCGGTGGAACGCAGCGCGTTGCCCTTCTGATTCAAATGTCTCGAACACAGACCTTTACGCTGAGATTCTTTCGAGCACAATGAGCATAGGCGACGCCACTGTTTCCCATTGTACTTTTTGCGTACACCGGACTCGGATTCCACAATGTCGCCCTTCTTGAAACGATGCGGTGTGGTTGCTTGAGATCTATATCCGGTGATAAAATGTATAGTTATAGTGTTATACGGATGACGGCCAACGAAAAGCTGTTTACCTTGGAGTTGCTGGATGAGATCTTGGTGTGAGCCTCTGATCGAGTAAGCTCGACGTGCTGCCGCGGCTTTGCATGCTGCTTCTCTTACTGCACGCGCTCATTTTCTCCGCATCGATATCGCCGGCCGCCGGTGATCGGTAACCGATGCCAACATGTTTCAGTTCATCATCAGAATCGTAGTCATCGTAGATGGCGCGTTGATGTTGCTGCTGCTGACGTCGTGCCAATTCCTCGGCTGCGGGCGATGCCACGTGATGCGGCATTTGTTGCTGCGACTTCAATAGCGAAATTTGGCCATTGGAACCAGCTCCGCTAAAGCTCTGCTGCTGCTGCGAAACGACAATATCAGGCGGTTGCACTGGTACACCACCGCTGGCATGACCATTTGCATGCTCCAGCAATATATGCGCGGTGGAGCTTGATGCACCGCTGCCACTAGCGCCCCCACTCTGAAAGGGAGACGTAGCCGTGGTGCGATAATACTCTTCTTGCTTTACCAACGTATTCGATGTTGGTGGCGTTTGCTGCTGCTGCTGCTGCTGCTGTGGCAGTTTGCCATCGTAACGCGTGGCCACAAATGTAAGCGGCGCCGGCGCTGCTTTGTAGATCACATTGACTGCTTCGGCGACATGGTTGCCCGTGTCTATGACTTGCTTGCAACCACTGCTAATTATGCGCTGTTGCAGCCTAACCGATGTCGTCGTCGTTGCCGTTGCTATTGTTGTTGTTGGCAATGGTGTGCTCTGTGTTTGTGTGGACACCATGTCGTTCAATTCATCCCACCAGGGAGGAAGCAACAGACGCAGATCAGCACGACGTACAACTTTTGTACGCTGAAAAGTAATTAACATTATAGAAATGTTTATTCAAAACAAGAAGAAAGAAGCGATTGCATCCGAAGGCATAATTAAAAATTTGAAAACAAATGAGCCTTAGGCCATTACCTTAACCGAATGATGCTTGTGAGTTCATTAGGACAAAGTTGACAAAGTAGTGTATTGCCATCAGCACCAAAGGTGTCTACCAAATTTCAGTTCAATCGGTTAACAGGAAGTAGGCAAAAATTCAATTAAAATATTTTTAAGAACGAACCCAAACCAATTGCAAAATTTCGGGAAAGAACTGATAAAAGTTACAACGAAGAAAGAGCTTTCTTATAACATATCGGATCACCGACTTCATTCCAAACTTTACATTGGGCAAGCCTTTCGTATATCAACGCTTAGGTGGATTTGACTAGATCAACTGGTTTTTTCGAATTGATCTTATTGATCTAATTGAACTAGACTATTCGTATAGACTTCACGGGATAGCTAATATCTTTTTCCTTAGTTTTATTGTTCTACATTTTCTTTGTGTAGTGTATACAAATTTCTTGCGGTTCTTGTGTGTATCTACATACCGTGGAATCACTGCAACCGGCGCCTTGGCACAGCTGCACCGTGAACTGCTTCATGCTGTGGTTGACATCTGTTATAATACCTTCGACATAGACACAACCATTGTGTCCATCGATTTGTTGGCGCACACAGACGCGTGCATCCAGCGTAATCTGTACAGCAGCGCAAGCGACATAAAGAGAGAGCGGAAGTGTTTTGTGGATTAACAATAAAAAAAAAATAAATAAAAAAATTAATTCTGTTGTGTGGGCACTCACATCAGCCATAGGCGGACTTGCGTCCAATATCACATTATAGCGTCCACTGTTCAATACATCCACATACAGATGTTGCACGTTATCTGGTGCATCGAATTCGACTAGTATTGAATTCGGTGCTACATCGCTGTTGCTGCTGCCTGCAGTTGCTGTTGTTGTTGTAGTTGCTTGAGGCACCTTGCGTATTGTGCCCGGCGCATAGTAATTGCTTAATTTGGCTAAAACGCGCGTGTTAATCCATTCGCTGAGATCAAGACAAACAGGCGCAGTAGCATCCTGTTGCTGTTGTTGTTGTTGCTGCTGCTGCTGTTGTTGTTGTTGTTCCTGTACTTGCTGCATTTGTTGCTGCTGATTGTATTTAAAGCTAAAATGTTGCTGCTGCTGTTGTGCGATCAGCAATGAGGTTGCAGCAGTTGTGTGCGTGCGATTGTTGCTACTATTGCCTCCAGCTGTAGCAACAGTAACAATATGTTGCTGCTGCTGCTGCTTATAAGTACTTGTTGCTGGCATGCAGCCAGCGCCACTAGCGATTATTATGCGTCCACTGTTGTTATTGTTGCTGTGGATATTACTAGTGCCATTGCTTTGAAATGCGACACTATTATTTGTTGCTGCAGTTGGTGTTGCAGCAATCATCGTGCTTGGCTGCACTGCACTGGTGGTGCGTGTCGCATAAATGGCATCATTATTATTGATTGCAACATGTTGTATGCTTGATGTTGCTGGCAATGCTGTCGACGTCGTTGTCGTTGCATTGCCATTTTTATAAGCTGCAGCCGTTGTTGACAACGTCGTATGTGCTGTTGAGAGCGATAAATTGTTGGCAACATCATTTTGTGGTTTTTGTTGCTTTTGTTGTTGCTGTTGTGGTTCAACCTTGTCCAACTCTGCTGGATCGAATTTACGCTTCTTCGGATGCTGACGCGGCGCTGGTGATTGTTGCTGTTTTGGCTGCGGCTGCTGCTGCTGTTGCTGTTGAGAGGTTTGTTGCAGTTGATAGTGTACATGTTGAGGATGTTGTTGTTGCTTTTGTGTTTCAAGTTCACTAGTATTTGTTACTGTTGCTCCTGTTGTTGTTGTCGTTGCGGAATTTGTTGTTTGTATTGCTGCATTATTGATACATGTTGCTGTCGTTTGTGTGGATGGTATTACCATTTTGCTAGCAACAACAATTTGTTGTTGTTCTTGTGCCTTTAACGGCTGCTGCGGCAGAGCCTGCTGCTGCCTTTGCTCCTCCTCCTCCTCCTGCTCCTTCTTCACCAACTGTTGCTGTTGCTGCTGATGTTGCCACCGTTCTTGTTGTTGTTTTACTGCCCTTTCTTTTGCTTCTGCTTCAGCTTCGTCTTCACCACAGACTTCTTCTTTAATTTGTTGTTTTGTTATGAGAAATGTTTTTGTTGATGTTGCATGCAATGTTGGTGACGTTGGTGATGTTGTTGGAGTTCGTATTGCTGTTGTTGTTGCTGCTGCTGCTGATGTTGGGCTTTGTGTTGTTGTTGTTGTTGGTGGTACGATTGCTGTAGCAGCATTGACCATATTTGTGGCAGCAACATGTGTCCGTTATTTATGTTCGTTTGAAAATTTGTTGCTATTGTTGTGGTTCCTGTTGTTGTAGTTGTTTTTGCTCGAATCATTTGTTGTTGGCGTTGTTCTTACTCTTCATCGGTTTTGGCGCCAAAAACGCTGTAAAAGGCATACGAGGCGGCATCTGCAAAACAATGGAAGCAAAAAAAAATCATTAATTTTGTTGGCAACAATGCTTAATTCTATTAAAATCAATTCCTAATTACTGCCATTTTGTTGTCAACTATCAATGTTGTTATTATTGTTGTTGTGGTAGATACAAAAGTTGGCAACTAACTGCACAATTCCGCGCTGACATGTCAAGCCTGGTAGGCAGGCCAGCAGGCAGACAATATGGCAACATTGCAAACGCAAGCACGGAAACATTTTAATTTGGCCCGACTGTTGCCGGTGTGTGTGGGTGCATGTACGCCTTGTAGGCAGCGGCAGCACTTTACAAGGTGCTTGTACTGGCTGAAAGGGTGCAAGAGATTAGGTTCCCCTATAAATCACATGAATAAAACGAATCTGCGTAAATGACACTTGAAGCAGTGAATTTTTTTGTTGGCACTCTACCAGCTTGGTTTGGTGCCTACTACACTGCTTTCTTGCCTCGTTACTAGTCAAACCAAACTCGAATTATGGTTCAATGCCTCGGGCAGATGGTATAAGTAAGGCTATCTATTATCTATACACTTCGTCACGACTCAAAGTTGAGAGATATAAGGCGTATTAAGTGTGGTTCTATGTTTGGTGATGTATTAAAAAAAATTGTATTTTATTTTATTTTCCTTATAATGTTTATAATGCATATACGCAAATATTGAGAATAGCTGTAAGTTGTTATTTATTTTTCCCTCTCAAAAAGGGCATCGAAAAACCGTTATAGCCGGTCATTCTAATATTACTATCAACTCCTGCAAAATAAAAAAAAATGCCCATATTTGCAAAAGCCTTACAAATAAGTGAGAGCCTACCAAGCTAAACACACATACACATGGACATAAAACAGTTGAAGGTGGTTTTTTATATGTGAAGGTAACGCTGGCATTTTTGCTACTGTGTGCGGTTGAGGTGGATCAGCGGCGCGGCAGCAGTAGACGCGACGTCGGAAACACTGAGAGCAGATACGGCTTATCACTGCACTTACTTTGCCACTGCAAGTGCATGTGTTAGTGTAGGTGTAAAAATGTACGTGCGCTTGTAAGTCGCATAATTGTTGGAAATGACTGCCACGCCCATTGCGGGTGGTGTACTGCGCTTTATAATATAAAACGGAAACTGCAAAGCTCAAAAAAGAGAAAAAAATATGCAAAAGCTTGAATGAAAAGGCAACAAAACAAAAAACCCAAAAAGAAATAAAGCAAAAAAAAAACGTGGAAGGTAGCAACAGGAATCAAATGTTGCTGGGTTATTTGCTGCGCTGCGCTGCTCTGGGCTTGAGTTTTTGCTGTTCTTGTTATTGCTTTTGTTGTTGTTCACATCAACACATGAGAGATTTTTGTTGCTAGGCTGTGCCATAAATAAAAAAAAGGATTTTAACACTCAAGCAGTGAAATGTTTTAGTTTGACGAGTGGCTGCAGGGAGGATGTCTAAAGAGTTACGATGAGTTTGAAATTTTAATTTCGTCAGTGCATGGAAACAAGCAAGTGAGCTGCAACGCTGCAGATTTCTTTAATTAAATAATATTTCAATTTAGCTTTACTTGAATAGTATGTATATAAAAAAAGGGGGAAAAAATTAATATAAAAGTTAACTGATTTTGAAAAATTTCTTTCACCTTAAAAAAAATCTGGTCACCCTACGTCTTGTATATATATATATTATTTTGGGAGCGGGATAAGGCTAAACTTATAAAAAATGCTTATTACAAAGGTCTTCAAAAAATCCTTTTTAAAATGAAAAATACAATTCAAGAATTGACATGAAAGAATGTAAAAAGAGAAAAATATCCAAAATCGATTATTTAAAAATTCCTTAGAAAAAGTTATTTCGTTTTGACAATCAGTTTTTAAAAAATGTCAGTGTGGCAAATTTTCAAAGTTCAAATGCACTGGCCTCTTTTACTGTCACCTATTGATAGATTAATTGACACATTTTAAGCAAACTGCGTTATATGGTTTGTGCTTCATGGCTAATGACAGCAGACGACCTTGAGCATTTTGACGGAATAATTAGAATTTCGTAAATTACTTTTTAGGTAAAAAAAAAAAATTATAAAAAAATAATAAAATAATAAAAATAAAATAGCATCCAAGTAAGCTTGATATGTGTATATGTACCTAGGAGCATGTTTACCAAGCGGTCCACCGTGACCAAAAAATTAAAAGTTATATATTAAAATCACATTAATTCATTATACAAAAATATTCAAATTTAATTATATATACTTTATTATATAATATATAATAATATATATAATTATATATACTGCATATTAGGGGAACTCTCTCAATTTCAGTTAGGGTCGTAATTATTTACAGACCTCCTTGTTTCGGTGTCTTCAGTCGCCATAATTGAAAATGACACTCTTTTGATTTTTGACCTATCGAATATTTAGATAAGTATTAAATGATGTGGCATACTAAAAATCTTAAGATTGATCATTAATTGAACAATATTGAACAAACCGTTTGGATTTTTCATTTATCAAAACAACTAAAATAAATCACAGATTTTTTATTATTGGGCCACCCTACCTTTCCAAAACCGTTTTACACATCCTCACAGAACACCAATACAAAAACAGGTACTTAATATATTCTTTTTCTCAACATTTAAGAAGCTAACTAATCGTGCTTTAGAAAATATGGCCACCTTAAGCGACCATTGCATTTGCAACGCCATTGTGATGACTCAATTTGCTCGTTTTCCATAAAAATGTTGATGTATTTACATAAATACTTTAAACCCATAAAATCCCTATTTAAACTTTAAACTGAATCTGTGCAAAATAATAATACGTATAATAATAATAAGAAAAAAATAACTGCATACAATATCATTAACATCAACAACGGCGGCGCCAAAAGATGTTTTCTCGCCTATCAGCAGAAGTGCAATCGTTTGAGTGGGTGTGGGAGTGAGCATCGATTGTGATTTGAGTGAGTGTAGGTGGATGAATGTGTGTGGGTCTTAACTGCATTTTTATGAGTATTTTACAGTTGTTGGCGCCTCGTCTCGTTGTGCACTGTCTGTCTATTTTATTGGCTGCAGATGATGATTATGTTTGCAAAATTGCATTCAAACTATGCAGTTGTATTTCATTGCATTATGTTGCGTCGTGTTGTCAGTTTACTTTTACGATTACCATCTATGACGGCTTGATTGTCTACAAAGCATAGAAACAAAAACAACAACAATAATTAGAAGAAAAAAAAGGAGATCAAATTCAATGCAGTTGTGATAAATTCACTCAAACGATTGCCGGCTGCGAATTGAGTGCACACCGACACACACACACAACAGAGGCTCCACTAAATGAATGCGTACGCGTGTGTATGTGTGAATGAGTTGGTGTTAATAATTTGCTGTTTTATGACTGCTGCTGCTGCTTGTGTTGCTGTTTTGTAGCCGTTGTGCAGTGAACTACATAGCATGTGTTTGTGTATTTGTTTCATAATTAGAAAAAGTTCTTTGAACTTTAGCAAACGGTACTTTAACAGTTTACTTTTTTTTTGTTTCTTTTGTCATATTAATTAAGTTGAAAATGATGACTCAATGAAAATTTGAGTGTGACTGGCGGAGGAAATTAGTATAACAAATTGAGAGCAATATTTAAAGAGGGTAAGTGCAGAATAGCTCAAATCGTTTTCCATTAGATAAAGAAATTTGTATTCCTACACAGTGCGCCATGAAAATAAGCAGAGGAAACGGTAGACAGAAAGAGAGCGAGCGAGAAAAAGAGTGAGAGAGAGAGAAAAGAAAAACCCGCGAAATTTTCTATCACGTGAATAAACGGCAAAGCAATAAAAAAGGAACAACTTAGACGCTAACGAGTATCAGCAACAACATACGAAACCGTAAAGCGAATAGGAGAAGAAAGTGAAGCTGCGTTACAGCGAAAATTGCAAGTGCAAAGAGGAATGCCAACGGAAGCGTAGAGTTTGAGTTAGAGCCAGCAGAAGAAGGCGAAAATGTAAAAACTAAATAACTAAAAAGTAAAAAAAAAAAATTAGAGAGAAACAAAAACAAAAAATGCAAAAGCAAGCAAGAAAAGTTGAAGAATAATATATAACAAATGCAGCGTAGCGCAATGTAGTGTATTCGGGCTATACGACAGTTGAAAGGGGGCGGAGAACAGTGCGTTAAGGATGTGCACGACGGGCGTGCGAACGTAACGTTGAATGTCAGTAACCCCACTCAACGATAACAGCAATGACATGAACATCAAAATAATGCAAGTGAGAGTGCAAGAGTAACAGTGCATCTATATATGCACATACATTATATACATATGTATAAATGCATTTGTGTGTGCGTGCACGAGAGCGGCTGATGTTCTAAAGAACTTGTCAATTCTTATGCTTTTTCTTTTGTGGTGCTTCTTCCTTTTATTTAAAATGCAAAATTTGCAAATATACAGCAGTCAACAGAGATACGAGTATTAACTGGGAAAGAGAGAGAACACTCACAGAGAGGACACTAAAACAATTGAAATGACTATGAGTCTACTTTTGAAGCTTTGCATGCATAAATAACATACAATCGTAAAAAAAAAAACAAAGATAAAAATCACATGGTCTGTTGCTTTGTCATTCAAAAAGCATTTGCAACTGCACGAAGCACAAGAGTAAGAGCGAAATTGGGAGAAAGAATGAGTGTGGCAGAATAAAAATAACTCCAAGCACAGCAGCCACCAGTAAGCTTGCGGTTTAAGCTTAGTTTGTGTGATTAACAAAAGAGAGAGAGAGAAAGAGATTGAGAGAGTGACACATAGAAGGCCGACAAAACAGGCGAGCTGTAATAGATATTGGACGAATAACGGGCCAAAGGGGCAAGGGGAAATTAAGCACGTTTTGTATTTGATTTGTATTTGTATTTTTTTTCTTTAATTTTTTTCCGTTCATAGTAAATGCATAAAAATAAGTATGTGTGCATTGGGATGCTGCACTCATTATGAGAGCGCAATTGCATTCGTTCGTGTGAGTGAGTGCACACAACCAGAATTGCATGTTGATGTTGATTTTTTAACAGCTTTGCTGCCAGAGTATAGTGTAAAATTCTGCACTGTGTTGGTGTTGTTGTTGCCGGCCTACCCAGCTAGGAATATGCGAGAGAATGCACTGTATGCGCTGTAATGAAGAATTTGAGCATTGCAATATGGAGGAAGAGCACTAAAGATGCCGATTTCGTTGGAACGACTCTTACTCTTTCGGGCATTTTTCTTTTACTTGTATTTGTAGCCGGGTTGACAAGCCTTGCGAAGAGCGCGTAAAAATAACCGCCATTAAGCGTACTGCGATTGCCGGGGGGCGGCCATGTTGAAGGATTAAAAAAAATAGCATCAAAGCAAAAAATAAAAGGAAAAAGCAACAACTTGAGATTTATTTAGCGTATGCATGTGGGTGGAAGAATTCAAGAAGAAGAGTAAAACGTGTAAGATTGTAAGAACGTGTGAGTGAGAGAAAAGTGTAGCCAGTCTCACATTTGGCGCGGAACGTGGGTCTGCAGTTGCAATTTGTAATGGACGGCTGAAAATCGTACTTGGTTTTACTTATCTTTTTCTTTTACTTTGCTTTTATTATTTCCTCGCTTTTTTTATTTTTATTTTTTAGAATAAGCGTGTGCGCCCGCAAATAATGAGTCAGTGAATAAATGCCTGTAAGTCTATGTGTGTGTGGTGTATGTGATAAACGAGGGTCTTTGCATGTGCACTAGGCATGTGTAAGATATTGGAGTAAGTAGTCCGAAGAGAAGGGATGCTAGTGAGTTGGAGAAGGAGACAGAATTGCAGAAGGAGCAATATCAACCGCAATGAGTACAACGAGACTGAGGCGTCTACAGGCAGACGAAGGCAACACATTAACGCTGCTTAAGCGTAATCATGACGACGGTGGCAATGTTGTTGTGTTTCTCCATCTCCTCTTTTTTGTTGTTGGCGAAGAAGTGGAGAGAAAAAAAAAGGAGCGATTGCCGTTTGTGTTGCTATGCTGCCCCGGAGTCTATGTGCAGCTTCCTCTACACAGCCTGGCCAAACTGTTTATTTTAAGCAATATTTTTTTTCAGGCATACGCAGCGGCGCATTCAACTTGCAATAGGGAGTTAGCGAATTGTAGAAACGAATGAAGAGGCTGGAAACATTTGCAATTTATTTTTTGTTCTTCCTCTTCTTTTTCATTGTTGCGCCTGTGAGGTTGTACAGATTTGCTAACATACAAAGAAATGCCATCGGGGCAGCGGTGTGGGGCGCCAGCATTTATCAGCGCTCGGCAATATTGCAAAGTAGATGCTCACATTTCGCGTACTCCTACTTCTTCTTCTTTTTCTACTTCATCATCGCTGTACTCCAATCGGTGATTTGTTTCATTGGCTGTTCTAATTGGCTTTAATGCGTTTTAAGATGCTTGGCCGCGGGCAGGCATCGTAACATAAAAGAGTCAAGTCAATTGTGTACACTATAGATGTCCTACACACTGCGATGCATGCATGTATGAATGTACACACATCCATATGATACATATGTATGTAAGAATCCATTTATACGTATTTATTAGTCATTCTTCCTGTTAGTGTTGTCTTGTTAGTGTCTACTAATTAATACTTGTCAAAGTAACAGTATGTAAAGGCGCAATAATCAAACTGCAAAAAAATTGAGACAATTATAAGTGAAATACAATTTACTGATTCAATAAACAGTATTAAATGTATTATAGAAAAAAAAAAAAAAACAGTAACGGTTACATATTCAACAATTTAAGACTGAACGAAATCACACTTTAGGAGTTAATAAATAGTCAGTCTCATTAATTTAGTTGCTACAGGTTCCCACAGTTGATTTATTATATACGTTTGAGTCTAGATGTGCATTTTGGTCATTTATACATCTGGATATATCTGGACAGGGCGAAGTAATGCACCGAAACACTTCCCCAGTAACTGTTAGTGAAGACTTCCTTTGGGTTTGGGTTTACTTTTTTTCCAAAACATAATTTTTTTAAATCGATATTCTTAACAACTAACTCCTCTTACAGGTACACCTGATTTAGCAATACCAATGAAAAAAAAAAAATAAATAAATAAAAAATACACGGACACCTGATTTAGCAATATCAATGAAAAAATACATAAATAAAGTAAATAAAAAAATAAAATAAAAATACTAGACCCAAACTCTCAACAACTGACTGAATAAAATACTTAAACTTATTTTAAAGCTCTCCAGTTTTGTTAAACAAAATGTTCTATCTATTTAACAACAATTAGTGTTGCCCACTTCTTTGTTTTTGTCATTTCTTGAGCTAAGTACTACTTTCGTTTCGCTTAATTACAATAACCGGCAAGAATTTTTCGGGCACTATAAGTACAAGATAAAAAGTTTTGCTTCCGCTTCGAGATAGTTTTTTTGTTTATGTACTTTTTCACCACTTTCATCGATAATTGTGCATTGTCACGAAAGAAAATTTTCTTATCTTGAAAGTTTTCTAACGGAATTTACATTTAATAGACTTAAGACAGCTCAATAAATGATTGACTTTGTGCGGCAGTATGAAAAAAGAACCAAAGTTGGCGAAATTACATATTTCTGATTTTTTGCTGTATTTAGTGCTCTTTGGATATCAACTATATAGGAAGCGATCAGGAATTATAACATTAAACACACAATCAATTAACTGAATAATAAATAGCCTTCACAAAAAAAAAACTGAAAGAGATCTTTTATTGCTTTATTCGAATAGATGGCCTTGCGCTGCGTAACTCATGATGACTGGCTGATTCTTTGCATAAGTCAAGCTAACTCAAATGTAAAGTGACTCATTGTCCTTATATAAACCGATTATAAATAAAAATAATAATAATAAATGCATATATGTATTTAAAAAATTCTTCACTGCTTCTATGTCAAAGTTTTACTCTTTACTCTTAACGTACGATGCTTACGATTCAGAAGTCCTAGGATAGTGAATTTTGTAGTTTATAGCTAAGGTCGATATGATAAAAAAGAAGAAGACTTGTTTCATATAAAATTTCGAAGTTGACCAATAAAACATAAAAATTTATGGTTCACCCTTCTGGTACTAAAATAGGTTTAATAGAAAAATCCGCCTAGGATCTAGAAATGTATTTTTTTTCTTTTTTAAACTGGTTATAAGTTCGATATATCATAATCATTTTTTTAGTTTATTCTTTTTCTATGAAAATGCAACTACTCCAAAAGTCATTATAATACTCAAGGTTAGAGCACATCACTTCACTGCTTACTAACACTATGCACACGTGCAACAAATGAAATCCTTGACGGCATTGCACTGCATATTAACAAATAATTTAAAATAAAATTATACGTTGTTTATGTGTATATTGCACAATACTCGCACTCACAGAGAATCACAATTAAAAAAGCAGTCAAGCGCTAATTGCATTTAATTAAAAAAAAAACAAAAAAAAATTTCGAATTACAAAAGCGACAAGCAAACAGTTGACAGAAACACATTCAACAAACTCCCACGCATATCATAGCTGAGGCGTCAGCCATTCCGTCCGAGATACAGGCCCCAAAGCACAGAGATCCAGTCAGGCCTGGAGACAATGGAACGGCGACACTACTCAGGCAGGCAGTCAGTCAGTCAGTCAAACAAAACTAAATTACAACAACGAAAACGTTAGCGTTGGTGTCGCTGTCATTGTCGTTGTGGGTAAGGAGGGCGGCGACGACGACGATGATGACTGCGTAAATTTGCCGCAATTAAAATAATTATTCTATAACGAAACACAAAAAGTAATCAACTAACCGCAAAATGCAACAACAACAACAACAATAGTAACTATGTTGTTGTCGACAAAGCCAGGGCATGAAAAACTATTCTAAAAAATTAAAAATTAATAAAAAAGATTTCAAAGCTCAAAACAAATTAAAAAGCGCTAAAGACAAAAAATAATATCAAATAATAAAAAGACTGCAATGTCAGTTTTAAATTAAAAATGCTGCAAAGTAAAAAAAAAATCGAAATGGCAACGCGCGCAGCAGCCATGTTAACAAGAGCGTTGACAGTGTTGCACAGCGGCAGACACAAACCAAGTGAAAGAAAACCAATGTGAAGGAGTGTGAGGAGTGAGCAGCTGAGCAAATGCTTTGACAATGCTTTGAAAGTGTTGGCAAGGCAAAAAAAAAAGAAAAAAAAAATTACTGTAAGTGATTCATGGATTTTTATGCACTTTTTAAATCAAATCAAATATTTATGAAATGTATATAAGTAGGAAAAAGCTTTTGAGACATAGTAAAAGCCTGTCATTTTCTTTTGCTTTTGATCCGAATTTTCTTTTTTTGACTCCTTCTTTTCATATGCATTTGATTGTGGTTGATATGCTAATGTCATTCTGCGTCACAACGACAACTGGCCGTCCGACCATGGCACGGTCCACTCGTCTACCTGAATGGAGGATTACGTTGCCAGCTATATAGGTGTTGGTAAGCGGCAAGAGTGTATTGTGCAAACCGATTCGAGAATATTTAACTGTAATTCAAGAGTGAAATTTCTACTGATGATGAATGATGAATAATGTTTTATAAAAGTGGATCGGAACGAGAGCGTTGCGTAGCCCAGATAAAAGTGTATGAACGACGCATACTCGAGACATATAGTACATATAGATATAAACGAAGTCGACTTCCGTTGCAAGTTGTTTAAAACATGGAACAAAAAGTAAAAAAAATAGAGGGTTTATGAAAAGCGAAATTTTAGCATTTGGCTTCATTGATTCGTTTTGCATTGTTGATAAGCGAAGACTGTTGCTCTCATTGAATGGATATATGGGCAGTGGTATCCATATTTGCACATATAGTATATACGAGTATGTATTTTTGAATCTTTACGCTTAATATTGATTGATACTCACTTCTGGCAAATGGGTTATTCGGAGTGTTACTAGGATAGAAGCCACAAATGTGAAATATCTTTATATATATACAATTATGGTGTATATATATACTATACTATAATGCTCCTAAACGGCTGGATCGATTTTGACTAAATTTGTCAATTATTTGTGTGAGTCCACAGATTCTTTAGATTTACGTTTGGATCCGGTAAGTAGCGGCGTGGTCGAGATACATGTCGTTTTTTTTTTAAAACCACTTTTTTAAATTTTTTCATTTGATGAAAAATATACCACGAGGTATTATCTGAGGGATCGCTGCTCTAATTATAAAATGTAAGTCTATTATATTTTTTAAGTTATATTTAAAGCAGTAAAAAGTCTCCTTACGAACACTTTCGTGTGTAATGAGATTATAAAAAATTATAGTCCTAGGCGGACATAAACTCCTAAAAAATGATTCTCGCCTGCGAAGCAGTTTGATTGAGTCTTTCAATTTCAACTTAGCTACTTTAATATAGATATTTTGCGCAACAGAGCCATAGCAACAGTGTACGGGATGCTAAGCAAACATTCAAGAATTTGATGGTTCGATTTCTGGGAAATAAAAAAGACACTTCTCTTACCCTTCAATAGTCAGATTTTTTCCAGAACACCTATTCCGCTTCATCTCTAGTCACACAGTTAACCACGGTGATATGGTTCCCAATATGCAGATCTTTTTTAGGCTACTTGCGACAAATGCTGTTGAGAATTTATGTAAAGCTTAGCTGTCACAAAAGTATATCATATAACGACGAGTCATAAAATCATGCCATATCCATAAGTAGACCGAGTACACTGAACTTTCACATTCCCTAAGTAGTTTACCCTAACGGAGGGCTTAAAATTAATGCGCAATAACCTACAAAATGGAAATTGTAACCCTTCGTTGGAACAAAGAAATAGCGAACCCTAACTCGAAAAAGCACTTCGAACAGAAATCTTCAGATGAGCACGAAGCAACCTCTATAACCCTACCCCAAAAATATGATGGAAAAAATAAACCTATGTTGCAAAGCGTGCCGCTTTGCCTCGTGGTCGTGTTACTTTTTTGTACGAGTATATAAAATCAAAAGAAATATACATAAATCCCTGTTGGGGTAGATTAGAAATGCAAAAATGTTTTCGCACGAAATGGGGGAAAAAATATGAAATACTTGTCTCTTTAGAAAGCGTCTTTAACTTTGATTGCAAAATGGTGACAAAAGCGAAACTGTTGTGGGTTGCAGTCTATTGACTTGGCCGAACTGGAATGGGTAGTCTTTTGACGATGGCAGTATTTAAAATAGTTGGCATTTTGCAAGAGCCTTAAATTGTGGTAAAAAGTAAGTAAGTATATAAATAAATAAATAAAAATTTTTTTAAAAAACTTGAACTACATTACAATTTCTTAATTTGGCTATTGATTTGACACGACTAAAAAATGGTTGGGAACGGTCTTTTAAATTGCTAAGAATCCGAAAAACACACAAAAAAAAAAAAAAATAGTAACACCAACTGGGCGAAAAAATCAACACAACAACGATGCGAGCTTTTAATCTGCAAAGTTCACATTACATCATCTTGAAATGCCAGCCGCAGTGCTCATGTCAAAGCACAATATACTCGTGTGGGTGCAGTTGCGACGTCTGACGCAGTGGGCCAGGCCAACACAAAAATGAATGTCTTCCTGATTCGCAAAATGTGAAGAACACCTGCGTTCACCATTGAGAAACATTTCATTTGTTAATTGTCTGGTGTATCGTTAGAAGTGCTAACGTTATCATGTATGTATATATATTTTCGTGTCACTCGGCCTAGCATAAAATGTTATTTCAGAAGCACTTGAAATTATAAACTATACAATTTCAAGATATTTCAAGCGACTATATCCGCGACTTACTAAAGCTCTATTTATACATGTGTTGAACTAAAATTACATAAGAGCCATTCATAGAGCTGCTCAGTGAATCTACTGTCCTAGTATTACTGTATAGTATAGTGCTCAATTTATATTTTTAATACTTCGTTAGCTCCTCTAGGGAGCTTAGCGACCAAGCCTATTTTATTTTAATATCCAAGTTACTCGTTAAAACTCGAATAGCTTTTTGATGATGGGAGTGCCATTTGATATTACCAAAGAATACCATTGACCCTGCCTTCAGTGGTGTTAGAGCCTGTGGCGGCAGTCATAGTGCACTTCTACTAGGTTAGCGCGGCACTGCGGATTCCATAGACATATACAAATTTTAGCCGATCTCATAAACAGTTACTTATTGACAATGCTATGAACTAATATTAATTAATTTACTAGACATTTTTAGTAGTCTATCTATCCGATGTAATGATTCAAAGGTCTTAACAGCGATTTTCATTTAAAAAAAAAATTTATTTGATTGATTACATTGCACACTGCAACCAGATGTATCTAGATAAGGTACTATCACAACACTTTGTTTCACAAAAACCACAACAAAAAAAACTAGGTAAAAAAATCCACTCCTTCATAAATAGAAAATCGAAACCGAATGTCATGTAAATATTTGACACCACTTAGTATGCGAAGCGAACACGAATGCGCGCGTGTTGAGCCTTTGACCTACAGAAAAACGAAAAAGAAAACAAAACGCCTCGAATGATTTGGTATGGATCGGGGCCCTCTCTAAATACTTCGCACTTAACAGTGAGTCTGTGTTGACAACGACGACGACAATGATTACATACAAATTTTTTACGCGTAAACTAATCCCGTAACGGAGTGTTGCGAACAGCGGCAAGGCACGGCGAGGCACCGCATGACACCGTACCATAACACGTATTGGAACAAACCATGTATACTTAGAACAGCTCGAACTCGAAGTCGAACCCGAACCGAGAACAAAGCAAAAAAAAAAAGTGTAAAGAGATTTTGTGTTTATGCACAGCTAATTGTTCGTGGCTAATCTCAAATTTCAAATCAGCGAGCACAAGGGGACACAACACAAGAAAGATAATTGGAACGCTGACGAACCACGAGTACACAAGCCCGGTTATGGCCTTGCACGCATCGCTTGCTCGCCAAGCTGGAGCAAACGACTCGAGTTAATAGTGCAGCAACACTTTCTGGACACTGTACATTTATATATGTATATATTTTTTTTATGCTCCAACCTTGACGCTTATCAATGGCAAGGTGTCCACGACTAAGGAGCGTCAAAAAACTCAAAGGGCAGACACGAAACTCTTATTTACAAAATGTTTTACAGCGCATTTTGTTAATTGTGAATATGCGTATCTACGTACATATTTGTTATTTGAAGTTGACCTAAACAAATAAGCCTAAAAAAGTAACAACATTTCTGAGGTCAATAGGATAGGAACCACAAAACGAGCTGGAGTGGAGCAGCCGTGTGCGTTGTGAAAAGAGCAACTTTTGGTTTTTTTTTTTTGAAATATTTTCCATTTGAAAAACTGTTTAGGCGGAAAAAGGTTGTAGGTTGATTTAATACCTGACGCAGTCGGTCGGTCAACACATTGAGTTTTATATATACATATTTATAGATTGTGTTGGCTGCCTTTTATTTTCTCCTCTTCTCAACCTGTGAAAGGTTCGGTTTTGTTGTCGTTATATCCATGAATTATATAATCATAATAAAAATCAACATTTCAACGTTTCACTCGACCCTGTCGGTTCTGTGAGTCACACAATATATAGTACATTGAGTTGAGTTGGCCGTTCGTTTACTGCCGGTTTAAGGTCCGGGGCAACTTAGCTTGTGCATTTCACAATAAAAGGCAATCAGGCACGCTTGAAACACTGAAGTCATCAATGAAATGGTTCATTAATGTTTTGTGTTTTAAAATTGGATCTGCATAACGGCAGCATATGAATGTATAGTTATAGGTTCAACGATTTTCTCTGACTTGGGTTTTGTTTCAAATTTGAGTGGTGTGATTAATCGATCTGCGATGATAGAGGATTGTTGTTGAAATAGTATTCGGTAGTATTCAAAGATATTGCCACGGTTGAAAATAAGCGTAGCGTATGCTAAGTATGTTGTTAATTAAGTGTTTGGATCGTTATGGCATTACAGGACTATGTTCGTGGAACTGAAGAAAATCAATTCTACGATCCAATAATTTTTATAATGGTCTTCCATAAAAAATATTCCAAATTTGTAAACGAATCAATGCTAAAAAAAAAATATAATCCGTAAACCGAACTAAAAACTGAATTAGTTTAGGCGCTACTAGAATTACTCATTTTCGTTTAATCCTGATAATCCTGGTTAGGTCATAAGAACAAAGTTGTCAAAATATTGTATTGTCATCGATCCTTGATAAGTGTGCAAAGTTTCAGTTTAAACTGATGTTTTGAAGTGGGTGAAAATCTCGTTCAAAGATTTGGTTACAAATTACAAACATACAAGTGAAGCTTATATAAAGCATGTAATGAAGAAAATGTTCATTTAAATCAACGTGACAATAGATTCAAACCTGGCTTTAACATAAGCTATGCTACCATAGCGTAAGATAGTGAGTAAGTAAGAGCACTGTTGTTAGTAAAAATTAACGGTTCACATTTCGTGAACAGAATGTTAACGAAGTAGAAAACAGAAAACAACGGTCAACTTCTTGATGTAAAGAAGACGTGCAATGTTGAAGAGACCACACACTAGTTTCGATTGAACAGAGCTGTTAAAATAATGACAATCCCATCTTACTTAGTTCAATGATTTTTCCTGGGTCTTATTTTTAAATCTGTTACATTTTTAACTCACATATAACTGATATAGGTTGTCATAGCTATGCTTTTTTAGAGACTAAAAATTAGCATTTTCAGTCAGAATCTGCAAATGAGAAAAAGATAATTTTCGTTGAAGAAAAAAAAAATCCCGATCTAGAACAACATAATTATCCCACGTAATTGCCTAATCGTCCTACTTGCATAATCGTCGAATTAGATTTCCCGTGTTACTTAAGATCAGATCGGTGATCAGATCTATATGTCGTTCACAAATAGAGTGCAATTACTTAAAGACCATTAGGATGACAAATTGGTAGAGTTCTTCAAAGAACTTTTAAAGATATATAGAAATAGAGAATTATAAAGATATGTTTCTGATAAAGCTATCTCCGAATACCGAATTTAAGGCCAAGTTGTATGGATCTTATACGGTACACTATCATACACTGTATGATAATAAGGTATAATAAGATTAGGATTGGCATTTACTTCTATTGATCTATCCTAACTAAAGAAGACTATATAATAATGTGCTACCTTTCCTTCAACCTTCAGCATAACCAATCGCTTTTGATTGGTGCATTCAATTTTATTTCAACGGTTCAAGCTACTTTGCAAAAAATCGAAGCTATCTATTAGTTATATAAATATTGAGACCAACAATGAAGGTGGTTCTAATATAAAACACAAGGATAACTAAGTTGATCATGATTTACTCATGTATCCCATAACTTTACTACTGCGTAGACTACCATCTAATCGATATACTCGTACTAATAACCTGTTAGATTATTTATTGCCTAATTGGAGTGACAAGCTTAACATAAACACCAACACAAAACAATAACAACAATAATAATAACAACAACAACAACAACAGCAACAGCATTAAACGTTAACCAGTTGCTAAGCTAAAGTGCTTAAGCGTGCTTGCTTGCCTGCAGCCAGTAAAATAATGCGACAAGCTTCAAAACAACAACAACAACAAACAAGACTAGCCGACAACGGCACATGCCGCGCTTTAATATTTTCTTTCTTCTGTATATATGTACTCGTACACAATGACGAGAGTCAAAATGCGCTGACTTACATTGTGCGGCAATTTTTACGTTACGACTTGGGTCGCACATGCCATACCATATGCTCAGTTCAAGCACCGATACAGATACATTTCATATTCTGCTTGGCTAAAACGTGTTGTACCTACTATATAAACAGACACGTATATTACATAGAAGCTGCTCCGCATGTGTATATTCTACCATACACATGTGTGTTGTTATACTCGTATATGAAAAGTTGTGCATAAGCGTACAATTACAACAACAATAACAATAAAAACAACTTGGTATATAATAGTAAAGAAAAATTGTATATCGCGTAGGTTGTTGCATGCATGCGTGGGCCAAACTCGCCGCGGTCGTAGTAAAATTAAATGTGCAATCACGACTTATTTGTTCTTGTTCTTTCTTACGTTTTGTATTGTTGTTGTTGTTGTTATTATTAATATTTTATTTGGCTTTGTATAAATACCGAAGAACGTTGTTGTTATTTCTATTTATTAAATATTATGAACTCAGAAAATATGTTTATGCATGTGAAAAATTGCTACAAGAAAGCAAAAAAAAAATAATTTAAAAAAATAAAAATAAAAAAAATAATAATAAAAATAAATATAAAAATATTAATTAAAAAATACCCTTATAAATACCCACACAATTTAAATAAAATTAATACACCAAAAAGTGCACATGAAAATTCAAGATTTTCTTTTTTCTTCTTCTTGTGTTGTTATTGCATTTATTCTATATATATTAATTGTATACTATTTATATATATATGTATATATATATAAAATACACTTAATGAAATCGCTTTACTTTGTTTGCTGCCGCAGCACATAAAATCGCAACGAATCGCATCTGAGCGCGTCGCGTCGCGTCGCGTCGCGCCGCATCGCATCACATCTACCGAACTGTTGTTGTTCGTTCCCTCATTGTAATTGATTACTAAAAACTCATAAACCGATCGATTCGGTCATACGAAAAATGTCATCTAAAAATATGCACATCTCTCTGTCCGTCGGTCCGTATGATAATCACTAGACAGGCTTAATCGGCACGACTCAATACAACCTGCTTCGAGACTTGTATTTGTCTCATTGATACAAATACGTGTAGCTGGACGACGAGACGACTTTGTCTAGTAATATCAGTTGCCGGTTTTGGGGTTATCATGCGCACCTTTTGATGTACTCTGATTGGTCTCTATAGTAAAATACATAGTTCGATTAGAATTGCCATTTTTGTTTGAGAAATCGAACAGTTGTTTGTATTTGTATTTCTGTTTGCATGGTTGCAATGCAATGCAAGGCAAGGCAAGGCAAGAGTTGTCATCTGTACGAGTTGTTACTCTATAAATATACCCTAATCGTAAAGATTTATGAGATAGTCTCGCATAGAGGTGAAATTTTCAAATAAATACTATTTCGGACATTGATTGGTCGTAAGCAATGAATTTACTGTTTCAAGTGATAGCCTTTATAGAGATCGATTGTCGAGATCATATAGCTGATCTGAAGAGGAAAAAGACTTTTGTCGCGGATACAGTGGAATTAGTCATGCGAGTTAGATGTATAGATACGTTTATTTATCATAATATATACATAATACAAAGGAACAATCTTTTAGATAATTTGAAGAACCTGAGATATAATAAAAAAATATGCGTTGACTGTTCTAGTAGAGTGAAAAGTTTTCAAAAAATAAAAACTTTTAATACTTTTTTGAAACAAATGAACTGAACCCGCGGATATCAAATATTGATTATTTTAAGATTGGCAAGTTATCTTGTATCGGCTTTCAGCTATGACGTTATGAGCTTTGAAGCACATGATAAAAGCGTCCATTTACCTTTAACCATCATTACGACAAACATCTGAATCGATTATTATTGATTTGATTCTTCATCATGGAAATGATACAGCGCACAAATGTATATTCTCTATACAAATCTTAGATATGGTAAAAATGTGGAATAGCTAAGCACAACAGCTGAGAGCTTGTCATTTCTAGTCCCAGACTTCGCAAGTGAATTATCGCTTATCATAAGTTGTGCACAAAATTTTTATCAATTTAATATTACTAATTCGCACGAATACATTCACTGTTTATTTCGTATAATTTTTATGAAAATATATTGACGTTGAGTAACGCTGGCCATATACGACGAACATGCTCGTGTTGTGATTCGCTACTGTTTGAGGGCGTGTTCGTCGTGTATTGCGCTGTTGCCGAGCCGATGTTCGTGTACAATTTCAAATTTTGTTGACTCACACGAGCGTATCACGCGAAGATGTTCGTCGTGTATGGCCAGCTAAGTTGAAATGGTACCGAAAAAATCATTTCTAAACTACAACACAAACTTCGATAAGTATGTATTTAATATAATTTCAATTTTCGAAAAAATCTATTGCGTAAATCAACTTACAGCGTGAGAGCATACTTAAGATGTAGTGAATCGCTTTAACGAGTTGCGTTGGAACTCACCTGAAAATAAAACAATAAAATTCATTAATTAGTGAACAATTAAATAAGCAATTTAGTTGCAAGCGGCGCCAATACAAAACCGATTAAGAAAACCACAAAATTGAAAAGGTAAGTTTGTGAAAAGGAGGCGTCATGGCAGTGTGGAATGTATCAATAAACATTTCCAAGAATCTAATAAAAATAGCACAATTTAAATTTTGTACGTATTTTGCATGAACAAAATATATGAGATCTAACACAGCACAAAAACTAATAACAACAAAATTTCTCAAAAAGAAAAATATTTTTAAAAAGAACTAAAAAAGAAGCGATCTACCAATAGACCCGTCTAGGTTCAACTTGGTATACATACATTGATACTTCAAAAGAAATCAAACAACCTCAGCTAGCCAAGTGTAAAATGTTATATAAAAAGCTATATAGTATAAAGACTTAGATAGTTGAAAAAGAAGAAGTATATAGAAGCGGTGTAGAGGTCATTGAAGTCAGCAACTAACGTGCGTGCGGCGGTTGGCAACGAATTTGCCTCAAAGCGGCGCTTTAACTGATTGAGTGGCGCCAAACGAACAAATTTCTTTTATGCGGTTTATTGGGCTACAATAAAATGACAACAAAACTGCAACAACAAAAATAATTTGCAAAAAAAATCAATAATTTAGCGGTGGCGTGTGTATTTATTTTTATTTATTTATTTATTTTTTTTTTTTGGTATTTTCCGCGCACATTTTTTTGTTCTTTTGGTACGGAAAAAGTAGCAAAATATTTGAATTGCGGGGAAAAAAATAAAGCTATAAACTAAAATGAAAGCACAAAATTATAAAGAATAAATAAATTAAAACGTTCATGTTTATTTACACAAAATAATATTGGAAG
Organism: Cacoxenus indagator; assembly: GCA_035041755.1. Taxonomy (NCBI): domain Eukaryota; kingdom Metazoa; phylum Arthropoda; class Insecta; order Diptera; family Drosophilidae; genus Cacoxenus; species Cacoxenus indagator. The sequence goes on from JAWNKX010000242.1 coordinate 3,714,145, forward strand.
ATAAAAATACGAGTATGTCAAGTGGTCTGAGTGAGGGACCGACGGTGTGGAGGCGTTAGTGGCTGTCGTCTGAGGTGTTCACTCTCTCTTCTTCTACTTATTCTGCTGCTTGCTGCTGTTTATTGTTGATGTCGCGTAGAAAGGCGTAAAAATCTATATATAGCTTTGTGTATATGCATAGTATATATTAGATATAGATTATATTCGTAGTACTATGCGATACATTCAGAACGAAGCGAATCGAATTATAAAGAAATTCAGTCGGCGCGATCAAAATACTGTAGCTGTAGTAGAGACAAGACACATGCCAAGTTTTTTTAGCTCATGAATGAATAGAAAACCAAGAGCGAGATGCGGTATACACAAACCAAAAAGCATAACAACATGTGATTTTTAAGGGGCACACTTTAACACGACGGACCGACCCGCGGGTGCTTGCAGAAGGCGTGGGTGAATGTGTAGTGCAGCATTAGCAGGTGGAGACTAGACAGATGGATGGATGACTGAGTCAAAAGAATGCAAACAAAATTAATATGGAATGTTCTGATTCGTTGATCGTGAAAAAAAAATGCTCATACGCCAGACTGGAGGTGGTAGTAAAAGAGGCGTTGCATTGGTCAAATTTGTAATTTTTTTTTTGTTATTATTGAAATGATTTTTGACGCTTTTCTAGTAAGTACAAGTTAAAGAAATCAAGGTAAGAATTGTTAAATACTATAGTAACTGTGGACCATCGACTTCAAGGGCAAAAAAGTCGTTTATTAAATTTCACTAAATTTCATTTTTCGTTCATAAATTGCAAATACCAACGATTTGGTTATGGCCTAGCGAAGTTTTTAAAGTAAAGTGTTTTGTAGAGGTTATAAGCGTATCATATTTATAAAAAAAGGATGTTTGTTTGTTTGTCTGTTTGATCTCTATGGAATTTGACAGCGTTTGACCGAGCACCATGCAAATTGGAACATAGATGGATATTATATATTATATCATATCATACCCATCCAACTTCTAGAAACAATTAACTAGTTTTCTTGTCGGCTCATTAGCCAAGTTCTACAAATTACAATTTATGTGAGAATAGTGCAAATTCAAGACAAAAAATTTTGTCATTCCTTTCGGATACTTTCTACCGCTGAATTGAAATGCTAGCTTAAAGCTGCTTCTAGACGAAAACAATTTATAGAGCACACAAATTCATAAATTTTAATTTTTACTGATTGCTTGATGTTGATAATAATTATATGATAATTTTTAGTATAATTTTCTTAATTATTCTGTGCGAACAGCGCCTAATGATGTCGTCACAGTCACAACGTGAACATACTATAGTAGTCATTCCTTTGTGTGGTTTTAATCAACGCCTTCTCTTTGATCAGAAATGGTATAAAAAAAAATATTTAAAAAAAACGCTTGCGACAAAATGTTGACATGCTTTAGACTCAACAGCCAAGCAGCAAATTATATATATATGTATATAGTATATTATATACATAGACATATATATGTATTTATAAAGAAGATCTACTGACCAATGACTGATTTTCACCAACCAAAATAATTAATGGTCGAATGTTCGAAACAGACAAATCAGCCAGCCAAACTGACTCAGATAGACGCGACTCGCGCAAATGATTAAAATTAAAATAAATATATATATAAAAAAATTAAGTATTTGCTATTGTATATTTATTTGCACAACAAAGTAGAAATAAATAACAAGAAAAGCATTTTTTTCGGCTTTTTGCGAGCTGAAAATAAATTTCATTAATTAAAAATGAACAAAACGTTTGTCTACGTTGGCGTAACGCATCTTTCGTTCGTGCTTCGCATTTTGTTTGTTTGTTCGTGGCTCCTTTTTTTATTTTTTAACTTTTTTTTTGTGATATTTATTTTTGTATTATTTGAGCTTAATGGTAAAAAGATACAGTAGCACGTAAAACGTACGCAACAGCAGTGTATAGTGTGAATTTGAGCGTGTGTGCAGAGTATCTGAGTATAAGTCTGTAGTAAACAACTGCGCGTAGGAAAAACAAAAACCCAAAGAAAAACAAAGCAAAACAAAAGACAAGAAAATAAGTCCATAAGAGTAAAAATAAAAAAAAAAACAAAAATAAAAACAAGCATTAAAATAATAAAGCACACACGAACAACTCAAGGCCTGTTGAGGTTTGGCGGCAGTGGGCGGCCGGTCATATGCCAAACCCAAAAAACCCCAAAGCGAGTAAAATGCGTATAAAGGGAAACAGATACAAAAGCGCATGGTAAATGTTGGCGATTGTTAGGCATTAGCGACAAGGGCATACCGCTCCAGGGTTGTACTGTTGCAGTGAATCGAATCCTAGAAAAAGATTTTTTTTCGAAAAATGATCTGCATTTGAACCAAAACTAAGGAGGTTATATCTTAAAAAAAATTTTTTTATTTTTTATTGCACCTCTACTTAAATGTTCCAAGCCCTAAAAACAAACTAGTTTTGTTCTGCCAGAATTGAATTCTTCCATTAATTTAAACTTTAAAAAATTAGATTGGACTTAAGAATCTCGGAATGAATCTTCTTCAAAAGTCTACAGGTTTCTAAACTCGGTTTGTCTTACTACACTTATTTTTTTAAGTATTTACATGACTTCATTCCTTTATTCTTCTTCTTCTTATTATTCAAACTTTGTGCTCGTTTACTAGTTGTCATGCGCATAAAATGTAATAATAATAGAAGCCTTACTACATGATTTTTATAACGTTTTACAATGATTTTTCGGTATATAATTCTATTAAAGAAATGAAAATAAAGCAAAATAAATATGCCACAAAACAGCCGAATCTTAAAGCGATCGGAAAAGTGTGCTTCGTTAAATCGCTTTGTGCGTTAGAGCGCTTTAAAAATGTGTTTACATATGCGTTCTCAGTTAAGTCGGGGTTTAAGATAAATTTGGTCTATAATTTCATTATCGGTTTCTATAGCAATTGTGTCTTTGACAGAAAACCAAGGTATGGTTTGACTAGGCTAAGGATTGACTAGGCTATAACAAAAGCAATTTTACCTAATTCAAAATGCCCAACATAAAACACTTCTTTGCCTCGATGTACCTTAACTGATTTGTAGGGCATAACAAGTCGCTCGTTAGTCACAGCCTCAAATGTTGTCACCGTCACCGTCGGCGAGTGTGAGAGACTCAGAGTCGTAGTTGTCGCTGTCGCTGTCGCTGTCCCTGTCGTTGTAGTCGTTACTGTTGTAATATCATTGTGTTGTTATTGTTGTGTTGGTCTTGAGTCTTGTGGTACATTGGATTGGATGTTGTTGATTATCTAGATATGTTTGTCTGCCACAGCAGCATGCTGCTGGGGGCTTGGTAACCAAGCCAACTCGATGATGATGGTTACCGTGGTTGCTGTTGTCGTTGTCGCTGTTACGAGTATTGCTTGCTGGTTGGCGTATGCGTAAAAATTCTTTCAAGCGCGAGTAAAGCGCAGTAGAAGAACAAAAAAAAAAAAGAAAGAGAGGCGGAGAAGGGCACAGAAAAAAAAAATACAACAAATAAAAGACAAGAAAACAAAACAAACGACAACGACGACAAAGAGTGAAAAAATACGTTAACTTAAATTGATATTACCAACAATTGTGTATATTATGGGCGAGCAGGCTCGAAGTAGTACGAGTAAAATATAAAAAGAAAATATAATAGAGTATAGAAAAAAGTATACAAGCAGCTCAAGCCACTACACGAAGAGAACCGAACCGAACCAAACCAAGTCGACACCTCAAGAACTTCACTTTATGCAATGATTTTTCAGTCCGTATGTTTTGGAGTGCTTGTAAGATTTAAAAAAAAATTTTTTCTGGTCTCCTTCACTGTCAGTTCGGGTGGTTGTTTTCGGCTGAGAGACTTGATCTGTTGTTGCCTGAACATGTGTGTAGGTTCAGCTTTTTTTTTTAATCTTGTATTTTGTTCGTTCCTCCGGTTAATTGATTTACGTGTAAGACCGGTTAGGTTTGTATAGCTCTCTGTCTCTCTGTCTGTCTGAATGGCTCATTGAATGATTTTATTTTATTTTTTTTCGTAACATTTTCAATGCTTGGTGTCAGGTCAAACTCGGTACTTGTTTTTTCTTTTCATTGAATACGCTTTTTGTCACGCACACAAGACAAGATTTGAGAAGTTTTGCATTTAGAAGAACTTGCAAATAATTGCGGAAAAAAGGAAAAACAATCTTATCCCAGCGATAGCGATAGCGATCAATTGAATATTATAACAATAAAGAAGAAGAATATGTAATTTAAACGGAAACTGTGCGCATATAAGTTAGACATAGGAGTCTTAAAGAATGCATTTACTGTGATACATTCGGTCTCTTTTAAAAATTTGACTTAGTTCTGACTTTGTAATGGAAAATATTATAGAGAACTACGCTTAAGATCGACATAAAAACTATATATGTACCTTATTAAATCTACAAGATTATGAGAGAGCATCTTCTTTCATCTTTTCATCTTTAATCATTAGTCTATTATGAAAGGTAAAAAATACGAACTTATTATTTTTTCTACCACAAAATCATTAATCTGAAGAGCTCTCAGACTTCCTAGTAAAAGCGACAGTAATATTAACTATAATCTCATATGGCACATAACTAATCATTAAAGGCACTTGGCCTTTAACTATGTATCAATAACATAACATGCATAGCTTTTTTAAAATATTTCTTTTATTATATATATATATGTATTTCATTTCAACTTACAAAAAAAAATAACCACTCGTAGTAGTATCAAACTTGATTTCTGTTAGTTCGGCGAGTGAGTGAGATAGTAAATATTATCGTGCAATCAACTCCGAAGCTACAAAGAAACGACGACTGCAACGACAACGACTTCATCATCAATCAAAGAAACAATAAATCACATAATAAATTACTTCATATCAAGACAAAGTAGTGTCAACCTAAGCGAAAAACCTGTTGAAATCGCAAGACATCGATCGATGAATCTGTGATCTACAATATGCCGTGTTGGACTGATGTTACATAAAGCTACTCTCAAGTCAATGTTGTAGGCTCTCTAACATTTCAGAGTTCTGTGTTCCGTTTTTTTTTTTTCTTTAAATACGAGCATCGCGCATCTTTATCTACAGCTGCAGCTGCTGTCGATTTTGCTGTAGATTGGTTTATTGATCCAGAACGTTCATTCGCCTGTTGCAATTAGCGAGTGAACTAATAATTATGGAAAAGTTTTGTTTTCGAAATAATCTTAAGTGGGTACATGAGCGCAGTAGAATGGGAGAATAGAGGGATTTTTGTGCACCTCTCTTCTGTTGTAGCAGTTTTGTTAAGTCGTGTTCTTGTTATTGTTACATTTTCGTTTCATAGATAACGTGGGGAGAGATCAAATTTGTTTGTTTGCGCTCTCTTTGCTATCATTAATTTATTAGTGTTGTGTTACTCAAGAGTGAGTGAACAAAAACAAATGTGTTTTTTTTCTAGAATATGGTCGATTGTGTCGGTCATGAGTTCCCCTCGTAAACTATAAAAATATATGCATCATTTGTGAGAAGAATTCTTTTGTTTCACCATAAACTATAAAAAATATTTAATGCTAATGCTTAATGAATCCATGTACCTTCCGTAAACATCTATAGTTCAGTTAAAGTTCTCATAGCACTTAATTTATCAAGCACAAAAAGGTGGCCTAGAGCAGGCCATGTTAACAGATTTTTATACAAAAAATGATCTATGTATTATATTTGTTGTATTCGTATTTCAGTGTTTAATGAAATACTATTGAGCGATACTATCGAATCATCGAATACTATCGAAAATCAGATTTTCACGCCACAATTTAATCATAAAATTTCGCCTAGTCAAGGATTGCCGCCAACCATTGGATTTCCAGAAAGAAACCCTACTTTGCTAAGACTACTAATATGAGTAGTCGTTGCTAATATCCTAACTTAAAATAATTTTTATGTGAAAGGGTTATTTGTAAATACGAGTATATTTGCTCTTTTTTCGTCCCAACTGCTGCTTTGTAAAGTTGAAATTGCCATACCCTAAACAACCGTTTAGTCATTTCTTTAAATTTTTATCACCTTTATAGTGTATTATTAATGCCATCTCAGCTTAATTCATAAATTGCTAAACACTTTTAAATGATTTTCACCTTTAATCGTACACGTTTTCAGAGTTCTTTTGTTGTTGTATAATATCTACGAGAATATGTATAATATTTATAGTATTGTAGTCATGCAATATCTTTAGCTATTAGTCAGGGGACGTCACAACAAACTAAATAATAAATAAATAAATAAAGTATTATTAAAACAAACTCATGAAAATGACAATGTGAACAAAAATGCAGCAACAAAGAAATTAATAAGATATGCTCAAAAAGCAAAAAAAAAAAAATTATAAACAAAAAATAAAATTAAAAACCGCTTTGAGTAAGCTTCAAGCGTGCTCAGTTGAAATGCTGACAGTCGCACCGGCAGCAATTTTGCCCTTGCCAACATACTTCCTTCTCCAACATCATTACCTCCAACAACTTGCGTCTCTGTCAGACGCGACACGATACGATGCGACGACAAGCACGAACCAACAACCAACGTGCCCACAACACGCCAACACCCCCGCCGTTTATAAACCATTACCACCAGCGCTTTGAGGTCGGTCTTTCGTTCGCGATTATATTGGCGATTATTTTTTTCCTGCTGTTGTTTTTGTTGTTGTTGTTGTGTTTGTACGCCTTTGTAGTATTTTGCTTTTTTTTTGGTTTTGGTTTTTTTGTTGATTATATTTTTTTTTTCATATGCTTCTCTCATACGAGTACAATAGTTGAATCGGCTGTTATTTTATCTATAAAATTTGTATTCAACGTTGTTGCTCCTCAACTCTGCTGATAATATGGCATTTAAACAATATTCATGTGCTACCGCTCCCTCTCATTTGTACACTTAATCACTTATGCTATCTCTTTCGTACTATTTGCCATATATCATTCCACAATAAATAAATATGGCGTTGGGGGGCCTGATTAGTCTTAACAAACCAACACACTCAGTCAGTCAATCGACCAACTTGTCTGCCAGTTTGTCATTCATTCAGTCAGTCAGTCAAACACACATTTTGTTGCGTTTGTCCATTTGGTTGTAGTATGTATGTGCGTGTGTGTCATTCGATTAGACAAACGACGCTTTTTGGTTTGTCATTCATTTCGAGTACGCTTTTTCCATTTTAACCAGTTTCGAGCGGCTTGCTGCCTTGCCTGCCTACTCGTATACTCAGAGAATATAAAATATCTATGTACTTAAGCTATTTTTTTTTATTCATCGTTGCTTTAATGCCGGCTGTAGTTGTATTATTTTTTTTTATTAATAAGTTTTTTTTGTTGGTGTTTTTTCGCGTCTTGACTTGTTTTTCTTTTTTGCATTTTGTTTGTTTGCCGTTCTTGCCATAAGCTTTGAAGTGTTTCATTTGATTTTTACATTTATGTGTATGTGTCAATCTGCATCTGTGTGCGGCGATTGTGCTATTAATTAATAAGTTGTTGTGTCATACTACAAGTAGATATCATGCAATACACGCTAATAGTAAATAAAATTCAGTTTAAATTGTTTTTAATTTATGTATGCAAATTGTTGAATTGACAACTTTATTCTCACAGAGCCACTTACATATATTCGTTCTCTCTCTCTCTGGCACACACATAAAGCAATTTGTCATTTGCACATGTGCGTGTTTTTGCTTAAACTTAAACTTTTCTTTTTTTTTTGTTAACGGAAATGCTTATTAGAATGTTGTATAATGAGCACAAAATTCATTGAGACGTTCAAATGAATGAGTGAAATAATTCACTTTTCTTATAGCAATGGCAGTTTTTTCTATAGGGATGTACATGGATCTTGTCTTGATGCTCAAACCCCACACTCAATCCCTCCCGGAACACCCGGAATTTTGAGGAAGACAAGTTCGGTTCTCATGGTAATTAGATCCAACAGATCCAAAGCTCATTTTCTGGATAAGGATTGTCTACTTTTGTAAACGGTGCTCACGTCGGAATATTAAACACATAATATAGATACGGTGAGAACTGCTATTTCCAACGGAAATTTTTCGTTTCTGTTGGAAATAGCAGTTTACTACAGCAAACAGTTTATGAAAATCATTTAGTAGTAAAAAATAATGAAGAAATAGCGACATTAAACTTTTCATATAGTGGAATTCTATATTTTTTCTATATTATTTGAAGCTGGGGAATAATAATAACCATTGTGATCAGACTGCTATACCATTTTACATATACCCAAGAGAAAAATGGCGTATTTCGAAAGATTTTGACTTGAATTTCTTTGACTTGGTTAATGAGCCAGGAAGGTTAGGTTAGTGGATGAAAGAAAGCATGTTTACGACAAGTGCTACTTAGTTGGGCTGACATTGGGTGGAGGACGTTATTACATCTTATCTTAAGAATACTGTGCATGAAAAACCATTTTTTTTTGTTTTTTTTTTTTGTTATAATATTCCTATGTCTTATCAAAGATAGATTTGGTGTGCCAAAATTTCTTATTTTTACTTAAATGTGTGGTGTTCAGAAATAAGCAATCTAATCTGATCCTCAAATCCAAAAGACCTTTCAAATGCTCTAAAAGTAGCACAAATTCATTGTCGCCTCAAAGACTGCTAAAACGTCTTCCACAATAAAGCGAAAATAATAGGTACCCCCGACGCGATTGTGAATTTCAGGTACTCAATAAAAAATATAAGCAAAAAAAAAAACCATTCATACATATATAAAGCAAAATTTAGTATTGCCGTAAAAATCCCGTGTTTTGTTATCGGTAAAAATTAATTTAAAAAAAATTAATAAATAAATAGAAAAAAAGAAATTAATACTACAAACTGAAAACGAAGACTTGCAGGCCCCAAAATCGTGTGGCGCAGTCCTCGCTCAGTGTCGAGGCCTCGCTTATCAAACTACACAATCATTCAGACTATCTTTTTTTAGTTTTTTCTTTAATTCTTTTGTTGTTTTAAGAGTTTCTTTTGGTTCGCCTATCTCAAAATGATCAGAACACTTTTATTTACCTTTGTATTCATACGGAGTATATACCTAATTCATATACAGCTTGAAATCAATCAATTTCGTTGTACTTCACTGGCTTATCATCACTAAATACAAATTTAAATTATGACTTATCAGCCTTGCCTTTCCCTCTCCACTAACTCGACACTGAAAGCATATTTGGGTTGATCGTCGTCATATGGTCTTGTCGTTATTTAAAATTCATTTATTTTAAGAACACGAAAAAAAAGGTTGAGAGCTCTTGATATTGATTTATATTCTCTGTCTGAAAGAATTAACGTACATAACTTCTTTGGTAGAGTTCTTAACTTCGTTTTGTGGGTCTTACCCTTGTGTGTTTAAATATTTTTTTTACGCTTTGTATACATCTCACATTCTGTGTATGGATTGTTAACTTGTTCATGGAGTTTGCAACACAGTGAACAAGACAACGGACAACCCGCAAAGCATTTGTATTCTTGGTCAGCTCGACAAGACAACTTGATGTAACCATGTGCATACGTCTGTCTGTATGTACGTACATATATATTTTTATATATATATATATTTTTCTTTTTAATACAACATCCGAGATTGACTGGATCGCATAGCCCCCCCATACGAGGTGCTTTGGAATCATTCAAAATAGGCCTCCTTGGTTGCGACACCCATATGCTCGCGCTCTTAACAATTATGGAGAAAGATTTTCGTGTGAAGAGTATTACATTTTCGGATTAGCCGAAGAAAGATTTGTTCTTGTTTTACTGTTGAAATATTAATAAGAAAAAAGTAAAAGCAAAAATTCGCATTTTTAAAATGTGACATCTGCATTTTTTATATTTATTTTCGGTTTGGATTTTTGCCGGTTCTCGTCTACGGTTGCTTTTTTTCCCTACTTCGGTCGAATCTTTCCAGTTCGGCTCAACAATGCTCTTGAAAGCGTTGTTGATAAGCTTTAAAAAATATTTTGTAATCTCTTTTTTCGCTGTCATCGCAGGTCTATCATAATTTCCTTTATTTGGTTTCTGTTTCTGGTCGAAGAAAAGGATCGAAAAATCAACTATACTTAATTAAATCGTTCTGCCCCTTCCATTATTTTAACTGAGTATAATTTTTCCATTTTTTCTATTAATAAGCTCTCAATATGCCACACATCATTTTAGTTATACTGCAGCTTAAAGTCCATAACCAAATGCATAAAAGCGGCATGTTGAAAGAAGTGCATTGTGGGTCACGTGAAACCAAAAACGGACGGCTTAAAAAGGTATTACGTACCACTGTAGAAGGCATGTGGGAGAGCTGCCACAAAAAAGGAGCAACAGCAATGACAGAGGAGAAATGGAAAATAACATGTTAGACAGAGGGAGAAGAAAGCATGAAAAAATCTGTTCTACACGTAAATTCCGAATAAATCCAGCACAGAAATACAGACAGACAAGTTTTGGTTGTTGATGCGGTTGTGCTGTAAATCCACTGGCCCAAACAAACAAGTTTAACCGGGCGATGTACATGTACATATATTAAAAAAAAAAATAGAAGAGGTTGAAGATGAAATGAAGTAGCCATACAAAAAAAAAATGAAAAAACAACAACACATACTACACTAAGAATCAAATGAAAAGAAAAGCATTTGTAATAATTTTCGCCGCACTGATCGCGAGCCGAATGAACCAAACAGATTTTCTTTTTGTTGCTCCGTCTCTTTTTGCTGCTCATGCTCCACAAACTTCATCACAGCTTTCGTTGATTCCTTCCTTTTGGAGTACACTTTTTCTCGTTTATTTTTTTTCGTTAATATTTTTTTATTTTGTCTGTCTGCCTGCCTTGTTGAACTGGTTGAGTGAGCGCGATTGAGCGAGCGAAGAAGCAAATGAACCAAAGAACAAAGTTGGATGCTGTTAATGATAAAGAAAGAACGACAACGATGATGATGATGATGGTGAAGTCTGAAGCAAAACAGCAGCAGCCAAAGATGTGAACATAATGATGGATGTGGGGCTTGCGAGTCTGAAAGACGGTCTCTAAATGAAGCGTGTAGTATAACATTTCATTGCCTACGTCTGCGCCTGTTGTCTGTAGGCCTTTGATCAGACATCGGCGATCGTGTCTGATCGCCTAAAACCTCGTCTGGTCTTATAATAAGCAGTATATGGAAGAGTCGCGAGTCTAACATATTACTGGCAGTTGAAGAATAAAACATTGACTTGAAAAAAAAAATATATATATATATAAATACCGACAAACATTGATAAAGCGAACGAGTAATCCAACGATTGTGTTAAAACGTTAGCATTGAGAGTAAAAAGGTAAAAGACAGCGAGAGAGAAGTTTTGAACATTTTTGTTGGTGTCTTTCTGGAACAAGTTTACGGATTAAAACTTTACTTCTTCTTCTTCTCCTTGCTATGCGTACGTCAGCTCCACCATCTTTTTACTACGATTCCCTGCACAATAACAACTTAACGTTGTTTAAGACCAGTAGCTGTTTCTCTGCTCTTCGTAATACGAGTACACTCGCTGAGCACACGACATACACAAACATTTATATGTACATACATAAATTTATTGGAATTTTTTTTTATTGTTGCTTTTTGCTGCTGCTCAAATGATTTGAAGTTCAAGAATAGCAGCACGTCTGCATTTCTGTGTGTATGGGCGGCGAGAGACTACCAAGTGAGAGCGCGCAGCTGAGCAAGCAGACTTGAGTGGGTAGGCAGAAAAACTTTATAGTAATAATAAAGAAAAAACCAACAAAAAATTGAGAGTCATGTCAAGACATGTTAGCTGCCGCCACAGTTGTTATTATTCATGCTGCTTATTGGAGTTGTTTCTTGACATTTGCCTCATATTTAAAACGACATATTGAGAATTTTGTGTGCAGCTTCTTGCTTTAAACTTTTTGTTGCACTCTATGCTTTTTTCTTATTTTTTTTTTCATTTTCCCTTTACAAACTTACATACATACATTTGATGTTTTATTTTCTTAGGTTACGATTTCTGCTGCTGTTTTGTCATGCCTTCGTTTTATGGTCTTAACCGGTTTCCATACTTTGCTTTGATGTGTCTTATCTTATTGTTGTTGTTGTTTTCGCCGCTCTTTTGAACGTTCTAATACAAACTTAAATTTCTGCCCTTATTCTTCGTCCTCTTCTCCAGTTACTTAAACCAACTTAAGTGTAAATTCTTTTTCTTATTCATCACACAACTGAGCTGCGCTTATTAGGGGTGAGATACAATATTTATGTTTGTGATACTGTTTTTTACATATACAAAACATTTTTGTTCTGGTTTTCAGATTTCTTTTATTTATTCATTTTTTGTATAGACAATCAGTTCGAAAGTACATACTCTAATTACAAAAGAAAATTTATTACTTAAGGTAAAAGTTAACTGTCAATGTGGTGACTTGAAACTATTTAACCATAACGTTTTTATGCTTGATTGCGCGCTTTCTTCTAATCTAACACGAAATAAATCACTTCTCATTCAATGGGTCAGTCATGTGGGGTCATAAAAAACCTATTAAAATCATACTAATTATTCTATATAACGGTAAAACATTTTGGTAGTGAAAACGAACAAAGTACAGTGAAATCCGATATTAATTGTTCGACAAAAACATATGGCAGACTTGTTGTAAATCAAGCTAGAAAATCTGGAATTAAACATTCAATGTAAAAAAATACGGCGAATAGGCAGTTTTTTTTTACTAGAATAATAAACAAAATATGTTTGTATCAGTAAACAAAAAGTCGAAAACAATTGCGAGTACTTTGCTTCGTCGGTCACTTATAAATATATTTCGGGGAGTTATTCAAAGTTTGATCGAAGTTTATCTTCTGAACGGCCACACACGAACAAAAATTTTTATTGTTAGTCGTATCGACTGACAATGCACCTCCACAGTTAAGCTTAACATTCAGATTTACATTTTTTCTTACTTAAGGGGTATACAATTTGCACAAACCACTCGAATTCCAATAAGTAAACAAGCGTCACTTAGAGACATAACTTTTTTGTCAATCTTGTTACTGCTTTTCCGCATTTTTAAATTTCCAACACACATACACAAAACAAAGTGTTACAGCATTACACCCACATGCATAATAGCGACAACAATAAGAACTAAAAAAAAACTATAGAACAAAACCAAAAAACGGTCTGATTGAGCAACACTCACCTAAACTCAATTTAACTTAACTCACCTTTCTTTGTCCACCACTCATAACACGCTGTATGCATTTGAACATACCCACACACGGACAAAGTAATAAATGTCAATTTGAGTGAGCGACGGCAAATGAGGTTTGATTTTCCTTTTTGATTTTTTTTTTTTTAAATTCTTATTCCTCTACTGATTTCTCTATTTTATGCGTTTTTTGTAGTCAACACTGTTGTTCTAAAGTGCGTTTTTTATAATTTGCTGAGTAATTATCAACTACAAATACAATGACAACAACAAACAAGTGCACGACTTCAATATGTAAAATAGGCGCGTGCAGGTCATCATGCTCTGTCGCTCTCACTGACTGAGCAGTGTGTGCTTCTGTATGTATGTATATATGTGTGAATAGATTGAACTTAGCCGCCCATAAGTGTGTATGTGAGTTCACTCGTTTACTGCTTTACTGTTGCTAATTACACAACTTGTGATAAGCAGCAACAGCAGCCCTAACAACAACAACAAAAACAACAACAACACGTAAGTGTTGACTGGAGAGGTCGAGTGGATGCATTGTATTTTGTAGAAATGGGAAAAATATAGAGAAGGGATGGTTGGTCTTCTAGTCGGCTTGTTAGAGTGAAGTTTGACTCCAATTAGACATGAAATACCATTTTAATTGTAACATGTGCCATAATGAACTAGTTGACACAGAGCTTATTAGAAATAATTATTTGGTCGAGTGTGTTTCTTAGCAGTGCTTATCCATCCCTCATTTATAAGCATAGAGAAGCAAAAGAAGATATTACAAATTAGAAAAGAAGAAAACAATACGAAAAATGCGGTGGCACAAAGCAGTTAAATTTATTGTTATTGTGCACATAACTCTATTTTGTTGTAGTTGTATATTGTTAAACAAAAAAATAATAATAAAAATTGATAAAGCGAAACCCATTTAAAATTCATAAAAAAACATTTAAAAAAAAGTATAATTCTCATCAAAAAAGTAGCAAAATTTGCACTCACTCAGACGCATTCAAATAAAGTATGACGAGCGACCTCAAAGAGAGCATGGTAGGTGAGAGAGAGAGAGTGATTAAAAGTGAACAGCAACACAACAACAACTAGCAGATAAAGTTAAGTCATTAAAAAATCTTTTTTTGCACTCTTATCTAAAGTGAATATTTTTGTATTTTCTATTTTATATATTTTTTTTTGTGTCGACAAAGATGATAATAAATAATGTGCTGTTGTTGCTGACCAGCTTAACATATAAAAAGCTTGCCTGCCACCAAATCCAAACTGCATTACAATGTAAACGATTATGATGGAAAACGCGTGGGATGAATGCTTGAGGGAATGTGAGCGCGCACAGTTAACGTAGAAACAACAATAACAACACGAGCAGAAAACGAATCAATCAAAGTTGTATGGAGTAAGAGCAGAACAGACCAAATCGAAATATGTATGTACAACCGCTCAGCAGGCGGGAAGATGAGTGTGCTAAAGCACACACACACGCATAAGCAATGAATGAAATTCGCTTCAGTGTATGCGTGGGTATAGTAACGAGAAATATTGTGCGAGAGTACTAATAAGCGCAATGAGAGTGCGAGAGAGAGCAAGTAATAAGTTTAATTCGATGTGTAAGAATTTTCAAATGTTTGTTGCTGCAAAAATATCGAAAAACAAAAGAAAAATACAGAAAAGAGGGAAACGAAAATTTATTTGAATTTAGAAAAAATTTTCTTCTTACCTTTTCACACTACGCAATTTTCCGTGCTGATTGGCCTTGTAGAAACAAATTATCTTTTTTGTTTCTTTACTCAACAAGCCTTGTGTTTTCTTTGAGAATTTTTCAGTTTTTTTTTTTGTTTTTGAGTTGATTTTCGTGTTTCTCCTTTACTGTCTTGCACAATAAAATTGATTAAAATAAAAACACACACAAAGAAGTCGTTGCCTTTTTGCGAAATAAAATTTTATAAAAAAATATACACATATCTAAATGAAATTAATAATTTTTCTGCATATTTGTACAAGCACGAAAATTTCTGCCGCTTCTTTTTCTCTGCGTGTTGCTTTAGTTTGCACACATAACACAACAGTTCACACGCATGCACACAACACAATTAAACAATCAAGCACAATGTTGATGTTGGAATGGGCAGAGCAGAATGTTTCGTTTCGCTTTGCTTTTGCACTAAAGCAATTTTTTGACTGAGACGCGGCAATTCGAATTAGAAACGCGATGAAATGCGATTGCGAACAACGGGATTACGTTCAACTTAGCTGTTTCTGTTGTTATGTTGTTGCTTTTGCACTACTTTACCGTGAAAAATTTTCATTGAGGAAAATTCAAAATGAGCTTTAGCATCGTTGATTTTTCCGCCCGGTCTTGTTGTTGTTACTGGAGCGACCGTTTGTTTAATGGTTGTGCGGGCGCCAAGTCGCAGGGGCAGCAACAACAAACGTGTTGGTGGAACTCGCGTGTTCGTTCGTTTGATGGTTTGCTTACGAGGCTCTCTCTCTTTCTCTCTATCACACAAACAGCTCTCTCGAACGAAGCTTTTGGCACGCTTCTTTCGTTTTCTTTCGCTTTCAAACACTCTTTCTCTCTCACATTCAGATTTTAGTACACCGCTCTCTCGTTCAGTTTTCGTGCTTATTACAAATTATTACTTTGCGTTGTTGTTGTTTTGGTTTTTATACTTTTTTTATTTCCCCCGATTGTCATTTCAATGCGCACACTGCTTTTCTGCATAAGCATTTTGTTTGCATTGCGTTGCTCTGACGTGTGTCAACCGAGCAAAGCATAACAGGACATACTCACACACAAACCCAAATTCACTCTCGCATGCACGCACTCGCAAGTAAAAACATGCACACACGCAAATTTGCATTAAAAATACACACCCGCAATTAAGTAATATTTTTTCTTTAATGTAAAAAGTACACTATAAAAATCTTTTTATTTATTTAATTATTTTCCTTTGCTTTGCCTAACACTTTCAACACTTTTCACGCGCAAACAAAGCGCAGCAGCTAAAAAGCAACGAATTGCGCAAGGCGCGGGGGCGGTTGTGAGAGTTATGGGCTTTTGCACTTGTTTCGTTGAAGTGATTTTGTGCGTTTTGATTCTTTACTTCTCCATGTAATCTTTTTAAACTGCTTTACACTTTTTCGTGAAATATGCATTTGATTTTTTTTTGACTGACCTTTCTTTTGAATTTTTTAAATTATTTTTACCAATTTTTGAATTCGTTTTTCAGCAGAAATCTTAATAAAAGACTTCTAGTTTGGGATACATCCCGACTATCCGCGCACCGTTATTAACCGGAGAGAACGAACCCAACGAATGTGCAATAAGAATATATGAGTTATCACGTTTTCTAAAAAAGACTATAGGAACAAATTGGAATGAAATGACAGAAGCACAGGTTAAATTAAGTATTAAAGAGGCTTATGTCTATGGG
This sequence comes from Cacoxenus indagator, assembly GCA_035041755.1. NCBI lineage: Eukaryota > Metazoa > Arthropoda > Insecta > Diptera > Drosophilidae > Cacoxenus > Cacoxenus indagator. The sequence continues at coordinate 3,730,826 of JAWNKX010000242.1, forward strand.
GCAATCTACTATATATAGTTCGCAATAACAAGAAATAGTAATGGGAATAATTGAACTAAGTTTCAAGGTTTGAAGTAGCCTAAATGCGTCGGGAGAGTGTGCAAACATAAATGAAATCAGCGCTAAAAAGTACGAGAGTAACCGTTTTGTGCAATAAAGTATATTAAGATCACAACATTATTGCAATTTATTTAAGCGTCATGGTAACATTTTTTAATGCATTTTTTTAAGTAGGCCACATTTCTACTAGTACTTAAGTCAAAATAATCGGTTTGCAATTCCAATATTAAATTATTGTATGTTGTGCACAATACTGTTTTGACTTGAGTCAAAACAACAGTTTAATTAAAGTTTGCTGCAAGATAGGCTTCTGCTTTGAATTCATGTATATGTTACTGCTTTTCTCGGCCACATGAAACAATACAATATGTCTTATGCTTTAGGTACGTGTCTTCACTAATTGTAGTGCTTTAAGTGCTGTTATAGATGGCGCGAGTTATGTTTACAGCTACATGACCAGCTATTTGGTCCTGTTTACAAAATTCCTGTCAAAAAGGCGTCTTTACACGTTGGAATTTGTGCGTGCGACACGCAAACCACATAACTAACTTGTAACGTTGATCACTGATTGACTTTATTAAAAACGCATCCGGCTGGAAGTGTGTTTATCATAATTTCTCTTTTTATTATTAGGTTTTGTCCATAGTTTTTTTTCCGTTTTTTATTGAATACTTTTTTTTGTATTAATTTATTAAATTTATAATTTAAACTAGACATTTTTATAGTTTCGCTTTAAATACATTTTATGTATACATATTCTTCTCTCACAAAGTGTGTCAATTCTCACTTAATTTTAATTTATATTTATATATAGTATGCAATTATTTTTTTATTGGCTACAATTTTTGCACGCCAAAATTTAAATTGTCATAAAGTTTGTAATGCATTTTTTTTTATTTACAATATCTGTATTGAGATTTTTGCTGTTCTGCTGTTGAGCTAATTTTTTCAATTCGACTACAATAAAATTTTGCTTATTAATTAAATGAAGTAACAAACACAACTTGAATAAAAATAATTCTTAAAAAATATTTATATTTTAGTACAATTTTTTTTCGTTACTTTACTTATATATTTTTATTTCAGATTTTTATCTTCTTACTTGCTTGTTGAGCTGAAACTTTTTTGTCTGTTTTTTATTTTTTCTATTTACATTGTGATTTTTATTATTAATTATATGTATACTGTTTTTAATTTAGGAGTATATCTTAGCTATTTATTTATTTTTTTTATAATTAAGATAAGGTTTCGACAAAGCACACAGCTGACGACAATATATTGGCTTACCTCATGATGTCGCCACTCGCTCATTTTGACAATGAATGACTGAGTTGCGCTTAGTCTGTCTACAGGGTGCTCTAGTTGAAACTTAAAAATCAATTTTAATTAACGATTTGCTTTGGGTAAATTAAATGATTGTAGATTTTAAACAAGAAAACACATTCATCATGAATTGAGTTCGAAATTGACCTGATTTCTTTCGGAAAATCTGGAGTTCTGATTTTATGTTGAAGAAAAAAAATTTTTTTTTTGATTTTGGAAGAGTATCTGCTTTAAGTTGGAAAATTTCTAGGCTCTCTGTTTATTAATTGCGTTCATTAAGAATTCACATGTTTCTATTTATGGCAATGTATCGAAACTGAGTTGAGTATTCAGGATTTCTAAATTTCGAACTCTTGAGTTATCGCAGACTTATTCTTCATTAATAGAGTGTTAGATAAAGTGGCGCGCATTTCTTACTCTATGAGGTTTGATTATTGACTGAGGGATAGTGTTTTTTTTATATTTGAGTGTCTTTGTCAGCTGCGTGCTGCTACGAAGCCTCTCAAAATTATTCGCTTTTAGCTTTTTTCTAAGTACCATGAAATCATTTTTGCCTTCGTTTTTTTTTATCTGTGAGCATATTTAATTACTTAAATTAGTATTAATCAATATTTAAATTATTTACAATTGGCTAGTTTTGTGTGAGTGTTCCTTATTTGTTTATAACTTTTATCAATTATTTTAATACTTTGAGTTTTTAATGATTTATTCCAATGCTTGTGTTGTTGTTCTTTTATATAATTTGAAAAATGTGTTGCTTAATTTGAGCGCTTAATTTGAGCTGGTTTTCTTTTTTCTAATATTTATTATTTTTTATTTTAATTTCACAACAGACTTATGTCGCTAAACTTAGTTTAATGATTTTGCCCATTTCAATATATACACGTTTCGCACTTTAGTGATATTGTTTTTATTTAACACGCTTAATTTACTCATTTCAACTATTACATATTACATATACATATTACAAAAAAGCTTAGCCTAAACAGATTAGGTGCAGTCTAGTAGTTCTTCTTCTTCCTTCTTTACTATTTCGTTTAATCAACGTAGTGCGCTCGCTCCAACAAAGCCTACCATTTTTGTTGCTTTCTTCATGCCATTTCATTGCTTTTGATGTGTGTGAACGAGTGAGCAGCATATGATTGAGCGTGTGTGGTGAGCATGACAGTGAGCATCGTAGTGCAACTCTGCTCAATCGGAGAAATTCTTCTCATCGGAGAAGCGCACGTGATGCTGTTGTTTCAGGCGCGGACGCATTGTTGCCGTACGCTTCAAAGTTGCTGTCGCCGTCGCTGTCGTTGATGACGTTAACATGCGCTGTGCACGTTTGGCACGCTCGACAGCAGCGGTGGCAGCGCGTTCATCGTATCCGTTTCCGTTTGCCACGTTGTTGAGTGCGCTTCCGTTGTCAACGTCGACGATGACAACGACAACATCGTCATCCGACGCGGATGTCTTTTTGTAGTTTTGATGCTGTTGTTGGGTTTGTTGTTGTTGTTGTTGTTGCTGTTGCTGTTGCTGTTGCTGTTGCTCTGGTGAATTCGATGCCGAATTAGTTGATGTCGGCGACGTTGAGGTTGGCGTTGTTGTCGATGTCCATTGCTCATCGCACGAACAATAACCGAGCGCAACATCGCCACCTTCCAATGCCAAAGCGTGTGTTTCGCGCTGCAATTTTAGTTTGCTCAATTGTTGTTGTTGTTGTCGATTATTTTCACATCGTTGTCTTTGCTGTTGTGCGCTTGTGTAGGCGTGTTGCGTCTGCTGCTGTTGCTGCTGTTTGGCCTCCAAAAGTTGCTGCATTTGTTTTAGCGTGTAAATCTCCTGGGGCGTCTCAGCGTGCAATGTTTCAATGGAGCTGTGAGCATAGAAAAGGTGACAAAAATTTCAATAAAAATTCTACGCTTGAAATGTGCCGTCAAAAATTCTTCACTTTTAGCTGTAGTTGTGCACAGTGAAGGGTTTCTATTTACGTCGAGCATGAAAAAGTTATAAAAGTAACTACAGCAGAAATTTTCTTATGGTTTAAAAATAATTTCAACTACTCTTCTACTTTCGAGCTGACTCGATTTGACTGAATTGTTAGAGCACAGGCAGTAGTAGTAGTACATTAATGCTCGCCTTAGTCGTATGATTTTGTAGAGTTCAAAAGTTATTGGCAAGAACTTAGAAGCTCACCACTTAGTTTGCAACTCTACGCACTATTCTTACTACGCATAATTTCTCTAATACCTTACGCGATATATCACAATCATGACACAAGAATTCGGCAGCTCAAAACATTACGATACGCAACGCGCAGCAGCTGCCTCAAAATTGCACTAATTACACACTTGAGCGTCGGTTATGGTGCGCGTAATTACGTAGCAAAATTGCGTAACGGGAAAATTCGCGCTGCAAACTTTGTCAAGTTTACCGCGATTGTGTGCGTGTGTGTGTGTTGCAAAGTTTTGCAAGTTTTGAAACAAGCAAATAACCAAACAAACAAACAAACAAACAAACAAGCAGCAAACCAAGCCAACAATAAGCAAACAACGCGTGGCAAAATTTTGTTGCCAACGCTTTGCTTCGCCACTTGGGGCGGCGTAATTAACTGATTAAAATATGATATTTGATGTGTTGCACGCGACGTATGCGCAACTTCAGCAAAGCCATTAGCGTCTTAAGGTTAAGGCATTTGTGACTTAGGCATTTTTGGCTTAAGCAGATTTTTTGTTTTGCTTCTTTGTTTGTTTCTTTTTTTGTTCAATTCATTGCAGTTGTCGGCTGTCTTGGCATTACAATAATGTCTGGATCAGTTTTCTAATTACATTTTGCCACTTTGCTGTGCGCAACTCATAGAAGAAATTTGTAAAAATAATGAAGGGTCGACGCACTCGAAAAATGAAAAGTGCCACAAAAAAGGCTTGTGCCAAAAATAGCTATGGTGCTGTTTGTTTTCTAATTAGCCCTCTGTGAAGTGGCGCTCTGTTAATCTTTTCTGACGCGCTTCAAACATTAAAGAGAACCAACCTTCATTGCTTAACGACTGCCCCAAGTTCGTTTGGCGCAGCACTTGGCTTGCATTTGGTGATTTTTAATGGCATAGAAAGCATAATGAATATTCAAATATACGTTTGAGCATGGCGTGAGCGACGTGGCTGAAATTGAATGACGCTGCTTAGCTGCACTTGGCACGGTTTCGCTTTTGACGCTTTGCATTTGTGCAGCAATTTTTTTAAAGTTTTTTTTTTTAGAATTTGACTCAATTAAGTTGGAATATATTATAGCTAAGTAAAGTTAGTGCGACGTGGCAAAAATTTCAAAATCTTTTTTCTCTAAATACAGAAAAAATGTCACGTTCGAAAAAAAATTTTAAATTCGAAGTAGATTTTCAGCACAAATAAACAGCAAAAAGTTGTCGCTTTATTATTGTAGCACTGAGCATGCTGAAAACTGTATTATGGTATTCAAATTTATCAAATACAGCAGACATACATAATGTTCGAAAAGAAAATGTTATGTTCGAATTAAAAAAATTTCATTTAAGGTGTGGATACTGCTAAGCACACTTGTTTTAAACAAGTAATATACATATAATAAAAAAAATAGTATTAGATATTAGACTGTTAGATATTCGAACATAATATAAATTTCATTAATCGAATTTTTTTGATAGAATTATGCATTGAGGTAATAAGACTGCTTTCGAAGCTATTTTCATCGGTGCCATAATGAAAAAGAAATGACGAATACGCAGCGAAAATACTACTCAAGTGTTCATGGTTTGATTCAGTTAGTATTTTTTATGAGAGTCAATGCCTTTTGTTGAAATTAATTAAAAAATTGTAATGAGAAAAAAATATATAAACCAGTCGTAAGGACAACAAAACTACTTATATCAAAAACTTAAAAATCTTAACGGACAGCTCTGTTAGCGAGAGATACTTATTGCACAAAGAGAAACCCCTCTTTAGTGAGCAGTTTATCTAAAGCTGAAGTTCTATCGTTTTGTGTAAAAATGCACAACTACATTTCGCTATGAGGAAATTTCATGGATTTCTGTGAAATTATCGCTCTTGAGTACATTAAAATTGGTACTCCTGCACCGACAAAAAAAATTTTTATTGTATTTACTGCTTCAATTTTTTTTATTTTTGCGTACGACTCTTTATACAAACGCCATTGTTTAAATCAATTTCGCAGACAGTTTTATTGCATTAAGAGTATCATTAAAATAGGTCAGAAGATGATCTTCACTGCCAGCGGCTGCTCACACACAACGCACAGTTAATTTCGCATGGTTTATGCATGAAGATGTGCGCGAAAGACTGCCATAATTTAAAACTGATGCAAGCGAAACGATAAAAAAATATGTAAAATTAATGTTTATTGCGCTCTTAACACATATACAAGAAGACAAACACACACACTTACACATATACACTTATATTTAACATACAAAATACATATAATGACGTTGAAGCTGTAAGATCAACGTAAGCCCAGGTTGCTCACATGGGGTGCGCTTGAAAGTATACAGTAGAAAATTACACTTGCCGTTGTAGCGTACAAGCATAAATGTTAATCAGCTAAAAGTGAAATGGCAGGCAAGAGAACGAAGATGTAAAGTGGCCGCGGCGCTGTAATAGTCAAGCATTGTCCTTCGTTGTGTTGAGCTGGTGTTTCTGTGTGTGTGTGTGTGTGCAAGTGCTAGCGCGAATAATGCTAAGAAATGCAAATTTAATTGTATACAGGTGAAATAATGGCCTGTTACGTACACACACGACCTGAGCATAGCACAGAACAAGCAGCCACTGAGTAGCGCATGCCAGCTAGAAGAATGCGTAACAACAAGCAAAGGGTTCGTAGCGTTTTTGAGGCTCACTTTCAATTTTTATTTTTTTTTTTGAAGCTATTTTCGCAACGTCTTTTAGCTGCTTTGTTTTGCTTCTCATCGTGTTTTGCGCTCGAGGCGTAAAAATTTAAATTTTGTTTGCGCTTTTCGTTTTCGCCACGTTGCCATATTATCTTTTTTTGCTTTTATTTTTTTCGCGTGTAGATGTGTGCACAATTTTAATTTCATTTTAGTACGGCTACTCTTACACACAAATACAGGCGTTGGTTAGCCCGTGTGTGTGTGTGTCCGAAGCGCGCATGTGGCAATAAAATAAATTAAAAAGGGCAGAAGGCGAGCAAGCAAAGCGCTTAAATTATATTGTATTTTAGCATAAAAAAATTCAGCTTGCATTTTTAATTTATGGTTTATGTTAATATGTTTTCTTTATTTATTTATTTATATTAATTATTTTTTATCTCTTTATTTCACAAAAAAAAATGCTTGCTTAGGTTTTTTTGTATGTGTTTGCTTAAAAGTTCTATTTAATTTTCGCTAAGTGTACGCTTTTGTTGCTATATATTTTTTTCTTGTTGTTGCTACTGCCGCAAATGCAGAATTTCGCTTTACAAAATAGTTAAAAGGTTTTTTTTTCAAAGAACTTTTTTGTATTGATTGAAATTAATTAAAATTTCATTAAATGCAGCCATGGGAAATAGAACAATGAGCTGCTTTGTGTACTTTAATTACCTTTTGTCAATACAATGCATTTTCGCATTTTCACTTTTTCCACATTACATTGTGAGTTTTTCCGCAACATAATGCATGAGCAAAAAGCTATTGGAAAACATTAATAGTTTCGATATGAAGCGCATGGAATGACACAAAGACATAAGGAATATAAGTGAATATTGCTGAGTATTAAAATATATGCAGTTATGAATTTGAGAGGGATTCTGTAATTGGTAATTGCACAGAGAGTAGAGTGCTGTGCTCGTGATTAAATTAACGACACGGCAACAGAAGTTAAAAATATTTCATTACGCTTGAACTACAATATATGCTTAATGTAGCAGTGTATAAAATAAGTTCAGGTTGAGTTCGGTTGTGGCTTTGAAGCTTCTTCTAGTCTTTCAACTATACATAGTTCCAGTGCACAGTAGAGTGGACTAAGTTTCTTTAGTTAATAATGCATACATAAATCTGTGCTGTACTGTACTGTAGTAGGCTTGAGAGTTTTGAAATTCCGCGTGTCCGCAGTTACTTCACTTAAGTTGTGCCCTCGAGTTTCTTTACATCCTCAAACAAACAAAATTATTTGTGTTAAGACATATCAAGTCACCACGCTTAAATATAATTTTTTTCACTTCTTAAAATATGTTTTTAACTATTTTTATTATAAAATGAAGTCATTCTCAAGCAATTCGTCAGAGGCATACAAATTGGTCGCACACCTCGATAATAACGCAAACACGTGCATACAGTCAGCCAGGTAGGAGTTGTCAACTTACACACAAACAAACAAATACAAAGCATTCATATAAAAAAAGAAGAATCATTTTTGAAGCAGCTCGGACCGGATATTGTCGCATATTTCATTTGTCAACATTTTCCACGCTCATTTTCTATGTAAGGCAATTTATGAAGCCATAAAAAAGTGTACATTACAAAATGGATGTTAGATAACGGCACATTTTTAGCAGCGAAATATTCAAGTGGCATTTCTCACTGACACATTTTCTTGTGTACGTTTCTTGGCTCAGTTGGGCGAAACATTTTTTTAAAGCTTTTTTAGGTTTTGAGTTTGATTAAAAATAGTTTGGGAAAGGTGCTGAAATAGAAACATGATAAGACTTTTTGATGCATTATGCGGCATATGATTGTCTTTTCTTATGGCTCCTTTCTTGTGACAGAAGGTTGTGCAAGGAAAAGTATGCCAAAAATGATGTCAAAAGGTTCTCAAAACCGTTCTGTTCTAATATTAAAACGTGTGACAAACATAACGGTTTATGTATTTGCTAAAGAGAGAAAACAGCCTTTGTATATAAGTGTTGGCTTCTCGTTTTAGGAAATATCCATTAGGGTCACCATTACAGTAACCAATATAGCGTAAAGCTTGTGTTAAAAATTTTAATTTCTTTACAAACATATATAAAATCGCGTTGGCAGCACCTAGAAATCATGAGCAAGTCCAATTACAGCATTAAAATGTATTACGTACATACAGAAGTACTTCATAATTGCGCAATCGTAACAATACATACGTACTCAATTCACTGGTGCTTGCCTTGTCAGAATTCAACTAACGCATGTGATTCGTAAGGGTACCCAACCAGCGCTCGGCTCACTTCTTGCTCTCTTTCACATGTTCAAACTTTCTACAGCATGTAATGTCAGGTTTGATATAACGCATGTGACTGGTAAGTGTAGGCAACGTACGCAAACAGCAGTTTAAAGTGCAAAGCAGCGATCGCGCCAGTTCTCACAATACATGCTTTTTTTCTCACGCATATTCAAACGTTATCGAGCGTGCATATTCAGAATTGAATTAACGCATGTTTTTGTGCTGTAGGACAAAGAGCTTGTCGCAAAATTTCACGCACATATCTCGAGTCATTAAAACTTTCATTAGTAAAAAAAAAAAAAATTTAATAAATCTAGCCATTTTGATCTTCAACTCACCCCGTCGACTATAAGTCCAACTCGAAAACCGACACCTATCAGACGCGCATCTCGTCGATCGCCGCCTGTGGTACCTGCTGCTGCAAGTGCGCCGCAGCAGCGCCGCCACCCGTTGCTGTAAGCGTCGTAGTTGCCGTCATGCCAATGCCCTCACCGCCCGCATGTGTGTGTGAATGTGTATGCGCATGTGCATGTGAATGACCTTTCGAAGATGAGGGTGCACTGCTGACGCCGCTACTGCTGCTACCGCCAGATGGCGTTTGATCGAGTAAATTGTTTGCACCAGTTGCCGACGAAGGCGTTGAGGATGCGGTGCGGAGTGGCGGACGTGGTGCGCGTATGTGATGCGCCTGCATGCCAGTCATGACGTTGCCGTTTGGTTGGTGTTTGTTGCTTTGCTGCTGCTGTTGTTGCTGTTGTTGCTGCTGATATTGTTGGAGGTCTGAAAAGTGTGCAAAGAAATTGGAAACTTAGTAGAGAAGGATTAATGGCTTGCTCAAAGCAAAACAATAACTTTTTGGCTTTGTGTTCTATCTTGGTATAGTCAGTAGATACATATAATGCGGATAATCTGCTGCTTTAATACTGTTTCGTTTCCAACTCTAAAGCTGTTGCATATAACTCACTCGCAGTTAATAGAAAAAAAGAAAGAAAAAAATAATTGTAATAATAATAAATAAGTAAATAAGTAAATAAATAAAACCATATCCAGTTCAGTAACATTGAACCAAAATGTGCCCTCAAGCAACAAAACAATTTAAATAAATGACTGCCGCGTCTGAAGAGTGCCTTAACACAGCCGAGTAATTTTTTCACTACAACATGCTGTTTTTATGTATATTTGTGTGTGTATTTTTTTTATCGTTTGCTCTAAGCGAAATAAATTCCCACACACAGACGCACAAACATTAAAACCTAAATACACACACGAGCGCCCGTGGATATAAAATAAATAAAGTCTATCGAAGAGCATAAAAACCACAACAGACAAACGAGAAGTGAGAGCAAAAAAATGCTGAAAAAATAGGGAAATATAACAACAACAACAACAACAACAACTAAAATAAACAAAAACACCAAAAAAAAACCTGAACATGAACCACTTGAAATCAGTTAAAGGCAACACGCTTTAACTCTGATGATGTTTAGTGCAGGATTGTTGTATGTGAAGCTTTTAGCTGTCGATTGTTGTCATTATCAACAACGCTAACATCATCACCAACAGCAACGACGTCATCATCAAACATCATCAAACATGTGCTCACTGCTACATAGTGGGATTGTTGAGATAGCATTCATCCGGTTGCCTCATAAATAAGGCGCTGGCAAATAGAATTTTTTCAACAAATTTTTTTTTTGTTTGTGGCATTTTGAAGTTGACGGCGCCATGTGGCGTATGCGTAATATTCCAAGCGCTAGTACTTATTTTTTGTAAATGCCACAGAAATCGATAAAAAATAAATATATAAAACGAATTGAAAAATATATAGAAAAGTTGCGAAAGAGGATAAAATAAAAGGAGTTAAGATATTCTTCAACACTACAGAGAAATGGAAGCAATCTTGGTTCGCACCAATAATGATCTATAAAACACTGAAAAGATATATCCTTCGTTCTATTCGAACTTTCGACGCGTACACATGTAATCACGAAATGTCATCAAAAGTTTGAGTGTCTACTCAAAATTTAAATCACAAATAATTTTTAACTTAATTTTAAATCACTTGACGTTTAAATGCATATATTCCAAGTATACAAAAAAAAAATCTATATATATATATTGATTAGCGTAGTAGCTTTACAATAATTTCTCATGGCACTACTAGTTTGTAAGCTTAGCCTCACTTCTGTTATACACGCTACTCTCATTCCTCCTCTTTTCTCATCTTCATACTTGCTCACTCTCTCATTCTCTCTTTCTCCTTATACATTGTTTTTTTTTTCTTCGCCTGCAGTCAAGCATTAACCATGCTATTCTGATCGCGACTAATCAACCATGTTATTTTACTGTAAATTGCGCTGTTAACCAAACTGTTAACCATTTTGTTATTCTGTTATGTAGATGTAGATCTAGAAAAAGCTCCGGATCTCAACACATCAAAAAAAATTCAAAATACAAAAATAATAGTAAAATTAAAAAGATTTAAAAATATAAAAATTGGACCAAAAAAAATATTATAAAGTAGATGCAAAAAATTAAAAAAAAAAATTGTAAGAACAATATACAAAAACAGTTGCTAAGAATTAATATAAAAAATAAGAAAAGGATAAAAAAGATATACCATTACTTTTAAGTTACAAACGTAGAAACAGTTGCAAGAAAGATACAGAAAAAACTTTTTGTATATAAAAAAATAACGAAGAAACCAATAAAATAAAAATATATGCAAATAATATTAAAAAAATAAAATAAAATACAAAAATAGTACACATAAAAAAATACAAAATGTATGCAAAAAAGTTGCAAAAAAGTACAAAACAACATGAAGAAAAATAATACAAAATATATACAAAAAGAGAGACAACAAAAGTTACAAAGACAACAAAAAATTGGTATAATCAGAGTTGAATGAAGCTGCTCATGTTTGCGGTTGGACTTTGTTTAGCTGCTGCCACTACTGCTGACAATGATGATGGCAATCATGTTGTATCTGCATACATAATGATGACGTTATATATTTTGCTCATACTTTTATGCTTTATTTTTTGCTAGCCTAGTTTTAGGGTTTTCAAAAAGTATTTTATTGTGAAATGTCAGCAAAAAGCGTTAACGCTTCATTGTTTTTACTCAATTCATGCTCGATACAAATCCAACACAATCACTGACACACACAGTCGTGTAGGAATAGTGGTAGAGCAGAAAAGGATTTAAGCACATTAATTCAAAACAACGCACGTCTATTGATAATGCCTGAGATTTATGTAAAATGCTCAGAGCATTAAGCATTTCATAATTTTCTTGCTTTTACTGGCGAGAGTTTGAGCTTGATTTTGGGTTAAGTGGGTCAAGCGCTGAGGCGTGTCATTGAACTGACAGCGAGCAACGTTTGCATTGAGAAATTAGCATATAATTTCAAGACTTTTAAGCGCTTTGAGTGAAACGAAAAAAGAAAAATAATAAAACAAAAATTTATCAAATAAAAGCGCAATTGAAATGAAAAATGCGAAAGCATTCAGCGCAATGAAATCAAGTGGACGCAATGAGAAATGAAAAAAAAAAAAAACAAACTTATGAAAGACAAAAATAGAGCATGAGAGAGCGAGAGCTCGGCGAAGTGAGTAAGAAGGCCAAGCTAACGAACCAAATGTAGAGCATGAATTGCCAAAATCGTGCAACCAATTCCACACACACATTCACATACACACACAAGTGTCCACAATTAAATTAGATTTATAGCACGCTTGATTGGCAAACGAAGTTAATACGCATACAAATGAAATCAAACAGTTGAGTTCAACTGCGCTGAGCAGTGAAAATATCTGACCAAAGTGTGTTGGCATGAAAATCGTTGCCGGTTGCTGCTCAAGTCATCAATATACTCGGTTAAGAAATTGAAAAGCTAATGTGCTTGGAAGAACAGTGTATAAGAGAAAGTGCAAAAAAAAAAAGAACAAATAAATTTATATCGGAATTTAAGCGCTCATATTTTAACCAAGTTGAGCTCGAAGCTAAGGCGTACACAGGCAAATACGCCTTGAAATACGAGTATGCAGGTGTCTGTCTGTGACTGAGCTACAAGCTAAATAAATTTATATATGCTGGCACGAAATTTATTATCGAATTGCTCTTAGTCAGCGTGTAGTGTGTAGCTGCGCGGGGATTGTCTCACTTTAAATCTAAAAAAGCACAAGGCACAGCTCGTATACGTGATTTGTTTTGTAGCTTAGACAAGTGTTTGTATACATATGAGTGCATGTGCATGTTAATGGCAATTTTGAACACAATTGGCAGCAGCTAAATTATTTTGTGGTTTATTTGATTATATGACACAAAAAAAAAAAAAAACGATTTAGAGGAAATTCCGATTTTTCGCTTATTGTGCGAGTTTTTTTGCTCTTGTGAAGTCTCCACGTCATTAAGCTGCTTATCAATGGCAATGTGTACTTAGAAGTTAAGAAAAGTTTTAAATGCGAGCTGGTTGCTATTAAATAACAAGACTGGCACTGCTCAAGAAGAAATGTGCATGCGCCAAATGCCAGTGAGCGACCGTGTCGAACAAGATTTGAGTACGTTAAAGCTGTGAAAAAGAAAGCGGCATGCATTCTAAAGTAGCTGACAGAAGAAGACTTGCAACACTGTTTGATTTGCACGGGGCGTTGTGCGCATAAAATTTATAATAAGTAACTGTGTATGTATTCAATTAAAATAAAATGTTTTACAACATCAGTCTCGGCTTTTAATAACCGCACTGGGTATTCTAATGCAGGGCCCAAAAAGTAATGTCGTTATTATTTGCCTCGTTTATCAAAGTGTTTAGATCGGGTAATTTTAAACATGCCAAATCGTATCGCTGAAGAAGGATAAGGGCACAAGTGGTAGCAAATCCGTTTCAATTACAATTGATTGCTTATTTCTTTTATTCGATCTTGGTATTAGCCCATGTTCTTCAGATCTGGATGTCCAAATAAGTTTAAGGGTAGCTTCATACAAAGGAAGCTGAGTTTTTTAAAAATATTTTTTATCACCGTTAGTGATTTCAACTTCACTGTTTCGGGTGATTTCGGTGTTTTCAGTGATGTGTTTCTGGGTTTCAATGATTTTAGTGTTTTCAGTGATTTTTTGTGTTTTTGGCGTTTTCAGTAATTTTGGTGATTTCGGTGTTTTTTTTCGAGGTTTTTAGGTGGTTTTTGTTATTTTGGTGTTTTAGTGATTTCTGTGATTTAATGATTGGTGTTTTGGGTGATTTCGGTAGTATTTTCGGTGATTGTATTGTGTTCAATAATTTCAGTGTTTTAGTGATTTTGGATTTTAATGTTTCTAAATGATTTTATTGTACTTAAAAGCGATTTAGGTGATTTTAGTGTTTTCCAAGTAAATTCGATGATTTCAGTGATTTATAATTTTTGATCAGTTTCGATATTTCATTCTTTCTAATTTGTATTTACTTCTGCTACTCATGAGGTTTAAAAATAAAAAATTGATAATGACTGATATTTAGAATCACATCACATTGAAAAGTCTTTACTTTCACATCGCGTATACGCCGTATTTGCCTCATATGCGTTTTATTAACTTCTATATGTATGTATTATGTATAATCTCGCTGTAACTCTGTTAGCCACATGTGTAATACGACTAAATACAAAAGTAGCAATTTGTATGCGCATCACTCATACGCAGTGTGAGCCAACGTCAACGACAAAAGTGAGTGGAAATTTAATTAGACTGGAATCGCTGCAACAAATGCCCGTAATAAAGTCATCAGCAGGCATCAGGCATATACACGTATATAGGCACGCACATTATAAGCCATCGCAACAAAATGTGCTCAATCGATTGTGTGTCACCGAAATTTTGTTTTCGTTGCGAACGCGTTAAAATGCACCATGTGCCACTTACTTACACCCACACAAACTCATTCGTATAAACAAAACGACAAACACACACACAGAGACACACACATACATGCAATGCAAACTTTTCAAATGAGTAAATTTGAAATTCCGTGGAACGGAAGTTGATTAGTATAGAATGACATTGCCGGAAATGGTCGCATAACTCAAAATGGCGAACTCGTTATGCATTCCAGCGACAGCTAAGCCCACAAAAATGACCACCGACCTCAAAATGAGCCCGACTGCCGCATTGTGGCGCATCATGCGCGCATTTCCTTTTGACTAACGCCACCATCGTGTCACCATTATCGCCATTACCACACATCTACTTAACGTCATCAGCCGCATCCGCATCATTATTATTATCATCATTATCATCATCGTCATCATTATCGTCATTCTGATCATAATACATAGCGTGCTCGTCAAAGGACCACAACACTTGACCACAAATGTTGAGTGTACAAATGCACTCAGCGGCAGTGCACGGCGCACTCATTCACTACACTTTACTTCACTTCATCGGTACGACGCGACTCGCCGTAATGGTGGTCAAGTGGCCAATGCACGGCTTTGAATTAAGCACAAGTGCAGTCAATTGCCTCTGTGGGCGTGACGTCGACGTTAATGCGCCACTTTTTGCATGCTAATCATTTGCTGATTGATTTGTTGCCTCTTGCCTGGATTCATTGTGTGTTTCAATGAGTGGTGGTGACCGGTAGCGGTTGGCTGGTAAACATGCCCTAGTCCTGCTTGTTTAATGTGAATTTCAATTGATTTGCTGAGCATATCGGCTAAAACGAGATATAAGCCGATTTCATTGGTTTAGAAAAAAAGAAAAAGAAAAATATTGCTGAATTGGCACTTTCCAAGGTGCAATGAACTGATTATTGCCTAGGCTTAAGTAGGCTTATGTGGCACAATAGATAGAAAAACCTATTGTTCTATTATATAAATACCAATATGAGTGTTATGAGCTATTGAAAAGTTGTATAGTTGAATGAAGTGAAGAACTTAGTAATAAAAACTATTTTTATATGAGTGAAATTGTTTCAATGGATAATCCACAAGAAGTGCTTTAGAACTGCTGCTGTCTGATCTAAATGAATGCGTACTGGGACAACTCAGTAGAGTGGGTAAAGTGTTGATTTAAATTAAATACAATTTGCAACAAAGAAGTTTTAGGATAATTAAAATTTTTGTGATTTCATGTTGCTGTTAAGTAACAGCAACTGTTAAATAACAGCAACGGTTCATTAGTTCTGTTTTTAGTGCGACAATTTTTGTGAAATAAATTTTTGAACTTAAAATTGAAAATAAATCAATTAAGAGTACACAACTATTCCCAAACTCAGATATAACAAAACGAGTTGAATGAGAATAGGTGAAGTCAGGTTGAGCCCTGCTTGGCTAAATCGTCTCTAATACACTTTCATGTGAACTTCCTGTTGTACCACAGAATTCAAGCACTGCCTGTGTGTCCTGTTAAGAGACATGTGACAACTCAAAATAATTTTTGATCACATGACTAAGAGGACTTATTGTCTTACTTAGCTGAGTGAATAAATTGTGTTGTTTCAATTTGCATGATTGCCATTCGTTATTCTCTATAACGTTCAGATTTTTTGCGTGAAAAACGCTGTAATGATATGGCACGAACATACTAAGGCTAATATGTAGTTTCTCCGCAAAAATAGTAAAGACAATTAAATAGTCTTTAGTAAAGACAAATTAAAGAACTGTAGGTTCTGACTCTATTAGCACGTCTGTCTTTGTAACTAGTCTTCGTTAGGCGATGGTTGAAGTTGTCCTCAGTTAAAAGATCAATGAAATTAGTCTGCAGCTTAACTCTACATTCATAAGCTGAACAGCTATTGCAACTTATTTTTATGTCTCTACTAAATGCATACCGACTATAACTAAGTGATGTACAGACACTAACTATTCACGAAAATCAAATGTAAACACTCATCAGCCCACAAGCATCTTGCTCTTATGCACAAAACTAATCTGGAATCGATTTATTCCACTTTTAAGGGACGAACCTCTAGAAAGTTTTTTTTTTATTTATAAATTTGTACAAATTTGCATTAGAACTGCTACAACTCTAAGCAATTTTTTTCACAAAGAAGGATTTTCTTTAAACATTAAATAACACGAAATAGCTTAGACTACAAAAATGACGATTTCGCATGAGTGCCTACGAATATAAGTGAAATTAGTGAAAAACAGGCAGGCCCACGGCTGATTGCACGCAAACTCGTAATAATTATAAATAATGATATAAAAATACGAGTACATACAAAAAAGAGGAAAAGAAAACATATACAAGAACACATTAACCTGCGCACACATAGACTTTCTTAACTTGCCCCTTGCTGTAAGCATGAAGAGCCGCCATAAGCCGCCATAAGCCGCCATTTCCGCCACTTACTTGAGTATTTCTAAGGAAAGTAATGAGCGGCAACAACAAAATTCCATTGTATCCGCTTCCGTTAAGGTGTGCATGAACAAGGGAAATAGCAACAACAATAACAACAACAAAAGCAACTATGAGTACTACACTAAAAACAACAACAACAAGACGAACAAACACTGCTGCTTCTATGAGTGAAGACTGACTGTTCAAGTGGTCGTAGCACGTCGTACGCTGCGCAAAATAATGCCGCATATAAATATGAAATTCCAATGAAAAATATAAGCACCAAAAACTGAATTTCTGAATTACGATGGATCTTGTATTGAGCAGCAATTAGAGTAAGAAATACTGTACATGTACGAAAATCATGTTTAAGTGTGTTGTGCAAAGAATTTCGCTTCGCTACTTGACGCCATTTTGAACGACAAACAATGGCAATATTTTATATTTTTCGTTTTATAATTGTATTCAATAATTTATATTCATTCGGCTATATTGTCAACAAATTAATGATTTACAAGGCTACAACTTTTGTAGTAATGATATTCCCCTATGCGGGTACTGCTGCTGCTGAGCGCAATCTCTATATTATTCAGCAGCTGCAGAACTCTATTTTTCATTAGTTTGTTAAAGCAAATGTTATCATTTTCCTGGGATTTCAGAATTCGCTCGATCGATCAGCTAAGATCAGGTTTGTATCCGCTCTGTTTACTAATACCTTTAGGAGGCGGCTCAAGCGGCTTTCACCCTGATGACCGCTGCGTAGACAGACATAAAAGAGGATGTAGGCTCTTTTTCTAAATGAAAAATGTTGTTGGCATTGTCAAACATTTTGACAGCAGAAATGTTAATTATAATATTTAAATTAAAATCAATTTTTTAACATTATTAAATTATTTAATTTGTATAATATTTGGAGCTTGCATGAATTCTGGTGAGTGACATCTAATGTTTAAAATTCGAAGTATTAGTGTAAATAGCGCGCAAACAGCTATGCAATTCGATGATTTTGACACTTCTCAACACTAAACTAGCAGCTTTCCATTTAGTTTTATTGAGTTATTTAAAGTATATTGACACCAATATATATTTCTTGTCAAATAATACTTTTTTCTATTTGTTAAGTCGTTAATAAAATAAAATAATTTAATTTTCTATTTAATAATTAATTTATTTATATACAAAATTACACTGTTCTAAATTGTGCTTTGTCAAGCGCATACGGCGATTGGACACGTGCTGTCCTTGCAGCTATTTTAGCTATTTCGTTTGCAGTAAATGTGTTCAATTGACATTTAAACAATTTCGATTTTGTGTGTTGATATGAACAAATATATATATATATATATAAACTCACGTTCACATTTTCATTTTCATTCTCATTTTATGTCAGCCAATTTTATTTGTTTGGCATTTGTCCCGGCTTACTCATTCATTCATACAATTATAGTTTGTTTGCTTTTGAGTGGCGCAATAAAAAGAAAATACAGTCGAACTTCCCTATAGTGAACTTCTATACAATTTTTCAGCCCGAATTTCAACTCTCAATCAGTTTTGTGTTCATATAATGCATTTTTTAACAATTTTCTGCGCCCATATTAATAACATTATGTAGCGAGAAAAAGTAGTAAAATATAATTAGGAGATCGCCAAAGCTGAGGAACCACGTTTGGCGACATCTCCGCCTCCTCTTGGTGAAGTATTTGTACCGTAACGGCCGCAGAGGACCTGTAGTCATCGGAAGCCGACCAATGAAAAGCTATCGGGCGGTGGTCGATCTTTAGCGACTGGCATGAGCAAGAATAAGACTGTTACAATCAAATTACTGTTTCCTATCTAATTAAAATTCAATTAAAGTGCATACTGAAGGCGTTGTTTAATATTGGAGTGGTAGTTTAACATCATTCCACAAACGTACCGACTAATGTGTCTGAATCTCTATATTTATATACGTATTAGAAGCTTTTTGAGAAAGTAAAATGGAAGAGTGTAATTCAAACTAAAATTACTGCATATTTTTAATAAAAGTGGAAAATATAACACTCCATATAAGCAAGTGATTTGCTGGTCACTATAGGAAAGTTCGACTGTATACAGCGAATTTGTTCCTTCTTTTTGCTGACTGCTTATTTCAACTGTGTGATTTTATTGTGCAACGGTTAAGCATTAAAATAATAGTAATAGCCTAGTGGCAGTCGATGAAGACAAAGTAGGAAAAAAAAAATAGAAAAAATAAAAAAAATATAAATAAACCGACGAATCATATCGAGTTTTATGTTATTTTTATGACTTTCTGTAGTGCAGTTAAATAATAACTTTATTCGCGTTCGCAATTTTCCTGAAATTTTTTTCATTTTTATGTTATTTATTTATTTTTTGCACAGTGTGTCGTAAAGTAGCAGACAACAAGGGAGGACGACGATTGAAAAGAGTGGCAGTAAATCGAATTGAATTTGGTGAACTGTTTTACTGTTATGCTTATAGGTAATTTGGCAGAAAGCGAAAAAAAAAAAAAGAAAATAATTGTTTTGTTATGATTAAATGCTTTGTAGCCTTAGCACGTGGAATTTTTTTTATTTATTTGTCTACAGTGGAAGCTGTAACGAATATTGGGAATTTAAAACTTATAATTGTCCAAATACGTGACGCATCTTGATTGGGTACCTAGCCACAAAGGTATCATCGGAATAAAACTAGTTGTTGCTGCAGCAAAATTTATGACTAAATACCTCACATTTACCGTCATTCTCGCCAACGAATAGGACTTAAAAAAATTGTCTAACCTTCGAAGGCAGATAGATAACAGCTGGGCATCTTTCCACTACAAATATAAGGATTTTAATTCAAACCTTACAAGGTTCCGCTACCCCACAAACTGCTCTCGAATAAAATTCCCCATCTTTAACCGCCTTCGCACATAGCAGCATTCCTCACAGCACCCTGATCACCATAGATCCTAAGCCGCCTTGTCCTTTATGCCGATAGTATTTATCGACCACTTACCTTCTGGATGCTTGCCCAAAACTGCAGAGTATCATGAAAAACCATTTCCCATACCTTCATCGTAACTATCAATCCGCCAAAATAGAGACAATATATGACCTCATAAGGTCGATCGACTAGCAAATGTTTTTTTAAATTAATTTATTTATTTGTCAAGCCGAGCTCACGCGCAAGCACAAAATGTATGAAAACGTTATATGCTTTGCTTCTTCTGACACATCTCTATTGGTAAAGAGAAAATGAAAAGAGTGAGAAATTGTTTCGTTGATTGTGATATGCTCTTCATTCCTCACATTTGTTTTGTTTATTTTTTTTGAACAGTACAACATCTGTCGGATGTAGTATAATATATTTATATAGTCAATATTCATAACAATCTTCCTTTTTAAGCAGAGCTGAAGGCCTCGACGCTAGTGCTCTTTTTTATAATTAATTATAATATTGTTTTAAAAGTATTATAGTTAATTATAATAATAAAAAATATTTTATTTTTTTTATTTGTTTTTTAATGTTTTTATCATTTAACTTCGACTTTCAGCTTAAAAGTATTTTACTAAATTTTGGCAATTTAATCTTTTGTGGCTGATTTGAGCATCTCATAAAGCATAGTAAAATTTGAAAGGGAGATATAAAAATAAAACACATCACGTCTTTTCCAGTTTAAGCTGAATTTTATATAAAAAAAAAATTTATTATTCAACCACATTCGCGCCACCATCACACTTTAAAGCTGAAGGCCTACAACAAGCATATTTTCTGGTATTTAACAGTTCAATGAACAGTAAAAAGAATTTAAAAAAAAATAAAAATAATAACAAAGAGACCAAAAAGGGAAAAGGGCAGCGCAACGCACCCAAGCATTATTTTACAACAATTTCCGTTCTCATTGGCAAACTGCGGCTTGCTTTAAAACGGCGCAGCGGCAACTACGACAACTTCCGGTGCGGACGCCATCTTGGGCGAACAAATAAAAAAATGAGCAACAAAAAAAAAAAAAAATTGGCACAATTGAAACAAACCAAAAAAGCGAATCGAATCGGAACTGCGGTTGAGTTTAACCAGGCGAAAATGTTTGCCGGGTGTTTGCTCGATTTTTTTTCTGCTACTCTTTTAAGTGATTTCGAAATGTTTGGCAATTATTCAAGCAGAGACACAATAATTCTGCTACTCACCTGAAGTTGGATTATGCCGTGCAGTCGTTTGCAGATTCCGTGGCAAAGTCATACAATCACCGCTCACACTGACGCCCATGCCAACGCCTAGGCCCATGCTGGCGGCGCTGGTGATCAGCATATTTCCGCGACTGTCGAGTAGCGCAGCCCCAGGCACGCCGGCATTGCGCGCATAATTCAAAGTGGCGGTATGTTTGGGCAAAGTCATCATGCCAGTATTATAGGTGATGCCAGTAACACTACCACCCGCGCCAGTGACTGTGCCACCACTGCCATTTGCATTGTTCGTGTTGCTTGGTTGACGACCAAAGGTTTGCGTGCCACTCATGCCTTTGATTTGCATATGCTCGCGCTGTTGTTGTTGTTGCTGCTGCTGTTGTTGTTGCTGTTGTTGTTTGGTTGTTGTGCTATACGTTACATTGCCCAAGCCGCCAGAGCTCATATCCACCACATTGTTGCTTCCGTTGGCTGGCGGCGCTTTTGTTTGCATCACAACACCAACAACACCACCACTATTACAGCCGCTGCCATTGCCACCACCAAGACCGCAAAGATTTATGCTGCTGCCATTCGTGTTATTAACCGCAGTGGCACCGTTTGCAACACCAACACCACCACCAGCAGCGTTGCCATTGCCACCATTCGTTGGCGTACCCTGTGTGGCCAACTGCATGCCTGTATTCGCACATATATGCGGAGGTGGCGCTGTCTTCATTTCTACCCCAGCACCAGCAGCCCCACCACCACTGCCACTGCCAGCCGCAGCCGTCATCAGTATTGCGCCTTGATCACCATGATTCTCAACATCTACTATAACATTCGCGCTCTGAGAATGTCCCATGTGGTAGTGTGCGTGTTTTATCGGCTCTGGCGGGTATGGCACCTGCTGATGCATGCCGCGCTGCTGATACTGTTTCTGCAGTGTCTTCACCTCCAGACGCGTCTTATCACGCTGATAGTAAACACCCGCAAATATGAGCACGTTCAATATGAGCAAACTGCAGCCAATCGCAATCGTCACGCTCAGCGCTGTCGAATATGCCGCATAGCCAGCCGCCTCGAAACCGGATGCGAGCGTATCGGAGGAGGCATTCGCCAGTGTGGTAGGCGCAAATACGCCGCCTGCCGTGCCACCGGTATAATTGCCAGCAACCGGAATGCAGGTGGTGAACATATTCGGTTCGACTGTGGTCACTGCGAATGAGAAGAGTAAGCAAAAATCCTTTGTAATTTTAAGCTTTTCAGGTAAAAAGGAAAATATTTTTACAGATTTGTCTTTATTTTGTTTTACATATCGGATATTTAACATTTCTTTCTTTCTTTCTTCTCTCTCATTGTCATGCCCTTGCTACATATGAACAAAAAAAAAAAAAAGAATTTAATACAAAAAACAATGAATGAGAGCAGGCGAAAAAACCCTTGAAACAAATGCGCTCGAGTGCTCTTGAAGTCTTCTTTAGGTAAATTGTATTTGTCATTGTCTTCGAGTGTGTCGTCTGAATGAAGTGTGTCTTCATGTCTGTCATTCATGCCGCTTGTCTGTCTGACTGTCTGTCTATTTGTCTTTCACTCAGTCAGTTTGCCAGACCCAACTCGAGCTCAAGCTCTGCTTATTTCATTTTGCGCGTCGGCAAAGTTTGCTTTTTTAATTTTCTGCATATCAAACACTACAAAAGTATCTTTCTTTTGTAGTCTGCAAACCAGATTAAAGTGACTCCTTTTCACTTCTTTCCACTTTTGTCTTCATAACACAACTTTTCCTTATAGAATTGTAAGTCAATATATGCATAGACGTCGTTGTGTGAATACTTACAGCTGTCAGTGCGCAATTTCAGGATTCTAATATTTTATTATTACAATAATGCATAGGAGTCTAGCTTTTATTTCAAATCTGGTTTCATTGAATTTAATGTTAGTTACACTCTGTGTAAACGTAATGTCGTTGGCTCTCACTTCCAAGTACTACGTACTCTTGCTTGTTCCCACAATATTGCTTACTCCCAAGTCTCCCTTTCCTACAGTAGTTTCACATTCGCTCTAGGCTTTAAGATAATCTGTTCACATTTGCCAATTTAATATTGACCATTACCATCACCAGGCTTTGAAGTATAACAACCGAAGATCCCATACAGCCACAAATAAAACGGCGAAAATGGCGATGGATAGTTCACATCCTAAGAAGACCATCGAATTCCAACACCAGAATTTCGCTTAAGGGGAATCCTTTACTTCAAAAGCCGCGGTCGACCCAAAAAATCCACATACAACAGCTCAAAACAGATTAAGATAGAATAGCCTTGTGGAGGCGCTATGTGAAGAAGGATATAAAAAAACGTTTTATATTTAGGTTTAGTGTACCTAGATAGGGAAGGAGCAAAGTTCGGCGGACGTCACTTGAGCTGAGTGGAGTAGTGTACAATTGAGTAAGCTTTGACTGAGACATTAGTTATGTGCGAGCAGAATTTGCAACCATGGCTCTGGATCCAAACATTTTTTGGAGACATGAATTATGGATACGCTCAATTAAACGATTTATCATATACTCGAAACTAAGTTCGAATACGGTTTGCTAGAACTTGTGTTGGTTAATAAATTTCAGTATTCAAATAAGTCTGGCATTTTATCTCAGTCGACTTTATATTTTATATGACTTTCTTGCTTACGATATGTAAATTTTTAATTGTAAACGATGCACCACTCTCCACAAAGCATATCAGTGCCCAATTCCATGAAATCTATATATATATATATATAAAAGGCTGTTTGTCTGTCTGTCTGAAGCTTATAGACTCCGAAACCGGTCGACAGAACACCATGAAAAGTGGTACATATATGGATGTCATCATGGAGTATGTTTGTGGCTAAGTTTGGTGCATTAGTATAACGCGAAATTCGAAAAATTCCATTAAATTGTTCCAATACAATAAGTTTGCCGTTGATATTTATGTCAAATTCAAAATCGTCAAAAAAAAATTAATAAAAAAAGTTTAACTCAAATCGAAATTTTAGTGAGTTATTGGTTGTGATCATAGCCTTGGTAGTCCAAATACTAAACAGCAGTTATGTATAAGATTTAAGCCGACAATCCTATGCCAAATCCTGCTTCTTTATCTCTAATTAGGAAATTGCCAGCAATCTGTGATTCGCCAGTTGTAAGAAACTGATTAAAAAGAAAGACTGCTATTTAGGTATCTCAACAGCAGAGGTAAACCGTCTGGGTTTTCATAAGCCATTTTCTTTAATCGTTTGACTCAGAAGACAAATTAAGCTGCCTGACTATCGATAGATCATACATATTCATATTTAAACCTTAGGACATGTTGCCGGATCTTAGTTAGATCTTTTTGTTTCTGATTCTTGGTTCTCTCAAACAAGTCATACAGTCTGTTGGTTACAGTTATTTATAAATGTCTAAGCAGCAACAACGATGACAATGGCTCTTGTCGCAGTGAAGTCATTTATTGTAGAATGCGTATTTAGGTACAACAACAAATGCAAGGCGACCAAAAGAAATTGTTTGTTACCCTAAAATTATATTTTTCAGACACAACTACTAACAGAGTAATAATAATTTTTTGAAAGTGCTCACACCAACGTTCAACCATCCAAACTAATTTAAGCCATCTTTGACTAATCTGATGTAAACACTAAGCTAAGAATGGTCATCGTCATACAGCTATCTATCTGTTAATAAATTATAATGGACGGATTTGTGAACACAACAATTAAATGCCACCATGAGTGCTTGAAATTCCAAATTGGAAAATTATTTAATATGTCTATATATATCAGCTTAAGCGGATTATCTTTGTGCGCCAGTTTGGTTTTTTTCTCACTGCTGCACTCTCTTCCTGGTGCCAGTAGCTGTGGTTTTTTGTTGTTGTTTCTATTGTTTATTTGCGGTTGTTACAAACAAATCCCCAAACGACTTAGATGTAATTATAGAAGGGATACAGAAACACACACGTACTGAAAAATAGCAATGTGCCTAAGTGCTCGTGTTTATATAGGATCGTCGTCTAAGTACAGCGGACCTGGTCTGTTGAATAAATGTGCTTTTAATTAGTGAAATGACAGCAGAGAAAAAAGGAGCTAGCAGACCGCATCAAATGAAGGGACTTTTGAAGAGCAAAAAAGCAAAGAATAAGAAACAAAAAATCGCTTTCGATTGGAAAAAGTAACGCAATTGTTTAAGTCTACTTTGCCGAACAATTGCGAACCAAATGAGTGCAAAGGGCGAGCTGAATATCTGAACTAATGACCTTGCATTAATTAAGCACGAATAATGAGGCATTGTTGTGGATGTGACCATTGCAGCTGTGCTCGTATTAAGTTGGTGCCCATGAAGGATAATGCAAGAATGATGCTGCAGCACTAACACATAATTACAGCAAACTGAAAACATTCTCGTATTGAATGAGTTTTCTTAATTATGAACTGAAGTTCGAAGCAGCGTGCTTTACGTGATATCAGTTCAGCTGCCGTTGGCTTAACTCGACTCGACTCGTGATGTGACTTTATCAGGAAGAGTAATATGAAAAAGAAAAAAAGAAAAAAGGAAAAGCGGAGCTGAGAAAAAAATTGGGTCAAGCTACTTTAGTGCTTCAGTGGCAGCTATGCTGCAGTTGTTGCTGCTGTATTTGCTTTTGTCTCTGGCACTGTTTTTTTAGCGATTTTTTTTTGTGTTTTTTCGTTCTGATATTTTGCTCTCAAGCAGATTTCGATCTGTGGTCGTTTTTGTTTGAATGTTTGCTCAACGTTTTCGTTTGGAGTTATTTCTGCGTATTTTTTTTTCCTGTCAGCCTCTTGGTCAGAGTCACGCTTCTAACCGCAAGCGGGGTGTTACTGACTTGGGACTGACTGTGGCTACAAATGAAAACTACGTCAAAGTTTGTTGTCGTCATCATCATCGTCGTCACCGTTGACGCTCTCGTCGACATACACACGTTGACAGGCTATGGTCGTCGCATCGCACTGCTGTACTACCACTGCACTGTTCTCCTATCTCAGTGGCCGCCTTTCAGTAAGTCGCTCTGGCTGTCAGTCAGGTTGACAGCTGTTTGTCGTATTTCAAGATTTTTCGTTCACTTTTTTTTTATAATTTTTCCCAACTGTTTGTTTTTGCATTCCTAGTTGGCTTCAGTTTTAGTATGACTTCATTCTATTTTTTTTATTTTTGTTTATGGTTTTTGCTGCTGGTTATTTCACTAATTGAAAGCTAAGTCTGAAGTATTCGCTCATGTGCAATAATTTATTGAGCTGTATTGATTGCAAGCGAGCATTGTATTTGATTAGCAGTTGTCAGAAAAGGATTTTCACTTTGTCATTTCATTAGCACTGAAGCCAGTAAGCTTAGCATTATGCCAATGCTGAAAAAAGCTATGTAAAAAAAGTAGCAAAAAAAAAGAAGAGCTTGCCAGTTTATGGCTTATCAGGTCATTTCGGAGTCTAATTAGCTAAGCATTGTGTGGCTATTTTTGTGTCTGAAGAAGACTTGAGCTTTTCTGTTAAAAATTCCCGGTTTTTACTTAGCTCAGAAGGGGAAAATATGTCCATACTTGAGTTTTGAGTGTTCTTGACCCTTGAGAGAACAATAACAGAATTTTCAGATAGTGTTCACATAGATCGTCTGCTGATCACTCTTCAAGGACCCTGATAGGCCAACACAAAGGATATTTCCTCCAGTGATGAGCAATATTTCACTGATTGTGGGTTGTCATTTTTTGACTGCGAATAAAAAATCATTAGAAATAGTAACAGCTAATGATTTTCAAAAATAGTAGTAGTAGGCAGTGTTTTCAGTTAATTTAGCGATTTTGGTGGTTTCAGGGGTCGAGATGATTTTTTTAAAAGTGATTTCGAAGGTTTCAGTAATTTTGTTATTTCGGTGGTTTCTGTTGTTTTGTGTTTTCAGTTCATTCGATGATTTTTGTGATTTTAGTGACTTGAGCGTTTTCTGTAATTTCAGTGATCGTTGGTGATTTCATAGGTTTCAGCGATTTGGTGGTTTCAGTGATTTCAGTGTTTTTGGTTAATTTTATTGTTTTTTTGTTTTGTAGTGTTTTCAGTGATGTCGGTGATTCTAGTTTGTTTTGGTGATTTCGGTGATTTGAACGATTTTGGTAATTTCAGTTATCTTTGGTGATTTCAGAGGTTATAGTGATTTAGTATTTTTGGTGATTTTTGTGTTTTAGGTGATTTTTAGCGATTTTAGTGTTGTAGTGTTTCCGGTGATGTTGGTGATTTTAGTGTTTCCAGTGATTTTAGTGATGAAGGTGTTTGTGGTGATTTTACTAAGTTAAGTGATTTATGTAATTTGCCAATTTCGGTGATTTAGATTTAGTGTGAGTCATCTAAAATGGTAATACTCAAATCAGATATGGTCTCTCCAATATTTTTAATTGTATTGCAGGCAAACTTATTGTATGTTAACATGGTTTTTGTTCCAGATTTCAATGCAACTCAGGTGAGTCACAATAATACAGTTCCTCCTAATGGTTTATGATTTGTTATCAAAAGGGCGTGTCATATATCATATGGCTGGTTCTTATGGTACTAAAATTGTGTAAATTATTCTAAGACATTGAAAGTAACTATCCACAATTCGTGTGACAATAATTTTTAACTACTCATTTAAATATTATTTATTATTATATTGAGTTATTTTTAATAACTCATTTAAATAACGTAATTCCCATTGGTATACTAGTAGGCGAAAAGTATTAAACAAAAAATATTCTTGCAAAGTTTTACGCTTCCAGGCAGTTGCCTTAGAAAATTGTCCTGCCACCAGCGAAGAAAAACACACAAAAATTATCAAACTATATTGCTTAGTTAAGACGCCGTCACGCTGCGGTAAGCACCCCTCAAAACATAGCAACTTTCTTTGACTGCACTTGTAGGACAAAAGTTTTTGCGAGCATTTCAATGCAGCCGCCTCGGACTGCTGTCTGATCCAGGAACGCGCTCTAACTTTAGTTTTATCGACTGCAGCGCATTTGCTTAGTGGTCTTGGGTGGCGGACACTTGATTAAAAACTACTAACAAAACTATGCGCTGTCTTGAGTCAATGTGAGGGCTGTTAATGTGGCATCATGTTTGAGTAGCAGCGGTGGCAGCAGTAGCAGCTTTGCTGTTTGCTTTGTTCAGAGATGATTTTTTGCAATGAAGTTGCTTTTAATGAGTTTTTGTGGCGTTAATGTGGTTGAGTCAAGTGTAAAGTAAAACAATAAAAAAGAAGAAAAAAGTGCGGGGGAAAAAATGAAATGATTTTTCATGCATTTAATTTAAATTGACATGATTTGTGTAATGCGTTTAGAAAATTTATCGGCTAATACTTTGCGTATACGTAATGCGCAATAAATCAGTAAATATTACGCATACGCACTCGATATCCATAAATTTGCATTAGATATTTGCCACAATATATTTGTTTTGTGTGTGTGTGTGTGCGTGTGCCAGTTACACTAGGATGCTTCTTAAGAATTTGTAAATGCAGCAAATCCAATAATACTCACACGCCATGTGGTGCCCGCCCTCAAATCAAATAAACAATTTGAAAATTTTTCAATAACTGCAAGAATTTTTGGTTGCGTTGAGTTTCGTTGTCTGGCAAAAGTTAGTTTCGACAACAATTTTGTGGGCATGCACGTTTACTTGAACAAACAAACTTATGAAACTTAGCAAAAAAATACCAACACACACACACATACACACACATATATATATATATATATATATATATACACACATATATTTACAGAGCCATAAACTCTTGGGGCAGTTTTTTGTGGTTTCAATTTGGCTACAACGTCGGGATTTATTTTGCACTTGATTTGATTTGTTATTGTTGTTGTTGTTGTTGTTGGTATACGCGCTACGTTACGTTAGTCTAACTCGTGGGCACAGGGGAAATATGTAATGCATGTGGCTATGTTCATGATGTCCTTATTACAAACGTTTTTGTTGTGGCTTTTGTATTTGTCACCCTGTTTACTTCACTTGCGGTCATTCGTGTTAAATTGCAAATTGCAAAGTTGGCATTTTGGCCAACCAACAACAACAACAGCAACAAAAAAAGGACAAAATGCGGGTGTCGAGGGCATAGGCTGTATATCTGTATATGTGATTGTGCTAGTTTCTGGGGTCATACAGACGTGATCTAACTAGTTTTTGGTTTATTTCATACTCGACTCTGTGGTCTAATCTAAGTTGAAGTCAACTTAAATCAGCTTTGTTTTTAGAGCAACTCATGTACTCGTTGGTAAGGCACACATTTGTTGTTGTGTTTTTTTGTAATTTTAAGGTTGTAATTGCAGAAAAGGATGCGGCAGTAAAGAGTCGAACATTTAAATTTGTTGAATTGGCGTACCACAAGGCAGGCAGCAGTTAAATGAGTGATGATAGTAGAGCTATTTAGCTGAGTGACAGTGATTAGGATGAAGAATGAAATCACAAGTGGAAGCAAAAAACTGCTACGTAAGATGCTAGGGCAAGGAGTCGCACATCATTGAAAATCGTTTGAAAGTAGTATTAAGTGCTTGCATAAATTCTTGGTGTAAAAAATTGGTGTAATCTCTGTTATTCAAAATATCTTCCATCATTTTCTATAATTTTTTCCCAACATGGCAATATGGCGTTGTAAGAATCATGAGGGTTTCGTAATTATAGATCACTTTCGTTAGGTGTTATTTAATATGACTTATAACGCCGATCCCTTGACCTGAGGCAAACGCGACTAGTTTCTCATTGTTTTCTCATGCAACTGCGTGCTAAACTTATTTGTCCTCTTCATTGTGGTTTAAGAGCTGAAACACTGAAAAAATAATGACGATCTAGATGCTCAGTATGAGCTTGAGTACAACAACTTATTACAGCTGGCATGGTAATTGAATAATTAGAATTGGGCTGCTTTAGTTTACTCCAAAGTTTATAGTTATACAGAGGCTAGTCGCAATGCTCAAATAAGCGTTTAACCATTAGAACATTTAGCAGTCGCTTGATTAAACGCGCTCATAAATGAGGTGAGAAACGGTTTGAGGCTCTGGAAGTTTTAATTCAAATTTGATCAATTTCTTTTTATAGACTTGTCGGTAAATTAAATAGTTACTTATTGCCTTTTGGGATCAAAAGTCATTGTATTTGTATTGTTGATTTTTCCAGGAAAATGCACTCAGCTATCATTGAAATATTTAAATTAATTTTCTAAACGAATTTAACTAGAGCAAAGCGGTTTCATTTTGTGCTTAGTACGATTTTTCGGTTTTCATTTCTATTTGCAGAGCATTCTTTACTCTTTCGCTTGGCAGCAGCCACTGCCGCAGTATTGGTTTCTGGCACAAAAATGCTCAATAAATCTCGTTTACTTTTATGCTTTATTTCTCTGCCTTTGTGCGGCTTATATATATATATATAACAAGCTTTGTTTTTGTTGTTACTGTTGTTATTGCAGTTGTTGTTATTTTTACTGCTGCCGCTGTTGTTATTGCTGTTGCTGTGCTCGTTAAGTTGCAAAACGTTTTGTTGCAAATGTTTTTGCAATTCTGTTTGTATTCATGTTGATTTTTCTTGTATTTTATGTCTGCGCCTCTCGCTCTGTGTTTGTGTGTGTTTGGCCTTTGATGCTCATTGTTAGTTTGATTTTCATTTTTGGCAATGATTTGTTGGTTTTCCCGTCGTTTATACCCACCCACTCTTTCATTCATTCAATTTCAGCGGAATTAAGTAACAACGAGTAACTTTTTCTGTGAGTGCTATGAGTGCGTTTATTGCAACTGAACTGTTGAGTGTATTGAGTGCTTTGAAGGGGGTATCGATTTGATGTGGCCATTCATAAGGGCGACCATTTTGTGGTCGACTTAGTAGTGAGTGTGCTTAAATATGGTTGTTCGAGCTACGACTTCGTTTTGACTAAACATGTAATTGAGCAATTTAAGAGTATTAGATGAGCAATATGCTATATATATGCTATGTTTTGACATCAATCTAACGATATTATAGTTTAACATGAAACATACAACAATGGCCAACTGTAGTGTTGAACATGTGACTAAGATAGTTTAATTGTTAAAAAGTTATGTCTCAACACGGAAAAAAGACTTTTAGAAGACGGTGGAATTATAACAACAAAATTCACGCGCTGTGACATAATTTTTTCTTTTCCTTCTCATTATTCTGCGCATCTGCGGCGCATGTTTGTGTACATATCGCGTAGAGTAATAAGAAAGTTTTCAGCACTTTTGTATGCACATAAAGCATTTCAATGTTGTAACTGTCCATGTTGTACTCTCTTATGTTCGTAATAAAATTAAGCGCTACGTAAAGTGCTCATGTCTTTTCTCTGTTTCACTTTACTAGCAGCGGCCGTTAGAGAAAATGTTCAGTATTAATAAGTTGTATTAATAAGTTTTAAGTTTTGTTTAATAAGTTTTACGGTTCGATAATAGAAACTATAAAATTCGGAATATTATTTTAACTTTTTAGACCAGCTGAAGGAAAAAATTCGTGAAAAAAGACCCGGTTTGCAGAAGAAAAAAAAAATCGTTTTCATTAGGACAATGCACCGTGTCACAAGAACATTTTGACAATGGCGTAAATCCATGAATTAAAGTTCGAATTGTTGGAGCATCCACCGTATCTACCTGATTTGGCCCCTAGCGACTTCCACCTGTTTCCAGATCTAAAAAAATTCATGAGTGGAAAGCGTTTTTCATCAAATGATGAGATCATAACAGTTGTGGAAGGGTATTTTGCAGCCTCTCACTTCAGGGATGGAATTCATAAATTGGAATCTCGTTGGAACAAGTGTATCGATGTTCAGGGAGACTGAGTATACTGAGTAATAAAGTGTATTTCAAACCATAAAATTGTGTCTTTCTTATCGAACCGCAAAACTTATTGAACAAACTAGTATTTCAGATGCTTTGCGTCAAACGTATTGAGAAATGTAATATAATTGACTTATTCAGGTATGATTGCCACACGCAATTAGTGAAATTTCAACGGCTGTGCGATTCTAGTAAGTATAATGATTTTTTAATTTATTTAATTTTACAAAATTTTTGTTCCATGCGCACGTGTACTTTTTAATACACACTTTCTTTCTTTTCTTTCCAATTTCGTATTACCAGAAATACCAGACTACAAATTTATTACTAAAAACCCCCGGGACTGCCATGCGGCGCTTCTTTCCACGACTGGCGCTTTGTATGTGTCATTTGTTATAAAAAAATAACTTTTTTTAAATATTATAATTATGGAGAAATTTCTCTATGAGAATGCTGCGAGTAAACACCGGACCCAGGAATGTCTTGTTAGATTCCGTTCCAGAAAATTGCGACCGCACAGACCTTCTTCTGGTCGATCAGTCACTGAGAAGGCCGACGAAATGATTAATTTGGTCCTCTAGCACTCACAACTCGACCGCTTGAACGAAGCAATCAAGGAAAAGTGCTCAGAATTGGTCAACAACTTGATTACGTTTTATATCACAATTTCCGAACTAACGAGAAAATTATTTATCTGCGCCAAATTAAAGAAGTTTTCCATTCTACTGCATTAAACCGCAGCAATATGAAGCGATTTGCAATCACATCCGAGATTTGACTTACTTTTTTGTGTGTAAAACAAAATTTAAATTAAAAGTGAAATTGATTGCTTTGATTTTGATGACCCGTAAGACATGCAATCGTGACAGCTACAAGCACACAGTGAAATATAAAATCGGTAACTTTAACATGACCGCAAATCAGTGTGACAACCGGTTTACGTCCTTCTGCTGCAACCAACAGCAAAAAGCAATCAGAAGTGCTTTGCAAGCAATGTCAGACCTTCTTCATGGTAACTTTTCGGCTTAATGCTTTATTTTTCGATAAGTTGCTTTTTGGCTAATAGTGACAGAAGAGTGAAGTCAAGCGCAGCTCACACCGAAGCAGCGAAGACTGCAGCTAAAAATGACAAGACGACAAATAAATGCTCAGCTAAGATGCTTTGGCTACCTTTGTCAAATATTAAATGACAACTGCAGCCGAGTACAAGTCGAGAAATAAGTAAACAGTTAAGCAGTAAGACACACAAACAGGTATAGATATGGCCAGAAAGGATAGATGCGCGCAAATAGAATACAAGCTGAAGTGAATCGGCTGGGATCTAAGATGTGGTGAGCTTAGACACACACAAATTGTGTGAGGCATCAATTTCGCCAGAACTGACTTTTCACTGTTGTTGTCACTGTCTGTGGAAACCTCAAATCGAATAGAATCGTAAATGAAACGAAATAAAATGAAACGACACGTGACGAGAAAGGAGGAGCGGTAAAGCAATAAAAAAGACATATTTGCGTAAAAGATAACCCAAAGGCAAGAGTTGACTTAACGTTGACAACGACGACTGTCACCAATTGCTAACAGCGTCCTCACATACATACTCATACATACATAGATTAGACATACTCGTGCATTCGCACATCTTTCTAGCTAGAACACATTTACATAGAAAGGATGCCAATTTATCTTGCTGTTGTTGTTGTTGTTGCTATTGTTATTGTTGTATACATCATCGACGTTTGTATTCATGTTCATACTTACCACCCAATATGCCATTTAAATAACCCGACGCATTTGTGCTACGTCCTCTTTTCATCATAAGCGTTTCATCGACGAGCAACAAACGCGTCGAAGACGATGTCGCCGAGGCTGATGAAGATGATGTCGCTGTGGAAATACCAAATGGATCCGGTTTAACTGGTCCATCATATAAATCCATATCATCGTGATTCCTGAATAGATTGTGTCGCGCTATCACATCCTCCATGCCGGCTCGATGTAGTTCCGGTATCAGACGCAGCCAAATTGAGAGTTGATGCGCCCGAAAGTGATTCTTAATGCGTGGCTTCATGCCTGTAACGAGAGTGGAAGTGTGAGTTATACGGAAATTTGAAAGTTATTTTCTATGCAAATTTTTCTAAGGTGCCTTGCTCTGTTGCTGTTGTCGCCATTTTCTTTAATTTTTGTTGTCATCCTTTTATGTATTTGTACTGACTTGGCTGCACGTACAGCCAACAAAGTCAGCTCGCACGCATTCATCCTGATTTGCATAGCGAAAAATGGCATTGTACATGAGTGTTTTGTACTCGGCTTCAGAGCTACTTATACTTTCGATTCTTTGAGTCGCGCTCATACAAAATATAAGTACCGCTATATGCATAATGTTTAATTTTTGATCCGAATTGTGAATTCTGTCAAGTTTGTTTACGATGCGCTCTGTCGGGTTTACTTCAATTGAGAGCTTATTTTGCTGCTTCAAATTGAATTATGAATTTATCCTAAATGCATGTTTGGGTTCGTACTACAATTGGACTCTTTCAAAGCTGAGGTAATAAGTTTGTGGTGTATTTCGAGTCATTGTGTGTGTATGAATCTTTAATAAAAGGATGGCTGTTAGAAAGTTTTCTTTATAAGTAGCAGGGTAGAGTAACATAAATTAGAGTAGAACGCAGTAATTGAGTATAGTAAAGTTTGAAAAGTAAACATAAGAACAAAGAATAAGAATAATTTTGGGGAGATATGGAGAGTGGTTTTAGAGGAATTAGGTAGAAGAGCACAGTGGAGTAGTATAGAACAAAGTAGAGACAAAATTCGAGAAAAACCGAATTTCGAATTATAACGAAGATAAGTGAAGTTAAGTAATGAAGGCTCGAATATAGATTAAGGTAGATTAGTAGAGAGTTGAGTGAAAAAAGTTAAGTGCAGTGAGTAGACTTGGGTAGAATACCTCTAGTGGCGAAGAGCAGATTACAGAAGATATGAGCAGGAGTTGATTGTTTGAGTAGACTAGAAAATATAGAATTAGAGTAAAATTGAAGAGTATAGATTGGATTAAGGTTAAGTAAGGGTTAGAAGTTGAAGTAAATAAAGTAGATTGATGTATAAACATATCTGTTGTAATGAGACAATCTAACATATTCACACATGTATGAGTACATTGAAGTTGAGAAAGTAGATTGCGGTAGCGAGTGCCACATAGAGAATTGAGGAGAATAATAGAGTAGAATACAGTATAAGTATTATAGTAGAGTATAGCACATAAGAAAATTAGGGAGAAATAGAGTGAGCATTCAGAACGGCAAAGTAGAATAATATGGAATAAAATAGTATAAGAAGCAGGCAGGAAGTGTTGAAGGATCAATTAGTAAAGTGCAGTGTCTAGTACACTAGACCAGATGTCAGTAGATTTTTTTATATACAAATAACTTTAATTTGTTCTTGGAGAATAACTTAAATTAAATTTTAATGAAAATAAAAAAATACTTAACAATTTATGGAAGTGTGATTAGTGATTTAAATTAGAATTACAAGAATCTGTCGACAAGTCCAATAGTATACAGTCTCTGGAACATACTCCTTGTACGCGTCTTGAAGCTGTTTAACATGTCGATAGAATATCCCCAATTTTGAGACCATGAGGTTCTCTGTTCGCGTATAATAAGGGACGCCAGAGAGTTTGCGGAGGACCTTCGCTTGATTAGAGTCCAATCTTGCGATAGAGCGGCATTGCCATAGATTTGTATTCCATATCGCCATGCAGGTGTAATTATCGTCTTTTATATGCTAATCTTGAAAATGTCAGTAGGGAAGCGAAAAATTTAGATGGGCATTGTGACTAGATTTGGGGACAGAGTAGGTCTGAGAGAGAGAGATAGAGTAAGTGAAAGTAAGAGATAAGGGTTTGTGCAGATTAAAGGCTACAGCATAAAAGTTAGATAAAAGTGGAGTAGGCTGGGGTTGAACTAAGAGAAGTGGAGAACTAATGCATACAGATTCCAAGTATAAAAGAAAATAAATTATAATAAAATTAAATAAAATAAAACAGAGTAGGGTAGAGTAGTAGAGAGCAAACAGTGGAGTGAGTATGGGAAAAGGAGACCTAAAAAGCATGTGGTATATAGTTGCGTACTTAACAATCAGGTAAAGGTGCGAAGGGAGTGGTAGTCTTAAGTAAAGTTGAATAAAATATTCACTTAGTAATCACTCACGTTGACAAGAATTTAGAAAGTGATTATGAAAAAAGGCCCTTGTCGACCCAAAAAAAGAGCATTCCACAAGGGAGTTACCGCGGGCACAACAATGTCGGGTCATTATAAAAGCGTCAACCACAAACGATCGATTCGTGGTAAGCAATTCATTTATGCAAATATTATATTTAAGAACTAACAAAAAAAAATATATATAAATAATAATGAAAGTAAATACTTTATGCTTCTCATGTCTATATATGATAGATCCCCAGCAGTGATGTCGATGGCCCCTTCTCGGCCTTTCACGAGTTTTTAATATGAATTTGTTTTTTTATAAAGTGTCGATCAAAACCTTATAAACTTTCCTGAATCCTTTGTTCGACGTTGTTTGTGAAATCCTTTTCAGCACCGTTTGTGCAGTTTCAATTAAAATCAAACAAAGCGTATGCGTAGCGCATAAAAACTGCCAACGTAGGCGTAACGCACTTCGCTGTATATGTGCATGTCTGTGCATGTGTGTGTTTGGTTGAATGGTTTATGCTTTGTACACGTCCAGTGTACAGCTGCCGACTTTGTGGCGCAAAATGGAGGCAGATATTGTACATGTATATTTAGATACATGCAAACTTGAGCAGTGCTTAAGAACAAGTGACTGAACACACGCGTAGCTTGTAATTTTTATCTGACTGAGTGCGTGCGTATCTGGGCAGGCTCGAATTTCGCATATGCTTTGCACGCTTCGGCTGATTTGCGTTTCAACCTACAGAATATTTTTATTTCGGCACATTGACAGTAATTTGCCTTTTGTGTTTCTCTTTCATTGTAGCGCATAATGAATTTGTTACGACGATGTCTCAGGTTACGTGTTATCCTTTCGGAGCACTTAGGAGCAGTAGACAAGACAATTTACATAAAGGTATGAAAAATTTGAAATTAATAACATTTGCGCTTGTTCAGAATGTGGGTGGGTGTATATATTTTTTTAACCGTTGCCTGCTTTTTGGCTCTTTACTTATAACTGCGCAAATATTTGTATTACCGCTTTTCTGGTATTCTATGTATTTTTTTCTTTTTGCGTTTTTTCCGCTGTACTCAAGCACAACTGACAGTTATTATTCTGCTGTTGCCTGTTTTAATATGCCAAGCATGTGCGTAAGCTTTTATTCTCGTTAAAAGTTGTTGCTCGAAATGAAAGTTTAACTTTAAAATGCTTTACGTGGGCGCATTCTTAAAGCAACGAATGCCTTAAATGTTAGTAATGTTTTAGGTTTTTATGAGTGTATAGATGTTTATGCTTTTAACTTGGTTTTCACTTCAGAACACCACTTCAAAGCAATTTCCGCAAGAGATACATTTTAGGTATACATCTATTTTACATAAAAGAAAAGTCCAGAGCTGCTACCCTTTAAATTTTAATGCTTCTTATATGTAATCTCAAATTCTCTATTAATTATGTAATTCTCTAGTTTGAAAACGACGTTAAACCGACTGCTACAGTTGGTCACATACCATGAATTATACCGAGCAGAATCACTCCTTGAACCACATTTGTTTTAAGGGACAACGGATAATAGAAATATCTAACTGCTCGATTCTCAATACTCTATCAATTTAATAGCTCATTAATTAGCTCAATCACTTTGAAAACTGTGTTTTGCAACAGTCTTGGCAGTCTGTAAAAATTATATTGCCACTCTGTCAAGTTCATGGTATTAGTATGTAAATTTTAGTTGAACAGTTTGCAAATGCTTCACAAAAAACGCGTTGAAGTAAGTTTTTGAGAATCGATAATTTCTCTCAAAAATACTGAAATTTCATAAATTTAATCTTCTTCAAAAAATTTGACGATTAAACAACAAGCTACTTGATACTCAATTTCGTAGTGTTATAACAGTGTGTCTCAAATTAAGGCATCAACTCTGTTAAAAATGTCATTAACAGCCTCTGTTAGAGTTTACAGAGTACGCCTTAAATTGATGAGCTGTTGAATCGGTAAATGTACCAACTGATAATCTGCATGGTCATGTAGTATCGCTTGTATTCAAAAATTATTTGGCCTTTGAGATAAATTTGCTGTAATATTATTACTATCAAATTCCTTCAATAAAAAAAAATAAAAAAAAAAATTAATGCACCCCATGCTTTTTGAGTGCTTCAGCTAATAAGCTTTCAGTAAGTACTGTTTTAGTTAATACTCCATCAGTTTCTTAGTTAACACATTCCTTGCTGGCAACTTTCTAGCCTTCAATTATGGCACTCCAGCTTACACCACCTCCTTCGCATAACACTGCTTTAGCTTAGAGACACCCGGTTAACCCAGTTACAACTCAGACTCATTCAATCAACAACCGCTCAGCTAACCCACGTTTATCTTACATGCAATCAGCTTATATCTCTTCAACTAACCATCTGCCTAATCAAAATCTACTTTAACCTTAACCTTATTAACCTTAGCTTACAAAACTTGCTCAAAACATTTATGAAAAATAAATATGTGGGTATATACGAGGATATTCCACTAACGCCACCAACAACGCAGACAATTTCAAGTCACGTTCCTTCAACTTATTTTGAACTTTCAGTTAATACTCTTTCAACCACGCACTTTCAAGGCACATCCGTAAGCCCCTAAAGCGATTTCAGCTGATGCTTTCATTAATGCCAAGCTGGTAGCTAGAATGCTACAGTTTTCTCTAATCGGTTCAAGAGACTTTGACAACACTTGCAGCTTAGGCGTTCGACACACTTTCCGACGCACGCATTAAACTCACCTATTTCCAAGTACTTTTGGTGCAATGGATCATAATTTTCCCAGGTGATGCTGCGAAAACGATTTCGTTCCTTTGAAACGGGCAGAACTGAGTCCTGGCGATGATGTTCATTCGGGTTGCTAAATGTGTAAGAGAGAGGAAAAAACAAACAAATACAAACATGAGCAAAAAAGATGAAAACAAGCACGTAAAGTAGGTACAAAAAGAAAATAAAAAATTTAGCACACACACATACACACACACACATACAAGCACATTCACCTAGAATGGCTTAATCTCGGTGACTGAATGGCGCAAATTTTCGTTAAGTTCTGGTTGGTTTGCAGCAAAAGTTTGGCCCAAGCAGCGGTTGGCTCAGATGCTGTGCGGGTTGCTTGTAAGCAAAACTTTTTGTTTTAGTTGCTTTGTTTCCACAGAGCGCCAGCAAAGACAAACAATCGGCTTTAAGTGTTGCACATGAAATGGCGTTTTCTCGTATGTATTATGCGCAGCACAAAAGTATGCTACAAGAATTCATACGTGCACGATGCCTGAGCAAGAACAAAACACGTCATTTGTCTGAGGCACACTCACACGTTAAATAGCAGAAAAATGATGCTCTATAAATGTATTGAATGATCTAGGGTCCGGTTAGTTGAGGGGAGATGTGGTAGTTGACAAATTAAAATGAGCTTCAATACTGCTGTTGCACAAGCATAATAAGTGTGCAACGGCACATATGAGTGTCGTGTTTTAAATGCAAAATAAAGGCTGAGCCAACTACACAACTCGAAACTACCAGAAATTTCAACTCACCCGGTACGAGCGAAGTTCGTCCAAAATATCATTACAGCCTCGGATAGTGCCGTCTCTGATTTTGTATAGTTCTGCGGAAAGTGACTGAAACCATCGACCAACGGTGCACCGAAAATGTAGGGCAAATCTTCGCCATGCACTGTGCCCATGCGTTGTGGATAGTCGCCATCTTTGGTTTGGTAATCGAACACGTAGAAATAGCAACGCCCAGCCTGCGTTGTTGATGATGTCGATGCAGATGCTGTGCCACCGCCAGAATTTTGATTGCCACTCGAAATGGGCGGCGGAGACTGCGCGGCTAGTATGTCGCCGGTACGCACAATCGGCGCCACGAACTGTGCATCAGACAGCGCCGCTACCGCCGTGTCTCGTGTATTGATTGGATGCTGTGAGGTGCGATCCCAGTCGGTGTACTCGTTGACGATCTGTAAAGTAGGGGGGGAAAAAAACATTGGGATTAGGTGTATAAGTTGGGTTACGCGGGAAGATAAAGCGTTGGCCATAATTAGTGATGTTCGTGTGGCCCACGATATGATAAGAAATGCTGCTTAGTGAAGCGTCTCATGAAAGAGAGGTAGAGATTAAGATTGAGCAATGGCACAAAGCTGGATCATATTTTTTGAACATCACTCTTTAGACTGAATTTGTAGTGTTGAGTGGGGTCATACATTTTTTTCTCTATCTTTTTTATTGGCTACTATCGTCAGACGATATGTAGCGAATTATATCAAAGATCATAAATTGACTGTCATGTATATTTTCGGCCACGCAAGACAATTCAAAGCAGAATTTTTTTGTGTACAAAAATACCTTAAAATGCCACTTGGCACAACTATCACCAAGGACTAGTAGCGGCGAGCTTATAAACTGCCCCATCATATAAATCTTGGATATTAAAAAAACAAAAAAAAAATTATACAGATCTTATAGAAGAACGCATGACTTCTGTATCTTATATTCTACATATAAACCTATGGACTTATTTCAAATTCTTATATAGAAACTTTTTTATTTTTTGAGGCATTGCACTGAAATTTAATTAGAATTTGTTATAAGACCACAGACATAAAATCGGAAGTATTCAGGGCTTCTAAGAATAGTGGATCATCTAACTGTCATACAAAGTACTAGTTGATTTACAAGGATTTTGAGAAAGTTTTGAGAATAGTTTTTTCTTCGCTTCCTTGCTGCTCGAATCACTTATTTTCTATTTGAATTTTCTTTAAATAAAAAATATTTCAAACTAAGCAGTTTTACATGATTAATCGCAATCATTTTTTCCAGCTCATTTGTGTCTGTGTCCACCCGAATATAACAGACTCTTCGAACACGTTTTCGCATTTCATTTCTTATTAAACTCATGTGTAAACACAGAACACCCTTTAGAGTTAACATATATTTTCGCTTAAGCAAATTGTTTTCAGAGACTGCGCATATTTTTTATTCTGGCGCACAGCAGCTTGATTAATCAGTTTTATGTTTATAAAGCGATTGACAAATAATTCAACACACGCATACATCGATAAAAGTCGAAATAAAAGTGTTCTTTATTCCCCATTTATAGTAGTCCCTCGGCAGCACAGCAACGCGCTACGCTTCTAGCGCCGCGCACAAAATCCTTGAAGGCCACGTGGTGTTTGCCAGCTCGCTGACTTAAATGCGAAAGGATTTACGTCGATGCGCACACAATTCTGGTTATAAAATAAAAATGTTTATAATAAAAATAAAAATACAAATGAGTATAATCGTTATATATGGCGATTCGGTGTGCGTGTAGCTATGCACTTAAGGCACACATTTTCACAAACGTAGAAAGAAATCCACGCAGATGTGGCTGTGTACGCAAAATGCTGACAGAGCCGCATGAATGAGATAGCATTACTTTGGTTGTTATTTGTAATGATTTGGGTTAAGTGCTGCTTGCATGCTTTTAAGTAGGTCTGCGTTAGTGCGAGCGTGATTGTGTGATGTGTGTATATTCTGGCAAGGACATGAGCTACGAAATGAAAGTGTTTGTCTCCGTCTATGTGCGAGTGTTAATGTTTTAGCAGCAATGACGTGTTAACTGTCGCATACGCTTGTTTGCCTACCAACGCCCATGAAATAAAAATAAAACAGAAAAAAATTGTAGGCCAAACTGTAATGAGCAAAAAGCAATGGTACTCATATGCCGAGCATTACTTGTATATTCTTAATTGACTTTCTTCTTACTCTACATCAAGCATTCAATGTGTCACACACACACAACACAAAAAAAGTTGTTGTATACTTTTGTGCGATTTCACTAATTTATTTTTATGAGTTAATTGCACAAAAGAATTTCCAAGTTAAACAATAACAATATCAACCAAAAAGAATATTACTTTTGCTTATTTTAAGCAGGAAAAAAGTGTATTATACATTTGTGTGTATATATTTTAATTGAATTGCTGCATACAATTGGGCGCTCAACCAAGGATAGGCAGTGTGTCTGTGTGTGCTATGAAAGGCAAGGCAACTGTTGGAAAAGTTTTTAGATTAAAAGCAAATATCTTTGCCTAACAGAAAGTGCAAAGCTGGCAAAAAGTATGCTATGCAATGAAACCTATTGAAACTAAGTGGCTGTTAGGCATGTGCATTGCATACTTTCCTGCGTTTTGCTACAAGCTAAATAAAGTTCTCAGTGTTTCACTTGGTTTCGAGTGTAGTTCACTCAATTAGTATCAAAACGCAGTCAATTTGACTAATTCTTGAGAAATGTTTTTAATGCTTCTATTGACGAACTGTTCTGAATACCCAATGTCAAAACAATTGAACAATTTGACTAGCATGCTTGTACAACCGCAAATTGTATTTTCAAAGAACTTGATGAATTTTCGTTTTTTAGGATTTGTTTTAGCTAACAAGTATGCCCAACTTAATTGTGTTTTTGCTGCATCAGTTTTTGTTGCATATTTTAGAGTAGCTTGTCAAAATATAGTTCAAAACCAACTGTAAATGTAGAAAAATTAGAAGAAGGAAGTGTGGTTAATAAAAGTATAGTTCAATATAATTTGTTGGTTTTATTGTAAAATCAAATCAGAGTTAAATTAAATTAAAAAAGAGTAAAATGAAATAAAGAGTTGGTCTATTGCTTAGTAGGCTGTACAATATACAGGCCCCATATGATATACAATATACTGAAGTCCATCGAATTTTTGTGCTTTAAGAAGTTTGAAGTTATAAAATTTGAAAACCCCTCGATATATAGTAGTTTGATATAAAACGATTTTGAATACATAGGGACTGAGAGAGGAAATGAAAAGGAGATAGAGAGAGAGAGATATAGAGTTAGAGAGCAAGATAGATAGATAGATAGAGAATGAGAAGGATTTTCAACTCAAAACCTAGCTTAGTTCTGTGATGTCAAAATGACAAACGCCATCTTTAAATAGTCACTGCAAATAAATCTTTACTATCACAGCGACAAAAGATCTTGAGCAAACTGTGGAACTGAAAATCAAGAAAGCCTCTGATTACTTTGATATGATTTTTGATATAATTATAAAAGCTGTTTACTTGAGGATTGTACTGTTAATTACTATTAATATAATGTTATGAGGCTCTTAGGGTTTGCCAATGCAATTAAAGTAAAGGAAACAGCTGAAATTGTACCAAGCTATTGAATTCATCTCTACGAGTTGCATACTAAAAAACTTATAACAGCCACGCCACTTTCTATTGCAGTCTTTCCGGCTTTCAACGTTTTTGCTGCTCATAGCAATTGGCGCAGAAGCGAATTTTGGCCTATATAAATCATGAAAGCAATTTAACAATGCCGTGACCTTTTCGTTTATACATCAAACTCTACGACCACACATCGAGTGCAATTCATGTCGTTTGCCAA
Source organism: Cacoxenus indagator (assembly GCA_035041755.1). NCBI lineage: Eukaryota > Metazoa > Arthropoda > Insecta > Diptera > Drosophilidae > Cacoxenus > Cacoxenus indagator. Next base: position 3,774,301 of record JAWNKX010000242.1, read on the forward strand.
TTTTCCTATAGCTTTTAGCAACAAACTGCAAGTTGTAGTTTTTTTTGTTTGTTTGTTGTTGTTGCGATTTTAAAAAATCTAAAAATATTAGTTCAATAAACTCGATGAAAATAAAATTGCTTAGTATTTGTGCTAAAAGTATGTATGTGAATATGCAATGACGCCGGCATTGTTGTTGTTTCCGTTTCTGTGGTAGTTATTGTTGTTAGTTGCCATCAGAAGTGCACTTTTGACTCGTAAAATATGCATGATATCGATTTTACTGACACCATTTGCGGTCGGACCGGGCTACATGAAAAACATCAATATTTTATCAATACACCAACTAGAAATACATGACGAGTTGACAGGCTTTGCTTGTTTTAGCTGCGTGTCTGTGAAGTTTTGCTCAAGTGGAATTTGAAAGGATTTTTGAATACATTTTTTTTTTACTCTGCTGCTGTAAAACTGCTGATCAAAGTGTAAACTCCAAGAAGGCCCTTTGAAGTAGTTATGAGTTATGGATAGTAAAGTATGTAGTCGAGGCCCTCAGCTCTAAGGCAGTATCTCTGATTTTATTAAGTATTTGATACTTCCTCTCTTAAAGTAATTAAGTAACGGTCTTAATGATCTTGAAAACTAGAAAGTTGGTTAAGCTCCGGTAAGCCTACTTCAAATCCAGATATCCGGTGTACTTTTTGATAAAATCAGTTGACTTCAACAAAGCACGCATGGTACACCACAACTGCTTAGTGTGCCAAAATATTGGCACCTGTGATTTTGCCGTTATGAAGGAAAATTCGCAAATAGCAACTGCTAACGAAAAGTAGTGATTTCGGCAATTACAGTGCACCCAGCGACTTTCGTGAATTCAGTGATCAGTAACTGCGATCACAAATCACTGGTAAAAATAACAGTGATTTGAAAATTGCAAATACAGAAATCACTGAAATCACTGCTATCAAAAAATAACGCCCAACTCAACTGTAAAAATTATCAATATGCAGTGTTTTTGGAGCTCATTCTACTTAACTATAACTTAAGCTTTCACTGGCAAGCAATATCTCAAGTTCAAGAGCTAAAGCATGTCAGAGCCGGCGGGCCTTGTGTTTGTGCCCTTACCTCAGTCTGTGTACGCTGAAAATTTTGTTGTTGGGGACATAAGGTGCAACACAAGCATACTTGTAAATTTTGCTTTTCCTGCGAAGTAGGTGAGAATAACAGTGATTTATCTGGGGTTGTCACTCACACGTGGAATATTGCTCTAGAATCATGACATAAGTTAACCAAGCCCGATAACTTGATCTAATACAACCTCACTTGAGGGGCCATGGAATATAGAACTTGAATTAACTGCTGCATTCGCTTTTCAACAAGGTGCTAAGGGAATTTGGTGACTCAAGTTTGGCCATATGATATCCAACTGCTTCAAACAATATCAAGACATCAATATTCAGATATTTTGAAATAAGGGCCTGCAATATATGACTGGTTTACTCGGTTACTCTAGGAACACTACCCTGTACCGTGAATTTGTGATATTTATGATGATTGAGAGAAAGTCTAAAAGTCTGGCATGGCAGCATTCCTTTCATGCAATTTAATTTCGCCTCAATAAGAGATCATATAATATAAATTTTTAATATAAATTTTTTGTCAAATTTCGCGTGATTATTCTTATTTAAAATCAATTATTTTTGTTTAACTTTTTTTTTTAAATATTAATTTATAAATTAAATTTTTTTAATAATTTCCCTCACATTTTTTTTTTAATTATCCCTTTTTTTTAAAACCTTTTCAAGGTGCACCTAAAAAGTTTTGCTGGTATTTTACCAGCTCAGTGACTCTGGGAAACTGGAGATGGCGTATAGCAATTAAAAAAGTTTCGGAATATTGCGAAGAAATAATTAAAAAGATAAAAAAAGGAACTTCACAAGAACTTTGTCAAATGGCAGCTGTTGGGGGGGGGGGTAACTTTGTCTGGCTGCTTAAGGATTCAAACCGCTACTTTTTAATACGCTTATTTGCACTTAAAAGAGGCTCGAGCATTTTTAATTTAACAAACTTTGCTTCCTTGCTGCTAACTGCTGAATGGTTGCCAAGCGTCAACGCTTCGATATGCAGATCCAATTAAATTTATCTGTGGTCTTGTTGGTCATCAACTTGTCATTGTCTTTGTCTGATTACAAGATTTATAACTGTATTTGTAGCCAAGAATGAAAACAAATCTAGCAACCAGTTAAGTGAGCTTGATTGTTTCCTTTTTGGCTACTACTTGAAAGAGTGCCAACGCAGCAAATAATTTCATTTGTTTTCTTTTGATTTACAGATGTGGCCACAGCTTCACTTACCGTGTAGAAAATCTCGTTGAGATGATAATTGTAAGCATTGCGCACATAAGTACGTATAATTTTATCACGTCGTTCGCCTTCGAAGCCATTTTGGATGTCGTGAGCGCTGAAACGCCAAATCGATTCGCCGGTGACCACGCCAAATAGTACATCATAGTGTGGCGTGCCACCGAAGCCACCAGCGCCACTATTGCCAAAATAAGCGCTGCCAAATGAGCCGCCACCACCGCCACCACTTAAGCTGCCACCACCACCGCCGCCAACGCCACCACCGCTGCCAGGCCCGGAGCCCATGCCATCTGCTGATGAACGTTTCGAGTTGCGCGTCATTAAATCATCGATATCTAGATTGGAATGTCCGGGTCGTATGACAACGCCATCAACCTAAATTGAAAAAGATACAAGAAGAAGAAAAAACAGAATTAAAATGTGTCCTTGCGGCGCATGAATGAATAAAATCAAGTAAGCACAAGAAGGAGGACAAAGAAGGACAAGAAGCAGAGAAAGAAGCGCTAAAATGTAAGCATCAAAATAAGTAATAAAGTTCTCTTTCATAGTTGAAGTGCTCTGGCGCAAGAATCTTACTCAATGAAATCATTAAGTGTGGCATGGCAGATTTTTTTCCTGTTTTCCTATTTTATTTTATGTTTTTTTATTTTGGGCGTCTTTCTGGGCAACATTGAAGAGTTTTATAATGAAGAATAATAACGAAAGCAGCACCATTTTTGATAAGCTTTGAAAGGTTTTCTCGAGCGTGTTTTGTCTTTTGTGCTTGGTCTTCATTAGGTAACTTTGCCTTTTGTTGTGCTCAAAGTAACAGATTGAAGAAGTTGAAGTTGATAAAATAGGTTAAACTAAGGTTCAATTTCAAAGGAAAAAAAATCTGTGCTGGGAATTTGGATATAAACAATGAAAGAAGAAAGTATTTTAAAAGTCAAACGTGGCATTTTTAAATGTGGGGGAAAGTAATAAAAATAAGTGTCTATATTTATTTTGCCTCTATTCGCATAAACCCCAAATATATTTGTCGGATATTTGAATTATCACTGCATTTTCTGCTTTGCCATCGTTTGAAACTTTATTTAGTGGACACTCTTTATTGTATATGGGAACAGTTAATAGTGGCTCAAAGCCAGTTCTGGTCTCTTCGGTTTTTGGTTGATCAAAAGTATCGAGATTCATTTTATGTGGGTACTGCCTAAGTCTAGGTTGGCATGGACTCACGGTATAGAGTTTGGGGACACTTCAGACAACTCAGATTCCAGATCTCTAAAGGTTTCAGTCAAAACTACGCTTGGTCAATACGCCTCGGTATGTTAAAATTTCTGTCATCCATCAACGATTCCAATGACCAATTCCAGAAGCGAAGCTCAACTACAAATTCTCCCATTAAGGCTTGAGCGACATATTTCACATTGAATTATTTATTGAATTTCTTTGTTAACATTAGATCAAGGAGTGGTTATCTGATTATGGTAAGTGTTGTTACTGGACCAATAATAAGTAACAGAACCTTTGACGATTGAGTTAAAACTACCCTAGCCATTTAAATACGAATATGATAACGCACCGTTATAAGATGGGTTAAGAAAATCTCAACAAATAGCAGTGGAAATAGTAGGCTTTATTTAAGCAATAATATTCAAGAATGTAAAAACTTACCGACGGTCCAAAGGATGTCAAAAAATTAGGCGCCTGTATGTCGGCCGCGTAGAGATCTTCCAGTGGCACATCACGCAAACAGTCGACAATCTGCTCATGATGCTTATTAATATCCTCAGGTATCGTGCAGTTAACCTCCTTGGCCAGCTTGATGGCGAATAACACCGGATCGTCGACCAGTGCCCACGACGAATACGCTGAACCAGACATGAGTATGGCTCGTTGAAATAGGCCACGCACCATCGTCGGCGAGGTCATCAGATAGTTAATGCAAGCAGCGCCAGTGCCATGACCAGCGAGTGTCACTGCATTTGGATCGCCACCGAATTTTTGAATGTTCTGTTGTATCCAGTGCAGTGCGGCCATTTGATCCATTAGGCCGTAATTTGCGACACGCGCGTGTGCCTGTGGGTTTGGATTCGCGTTGAGGAAACCTGTTGAGCAGATGGTTGAATCGTTGAACGACACATAAATGAAAAGGGTTCCCAACACAAGCGTCACTTACCTAGAATACCTAAACGGTAATTAAGTGTTACCACGACCACTTCGCCGTAGCTGGCCAGCACACTGCCATCGTAAGGATTTCCGCTGCTCCACTCGAAGGACTCACCGTGTATGAACACAATTACCGGCAGTTTTTTCTCATTAGCGCCCGCTGCGAAATACGCAATGAAAACAAAACGGAAGTAGTACAGTTAACATACAGTGCGAGGGGTAGAGAAAGAGAGAGAGAGAAAATATATTAGACGGATTAAATGTGAGAAAATGTAAAAAATGTTAAATAAAAATTCATGAGTGTGCGCCATTGTCCTGCCACGTTTCGCAATGTGCTCCTAAGCCCTATTAAGTGTTTCCGTTTGCGTGCAAAGCTGAATTTGATTTCAACTCTAAATCCAGTTTGTTCGTGCCAACACCACTGCATCACTTCTTCGTCGTCTTAGTCATCACATTGCTCGTTGCAAAGCTATTCCAGATAAGATTTTTCGCCACGTTTCACGTTTTGTTTTTGTGTGTGCGATTCGTCTTAAGTAGAAATTATTGGCATTACGTGTTGTATGATTAATCTTAATTAATTGAATTTAAATAAGATTTATGCATAGCAATTTTGTTATTTTATTTCTACATTCTGAAAATGTAAGCTTCGCATTTATAATTTCGTTCTTGTTTATAGACTTGCACCACAAATTCAACGTTGACCTTGGCGACTACGCTTGGCACTTTCTCCCTACTCAAATGGCGTCGACCTTAAGTAAGTTCCAATTGTTTCCACTGAATTAGGTGCGCAGACCATTAAGATTCCTGACACGCCTACAATAACTTGTTTAGGAACTAGACATTTTTAGGTTAGACAGTTGGGCAGTTTATATTGGAATAAAGGGAAAGATCTTCATAATGCGCCACTAAAATTGCGATTAGTCATTGGGAACTCACTCGTTTTAAAAGAAAGTCGTGTTATTATTGTGGGGAATAGGTTGAGAGCCTATTCAGGAAATATATTTATTTATATATCAAACTAGCCAGAGCAATGCTAGATTCGAAGGCCCCCGTAGCTAGTACTCTATTTTGTATATTAGAGGTAATATTTTTATATTATGTTCAATTTAATAAATAAATACATAAATGCTATTTAAATTGTTTTGTTTTAATGTGATGAAAAGTTGGCGTACACTTTGCATTTCAAATCTGGACGTTGAGTGGCCAATCAATGTTTCCTCTTTTTGACATCAGACGTTCAGGGAATTTTCATTACGGAAGTGAATTCTAACTACTACCCTCAAGATCTTTTTCACACATTTGTGGATCGACATAACGAGCCAACATCTACCATTGTCAATTTCCAGCGACTGTTTCGTTTGCTCTGAAAAAATATGGCCCAATAATAGTTTTGGTTTAAACGCTGAGTTAAACAGTCACTATTTGGTTATGCAATGTCGTTTTATGTATCTCGTGTTAATTCTCTCTTCACCAAATGCGTCAAATTTGCTTATTAATGCCAACAGACAGACTGTTTGGCCGTATTCCAAGCAACGTGAATGCTCTGTCGGCAATATTCTTGGTTCTTATTGTATTGCTTACGGAAATAAATACAAATCATGTTTCAAAACATGCCGCAAAGTGATTCCACTGACTACAAAATGCTGAAGGCGGTTACAATATATTACTTTTGGGTTCTGGGTAATGCTCTCTTTGACCGCTGCCACCAGATCATTGCAACCTCTTCTTCGTTGACGAGCAGCATGTTCACAATGTCCCAATGCATCGTGTAAAACTAACGCTATCTAACTAAACATTATCATATGAAGTGGTTACAATTGAATATTCAAGCCTAATTCTAACAATACAAATTCAGCTGCCTTAACGTTTATAAGAAATGCCAACTTAATATCAAAAATTGCGCAAACAACTCGTGTGTCTTCTCACGCCTACTACTGCTGTATAATTAATTGCATAATTATCGAAAACTGCAACTATTTATTAACATTAATCATTGGGCGCGTTTCGATCACTTTATACGCACTTTGCGACACGTACTTCAATTTGTTTGTTGCATATCATTTTGAAGTTAAGCAAATTTGCAGCAGACTTAAAACGCAGACGATTTTATGAGCATTCCTCGTATATTAAACAATTTCGGTTTCAATTATGCAATGCAAATATTTTGTTTTACATATTGCATTTAAATACGTAATGAGTGTTTGAGCAACACGCAGCTGAGCGTATGCGTAATTTTAATTATAAACAGCTCAACATCGTTATCATCATCATCGCAAGCATTGATAGCAAGGCCATCGAGCTACAACTGCTGAACTTTGCTGAATAAATATGGGAAATGAAAATTGTAACAAATTTCAAGCCCAAAATGAAATTTCGCTTTAGAAATTTATTTGCTCAACTAAATGAAACCAAGTGAAAATGCTTTCATTTTCAAATTAATATACGCCTGACTTTTGTGCGTGTCCTTGTTGTTGACTTTAAATTTTCGCTAATTATGGCCTAGGTGAGCTGTGCTTCAACGCACTTATCTCGTTTGCTGCATGCGTCTTAAGTAGGGTAAGTAAGCCAAGCCAACTTGTACCGAGCTGTGGGCGTGAATATTGCTATTGTTAAAGCTTTTGTCGTTGTACGCGTACTTTATTTGAATTATGATACAATGTAAATTTATTGGTGCACGTAACGTAGTAGTAACGCCTTTGTACTTGCGACTGGCCACTTGCGACTGGCAGTGTGCCGGCAAAAGGGCGCACTCAACATGCACTGAGTGTGCGTTAATTTAGTGACGACATTTATGGCTTATCTATTATTTTGCATAAAAATGCAATTAAATGCTGAGAGTTTTGTGTGCTTAAGTAGTGTACGAGAAATAACGGCCAAACTTACCATTAACGGGCGAAAAGATATTTAAATAAAGACAGTCTTCCGATTGGTTTTCAAGAAATGGCAGCAATCTTTTTAAATACTCCAAACGTCCTTTTGGCATTTTCTCCAATGCTGCGGTCTCGTTTTGTATGTTCGGCAGCCGTTGCGGACAGACGGGACTGTACTTGTCCGAAATGCGGATGCCATCCCAGGGCGCTGGTGCACGTGTAGGACTAAAGCTAGAAAGATGGCAGAGAGAAATGTAACTATGAGCATATGTGTTTGCAATGAGACAAGTTAATCTAGCCATTTGTGAGTCCAAACTCTCCGCCCACACTTTTTGAGTGAGAAACTTAAAATTTTGAATCTTTTGGATCGGGGCTTACTAATCCAAAGAAAAACATCGAATTATATCGAGCTGATATATGTATGATAACATCTTCAATTGTTTAAAATCTTCTACTTGTATAAAATATGCTGCTTGACTTACCGATTCTGTTTGGTGGGTGGCGTTGCATAGGGCACGCCAAGGAATACCTCAACGGATCGCAGAAAACGAAAGTTGTCCAATGGCAGTATAAGTCCATGCAGTCGACCATAACGTGTTTGTACGATGCGATGACCTAAACGCGCATTCTTATAGATATCCAGTGTAGAGCCATGTACCTGAGCCTGCCAGGGTGGCACTACCGCAATCAACAACAGCATCAGCAGGAACGACTGTGGCAACATTTTGAGCTATAACAAGATGTCACTTGTTCTAGAGCATAAACAAACTTAACACCGATGATATGCTTTTCGAGAACCGCAGAAACCAAAGCGACTATCTATATGAGGCTTTTTTTAGGTGCATGGATTTTCTTGCGATTCGCTTTGATTCTTGGGCAGCGAGTTTCATTTCACAACAGCCTTTTACATTGCCGGCAAACGGTTAGCTTTAGCTGAAATGACAGAATATATTATATAAACAATAAATTGATAGGCGAACAATATAAAGAGAGAAGTTCATGAAATATCTATAGGTATAAAAATATTGAGTGCGTTTGGTTTTTTCGCAAATCTCTGAGAGTTTTTTTTACCGATTTCTTTGAAATTTTAAAATAACATTTTCTTGGTTACCACGCGTGTGTTTTATAAATAAAAGCATTTGAAACAAATTAGTAATTTAATAACAAATTAATAATAAATTCTTAAGAAGGAAGAAGCTAATAAGCACTTTTCATATGAATATTTACCAACACTAACTTGAGTAAGAACCTCATCGACTGTACTCACTAGGGAAATTAAGAATTTCTTTTTTTGTATATTAGAGTGTATAATGAAGTGAAATACCAAGACTTGAGCGCGTTTTATATTAAAGTTTTAGCTTCAAGACAATTTAGGTAATTTTAATCATTTTTAATGTCGTCAATGTGTTATGCTCTACTGCTTCTATCAATATAAAGACATAATTATAAAAATGTATTACTTCGAATTTCATGATATATTATATACTGAGGGGCAGACTTTCTGCGCCTATAATTTTGCATTCATATCTTGAATATATATTAGGGATTAATGTATAGAAACAAACATTGTAAATTAGGATAAAAAGCTCTTAGTTTTTTGACATCCTAGCTTATCGATAGTAGACTAATAGCAAAAATTATAATAATCGACTGTAACAACATTTAATGTGTATATGAAGGCCATATGATGTACAGTTGGGCATACAGTTGCTTGGACAAAGAACGCGAACAAGCAATTTCAAGAAGATATGGAAAAATATCATAACTAGAAATATGAATTAAATATTGCATTATGATTTCCTGAAGAAGATAGAGTTGGTGGCTGTGATGATTAGACTAATTATTTTGCTTTTGTTTGGTTCAACAATGGCTATACTTAAAACATAGATCAAGTGTTAATACAAAGCAATGGACAAGATTATCAATATCCGACTAAGCGATCACCCATGGACTATACCATGGCCTCGAATAATACTTTGAATAAATATTTTTTAAATTTTATTAAAAATGTTTTATTTTATCAAAAAAAAAAAAAAAAAAACCAAACAACTTTTCGTTACCCTGGTGTAAGCATAGTCTAAGCATATGTTAACATTATTTTCAATTTTATTATTATTTTCAATTCGAAGCGATCAGATTCAGTGTACAAGCGGGGAAATATCTAGAGCGCCTTGGTTCTCACCCAAATACACTCGCGAGACGGTTAACTTCGAGAGCCAGAAGGAGATTTTTTTTTTTTATAATTAGATTATAATATATATCGCAGTAAACTGCATAGCACATTAGTCCGATTAAAAAAAAAATAATGACGTGAAAATCAGAAGGAGAAGACTCAAAAGGTGTCACCCACAGGATTCTCCTACGAGGGTCCTCTCATAAGTTACTACCGTCAAATTTAGTAAATATTCTATATGTTATTAAGTAATTGTAAATATGTAAATAGGTATTATTTATTTAAGTTGTATGTAAGTCCATAGGTTTACATTATTTTTTCTTTTTCTTTTATATACAATTAGGTTAGGCTGCCACTGACGGTAGTAGTAAACTAGTTAATAATTATTTTAAATAAATAAATGTATTATATATTAAATTACAAAAAAAAAAAAAAAACAGATACAGTGAATACCTTAATTCTGATTACAGATAAACGTGTTGTCTTTTATATTCTGTTAGTCCCGAAATATCTGCTATAACTATTCAATCTTTTATAAGTAGAGTCAATAAATTATTTCCATTAAGCACGCCAACTTTTGCTCTTAGTTTGAAGCTGCGTTCGATAAGCTCTGATCACTACTAGAGAGCTAAATATCTGTTATCAATGAGCTTAACACGTGCTCAACATTAGCGTGCGCTATTTGCTCAGCACAAGCATTTCAGAACTCTATGCACTGAGTACAAATAATTGCTGTCTCAGCTCAAAACTTGTTCTCGTCGTGCTCCGCAACAATAATCATTTTCTGAACAATTCTACGGGCCTACCATGTATTCCACGGAGCAAGTGAATTCAGTTAGTTGTCCGCATTTGTGCGCTGCGAGTCGCGTTTCAACGAATTTCATTTGTGTTATGTGAAAATATACTAAACAATAAAAATAATACAAAATAAATTAAAAAAAAATGCTTGTGAAATAATAAATTGAATGTAAAGAATATGCTTAGCAGCAATTATGTTATCGCAACGTAATAGGAACTTCGCTTATGTTTTTATCTACGTCATTTCAACGCTGCGTTGCAAGACGAGTGAGTAAAGTTCAAAGCCAAGTTGTGATTAATATGTTAGCATAAACAATTTTTTAGTCAGAAACAGGTTTCCTATAGGGAGTTCAATATTTCCAAGTGTTTAGTATTTTTTTAAAATATTTTATTTTACAAGTATATTCTTCATGAGCTGCATTCGTCCATGCCTTGCAGACGTTGCATTTGCATTTTTATGCTATTGTACTATCGCAAAACCGGTCTGTGACGCTGCAATCAAGTTTGTTTAAAGCGTTTAGCGTAAACAATTTTTTTTTGGAGACTTTAATTAATAAATCACTTCTTAATTAATGTCATTTTAATTATGCAGTCAGTCATCGGTGCTTATAGGCAGAACGTCTCTAGTATTTCTCACGCTGCTCTGCTCAACAGCAAAATTGATAAGCTTAGCTTTGAACTTGACTTTTATTTGCAAATAAGTTCATTTGAAGTATCTTTAGACATTGAATTATTTTATTATTTCTAAGTAATATAACTAGTTTTCCTTGAAAAGCCATTACTATTAGCTGGAATTTCATATGAACTATTTTTATATAAGCCAATATATACCCATATGTTGAGAGGCTATTTAGAGCATTTCATTGTAGCTGCACAGTTAAAAGCGTGAAGAAGAACAACTTGACACTCATTTGAAAATTGGAAAAGGTTCAAAAATTATTTTTCGATTGTTTCGAACATTGTTACGAACTCCTCGCTCTTGATAGAAATTAATTTTCTTGAAGTACTACAAAATATCAAGATACCAATCAAAGAACCTGTGTTTTTTTTTTAATTTCATCATGGTAACATAAGCGTGCGTCAATGAGGCAGTGACTGTTATAAGCCATGGGTCTTTCGGAACAAACTGCTTTATTTCGCCTGCAAAGGCTACACCGCTTAGATCAGCCATTTCGTATCACGGATGAGTGATTTATTATTGTACATATGATTTTTAAACATAATGAAATCCATTAGATATTGTCTTACGATAGTAGCAAATAAAGATATATTAAAAAAAAACAAAACTTCTTTACCATTAACCTTTCTAAACAAATGTTTGTTGGAAACCTTGAATTTCTTTCCGCCATGCCACTTTTTCGAATTTAGAATTTTGAATTAATTGCTGGCATTTGAGTAAGCTGAATTGGATGCATTTATATGTGCAGCCTACTTCATCAACATGTATCATAGTAGCCAAATGCGGTAAAATCGTCCTCACAATTATTTGACTGTCTTTCATTAATGTTCCGATTTCAAGAAAATCAATATGGCTATCCCTGATTCCTTAAAAATGCTGTTGTAGAGCGATAGACTACCAACCTTGGACTTCTTCGGTCTCTTGTGGTCTCTGTTGAGTTTCGATTTCGTTCAAGGTTATAAAACATCTGAAAGGTTTATAACTGTTCAGTTTGAACAACGGCAAACTCTCTTTGAAAGTCATTAGTCCATTATGTATGTGGTTATGTATCTTGAGGTGGTAATGTGGTACATTACCGGTGCTTGTAAGATTTCAATAAAATGCAGTAAGCCGCAACTATACCAATGAAGTTGATGCTGCTGAAACGCTATAGCTGAGCCAATCCACTATCCATAATTTGTGTTATGGGACGCGACGGTGTGCTTACAATACAAGCCAAATGAGCAGTCCATCGACAGGCAGCGGCAAATTGGACAAATGTTGAATAATTGACCAAATTATTGATCTATCCTAGTAATTAATTGATAAACCTGCTACAACTTACACAAAATCACTAAAAAAATTAATAAACTTGTTTAGCAAACGCCGCTTGTGATCCACGTGAGTTCGAATGCGACAATGGCATTTGCATCAGTTCATTCAATCACTGCGATGGCGTTAAAAACTGTCCAGATGGCTCCGACGAGACTGCGCATACGTGCATACAGCAGCGTGAATTCTGTGATAAGCCATTCTTTAGATGCACGTACGGTGCCTGCGTTATTGGCACGGCCGGGTGCAATGGGGCGACTGACTGTGCCGATGGTTCGGATGAGACGTTACAGCGTTGCGGTGATGAGTACGCGATTACAGCGTACGAGAAGCGACTGCAAGGTAATTGCAAGTGAGTATACTCGTATACTGGAGTACAAACTGAAATTGAGTAATTAATGCGTTTGTTTAGGAATGATGAGATGAAGTGCCCCTCGGGGATTTGTGTACCGAATCATAAGAAGTGCGATGGACGCAATGATTGCGGCGATGGCTTTGATGAGACTGTTGAACTGTGCGCGCATATCGAGTGTCCCGGCTACACATTCACCTGCGGTTACGGTGCCTGCATAGACACGCACTTGAAATGCAATAATGAAAACGACTGTGTTGATGGCTCCGATGAGGCGCCACTGCTTTGCAACTATACACGCACCACAGCGTCTACGCAAGGTGGTGGTGGTGTTGGTGTTGGTGGTGTACGCGTTACGCCGCCAACAATGGTGCAAGTAACGCCCACGCCTTCCAGCGATGGTTGCTTGGTGCCAACAGGTACTGAACGACCGATAATGAAAGATCGCTATGGTTTTGTGCGCCAGCAACCAATACGAAATGGTGAGGTATTTTTCTCTTGCGAGCGTGGCCGCACTCGTGTCGGCGAAGCGGTTAGTTTCTGTGCGAATAAACAGTGGAGTGTACAAGTGCCCAAGTGCCTGAGTGAGTTTTCTGTGCAACGATTTCAAGTGCGAGAGGCTAATCTAAATTATCTTCTTTGTTTCATAGAATTCTGTCATCCTATCGAAATTTTGGGCGGCTATTCGACGGTTCCCACCTGCCATTTTGACGGTCAAATTGTGCCCTGCAAACGTAAACATCCGCCGGGCACCGTGGTCACCTATCTCTGTGCCACTTATTTCACAAATCGCACAACTTTGCCTACGTTGACGTGCCAGAATAACGGTCACTGGAGTGGCGTGCGTCGTCAGTGTGAAGGCAAATGCGGTGAGATTGCCACACCCACAAAGGAGTTTTCAGCCTTTGGTTACACTGTGGAAAATCGTGTTGTACCTTGGCATGTTGGTCTGTATGCGATCTACGATGAATTGAAGTTCCAGTTCATTTGTGGTGGCACTGTGCTGACGCCGGATCTCATAATAACAGGTGAGCATCATTCCCAACTTGTTGCTGGTGGCCAGCATTAACGGCGTTCACTTCAGCGGCGCATTGCATCTGGGACAAGGCAAAGGCTGGTGCCTATAACCCTGACATCTTTCAAATTGCCGCAGCCAAATTCTATCGCGACTACTATAAAAAAGAGGATGCCGCCCTCTATCGTAATGTTAGCGAAATTCAAGTGCACAGCGAGTACAAAGGCGTGGCCACAAACTATGTTAATGATATAGCTCTACTTCAGTTGGATCGCCCGCTACAGTTTTCGAATTTGGTGCGCCCGATTTGTCTATTCTTCTATGAGCGCGCACAGAAGGAGCTCATTACGAACAATATGGATGGCCGTTTTGCTGGCTGGAATTTCGAGGGTGACCACCAGTTGCAATTCGTTGAGGCACAGTCCAAATCGAATGAGCGCTGCCTCAGCGAGTACAACGCCGACTTGGCGAACGATAAATTTTGTCTGTTCAGCAAGGCTGGCGGTAGAGCATGTCGTGGCGATAGCGGCGGTGGTTTCACCTACACAAGGCAGAATGCTATTTTGCCACGTGATCGCGATCAACACAATTTACTTGGCATTATTAGCAATGCGCCAGGTGCGGATCACTGTGCAGCTGATCTGGTTGTACTGACGAACGTTCAACATTTTAAGGACTTCATAGAACCTGCACAACTTGAAAGCTTCGAGCGGCGCGGCTAAATACTGTGTGTTTCAAGGCATGTGCATATAATTTAATAAAGTATAGATTTAGTGCTTAACTAATGTGGAACTTAAGTGGGCGCAAGCCGTCAAATGGGCGAATACGAAAGCTCGAAATGTTGACTAAAGACTGCACTTGATGTGCTCCTCTAAGTCCCTACTACTTCAGTGATTGGTTACTACAGTCAAACTGCCCTATAGCGAATCATCACGCGACCAAAAAATTACTTTGTTAGTTAGGAGTGTTGTATACTTCAAAAACATCAAATCAATTCGGAGAGCTTCATTGTAATAGAAGTACGCTATAGGAATGTTCGACTGTATGCGCACAACAGTATAAAAATCGGGTTTCTATAATATTATTTAGACTATTGAGTGAGTGGCAATGAAAACCTGTTCAAAACATACTTAAACAAATGCTAAGCGGAGATTCTTGTAAGGATTCAAATATGATTTACATATGGGCGAGTCTCTTTAAGCAAGCCATGACAGAAATTATGACGATGGTGTACGGTCGAAATGGTCTTTTGGGCGAACACTGCCGAAATTATTGTGAAGTTTGAGAAAAAAATATTGAAGGATGTTTAATTAACGAAGAACGAAGTCGCAAAGGTTCGAGCAAGTTGCGTCAAGAGCAAGCTAATGTGTAACTCTAATTTCGGTTCAGCATAAAAAATCATATATTATGATATCATAATAAATACGGTACCACAGTGCACAGTTAATTTTGACAATATTTAATAGTCTTACTGATAAAAGTATTACGCTTCAACAGTTGAGCGGTTAAAAGTAGCCAACAAGGAAAATGACAGACGAAACTTGACAATAGGTGTTCTCCTCACATATGGCGTTGTGCCTGGATAAAGCAGTTTTCGATATTTATATATTTGAAAGAAGAACTTCTCACAAGATAATTTTCGACGAAGTAGTACTATTACTGGTTTTGTGCACTGTTAATGTTACTCTGTTATTTTAAAAGATATGCAAAAGTTAATTGAAATGTTTAAAAAATGTGTTTAAATGGAAAACAAATAATTAGCACTCCTTTCTTTAAATGCTTCGAACTTAAGTATACTTCTTTGTAGCTCAGCTCCACTTGAAAACACACTGTTTCTAGCTCTTTCTCTTTTGGTCTCAATTAAAGTCTTGTTAAAAAATATGCCCTAAGGCTCTCTGTATCAAAGTTTTTAAAGAGTATGGGTGCTGCTGTAAAATGAATAATGTCAAAAAGGCATTTAAAGTCACCCAAAGTCGCAACAATCGACACGAACAAAGTAAGCCGATTTGGCGCGCATATTGATGAAGTTCCAAGCGAAATTTTGTCTTACATCCTTTTCTACTTTGTAGTCCTTTGTTCCTTACTCAACTCATTGGCATTTTGCCAAAGTCTTCAATGGAATTTTTACAACTTGGATTGCCTTACGCTGTGGCAGTGTTGAGGCGACCTAAAGCGTGTGGCATGTGTGTGCAGAAGTTTATGCGCTGCGCTTTATTTATAGCGTACGAAAGCAAAGTTTTTAAGCCTTTTGAAGACAAAAGTTGTGGAGTAAAAAAAAAAAGAACTAAATAAACAAAACAAAAACAAAGTACTTACTGCAATACTAAAACGCATACAAAGGCGTTGTGTGTGCGTGTGCGTGTGAAAGTTTTTAAAAGCATTTTTCTACTTAGCAGTCAAGCAGAACATAAATAACACAAACACAGTGCATACATTTAGGCGCAAGTAATGCACTACCAAAGACTGTGCACCAAACACAATAAGGAATCAGGAAGTAGTGTACGTGTGGCTCAAGTTTTGCTGCATTATAATATCTACGTGTGTGTGTGTGTGTATATATTACTTTGAAATTTTGTTTTTCTTTAAATTTACGGCGTCAGACATTAAATAGTGATATATCATTTGCACTCGTAACTCGCAAACAAACGCCCTCAACTTTACGAAACTACTGGTACTTTGCAACAATGTCGACAAAACTTTCAGAGAGCGTCTTTTGTAATACATCCATCCACTCTTACTCAACGCGTCTCGTGCTGCTTTATTTACTACTCATGTGGGCCACTAAAGTTTGTTGCGCCACATTTCTGTTTAATTTTTGATTAAATAGCATTCAGGCGCGAACGCTGCAATATAAGCTGTTTCCGCTTTGTGCCATTTCGTTTTGTCTGACTGCTCGAAAAAAAAAAAAACAATTTCTCTTTCGATTCGTGTGGGCTCATGTATTGTGTAGACACATACTGCCTATGTTACGTAGGACAATACACATAGCCCGCTGCTACAGCGTTTTGTATTATAGCCTACTTTTGGGCAACAGCGGCAGCTTACATTGTGCGCTTGTTGTTTGCCCAATTTGATGTGACTCTGACAACGGTCGGCAATATTTTGCGTGTAGTCTGTGTTTTTGCGCTTATTTTTCGCAACTGTGCTGGGTTCCTTCACCTTCATAATGCTGCATGGTTGGGTTTCGTTTAATAAGATACATATTTATAATGATTTTTCTATCATTCATATGTGTACATAATGTCTTCCATCGTTTTTATCTGCATAGCTTACGTCATTGTTAATGTGTGGAATCAGCTTGATAACATTTTTGTGTGCGCTTGAATGAGTCTCTAGTCATGGCTGTGCGTAATACGATGATAGCCAAGTCGATTATTACATACACTAATATTCGCTAAAAAGTAGGCGCCTGTGTTCTTGGTTCATTGAAAATACAACAACAAAAAAATAAATAAATAGAAAAGAAATTTGTATTTACGCTATATTTTGATATAACTATAAATTTGGTATATCAAGGTCCAAGGCGTCTGAGACAATTTACATAAAATTCAGCAAGTACGTAAAAGTGAGAAGAAGCAAGATTATAAGCAAAATGAGCTTACCTTAGCCTAATGGTTTGAAGAGCATCTCAGAGTAGTTATATTTTAACTTTCTGGACATATACAGTAAGAACTTCCTTCTCGAAGCGTTCAATGTACCACATGGTCGCATATAAAATTTTCCGTAAAATTGTAAATAATTACCATTTTTGGGCTAGGCGAAATTTTGCAATAAAGTATAACAATAAATACGCCAGACAAAAGAATTATGAAAAGAAAGAAAGAGCATGAAAAAGAATTAACAAATTATTCAGTTCTCTATTCTTAACTTATTCAATCAAAAATTGCCTGACTGTGAGTGTCCCCTGCATAGAAAGTTCTAAATTTACGTGAGTTCAGGTTAGTTTTAAGTTGAATTGGCGTTCGAAAGATAATAAATATTGCAGAAGATTTCTTTAACTTCAACGGCTAAACTCATAGTGCGACTTAGCATTCAAAATAATTTCAGAGGGTGCACTGAAAGCGCTTTAAAGTATTATAGTAAAAACGACGTTAACACAAACTGCCTCCTAACATTGGATTGAAATTGTGGCTGAGCCTTGAGTGAACTCGAAATAAAGTATTAAAAACCAATGTTGCTACTGGCACGAGACCAAGTCAAAAAGCATGTTGAGCACATTTTCAAGCACATAAATCAAAGGGGCGCCATTGAAATCACTTTGAAGCGCACTTCAAAAGATGAGAATCACAAAGTGTGCTAGAAGAACGAGAAGCAACATAAGAGAAAACAAAAAATAGAAGAAAGAAAAAAGAATATGAATAAAAAATGATAGAAATGATAAAAAGCAGTTTAGGTTGGTTGTGTTGGGCGGCCGTTCAAGCGCACACTAAAGCCCGGCAGACAAATGTGGGTGGTTGTACATGTACGCATAACAAGAAATGAGCGAAAACTAAAAGTGGGCGTAACGGCTTAACTCGTGGCTATTAGCAAACTAACATACAAGCCAATGCACACATACAAATGCGTCGTAACAAATATTAACAATTTCCAGTGATACAGACAAAAGTCGTATACACAGACATACGCGTGTATAGAAGAAGACTCGCACAAAGCTTCAAAGATGGCCTTCAATGTTGACATTTATTTGCGTTTTCGTTAGGTTTTGTTGCTATTTTTCTTTGCCCGCATTTTTATTGCATATATAAAACATTTTTTTCTACTTCTTCTGTTATTCATTTTGCTTTCTTTTTTTGTTTGTTTGCACACAAGTTGTGTTTTTCCAACAGCGCGTCGTGATTTGAAAAAATTACTAAAAAACTATGGCATAACTGCAAAGGAGCGCGGCGAAAGTGTGCTAAATCAGACAAATGAAAATGAAACTCGCACAATTTCTGTTCTTTCACTCTTTTACTTATCTTTTTGTGCGTGTTTCTGTGTTTTGTCGTTGTTGCGAAGCATGGCATATAAGTAATATGCATACTATCTGCTTACACACACAAATATTATACTTTGCCTCAACGTGGGCGCAAAAAAATGTTGCTTATTAATAAATGTTCGCCTCAAGGTTGCAACTTGGCGTTTTTGCTGCTTATACTCGTATGTGTGGTTATGTGTGTGTATGAGATTATCTTCTGGCACACAATGAACTTGTTGTATGGTTATGGTAACTGTGACATGCTTACCAACTGACAACTCAAGTACGTCGTCCGTTTGTATTATGCACACTTTTGTTGCATACTTTTGTGCACGTTCATTTTTGAATCAGCTCTATCAATGACCATCTTTAAATAGGTGACGTCCTTGGGTAGAGTAACACATTTAATAAAAAAAAGGAATACATTTTTTTTATTCTCAAGAAATATTTGCTTGGAGAGGGTAAAAATTCTTCGACTGGTAATGTGTAGTGCAGTAAATACTTTTGTATGCCGCCAGAAGGGCATGTTAAGTTCAGGGTATATTGCCTCGGTACTCTCACTCCTTACTCTACCGGTGCTGTACAATGGGCTTAAAGAGGGCGAATAATTATGGGTGGCCACGTCTCTTCTTCATCTAAATATCTATCTACAAGTATCTATCTGTATAATCATCTATCTATCTATTATATTTCTCTATTTATCTACCTATTTAATTATGTGCCTGTTATATCTATCTATCTAACTGTTATATCCATTTATCTATTTATCTATCTATCATCTATCTATTTATCCATTTAAATATGATATCTATCTATTCATCTATCTATCTAACTATCTATCTGTCTATCTATCTCTATATCCATCTGTGTATCTGTATATCTGTCCTGGTATTTAATTTTGAAGACACTCTTAATTGAATATTCAATTCTAGTTTGGCTCTGACAATATTGTCAATTTATTTAAAATGTTAATAAAAAAAAATGTCCCAGAAAGTGTTAGAGTAAGAAATTTTTGGTCAAATAGCATCTAGCTTTCACCTTTCCTACGCCATGAAATTCGTTTATTACTTCTTGGATCATGTAAATAAAGTGCGCATTAAATTGTTTGCTGAAATAAAGAACAAAGGTTTGAAGAAACGGATGTTGTCAGGAAAGGAGGAGAAGCTCGGTGGCGACTTGAAAGAGATAAAGAGCACGAAGGCAGCATTGTCTGAAATTGACGTGATGAAATGTGTTGAAGCTGCGCTTAAGTTAGATAACTTTAGTGAGTTTCATCAAAAACTATTAGCGGAAGCCACAAAAACGAAGCCAATGGAGGCGTCTAAAACAGCAGCACAGATGGATGCCAAGGCGATTGATGCAAATGATGATGCGACCAAAAAAGCGGCATCGAAGGTAGCAGAGAAATCAGATAAGAATATTGAAACTACGTTTTTCTCGGAATCAACGCTTAAGGACTGATTTCATTATTAAGCACTGAGTAGTTGCACAGTCTCAGAAATATCAGACGCGCAGATACACGCTGGAATTGGCTTTAAAGGCAAGTGGTGCTCTCATATTACGGCAAGCAACCTTCATTAACTCTGGTCGTCACAGAATGCTTACAAAATTTTTAATACAATAAAATCATTAAAATCGATGGTTTCGTCATTCGTTTGCATATTTTTAGGCTTTCTAGAATTTTTTATTGCGTATTTTTTATTTGGCATACTTTATTTGACCTTAACCTTTTCGTGCTCCGTCGAAAAATTTGCAAATAACGCCTACGCTGCTGTTAAAGCGAGCCAAATAAATAAGCAGTTGGTTCGTTTTAATTACAGTACGACGCCGAAAAGTATGCTGTACTCAAATAACAGAAAAAAGAAACACAATACCCCGGCGAGCTACAAAAAACTTTAGCTTTACTAATTACAACGTGCTGAATAATGCAAAAACCTCGAGGGTGTTTAGGCGGCGAACTGGCACACATTGCCGACGGCTATTCTTAAAGCGCAAAAGTATGCTATACGAAATATAATTTGTACTAATTTATGCTGGCAGAGTAACCCAAGTGAAAATAAACAACAGCGCACTAAAAACGGGCGGCACAAAATGGGCGAAAAATTCCAAAAATTACATTGAAATTTATTTGTGAATGAGGTCGGGTCAATAACGCACACATGCCAAGGATTTTCGCAGTAATCGATAGACGACAAAAAAAAAAAAGTAAACACAAAATAAGAGCCCGAAAAAAAGGTCAACGATAATCTTTGCCAAAATGATTAATTTGATTTTGTGTGCGGAGTCGGCGCGCGTCTACTGCAGAAGTAGTTTATGTCGATGAGTGCTGTCCCCTACGCCTCATTTTTCCCTTTTACATCAACGAGTCTGGCTTGTAATAGGAGTAAACTTTTTATGACAGCCAAAGAAAACGACCTCTTTCATTGTTCTCTCGCGTTTATGCTCATTCTCTTTCTCCTACTAATACTTATTCCGGCTAACTGCTGTCTTGAATTATGTATTTTTTGTATGCTTATTTAACCGACATTTTTCTTATTTGCCACGAAAATTGTTTTTCTCTTCACGATGTTTTTCACTTCCCTTCAATTTATTTGTTTTGTGGCCTCACAGACACCTGCTCTGTCCTTTTTTTCGTTTACAATATTTTTATTTTTCTTTGTCTCTGTGGTACTTCTACCGGCTTGCCTTGACGTCAACATTGCCTTCAGTGTGATTATGATTATATTGGTTTTAGATTTATGTCCTGGTAATCGCCTGCAAAATATATTTCCTGCTTTGTTGCTACGCACTGCAGTCAGGTTCTCATTTGTCTTCATTGAATTGTATAAATACCATATGCCTGCTTGCTTGTTTGCTCGATTGGTGGGTTTTTGCCACCAGCTGCGCCTTGTCGCGAGTAAACAGTTTGTTTTAGATATCCAAGCTTCTAAAATATTCATATTTTAATATGGCAGACTTACGCTTAAGTGTTTAAAGCCTACTTTTAAAGAATGCTAATACCATTTTTTATTGCATTAAGTTAGAAAAGGAACAAAGTTGCCTCTAAAAGAATATATCTGTTGGATTGCAGATAGGAAACTTCTTGAGGCGCTTATTCTGTTAAGGTATTTTTGAATACTATTTACGGATATTTACAGTTTAATCAATAAACCGAAAATGGTTGGAACATCGCATGCTCCCATACAGTGTTAACAGCAACCAACGTTTTTAAATATCTTTGTAACGACTTCATTGGTTAAGTTATTTGGCCTATGTAATAATACGTCGCATAGATTAATAGCTTCAATTGTAACTAAAAATAATGTGTTATTCGGCGGAACTTAGAAATAGTGCAACTTCTTATTTCCTTATTCGCTACTCTATGAACACTAGGGCCAACACAAGCCTCTTCAATTTTTTTTTTTTTTTGAATATCCAAGACTTGTGTTGGTTACAATCGAATGGTTTGATTTATTTTTGTTTTGTTTGGTAGAGTCGATTATTAGCCTGCCGCTACCACAAACTACCGGAGGCTCGGGATATTGAGAATATTGATCCTGATCATGATTATTACCATGGATATGACTATGAATCGCACCCTGACCTCTGGAGTGTCAGATATAGTGCACTTTCACTGGGCTACCGAGGCACACATAGGAATAGCGCAGTATTATCTGCCATAACAGGGCCCTACTAGGAAAAACGAAATGTCCTATCTTGGAATTTACGCTTGGTTAGAGAATATCTTTTACGCAATCAGCGAATATTCTGTGCATTTTATGATTGCCTGGCTTTAAACTTTAAATAAATTGGTTTCTATATGGCCGAAAATGGATCGAAATGCTGTATCGTAGGTAAGAGGCAAGTATTTTGTGCAAGTATTGCTTTATGGAATTAATAAATATGAAGTAGAGCCGGCGCCCACTTGAATAAGCCAGGATTTTATTATTGGACAGTTCTATATAACCAATTCCTCGTTCTTGTTTCTTCGACATATTATTAATAAAATAATAGCAGGGATCTGGCGCATTGCTGCCTTCGCGTGCGTCTCGCTCTTCGGAGGTTTCAGCAGCTGTGCGCTCTGTCTACTGCTGCGATTTTTTCGTTGATTTGCCAGTGTTTAACTCTTATTCTTCACCTTTTTGATTTTTTTTCATTCGAATATTTGAACATTTCGACTTTGTACAGTTTGAGCAACACTGCCGGTAAACTCAATTCTCAGATGCTGCTTTGTTTTTGTGTTTTATTTGTAACTGTACAGTTTGAGAAGCATCTTAAAAGTGTGTTAGTTCGCACAAAACTTTACAGTAACCACCTAAGGCTTTTCTAGAGGTTTCCTAAAAATTTTATCAAAATCGGTTCAGCGGTGTCGGCGTTCATAACGGACAAACAAACAAACAAACAAACAAACAAAGAAACATACTACCAATTTTATATATATAGATTAATACAATAAATAGGCAAAATGTTCTTTAGAAGGTCATAGCTTATTAAGGTTGTGCGAGGCAATCACTTTGGTTTTTGTTACATTAGGGTTCCGCGAAAGTCTTTAATTAAGATTTGATGCATCGAATAACATACAACTTGTTTATTGGAAGCATATCTGGAATATCTTTGCATCGTAGGGAATTTATTATCTATGTTATCCCAATTTCCGCTTCGGTACTTTCCGGCTACTTAGATTTGTATACTTTATAACTGGTAGCACTCAAAAGAAAATCCTGATCCATCTAAACATATCTAAATTTTTTTTATTTATTTATTTTTAATATTAATACATTTATTTATTTAAAATAATTATTAACCAGTTTCCTAATACCACAAGTGGCAGACTCAACTAATTGTATATAAAAAAAAAAAAAAATAATGTAAACCTATGGACTTACAAACAACTTAAAATAAATAATACCTATTTACATATTTACAATTACTTAATAACATATAGAAAATTTACTGAATTTGACAGTAGTAACTTATGAGAGGACCCTCGTAGAAAGATTCTGTGGGTGACATCATGTAGCAATTCAACGGAAAGCTTATTCCAAGCAATCCCATTAACAATGAAAAAGTCCAGTGCAGAAGGAATGCGTTGTGTGTTATAAGAATAAAAAGTTGGCACACCGGTAGCTAGAAATTGGCATGTACGGCTGGTTATAGATTCTTGCAAGCATTTGCCGCGGCGACAAGAGCTAATGTTACCCCACCATGAATGCTTTGCATTAAAATCACCGCCTGCAATGAATCTAACGCCCGTATTAACAGTTGAACAAAAGCCGTTTAAGTCCAAGGATTTCTGGGAGGAAGGTACAAAGAGGCTATTTTTACGTATCCAACATTCACCAGCACATCTATACGAGCTAATTCATTCTGGAATTACTTTAAGAAAAAACTATATACATTTAAACTTCTTACATACTTTTGGACTACGCAAACTTTGGTACTAAACTTCAAATAATAACATATGAAAAAGGCCTGAATTTGTGCGCTTTATCAAACAAGCTGTAATGAAGTACACAGTACATTGCGCTGATAGTAAAAACTCAAATATAAAGAACTTTTATTTATTCTATTGTTTTTCTTACGCATGCCTTTAATGCGCACTCTTTTGCACAACACCAATCATACATACACACGTGCATGTGCGCATACATTTCTTAGTAAATTGACAAGTTAATCGTATTTAGTGTTGTTCTTTCTGCTTGATTTACCTTATTTTATTGCTGCTGTTGTTGTTCTTGTTGTTGTTGCTGTTGCCGTTTGCCGCTTGCCGTTTGTCCCTAGCTGATGCTGTCGTTGTTCTTGTTGTTATTGCCAACAATAATGCTCAATATTCCTCTGTTGACAATGTTCTTTTTTACTTTGCTGATGTCTCCTCTGATTTTGATTCCGTTTCAGTTAACAATAATGATGAGGTTGACGTTAACGTTGACGTCGGCTTGGGCGTCCTTATCGTTGTCGATGATGTCGCTGATGATGATGCCTAGACTATTTTGTAGCCGGTCAGCAGTAAAGAATCCTTTTCTCAAATATCCTTTTTTTTTTTTACATTTTATGTGCAATACAATTGAACACTTGTGCACACAAACACACAAACACTGAAACCTTTTATTTTTTATTTATTTTTTAATAAATTCTTAATGCTTTGTTAGGTTTCGACTGATGTTGATTACTTTTAGCTTTTTGTACTTATTTGTTGTTGTTGTAGACTTGCGCAACTTTTACTTACTTTTCGCAAAATTAAATCGAACGTTGGCACTAGCACTTATACAGCCATTGGCACACATCGACTGTTTTGTCGATACACAATCATAAAGCGTGATTTTTTGTTTGTTACATTTATTACTTTGCTTTGCTTTGCTTTTAAAGCGATCCTTTTGTTGTGCGTTCGACTTTTCTTTTGTTGTATTTTATTGCATGTACACTGATTTTATGTATTTCAGCTGAAATATTAACACATTTTTTATGTTTTCATTGCTTGGGAAAATTGTTGTTCTATGGCATTTGTCGTTGCTCTTTGGTGGGTGATTTATTTGCTTTGCTTGATTTTTATTTGACGGTTGATTTAGCACATTTAGAGTTATAATTCATTTTATAAAATATATTGAGTGTTGCTGGTTTTTTCCTTTTTTAATTCGAATGGTTCTCATAACAATGGTGATCGCATAGTTTTTTAAAATTTTATTTTCATTCAATTTACTTTGTTTATTTTGCACGGAATAACACCGAAAAGTATGCTATGAATCAGTAAAAATTTTTGCTTGCAAAAAAGTGTGCTACAAATATTTTTTTGATTTCATTTCCCTGTTTGTTTAAGCTAAGCTTCCAATATAGTTTTTCAGGCTACTGAAATGTTAGTTTAGAGTGCACTTCCAATTAAGTTCTTCCGATAGTTTACACCAACCAAATAATTTATATCAAACCAAAATCATCATGTGCAAGGCTTGAAAAATTAAAATAAAACTTCAGGGCATACGTTCAGGCACACATAAAAATAGCTACATAAACTATTAAATTTAAATATATTGGCCTATCTCAGTTTCAGTTTAGAAAGGAAGCGCATACTAAGATTAAAAACTTGGTCATCGTTTTTAAGGAATATTTTCCTGCACGCAATCCTAATATTTGCCAATTGTCAAATAAATAAATTGTAACAATTTTTGTTTCTACTAAGAAAGGGAGCTCTAATAGAGGGCTTGATGTTATGGAAGCACATTAGTGGAACATAACCAAGGCTTGACTTTTGACCGGTACCCAGCGGTCTTCGACCAATCGAGGATAACACACACAAGTGAATGTGAATACTGTGACCAAAAGTGAGAGAGAGAGAGAGAGAGAATGAGAGTATTTTGAGAACAGATCCTCTTCTATTGAAAACGAAGAGCTTATGTAGCGAAGAAATTCTGATCTTAACAGATTTCACAGAGGCCATTTTGAGTATGCTAAAATGTAGTCTATGCTCAGCCTAGCTGGTTATACACACAGTCAGTGAATACATGAAAATGTTGCCGCATTAGATAACTCCAACTTGCTGAGGTTCACTCTTTTATAAGTTTTTATATCACTTACAGCAAAGCCTTAATCAATTTCCTTAAAGAAAATATTGTGGCGAGCATTTTTAGCTTATCCAATTATGTTGTGTTATTTTGCCACTTTTAAAATAAACTAAAAAAGACACAGCACACAATTTCACGCTACCGAATGCTAAGAAATGATGTATTCATAAATTGACCTGATTTTGGTTCGAATACTTCGACAACAATACAAGCAAATCGGTAAAGTATCATACCAGAAAAGTAAGTGAGCTTCGTAAGGCTTAGAAATTTAATTTCATTGTTGCATTAATGCAAATACAATTTAATCTGGCTTTCATTCAAATGCTAACGTTATATTAAAATCATTTCCACTTAGAGTCTTCCGAAATACTTTTTCAAATACTCGCGCTTACAAAGTTGTTCTTTCGAGCCTTGGGGCAACTAAGCACTTTGAAATTGCCTACTTAGAGGCATTTAAACTTTTCGCGTTTTCTTATTTTACAATTGCGTTTAAATATTTAAGTAAAGCTTGATTTTGCTTTAAATTTTTCATCGTTTATTATTTAACACATTATTTAAATTGCATGTGAGCCTTATAGCGTGCAACAGTAACAGCCAACCATTTGTAGCTCGCGTGTAAAGCTATCGCAAAAAGGAAAGGCGTATGTCATTGAACCATGACTGACATGCGTGTTTAATATAAAATTAATTGGTTTATTCGCTTTTAAATTCATTCGGCACTTTAAGGGTAAAATAAAAAGCGTAGCATAGTTTTACGCAGCGTCGCTTGCGTTTGTAGCACGTTTTGCGGCAAGCATGTCATACAATGAAGAAACCTACTTCAATGGTAACTATGACAGATCCAAAAGAGTAATGCACAATTGTATAAAATTTTTGGTGCCTACTATTGGGCGGCTTACAACTTGACAAATCAATTATTACTTTACTTTATGTATGACTTTTATTTCACTGCTTGGTATTTTTATTATTATATTTTATTTATTTATTAATATTTTTGTTTTATATATTTTTTAGCGCCGGGTTGAATAAATGCTTGCCGCACGTATCCGGTTAATTTGACCACGACGCACGAGTGTATACCAACGACTGAGGTTAGCTATTGTCGGCAAAGTTTTTCGTGTTAGAACGCGTTGAGTATGGCTAACAGACTCTGGCCAAAATGTTTCGTCTATGCTCAGCGAAGCTCGCTCTTTGTGGAACGTATTCGCTCACATTGGCTTGCACACTGCGACTGGAAGTGACTCTCTCTGCCGCTCAGAGTATGCGAGTGTTGTTGTAATCGCTATCAGCTGTTTGGCTTCGAAGCAGGCAGCCAGTTAGCCAGTCAAGCAGCCAGTCAGCATTTTTGCCGCGCTCCTTCTCTGCTCATGAGCTGCGTTTTAGAAAATTAAGTCAATTTGGTTTTGCTTTTGTTTCAGCGCTTTTTACACTACACCACGTTGTTGATGCAGCTGTTGTTATTGTCTTTTCTGTTGTATTATTGTTGTACCTCGCGTAGTCACATGCTTTGTTGTGGAAGGTAATGGTCTGAAGCATTTGCACCACACGTCAAGCGTGTTGCGGTGCCATTTTGTATCGTTTACCCGTATTCGAGTTGTGGCATTGCATTCTCTTGTTAGAGAACGAACGCATTCTCGATTGGATTATCCATTTAATGAAAGTGATTGAAGTGCATGAAACTGTGCGGCTGCTTGTTACTCTGTGTGAGCATGTGTATTAATAGCGTATTGATTTTATGGATCTGTGTTACATTCACACACAATCGATAGGTATTCAGAACAGCATCGCTTGGCTTATATGGAGTTTAATATACTTTTCATTTGTTGATCGAACCTTTGAACTCTTTGTGTATGGCATTTAATATAAGGTGAGGTGAAAGGTGTGCTATAAATATTTAGAAGGATAATAGTGAAAGAAATGTGGGAAGAAATAGTTACAATAAAAAATAAATAAAAATTATGTGTTTCTGCTTATTGTCTTCCAAGTTGCCTATTTTTCTTGCTTCAATTTGCTTCATACGATACGTAAAGAATCAAAGATTTCGTTAGGTTAAAGACAGATTTTGGCGCATCAATATGTATATATGTAGAATATGCTCACAGAAAAAATTACCCATATTCACGTAAGATGGCGTTGTTCCCGACACAGCAGCACCCCTTCTTTAGTGTGCTCTGTAGTCATAAAATTAAGTCTATCTTTAATGATACATTTTCAAACTACATTCTGCAGTTTGATCTAGTGTACGAGTATACTTTTTTTGTGATGTCTTTTTTTGTGATGGCTGAGGGTAAAATCGTACGGTAAGATTGAACTGTTTACTAACTACAATAGACTGTTAATTTTCTTATATATTTTTTTTATTTCTGTGTCAATAATCATATTTTTAGATTCATTAAGCATTTGCGTAAAAAAGCACTACCGCATTTCGCTGTCGATGCTTAGTATTATGTACATGATTCATTTCACAAATCATGCGCTTACTAAAATTACTATAAATGTTTTCAAGAGCCTTTCGCTTTTGTAATGTCATCTGGTCTTCACCATCTGAGTTCTGCTCAATATTTACTCCATTTTGTCATTAACTTAATTATGAGAGCTTAACTGTCAGATAGGCAAATACAACTTTTCTAAGGTAAAATAAATAATTTTCTTCTCATGGGAAAACCACTTAAACTAACTTTCACAAATCTGAACCAATTGGTCACCAGAAAAAAATTATTTGTTGCTGCCTGTGTTACAGTATAGTGACACAAAATATTTTAAAATTTCCTTTGTTGTGTAACGATTCGCCTTTCCAAAATCAATAGATGCCGATATGTCAGTTGATTGACAATAGCTGATAAAAATAAAAATAATAACAAAAAAAAAAAATAAATACATAAAAAAATAAAAATAATGCATGTAACCAAAGTCGTGATGCTAAGGAAATGATTACTACTACTGCTTTCTCTTTCTCTTCTAACTACTTCCAGTAATTTGACCAAAAATTTTTCAAGACCATACTGCTCAATTGAACTCTTGTACATTTTTCGCAAGGCAGTCAATCATAAAATAAAAAGCGCACACACCAAAAAGTATGCAAAGTTTTACGTTTGATATCAGAACTCACATAAAACCAAAGAATGAAAAAAATTAACATACAAATTGTTAATAAGCTTAGGGAATTACATTTTGCCTGTTTGCCTACGGTGCACAAGAATTACGAATGAACGAGCTCTAAAAACATTTGTGGAACAGCAAATCACAACGCCTTGATGTATGCTACAAAATTTATCAGCGCCAATAGAAAATTCAAAAATTTGTCATATTCCCATGAATTATGCTTATTACACTTCAGCCGGTGCAAAACTCGAGACGAGCCTCAAAGCCGTGGAAAATTGGCTTAGACATTTGAATGAGCGAGCATTCAATAAGCGAAATTTGTACTTTTTTTTTTTGGTGTCATAAAATTGAGTGGCTCAACTCGGGAAGCCATATGTGAGATATGTGCAAATTTATATGTTATTATTTTTATTGAAGTGTGTAAAAATAGAAGCACGCGTAATCATGGCAGGCGTTGGTTTTGCTGCTGCTGGTGCGAAGAATCACAGTATCGCTCTGTAACTGCCAACAAACACAGCAGCCATGTTGCAAATTAAATTTTTAATTAATGCCATTAATAACGACAAAATGGCGCTTGTTTGTTCGCTTGCGCGTTCTCTTACACGCTTCGTTTGTTGTTGGTGGCTCCCTTTGGCACGGCTTGGCTTTGCCAAGGCTGGCTTATGTAGCCGCGCGTCGACACATTTACATAACTCTTTCGACGCTGTGCACAACACCAGCTTCAGCGGCATCATCGTCATCGTCATCGTCAGTGTCGCGCTTGTCGTTGCTTGAAATTTAACGCGCAATTGATGTTTACTGCCGCAAATTGTTGCCATTCAAATTCAATAAAAAGGCGCGTGCACTTGCAACATGTCAGCTAGCATCACTTCTCAGATACAAGGCACAAATGAAACACTACGCAATCAGTTCGCTCAGTGTGGTAAATATGCCGCATACAGCACGTCTAGCTGTCAGTTTCGCTTTTTCATTGCCTGCCATTAGGCGTCATGACGTGCAAGCCTTTCATTCACACGTACACAGTAATGTTTGGTTTCATTTCGTTTTCTGCTGTGGCGCTGGGCTTAAGCGCGGCAACAGCAATAAACGACAGCAACAAAAGTTTACAATTTCTTGAAATTAAAAACTTTTGTCTTTCTCTTTTTGCTGGCATTTTATTTATTGTGTAATCAGTGAAAGAATCGCTTAATGCATTGGTCGTACTTTTCGCCGGTGGGCAGCGATGCGCTTCGAAGTGATTTTGTGTGTAATTCGTGAGCATTTTAATTGACAACTTACAATTTGTTGTATCGCTGTCATGTCATTAACGCGCCTTTCACCATTGCACGCGTCCCACGAGCGCCTCGAAGTAGGTTACACTTTGTACACTGTGGACGTAGAATATCGACGAGTGGATACTGAAATCGATATACGAAAAGATATTAGTTAAATATAAACATTACTCGACGCAGCTTATTTACAGACGCTTAATGCAGTTAGTGAGTAGCCTAGAAATATGCTGCCTTAAAAGTCTATACCTAAAAGTTATCTTTAAATACGTTTTCACTTTTCGCGGTTTTTGTGTTATTTTCTCCATTTGATCACCGCTAAATTTGTTAATCTAAGAATGTTTTTCTGTGCCTTTTCTGCTTAAACCATTGAACTGGTTTTGATGATTAAAATATAAATTGAAAGGTATTCTTCAAAATCCAGTCAATGACTTAGGTTCGAAATATGTTAAAAATAATCGTGTAACAATAACAATAACCAAACACAGCCGTTAATGTTGTGAGCGCAATGAATGGGAGTATAGAGAGGCTTGTGTGTTCTATTGGTTTAGTAAAGCCGTTTCATTGTAGTTCCATTATTGCGTTTCAAACACAACGTGGGGAGAAATCAATTTTGTGTGTGTACGCTCTCTTTGCTATCAATAATGTATTAGTGTTGTATTCGTCACAAATGAGTACAACAAAGAGTACCCCACTAAAATGAACTAATTAACATGTTCTTTCCCTATTGTACATTTTCGCACAGTGGTTCCTTTGGTTTTTACAAAGAACATTGTTTAAAGAAAGTTTGTGTTCCTAACCTGTATCTACTGAATAAGAGGTCAAACTCCTCAAATTTCGTTTGAGTATTTCATTAGAATTGTTAAGTCAAATAGGCGGTGTCGAAAAGAGATCTTTATATGTACTTCAATATGTATTTGGAACTAGGACACTTAATTTATTTCTTTATTGAACGCGGTTTATCAAACAGATGTATTAACTTCTTCTCACTATGAGCGTGTTACAGGCTGCTTTGGGGCAGCAAACGCTGAGTTGTTATTAATGGTTATTTGCATTCTCTATCCCAGTTATGAAATCTCGCATTAAGTTATACACAGCTTAAGTTATAATACTCTGGTTTTGAGTTGAGTTTTATGTTCCAATTCGAGTGTAAATCGCTGACTAATGCATAAAGTTTGCTATTTTCCTAAAAGTATGCTACACTTTACGTTGGCTCAATATACTCGTATACACATTAAATAAACAACGCTCAATTTAAATAGTTTTTCAATATTGTGCCACTTTTTTATTTTAATTTACTTTTGTTTATATATTGCACATTACCCCAACCCATGGTGCTAGTAATCATTTCGCTCAGACAGCCCACCCACCAGCTACGAAGGCCAACGCCACAAGCTTTTGCGTCAGTTGTGATCAACCGTAGCTGGTGTCGCCACAACCTCTGTCTCAGCCTCAGCGCCGCCACAGGAAATCGTAATTAAGACCGCATGTCGCATATTTAATTGTTTTTTAATGAATAAAAAGCAAAATCGTTTCGTACGACTTTGCATTGCTGCCAGTCGCTGCATTCGCTTCATCACCATTCCGACTGAGTGGCACGTCGAGTAGACCAGCGCTGAACGCTGCTTAGTTGGACTCTGCGCATTTCAGTTCAGCTCAGTTCAACGTCCATTCAACCATGCAGTCAAGTTTTTCCGTTGTATATCAGTTGGCATTTGCGGTTGGGTGTATTCGTTGAGTGGCATGAGTTGATGTCTCTCTGGTGGGCTATGCCGGTTCACTGGTTTGAGCAGTTGCTCGGTTGGCATATCAACGCGTGACGCTCACTACTCCACTCAACTAGTTTTGATTCAACGCAATACGACATGACTTCCCTTGGTTCTATGCCATACCAAGCAATGCTATTATAGCATTCTCTACTACTCAACTTCACTCGTTTAGCAGTTTGCGCGTAATTGTCATGAATTGCAATTTTGTGCGTTCGTTCGTTCCGTCGTTCGACAGTTGCTTGCACGCGCATTCTTCATGCAATCGCTGCAATTTGTTGCTTGTAATAAAAATTGATTATTTTTCTTCAGCAAAACACTGAGAAACCATAGAGCAGCACAATTTGCTATTCACAACTTGGTTTATCGTTTATAATATGGTTATTTATACAAATTTAATAAAAGATAGCATATTTTCAGGCAAAACGCTAATTCGCCGCATTGAGCGTTGAGCCCCAGTCAAGTGGAAATTCAATAAGCTCTTGCGTAAAAATATAAGAAAACTGATAAGAAAATATTTCGAAAGCCTGGCCGCAAATCTGATATACGCAAATCCAAATATATTTGCCAACAGCAACAGCAACACCAATAGCGGCAGCAGCAGCAGCAGCATTGGTGCCAACAACTCCGTTGGGCCAAATATTTTTAGCGCAGTGATTTGTTTATATACGAGTATATGAGGCTGACTGTGCGCTGGGGTATTTGCTTCTTTTTTCGTAAAGCCTTATAATAAATATAAAATTGCATGATTTATGCGAGTGCTCAGACACTGAAGCCGTCGTAAAGCTCTACACAAACTTATTTATTTCTCTCGAGGCGCGCAACAAAATTTCGTGCTTTGTTTGTGTAGTTTAGCGTCTTAAGAAATGGCATTTCTGCTCGAAATTGGCGTGAATAAGTTGCCTTAATGCCATTGTGCCTTTGCCTTTGCCTTTGCTTGATTGCATGCTTTCATTTCCGTGCTGCACAAAGCATTGTTAATTAAGTTATGACACCTGCAGTTACAAACACCAACACACAAAGACACACATAAACAGTCATTGGCACTCAGACAATGGCGCTCAATAATGCCATCGCAAATGCTGTGCTATGGAATTCATAGTGCGCGCTACTTGATCACCTTTTCTTCGCACTTTTTCTTTACCCTTTTTGTAATAGTCAAATGCATATTTAATGCATAAGTGTAAGTTCAGCGCTGAGTTAAACGTGACTTTTGCATAATTTCTACATATTTTATTAGCCAACATCAGTCCACTCGCATTTATCAAGCTTTTACCACAAAATTACTGTAATAAGTTTCGAGCCTTATGATTTATGCGACAAAATTATTTCTATCAATTTTATTTTATTTTTTCTTCTTCTCCGTTTCCATGCGCAATTCATCCGCTTTTCATTTCAGCTCATCCACGTCATTTCATTTCATCGCTCATCTTCGTTGAAGTGACTACTCTACATCGACATTGTTGCTGTTGTTTTTATTTGTATATGTCTGTACTTTTATAACTGGGTATTATCTAGCATTCCGCGCGCCCACCATTGCTTCCATTGCTATTAGTGTCACATTGCACGCACTTTTTCTATCCTATCATTTGGTATGACAGTTTTTTCGCTATGATTTTAGCATTTTCACCAATATTTCGCCAGATTCGCTTCTATTTCCCATTGCCTCTATTTATAATTCGGTTTGTGTTGGTGCATGCTTCTCTGTGGTCACCATTTGCACATAATGTGCTCTGCGTGCTGCGTGAATTTTCTATGGTTTTTTTGCGTAGCACAATTTTTTCATGTTTTCAACATTTTTTCGGCTGTCGTTGTATCGTAATTGTTTCAATTGCGCACAAATGCTTAGCGCTTAATCTTCTTTATGATTTTGATTATTTATGAATTTTATTAAAAGCAAAAGAATCGCTTGGAATATTTGTGTGCTTATCATGATTTTATTCAACTTTTTTTTTGGGTATTTAATCCCAATTTGATGAGTTCAGTTATTTTTGTAGGTAAGAAAGAAAAAGAGATCTGCCCCATAATTTGGCACAGTTTAAAAAATATTTGAGCAAGGAGTATATTCTAGTGACTGTTTAGTATCTTAACTAAATTCCAAAGGTGTCAGATTCCACCCAACTGTTTAGGCTCAACATTAACTCTGTTCGCATTAAGCTATAAGCTCTGAATCAAAATCCGAGTAATTTGGAACTAATTATGTTGATGCCAAAAGTGCGGCTTCTACAGCGGCTTTCGACGAATGCAAACCTTGGCTTCTCTGCAACACTAGAGAACTTGTTCCGCTAAGAAACATTGCACTGGCTTTACAATTTGACACTCATTTATTCATTTCTTAATATTCACTTACAAGCTAAGAATTCAGATCTTGCTTGAAGATAACATTAAACAACAATATATAGATAAGCAATAAAGCTCAATAGAGAGCAATAGTGTTGAGAAAGCAAGCGAGAAGCACATAGCAAGCAAAAGCTTCATAATGCACTTTTATCGCTCTCTTTTACTATAATAAAGCTCAATTCTAGCAATCATACCGTTTATGATTGTAATAGACAAAAAAAAAGTAAATGATCTTGGTTCAAATAATATGGGGCTCTGTGTACTGTATCTAATTAGCCAATTATTAGCTAAGGCTAGGTTAGGTTACGATGACTTGCGGCAGTATCCTTCTGTCCCATCTAGGTCAGTCGTAGCATCTCTTCTAGAACCAACTTTTCAATTTCGATTCGGCAGATAGTGCTGAAGGAGCAGAGCATATGCACATCAGATGATGAATGGTATTATCCTGTCTCAGCCCTGTGGCACCAACGAACTTATTCTATACCATTTAGGCAAATTTTGCCTTGCAGGACGTCCTCCTGTCTCAGTCTTCATCAGTCTTGAATGAATTCCAATATTGCTCTACTGGTCTGAGAAGCATCCGAAAATTTAAGTTGGCACAGAGAGTTAAGCGAATAACTAAGTCGGAATTCAATTTGTATATGAACTTAAAAAGCGATCCTATGCTTCACTGACTTCAGGAGATCTATGAATAAATGACTGCTTAGTGGGTACAGCAATAATTGCGATTGTCAAGTATTCCTAGGTTGCCCTGGAGGTACGGTTTGTCCCAGTTAGAATCCTTAAAATCATTTTTGATTAAAAAAAAAAAATTAAAAAAAAAAAAAAAACAAAAACTACTTATCATTTTAATAGCTAGACCTGAGTTCTGTAGTTCAGGTCTAATTCCTTCTCGTGCTACAAACCCAATCTATGACAAACAAATTATTCAGGCTTTTGATAAGATAAGATTCTTGCAAAACTCTCTAAATCTAATTGAGTATTACTGACAGGTTAAAACCTAGTTTCACCGAACATAAGAATTTTAATGTAGACTTTGCATATTTTAAATATCAAACTAAATTTATTTTATATGTGGCTCATCTATACAAGCAGGCAATTATGAGTCAGTCTGTATGTATATCACTCGACTTGTATTTAAAACTTCTCTTGCTCCTCTCAATTTCATGCTATTTCACAGTCATATCAGGCGTAATAATCGAGTTACATAAATCGTTAAGGGAAGAAAGTGTTGAGCGTTTAAGTCTAACAAATTAGCGTGCATTGCCAATCTTGCAGTGCTAGCAGCAAAGGACACACTCTCTCTCTCCCTCTCTAGCACACATTTAGCAATATGCCTTGCCTCTTCGATGTAGACAATAGCGTCGATTTGTACGCTGATTTGTTGCCAAGCAGGAAGCATTGTCGTAGAGAGAGAATTTTGCGCACAGTTACTGTACTTCCGTCATACGAGTACAAATAATGGCGGCTGCGGCTTGAATGTGTTGCTTTGGCTTGGGCGCCATTGTGGGCGATACACGCAATGCAAAACTAAACTTATTTCCGTTTCCTGCTGTTTCAATACAATTAACGGTTTTCAAAAGCGGAAAACTAATGGTGTACGCGAGTGCTGCTGCTCCAACTCCTACCGCTAACAAAAAGCAAGAACGCTTGGTAAGTTTGGCGAACAAAAGCATATGCATAAATTAAATATATCAATGTATGTGTGTGTGTGTGTGTGGATTGCACTTGGCAACTTCTTCTTCTACATTGAATGCCATCACGTGCCATCAAGTGCTGTTGCCAGATAATCGCTATAAATTATAGCAGCGCACCCAAAATACAGTGGCGGCTGCCCTTCTTTCCGTCCACTTTGTTGCGCCATAATTTGTGCACTGCATATGCAGGCGGGGAGCGGTCAGTACTACGCATTTGCCTACAACTGTGCGGTGGCTTTTGTTTTATTTTGTTGATTTTATGTTGCTCTCACACCCGCTTT
Source organism: Cacoxenus indagator (assembly GCA_035041755.1). NCBI lineage: Eukaryota > Metazoa > Arthropoda > Insecta > Diptera > Drosophilidae > Cacoxenus > Cacoxenus indagator. The sequence continues at coordinate 3,810,926 of JAWNKX010000242.1, forward strand.
ATTTGTTTTTCTCACTCTCCTATTTATCTCTTTGTTGTGCGTGTCAAAAAAGGAAAGCTCGGCTAAACAATTTCAAAGACACGCACACACACACACATACACACACATATGTAAACTTTTGACAAAAAAACCCAGAACTCAAATGCTTTGTTTCGCCTTAAGTAGCTCTGCTTTTAATGTTGTTGCTAACAGTCTCCGCTCTTCAATGCCCCCTAGACGGCTGTGCTAACTGAGTGCCTTTTATGCTCGCTTTTTGCGCTGCCTTTGGTTGGCATTCCCTTTTGGTGTGGTTCGCTTCGATGGTGTTCGGTTTGGTTCAAGCGGAAGCGGAAGTTTCAACGCTTAACGGAAATTATTGTTTAGCTTTATTGTTTTGACTGCTTTGGAAATTTGTTTGCCGAATTATATTGTTTGGTCTTCGAGCTGCGTTTGTTCGCCTTCTCGATTTTGCTATTTTGCTATATCATATCATATTTCATGCATAATTCGTTGGGCGTGTTTGGCTTCCGCTGAAACACACAAAAAATAAAGATTTTGAAAATGTGGTTAATGTAGTGTATACAGTGTGTCGGTGTGTGTGTGTTTGGGTAGCCGGTTCTAGTTTAAATTGTGTTTACCACACACAAAAATAATCGTTGTTCTAAGATTTTTATGGTATGGTAAGAAGTATATGAATTTTTGCGTCATATTGGGTCATAAATCTTTGCAAGTGTAAGATTCTGAAGTGCAATGTATATTTTAAGATGACTTTTGTGTACTCGTCTTACCTAGAAGATGTTTGGCAAGACTGTAAATCGAAGCTGTGAGTAGGCTACAGTAAGCGTCAGAAAACAAAATAAGTGGAAAAAATCATTTGTGCTGTTCACGCATGGTAGAAGTGAAACTTCTTAAAAAACAATAGAGCGCGCCTCTTGTTGTTGTTTTCATTACCTACACTGCTAACGACTACGTTTTCATTTCACAACTTTGGCTCAACGCTAGAATGCTACACGAAGAACGATAATGCGATGATGCAATGACACTATGACGCTTCATAATGTACAAAAAGAACAAAAGAAGTAAAATTTTGAGCAAGCTGTCATTTACCTTGTGCCTGGCGAATATTGAGACCATCGCAAATATAATACAATTGCTATCGCTTTTCAGAAGTAGCAGAGTTTAGTTTTTTCAATGATTTAAATGTCTTTAGTGATTTTAATGATTTCAGCTTTTTCCATGTTTTCAGTGATTTCAATGAGTTCAGTGATTTCGGCGATGTTGATGATGTCGGTGACAGTGATTTTGGTCATATCGGTGATTTTAGTGATTTCAATCTTTTAGTGCTTTCGGTGATTTTTAAAAGCGATTTTTGTGATTTTGGTGTTTTTAGTCATTTCAGTGACCCGGTGATTTGGTCACCGGTGATTTTAGTGATTTTGGTGATTTCGTAGTTTTCAAGCTTTTAGTGATTTCGGTAATTTTTAAAAGTGATTTTCATAAGTTAGGTGATATTACTGATTTCAGTGCCGCGGTGATTTGGTTACTTCGGTGATTTTAGTAATTTCTGTTATTTCGGTGTGATTTTAATTATGATTTCTGTGACTTCGGCAATTTCATGTATTCAGTGACTTTTTCAGTGAGTACGGGGATTTCAGTGATTTCAGTGATTAGTAAAAATCAGAGTCATTTAAAAATCGCAATCACTAAAATGACCGATATTGGAAAATGGTAATATCGCTCACCTCTAGTTTGGGGTCACAAGCTCAACTGTTCCATAACTGTCCAATGGCCATATATTTTAAGTACCTGAACAAATCTCTCCAAAAAGTTCATCATGCTGAACTACTGCTTTAGGTAGTGTGTGTGTTAACTCGCCGCCAAATGCAAAAACAAATGACTATACAAATAGCAACATTTATTAAAATTGCGCCAAAATTGTACAAAAAATTGACATGAAATATAATGCGCAGCCATTTTGAGAGAAGGCTTACACCAATAGAACGCAGGCACGGGCACAGGTACAGGCACCCTGCGACGCGATGCGCATTTATCTTAATTTGTACTGTGTGAGAATGTTTGTTTTCAAAGTGATCAAAGGATTTTTTGGCATTGCGAGCACAACGGTGCGAGTTGAGCTTGGCATGGTTTCAGATTTAGATATTGCCCTAGCCGACGACACATTTGACATGATTTAGCTAATGGCGCCGCCAGCAAACAAATGTTAGCACAAAATTCACACCAAATGAATTCTTCTCGTATGTCCTTGATGCTGCAGGGGTTGCGACGCGTGTGTTGAGTGGAACGAGTTACAATATATAGGTGTATACAGTTAGTTTGGTACTCAGGCAAGCAGGTAGATGGTGTACAACACCATGTGTTTACCTGAATTTGTGCCCTTTGAGTTACGCATGTGTGTGCATTTGTACTACAGCAACCATTTCACACTCTTGCAGTATGCTAAATGTTCACGACAACTGAAAAGAACGAACGAATGTCTGAACAAATGCTATTTCCACACTGATGCCGTAGGCGCATACAAACCAACTACAAAATGAGCTGCAAACCTGCGCTTATGTGGGTGGCATGCTTTCTTGTATGTGTGTGTGTGTGTGTGTGTCTGTCTGTGCATGAGTTATGTCAGCGAAATGTTCAAAGTCTTCAGGTATAATACGACGTGTGCCATAGCAGTGAGTTTATGGATTGCATTGATTTTGCCGCTTGGTTTGATGCCACAACGAATTTTGCGGCTTGTAATACGTCGCCCTTTGGCTTGAGACGACTTGTGGTCGTTGATAGTGCGGAGTTTCGCGGAATGTAGGCGTAGCAATTTGAAAATTATGTCGATAAAGGTAAGTTGATGTTAGACAACGCTACTGCGTGCCATTACATACACGAAATGGTTTTATTGGAATAAAAAAAAGACTTAACTGCAAGTATGAAAAGGTCCTAATACTACTTCCGATCGAATGATTTGAGTCATCGAATGCTTTTCTTGAAAACTATACTAATCAGTAAACTTGGAATCGTCAGCTTCTTCTCACTCTATAATGAGTTCTGCCTATTGTCAGTGATTTTAGTGTTTTTAGTGAATTCAGTGGTTTTTGTATTTTGGTGATTTTGGTGGATTTAGATATGTTGGTGATTTCGGAGTTTTTCAGGGATTTCTGCAAATTTAATGTTTTTGGTGATTTCAGTGGTTGAAGTGATTTTAACGATTTAACGATTTATTTCGGTGATTTTGAGGATTTTTATTTAATTTTGCAGTGGTGTAGGTGATTTCGTTTCATTGATTTTGGTGATTTCGGGTTTTTTGGACGTCAAAGAGCATCTGCCAGATGCACACGGCTGTCTAGCCTCTACTCTTAAAAACTGAGTACAGGCTAGTTTGTATATATACATACGGTTGAACAGATTAGTATAGCTACCTTGACGTTGAGTGAAACAAAATCGTATAAATCTAATGCTGTACAAATATTGATGCCAGATTTTACCATTATAAACAAGTTGGTTTTATATGGAAGGTTGCGCAACTATTTTTAGAGTTGAATTATGTGTGCCATTTTCTTTTTTTTTTTTGCCTATTTCTAATATTTGTTCACTTGTGTATACTCGTATATTGGGCGCTAATAAATTTTGCCAATTAGTGGTGGCGCGTCATGCGCATAAAATTGTTCACGTTTTTCATTTTCACAGAATTTCCAATGTAGCAATGGAAATGTTCATAAATTTGTATTGGAATTTATGATGACCTATATTTGATGACATAAACAAAGGATTATAGTTATTAACATCAAAGCTTTTGGGGGCGTATTGTGTTGTAAGAGGGGTTTTGATTGATGTTTTTGTGATGAGAACTTGTAGCATTAAACTGATTGATTAAGACCAGTATATAAACATAAATTGACTATAATGGTACTTATAGACAATAATCTTCATGCTAATTATTGTCGCTCATAACTATTTACTACTCTTGCGAAGAGACAATTTATTATATATTATAAAGCCGTCGAATCTCACTACCATTGATTTCCCAGGCAGCTAGTATTGTAGCGCTTAAATTGAGTGTCCGCAATTATTTTAATTAATTTCATTTTGGTACTCGCATTCGCAACTCACTCCCTGACTGGTTTATCGTTTGCGCCACTCTTTTCTTTTGTCTTAAATAATACACTTTTCACTTTAATGAAAATAATTGCAATTATTTCCGCAATACCCGCATACCTACATGTGCATTGTCGTTGTTTTTACTTACCATTGAATATTTGGTGTGTGAGCTGAATAACTTCAATGTTTATTGGATATTATAATAATATAAAATCGACGTAAAAGCGTGCGTCTTGCATTCAGCTGTATTGAATTTTATTGAGTACTTTGACTTCGATTTCAATTCAGATGAAATACAATGATATTAACGTGGTTTTTGCCGTAGCATTGAAAATAAATGGAATAAAGAAAGTTGAATAAAAAAGAAGAAATAAAGAATATATTTTATAATAATAAAAAAAAAACCTCTACTTGCATTTCCCGCTTAGTACTCGAGATTGAGTTCTGAAACAATACAATAAGCCATTAAACCAACCAATAATGGCCCGTATAATTTATGGATAAATAATGTAGTTTTATTCTATAATTTTATTATTTCAGCTGAATGTACTGAGAAGTACTTTCAGGCATCATTAGTTTCTAGTGCTTAACACAATCATGTCTTTGATCTGCATGATTGTTGCTTTTCAAATTGTTTAGAGTATGGTCGAGAAATGCTGAAGCTATTACGTTTAGGACAAACTCTTTGCCTTTTAGCTATTTCAGTTTCTGAGTGTCTTCTTCATAGATGTGCCGTTTAGTCACGCTGTTGTTGACGACTTTTTGTGTCGAAAGGTTGTTCGGTAATTTGTGCAAATGATAAAGTTAAGTTGAGAGCAGTAATTACGCTCAAGCTTTCTAAATGCTTGGAGTTTCTCTTGGAAGGTAGTATATATATAACTAGTATTGTAGATAAGCCTTGGAGTAGGTCTGCATGCTTCTCTGAAGAGCCGTAATCAGTTGAGTATTTCATTTTTGCCTCTTTTCTTATCTTTTGTTAATCTAAGATATTTCAACTCACAGGGGAGGCACTAGCACAATATAGTTTAACAAAATTTGACCAAAAGCCATGAGAAGAGAACTAGAAACACATCATGTCTGTTAGCCTTGAGACCCACTCTTGTGTACCAGTGTCGCCTATATTATATAGAGTCTACAGCGATGGACGCCAACAACGCTCTGCCTACTTTTAGGTTCAGCTTGCCTAGTGATTAACTAAATCAAGTAAACGTTTTTTATCTGAAAACATTTTTTTTTTTTTATACAAGTCTAATTACTGCTTTGAAGTATTTTACTCTTCTCAACTAATTGTTTTCCTTTGCTCGAGTCATTCAATTTATTTAATCATCAAATACTTGAACTGAGTGCGCTAATATCAGAAAATGCAATCGTCAAATGAAATAGTACGCTGCATTTTGCTGCTTAAATATTCATTAGCATTATAAACTCCGGCCTTTTGACAGCTCTGCGATACGCGTTGGCTGGCATTAACTGTCATTAATATGCGTTGACGCTGACAAGGACAAAGCAAGACAACTTGATGGCAATCCTTGTACTCAGTGCGCATCATTCGTAACTGTTTACGGAGATATATACTCGTATTCGATGTACGCAACTACAAAATGCACTCAGACATATAAACGTTTAGATAAATCGAGATAATTGTAAATTTATTGAGTGCAATAAATGTCAATGGTGCTTTTGCTTTTCAGGAAGCGTCAACGATTGCCAAGCTCCAAAGTGTGATTGTTTCTGTATTTGTGTGTGTGCGCTTTGAGGTGCTAATGCGCAGCATTGAAGTGTGGGCGTAATGGTGTGCAGAGTAGACAACTTTCCAGCATGCATAATCCAATTGATTGCTTGCATTGCTATTGCCTGCTTACCTTTGGTCTTTGCTGCTTGGTAAATGTCAATTGAAAAACGTTAAAGCATACTTCTGTGCGCTTTAATGTTTCGAGTACAGTTCCGTTTTAAATGCATGTTCAGGCTTTAAGCGCGAATGTCATGGCAAGTTACGTTTCGAAAAATATAAAATGTCGTATTTTGTGTATTTTTGAATCAATAAACTGGCGGCTGACGGCAAGAATTCGAAAACCTCTGCGACTGTCAAAAATAAACTCGTTTTATTTCTGAGTGCGTGAGTGCTCGATGTTATATTTATGCATATAAATAAGTAGAAATACACTAAAAAAAGTTATTGTTACATTGCAAAATTTACTATCTCTACAAAGAACATATGTAAACTGTTTTGAAACTACCCAAAAATATAACAAAAGCATTTTGTGCATCATTTGTGTGGCTGAAATTCGGTCCTATCGCTGAGCGCTTGTCGATGAGCGATTTCAACGCTTAACCAGATCGACTGCTGAAATGTCAAAGTGACATTACATACATGACATACTCATTGTATGTCATTTAAAATGTTACTCTTATCTCAAGGCCTATGTATGAGGTCTGACTGTGCTATATGCATAATTAGTGAAAAGAAAAGCAGTTTGCTTGAGTTTTTTTCTAGCTTATTTTTTATATTTTGATTGTAATGATACTGAGCCGCAGACAAATGTATATTTATAAAGAAAATTAAATTAAAAAAAAAATTTTTTTTTATATTTCCGTTTGCATCCACAAGCCTCTTATATGTTTGGTTATCCAAGACTTGTGGTGGTTACATTAATAGAATGATTTTTTATAGGGTGCTTGATTAGCCTGACGCTCTCACAGAAAGGCATACCATCACACCAATTCGGCTTAAATTATAGACATGACACTTCCTAAGTAGTTCACAGGGCCATCTAGAAGCCAGCGTAATGCATAACCACAAATAAAATTCACCGTGTATCTATTATATTGTACATCAATTTAGCAGCCAGGCACGCACCAAAGTGACAGCTGTCGTTGGGTGTGTAAAGGTGTCTATGTGTGCTTGATATGGCGAATGTGAATATATGTAAATATATTCGTTGGTTAGCATTAGCAAAGTGTCTTGAGTTGAGTTGAGTTGAGTAGGACATAATTTACCATTAAAAATATCTACAAGTTCAATTCGTTAGACAACTGCTAAGCCGAATGTCAATAAAGATGTTGCTGCCAGACTGTTCTCATCTGACTGACTTTAGTTGCTGTATGAATTTGAATTAAGTCTAGCTGTCATAAACAGTCTTAGAGCGTGAGCTTCCATCGTGACACTGATGCATATTGAAAGACTTCAAGTGGGTAGCAAGTAAATTTATTTTCATCATTTAAGTTGTACAACCTGCTCTTCTGTCAGCATACACAGCATAGTTAGCTAAAGTGTCAATGCCATTATTGTCACGACTCGTAAATAATCAGCATTCTGTTGGCGCTCACAACGTAATGATTGTCATTGTGAGTTAACTAAAGCGACGACTATGTTAGTTTGGCAATGGTGGTTGGTGACTTGGCATATACTGCAGTCTAATGACCGCGAAATGGACTCGTTTTTCTCAACGCTTAAGCTGATTTAGCGCATTTGCACCTGGTACGCTTGCAGCATCAGCAAAGCTCATCTTGAAATCCTGTGGGTGCGACTAACGCACCGAGACACTATGAAAAATAACTAACGGTATCATTATCGCCATTTTTAGGTATGCGTTTGGCATTTTTAAATAGTTTGCCAAGCGTTGAACTAAAATGTGGGCGAACGAAAAAAAAAAACAAAACAAAAAAACCTTCAACTAAAACTAGGACAATGCAATTTATCCCCCACGGTGTGTGCGTGTGTGTGTAGCTAGGTGTTTGCTTCAGTTCAATAACATACTTTCTGCATTGCATACATCAAGGGGCGCCATTGTTGTTCGCGTTTACTGCGAAGCACGGCAAATGATTACGTTTTAACGCGATTTTGCGGCATTTATTTGATTGAATTGAATTAAGTGAGACTTTTGTGTTTGTGTTTTCGCTTTGTGCTAATGTAATATCGTTGAAAATGAAAATTTCATTACGCTTCAGTAATTACATGCTAATCGAAAAGCAAACCAAATCAAACCAAAGCCGAAAAAAACATCAAATAAAATTCACACTGAAATGACGTGAAATGTCACAATTTGTAAAGCAGTCAAGTGTATATGAATGAAAGAGCAAAATACTTAGAAGACTGTGCTGTGTGAAATATATGTATAAGTGGGTGTGTGAAAGTAAGAAAATAAAAGAAAATGAAATTCTTATAAGCGCAGCAAATAAATTGAAGTGCCGACTCAAGTCAGCCGCGAATGCTAAATGCCACTGAATCTAAATTTGTGTTAAGAAAGCGCTCAGTGAGCGAATTACAACGAAACAGCGCTTACAAAATGAAAGTGTATCTCAAAAGGTGAGCACAAGTTGGTGGCGGTTCTGTGCAGGTATTAGCTTTGCATGCTCACAGTAGGTGCAAAAAAAAAAAGAAACTGGCACAAGTTTTCCGAGTCGAGTTGAGTGTCGAGCTGAGTTAAAAGTAAATACATCAGGCAACTCGTTGTATTTGCCATTGCAGCTGTTGTCTTGACAATAGTTGAAGTGGCACCTTCTCCGCATTCATTTGCTCCTTTCACTCGATTCACGCTGGCATTCAGTCATGTAGCGAGGTAGATAACGATAACCTTCTAACTGCGACGTAATCGCATCAAAGTGCATTTTAACCCATTTACATGATTTGCACAGGTTGAAGTCAGAGTCAGTCACTGGATGTGCCGGTATGGCAATGTGGCGTACTTAGTGGCAAGGCAATGTGAAGTGATTAAAGTAGCAGGCAACCCTTATTTGCCTTACTTGGATTCAGTTCAAGTATGGCTTGCTATGTGCTGCTGTGACATTATGAGTTGCATTGGTATCAAGTAAATGGGTTAATGGTTCTCGGCTTTGCGTGATTACAAATTAAACAAAAGTAAGCAAAAGCAACGTTAACAAATTTAATTTCTATTTAAAATTAATAGAAAAAAAATCATAATAATAAAAATTATAATAAAAATGCTGAAATATATAGTAATTGATTAATTAATTAATTATCTAGCGCGATTGTGTGGTTGTCAGAGTGATTCATGACCTTCTTGAATTCAGGATTGGTTGCACTCCACATCTGCAAATGTACTCTTAGCAAAAGGAAAATATACTTTTTCACTTATTTAACGATGTGCACTTTGTGTATATGCTTTAGTCATGCTATATGGTTATATAATATGTGGGAAACAGAGCGAGAGCGAGTCTAGCAGACCCGAAGAGTTCGTTGCAAGCAAGCAAGCAAACGGAGCAGTCGCTGAGCAGTTATTGTACTACTATTATTATATAATTTATATACTATTAAAGTAAACATCGGTGAATGTACAAAATAAAGAACATTTACCACATATAATATGTGTTAGTATAGCTATGCTCCTTTACAGAATATCTGGGTGTATAGCAGCCACCATCCACAGTAGAGAAATTGAGACCTTTATAAGGTCAGAAGAAAAGGCGAGCAATTCTGCGAGCATTAATAAAAAACCTTGGCGCACCAATTCTTTATGTTTTATGATCTGTTCTAAATTAGTTCGAGCAAAAAACTAGTTAAAAATCTAGTAATTGCAAATGTGTTGATAATTTTATTTTGCTTATTCTCGAAGCGCATCATTTTGGGCAGTGAACCTCTCCAGTTCATATAAAGATTTCACTCGCTTTTGAGTTATTTTCTTCGGTAGTTTTATTTAGGATATCTGAAATAGAGCTTGCAGCTTAGGCTTCTAATCAGTTGGCAGACCGGGTTTTATCAATATATACTTTTTATTTATATTTATCATACGCCATTACACTTCTTCCTGTCAATTGCTGACTCCTATTAAATCAGAAAGGTGTACTCGTACCTGCCACAGAACGAACTGACTATCCTGGAATAACCATATCTAAATGGAAATAGACCAAGACATTTACTTTACCATCATTTTAAGACTAAAGCATTGAACCGAATTTGGTAAAAAATATACCATTCAAAAGGCTGTCATTTTCGGCTGTGCACAATTACTTCTTAATTAAATTACTTAGGTTTTGTGGGCGTAAAAGTAGTTCCAAATTTTCACAACTGACAAGATAAAAATTTTCACAACTGTAAAAAAATCTCACGCACACCCTGCGCAAGACAAAACGACACACAGTACATCCCTCTTCGTCACTCTCTTGTTATCAAAGGAGAGAAGAGAAAGGAATGGTATGTCATATCATTCCTCTCCCGATGGAGTCATGTTCGAAACAATAGACGTTATACTATACTAGACTTTCCTCTACCATGTTCCACTCTTTCGGATCTATTACGAAACAATGTAGATATCCTTTTAAAGAATCGAAATATTGAAGCATATAATATTCGCGTCTTCGTTATAGTAATACATATGTATATGAGTGTATGATTAAATCCTAAAAGTCGCTCACAGATTACATGACAACGATGGCTTTAGAATGGTATTACATTGCTGCTACCGACATCAAATCGTATCGTGCCATCAATTATTTCGTTTTCGTGCTAACTGAAAATAAATGAATTTTCATGTATTCCTACTATATTCATAATATTCCACATTTTGCAGCACCCTTCAGAGGATTACAAGACACAAAGCTTTTCATCCACCTACACAAGTTGGAAATTGAGAGTAAGCTTAAAGTAATTTAATTTCATAAGAAATTTTCTACCAAGCGAAGTTCTTTTCCAATTCAACTTGAAACTAACATTGTATTTGATCTAAGTTATACATTCTAATTCAATTATATAAGTCACTATTGTGTGGGTAGCAGACACACAATTATACGATACGTGCGCCGTCTTCACGGCTGCATAGACATGAAAAGATAAGCAACAAATGACAGCCAAATGAGGCATGCATGCTTAGATACATTTCTTTTGCATAATTAGTCTACTGTGTGTGTGCGTATCTGGTGATGTATCTACACATGTTTTGCAACATTGAAATGTCAAATGGAATTTGGGTCAGCTTATGCTTGACAGGTTTTTATCTCTTAGTAGTTTTGTATGCAGCAGAGAAAGAAAATTTGAATGATTTCGTTAAGAAATTGTATTGAATTTTCTAGCATTGATGAAGAAAGAGATAGTTTGATAAAGGCAGAGAGAGCGAACCAAAGAAATTGGTGGAGTTTAGAAAGAATTAACAAGTGGTAGCGTAAATGGATTGTGAGCTGAAGGCTCCTCTTTCTTTATAATGAATATTATTTTTATTTAATTTGAATAAATTAATAAATAATGGATTGTGTGCTCAGATATCAGTATAGAATTATCCTAGAAATTTTCGAACGCCATACGGAGACCCAAGTAGTAGAGCAGTGAATAAAGACGAGGTCGTAACACTTCTGAACACCTTGGTGGATTTATACAGTTCTACTCTATATAAGCAAAACCAATATCTGTTGGACTAGGCGAACTTGCTTTCAGGGCGTGATAACCAATGTACGAAGACTTAAGATTTTTGAAGCTGGTCCGCATGATGTTGTTTATGTGTATTTGCGCAGTAGAAGTTGGGGTGGTGACGGTAGCAACGGGGCAAATCGTCGGACGTTCGGTGGTTGGTGCCCTTAAATAAAGAAAGTCACACACGCTCGCGAACTTAATTTTAACTTGTCTAAACATTTTTTTGATATCTGGCACAAGACTAAGTACCGGCTCTCGCTTCTCTTTTCAGTAGGCTGGCAGTCGATTAAGATGTGAAAGCTCTGTAGGAACTTTTCGCCGCGTTGCATTCTACAAGGTAGTCGTCTACATTTTTACAGACCTTTCTCTCCGAGGAAACTCTGTAACAGTGCAGTTGCCAGTTCTGTAAGAACTGTAGCTTTGACCGGTAAGTGTGAAGTCGAAAATTCTGTAAGAACTTGCACTCTGGCTCGGCGATTACTGCAGCTGGCTCTGGAAGAGCATAGGTCTGTTAAGGCCTTGTTGTATAACATGAACAGATAGGTAGCCTCTATTTCACCTAACAAAGTCCTATCGCTGACATGGATGCATAATATACAAACATAATTTTATTTGCTTTAGCATATAAAAAATTTATATAAAATTAATTAACAATTAATACAGAATTGTGTATCAAATACTTTATTAAATATTCCTGTTGACAACACTTACTGCCTAAAACCACAACAAAGAAATTTTCCTAACGCTTTAGCTTCATCAGTCACACTCCTGAGCTCCGTTTGAGGCGAGATTTGCCATTTAAATTGAGGGCACAAAAGCAAAGCAAAATGAATCAAAGCCAGTTGAAGCCATTCATCAAATGTCAGTGTCAGCGTCAGTGTTACCAGTCGGCAAAGCAAAGCCGGTCAAACTGGCCAAACTAACCGTGCGAGGTGCGGTAAAGCAAGTCGAAGCAAATCCAGCGCGTACACACCTTTAACTAAATGCAGTTTCTATGTAGATGAATAATGCCGCTGATCCCTACAGTATGAACCGTGTGCATGAGATCAACGCTAGCGGTGGGATGCGGAGAGTTCAGCGAATGTAGCTGGTATGTTGGGGCGTTGCCAGCTGTAATCTCGTTTGTAATTGAATTGATCCTATTACGTAGATGAAAACCGTTTTTACGTTACGTTTCGCTGGATTTCAGTGCATAAATGAAAAATTGTAGCAAACGAAGAAAAACTCGAACGGGGCAGGGAGAGAGCATAACAAGCTGCAAGTGAAGCTGTAAGCAAGCAAAGTGGCGTACAAAATGGTGTGCCATGTAGCGGAAGCTGACGTGGTGTGGCTGTGTGGCGTGGGGAAAAAGCGAGTCACTTGCATAAAATAAATAAAAATTTAATGCATTTTGGAGTCACTACGGTGTAAGAAAAACAAAGCGGTGGAGTAAAGTAGCAGTAGCTTGAAAGAGGTGGCAAGAGGAAGAATGAGTAAAAAAGAAGAAGCAGAAACAATGACAGCCAGAGTAAAAAGTAACTAGGAGAAATTAGAAACGGAAGTGCAAACGCTTAAGTGAAATAGAAATGGCACAAATGGCAGCAATACGCGCACGAATGAAAGTGAGCTGAGAAAGTGAGTGTGTGGTAGACAGTTTGAAGAATTGTGTGAAGAAGAGCGTACGTAGAATGGGAAGCTACTCACTGGGCGCAAATGAAAGAAGATGAACTAAATAAATTGAATTTAGCGCTTATGTCATGACATTCGCTTTTAATTTCATTAAGTTACAGCTCGCTCGCTTGAGCTACGACGAGAGTACGAGTACGAGTACGAGCGAGATTAGTGGCAAAATAGCGACAGCATTGGGTGTGCTGGGTGGCAGTGACATGCAATTGCGCCTGACTGTGGTACTTGCTGTATTGAAAATACTAATTAGTGTTTGTGCGCGCTGAGTTGTGTTAACTGAATTGAGTGCGCAAAAAGTTATGCTGAACCAAACACAACACAACACTACAACAGAACAGAGTGGAACAGAACAGAGCTTAGAATAGAAGCCGCAGCTGCAGCTGAGTTGAAGTCGTTTTGAGTGATATGCAATTAAGCTGTGCCATATTTCTTATTCGTATTTGATTGAACAAATGCCTGGCTGTTGGTGAGCGCATGAGGGCAATGGGCACTGCAGAACTAATTTCAAACAAAACTTTACTCATTTACAAAAACCGAGAAAGCGTGCACTTCCGTTTGGGCTTTGGATTGGCGGCCAATGAAAGCCAAAGACGTTGCACTGGAGTAGCTGGGTCAAGTAGTATTGCTGTCATTGCCTTTGTTCGTGTTGTTCTTGCAGTTGTATTTGTGTTGTTGTTGTTGTTGTTGTTGTTGTTGCTGTTATTGCCGCCATTGCTATTGCTGCAACATTGAATGCCATTAAAATCAAGCACAAATGTCAAGTCGCACAAAATTAACGTTTCACAACGGCATGGCAGACAGACGGACAGACAGGCATGCGCTGAATGAAAGGCAGCAAACAATTGCGCTACAAATGTCAAGTTTGTTTAGAATAGCAACGGGAAAAAAAAGATTAAAAAAAATGGCAACTTGGGTTGAGACGAAACTGAAATGCTCTTCACGCTCATCGGAAATTTAACCAAAAATCATAGAATCATTGAATTTCGAGTGAATGTACAACATTTTTTAAAGCTGAATATCTGCGGAGCCACAAGCCTATATTCTTAGATATTTGTTGTTACGAAATAAAAATATTTTTCTGACTCGAATGTATCAATAGGCTTATTGCTATACGAAATGGTTCCTTTTTTTAAATGTTTGTTGTAAAATAACTCAAAATACTACTCTATACTTTGCAACATTTTTTTTAGGTATGTAGCCCTAAAACAATTAAAAAAAATATATATATAAGTACATATATATATGTGAGGGTCTTTGGCACTCACGGGCTTCGAATGTGAAACGTATTGCCAATGAAGAAATGATTTAAAGGAAATATAATAAATTGTATATTTTACGACAAATTAATATTATGACGTTGGCTCCTGAGTCACTACTATGCGCTTTCGCTTTGTTCAACGAGCTCTGTGGAAGCACTGATCTTGTGATCAGTTCGGAGCTGCTTTGCTCCGTTGGTTCTCTCAATCATTTGCACAAATATTCAAATGTCAGAGTTGTTTTAACCCATATGACTCAGACCATATGGTCACAGTCGGTAACATAATATAAATCAATACATCAATCAATGAGATAAAACAAAATACCAAAAAGACACATGCATTTGATTATAATCGAGCGTTACGCTATGCAAAATATACTGAAACCAAAGATAAAAAAAAATTATTCTTTATATAAGAATGTAACATGTACTCGACAGTTACTTATGGTAGACAGTTGGACTTACGTTATACTATTGGGAGTTTCAGTAATCCATTGAGACTTACTCATGCCAAAGATCAAAGAGCATACCTTGTTATGGTAACTAGTTCACAGCCATTACTTTTGTAGGCAGACTTCGGCCACTTCGTAACCAACCTGCTGAGCCCGCGCTCTAAAGAACAGCAGAGTTATCTAGAAATTATTAACATCCTAATTAGTACAAATCTTTTCTATTTGCAAGTATCGTTTGACTTTATCCAGTGAATTTTGTACAACATAACACATGTGATCACACGTTCCGGCAGCGTAATGGGAAATGTAGGGGGCGTGGTTTCTTCAGGCGTCCTCCAACCCAAAGAACTAGCTTTTGCTGTGCTTGACGATTTTTTCTATGATTATTGATGATAAATAAAGTCATGTATTAACTGATAGTCATAAATAAGGAACGCAACAGAAAAATATATAATTTTTATGGCTTATGTGTGGGGATCTGTAATATAGTTTGTTAAAATTTGAGGTCCTCATATAAGAAGCTCAAATTAAGAACTTGCGCTTCCAGCTTTTTATGGAGACATATGATGCGCTAAATACTTGAATCACGAAGCTTTACAATTGATCATATAAAAGCTTAAAATTGAAGTGATAACTGGAAGTTACATGCAAATATAAAATTCTCTTCCCTCTATTGCAAAAATGTTGATGGAGATCTTTGTTAACTCCAACACCCAGCTACAAGTTATATGCGCGCACTACACGTAGGGTATAAATAAGACTTTGACTTTAACTCTTATTCAACACACAAATACACAGACAGAGTTACAGAGCGTAGCAATCAGTTGGCAGGCTGCATGCACTCTCAGCTGTGCAAAATGGCATGAATGACAGCGGCGACAGATGCAGCAAGAGCAGCAATAGCAGCGAGTTACAAATATTGTGTCACACTAATGTCCACTTAGAGAGCAAATAATAAGTAAAGAATGTGCTGCAAGGGAGTAGCTGAAGATGAGAATAAAGATTTCCTTCACAATTTTTGCAGTAATTTCACTTGGGATTTTCCTCTTTTACGACTATCATTCGCTCTGCCAGTTCTATATAGTTGTTAATGATATACATTCTTAACTAGCTTAGCAAGCATTTGTGCTGGTAATTCAAGTGCTTGTCGCATACGCACATCATGCATTGATGTTCATTAATTTTATGCACATGCATACATATAGAAACATACAGAAACAAAGGCAAATACGAGTACAACAGCATGCATACATGCATGTATATTGAATCTCTTATACTGAGTCAGCGACAGCTTGAGGCTGCTTGTAATCAAATTAAAACAGCTCAACACGCTTCATTGCTGCTGCCATTGCTATCATGCCGGGCTAGCTCAGCATCAACTTGAGCTTCAAGTTGGAGTTGCTGCAACAGCAGCTTTGGCTTCAGCTTTAGTGCCAGCATAGCACAGAAAGCATTCTCAGTGTCTGTGTCTCACTTTTGCTGACATTTTTGGTGCGCTTCATTGGTTTTTTATGTACGAGTGTATGTGCTGTCAAAAGTCATTGCACACTCAATGCAAATCGTCGGAATCGTCAAGTCAGCGTAACGCAGCGCAGCGCAGCGCAGTGCAGCCTGTGGCAATTCAGATTTGTCTTGAGCTTCCAGCTTCACTCAAATGTAGTCAAGCAGTCAAGTAGTCAAGCAGTCAAGTGCAGCGCATGCAGCGAATTGGAGTCACTACGTCAGTCAGTCAGTGTATGTGTCACACGGATCTTAGATGCTGCTTACTGCGCCAATGGCATTACAGCTTTCATTATGTTTGAAAATTGAAAATTACAACGAAAGTATTTTCCCGCTTTATGTTGGTAGACCAAGCCATATGCTTTATTTCCATTTCAATTGAAATTTTACCGGCTTAACAGAGCAGATGAATTGTTTATGGTTTTGTTAAAGTTCTTCAATCAACTTTCTAAGAAATCTTGTAGACAAAAGAGTATAACAGTATTTAACAATAAATCAGAGACAGACTCAGTGCCCTTAAAGTACTTAGATAGTATGTTGTAGTCATTTGTATATTTCTAACTTATAGCCATATTTCATTCTCATTCTCAAGACCTCAATCATTCCGAGATCAAAACCAATCAAAGCACAGTATACCCACACCCACTATCTATGAAACGAGCTTACTTATGTTATACCGCTGTGGCTAACTGTATCTAATTTTTGCATCTAACACTACGAATGATTTTAGGTGCACAGCGGTATATTCGAACTCGGTTATCGAGACTTAAATACCCCATTAAGCACAGAAACGGATTGGAGGACCATATCAACCAATTACCAATAAACCTGCTGGACAACAGCAGGTGAACGCGATACCACATAGATCACGCATTCCACATCACGGATGAATGACCCAAGTTATCCGAACTTGTCAATGTTAATGATAGACCGTATAATGAAATTCGTTATATCGTCTGACGTTAATAAGACTTTTTGCAATATTCTTTAAAATATTCAGGAAAGCTATGCAACAAGTCTCAGATAGATTATAGCACGTGTTTTCAAATAGGCTGGCTTCTAAAAGCTTAGAAATAGTTTCCAGCTGTGAGAAGAGTCTGGTGTTAAACGAAAAGAGCTCCTATATAAGCTGCATGAAAATATATTGACGTTAATTAGTTTAAAACGGTACTAAAAGGTTGTCTCTGTATTAATATATCATTATTTTTTTTTACTGTTACAACAGAGTGTATTGGCATAAAATTCATCTAGACAACAAAACCTCTCCAACTATATATTTTTCATGAAAATATATTGACAACGAGTTTAGTCTGGACTTTTTCAGTAAGAGTTCTCTGCTGCCTTTAAAATATCAAATTATATTTTAAGTGTTCAATTATTTTATATCTTTAGACCATGATATAGCATATTTTGTGTGGTATAAAGGTACTAAACCTTTATCTTTTATCTAACAAAATACATTTTACTTTATTCTACCATAAACATCAATGGTTATGGTCACTTTGCCAGAGACGAGATATTTTACACAAAACGCATATTCACCAGCTGGAATCGGTAGCACATTAGTAAACCGTTTACTCAAAAAACTTATAGGTAATTCCTCTATCCTAAGCTCGTTCTGTAAATGTAAGCAAATGGCTAGAAATACGAGCAGAAAATCAGTAGGAAAAGCTTAACTTACTTCAATAGGGCACGTGTGATTTAAGTTGCTGTACTCAAGCCAAAGATCCATTAAATATCTGACCACCAGATTAAATCGCCTAGGTGAGCGCAAATACTCGCAGCCGTTGAATGTAACATTATAAAGAAACGGTTTCCAGCCATTTAAGCGCTTAAAAGTTGCGATGTTCATCTTCATATAAAGTGAATGAAAAGTACGAGAATACCGTCATCATCAACATTTCCACAACAAATCACTAACTCACACTGAAATTATACATCGGACGTAAAAGTTTAAACTTCATCGAAGCATACTTGTAGCTACGATTGACCGATTTGAGCATACAGTACTCCATATCAGCGAAGTCCTTAACCAAAGCTGAGCACTTGATATTGGTAAAATCGAATTCCGCAAAATTCTGCGAAATTAGCAATATTATGTAATAAATGTTTCTCCACTGTATGACAACTTACCCTTTGCAAAACTATGGATAACACAATACACAATAGCACGTGAATGTACTTCATTTCGGAGCTGCAAGTAATTTAATACACGACTTGTTTTCATATGCGTAGAATTAAGTCACACGCTCTGTGACTACGAATTAATGAATCTGTAAACAAAGTAATGACATAATGTCATAATAATATCTATATTTAAACAATTTATGCTCAATGTACTGATCTAAATTATATGTAAATTGATTTTTTTTCAATCGAAACAAAATATTTTTAACGGATTAATTGGAGTTGCTGGTTATCGCGGTAGCCAGCTGAGTTGCGATCTATAGTTAGTTATATACTTACTCGTGGAAAACTTTTTTTTTCAAAATGAAAATTTATAACCGAGGCGAAATACAGAAATTCAGAAATAAGCTGCATATAGTCTAGTCTCTGCGAAACCTCAGTGAGGCATTGCTTCGCATAGCTGCGAAGTATGATCCCAATAGACGCCGTAACCACTACACTGATTTTCAGGACATTTTCAAGGAAATTCTAGAACTCTAGAATACTCTCTGGAGAGTAATGGATCGGAAAATTCCATGCAATTATAATAGCTTATGTTGCAAGTAAAGCTTTGTGACATAAAGCAGTTTATTATTTTGTATGGAAAATCTGAAATGGAAAAAAATCTCCATAAAATGTTTTGATGATTGTAGAAAATAAAATAAACACTATAGACAAAAAAGTAATAAACAAATAAATAAAATGTAAAAATTGAGTTTGTCAAATTTTGCCATATCAAAAATCGTTCAACGCCAACACACTTGTCGTTTACACAACTCCCGAGCAACGCCGGCACAGCTGCTTGTTATGTATTAAAAATTGTTCAAACATTTTTAATTGGTTATTAGCAATTGAAACAAATGTTTAAATTGATGTGCATCTTTTTGTTGTATGCTGTAATTATTACGTACTCGGATCTCATAACAGCTGCTAGTTTTTATTCAAACTTGTTTCGGAAATAGTCATAGTTGTTTTATCTAGAGCGCTAATGGTGGTAGTGAAAATGAGCTTTAAATGAAAACTTAGTTCGCATAAGCATAGCGCTCCATGCCAAACTGTAGAAGAAACCATCGAGCTGCTGAAGAAATTGTCTAAAGAATTGGGTCTAGTCTTCAGATATTGTACGTTTTAATGCCGACGAGTGTTTTTAGTGTGTAGTACTTGCAGTCGTTAGTCTAGGCGGACAAGCCAACAACTATTATTATTTGGAAGCCAAGATCGGGCGTACCATTTGTAAGAAAGATTGCTCGAAAGTTATCCAATAGTAGAGCCAGCATTAAACTATTGATATAAAATTCTCTAAAAATAACTAGTCTTCTCAACTTTTGTAAGTTATATTTCAATGTAAGCTTATATTGAATAAACTAAATTAAATTAAAACGATAATAATTAGATATTAGACATTAGCAATTTCGGTGAACCAAGTATTACATTTAGTCAGCAAGTCAGAACGTATTTAGATTTGAGCTGACTCTGAACTATCTTGGATGTATAGATGGATTGCTCTATTATGTCTTGTGTAGTTCACTAATCAATAGGAATTCTAAGTCACACATAATTTGACAATCTATCTGCCTACCTACCTATTTATCTACCAATCAGTCTGTCTATCTTTTATCTATTTTTTTAACTATTGTAGTAATGAAACACGTCTGTTCGGTTTGATCGCCGTATTCAGAATGCCACTCTTTTATTTCTTTTCTTATAGCTTAACCTAACATTGCTGTAACATCAGATATACTTATTACTACACTATCAATCTATTTATCCATTTATTTATTTATCTATCTATAACTATGCATCTATCTATAACTAATCATATATCTATATATTTATCTATCTATCTATAACTATCTATCTATATGTGTATCTTTCTAGTTATTTACATAACTATATATTTATCTATCTATATCGATCTATCTATCTATATGTGTACCTATCCCACTATCTACTTATGGATTTATCTATCTGTTTATGTATCTGTCTATCTATATATTTATCTATCTATTTATTTATCTATCTATAACAATTTTTCTTTTTATCTATCTATCTATATCTATCTCTCTATCTGACAATCTAGCTTCTTCTCCTTCCCTTTTATAATATAACTAACTGTCTTTCTAAGTTTCTATCCCTAGCATATGTTAAATACGTAACTCCTTACTATCACAGCTCGATTGATTGACTATTTTACATATTTTTGTTTCGATTGAATAGTAGTTACTTTATTTATAGTTCGTCAAAGTGCAAAATGTAGATTTGATTTCTGTGCGTTGCAATCAATAACATTAAATCAAAGTAAACACCACTTTCAAGTTGCGTGCATTGTCATTTCAAATAGTATATGCAGTAGATACGAGTACACATATAGAACGCAACATATCAAAAAGAGTTGAAAACAAAAACGCGTCTGTAAAATCGATTTTGTCCAAATAAATTGTGAAGCATTTGCTGCAAATGTTGGTGGGAAGAGCAGCGTTGGAATCGAACAAATTGACTGACGGCCCGTGACCGGTTGCAACTTAGTACAAACCAAGCAACTGATAGAGTGCGGAAACGGAGTTGTGTGGGGGGGAGCCGTTTTGCTGTCAGGTAGTGTACTCGTATGTGGACAATGAGGCGTGTAAATATATGAGTGGCTAGGCAAGCCTCATGATGTTCTCATGTTCATGATGACGATGGTCGCTGATGTTTTACTCATCGATTGTTTGTCACAAAAGTTACAGCCACTTATTATGTGTGTGTGTGTGTAGATAAATTTACTGCTGTGTACTGCTGCTATCGATGAGCCGAACATGCCGACAAGAACATAATTTAGTATATTGCATGCCGTCGCCACTGCATTGATGCGTCAATTGTTGCAACAAAGTGCAAAATTCTGTAGGGATTTTGATGTATTACAAGTGTCGTGCAATTGTGCTGAGGTGTGCAGTGCAAACCACATGACTCTGTGTATATATGGATGTATGAGTGTGTGTTTCTATAGTTGTAATAGAACAAACAACGCTGAGGTCATACACACACACCACACATGGCAGTTGCTGCTGGTCGTTCGTTGTCAGAACTTTCGATGCTTGGACTGGACAATTGTATTGCTCAAACACACACACACACACACACACACACACTTACACACCTAGGCAGATAGACATGCGCTCAAGGATGTTGGTATTTATATGGCACACATCCGGTACGGCGAAACAATCGAACGTACGGTTAAGCTAAAGAAGAACTGTACTGTTGCTTTCCGTATCCGTAGGAACAGCATTTAAAGCTTTGTGCCGCGTGTTACCACAAGCTTAGCAGTGTTTGCATTTAGCTTTGTATACTATGCCAATGTTGCCCATTGTTATTGAGACTTCTCCTAACTATCACTCATGCTCTGCTCTTATTGCTGAACTCATAAGCCAGGTGAGTATGTGACTGTTTCGTGTTTGTAGTTCATATTTACGCTTCGAACTCGAGATATGCATGCATACCACTATCCTACTTCCACTGCAGGCCCCCTCGTTCAGTATCGCTTACCCATGCGCATACTTGGAATTTATCATGCTCTCGAGATTGCTTGGACATTTTACACCGCACGCGTCTTTAGCTTAAATCACTCTGCAAATTTATACAAACTAACTGAAAGAGTTTGTATAAAAGGAGGAATAAAAAAATGTAAAAAACATTCTGTGGCTTGGTGTTTCAGATGTGTGCTTTGTTTATAATTTACGGGAGTTTGCTAAATATATATGTGCATGCATATATATCAAATATCAACACTTCGCTCTTTGACTCGGTACATACCGTGCTGAGTCGACACGATGATGAAATACTTTTTATTATCATTGCATACGGCTTTATTATACAAGCATAGTGCGTCATATCGTTTGCTCCGGTTCGATTTGGTTTGTATCTTGGGTGGTGAAAGCACTCCCTTGGAAGGGAGTGTTGTTCCTGACGTTGCTGTTCAACAGCATGCTGCGGATCTGCCATTTTCCCACACAGTGGAAGTGTGCAATGATATCCATGATACCTAAACCTGGTACTCCGGAGAACTGTGTCACATCATATAGGCCCATAAGCCTGCTTCCAACGTTTTCAAAGATTTTTGAAAGATTGTTTTTGAGTAGATTGTTGGCAGTACGGGGTGTTCAAGAAGCCATTCCTGATCACCAATTTGGATTTAGATCACAGCATGGCACTCCCGAACAACTGCATCGAGTCGTTAATCACATACTTACTGCATTTGAGTTGAAACAGTATTCCTCTGCAGTCTTCCTAGATGTCAAACAAGCATTCGATAGGGTATGGATCGATGGACTTCTGCATAAATTAAAATTACTCCTGCCTGGCAAACAGTTTTTACTAATTCGAAGCTTTCTTCAACGACGAACCTTCTCTGTGGCGGTAAGAGACAAAATTTCCACCTTCAGGCACATGAGAGCCGGTGTCCCGCAGGGGAGTGTCTTAGCTCCGGTCCTCTACTCCTTATATACCTCTGATATGCCTACAACTAGAGATGAGCATTCGATTATTGCTACTTACGCGGACGATACGGCAGTTATTTTCAACTCTGCCTCTCTGAACGAAGCTGCGGAGAAATTGTCCAGCTACCTGGATAGATTCCACTCATGGGCCAGGCGTTGGAATATAGCCATAAACTCTGAGAAATCAGCTCACTGTACCTTCACATTAAGGCAAGGCGTCTGTCCGGTTGTGACTTACAACACAAGAATCATTCCGCAAATGGAGCAAATCCGGTATCTCGGTTTGATCCTGGATAAGCGTCTAACCTGGCGTGCACACATTAAGGTAGTTACAGCGCGCTGCTATCAAAAGCTCAAGAAACTGGAGTGGCTCCTCCGCCCATCGAATAAGTTATCTTTAACTAATAAAAGGCTCATCTATCTGCAAGTAGTGGCACCTGCTTGGCGCTACGCCATACAAATTTGGGGCACTACTGCTGCCTACAACATCAGAAGAGTGCAGGCGTGTCAGAGCAAGGCTCTCAGAAGATTTATGGGCGCCCCTTGGTACGTCCGCAACTCCACGCTGCATAGGGATCTTGCCGTACCAACTGTTATGGAGGTGATTAATTCTCACAGCTGCCGCTATCACTACAGACTTTTGTCGCACCCAAATCCTCTAGCTTTCTCCCTCACCCGTATCTCAACAAGGCGTAGACTGAAGAGGCTGCACCCACATGATCTCCCTCTAAGAAGGATACAGCCTTCTATAATTAATTAAGTTAGTATAAGTCTAATTTTTTATTTTTTTTTATTGTCACGTCATTATTTTTTAAATCCGACAAATGTTTTATGCAGTTTACTGCGTTTAATGTTATAATTTAATTTAAAAAAAAAAAAAAAAAAAAAAGGTTTGTATCTTAATGTATCGTTTCACATGAAACTGGGTTAATTTGTTGTGGGAATTGTGACTGTGTATGTGTGCATGTGTGTGTTTATAGCGTGTTGGGTTTTATTGCATGATATATGGCAAATACTTCTATGCATTTAGTGGTAATGAAGGTGATACAAGTTATTCTCTAACACTGGTCATAGATACATCACACACAAGAAGCTTTTACAACGCAGTTCTAGGTGCAAGTGAAGTACAACAAATTTAATTAGCTTAATAAAATTTAATATTGAAATTTAGATAAACAGGCATGTAGTATTTAACATCAGTCTACGAGTCTCACTAAAAATTAAAACAATCGATCAAAACATATGCGGGAAATGATTTGCCAGATCATTTGGTGTTAGGTGCCTTTATCTGGAATATTTTACGACACTTTGGTTGTAATCTGGTTATCAAAAATGCAGTATTTGTACGTTTAACGTCATCGGTTAATACGAAAAGGATCCATGGTTGTTTTGATACATTGCTTGAATAAATATTTTTTGGTGGCAAATTCTGGTGGCTTTTCCCTGATCGATTTATTTCAGCGTTCGAGTCGTGGACCCAGCTAACCGTTTCATCGGCTTTTTCAGTGGCTGAGTGACCAGAGCAAAGTGCATATTTGATATCGTAATTTCCAAAAAGGAATTTAGCAAACCAATCCTACTTTATAGTAAAAAAGCATCACTTACCATTTCTCTCAAATATTTCACTTCTTTTCATATCAATGTAAATTTTTAGACGAGCAACGAATTACAGAACTGTCTTCACAAGAAATGTAGCCTGAAATGGCGACTTTCAAACAAGTGTTGATTTGACATAATGAGATCAGTGTTGCATAACATATGGGTATCAAAACCATATCAATCAAAAGCGGGTGATAAATACGCGGATACTTTTTATATCACCTTATATTTGTTGGAAATACAAATCTTTGTTCGGTACAATACAAAAGTGACAGCTGATGATTTGAAGTCAAGAGGGTCATGGTTTTCAAATAAGATAAACCATAATTGGACGAGTACAAATGGGCAAATTGAAGAAATTATCTCATCGTTAAGACCAAAAATTTAGATTTAAAGCATATATAATTTATTGAGATCATAAGTTTTGTCTGATTGGAACTTTTAATACTCTTTACGCTCTGAGATTTGAAAGTGAGATACATAGTTCAACAACAAGTGGTAATGATAACTAAGCTCAGTAGATCAAAACAAGGTAACTTTATATATAAATATTCAGAGATAAACTTAAATTTTTTAAAACATATATCTATGGGCCTGTTCTCTTAATTTTAGGTTCCCAGACTCCATGTCAATTCTTTCTGTGTCAAAAAAAAAACAAAAAAAAAAATACATGTGCATGTGCTCACCATTCATGAGCTTGTGATGTGAAACGCGCGTTTATTTTTTCGCGATCACCGTTATGATTGAACTTTGGCCTCAGGGCTACCGCCGAGTCGACGCATACATTCAGGCAGGCAAATGATTTAACTGTATGTGGGAAGGCTTCGTATGCCTTAGTGCACGAGTTTATGACGATTTTTTAATGTATGTAAGCGTTACGACGTTTTATTGTATGCGAGCGTTGTGCTATGCACAATTTTACGCTACTGAAACAAAAGATGTTTCATATAAAGAAAAATACAGTCAGATGGCCAATCAAAAAGAGCTGGTGGCTATTGGTGGTTAATCAAACACCATATCAGACAAATCATTCGATTAACGTCAAAGATGAAAGAACCTTATGAATGACTTCTGCTCAAGGGAAAAATTAACTGCTATTCGTTCGCCAAAATATAAGGACTATTGTAGCCTGTACACTATGGTGTCTCTACTCTACTCTACTAAAAAGTATGCTTTTAAAAGAAGTTTCTTCCAGTGGTTATGTTTGAGACGAATGAGGCGAAAAATTTGTCAATTTATTTAAAGTTTAAAAATTTGAAGTGGAAATTTTATTTATTTATCAAGAAAAACCAAAAAATTTATTTAATAACAGAAATAAGCAAATATCAATGTATTGCGGCAACGTGAAAAGGAACAGTTCGAGCTGTCCATGTCTGGGGAAATGTTTGGGTTGTCGAAATGTAAAAGGGCTGCCGCGTGGTGCCAGAGGACAGAAACTGCTAAAACATTTGTATATATTATTTCTCTTTGATTGTGGCGCTGAATTTTATTAAAGAATACTTATCATTTTAGAGAGTCCTTATTTGGACCGGAATTGTGTTGTAATAAACAATACTCGACCTTAAAAGATAGGGATAAGCAATCTCAGGAAGACTCATATACCAGTTGCTTTAGGACATGTAAGTTGGGCGCTAGCAAAGCAGTCAATGAAATTCTATTTACCAAATTTACTTGTAAGCTTCTGGTGCTAATGCTGAGGAAGAAAATTCCTTGGGCTTATCAGTGGGTGTAGTATGCTCGAGTGTGGCTATTGAGCCGGAGTCCCAGTCAGCGCGCTTTGCAATGTACTTGAAGGCCTTTGCGCTTATCTATTTGCTGCCAGAACACAAGTGGACTGAGAGAAATATCGACCGACTGCTGCAAGAGGGCAGGGAACTTCACAGAACTTCAGAGTGTAGTGAATACGGACATATTCCGCATTCTTCAAAGGTCACTTATTCAGATTACTCTAACGGCCAGTCAAAATTGGCTCGAAGTTCCAGTGGTGGTCAAAATAGTGGTACCGATGAAGATGTGGAAAGTGAAGAAGAGGAGTTGAATGATGCCACTTCGGCAATCAACATGGCACCGAAGGCGCAACAATCGACATGCCAATTAACAGCCACGTCCATCTACACCAAGGAGGAGGTTGTCGTCACTCGCAAGTTCGAAATCGAAGGACATCAGTTTTCAATCGAGCTGGAACCACCCTTTACGGGTAACGCAAATCAATCCTTCTATCAACCATCCTACCACATGTTGTTGAATTTGAAAGGGGTTTTGCGTGCCTTTTTCCATTGCCACCGCTTTTGTCTCTTCTGGACGCCAGGATTTGGATATCTGCTGATTTGGCGTAGGCGCGCCGCTTACTTCGTGCTTGATGTCAATGGACGCACAAAATCGGAATTCACTTACGTTAATCGAAATGGTGACGGAGTGGCTATGCTCATGTGTCTGAAAACCATTGACAATGTTGTTTATCTTGTGTCGAATATGAGTGGGGTCAGTCCGTCGGACCAATTTACGCTACGCGAGCTAATAGTAACACGGATTGTGAGGCCCGATGGTAAAGTATTTGCCCGTGACAATAATATACGTGTAATGGAGTACACGATAGTGAATGATAATTATGCCTATCTGAAGGCGAAATTGCATCTGTCGCTTAATCCACACGAGCATGTCCGAAACCGTTCGAGCATAATGGTGGGTGTGGCTGCCATAATTGCATCCAGAATTGATCATCCGGCTGGTTGGAATGCATATATCTTCGATCGCATCATTTGCCATGGCGTAGAGATGTGCCGCACCTGTTGGAAGTCGTGCTCAGTACGACCCATACGTTTGGATACATTCCCAACACAGTTGCGATTAGGTCAGTATGTTGCAGAGCTGAAACTGTTGCCGAGTGTAAAGATTGGCAATTGGCGTTGTTCGGTGAACTATCGGACTAATGATTTCGAGCGCTGCCTGATTGGTGCTTTGGAGGAGCATAAAAATGTGCTATTTCAGATCAACCATCAGATGTACGCTCTTTGGATGAACAACGCTTTCTTCTATCTCTTGGATCCGTATAGACACAAAATCGCAGATCTGACCTATGAGGCGGACAAATTCGAAAAGTCGGCCACAACTCGTATGTTTCGGGACAAAGAGACGTTTCTTCATGTGTTTCACAGTATATTACGTCAGTCGAATCGCTCGAGTCACTTCTATATACATGCTGTGAAGTTAAAAAACTTACAGAAGGTTCCCTTCGGCTACGCACTTAATCCCATACCAGAACACTTAAATGTAGAAGTTCCAATATATAATGACAGAATTTGCTTCCCTGGTAGTTACGACGACTGCGTAGAGAAGTTGGGTGATATAAGTGATTACGAGGTGGACGTGACTTCTCATACTAAAATTCCATTCGATGAAGAATTCGTCGTCGGCGATTTCGAGAAGCCAAGTGACTGTGAAGAGGGCCTAGAAGAGGCCGACGAAGCAGAGGCGACTGATGATGGTTCAGTCATTGCGAAGTTGAGAAATAAAGGGGGCATGTTTAAATCAAAATCGGAATCAATTCTAAGCTCGAGAAAAGAAAGGAAGAAAGCGGGAAAGCGGTTTAAAGAGGATATTCGTTATAACAAAGGCAATTCTTTTAACATAAACTTGGCATTGCCATTTGACTCTGTGCCAGTGGAAAATCGATCGAAACAAAAAGAAGCACAGAAAAGTGACGAAACACCACAGGTATCCCCACAAAATTTGTCACAGCCACATCCAATGGAACTTGAAACGGAACTGAAAACCGTATCAAGAAAGAGAACACCAGCATTGAAGGTGAAGCCAGAAAAACCCACGAAATCAAAAGCGTCAAGTAAGCAAGCTTTGGAAAAGAAAGAGGACAAAAAATCATCAACCAAAAAAACAAAAACTGGAAAATCATCAACTGGTGCAAAATCAAAGCGTAAATCATCAGCACCGCAAGAAAAAAGTTTTGCAACAACGGACAACGCTGCACCGAAGTCGTGTACAAAATCAAAGTGTGGCCCCAATGAACCGCTGCCGTGCGACTATGAATCACATGACGACGATAAAGCGGCAAGGAGGGCAGTTTGTGAAAGGTGTGAAGCCATTAAGGATAGTGAAGAGAGAGCGAGAAAAAAACCTGGCTATGTTGAATATCCAGAGAATATAGCTGTATGTGGCTCAGAGAGTGGCACCATTGAAAGCCTGACCCGACTAATGCGGTCAGCTTTCAAATGCGCCGATCGTGTGATGATGTTGACCCCTTGGGGTACCTATGTTGTTTTTCGTGAGTGTAATGCCTTTTTCCAGACGTACTATGTTTTCGATGGCTGCACCTGCAATGTCGATCGTTTTAGGCATTTGGATTTGCGCTTTGGCACTGCCGGCTTCAGATCATTCCGACATCAGAGTGAAGTCATACGACACATAATCGATTGGCGTGAGGCAAACGCGCTCGATTTATTGAACACGCGCCTAAAAGAACCCTGGCGTAATGTGGGGTCATTAGAGACGCGTAAGCGATAGATTGAGCGCATTTGCCGCTTGTCGCTTTGTCGATGAATGTTTTGGTAGAACAAACATTGTTCTGAATTATATGATTTTCAGAGACTTTAATGTGAGTACTTTATTTTTGGATTTTATAAGACACGCCTTACAGCCTGTGGATTCTTGTGAAACTAGGTAATTCAGTAGAATTGAGGTGAGCGGGATTTCTTATATATCCACAGGCAAATAAGAACCTTCCAAAGATACTAGCACAACCTTCTAATGGCTTGAACTATTTGATGTTACTCACTGTACGTGTGCTAATCAACATCATGGCACAGACTGCCTGTCTAATGCTAGCGATAGCAACAATATACAAAAGCATTATTTAGTCAGGAAATCTGCTTACCTCATGAAGTACGAATCTCTTATTTTTGTTGTGATTATTTCACTGTGCATTACCACTGTGCGGCTTCTCTCTGTAATTAAAATTTTATAGTTCTTCATGAAAACTGCATAGGCGACAGTGTAAGCTGTTCCGTGTTCAGCTCTCTTCGAGTTTTTCCGTAGGTCATGGGATCTAAGTTAAATCATTCCTGAAGAGTTTCTCTGGTTGTAGATGTTAAATTGGTAAACTTAATGCTATATATTCCCAAACTTAATTAAATTTTCACGTTGATTGCCAAAGGGTGCCTGTTGGCGGCAGTGATCGATCTGCTGATTAACAGCAACTGTTAAAGAGCAGCAACTTTAAATAACAGCAACAGTTCATTAATTCTCTTTTAGGCCTTTTCTTATGTATTTTACTATGTTAAAGGCTTGGTATTTTTTACTTTTGCCTATGTCTAAAACATTGGATATGAACACATGTGCTTTAAAAATTAATTAAAAATGACAACTATTGAAATTCTGTTAAACTTTTTCTTTTGGTCAATAAATAGTTTCAGTATCTAAAGTTCGACTTGCCAGAGCCACATACGATTATACCGTCTTATTACTGAATATTGATGCATTTCTTGAAGTTCAGCAGTTGCCCCAGAAGAATCAATTCCCGCTCACAACATTTCTGTGGATGCTGTGGATGAGTACTACCTCTGTTTATAGCACCCAAACCAGTCTGCTGTAAACTGGTAGAGTTATGCTGACAGTAGAGAAGATGAACGAACTCGGTTAAACGCAATTGTTTAGTTGAGTGCTTTTGGCGTCAGCTTCATAGAGGGGATTCAATGAACGATAGCACCTGTGGACCAAGCTGACTGCCAGAACACTAATATTTGCATAAAATGCTAGCAAAATATCTAAGCACAAGCCGTGCAGGTATCGGTAACAGTAACTGTATCTGTTTCGGCATCTGTGTATGCTTATGGCTTAAGTGTCTGTATAAGCTGTATATATATGTGTGTGTAGATCTAACAAGTCAATTTGTAAAGCAAATTCACGCAATTTATGCTACAAATTATTTTACACGTGCATAAATACCCAAAATCGGCAGTATCAACATAGTTCCGCAACTGCTCAACTGAGTGGCGAGTAGTAAGGCGTCGTGAAGTGTGGAGTCAAGTCGGCAACAATTAATGCTATGTTTACGTAACTATGTGTGTGTCTGTATGCACTGCTGTATTGAGGACTAAGTACGTAGGCAAACTTGGCGCATAAATATCCAAGTAAGCTTCTGTAATTCGTGGACCGAAGCAGTTCTGTACTGAGTCTGCTTTGTTTTACAGCTCACATTCAGCTTATTTGTTTGGTCAATTGCCTTACATTGTGCTTTCTTCGGCATCCTTGTTTTGCTGTTATTGTTCATAACTGACAGCAAGTGCCAACATTGCAATGACTCTGTGTCATACAACTGTTGCCAGTGTGCTTAACGCTGTCCGACTCCAAGTACGAGTGCACGTTTGAAGCCAAGACAGGTAAGTGGTTTTCACCAAGCTGAACCTGCGTCTTTTTGACATTTTGTTTATACACTCTTGCTCATTTGCAACTGGTTATTCTATTAGTGCAGTTGTCACAACACTTCATAATAACAAATTGCGCATACGCCTTGTGTGCACGTTTAAGTTATTTAAATCTTTTACTATGACTGAGTTTAAATTGTTTACAAAAACAAGAAAATAAAATGCAAAGGAAATTAGTACAAATAACTTCAACAAAGTCATCAACAGCTGCAATGCACCAATAGATTGTTACAAAAAGTTTGTTCTATTCGCCTTCTGTTCCTTTTTTGCATTTGATAGGGAATTGTTCAGGGCAAAGTAGTAAAAAGTGCAGACGAAAAAAAAAAAGAAAAAAAATATAATAAAATAAATGCGATTGCATGTTTAAGCAACATAATGCAAACAACAGTTGCAGTTGATTTGGTTTTTCATTATTCCTTTTTGTGCTTAATTTTGGTTTTATATTTTTTGCATTTTATTTTACTAGTTTCAATAAAAGCAGTTGAAGCTAGTTGAACACAGCACAAAAAAAAAATCAAAAAAAAAAACAAAAACAAAAAATATTAAGAGCAGAAATCAGAAATATTTTTCCTATTGAACTTAAAGTATTTGTTAAAGTGCTTTTAAGTAATAATAAAAATATCAAAATTTGTTCTCGATTATTTTAACAATTGTTAAAAACATTTAACAATATAGTAAGCTTAAGCTGATTTAATTGCTTAGCAGACCAATTGCCCTCAATTTCCAGGTGGTCGTAGTACCTGCTATGTGCTGCATACTAAATTGCAGTGTGTGTCTTTGGTCATCTCTAGACTAAGAAGCTCCACTTTAGGTGTCTTCACTATGCGCTTAAGAATTGCTCCTTCTACTTGAGCTGAAAATGATGAATAGAGCCTTAAAAATAGAAACAAAAAAATAATTACGGTGCTGCATAGAACAAATGCGACTTTAGTCAGGGATCAATGTACGGATTTCTATGAACAAATTTTTTACTCTTCAAAAATTCCCTTGCCCATTTTAGTTTAGAACGGAAATAAGATGTGGCTTTTCTAGAGAGAAGCCAATGGAGCAATACAGAGAAGCCTCAACTACGCTTTCCATGCTACTCAAGCCAATAGTTGGTATATGGATGCTACTGCTCATTATTTTTCTGCACTTCTCATTAAACAGACGTTGTCTTGAAGGTCCTCTTACTCGACTCATAAACCGTTCAACAATGAAAATTAATGCTAAGCAAAATTAAACATCTCATCAACATACGCAACATCTAGTTTACTGATCGTAAACTTCTTGCTAGGAATGATATCATCGCAAGACTATCCAATGTGCACTGCTTGGACTATCCCATAGACTCTAAAAATGTCTTAAGCATGCTTAGCGTCATGCTTGAGTTATAGATTGATTCAACACTCATATGGACATGGCACTAAGTGGTAGTTGGTATCAAGATGAAAAATGCTGGCTAGTGAAACTGCTAACCTCCTGGAAAACCACGGCACTTGTGACTTTTTAGCCTCATCTTCCCAAAAATGTTATTCTAATCATCCATTTTATTTGGGGAATTCCCCTAAATATTCACTTTAAGTTTTTCTCATTTGAGATTCACACTTAATTGAAAAATTTGGTTCAAACATTTTTTTCTGAAAACACCTTATGCTTAAAGGAAAGCAATTGACCCTATAAAGAACCCTAAAGTTGAACATTAAAGATATGGAGAATGTGTTTTCTTGTCGCTGGGTGTAAGTGTCATCAAGTGTCTATTTATTTCTTTTGAAACAATTCAGTTGGTCAGTGATTTTAATAAATAATCAACTTAAGACAATATTACAAAAAAAAAAAAAAAACAAAAATTAAATAAAATAAAAACAGAAAACTTTGATCGTCCATTTGTTTCCATTCTTTGATATCCAGCGAATTTTATAATGCTTAAAAATCATATGTACAATATGGAGTTAGTGTGACTGATTACTCATCCTACATCTAAAATTAAAAATAAATAAAATTAATAAAGGCATAAAGCATTACGAGCCGTGAATAGAATGTGAAGAACTATTGTATTCATATTTTTCTATTTAATAGATTTTTACTTGGCAGAAGCTTGTTGGTTATCCAGAGTAAACAATGGTATTTATTTTATAATTTCGCTATACCAAACTAAAGCATTTATCACTTTAATATTACATTAACTAAATTGTTCCCGTTGTAGATACAATAATCTTCTTGACAAGAGTTGACAGCCAAATGAAAATACGATCAAATAAAGTAACACATTATAATATCGTGTGAACTGGCATGACGAGCAACAACTGCTGAAATTGAGTCAAACTGACAAAGTTTTCAAATTACGAGAATTTCGAACCAAAAAAAATAAAATAAAAATAAAACCACAAACGCATGACACTAAGCAAATAAGCAGCTACATATAAACGCTCACAAAACTCTTTGCGTGTATTTGCTTAGACTTCACTGTAGCGCTTGAGGCTTAAGGCGTGCATACATTCGTGAAGCGCGTGTTTGCATAATGTGTTGAAACGCGAAACTGGCACTGCTTAATTAGTCAATTTAATAGCTCGTCTTGTTTACGATGAAATGAAATAATTATGACGCCGTGCGTGTTGAGAACGACGACGACAAGGACGTTGATGGCGACGACGATGATGAATATAAAGTATATGGATAAGATATGCGCACATACCGCACACGCACAAATGTACAAAGCAATGACACTGCATGGGATTCTAATTAAGTGACAAATAGAAAACCACACACCATTATTAATTGTTGAGAGTCTCTAGAAAATTAATTTGAGCTATGCTGCAACTTTATATTATAGTTTCTCTGCTTTTGTGGGTCAGGGTTACTTGGCTTATAAATCATTAAGTTTGTCTAATTGCTGGCATGCCAAATAATAATAATAATGATAATAATAAAATGCCAGAAAATGAAATTTAACAAAAAAAATTATTAAAAAAACACGTGAAAAATTTCAGACAATGCCACGCCAACTTGAGTAAACAGCAAAGACATAAAAGCATAGAAAGTGTAGCATACTTTTAGTTGCAAGTTTGTAAAAGTTCCACGCTGCCATTTTGCTATGCGACGTTTTCTTAACCGAAAACATGCCAAACTTGAACACACAGACACCCACCCACACACACACACACACACACACACAACGTAAAGTCAATTTGGAAAACCATTTTTGCTGCAGTCAAAATGTGGCCTTAACAACGCCCCTGCGACGCTCAAAACGTCCTCTTGTTGTACACTTTATTGGTTGCGTCTCTTGAGTGCTTGTTGTAGGCGTCTGCTGGTCGAGTTTGTCGTGTACACATTTGCATACGACGCCTTGTCCGAAATAAAAAGAAAGTTCGAAATTAATTTTTGACTTTTTAAATAGCGAAAATTCACTGGAAATTTATATAAAAGCAATCAGTGGCAAAATGTTGAGAAATTGCGTCTTGAAGTCAGCAGCATGGTAAAAAGAAAAAAAAAAAGAGAAGCGAAAAATATCAATTAAAACGGTAGCAACTTGAAAAGTTTTAAGCCGTTGTTGTTTTTATTGTTGTTGTTGTTCTTGTTTTCACCGCATGAAAAGAAACTTTTGTGGTTTTCTATACACACCAAGCCAAGATCGACAAGCAAAAGTTTTGTAGTTAGCTTTACAGCTATTTGCGAATTCTAACCAACGCCCACTTCGGTACCCAACGTCTGGCATGACTCTGATCGTGCCGACATGGATATATAATACACATACGCAACTTAAAAGTTTGTTACGTTGACGTTGGTACTGCCACTACTGCTGCTGCTGTTGTTGCTGTTGCTACTACTGTTGAAGACAGTTTTGATAGTTTTCGAAAAGTTGCGAAAGCATTTTCAAGTTTGAAAAGCAACTGAAGTTGAAGAATATTTGAAAATGACATGAAGACATCTTCTTCAACATCAACGTCATCGTCATCATCTTCATCGATATGTGCGTGTGCTTGTATGTCTAGCTTGAAGATTTACCAGCTCATGCATTAAGCACACGGCGTACGCGTGAGTGTCAGTTTTGTATGGCAAGTTAAATTAATTACTCATACGCCATGTGTAACGGAAATAATTGCAAAGTATTCAAGTGCGAACATTTTGAAGTGAGTTAGTAGAAAAAGAAAAATGTTGCTTGTCAATGAAAAGAAAAATATGCACATATTAGTTATTATATTTGGATTTATTTAATATACAGCTATGCACATATGTCACTGTAGCTATAGAAAGGCAGCTTATCTGTTTCAAATACTGCAAAATAGTAAATGCGCCTAATCCAAACGGAACTTAGCATAACACAAAAGGAAGTACGCAGAAATATGTGACAAGCAAGCAAGCAAGCAAGCTACCAGTATTGGGGCGTGTTTGCCTACAGTGTCAGACGACAATGCTAAGTCACAAATTGTAATAGACAATACGAAATAATAGCGTGGCAAACAATACAATGAGCGAGATAACAAATGCAAATGTGCAATCACACATCCAAACACATAAAATTACAAATAAACATGTATGTCATGCTCTAAGCAAATACTTATTGTAGCCTCCCCACTGCGTTAAACTAGTTGTGCCAATGTACTTGTAGCAACGACCATGACAAAGGCGTTTGAGTTTGGTGTACTCGTATGTACAGATTTGGCGTTTTGTACCATAGACGCAGGCAACTTTCAGCAGCAGTTGCTGCTACAGCACATTCATTCAAATAAAAACGGTAAATAAACATACGCAATGCAGGCGTGCGTATGTGAGCCCTTCTTACACTCTTCGTTCGCATTAAAATTGGTTGCTGCTGGTCGGCGTTGACTGCTGTTGATTTTGCAACGTGTAATGGCATTGCTGTGCATGGCAAAAAGGTGCAGGCGAGCCAACAAATGAGCCAATAAATGGGCCAACAAATGAACGACCGAAGGAACAAAGGAAGGAATGGGTAAATGGGCGTGTAAACAAATTAATCAAATGTTCTTAAGGTGCACTCCGAGCGTCACATCTCATTCAGTTGCCACTTATACGCTTGTTGTAGGGCAGCGTAAATGTTGAAGTTTGCTCATTTTCTGTATAACACTGAGAGAAGTAAATGATGAAAATTAAGGTTTTTGATGTGAAAGTTATTTTGATTCAGTAGTTTAAAATTTAACAAGCGTAACTCTCACATACAATCAAGCATTGTAACGCTCACATACAATAATAAATTATCATGACGTTCGCACACAATCAAACTTACAAATCACCGGCTCGCCCATGAAGACATATGTAGTTTTTCGGGTCGCTTTCCCAAGTTTACTACGCTTACTGTCCCAGAGGTTCAAATTCAATCTACATGGCTAGCGGAAAAAAATTTATTGTTGAATTTTCCGGCGCTTCAAGCCCCACGCAGCTAGGAAATGCTAATCAAACTCATTAATATATATATATATATTTTTTTTTTTAATGATTTTACTTTTAAAATTTTCTTTATATTGGTGCAGAGTTTATAACATTTCTAAAATCTATATTTCTGGAGAGTAACTCCACAAAAAATAATCACAATTCTCATAGAATTGGCTAGCGAAGGGATGCAAAAATAGTAGAATTTTTTTTATATTTTTTGTGATAAAATATTTTCTTAAATATAGTGAAAATAAATAACATTTCAAATCGTAAATCGAAACTTTATGTGCTTTGTTATGCGCTGGAGCACGCTCGGTCTGTCAATTCTCCTATGTAGCAGTTGGCCACTTTGTTGATTAAAGAGACTTGTATGATTACCGTCAAGGTGGTGGTAATACCTGCTAAGCGCTACTTACTAAATTGCAGAGCGTGTCTTTGGTCACTTCTAGACCAAGGTTCTCCACCTCAAAATGAAGAATGGAGTCATGAAATCAGGGGGTACTACTCTATGCATTCTCATGAATGTTAGTTGCCTACTTTGCTATTAGGTTTGAAATATAAACTACGCAAAAAGCGTTATTAGTATAAATTGGAATACCAATGAATTAAATGAGCAGAATAACGCATACTCATAATTTACTCTCCTCAGTAAATTTGCTCCGTGTATTCATTCAGTTTTTCATTTACCAATGAATAAGACAATGCACTTTCTACGTCTGACAATACAGCTGTGCTCTTCTGTGCTTCAACAAGCTGCATGGTAAGCCAACATAGTGTGGAAGCGAGTATGTTATATATTGCGTTACACTGCTGCACACCGCTCACTTAATACATCCCTCTGCGTTTGTCACTTTCAACGTTCAACAATTTCAATTAACCCGTATTTCGGGCAAATTGTTGCCAACTTCGCTTGTCGGTCCATCAAGCCATTCAGCATTTTGTTGCGCTTTCGGTTCGCTACAACCAAATCCTTTGGCAACAGCAACGCGACGATCAACAACAACAACAACACCGAATGCAACACGCACAATGCATGAGTCGCACAATTGCTGCATTGGGGTACTTTTTCACTGCGCATAATTTTTTTCTCCTACTTTTCTTGCATTCGGCGCTTTGGCCTTTTACCCTTTTGGCCTTGCCGCCACAGAGCTTATTGCCGCCATTTTACTTGCATGTCCTCGAGCTACGCTGCATGCATGCGTGCATGAGTAAGTTTCGCATTGGCTTTTCTGGCGGGGTTTGGCCTTTTTGTTACGAAAAAATTTGCGCCAAAATTGCTGCCACGTCATTGCTGCTGAACGTTGCTAATTGCCTTGGCGCGGGTGGAGTTAAGGCATTGCCATGGTTGAACACCCGACGCCACCACACGGTCGTGCCTTTTAAGGCTGCGCACAGAATTCGCAGAATTTAATCAATTAAAAAACTTCACGAATGCCATTTAAAATTTGCTTGATTTATTTGATGTCGAAAATTGTATAAAATAATGCAAGACAAGTAAGTAAATGGAAATTAAATGAAAAAGGAAAATTAAATAAATAGGACAATTACATGAAAAAACAAAAACAAACTGATGGCCGCATTGTTAACATTTTTAGTGGGCATGCCACAAAACAAACAACACCAACAACAACTAAATCAACAACAACAGTAACTGCAACAATACTCGGGCGAACTTATGTAATCTGTCATAATGACAAAACTGTATGACCTGGCAGCGTACAAGTTCTTGTTGCTCGCAAACAAGCTAATTAATAATTTAGACAAACAAACTCGATCAGGCGTACAAACAAACGCCGAACATTTGCTGCGACCTGAGAGATTCGGGCGGCCTAGGGCGCCAGTGAGAATGGTCAATGTCGCCAACAGCAGCAGAATGTGTTGCTGTGGTTTTAACGGCTTTCGCTTTTGACTCGCTTTAGAATTGTTTGTGGCCAATACGTTTTCATTGGATGCGTGCTGGCAATATTTTACATACACAAAATTTCTGTAGATGAAGTTCGAAGCAAAAGTTTTGTTTGTTAGAAAAGAACAAAAAAATAAAAAAAAAAAATAAAGAAAACAAACGAGAAAGTAAAAAATAAAAAGTTAAAAAAAAAACAACAAAATTTTAATGAAAAGTTTGTCGTTCTTGTGGTGCGCACCTGTCATCAAGGTGTTTGCTTGGAAAGCGTTTTTGTGTGCGGTTACGCTGAATGCGAATTTCCACTCCAACACTGGCACTGCTATTTTCAATAAAAAATAAATAAAAAAATAAATTAAAAAAAAGTTATAAAAATTCAACAACGCCAATGAAATTAATCAGAAAATTAATTAACACACTTTTGTCAAGTTCAAAGTTTTTGTATAATTTAATTCATTTTATTTTTGCCTTTTTTTTAGATTGAATTAATTGCATGTAACTTTGTCGTATATTAAGCTTTGGAAAAGACGACAATATTTCGAAGAATAATAAGTAAACCTTTATCAGAATTTAAGACTATTATTTGATAGTACAGCTTTTTATATAAGACGCCCAGTATAAAAATGACCAGCCATGATAAGTAGGCAAGAAAGAGGCACCTTTTTATTAAGCTGAGACTGCTTACAAATAAAGAGATAGAAAGATTGAGAGAGAGAGATAATAAAGAGATAATGACAGGTTAAGCTATTTATGATAGTTTCCGGCAGCACGAGAAATGATTAGTTAAAAATTATACCTGAATCAAAATCAAAAAAACAAATAATTAAAAAAAAAATATTTAAAAAATTTCAATATGTATAAGGACTTAACAATATATACGAGGTGGTGGTTATTAAATAACGAGTCTGCTGCTGCAACGCTCCTTCCATCTCTTCTTATGTTATAAAAACTAAATTGTTGACATCACTGAATTAATGCATAACTTATTTTCTATACTGGTAACCTAAATTTTTCCTCCTTGTTTAAATAATCTATGTTATTGTAGGTAATGAATTCTAAACTTAATATTAGCTTTAGTTTAATCTTAAATGCTGATTATGTTAATGGCTGATGATGTTTTTATCTGTAGCCAAATATGTAGTACGTAGGCATTAGCTTTGGTATCGCATGATCATCAAAGATATTAGCAATTAAGA
Source organism: Cacoxenus indagator (assembly GCA_035041755.1). Taxonomy (NCBI): domain Eukaryota; kingdom Metazoa; phylum Arthropoda; class Insecta; order Diptera; family Drosophilidae; genus Cacoxenus; species Cacoxenus indagator. The sequence continues at coordinate 3,850,390 of JAWNKX010000242.1, forward strand.
CCAGCTGAGCCCAGTCCATGTGACTGGGTGAATTTTGATGCCACCTGGGCCTGCCCCATGTGAGATCAGTGTGTGGTCATTGCGTAGCTACTAAGTCGATGCTAAAATAAAAAAAAATAATAAAAAAAAAACACATATATTTACTGATTGATTGGCACATATTTACTTATTATTAAACTTCTCTATCCATTCAACGCTCAGTGCGAATCATCCATTATTGAAAGTCTTGTTGTAAGCTCTGTCAGCTTCTGACAGCTACTTCAGGATGTTTTCTTATTCACAGCTTCAACGGACGGCGCTTAGTTTCAGCATTATAAGTAAAAAACCCATGATTCATCACATGTTGTTATTCTTTTCAATAAGTTTGGATCATTTTCAATGGCATCGTCTTGTACAAACAAGAGAATTTAAGGCACCCTTTTTTCACACAGTTTTTGCATGATAAAATTGTTATGTAAAATATACCTCATACTGCATAGTTTGAATGTATTTAATGTTTGTACAATTTTTTTTTATAATTTTAGTTTTTTGTTGTTGTTTTACTTGTTATTTTTTGTAAGGATTTACGCAACAAGAAATTCTTACCAACAGTCGGTACTAAAAACTTATATTTTGATTATTCACTGAAAAATACACACATAACTAATGGTATTCTGTCCGTATGCTTAGCCTGTTGCTTAACTGGTGAGAGTATTATAAAATTTTTGCTCCTTCAAGAGCAAATTGTATGTACTAACTAGAGCCTCGAACTAAATGGAGTAACAGTCTGCAATCACACTGTGAACACAATTAATTTTATTTTATTTTTTTATTTGTTTTATTATTTCCTAAAAAAAGAATACGTTGTCTATTATAAAATATAAATCGACTTTTGTACAGATTATTATTGATAAGTGAGTGAATTTTAACTATTACAATCAGTTTGTAAAAGTAGTGTTGTTACTGGAATTTAACAATAAAAAAATTAATTTTAAGAATAATAAATAATTAAACAATTAACTATCAACAATGAGTAAATTATATAATTAAGTAATATGTGTCACGTGAGGTCCACTGGTTTCACCCTTTTCAGCCTTCTTTTCTGAGTTAGTTCTTCTAATGGTAATGTATTCACACCATCGTTCGAAAGCTGGCAAAGTTTGGTCTGGTATTTCCTGATTAGTTTGACTAATTTCTCGTCTACTCTCCTGAATAATGCGAGATAATTTTAGATTGAACACATTTAAAAAAAAAAATAATAAATCATATGTGATTCAATTCCTTAGGTCTTGATTTATTCTACGAGTTGTTGAGTTGATGTGAAACTCTCGTGCGACTAGTGTCATTTCGTATGTCCTGCCATCACGCTTCGTGGAAATATACTGTGTTAAAACTCCTTAGTGAGTGGGTGTGGTGCTGTCGTCACTGCAAGTCTCGGTTACTGTGACTCGCTATGTTGAGTCATATTTTTAACAATGTGATTCACGAATGTAATAGTGCAAAGCGGTGAGCAAGGGAAAGGAAAATCACAGAATTCACACTTTTACACTAGTTCAGTCTAACGACACTGACCGTGTTGGTTCTCTCTGATTTTGCTCTGCAATTCATACTCTCTGATTTGTTGTGACTCACACACACAACACTGCTTTGTTCAATTCAAATAGGTCATTCAGACTCAACAGCACATGAGTTGCTTCCGAAATAAGTCGTAGAGACAGTGTCCCTCATTGACAGTTATAGATGATAGTTTTTGACTTATTATGCAGGTTCCTAGTACTAACATATGAATATATTCTCTGCTCGTTTCTTTTGTAAGTCGAATTAAAAGAAATAAACGAAGAAAAAAAAAGCTTAAAAAAATTTAAAATTCAGTCAATCCACGTAACGAGTGGTTGAAATCCAATGCGCTGCCAACAATTCCATCCAGATATTTCTGTACTTTCACCAGATACCACATCATTCCAACCAAATGCTTTAATTCACTTGAGCAGAAGCCTTTAAGAACGTTTTACGAGTAAGCATTATACTCGTACATCACACAGGTAAGTTGACAGTCATGCAGCAGTCCATCAACGCATACAACAATAGCACACGTACGACATTTACCATGCAGCATGCCCTGCATATATACTGCCACAGACTGACATGTGAGCTGCCAAATGGTTTTATTATAGTTTCCAACAGCTTTTTGTTGCTCCACTCCTTGAGCCAATGCTTTGCTTCAGTTTTAAGCCATGAGACGTCGCATATTCTTTTCAGCAATTGCTTCTTCAGCAGCTGCCTTTTCTTATACACAATATTCAAATGCCAACGACTGAGTTTGCATCTATCTAAGCTACAGAAATCTTGGCTGTCTGCACGCTTACTACAAATCGAATCCTTTCACAGCTCGTCTCGACCGGCTGTGCCAGACGAAATGCCAGTTTATATGCAAATGCAAATATTTAAATAATGTTTGGTGAAAAATTGAAAAATTCTGCTTCGCATGCCACTTTGCTCTGCTGCCATGGCTGCATGCGACGGCAATGGCATGCGAATTGAAAATTGCATTAAAAAGCATTTAGCCTTCACTCAGTCGCTCATTCACTCCAGCAAATACTTCAGTGGAATAACGCACTGAATACTTTAAGTCTTCAATGTGTTGTTGTACGTATAGCTTAAAGCAAACTTCTGGGTGCTTTATTGGAATTTGCATAAATTGTGACTTTTTATCTCGAGAAAAATCACTTAAATAAGAAAATGAAATATTTATTGATGCACTGAGATTGCATTTAGCGAAAATATTTGTCAAACTCTTTTGATAATTCTGGAAATGCGAAATTCGTATAAATAGCGCATAGAAGTATGCAAAACTTTCTTGTATTTGTAATGAATCAAATGCCAGTAGCTCGTCACTCAATAAAGCTCATTTCAGGCTCTTAATTTAGTTAATAACAAAATTTCGTTGAACAATTGCTTATGCACACAAATGCAAATATACACACATGCGCAGAGACATGGTGTGGGCACACACAGTTACTGCACGTTGCCTTGTTTTAAGCCATTTTTCTAGCTTATGTTTTGAATAATTTAAAAGCATTTTTTTTGCATTTTAAATATTTGCCAAAGCTAAAATGAGCTGCATGCGTTGCAGCTGCACGAAGACAATGTGAAATTTTACTAAAGAGAATTTGAGAAATTGCTGGAGACTGATATCTACGATAAATTCAGTAAATCCCATATAAGAGTGTTAGCACACCCTCACGCAGTGGCAACTTTGGCATAGAAAATTTAAAATATTTTTGCAATTTATTTACAGTCGCACGTACAAACACATCAGCATGTCAAATATTCCAGTTACAATGCAACATCTTTCAACTTTTGCGAGTGGAGTCGCCCCATAAGTTGCCAGTGCCAATGGTATATTGTTGTGTAACGCTAGTCTGCATGCGTGTTAGTAGATTTGCAAATATTTACAATTTGTTTCTCTTTATGCAAAAATAAATGATTTTAAATATTCTTCATTTGATATTATGCAATAAGTACAATAGCTGCTGTGTTGTGTTGTGTTTTGTTGTGTTGTGCTTCAGCTTCAGGCAGAAACGTTGGAGTATTAAAAATGGTAAAGAAAACAGAATATTATTTACAATAGAAATGACCAGAACAATCAAGCAAATGACCTTAAGCTTAATTGTGTTGAAAGGCAATCGAGAAAGATCTTTTATGGTTTTGGTAGTACTTTTTCGTTGAATTGTTGAAAAGCTGTTTTAACAGAGCTGATTAGGCTTGTTGTTGGAGAATAGGACAACAGAATTTGAGCACATTTGAAATTTATATGTACATAATTTATTTAATTCCTAACAGATATTTTCTCATCCAAAGTACACACTTTACTGCATAAATAATTTCTTCACTTATATATACTTTTATATTTCTTTGTAAAATGGACACATAGAAAAATCAATCAGTCCATAAGCAGCATTATTGTCAGTAACAGCAGAGCAAAGTAAGGCCACAAGAAGGCAAACTGATGAACTGTTGTTAGCGCTTAAGTTCATAGGGTAAAATCATTAATGCTTGATTGATAATTAGACACTGTGGTTTTTACCAGTGATCTGCGATCGCAGTTTATAATCACCAAAATCACTAAATCACTGAAAACACTAAAATCACCAAAATAACTGAAATCACTGGAAACACTGAAAGCACAGAAACTACTGAAAACACTAAAAACCATGAATTTACTGAAAATGCTGAAATCACTGAAAACATAGGAATCCAAAATTCACCGAAACCACCAAAACCACAAAAATCCTTAGATGCAATGAAATCACTGAAATTAAAAAAAAATAAATAATCGAAATCACATAAAATATTAAAATCACCCAAAATCATTTTGGGGATTTCGTTCACAACCACAAAAGGAAGCTTCCTGCAAAAATCCAGCTTTCGGCTAATTTTTCCGCAGTAAAAGTCTATATTCCCTGGACTATTCAAAGTCATCAAAATAACTGAATACAAAAAATCACTGCAAACACCAAAATCGACGAATACATCGTAATCACCAAAATCACCAAATAACTGAAATCACCGAAAAATAACCGAAATCATTGAAAAACTCACTGCTATCTTTTAAAAAATGATATTTGCGATTTTTCATTCACAGTGAAAAAATCACAGGTAGTGAAATATCGCTAATCACTATTCCTAACTACGTCTGAAATATAACGCAATTAGCTTTACATTTTATTATCTGATGCGACTCTATAAAGCACAATTGAAACCCATTTTTGCTGGAGCATATATATTAGATCGAATATGGCTTTTTCAGAGAGCTTGGTCCCAAGATGATAATGAGAATGTAAAACATTGATTGAAGGGCTCTGGATGGTTACCCCAACAGATGAATAGAGCTGTTTAATGCAATTATTAGTTAAAAAGTTGTGTTGGCTACAATGTAGCTTAACGACAAATGTTCTCGCTTTGATGTTTTTTGCTGATTAATTTGATATCACAATGAAAAATATCACAATCAGTTTTAAATGCTGAGCTTCTAGAAGTGGTGAGACTTAAACCTGAGGCTTTGCATTTGAATTATACATCATATTTAATTTATGAGAGTTTCAGCCGAATTAAAAATTAACTAGTAGAGGTCTTCTCACAGCGTTTCAACTACATACTAGTCCAACAAGACGATTAATTTTAACATTACTTCAGAAGCAATTACAGAGCCACTTATCAAATCATGGTGCTTCCAATCAGTCGTGGTTCACTGATCGCTAGAGGGCTGATGAATTTGTTGTTTAGTTGGAAGGACAGATCACTTCTTTAACGAGTCGGTCTTTTCATGCGTTTTTGATGTCATAGTTTATTTGTTTCTTCAGGAACTTGCCTTGTATTGTTATGTGAGAGTGTATGTTTTTATTTTTATTTTTTTGTTTTCGGTCTTGTGACTCGACTCCTTTTTGGCTTTGTCAGCCCTCATTGTTGAGCGATCAGCTGATTAGGCACTGGGTTGTACTGTGAAGACCAAGCTTTCTGGTTCAGGTTTGTTCGTTACAAGAATGATACCGATGAGCTAGAAATGAACGACTAGTTCTACGACAATTTTTATAGCAACGATATGTATTTTCTGAGCATAAAACGCCTGCTCAAGCAATAGCAGTTAGTAAATGTGACTTTTACTTTTAACTTTTACTCTATGGCGCCAGCTTACTTATGTGCATCTACTAGTCTTATTTTTATGTAGCACATCTGCTCATCAATGTAAATTTAAAAGTGTCAAAATTACTCACCAGGGAAGAACTTCTTAAGTATCTCATTTCTCAACTAGAACTCTTTCCCTGGTAAAATGCAATAAATATCTCAGTTTAATGCAACTCTTGCAAGAAACAATTTCCTGACTATTAACAATTTACAATAAATCAATGCACCGGGGAATGAAAGTATATTTATAACATTATTTCGAACTCAGCAACGAACACACAGGCGAACTACGCAATGCATGTCCTATGCCAAGTACAACAACAACAGCAAGCAACATGAAATGTATGCAAATTGCCAAAAATGTATGAAGGAACGCATTCAGAATGCAAGATTTTCATGCAGCAACTGAGTACGTATATTTTTGCTAAAGCTTGATAGTGAAATTTCAAGAAGTGCGCTGTAGGAAAGCAAAATATGCAAAAGATTTGCACAAAAGCAGTGCCGCGTATGCCTTAAAATATGCTACGCACTGGCATAGACACTATCACACACACACACACACACAGAGAAACAGATACAGGCAGTCGCATTCACATGTAGCCTACTTATTGGCGCTCTTTGCTCCTTTAACGGTTGCATGAATTTTTGAGCAGTTTCACTTCCGGTTAGCAGCCGGAAATTGCAACAAAAATATGTGCGCACAAGCAAAACTAACAAAACGGGGTTGACAAGTAGCTCTGCATAAAAATTTGGTCTATTTTGCATATGTTCGTGGCAACGCTATGACAATGTGTGTAAGTGTGTACGTGAGTGGCGAGTGTGTTTTTACGAAATTCTTTTCTTTTTTACACTCTTTAACTTTCACCCGTTTCCTCTTTGTCATTGCTGCACAGCCAACTGCCACTAAGTGTCGCCAAGCGAAGCAAAGCGCAGCCATTTTACTTCTAGCCAAATATCAGGCAAGTGAAAAAATGTTCTGTCAATTTTTATGAATTTCAATTTGGCAAACAGTGGCACACAAACGAGCACACACACAGAGTTGGCAGTCAATTTTATTATTTTCATTTGTTAGGTTTTTCCTTTTTGGCGACTCTTTTTTATGTTCTTGCCCATTCCTCTTTGGTATTTTCCGCTTCCTTTGGTCAAAAAGCTTTAGTTTGAGGTTGACCAAATGCTACATGAAAGTTGTTATGTGCTCGAAATGTTCGAGTATAAATAGCAGTCGATTTGGAGTAATACTGAAAGAGTATTCTCAACAGTGAAACTGACTTAATCGAAAGGGAAATTTGTAGGCACTGGTAACTAAATCAAGGCTTTTTTAGTCGAAGCTGATAATATCTTTAAGTGCCGAAAAAATTTAATGTTAGCTTATAACATGTTACCAGCAGCCAAGTAAAACTGTGTAGAGTTTTGATACCAAAACCCTACGTTATGCTTGTTTCTTCACAGGATTTGTTCTCAAGCGCATCGGGTAACCATTGCTATAAGAATTGCGTTTGTGGGAAGGTAGAATCGGTAAGACACCCAAAAGCCACTGACCATTTAGAAGACAATAGGTAAACACTCACTGTCACCAAAAAAAGTATGCTTTGTGCTCTGTATGTAGCCTTACTTCCACAACAAAGCCACAACCTTTTCGCAAAATGGGCAAGTTTTTCTATCTAAGAGTTCTTGACAGTAAGAAGACAACTTTGTCTGCACCAAAATAGGCGCAAAGTGTACTCCCAGATCATGCCCCATATAGAGGTACTGTATACCGATACTGTGAATATTTGCCAAGTCCCAACGCTAGGCGACCTCAGACCTTAGTCCACCACTATCACCAACTATTACTATTATAATTGATTACCTGAATCGCCCTTGATAATAATAATGGAAAAGTTAAAAATAAAATAAACTAAATAAGTCGTCTAAAATGTCTATCTAACTACAGAGCACCACCTGCTGAGATAACATAGGAGATAGCTGGAGCCGTCAACTTCAATAGAGCCCACGGTTAAATGCTCTCTGTTACATGATTGTAGGTCAAACGTTGTCTATATGGTTCAACATATGACTTAACTTTGGCTACTTAATACCGTTACATTTTATTCTGGGTCTACGACATTAGATTATGATTCGGATCTGCCAAATTCGTGCTTCTAGAGTTGGTATGCTCGAGGCAAAACCGTTCTGCCAGGAATTAAGCTCATGCTTGCCAATCTCTGTTGGCTTACATTTGCTAAGGACATTTGTATTTGTTTCCAGGTCAAATTTTTCACAAGAGTAATGTAACAATAATAATACACAATAAAATGTAACTTATAATTTTAGTCAAGCTTGCTTCGTCTATGAATATCTCCAAAGAAGATTTAGATATTCTGCTTAGCTGATATCTCCAATCATTTCGTTGTCAGGTTGACCAGTCACCAATGAATAGGAGATTTTTTTTTATTAAGAAGTATCAGGTAGCCAAACCTGTCTCTCTGGTAAATAATTCAACTTATCAAAGAACTTTGACTATTAATATGCTTAGAGTGGAGTAAACAGATGAAATAGTAATGTAAAACTAAGTTCACATGTAATATCCACAATATAAGCGAAGATCTCCAACTGTGAGATAAGATGGTATATTGTGCCTCATCAAGCTTTCTATAAACACCCATCAAAATAATTAACTACTTATTGTCTAATGCAATGCTTAAGTAATGTACAAAATAATAAAACTACGACAAAAATTAAAGCAGATTAGCAAAACACTTCCTTGGTTATGCCACTTAATGCGCCCTAAAAAGGAACTTACAGCGGAAGCGGTCTATAGTAAAAGTAACGGTAACTGATGTCTTATTAGAAGGCGCATAGAAATTATGAATAAAATATACAAAACAAAAGCAAAAACAACAAGAATGACATTATTTTTTATAATAACAAAATGCCATTAAAATGAGTTACAATGCATTTTTTACACGTTAAAATTTGCAAAGACGAGTACTTTGAGTATTCAGCGGATGGTGGCGTTAAAACATAACCGGAAGTACTGCATGAACAGAGCATAGTCTTAGCAAAAGCTTGACGAATGGTCGGCATGTTATAGTTGGAAAGACCGAGGGTAATTTTTCGCCAAACGACACTGCCATCAGCGTAAGCGCTGCTTAAAGTTGAAAAATCGCCAGACTATGTACTGAATAATTCATGATTGTAGCCACTTTGCAGCGCACTGCTTTTGCCTACCCACACACATCCAGCATATACACAAAAGGAAGTCAAATTGCGTACGAGTTGGCTGAGTGAGCGATGAAGAGGAGAGGAATGGACCATGAGCAGAGCGTTAAAGTGTTGGTATTTTTAATAAGCTGGCAAGCTGCGCTGCTCTGCTGCGGTTCCAGTTAAAAAATTCGCACAAAGAAGTGACTATCTGAAATTCAAAAGTCATGCTTCTTTTGTTTCGCCGACGCAACCAATGCTCGGCTTCATTTTACTTTCACTCGGCTTAACTTCCTTTCTTCGCTTTCAACGCGTCTTTAAGTGTTTGACAAGATGGCGATGGCAGTGACGTTGGCAGCGGCGACCGTTGACAGCTGGTAAAGGCCTGCTCAAAATATGCGAGAGTCGGCTAATGAGTGTTAAGCATTCTAGTTGAATAATAAACGATAAGAAAAAAATAAAGTGTTATTTTTCTAAGTCTGTTTTGCAGCTCAGGGGAAGTATAGTATGCTGAAGTTATGATAAGGCACATGGATAACTTTCAATGCCTTATCATCTAAGCACAATTCGTCGACTAAGTGCAAAATACTGCAAATGCTATTTTAGCGAAGAAGTTTGTTGCAGCAGTTTGGCTTCGTCCTTCAATAAGGAACACCGGAGAAATTGTGTGTACACCTGGGCATAGATAAATGCAATACCCCCTACTTGCTGCACCTAACTTAAGTCGTATAATATGGCTCGAACGTTTTTGATGTAAAACATGTTTGGTTGTAGTAAGGTAAAACTTTGCATAACATCACGCATCACGTGATGCAATATTTGTTGCATACAGTTAACCAATTTGCCTGCTAGAATGTGTTGTGTTGTCGACTCGGTAGTCTAGTGAAAATGTACTACGGCTGAGAAGGTAGAGAGCTAGACATTTCTATTATGAGAACACATAAGCCAATATATAATAGCCCATAGATGGTGATAATGAGTGTCTCATATATCCATTTCAGAAAATGCTTTATACCGGAGATGTAAGATTTTATGGATTTATACAATATTTAATTTTTTTCCCTCAAATTGTGCCGAGCAACCCTCGAAAATATAAATCTTTGTTCCTTGCTTTCAACCTTTGCTCGGCCTTTACTGTTGTTCACTCGCTGCGTCTTAGTTTATCATCGGCGACTTCATTTGTTCTTCATTTGTTTTCGTTGTTAAATTTTGGTTTTTGTATTATTCCATTTTAGTTTATTTTTTTCCTTTTGACTTAATCATTTAATAAAACTTTTATGCTGACGAGCGTCGCTCATTCGCAATTACTTTTGTTACCGGTTGGCCCCAAGACGTGCTGTCGAATGTTGCTCATGAAGCCATGAATCGCGATTCGTGAGTTGTGTGTGCGTGCACACGAGTCCGTTGAGTGTCATTGAGTCTAACATAGGCTGCGGCCTCGAACTGCTGCTGTGGCAAAACGCGTTTATTAGCCGTGGCAGCAAAATTTTTCGACGATTTTGTGTTGCGCATTTTTGTAAACTGTCTCAATTTTTTTGGGCATATTTGGGTTGCTTAGTTTTTTTCGGTTCATTACAAGAACAAAGGCGTTCATTTTTCGCGCGCCTCTTTTGACTGTGGTTGCTATTATAGAAAGGGCACAGAAGCTGCTGTCAGTTTTTTAATATTTAGGCGCTGCTGTTTCTCTTACGTACATGATTTAAGCTGATTATGTGCTAATCGAGTTGTGAGCTTTTTTTTTCGGGGTGTTGAAGTTAATTTGGTGGGCACTTTTTTCTGTGTGCAAACGCAATTAATGCGTTTTATTTATTTAATGCTATGTTTTTCTGACGGCTTGATTTTATTTGAAAATCAGGTTGATTACTTAATTGTTAGTGTGAATGATGGAAAAAAAATATTAATTAAGCATTTGATTAATGGACTAGTTGGCCACTCACACAAAGCGGTAGCTCTTCAATTGATTGTGCGCTCATAAAATATGTAAAACAATGCATTAAACAATTAAACGGAACAATGACAGAGCATGCAATAAAAAGCTATTCATTGTTTGCAACAGGTTATTTTTAACTTGTTTCTTACTCATTCAGGCAGCTAGCTAATAATGAAATAAAAAAAGAAAAAGAGAAAAATTTTTAAAAAAAATGAGAGAAAATTTATTTACATCAAATCCAAATAAATAACAATAAATTGTCATTTCGGTCACAATAAATATAAATAAAATATTTTCAAAGACACAAATGCGCACACACACAGCGTCGTCATAGATACAACAATTCATGAAATATTTGTTGTCAAAAGGGAAAGTCAACAATTGTCATTGTCAACTGGCTGCCAATAAATTGCATTATTAGAGCACAAAGCGTGGCTATCCTTATGTGCATGTGCGTGCGTGCATGTGTTTGCATGGATTTGTATTTGTGTAGGTTTCAACGAGTGTCAACATAAATAAAATTAAATAAATAGTGTAACGCATACGCATGTACGCACGCACACACACACACACACACACACACACCGCATGCTGTCAGACTGTCAATGTGACCACTTTGTTTTTATTATTTGAGTACGCATTGTTTTAGCAAGGCAGAGCAGCGCTTGACTGAGCATAATACAGTGGCAAAATAAATTGCTGTCTTGCTATGTGCACGTCATTCACACATGGAGATCCATTCACACTTATCGCTTTCCTTGTGCATACACTTTTGTATTAGTTTCATTTATTCGGCTTAACCATGATTAGTATTTACACACGCTCAACAAATGGCAAATCATCGACGCTGCTCAGCTTTAATTGCTTTTCTAAAAGCCTTCAATTTTTTCTGGCCAAGCCAAAGTTTTCTCGATTCGCTTTGGTCTTTTCATGGCCATGCCATCAGCTTTAGGCGTACACTAAGGTGTTAGTAGCTTAACGCTTTGGAGCAAGCATAGATTTCAAATCGTGGCATTTGGCCTTCGATGTGAGTTGCACTGAAAGAAATGTATAGTCTTATGTGAAATTCCTATGGTAGCTCAGTATATATGTTAGTTGATTGCAACTGTACAGCTCTATGTGGTGGTGCGCGGCAGTTGAGATTCACCGTGAAAGGTTGGCTTCCAGAATATGGAAGTGTACTTCTAAACAACCTTTTCCAAATAATTTGTTTCTGAGAACGGCAACATTCTATCAAACTGGGATTGTGTCAAATCGTGTTGTCGGTCCTGTATTGTTCTTCATTTGTAATACACTGCCTCTCACTTGAATAAGAACACGACTAGTTTCATGTTGTTACTGCATTTGCAAATCTTCCTTTGCTTTTATTTGCTCTTTCTAAGTTTATCTTTGAAGAACTGTTCATTAAGCTATTTGCAGAAAAAGTGGACAAAAGCGATTACATCTTTTATTTGCGGTTAATTGGCAACTTCCACGAAATAGGTGCATTTGCTTTGGCTCACTTGAAGAACATTTAAGTAGTATAAAGAAAATATCAACGCGTACATAACAACTTACTTTAATACTAAAAAGTATTTACTATTTTTAATGTTTTAGTAATGCGCGCATCCTCTTTTGTTCAAAATGAGCTCATACAGAGGATTGGGTAAAGCATCATTAAACCCATTTAATTGACGGAAGTTTCAGACCAGGCAGCATTAATGGTGTTTATGAACTTTATTTTCTCTTCAAATTGTCTGCCAGATTCATACACTTTCCTGGTTAGCCATCTCTAAATATTCTCATAATATTGCAATATTTTACTGTCACATACGGCTGCAATTGTAGTAAGTCGACATCCAAGGCTTGAACCCAAGCTGTAACTAGTCGGGTGGTATGTATTAGTGCATTATCGTACTTCAAAAGTACAAATATATTCCTGAACTCCGGAATCTTTCGCCGTACTTGGTTATAAGGTACAGCATTCATTTTAGACGTCAGAAATTAGAGCTCACAGGTGCCATAATAATAAGGAACTCCCCAAACTATAACACTACCTTCGCGACTGTGGTGACCATTCTGAAAGTGAGCTCGACGTATATAACTTTTAATTTCATGATTTGCTTAAGGAACAACACTTTCTGAATCGTCAGCACAGTCGAGTGGCATATTTTACTGCTTGACTGAAATAGGTCGCTGGCAAAGGGTCTTATCTGTGCTACTGTAAGAGCAAGGTGGCTATTTTTGGGTGTGATTGTGTACTTATAATATCTCATCTGGTCAAGCTATTCAGCTTTATTTTGCTTATATTTATTTAAATTTTTTTTAATCTTTTAATTTGTAGCACAAAGCTTATAAAGCAACTCGCTCACACATTTTATTAATTAAACTGGTTCTTCTTATTCAACTTAGTAATTCTTACCGTGTACACCATCAAGAGCGCTGACTTGGCTGAGCTAAGATAAATATAATATAAATGGCCTTGACATTTCTTACCCTTATCGCTTGCGGTGCAGATGTGGCAAATGTTATTCGCCAAGGTGTACTGGGCATAGCGTAAACAGCTATATTTGCACAATATATACATAGCTACACATACATTTGTATGTACAAGTATAAGTATTAATATCAAGGTTGGCGTTGGACATAACTGCACACAGAGCCAGCTACAATTGTTGCTGATTCAGTTGGAGAGCTCAACTTCGTTGACCTTAATTCGCAAAGCACACCAATCTTTTTTTCGCTAATTAACTGAGCTAATGATAATCCAACAGTGCAGAAGGTCGCAGTGAGGAGCAAAGAAAAACTCATGACAATTATATTAATATTAATTAATTTATTTCCATATTATAAATTACTTTGGCAAAAATGTACTTAATTATAGCAATAAAAGCATGCGTAACAAAAGCAGAAAAGTATGCTACGAAAATTTAAATAAGATTACATTCAAGCGGAGTACAAAAGAACATTGGACATTCTTAATTTTTTTAAGTTGTATTTGTGTCGGTGTGTTTGTGGCGTAAGCATGTGTGCATGCATGTTGGCTTTACATATGGCGGGTATTGCCGAAGCCACCGTGGCCAGACTGTGTGGCGCCCTTGTTGTAGCCCATCTGCAGATTGAGTTCGCCTTGGTGTGCGCGAAGTTGTTCCTCGGTGAATTCGCGTTCATTCTTATCGGCCATTTTGGGACCCAAAGTGGGACCGGTGAATTCGGGATGCTTTTGTGTCTGAGGAGAATAGTTGTTGTGAAATGAGCTTGGTTTTTTTTCTTTTTATGTGCTGCAATTCGAGTGCTTACAATGCGTCCCAGTGCGTACAGCGAAAGCGTGACTTGTGGAATATTTCGACGCTCAAATAAATCAGCAGTTTGGAAGATTTCTTCCTCGGGCACACCGTACTTCTTGACAGCCGCTTGGAAGCGTTGTATGTTCTCCATCAACTGGAAGTTGGTGCCGCGTTCTTGAATCTTTTTCACAGAGCCAGGCGCAAGTTTGTTGATCAGCTTGCAGAGCACAATGCCATCCTTGAGTATGTCCTCATATTGGCCGGCGGGCACCTTTTCGCCCAACACAGCGAAAATCCAGTTGAGCACTTCTTGTTCTTGTTCCTTGTTGCGTGGCTGCAATGTTGTACCAAACAAAAAAGTAATTTGATTAGTTAAATTAGTTCGAAAATGAAAACAATTCAATGTGTTTGGCGACAATGGCGTGGACAATGTGGCTTCGTGCCAAGTGGCAAATGCGCAAGGTAAACAAATAAATCTCTTGCCTCTGGTTAGAAAGTTAAATTTTTAGTTTCGTGTTTAAAGCTCTTCTACACCAGACGCGCCTAGCCGAAGTCGACCTGGGTTGGCACTAGGCCAACAAGATACGAACCAACGACAACGACAACGACAACGCCTACAAACTAATGCGGGCGGTATGCAGCTGTCAAAGGGCTGTCGTTTGCTGTCCAATAAGTAAGTTCAGTTTGTCTGTTGGTCGTCTAATGGTCTGTCTGCCCATTTCTCTGTCCTTGATGTAGACACTCTGGCTAGCAAGGAATATTGCGTACGACCACCGGCGGACGTATTAATTATGCCGACATCAGCAATAAAAGTGCGCAAACGCAATTCGCATACAAAAATTACAATGAAGGGAAAAATTAATTTTCCAATTAATTAATTTTGGTTTTATAGCATTGTCGTGGCCGCCACTGACGCCGCAATGGCAGTTGGCCAGACAGTTCGTGAGAAGGGCCTATAGAGCAAGCCACCCAACATTGGCGTGTGTTAAGCAGGAGCGAGACGGGTGACAACACAAACCTCAGCTTGTCACTATCAGAATGCGCGACATTTTAAAACCGAGCTTTGGTTGTTGTTTTTGTTGTTATTTTAGTTGTTGCTATTGTTGTTGTTCGATTGTTGGCGGTTGCTCTTATGTATGTCAAACAAGGCACAGCTTGTTGAACGCAAAAAGGCAAAGCTCATTCGAAAAATAAATAAATAAATAAATAGTAAAAAAAAATTAAGGCAAACGGAAAATGTTGAAAAGGTTGGCAGACAACAACTCTACGTATGCATATTGAAGTAACATGATTTCTCACTTAATGTTACTGACACGCATTGTGACATTTTTGAAAGGAATTTGTTTTTGCGTAGCCATAAGCCATATCCTCTCAGAAGACACTAGGCAGGTGCAGGTGCGGCAAGATAAATTTCGATTTGAGCGGTATCGAAATTAGTTGTGGTGTGAAAATGGAAGCAAATCTCTTTTAGCTACTTTGGCGCTCTACTGCCTATTGTGACGATCTGTGATGTGAAAAATTGTAGATGTTGTTAACTGAAATAACGCGACATATTTCAGTGACGTAAACAAAAATCAGCAAAATACAGTTTTTAGCGTGGTTATCGGCTTCTTTGGAAAATCTATATTGTGCTAACGCTATTATATACAATTCATATGTTCTGTGATCTAGAGATGATCATTAACAGTAACAGTTTGGCTTCACTGTTACTTCAACTGTTAATGGCGTTAGACCAAACATGTGATGAAGTTGTCTAAGTTTTACCTATGGGCCATTTTATATTATTATTTATAGAAGTATGGGTATGTTTCAAAAATGCATTAGTTGAACTTTATTTACTCTATATATGCTGCTATGAACCGTAATATAAAAGCGAAGTATACTATTTGGTATTTGAGTCATAATATGGTGTGATTGCGGTGTATCTTTGTGTGTAGTCCACAAAAAAAAAATCTCTTGCCGGACTGAGCTGCCTAAGTCTTGCAGATTTTTCAGCCATGTATAACTACATATATGTACTTCTTCTCTATGTCCCTAAATACTTTTGAATACATCAGTATACTATGTTGATTGTGGACTTTGGCAATAACTGGATAGACTGCAAATACTGTTATGGTCACAATTAAGATTCTGTGCACATTTATACCAAAAAAAAAAAATACAAAAAAAAAAACAAACAAATAAAATACTAGATTAATAGAAAAATTATGCCTTTGAGTCATGCACATTTTTAAAGTTTCATTTGAATCCGTTGCGTATTTTTGGTGTTTAGAAAATTCGTACTTCTCACATGTTCAATTATATGTGGCGAGTACACACACTTGGCAAACCAATCAGTTTATTTATGTATGCACCTCAGTGATTAACGAAAAACATAACGAAAAACATTGAAAATAAAATAAAACAATAATTAAAAAAAAATATAAAAATAGAAGGGAACCGGTTGCAGCTAGTTTAACCCACTGGACCATTTTTATTTTTATATTATTTTATTGTATTTTCTTTTATTTATTTATTTATATTGAGATTACTTCTTTGAAAGACTGCAACCACCACTCACTACATTCTTTTTTTATTTTTGATTGCAACAAAATATATTGTCAATGCCCATGTGGTCATGCGGTGTATACAACTCAATCACGCTACACTACTTATTGCTCATATCAACACATAACTTACAGAAGTTGTCTTTGGAACAATTTAGTTTATGCAATTTTTGTGGTTTTTATTTTATTCTTTTTTCTGTATAATTGTCTTTATTTTTATTTATTTGAAATTTATAAAAAAATTTTTATTTTGAAGTACGCGCATTGTTTCGCAGCCAATTTATTTTTATTGAACATTATGCAATTTGTTTATTTATGCATGTTTGTTTGGTTGTGTTTGCATGTGTGTGTTTGTTAGCATGTGTACACGCTTTAATGGTCACCAATGAAGCAAAGTGATTTTAATGAATTGCTCATCAAATTGGGTTGACTCAACTCAACCCAACTCAATACAACACAACTCTGCGGGCTTTTACCATTTTCGCTTGAAAGTAAATTAAAAATGAAAATTTTTAATTGAAAATTTGAATCTCATTTTCTACACGTTTGTGTGTTTGATGAATTTTTAATAATTATATTAATTGCTTAACAACTACAGGTTCGCTTATCGCTGTTGTTGCTGTTATTGTTTTAATTATCGGAAATAATTTCAATAAAAAATTAATACAAATATCAACAGCAAAGTGAACTACATGCGCCCGCAGCCATTTCCGGTGTGGAAGTAAACATTTAAAAGTTTTTGATTAAAATAAAATTGCATTTATGTTGTCATAAATCAAGCCCAATTGACCTTCAAGTGACACAAAAAATAATAATTAAAAATAACACAAATCTGAAAATCAGCTTTTGAGTTAAATTCAGCGCTGATTTCATTGTAATTTATTTTTTTTTGTTTTGGATTTATTGTTTTTTCAGTTTGTTATTTCAATTTGTCAATTGGCGTTCTGCCAGCGTCATTTTAGTTGACCGCATCATGCCTCCGCATCTCGCGTATTTCCACGCATCAAGCGATTTCACTAAAAGCGCCCACACACACACATGACAAGAGATAAATAATTTTACTCAATTTTGGGCCGCCTGTTTTTTTTTAATCATTATTATTATTTTTTACACTTTCAGTTTTTCAGCGCGCATTTGAATGAGAAGTAGCCAAAAATAATGTTCTCTATCTGTGCACCAAATGCAATTTAAACTAATTTGCTAAACAAAATTCAATCAACTCGCTCGCAAAATATGCCTCCCAATGTGCTTTATCTGCGCGCTTTTTCTAGCCTTAATTACAAATTGGCTGACTTTTTTTGGCACCAGCAACTGCAACAGTTTGTTTGGATAAGCGTTGCTTCGTGCATTTCATTTTATTTATTTATTTAATTTTTTTTAATGCAAATGCCGGGCAATGAAGTCATTGTAATTTTTGTAATATTTTCATGCCATTTCGCTATACATGAAAACGCCGCAAAAATGCGCTGAAAATGTGGGCAATGTGTATGAAAAACTTGCTTCAAAATATTAACAAAAACAGGCGCCAGGCTACTTTGGAGTGCGTTGGGCTTTTCATTAATTGCATACTCTTACCACTTATATGCATTATTTTTTCTACATACATAAATATTTATTTGCTCATATGAATTTTTGTAATTGTTTTTAGCTCTACGCGACAGAGAGAGTGAAAGAGAAAGTACTAAGAAGAAAAAATACCACAATGAAAGACATGACAGGAAAATGTGATATTGCCCACTTGACAATCTCAAATTGAAATGAAACTTTTTCATGTCAATTAGTACGAGTTGCTTTCGGTTATTGCTGTGGCGTTGACACAAAATTGACATCGCGAACATGTAAAAATTGAATAAAAATAGCATGAAAATAATTATTTGTCTTTATCACTTCTGTTAGCACATTGCGCATTGAAAACGTTTTAATAAATATGAGTAGCACAGTAACAATTGGGTTGACCGAGCTTTTGTAAAAGTGAACTCATTCTTAGCAACATTGAACAACTCAATATAAGACAATATTTGCTATATATTCTTCGTCGTTGTTGAACCCTACTGTTTGCGAAAGCCTACTTATGGAATGAAAAAAGGATCGACCAGACGATCCTGTTAAAAGAATTATCAACTTAGTGGCACTGTGACTTGGCGGCAACAGTTTGCATTGCCATCACCAAAAACTGTTAGCTGCAGGCTAATCACCCACCCTATCACACAAAATATTTCAATTAAGCAACACAAGTGTGGAATATTCAAAAGATGTAAGAGTCTTGTTGAGTGCCTATGCTTCCAAGTGTAGTGGACAAGAAAAAAATTAAAATAAAAATCTATGTCAATAATCAAATTACCAAAATCTTCTTATCCAATATACATAAATTCTTTGATCTAGGACTAAAAACATATATCTAATATACTTCATAGGTTATAACACATATAACGATGGTATTTCTTATAGAGGCTGTCCCATAATTTAACCCAGAATTAAATTTGTCACCATTCGTGTAGCGTTGGGAAACTTATTAAAAAGCCGTTTGACAGTTCGTAGTTCAGAGTTAGTAAAAATAAAGCGCTACAGGATAGCAGAATGTTTTCCATATTAAGTAATATTTCAAAAATAATGAGAGTGTGGCGGCCACCGTTTGAAAACTTCGTATGTGACAGCAAAGTCGTGGAGGCCACTTGCTCTATGTGTTATTCCCTATCTAATGTGCTTTACAAGTCAATAAAAAATAACAATTTAAGAGAAGAAAAAAAAACTGCGCTCTTCAGTGTTCGCTACAATACTAAGTAATGTCATAATTTTACTTTTGCAAATGGCATCAAATGTCACTGTGCCTTGACATCTATATTATAGACAGAGCCAAGATTAGTTGTCAATAAGCCACAGAACGATATACACCTTGGGCAACGATGGGGATTAAGAGACACCAATTTTCAGGTCGAGTGAGTTTAAATTTTTGAGATTTTAATTGATCGTAAAACGAGTACGAAGGAAAGTGGTCATTTAAACGAGAAATATTTTTCAAATTAATCTCTTTTTTTTCATTTCTAATAAAATGGTCAGATCTTTGTGAACTCCATCTGAATGACTAAGTTTTTAAGTGTTTCTTTATTTGTTTTAGTTTTAATTTAAGTTCTTATTCAAGAACAGAAAAATTAAAGGTATTTTTATAAAAAAAACCAAAAATAACAAAATGGTAGCCAATTCACATTATGATATTACTTATGGGTCTGGTAAATGACATAGCAATTAATATACAGGAAAAAAAATTGAACGTTTCCATACAGCTTATTGTATTCTTTATTATATATATTGGAAAACGTTGTATAAGGCCGGTTTTGTGCTTTGTTGCCACCAATAGTTTTTTGAATGAACAAACTTTCGTTTACTGCAAAAAAAAATAAAAAATAAAAAAAAACATATCGAATATGACTTTAATTGTGTGCCCTTTTAGATTTTAGATTTTCATTCTGTACATAAATTCCTTTTTTTTTAGACAGAACTTTTTCCACCACTCTCGTTGTAGAGCTTAATTAAATGTACGCCCAACACGCACATTGGAATAACTGAAAACAATAACGATTTATTAATTGGATTCGATGCGCAAAAGTCACGCAGCCCAGCAAAATGCAGACAACAACAACAAAAAATAATTATTTTTGTATTTTTTTATCTAATAAAATTGAACAAAAATCAATAAAATCAAATTGTTGAAATTCGTGCAAGCTGCAAAGCAAAAAGTCAATATCTAATAAAAAATAATATAAAAACAAGACTAAAGTGCTTAAGCAATTAAATGATAAAATTATGAGTGGGAAATTGGTTGCCAAAACACATAATTCAAATGTAATAGCCCAAAAAAAGGAATTCATTTTTGTTGTATCCAATAATGGCAATAAATAACTAATTAAATGCAGGTTGAAACATATATATATAAGCAATGATCTATTGTAATAAAAAGCAACGCTGCATACTCGTACTAATTAAAAAAAAGTGCATTTGTTTAAAATTTAAAAATGCTCAACGTTGTTGACGTACAAAAATATGCCACTTGACAATCGAAATGCGCAACGCACAATGCCCACAACGATATTTTTTAATCTATTAAGAAAATATTTATTGTAAAATGAATTTCATATTTTGTGTTTGCATATTTACATATTTTGCATATGTTGCATATTTGCAAATACGTCAAAAAATAATAAATAAATAAAATAAATTAATAAAAAAATACAAAAAAAAAAAACGAAGCATGCGGCGACTCATTGCATTGTATGTGTCAATGATTGATGTTGACTATCGACTGCAGCCTATCGCTCTACCTACTACGCTGACATTGCTATGCACGGCTACTTTCACTCCATACCATTGCAGGCAGTATTAATATTCATCATATGTCACGTGTGCCGTGCACGCGACAAGTGGCCAACATTGAATGCGACGAGCGCCACGAAAGCGAAACAATTTTCATGTTCAAGCCAATACGGTTCGCAGCGATTCACTTCGGTTCTATTATTACAAAACAAATGTTTTTATTTTCACTTTTCACACACCGTCCAAGCGCCGTTCACGGCGCTAACCGCCTTTACAACCAAGCGGGCGCGCCGCTGCAGCTGCTGTGCAATAATTCATTTTTATACATTTTCTCATTTTGACAATTTTGTGCGCAGTGTGGCTACCCCCAAAAAAATATATGTAAAAATTAAAAATAAAACGACAAATGTGAAAGCGAAAACGAATCACTTCGTTGACATTTTTCCCACGCGTTCAAATCCCATGAAGCCGACTTATTCACTCACTCACACACTCATAAATTTGATTGCATGCCCAGCCGCACTCGGCAAACCACTGACACAGACCCTGCGCTCTAGGGTAAATGCTCAAGGGGCCATCAAAATGGCACTGACACAATTGCATGCATGCAATGCACACCCACATTTATCACACGCACACATACATCCACAGACACATACTGCGGCAATCATATGCATGTGTGTTTGGATATGCATTTATAATGTAAGTCCATATGACAAAAAGGCATTAATATTTTATTTGTGCATTTAATTTTATATAAAGATTTTTTTATGCTCATATATAAAATATATATGCATTTTTTGTATCCCTTAAATTGCGTCCACTTATTTGTTTCATGCATTACAATTCAATTCAATTTCATGGCAAATGTTGCTGCTCCCTCCAACATTTTGGCAGCTCTTCTGTTGTTCGTCTGCACGTCTGTCGTTGCCGGCGTGTTTTTCTTCTTGTCGACATCGTGTTTAATGTCAATAATGAGAAATGCGCAAAAATATGTTGTAAAAACATATTTTTTATATATACATATTATATATATAGTATGTATCTACAATAATTCAATTTCACTTTACACGAGTGCATGCGAGGTCTGAAATGGCTAGAGTTAAGTTGAGCGCGACCAGATAAGTGCTTCATCTACTGGGATCCGAGCTGAAGTGTTGACATGTAAAGTCAACACAACAATATTTGCATATGCTTTATTTGGTGTATTTTAAATTATTGCAAGCATACTCGAACATTTGGAAATGTTTTTGTAACTGAGAGTAGTGTCGTAGTTTATCCTATGAGTAGAAACCATTCAGATAAAAGCGAAACTGTTTTATGCTGAACGAGACACTTTAGCAGCAAATTGTAGAATAGAAACACAATTCAAATAATGTAGCAAACATTCTAATATATCTTTCTTTCATCAAATCAAATTTTATGGTCACACAAATTATTATACGACTAAAAAATCTAATAATTCCATTAATTAGCAAGGACTAGAGTTTTTACAAGGGGGGAATATTAATTTTTAATTTTAATACTCAAACTGGCAACAAGTCAATGAACAAAACGGGACATGTTTAATCTTAATCGGATAAGGTAATGCTTATTAAATACAATTTGAAATCAGGTTAAAAATAATGGATTTCTTTTTACTCAACCCAATATATGTATATTTCATCGAACTCTTGGTTAGTATTGAGATATCGGCATACAGTTGTCAGTAGACAATCGGAGTTCCCTGTGTTCCTTAAAAGGATTATATACTTTAAAAGAGCTTTAGTCGTAGGCCCTAAATTTATCATTTTATATTAAGTTTAATTTTGTTAAATTAAAAGAGATCAAGAGATTTTTTTATACATACATGAGCCTGCTTATAATAAGTAGGTGGCAAATAACAACCGAAAGTTTGAATATTATACAGCAATGATATGATAAAAAAATTGCTGCTAAAATAATGAACGCGTCATTATAAAATTAGCATTTGAGTCAAGAACAGTGAAACTTCGCTACAAGTTGCTTTACTGCCTCAAAATAGGTTATTCTGCAGCGAACGCTCATAAAAAATGAGTGCACATCATGGAGCAGGTACTTTGTCATAGCGATCATAGCGAGAAAATGTTTTACGCTATTTCATTCGGGTAATTTCGAAGACGCACCTATGTCTGATGGGCCTTGAACCGAAAATCTGGATCAAATTATTGAAAAAGCCGACAGGGCTAAGGATCTTGGCATACGCAATACGACAACTGAAACGGAATGATTCGCTCCAAAGAAGGTTTGGGCACTATTGCAAGGCCGACGCTATCTACAAGGAAGTTGGAAGTGCAAGGATACTGTACATTAAGAGCTTTTCACAGCTGAGCAAAATACAAATTGTCAACAAATAATACGACTAAATAAGCTCTGAAGGAAAAATGGCCGCAATTGTTCAACATATGAAAGTGCACGACAATGCTCTTCAGCTTGACTCAGAAAAATTCTAACGAACTCGGCTGGGAAGTGTTAATGAACCAAGCATAAAAGTATAGTTCAGACCTAACACCATCGGATTACTGTTTATTTCGCTCAATGCAGAATTATCTTGATGGTGTATGAATGAATTCCTTAAACGACTGCCAAGAGGTATTGCGCCTGTTTCTTGATCCGAAACCCCAGAATTTCTTTAAATACGGGAATATGGTTCTATCAGAGAGGTGGCAAGGGTTTATTAATAACAATGGAAAAGAATTCATAAAGTAAAGTTGTTTTGTTATATGGAAAAAACAAATAATTTTGAAACATGATTCTCATTTTCGTAAGTTACTTTCCACCAATCCAATAATAAAATGAACAATATCTCTAGTCGTACTCTCAGAGATAGAAAATCGGTTAAATCAATTTCCCATTCAAGGATTTTTTTAGTTGTAGTGTTAATAAGCATAAAAAAAAACTGTTACAACTTTTTGAGTCGCACGCTGAAGATGAAGAGTGGAGGCCTACAACCGCACATTACTATTCAGTTGGAGAAAAAGTCTATAGATTAGTTTTTAGCACAATATGTTAACTCTGAGCACAAGGTCTTTGTTTTTATGTACTCCAATAGCCACCATAAAAAAGTCACTAGATATAAAATCTGGTGGATGTGGTTGTATTTTCCAACTCGTTTCGGAAACACTTTATCAGTAGAAGTTAAGTATAAATAAAATTAATTAAATTAAATATTAGGACGAGTCAGCGAGGTACATGCGGTACATCCTCAGAACAAAAACTGGGTTCCTGAAATGCAACATTTATAAAATTTTCCCTCTACCTATTGAATCTTAAGCACGGTTGTTGGAAGGAGCCAACAACCGTGGCGTGGAGTATGTTTAGTGCCATATTGAAACTAACAATAAATTTAATCAATAATGGGAATATGTATCAACAATGAACAATGCAATTTATAAGGCCAGATCGGTTGCAAGGATACGGCTACAACAACTCGTCTGGCCCAGTTTATCAAAAGCATATACACTCTAAGATTATTTCACAGTGTCATAAATATCAGATTATAGTCATAATACTGTTCACTGAATAAAGAGTGAGCTAATGCAATAAATGCAGATTTCTTTAAAATTTTAAGGATTTTTCCATTTATTTTTCTTATATCACTTTTGGTACCACTAAAACTTTGTTTAATAGAATTTCGATACAGAATATTTAACACTTACAGCCATTTTTCGAAATGTTTGTGTTTGTTGTTGTTTTTAAGTTAATTAAATTCTAAATGGAAATACAAATTGAAATTTTTTGCGCGACTTTAATGATCGAAGTGATTTTTCCGACTGACGCAAGTTGCTGAAAACAGTTTTCCATTTCTCCTAAAAACGAGCGCAAAAAAGATTATTTGGGAAAACAAAGCCAAAAAAAAAAACAAGTGATGAAAAACAGCTGAAGAAGAAGGAGGAGACGCACGCCAACTTAGGCGGCATTAGCACACATATACTTGCTCTACATGCACATATATATACTATTATATATTTGTATATAAACATTTTGGCTTTGTAGCGTAGGCAGGCGACATCGTCTTTGACTTTGACGTCGACAGCTGCTGAGCACAAGCGAACTGACTGACCAGCGATCACACGTTCAATGTACGGAAATCGAATCTCCGAGTGACGTCAGATGAAAGCTATTGAAAATGGCTAGGAAAAATGCTCTGCAATAAGATAGATACGCAATGACCGCTTGACATTTGAAGGGCCGAAACAAATTACTTGAATGGTTTCGTGCTTCAATAGCTCTTTGTGCTTCACACCCACAGGGCTTGAATGTAATATGCCATTTGCCGGCATCGCTCAACTAAGCTAAGCGCGTGGGTGACAGCTATCTCCAGCTCATGAACATGAAAGCAGCCAAAATCACGTCGCATTATTTAGTGCCCGCTCGGTGAAATAACGAAAACATTTACAATCTGCAAGTCGTTAAGCCTTGAGCAAATGAAGAGAATTATTCTTCCTCGGCTTGCTTTGACGTTAAGATTTACAACATTTTACAATGCCAAATTTATCACAACGCTTTGATTGAAAGCGACAAATTCAAACTGCCCACGGTTTATCTTTTCAATCTGCTCAAAAAATGCTGCAAATTAGTTTTCAAAAAGAATTTCACGCTGAATTTGTGAGCATAATCTGCCCAAATGTGCAACAATTCAGGCGTGACTTGCATGACTTTGCATATGGTTCGCAAAATCGTTGAAATTTCACGCCTGCTTGATTTGACAACACACAAATATAATGTATAATTATAATAATGAAAATGTTTGATTTTAGTGAGGCTTAAGATAAATAATTTTCAAGGTACTCAAATGACTTTCAGTGTTGACATAGAAAAGACACTTGGCCGCCACCTGCCACCTGCTGCCACACAAGTTCAATGCTGAATCCAAATAGCCAAAGACGACGCTGAATAAATTTTCACGCAGCAAACCAAAATAAGAATACAACAACAACAACAACAAGAACAAAAACAAAAACAGTGCATAACAATATTCACTCAGTCATACAGCCAGCCAGTTGGAAACTGAATGCGTTCGTTTGCCAGTGAGCGAGTTGCGTTGAGTCGCCAAATCATTTCACAGTTTTAGCTAATAAAACGTTGGCATGAAAAATTATAAGAAAAAAAATTGTCTGCATGAAAGCATTTGTGGAAAAACACAGACAGAGCAAGAAATAATATATATATTAATAAAAAATATGTTCAAACAAATGTTCAAATTAATTTAAAAGGGGCAAATTTGAGCTAATTAAAAGCAAATGAACTCTCGCAATGACCTGTGCCAAGGCGCACGACTAGTGGCCCGGCTTGACTAGAGTCGTGTACACGCAGCGGAAAATGTTCATCGACACCAATGAAAAGAACAAATTTGGAAATGTCTGTATTTGTAATTAATACCAATTTCTTTTGCATTATACGAATGCCTGATACAGCAACCAATTCTAAACTGAAGATTCTGCAGAGATTTTAGACCGATCGTAGGTGCACAGTGGCATGTCTGGAACTCTGTTATCCATCGAGACTTGAAGACTCCAACAATAATAAAAAATTATTATTTCTTTGTCAAGCAAAGAAACAGACACCTCATTAGGTTGGAGTACGATGCCAACCAATTAGCAGTCAACCTGCTATACAAGAGCAGGCAAATCCGACGACTGAAAAGGCTACCTAGAGCCACTAGATCACCCATAGTAGTGTAGTAGTATAGTAGTGTAGTGTACATCTGCAAAGTAGTAAGCCTAAATCTTGAATTTACTGTAGAAGAAAGTATATTTCAAATTTTATAGCATGTCAAGAGGGTAAAATTGTGAATGATGGGAGTTGTAGATGGTCCGCTTGAGGTAGTGCGCTGCTTCTCAAACTGCACATAAATATATTCTTAAAGTTAAAGCCAAAAATGTTTAAAAATGTGCCTAATTTGACTACAAAATTGTTTGCTGTGTAACTTAGAAGACAATTTCTGTGTTGATTTTTCAGCGTCAAGGCTGCAATCAAAATTAATTGAGCGACTCGAGCTCAGTGTCAGCATATGTGTGCAGAGCCTAAACACATAACAACACATGCGCCAAAACACTCATGTACGCCTATATAAGCTCGTAGGAGATATTCACATATATTCCTCAGTGTCAAAGTGAAGGCGTTCGTGTGGGCGTGCGGCGAACTGCCAAACACCGTTTTGAATAGAGCACAGAAAATTTTGTGTAAAAAATAATATAGCGAAATAAAAACAGGAAAATATTAATAAATATTTTTTAATGCCTTCAGCATAATTTTTAATAATTTTTGCGCTTTCACCTCGCACTCCTTTGCAGTGGCCAACATACACATTGTTGCTTTTGAATATCTTATTTTTTTAGGTTTTTAAAAGCTGCTCAAACTACAAAATTTATTTTCCGTATTTTTGTTTATGGAAAATATTTTAAACGAAACGAGGTCATTTCATCTAATGGCCAATGATCAATGTCGGCGCCCAAATTAGACATTTTTTTTTCATAAAATGTTTTTGCTGATTTCGCTTACTCAAGGCACGTTTCAAATTCACTACAAGTGGTTTTCTGGACCCTTGGTTTTGCTAGTGGTTTGGTTGGACAGCCCTTTAGCAATTTGTTGCAGCCACTTAACTACGCTAATTAATTCTTCCTACATGTTTTGGCTGGTACTAATTTATTGCGTTTTTTGTTTTGTCTGGTTTGTGTGTTTTTCTCATGCTCTAATGTTCGGCTTTTTTTGGTCTATTTTTATTGCTTAAGTTAGAGTCTGTGCTAAGTGTGTGTGTCCAAGGCAGCTGTTTCTTGACATCACTTTTTCATGATGTACACACACCCTCTCACAAATGGCTAGTGATTTTTATTGAGTTTCTGCAACAGAAGAACAATCGATTTCTTCAATAAGACAAAAATGCACAGATTCGACACTTAATTACAAATCTTTTTAAGCATTCAAAATTATATCTGGATTTTATTTTTGTCAGTAAGTCTTAATTAGTCGTAAATGTATATGTCTATGAAGCTCAATGTTAAAGGGCTCAAGTTGGGTTCAAGTCCCGATTTCACCACTCACACTCCACATAAAATAAAAGGAGATATGAATTAGTTACTCTGATATATAATATTGTATACAATATTTGTATAACATCTATTGAGGAGTGAAAATAGCAACTGCTATCGGTTTTCAAAAGGAGCAGTGAGTTTAGCATTTTTAGTGATTTCAGTGTTTTTAAGGATTTAAGTAGTGTCGTAGGCCCTCGTAGCAAGTACTCTGTTTTGTATATTAGATGTAATATTTTTATATTATGTTTAATTTAATAAATAAATTACTAAAAAAGGATTTAAGTGATTTCAGTGATTTCGGGTTTTTTTTTGGTGTTTCTAGTGTTGTCATTGAAACCGTTATTTATGTGATTTCAATGATTTCGGCGATTTCAGGGATCAGTTCATTTGGTGATTTCAATGATTTCGGCGATTTCAATGTTTTTGAGGATTTTGATAAGTTTTTATTGATTTCACAGAATTTCAGTGTTTTCAATGATTTTCGTATTTTCAGTATGATAAGTAACTGCGATCGTAAACCATTGGTAAAATCACAGTAATCTGAAAATTGTAATCAGTGAAATCACTGATGTTGAAAAATCGCAATATCGCTCATCTCCAATTTGATCATAATCTCATTTATATTATGACATTTGATTTGAAGATCGGAAGTTCTCCAAAAAATTATAGTTTACACAATTATGTGGATATAAAAAAATTAACCATTTAGAATTTATAAAAATAGGAAATATGTTAAATTACGAAATTTAACAAATCTAATAAATATAATATTTTGAAAAGCACTCAAGCCATGTCTAACCAGCCAATATAATTCGAACCTTCACTCACTAACCATCCGCTAAGCTCAGCGCCATTTATAGTTCATTGAACTAAATATGGAAATGCATAAAATGCATCATTAACAATGTTTCGATGCCAATAAATTTATTCATTTGCTTTAATGAAACCAACTAAAATAAAATTTGCAGCAAAATTCGTCATAAATACGCAGTCAGGCTAACTCCTTGATTTATGTATAATTTCTAGATGCATAATTCTAATTAATAAACATATAATTGGTAATTATCGTAAAAAAAACTATTAATTTTAATTGACAATTGATATTTATTTATTTTTTAGCTAAAATTGCACCATATTCCGACTGAATAGCACATTTAATTAGTAAATTTATTGCATATTCATAAACAACGACCATAAAAATAAGCGGTGTGCAATTAGGCCACTATTGTTGAAAAATTCATGTAATCCCATAGAAATTATGAATATTTTAGGCAGCTTAGAACATATGCCTGAGATATGCAAAACAATTTGTGTGGCTTTTATTTGTACGCAGTTCGCTCGCTTTTATGAATTTTCGCTTATCTAATGGATTTATTGCCGTTATATGATTATTTCAGGTGCAAGACTTCCAGCTGCATGCAAATGAAATTTATTTATGCAGCAGAGCAAAGTAAAAGAAGAAGTATAAAAATAGCTTGGAATATAAAACAAAAAGTTGGTCAAAAGAAATGAGTCGGATATGCAAACCGCAGGCAATAAAGTTAAGCGTGCGCAATTTTTTCAACGCGACTGTGGTCTTTAGCTGCGTTCGTTCGCTGTGCTGTTTTTTCTTCAACTATTGCGCTCGGCTTTGCAGCGCTTTTGTTTGTAATTTATTATTTGTTATCGCAGAGCTCGTGAAGAAGTCAGTATAGTGCTTTGGCCTGGCTGTGAATGATGCGAAGTAAGCAGACTTTATGCAGGAAACTTCGCCAAAGAAGCTCGTTAACCAAGCCAAGACAACTTGTATTTAAACAATTTTCAGTTTGGATATATTTTGTTTCTCTTCAATTATTTATTTTCTATTTTATTTATTTTATTTTTATTTTGCTTTGCTATTTGTTTATTTGAATTTGCACAAATGCAGCATTTTTTGCGAGCGGACAATAGTTGAGAAATGAAATAAGATTTTAGTGCAACTTTGTGTCTACGCTTTTCAACTTTATTTTTTAAATATTCATCTTATAAAAGAAAAAATGATTTCATTTTCATTTTAATATGCTTATGTCAATGTTTTCTTTCTGTGCGTAAACGCATTTTCACTGCTGATATCGTCGCACTCCCATTTCCTCTTTTCTTTCGTACTCCACCTAAATTGCCTTCCTAATGACAGCTGCCATCTGTTTTTCTTCACCGTTTACGCCATGGATCGTGCTGATTATTTCATCTTTGCGCGCTTATTTCAACGCTTTCTATCTCTTTCTACTTTTCCACTTTAAATCTGAGCTGCTCTGACACTCTCTCACGCCTTCAAAAATATTTTATTTTTAAAATGTTTGAACAGCTGCCGACTGCCACCGTCGGCGGCCGAGGTAAGCTGCTCGCCGTTTTTTATTATGTGCGACTGTCCATCTTCGTTTTTGTTTGTGAACTTTTCAAATTGGCGTATTTAGCTATATTTTGATGGCTTCTCAAATGGCAGGCGTTTTTTCTTCTTCTTCTTTTGTTGTACTAAATGTATTGTTTGTCTAAATGTTTGCTATAAAGTTTAGTTTTTCAATGAAAGCGATATTAAAGAAAAAATCGTTTTTAAGATTTTTTGAGTGTTCTTAAGTATATATAGAATTCTTTTCTTCCTTTCTCTTAGCTCTTTCTCTTAACTAAAATCGAGTCTTAGCGTGGAATAATTTATTTTTTTTTGGAAAACTCTCAAAGGAAATATTAGTAGTCTACCTGACCTTGAAGCACCAGCTTTGGTCAGTTGGCTATCGCCCAATGCTAATACTAACTAATCAAAAAATTAGCACTGAGAATTTAAGATTCTTGAATCAAGTGGTCACCTCTAGCACATTGCATATTGGCTGAAGATTTGGATATGAAAACACTTTGCGCAAGGTGGGTGCTGGGTTTGCTAACAATTGCACAAAAATAGCGCCGTGAGGATGTCTCGACAGGATGGCAAAAATCAATGAACTACAATTACAATTGCTTCAGCATCTACCCTATTCCCCCTCGGAATATTTTCTGTTTACAACCACGAATAAATGGCTGGGTGGAAAGAGATTTGGTACTAATGAGGAGCTGGAATGTGCTGTAAATGACTATTTTGAGACTGGATGTTTCGCTGTAAAAGGAAGGTATAGAAGCCATTGAAGATTGCTGGAAAAAGTGTATTAATTTCAAAGGGAACTTTGTTAAAAAATAAAGGATTTAGAAAATTGCTCGGTTTTTTATTTGTTTTCTTTGTTAGGCCGAGTACTTCTGGGAACACAATCGTATGACACAAATGGAGTATGGTTAACTTCACTATAATATCACAGACATAAGCTCTTAAAATTTAAAAATCACAATAAAAGTAGAGCGAATAAAGAATAGCATAACTTTGACTTAAGCGACGTAAACAGTTTTTTTTGTTTTGCCTAGTCGTTCAGGAAGATACTCCTGTAAATTCGTGACGAAGAAGTTCGACGTAAATCATTTTGTTGACGATTCACTTCTTAATTTGAGAAAAAATAATGCTCGAAATAGAGGATTGCAATCCGATGAATAAGAATGCCATTCAGTTAAATTTTATTTAGGTAATTTTTCAACTGAATTTGTTTGCTTAGTTGTATGTAGGGTAAAGACTCCATCAAAGTTACCTACATTTTTTGCACATTCAAATACTCATCACTGATTCAAAATACCATGCCTTATGATATATCTGTAGCCTCAACTAGTTCATGAACTTTAATATTTCGTTAACTTACATAAATTTATCAATCACTTAAAGGTAAAAAATAAGGGTGTCGTGGAACACCTGGGTAGAGCTTAGCTATGTATGAATCATTTTGTTAATATGATATTTAAATAAATATAATTGGTAATGAACAAATTATAAGAACAATATTATTTTTGTGATTTTATATTTTGTTTCATCATATTATTGAAAATTTATTTATAACAAATAAAAAGATATTGTTACAAAAAAAAAAATAAATAAACAAAATTAATTAAAATTTTAATTAATGCGAAATGAAATAATAAATATATGATTGTGATTGGATTTTATTAACGAAAAAATGATAGCTGATTTAGAGTAAAAGAGAAAATGTGCAACTTAATGGTTATGACTATAAAAAGTAACAAATATTTTAAAGTCGCTAAAAGCAGAAAAGTTCAACCGCGGGTTCGAACCCAGGCACTCGGCGTGTCTATTGAAGAAAATGAAATTTCTTAGCTTAAATAGCTTCACTTTAAAAGGAAAATATGATGTTGTTTAGCATAATGATTTTTGTGAATTGACTTTTCTTGCATATTGCGCGTAAAAAAGCCTCGCTCTAAAAAAAGTAGTTATTGATTGAAAATTCATCACCATGAGATTACATTATACATGACAATTTTAAATAAAAATTCTATAAAATTTATACCTCAGCCACAAAATATAAAATTTAAAAAAAAGGAACTCCCGCTGTTTTAACTAACTTAGGTCACAGTAATTTAAAATAGAACACCTTAACGACCATGCCAAGCGCACTAAAAACTATCTGAATCATGACAATAATAAAACAAACCAAAAACTGGAAAAAAAAGTCCAATTCACGCAAACTGTTTATAAAACTCATATAAAACCTAGGTAAGGGTGACAAACACTTTTCGGTGTCCTGTCGCAATTTCACCAATTCTCTTTCTACAGGCATTTCATAATTTCGCCCTTCATTTTATGAGGCTGCGCTGCGCTGCTCTGTTCTGTTTTCGAATCATACACAGAAACGACGAATGGTCAGAAGCAGCGAAGATGCGCATGAAGCACACAAACTGACGAAAAGAACAGAATGACCAGGAAGCTGAGGTGACGCAACGACAAACATTTCTTTTTTTCAAAACACTTCCGCTTTGCTTGGCATATTTTCTTCACTCACACTGTGCTTCATTGGGGCGTAATAAAAGTCATTCAAAGTGTGTAGAAATATAAAAAGACAGAATTCAGGGAGAAACAAAATACGAGAAATGAAAATGAAGTAGAGAAAAAAGACCAAAGCTAATGAAAGTAAAGCAAAGCAAAGTAATGGGAAGCGAAGGTAATTTTAGTTTGGCAAAAAGAGTGAAATCAGTGCGGGTTGTGCTCGGAAAAAAAAGCAAATAAATGGGTGTATAAATAGTGTAAAATGAAGGCAGAGCAAAATGCAAAAGGTACTAAAAAAAACAAAATAAATAATAATATTAATAAAAAAAAATATATATAAAAAATAATAGTTATAAAAAGGAAAAATAAAAAGGGTAGCTATTCAACTCATAACAAAAACCTACTAGAGTAGAGCATTTGGTAAAGAAGAGTGGATGGCGCGCCTCATTAGAAATTCCTTCGTAATTTTTTGTTTTTTTTTTCGTATTTGTTGTATGAAGCCATTCTTTTTTTTTGGGCTCAGCTTCATTAGCTAAGCGCGTTGCGCCCCATGCACAAATTATGAATTCTTAATTACGTTTAGCTTATGAATTTTAAATTATTACTAGAGGACTTTCACGCATTTTCAGGTCTGCGTTTCTTTTCACAATTTATTTTTATTTCATTTTTTGTCTTTTACATAATTCAATGCATTTAACTATGTGCGTAATAGTTCAACCCTAATAGGCTATAAAACACAGACAGAATTGACCGAAATGCTCCGAAGCCTAGAGCGCACTCAAATGCCACCTGACACAAAGCTCTTGTCGACTTACTATGATAAAGGCCAACAAAGAAAGATATAAAATTGAACAAAAATACGGAGCAATAAATAAGATCTGACCGAACTTAAACCACAAAATGAAACCGTGTGCAGTCAGTCAAAAAATGAGTAGCCGCATTGGAATTCATGCACAAACCCATGTCGACATTGATAACAAGCAACACCGCCCACTTGGTTAGCAGTGAAACGCCTACACACAATCAGCACAAGCGCTAACCCAAACCACTTTTGGCATTACCCAGTCATGCGTTTTGTGCGCTAGTCTACCTTGTTTCATCGAAAATTAAGAACGCTGATGCTGACGACGTTTGGCCACGTGCAACGGGGCGTGTGTGCAATGCCTTCTGCTCTTTGTCAGCCGCAGCACTACACTCATTCTACTACTACTGCTGCTACCTTTTTGTTTCTTTGGTCATTCTGAGTAGCTTGTTTATTTATATAATTCACGCTCGAACATCTTTGGGGTCGCACAAATCCGATTTACATGCAAATAAATAAAATTCATGTCGAAATTCGAGCTGCAGACAATAAATTTTTGAGCGCTTTTGGCTTTGGTGTTTATCATTTGTTTCGGAGTTTTGACTTTCCCTTTCTTTTTCTTTTCAGTTTCTTGCTCACATTTTATTGTTTCCTTTCTCATATGATGCTACACTCTCTCTGCCATCATTGCTTTGTTGGCTTACTGCTTTCGTTTGTTTGTCTTTGGGGCATCGTTACGAAGCTCATTTTGTGCTCCTTTGGTCTTAGTGGTCGTACGGAATTTTTTTTGTGAAATTGTTATTGTAATAAGTGGATTCGGTGCTTAGTCTGATTCTGCAATATTCAGAAGCATTCTCGCATTAAACAAATAGTTGTCGAAGATTTTAAGATAAATACACTTGAGCGCAAAAGGCTAAAGCCAAGTGTATGGTAAAAGGCTTAAGTCTGAAAGGTTCTTGACTTTAATCGCAAAGTCTGCGAAATAGGAAAGCAGGTGAGCCGACACTTTGTGCAACACTGGAACTGTCTATACAATAAAGTGTGAAAAGTGAAACACATGTCCAGTGAAATACACCAGTGCATTCCTCGAACCTCATGCAATAGTCTTTAGCAAAGTACAGGAATACAAATTGTACAATTCCGAGAAAGTCTCCTGAGTATTTTAGCATCAGGCAGATTACGAAGAACAATGTCAGCGCGCAATTAAGAATCCAGATCAGATTCATATAATAAATGAGCCGAACGTTACTGCCCATCTCTTCAACTACTTTTGGTCGCCTCGACAATATGACGACTCTGGACAACATCGATGGTGCTTGTTAGATGGTCCTGCCAATTCATTCAGTATAGGTCCTTGTGGTTGTTGATGAGATCAGTTGTCTAAAAAAATCTAAATCTCCTGGATATGATACGATATGATACGATCGACGTGTGCGCATTACAAGCTTTGCTCCGTAATTCCCTCTTGCTCTTAAGGGCGAATTACAATGGCATCTTGAGGCTCAGACACTTGCCGCTCAGTGGAAGTGTGCGGAAATAATCTTAATAGCGAAGCCTGTTAAACCCGAATACAAAACATGCCCCTACCGGCCAATGTGCTTGCTGGCAATTCTCTAAAAAGTTTTTAAAGATTATTTCTGGTTAAAATTCTTTCGCCGCTTGACATAGGTCACATGATCCCAAACCACCAGTTCGCTTTGCTAGAGAAGGGCACCCCGGCCTCTTATATAAACTCATGAAAATAATGCCGCCACCATGCTTCCTGGTGCTAAGATCGTTCATCCAGCAGTAGATCTTCTGTGTTTCTCAAGTTCCTGAAGGCAGTGTGTCCTGGCCGATACTATACGCCCTTTATACGGAAGACCTCCCGAACTTGGAAAAGGCAAACTCTGTATAGCTACATATGCGAATCATAATGCTTTGTTGGGGAGTGATAGCGATTCGGCTGTAGCCACAGCTTTCTTGCAAAACCCGTTGGGTTGAGTCTTGGCTGAAGGGGTGGATATCGGCTGACCCCATAGTAGCAAATAGAGACTATAAAAAAACGAATCTCTTCAGCCAGCTTTACCTTAGTTACCTAAGAAGAAATTATTAAAAGTTTGGCTGAGGCTCATAAAAATAGACTCGATAAACACTTGAATCGAAAAATCAAAAATTGCTTGAATTTTAAAAAACAATCTAGACTCTACAGAACGGTAGAGACGTGCGTGCATAAGTTTATTAAAACTAAGTAACACACAAACCGATATTAAAATATAAAATAATCAAATTGTTAACTTACTGTGACATAGCCGTGGTCTTAGCAACATGCTGAGTTGATTATTTTTCCAACGTAATTTACGCGAAACATGACAGAGCTTGCTTACGTCATGTAATGCTTTGCTTACGTAGCGCATGAGTAACGAACGCGTAAATTGTTCTTGCTTGCCAGTCACGCACTTCATTGCTGTGCGTCCTATCAACGTGCATTGATTTGGCTACGTCTTATCGTTAATATTTAATTAAATTGTGGCTTGAGAGTTCCTAATAAACCAAATAAACCAAATCAATGCCACCCAATTACACCTTTAATGCATAACGCGCCGTCTTATTAGCAATAACGTCAGCGCTGACGTTGATCTCAACTGTACGCTATAAGCGCAGAATGGCGTCTCGAATTATTTTGCATTACGAAATCATGTCTTACCTTACATAAGTGCGCACGTCGACACAATTATAATACACACATGCAGAAGGCAGGCACTCTCGCTCTGTCATTACGATAACTTCAATTTCATTTAACATTTACGACATTTCACATTTCACATTTCACATTTTACATACGCATTGACGCGTTTCCAACGCTGCTGTCACCGCTGCTGGTGTTGCCACCCTTATTTGCTGATTTGTGGGCGCACGTGGCGAATCAGCTGTGCAGCATCGTTTTTCTTCTCTTTGATATTGTATGCTAGCTACGCTGTGCTTTGCTTTGCTTCGCTTCGCTACGCTATGCTGCTATTGCGGTGGCACTTGACAATTTACGTTGACAAGCATTGAGCGCAGTGAGAATGAAATTTCTGATTCGAACTCATCTTACGATTTTCAATACATATGCATGTATACACGAGTATACAGACATTTCCAACACTTTCCCACTGTAAAATATTCAAATTAAAAGGACTTATGTAGGCACTCAATGTTACCGCCATTATGTTACATTGTCATCAACTTAAAAAAAGGAAAACATTTTATTTTTTTTCTCTGCCCTTTCATGCTTTATTTCTTCACTTGTTCTTGTCGTTGCTGTTTTCAGTGAGTGAGTGCGCCAGTAAGTGGCTGCTTGCTACGCTGCCTGCCGCTCTTGTTGTAAACGTATATGTCGCATTTTCCGGGTAATTTACATTCTCATGGCAACGCGACATCAGCGTAAGCCTCAGCTGCTCAGCAGTCGTCACGCGATTTTGGGTTATTTTTTATATAAAATTCCACTTTCCCATAAAATTTTTTGTTTTGACTTGCATTTTCTTTTTATTTATTTTTATTTATGTGCTGCTCATTACTTTAGTTGCTGTAGTTATTTCGCATTTTTGACACTTTACCTTGAGTGCCTCGAAATGTTTTTTTATTACCGAAATTGAGTATACGCGCCTGAGGATATGCTTTAAAAATTCCACTTTTAACATAATAAATTTCATGAATTGGGCATTTATCTCGTGGAAACAGCACCTGCTTAATATAAACACACAGCCATTTAATAATTAATAACACGCATACGCCACGTTTGCCTTCAAACAGCAACATCTTCGCGCTTTGTTAACCCCTGTGCGTGCCATTGAAAATTCAACTTAACGCTGCAATTATTTAAATGTAACAATTACCATTTAACGTAATCAAGCTGATAACACATAAAACGAAATTTGAGGAAGCGCAAAGTGCCACATAAAAGCTTCGAAAGAAAATGAGCAGCACTCGAAGACGCCGTTCTGCATGAGCGCCGGAAAGAAACTTTACTACACAAAATGCTTATAAAAAAGCCATGTAAAAGTAAATCCTTCAATATGCAATTTGCCATAAATATGTAATTTACTGGCAAAATATTTTTATAAGCCACTTATGCATGTGTAGCATATGCATTGAAAGCTTAAAAAGTAGCGTGAAAAACGCGTACGCAACGCAAGCGCTGCTGCTGTTGGCGTCATTATCACCAAGTCAAAAGTATAAAATACCAAATTGATTTTCGTGCGAGTCATTAACTTGTTGAAGTGAGTGCGTGTATTGACAGTCAGTGCTGGTGTATGTTTTTGTGTGTGCTTATGTTTCCAATACATACACTGGCTGTATTTGAAAACATTTTTCGTTTTATATTTCTGGTCAACAATTTACGCCCCACCCATGCTAAACAATAACACTAACGCTGCATAATTCATTGTGATGTGTGTATAAAAATTTGCATGTGTAATTCTGGCGCATACGTTTTTAAGCCATTAAGCGGCCACATTAAAATTTCATGAGCACAAAAGACAATGTTTTCGTATACTCGTATCATATTAAACAGTGTTGGGCTTTCACTACGAGTCGAGTGAGTCTGTAGAAGGAGGAGATGAAATGTAGCTGTGAAGTATTGTTGCAGTTTCAGCTGAAAGAATAGTCGTCGCATTGATTACAGGATATAGTAAGATTATATAAAAACTACAACAAACTAACTCGCAATAGTATGCTAGCTCAATAACAGCCTCTTCTCAGTTGTAGAAATTCGTAGCAATTATTCTGTGTAGTTCATGTGTTAGCCCCAATTATAAGCTTTTAAATCTGGCACTATTTTTTAAAACTTTATCATGGAAAAATTAAAAAAAAAACCACTCTTGAGTGGCCAAATTCCCTACTTAAATGGGCAAAGTGCCTGCCCTAAGTGTTCATATTTGTAGTTAAGTTGTCTCTGTGTCTTTAATTGTGCCAAAAGGATAATCAATTCCTATTTTTTTATAAATAAGCTTTCAATTCTGCCACAATTTTTCAAAAATGTATTGTGAGAACACTAAAAAAACCCATATAAATGGCAGCTCCCTTGGGTGGATAAATTGCCTCCCTTATGTGGACACATTTCCTCCCTTAAGTGGACACATTTTTATTTAAGTGCCTTTATTTGAAACAAAAAGTATATTCAATTGAAGTTTTTTGATTTAAAAATAGTATTTCAACTTCTTAAAACTCAAACAAGCAAACGAAACAGCTTCAAAGCATTTTACTTGCAAAGAATTTTACTGTTTTTGAATAACTAAAATGACCACTTAAGACACGTTCAAGTCATTTAAAGTCACTTACCTCAACTCACACAACGCAAGTCAACACAACTGAGCTCAAAAGACTCAAAGAAAACCGAAGCAGAAAATCCAACCGGGTAAAGTGGCCGTTGTCAAAAAAGCGTGCAACTTTTGTGTGCTGACCAAGTCTGTAGTGAAATAGAGAAAAACAATAGTCAAGCAGCTGCGAAAGACAACTCTGACACACACAAAGAAAATAGCTAACAAAATAAAGAGTGAGTGCAAAATGTGAGCACAGCATTTAATGACTAACAAAGGAATATTCAATGTGCAAAATGTGCGAAGGCACGAACGCACGCACGGCACAGCCAAGGCACACTTGCATTTCTACTTCAGCTGTGCAGTTCAGCTCAACATGACTCGTCTCAGCGCGCCTTGCCAACACTTGACTCGATGCCATGCACGGCAACTTTCAAACGAACTGAACTTCAAAGTTTTTCGAAGCAACCAGGTTTTTGCTGAACTTGTTTTGTCCTTTGTAAACAGCGTGAACATGAACATGAACTTTTCAAGCGGCTGCATTTATAGCGAAACGAGTGTGAGTGCAAGAGCCTCAAATCGACGACTTGAGCAAAAACAAAAGCTGGGAAAAGAAAACACAAAAATTGCAAATAGCAACTGCACAAATATACGCTTGCACATAGTGACAAACGAACAAACGGACAACTACTCAACATGCACACCTGTCGACTAAGATATGCACTTGAAAAATACAAACAAAATGGACGCCTTCGCCTTCAATCAGACGCAGCGAGCGCCCAAGATTCATGACTCGCTTGGAGTGACTCGGCTGGAGTTGCTCCAATCGCATGAATTTATTGTGCGCATTGATTTAAAATTGTTACATTTTTATGGCTCAATGCGCAATAATTTGCCACAAATCGTGACAGTACTGTCAGTCAGCCATACAATGCGCCATTGCACTGCCCATCCCGTATACCATATATATATTTGATATGGTCCGAACGCTTGCACATGAGCATGTGCTCTGTTTGAATTGCTAAAATGTCTGCTGTTCGCTGTTCTGTGCTCAACCCCACACATGTCAACTCATCTCAAGTGAAGTTTTGCTGCAGCTGCTGTTGACCCAGCAATGCTTCCTTCGTTTGCCTGCTCTGTTTCTACATTATTTTCTTCGTGGCATATTTATTTTGTTGGCAATTTTGTTGTTCTACTACTGCACTATTTATTGTGATTCATTTCGATCATAAATTTTTCAATTGTTTCTTGTCGAAAAACTCATCTGAAAAACCAAAAGTTGAGCTGAGAAAGAAATCGAGTCGAGTAAAAAATAGTAGGAATTCACGAACAATAAAACAAATTGCGATCTCAGCGTTTGGTGCGGGTGAAGAAGAAAATTGTATCGCCGGCAAGCAAATAGCTGCTAATGGCGCTGAGCATTTTACAGCAAGCGGCATGTATCCATTTCTTAGTAGTAACATATAGTGGTGACTAATACCAACAGTATACCTTAGTGGGTATGCAGCTCAAGCAAGTGTGCGACTTTAGTTCAGTGCACGTTAACGTCAATTCTCTGATATGACGCGAGAGTTTATCTAGAAAAATATGAGTACATAGAATGCATATAAGAATGGCTGATGGCTGAAGAGCCCGAATTCGAAACGATTGGTTTTATTTTGTCGGGACATACATTTAGAGTGTAGAGAGTGAGAAATACAAACTCTGAAATAACACAAATGGACTACTGGGATGACTACAATTATTTTGATTGAGAGCGATGTGAAGGAACTAAATTTTTCAGTTAGCCCAGTTGATTTCCCGAAACTTCATAGACTTTATATTAGAAGTCAGTCTCTTTGTCTATTCAGCTGGTGGTATGTATGCGACAGTGTGGTCAACGACGATGAGCCATTAATGACCACAACAAAAACGACGAAACAGAGATGAGAGCAGCAACGACGACGATAAACGACAAGCAGCAATTGATTTTGAACGACTAGCAACGTCGTGTTTGCCAAATAAAATAAAATCTTTAAATAAACTCTACATGTAGGTAGACTAATCCTTTAGATTTTCAGATGTTGTGCTTCGTACATTTATCGAAACCGACGAAACCAAAACAATAGAAGTTGTGCCTCTATATAAGACAATTTATCGAACTGCCATTGAGAATTTAAATTTAATTGAGAATTTAAATCTTTTTACATATTTAAATGTAGAAGATATATTTCATGCTAAGCGTCTATGTAAGTTGTGCCTAATGTACATGAGTCTGTGCATGAAAGCCAGATTGTTTTAAGGCGAGTCCTACATCGCAGATTTTGCGGTTGCCATTTTACGCTATTTTTGCGAAATTTTAATTGAGACTTGTCTGAACCAAATCCATTTTCATTGATGATCGCTCTTAAGCTTGAGAACACATTATGAGAGGCAAGTACTTATGCTTAGGCACTATATTACATGGCATCATAATTTTTACCTCAACGACTTGATTTGGCAAGATTAAATTAAAAACGACATAAGTGCCTCTAGCAAACTGCGCTTTTATAAGAAAAAATTTAGAACCAACAGAAATGCTGACAATCAGTTTTGAATCATTGCTGAGCAGTTCGCAGTTAATTAGTGGCTTGTTTTACGCAATTCTTTGTCAAATCTTATGTCATGGTTTATGAGAAATACCACTATCCATTGAGGTCTGTCACTGCCGCGCAAGAAGAATACAGTAGAAGAAAAGTTTAATTGTCATGTGCCAAAATCAGCTGACAACTTTTATTGCTCTCAACGAATTCAACTTGGAGCATTCCTACTGAAACGACTTGACGAGGCCAAACTGTCAACACTTTCGCTTGCAACATTGTGGTGCATACGGTTTTTGTGAGTTTTTTTTTTTTTTTCTTTTAACAAATGAAATTGATGAAGCAAAGCTTACAACAACCGAACGTAGACGAAACTAGATGCAAAGTTAATTAAAAGTGCAAATAGGAAGCGGAGAATAAAAAGCTTAGACACAATAAAACCGCTGGCAGTGTGTGCAACAGAGCTGAATGTCTTGTAATTGTTGAATAGCTGCATTGCGCTGAATTGAATAACGTCGAAACGCATGGCAGAACAACGTACGACATGTCGAATGGCTCTAATAAACATAAGCGAAGGAAAAGTGGAAAGTGAGCCAAAAGCGGAAACGGCAAATAGCGGGTGAACACGCCAATAACAGCACAAGTGTAAAGAAGCGAAGGAGCAAAGGAGCGCAGACACAGTGACAGTCGATGTGAATGCAGCACTAAACGGATGTGAGGCAGTGTATACGAGGGCGGAAACAGCGCGAGGCAGCAGCGCCAGGCCAGCAAAACAGGCGACAGGAGCGGAGCAACTGC
The DNA here is from genome assembly GCA_035041755.1 of Cacoxenus indagator. NCBI lineage: Eukaryota > Metazoa > Arthropoda > Insecta > Diptera > Drosophilidae > Cacoxenus > Cacoxenus indagator. Next base: position 3,892,640 of record JAWNKX010000242.1, read on the forward strand.
AGCGACGACAGACAAGTTGAGAAGCTAGTGTGGAAGCGAACAAGCGGAAGTGATGTCGCGTCGGTGGCATGAAGCAAATGACAACAGCAGCGATTTATTGATGTGCAAATATGATTTTGAGAGGTTCACAGAACAGGATGTGCCACAGTGACAACGACCAGTGGCAATGTTAAAGTTGACGGTCGCTTCCATATCAACAAAAGTGAAACAGTCACAAATAGCAATGCGCTATGCATGCCAAATAAGCAGAGTTGAAGTGCAGCAACAACCACTCGAATTTGGCTGTTCTCTTTTTTTTGTTTGTTTGTTTGTTGTGTCTATTTTTTTAGACTTTTTTTTTTTACTTGCAATTTGTGCTTCATTTGTGTAGTGGCTGCTTTGACGAGTAAACATACACACTTACACATACACACATACACTACTTATACAAATTGTGGCAGGAATGTACAGAGAGAAACTTGGTAAAGAAAAGACAATTTCGCATGCTTTGTTGTGTGTTGCATATTTGCATTGTTGTAGAGCCAGCAGCGGCGTCCTTTTGTGCTTGCTGTGAGTCTGTTGTCGAATGAACTTTCAACGAATTTGTTGACAAATGTTACAACAGCAGAAAAAAAAAAATAAATATTAAAAAATTGTCAAGAAAGTACACAAAAAGCAACACAAACTTCCACTCAAGTCTGGCGACTCAAAACTCTTGGAAGAAGTCGTTGCAATGACTTACCACATATCAACGCACAACAGTAGGCAAAAACTGAAAGTTCTACTAGTTTTTCTAAGGCAAAACAACATCAACGAAAGACTTGGCGAAAACTTGCAACAACTAAATCGCATAAATGGCTAAAAACTGCTGCCTGCAAGCGTACACTGCAGCACGCAAACCCAGTGAACATTGGCAGCGATAATAAGGGAAAAGTTTTAAATTATATGCAACAACAAAAAAAAATTATAACCTTCGCTCTCGGTACACCGTATTTGAAGTAACTTAGTTCGTAATTGATGACGGAAATGTTAAGCAGAAAGTAATGAATTAATAAACACGAGGAGAAGTCGCGTTCAACAACAACGATCGCATCCTAGAAATTATTATTATTTAATTTTTTTTTTTTGCTAAAGACTACCCTTTAAACCATGTTCTTTGTAACAACAAAAGGAAGAAAGAACAGTTTAGTGACGAACTCACTCATGAGCAACCCAACACTAATAAATCAGTGATAGCAGAGAGAGCGCAAATACACCAATGGAGTTCACTCACGTTTTGTATGAAACGAAGATGGCACCACAACAATAAAGCGGCTTCACCAAACCACTAGAAGAGAAGATAAATAGGAAACCTTATTAAAACGATGGTGGACATTCTCGTACCGATTAAAACCATATCTGACCGTATAGATGTATAGCAAGCATGGCATCAATTTCTACCTAACACAACTATTAATTGGCCATGGTGTTGAACATGTGCTTTAACTTCTTAACTTCTCAAGGCTAAATTTGCAGCACGCATCCTACCAGATGCCGTAATCGGCCTCATGCTGGTTAGTGTAAGACATTGCTACGCGGTGTGTGCTTTGGTATCCTGGTTCCTGGTTTTATGCATACAATTATTATAAATTAAACAAAGAGTGGTACATTTTTATATAAATAGATACTTATTAACAATTTTGGTAATTAAAAAAGCTTAATAATTTTCCTTCAACTTAAAGACTTGTTAATCGTTTCTTTAGCCAACTTTCATTCATAACAGTATACTAGCTAGAATGTTCGCTGGGTTGTCACGCATGCAGCGCCAAATGCGGTGAACTCACAGCAACTTTGAGTGCACTTCTAAAAATGTCACTTGATTGCATGTTGCTTTTAACTTTATTCTCATTTATTTATTTGTTTTTTTTTCTGCTATGTTCTTTTGCGCTTTTCTTCGCTTCAAGAAAATTTCAAGAATCTAAACAGTTTCTCTGTTGTCTCTTCACTGTGTATTTTTCAGGGATTTTGTAATATTTGAATGTGTTAACATCTTTACAAGTGCATTAGATAGATCGGCAGGTTTTTGAAATATGATTTTTTTCATTTGTTTCTATTCAATTATTTCTGTATAACTTTGCACATTTTGTTATGTCATCAAAATTTTACTGCATTGATAATAATTTCGCCTAGCTTACCTGCTCACGCTAGTCTACTGTACAGTGGATTGTTAATACAAAACAATGTAAGCCTTGCGCGCCAAGTTACTTTCAATATAAGCAAATGCAGTGTTCTCTGTTGTGCTCCTCACCCCATCCACATGCTCATCACTTACGCACATATGTGAATATCCAGCGTATTCAACAACATAAAAGAGGTAAATGTATTAAAACTTTAGTTGCTTTTGTTGCTGGTCGAAAGTTGTGGCTTTCAAAAACCCTAAAGAAAGAAAAAACAACTTCAACAATGCGCATTTTCTTTCAATGAAATTCGGTTTGCAGTTCATACATATAGCTCAGCGCTTTCGTATATATCAAAACTCAAATAAATTGCATTATTTATAAGGATTTTCAATAATTGCATTTTATTAAAGCTGATGGCATTGCCTTTCGCCTTTCACATTTCAATCCTTTATGTGGCTTAGCTGCGAGCGCCAGACACCAATTCTTCATTGATGATATCCTTACTTGTTTTGTGTGAATTTTTCTTTATGCGAAAGAAATAAAAATCAAGTTTCCCAAATGCAAAAATGTTTTCTTAACATCAAAGAATAGAGACAAATTTTTTTGTTCTTATAGCATGTGAACTATAAAATATCATAAATAAAAAATAAACGTTTGTGAGTGATATCATGAGTTCACGCTAATCTTCGTAAACAAGCAAACGAGCTCAATGAAATTTTGGGAATGTGTCTGGTTGGTTCCTTCTTGAAAGATAATATACTTTTGCATGCTATGATTGAAATTTCTACCTAGAAAATTTCTATCGAGTTCTAGACATATTTATTTATCCAAAAATATAGGGAACTGATTTTAATAATTTTTCTTTAAGCAACATTTTTGAACGAATTGATTTTTAAGCTGTCCAAATATCGATTTGATTTGGCGAAATTTCCAAATAGGGCAAACATTGCCTTGAAAAGTAATTGCATTCACTTGTTAGAAGAAAAGAGCGTCTAAGACGGTCCAGCAGTTTAGAAGAAGAAGAATTAGGTACACACGCATAGTTAAATTTTTATTTGCGCTTGATAATTTTGTTCTTTGTTATCTCCGAGTAATTGCTTTAATATATTTGAGATATTTCAATTACACTGAATAAGCGGTTTTATATCAAGAAATATATTTTGCTAGCAAGAACAATGTCCGGTTCCACCGGTTTATTGTCAATTTTTTTAAATTAAACAGTTTTTACACAATTCTTTATTTTATAAGTTCAGAAAAAACTAAAGTCTAATAAAAAAAAATTACTATATTCCATTGATGAGATATTTGGTTTGGAGGCGTTTTAACCGACAGCGATTGGTGTTATGGGATTTAATACAATAAAAAAACGTTCCTCTTTCTCCTTTTTTTTTCTTTGTACTAATAAACTATCAGCACTCGGCTGGTAATCATTGAAATGAGAACCCTCTAGACAACAAAAGATAACTTCCAAAGAAATGGAAGACTCATTACCGTAACAACAAGGTAGAGTAGTAATAAGGTCATTTCTGAAGAGTAGAAAATGAGATGCGTTGAATGGTAAAAATAAAAAATAGAAATAAAATGGAAAATGCAAGAAATATGAAAAGTATGAAATGTGTTGCCCTTATTTAAACAATACCACAATAAAACAAGGTAAAATGTGCGACATAATCGAAATGTCAATACACTGCAATGTCGAAGAAACTGAAGTTAAATCATGGCCATTAGTTGTACCGTTTTAAATATGATGAAATATGAGTTAACTAAGTCACAATTGTATGACTAACATCTATATGTTAAAACTATCTATATTAAAGCTAAAAAAAAAGAGTTTAAAATTGGTAAATTGATGTACATATATGGTTTCAGTATCATGATTTATTCTACTATTACACTGCAATAGGGTGTGTGTGTCCGAACATCAAAACTTAAATGTGCATCTACGCCAGGCGTTAATCTACTGGTTTTAGAGTCTCATAACACTTTACAATAAGTGAAGTATGTCAGAAAAATAAGCGTTATTAAAAGTTAGTCTAAGCTCTAAAAGTAGTTACCTCCGCCTCTGTAAATGCCAGTTATGCTTCTTGCCACTGTTGCTTCGCAGTTACTTGTTATTTTCTTTTATGCTTTTGAAGTGGACGTTTTGCTTTATTTTTACATACATTTTGCTTCTTTTACACAACCAGATTACCTACAGAGCTTCATTCCAATAATATCAGCATTCATTTCAATTTAGAGATAACCTTGCTTAATACACTCTCTTAATCTTCTCTCTTATTCTCTCTACCATTCATTACAATTCAACCATTTTTTTTCTATGTCGCCATAACTGCTGCAACCTTCTTTAAAGCTCATGAAAATTGTGTTGCAATCAGAACAAATGCAGCACTGATTGCTGCACATAGTTTCCAATTTAAAAGAGCGTAACTTCTAATTGCAGCGCCAAAGCTAACATTTCTCAATGGAAAATGCATTATTGTAATTAAAACTTTTTGCACAAAAAAAAAAAAAATTAATAATAATAAATAAAAATAAAATAAAATTAATAAAAAAAGAGTAAATAAACCGCCCACATAAGATAGAAATTTCTATAGCAAATATTATAAAAATTCCACAAAAATGTAATATGAAATTATTTATCATTACACAAAGGACTAAAAATGTTTTCCAGCATTTTTTTTTTATGAAAAAAAATATTATACGAGCATATTTAAAAAAGAGTTTTGAAAAAATTTGTCGGATTAGTTAACAAAGTTTGAAAAGTTTATCTTTACTGTTGCGCATCAAAAGAGCAGCACATGAAATATAGCAGCGGCCTTTTTCGCCTGACAATGTAGTGGCTTCTCAAAAATACACATTCGAGTGCCGCAGGCGATTGAGCAGTAATAGTGATACCAGCGCCGCTACTCAACTTATTTTAATAATGCCATTATTAAATTTTGTTGCGCATACTTTTTAATAAATTTTTTTTATTTTTGTTTTTTAATTTGGAATTTTAACTGTTTAGTGTTGTGCGGCTTCGGTGTAAAAACAACAACGACAACAAAGTTTATTCACCTGAGAGCGACATAGAGATTTTCGTGCGGCTTAGAAACGCTAAAGTTTTTAAGCTCTTGACTTAGGCAGCTGGCAAGTGAAGGGGAGAAAAAGTAGTAAGTAAAGTATGATGAAAACCAAAAAGGACGTAAAGTAGCTAAGTTTAATCGGTTGTGTTGCACGCCTGATGCCCTGCAGTACGCGTAAGTAAATCGGTAAGAAAAGCACTAGAAAAGCAAAGCGAAGATGGCTGCGCGAAGTTTGTGGAAGAGCGCATTAAAAGCGTGCAAAAGTTTTTGTTGCATAAAATTAGGCGTACACATAAAAGCAACAAAGACAGTTGGTAGGGAAGCGAAGATACAAAAAAAAATAGAAAACAGCAAAACGTATTCAAATATGTGTGTGTGTGTGTGTGTGTGTGTGTTAAAGGCAGCGGGGGCGTGTAGTAACTCCGTTACACTCTTTGCAAATTAAATTTCTTTGTAACGAAGCCCAAGTCGTGATTAACGTGTTTTGCTTTTAATTTGCCACACACGCACACGTAGATGTAGAGGCTTATGCCCCTAGCGTATGTATGTGTGTGTGTGAATTGATAAGATTTTAACACGTTTTTCTTATGCCTTCCACTGCTGCTGCTGCTATTGTGGAAAAAAAGAAAACTTTTTTTTTCACTCCCACATAAAGACCGACTCACACGCAGATAGAGAGAAAAGCAATTTTTTTTTGTTGCCCCGGAAGTTTAATTTTTCATTGCAAGTCGTATTGAATGGTTTCCTGAAGTTCACTGTAAATAAAAAAAGAAATAAAATAAAAAAAATAAAATAAAAAAATTGAATAAGCACAAAAAGTATGTGGGCGCGTTTGCGCTGCCAGGCGACAGTCATGCTCGAGAAATTTGCTACGCAATGTGTGACAGAAATGAAAGAAGAACCTTTATGGTCTCATTGGCAATGAAAAAGTTCACAATAAGCCGTGGGCAGAGTTGTGGCAAGGGTGCGCAAAATAAAAATAAACAAATAAATAAACGAAGTGCCTAGTATGTAGAAGCAGTACGGTGGTGAACAAATGTCTACTAGTTGTCTTATAATATGGCAAAGTTGCGTGAAGACTTTTTTTCTTTTCTTTTTTGCTTTTGTATTGGTTTTTTTTTTTCACTACTTTAGCGTCGACTTGATTTACACACCGCTCTCTGCTATCTTGCTTACCACATATGAACAACGCTCAACAGATTAGTGAACTTTTGTGTTCCGTGTTCGCTTGAAATGTGAAACATGTATGAGCGATAAGCAGCTGCGATTGCACGAATGTGTGCTTATGTATGTGTGTGTGTGTGTGTGTGTTTGTATGCATGTATACTTCTATGTGCAGACAGCACAATTGCATTGTGAGTACTGAATGATTGTCTCGTAGATAAATTTTCTTTCAACATACACGAATGCAGTGGCGGTTTAAGTTCAAAGGTATTCATTCAAGTGCTTGGCATAGCGGTTGATTTTATCAGTTGTTTATGGCTGCAATTAAGATTAGTTGTAGATTAATAGGGGTAAGTGAGAAATAACGAAAGAAATTGAAGACAAGTGCAACGCTGACTTAAGTGGTTTGATGAAAAGTACTTAAAGAATTAGTATGCTATACGCGTAACTTTTCTCAACTTTTAATTATAGAATGTAATATACCAGTCGATAATTTTTCGCTCTTAAATTAAAAGTCAGTCTCTTGTATGTCCGTCTGTCTTCTTATTAGCAATGAGCGATATTACACTACATGTCATTTCTGCACTGTGCATGAAAAGTCGTAAATAGCAACAGCAATCGGTTTTCAAAAGTTTTAGTGATTTCTGAGCTCTCAGTGACTTTGGTGAATTTGGTGATTTTGGTGCTTTTTGCTTCCAGTAATTTTAGTGATTTAAGTCATTTCAGTGATTTGGGAGATATTGGTACTTTCAGTGTTTTGGTCATATCGGTTATTTCGGTGATCCTAGTGTATTGGGTATTTCAATGTTTCATTAATTTCGATGATATCAGTGTTTCACGCGATTTTAGTGATCTAAGTGATCAGAAACTGCGATCGCAAATCGCAAATCATCCATCCATTTATTTTTATTCCAATTCAATTTATTTACTTTTTATTTTTTATATAAATAATCGAATAATCTTTCTGTCTCAAGAATACCTTATTTAGTCCAGAATCCGTCACTGATAAACGCATACAAAATACGAGTAAATATCTGTCAAAAAGCCACAAAAGAAACACAATTAAGTACTTTGCAATACTCTAGGCAATTTAATTTGGCTTTCAAGTCGAAAATGGAATTTCCACATCATTGTGTGCTGCTACATAAAAGACACAAAACACTGTATAAAACAAACTTCCTACTAATTAAATGAAGACTTTCAATTAAATGCGTTGCAAATTAACGCAGCTGACGAAGAATGAGACGAAGGACTTAAAAAAGGCATCAACAAATAAACGAATGAAGTGAGCGAACGAATGAAGACTTTAGTGAAAGAAATAAAAACGCAGTGGGGCAATTTGTGAACAAACTTTGTTGTCATTTTCAATGAAATCCGCATTTACTCGTACTCTACACAATAAAAGCACTGAAAAAAAAAACTGATAAAAGAATTTGGAAGACGCATAAAAAAAATGTGTTCTGTGAAACAATGCAAGAGCAGAGCAGAGCAGCGCAACAAAGCAGAACGAAATTAATCAGCGACATTTAGTTAAACTAGGAAATGTATTTAAAAGCTAAACGAGCGTGGCGGAGTGATGACAACGAAGCACACACGCAAATTCATTCATACAAGAACATCACGCACACTCGCGTACTCAAGGCGCACACAGTAGGGCACAATAAAAATGTCGTCATTAAACGCGAGGAGTTGAAATGTTGGAAGAAAACGCTCGAAATCTTCGAACGTGTTACATACGGAAAAGCTTAAAAGGGAAAAACACTTGGAAATGTTAAAACGGATGTGGCACGGATATGCCGAGTGTGCGTTGATTGGTGGTGTCGTGTGCAGTGAAGCAAGGCAACGAATAGTGAAAATTGCCAAAAGGATAAAATTTAAAACACAAACGAAGAAACACGAGTAAAACAATCAACCTGATGAAGAGTGGTAGGAGGCAGAAGAAGACAGTCAATATACAAGCGCGCTTAAAAAGCATAAAATTCTTTGTCGTTCGTTGTGTTACCATTGTGTGATAGCGCACAGAGAAAAGAAGAAGACAAATTTTGGTGTTTGTTTCAAAATTTTGCGTATAAGATACATGTTAAGGGAATACAAAAGCAACGCTTGAAAGTATGCAACGCTCATATTTGCAAGCAGCGGGCACTCCAACAATGCGTGCAAAAAAAAAAAAAAAAGAGAAAGGGAACCGTGGATATACGCAAGCAGTGCGTCTTGATAGCACATTTTTTTCCAGTGCAATGTATGCAGCTCGAAGCAGCTTGCTGAAGTGCTAAATTTGCGTATTGTACGCCTTTGGCTTCTGAATTGTGCGCATATCAAATCAGCAAACGTCGCGGTGCATACATTTTGATGTCGAAATTTGATTGCACTGCGTAGTGCTCGAACAGATACGCATGTGGTTTTGTGATTGCAAGTTTGCCTGTCGCTTGGTTGACATGGGTGATGATTGCTAAGGTGAATGAGTAGATTCGAGTAAGCTGTTTGCCTGAATAGATTGAAATCGACGCCTTTGAATTTGTACGAGTCTTTATATTGGAGTCTCTTGGGCAGACTTAATAAGAGAATCAATTTATTTGTATGATTTTATTCATTTGTGTGTTTTATTTTAATATATTATGTGTAATTTTTCTTCAAAAAAATATTTCATAGAATTTTTGCGAAAGAAAATAAATAAAAAGTAGATTTCACCAAAACCACAAAAATAAGTGAAATCAACGAAAATATTAAAATCACCGAAGGCATTAAAATCCATAGATAAAATCACCGAAATCACCGAAAACATTGGGCGCAGTCAGCAGAAGTCATCAGCCATCATTTTCTCTAACTTAATAATCGATAACTGCTTTGTCTCTGCTTAACGCAGTGATGCTAGATTTGTAAAATAACGGCATTTAGCTACTTCGCAAATAGCCTTTTTGCATTTCTACCCTTAAATAATTTGCCAATAATTAACGTACTCTCCATTCTACTCATTTGTTAAATATATATTAAGAACATAAGTACATATAAACAAAAATTAATAAATAAATATCATTACATTTTACATTACATTACTTTCCAAGCATCTAATAACAACACTCAAATTATTTTCTTTAAAATTTGTGTCTTTATTACTGAAATGTGATGCCTTGGTTATTAAAGTATTTTTGTAATGAATTTTCAGCCATCGCCATCACGAAAATTTTATCGAAATTTTGGATTAGGCATTCACAATGAGCGAAAAGCATACAAAAAAGATCATCAAACACGTCGGCTGAACGCGCCCATTAAAATAAATTAAAACATTAAAATCACTCTAATCATAAACACAAAAATCACTAAAAGCAATGAAATCACCAAAAACACTATAATAATTAAAATCACTTAAGTCACCAAAATCACCGAAATCACACAGGGCATCAGCCGTGTGTGTTGAAAGTCTGCGTCACACAGTTCGGATTAATTAATCGCGGTTCAAATCGCGTTGCCGACAATTTGTGATGTCAGATGTGATGTTATAAACGTTGATCTTATTTCTTCATTTCCATAACTCTGATTACTTGCAATCACGCTATGACCGCTTGTCAGAACCATTATTCTGTTAGTCCTAAAATGTTTGGGTACCCTCACAGTAATTAGGCCCCCAATTGTGGAGACTAACGATCTCCACTGGCCGCCGCCTATGAAAAATAAAAAAATAAAATAAAAAAAACAAAAAATTAATTGAAAACACTAAAATCACCACAATCACTGAAATAAGCGCAATCACTTAAAACACTATAATCACAAAAACACTAAAATAACCGAAATCACCGAAGTCACCGAAATTACTGAATACACTAAAATCATTTAATATACTAAACTCACAGCAACTTTTGCAAACCGATAGCAGTTGCTGTTTGCGATTTTTAATTCACAGTGAAACAATCACAGGTTTTGGAATATCGCTTATCACTAATTCAAATGCAGTGGGTGAGGTTCTTCTTGCGCAACTACTTTCTCAGCCAATTTAATGTTACAGACAAGCAACTGCTACAACAGCAATAGATTTATAACCACAGGGATATTTTCTAATTCGCGCCCAATAGCAATTGAATCTAAAAAGCCTGTTGATACTACGAAATTTGAATAAGTCAAGATTATAGGTAACAACGCTTCGACGAACCAAGAAAACATTTCTAATCATAGAGTTGGAGCAGAAGAAACTGATCATTTTAAACCTCAATACATTGCATATTAATGTTTCATATACTAATAAATATTATTTATTGTATGGTAGCACAATAAACTTACTATATATTATTCCACTAGCATAAAAATGCATAGAACAGATTCATTTATGAATAGCCCAGCTAGAAACTGAACGAGAACATAAGCAGCTGTTAGTTGTTAAAAGACGAAATTGTACTGAAAAAAATTTAATAAATCAAACCAAAAAAATAAATAGATATATTTATATAAATAAATTATCTAATAAAAAGAGATATCAGTAAATATGCCAAGCGATATATTTAAAGTGTTCAAGTCTTAATACAATTCGGTTAGAATAATAGTTTATTTCACTAACCATTTAGACTTTGTAACTTCACAAACATTTTGATGAGCATATGCACATCAATTACGCTTAAATATATTTTGCCCTTTTACTACATTTTTAGAACTGTTCGAAACAAAAAAATAAAAAAAAATTAAGTAAAAAATCCTTCATCACAATCGCACCATTTTGAGTAAAATGTATATTTAGAACAGGAGAAAAAAACAATAAATTCTTGCATCACATTCATTTACATGGAGAACTTCGCTACTCGTCAAAGTTGCGAGTAAAATTTAAATTGTCATTTTTCTTGTGCACAAATCAAAACTTTTGCATTCAGCAAACGATTTTCTGAAAATACAACTCATGGGATTTGAACGGCTTTTCGAGCAATGCTAACGTGCATACTTATTATAGGCGAAATTGACAGCACGAACAAAGTTTTTTGTGGCATGCCGAGAGCAGAAGGGAAATGCATAACTTTGAATTCTGAGTTGTGAGTTCTGAATTGTGACAGGCGAACACGCCTCTGTCAGTAGTCTCCTGGCGGCAATTGTCCTGACAGTAGCACACATATGCAAGAAGTGAATATGGCAGTGATACCGAAACAGAAACAGAAGATAAAGGGAATGGGAAAAAGAAAGAGAGTCAGAATGAGCAAGAGACACATTGTGGTAAAGCATGTGTGGAGCGCATGCATATCAAGGGAAAAATCGGTGACAGAAGCCAAACTTTACAATTGACGCCGCCAGCGTTAGCCTGGGCTTGGCGTCTATGTCGGCGTATATGCACATATGAATATATTTATTATATAAAATATCTTTTTTATAATACTTGCTTTTTATACTTATTAAAAATTGAAGACAAAAGGCAACGCTACAGGCTATAGACGACAAAGGCCAAAAAGGATGTAGTATGAATGAACCAAGGCTTTTCATATGCGTAATATAACATACTTAAGACAATTTGTCTGTTGTGCTTTCATTTTATAGTCATACACTTACATACACACACAATACACACGTTTGACGACAAGTGTCAGTGTCAACAAGCGAAGAGAATGATGTTGAATAGTCCACATCCTGTTGGGAAGTATGCAGCTTGAACCAAGACGCCTACACTTTGCTTTGTGCTATTTAACGCTAAACTCAATTCAAGCTAGTATCTTTTATGTTACTTAAAATGTTCATAATTCTTTCTCTACAGTTTTTATTGCTTTATTTCATTTTCATTCATTTGCTCATCCCTTGCACGCTGCTTGCCGGTTCAGTTTGCTTTTCTTTTGTGGGTTTGGCAGGCGACGTTTATAAGCGACTTTTAATTAACAAGCATCAGCTACAAGAATTTGAGTATCTTCACAGTACACGCACACACACTCATAAAGCAAGACAGCTTAGCGATCGTTTCGGTTGCTTCTGACGCGTCTTTTTTATCATATTCCAGTCAAACCAAAATTCATTAACATAGCGTCGCGTTAATATGGCAAGTTGAATATTTATAGCATAATTCCAGGGGTATGTGTTGTTGACTACGGCTGAGTATGTCACGAAATACGAAATTGAGTGTAAGAGCGGGCGAGTGCAATACCTATAATGACATTGTGTGGCATAGAAATTAATTAATATTCTTGTATACAAACTGCACACACACACACACGCACAAAAGCCTGTTATATATCGTATGTGAGCGTGCAGAGTGAGTATGAGAGGCTATGCGCTGAGTGGGTACTTGTATTTCTTGGCATTATTCATCTTAAGCAGTAAAGAAGATTTCGTTTTAGGTAATTTGCTCCTTTTTTCTACTTGTATTTTTTTATTTGTTGTATCTTTTCTTTTGTTTTGCAAGCACTTTGCATGCTTGACGGCCACTATGACATGCTTTTAGTCGAGGTTTTTATAGCAACAATGTCTTAATTAAGTAATACAATAACTTAAGTGCTGCCCCTATTACAGCTATTACGCTAATGTAGTAAATCTGATCAGCGTTAAGTATGGCAATAAGGCTAATTAATAAGTCAGTTGGTACTACAAATGCAACGTTTCCATTGTCCACTGTAACCTGTTGCAAGACTACTAAACATTTTTTCAATAAGGTTCTTCATTGTGTTTGTGTTTGGTGGCCTTTGAAAGCATACTTTTGAATTTTGATAAATGTGGAAGAAGAAATATTTTAGGCAAAAAATATAGTATAAAAATATAGTACTCAATATAAGGTGAGGTTTACTAAAAACTGTACAGCAATAATTGCAATAGTATAACATAGCTTGGAGAATTTAGTTCTAGTCATATAAGTTAAAATGTTTCATATTTATTTGAAAAAGTCAACAATCTATGTTAAGCTATTCTGTTGGTATGCTAAGGTAACTGTGTATCTTTGGTTACGCATAGACGAATTATACGAGTATATGCTGGTTCGAAACACTTTTGATTGCCTGGCATCAATATTGCTTACACATTTGAGTCGTAGAACCATATAATTTCTAATCTTGCTTGTGTATAAAAACTTTGTTCTCGGGACTCCGAGCCCGAGCCAATGAATATTCTTGCTTTTTGATTTTTGAATTAGATAACAGAAAGGTAAAAGCAATATTAACGGGATATAATATTGAATTGAATATTAAAAAAATCTCTATCGCCAGCACGTCTTTACTTCGTCGTACTTTGTTGAATAGTTTAATTTACAACTCGTCGCTCTCGCATCTTCATACTTAGTCTTTCATTCTCCTCATTCCATTGTCATCATTCCTTCTTCGTCTTTGCATCATGATCTGATAGTCGTCATTGTCATTGTTGTTGTTGTATACTGTATGATCACACATATATTTATATAAATTCAGCGGTTGATATTCAAAAATAATCGTTATAATATTCAATTGTATTATGTCACTCCACACTCAGTAACCACATGCTTTCAGGTAATTGTGACAATATGCAAACAAAAAATAAAAAAGTTGTGTATGTGACAACTTTTGACTTATTTTACGCTCATAATACCAAATTAATTTTAACACAAACTTTATGCTTCACTTCTTTAAATTAAAACCTCTCGAATGGTATATTTTCTGTGAAAATCGGTTATATAGTTTAGACGTAAAGTGTCGGTAAAGAGAATGTCTTGACCTATTTGTGTATAAATAAGTCACCATAGTTAGTCACGTGTGCTTGTTGGATTTGTATGTCGTTTAAGTTCATTGGTAGGCACTCGATTATTTTACTTCAAATCAGTGTGTCTTCAATATTATTGCAATTCATGGGACCATTTCAACAACGATTTCCTGTATCAATGACCTAATTCTTTGGTCAAGAAAAGAGTCTTGTGCTATCAGTACAATACACGTGTTTATATGCGCTAAGCCGGCTTGGTGAACACAAATCAAAAACCGTGACGCACTACAGAGATGTAGCGACTCAATCAGCTGCTGTAGTCAAACTGGTTGAGAGATTGCGCCCATTTTGGATACTGTAATTAAGGACAGGCTTGAAAACTTAACCAACAAAGAAAATAAAAAAAAGAATAAAATAAAGTAAAAGAAATATTATTTCCTCGTGGAATTTAAGTCACAATTAGCCGCTACTTTTATGTCCTGGTGTCTTGTATAATTGCCTGTTTGGTCAGTTCTTACGAGAGCTTCTCATATTGCAATAATGGGCGGTGTGTAAAACATTTAATGTTTATGCCTTATTTATATTTTTTTTATATTTTCTTTTTATTTGTTATCTATCTCACGAGTAGAAGCGAAATGGTGATGGAAGGTGAGACTCAAACTATAAAATTTATTACCAAAAAATGAAACAAAAAATTGGAGTCCAATTCTGGACTATATGAATAAGTAAAAAGCTTCTCTTTTTTTTACATATTCTTGGTATAGTTTTATACAGTTTTCGAATGTGGTAAAATTTTCAACACTTGGTATTAAAAGGAATATATTTAGGCATCTGACTGAGGAGAAGTGGTGGTCAATATTTAAGCCTGATTTAAGTAAATACTGAGGTAAAGTCCTTGTAGACTACTTTAAGTATTGCAAAACATTGATGTTAACCACTCTCATTGCTTAATGCAAATGTTTAGTTAGAATCCAACTTTCCATGATAACGTATGCATCATTCGTACAGGCAGCATACACGTATGGCAACCGCTATTCAAATAAATTAACTGCTCAAAATCTCAACGGTAAAAACAAACGAAAACTGAACCAAACAACCGAACAACCAAACAACCAAAAACCATATGACTTTTGAGCTGGTTGGTTGTGATGTTGGAGATGCACTCAAAGGCAAACAAGGCATGCCAAACCAGACGGTAGCTCATTGCGCGCGCAGGCAAAAGAGTTAAACTTAATTACGGCGCTAACTGTTTCCTCACGTCAAGCGTAATGAACGGAAATGAATTCATAAAAGTGTGTGCTCGACGCATGGCGAAAGTGTGAATAATATGCGCAAGTGTAAGTGTAAACTTGGTGCTGCAGCACTGACTGTTTGAGTGTGTCAAAAGGGTAGCATAGAAAGAGAAGCGTTGAGTGGACATGCATAGGTGTGAGTTGAGTTGAATTGTGTTATGTTGTGTTGAGTAGAGTAGAATCGAAAAGCAGCTTAAAAGGCGTTTCAATAGCGACACCAAACCACACACACACACACACACATGTATAGATGACGGAAAAGCAAAGCATCAAAACGAAAATACACAAACACACATACACTCACATCTGATTGCATAAAACCACAGTTGCTTAGTGTGAAAATGGTATGGCGCTGTTGGTGTTGGTAGCAAATCAGTTGAGCGCGTTGCATGTTGGTTGGTTCAGACAGAGACAGGCAGACGTAGGCGCCTGGCATTAAAATCGTTTAGAGTGCACTCGACAAAAAAAAAAAAAAAAAAACTCACATTCAAATATTAGAACCAGTTTTTAGACTAGCTAACACTCAGCCATGTGGCGTTGCAATTGAGTGTGCACGTTAGTGTTGGTCTGTGTCCCAGCAAAACATATGCTTCGACGCATGCTTAATTTAGAGAAAAACAAAAATAACAAGAAATCAAAAAAAATATATATATATATACATAAATAAAAATAAAATTTAAAAAAATAAAAATAAATAAAGTTCACTTCGGTTGTACCGCAGTCGTAATGCTCTTTTAACATACATCGAAAAATTGTTTAGGGCACAAATATATTAGACTAACTTTACTCGGGCACACATTGCTGTGGCTATGTCTGGTTAAGTGCAAACCATGAGCCATATCAATGCTTCAGTACCTAACACTTAACTAGTTAGCTGAACTTAAAAAGAGAATTTTAATCTACTAAAAATTGTATGTATAGATTCTTTGAATCACACACAAGTCACACAGCTGACTTCCTTCATAGGTGCCGCTGATGAGGTTTTTACTCAAGCAGTTATTGGAAAATAGTCTTGTGAAACCTGAGTACCACCTTAAGAATTTATTACTAATTAATGAATAATTTATTGATTTGTTTACAAAAATTTTTTACCAACACAAAAACACGCGGGGAAGTCAAGACAACATTGTTTTCAAATTTCAAAGAAATTTATAAATAACTTTCAGAGATTTCCTATTTTGAACTCACGCATTAAAAAAAACTTCCTTTCCAACAATTTAAATGCAATTAAAACATGCTGCGTTCCCAAGCATCTTGCTCTGTGTGCGTTGTACTTCACTTTCTTCATGTCTGGCAGCAACTTACCCCCTGAGATTAGTAGATCATTGAGTAAGAATAAATATTATTGGCATAATTCTCAAAAATACTGGTAAAATAAACACTTAATTATATTTTAGCAATTGACAATTTCTCTTCCGTTTTGTTTTTACATTCGTCGTACATTTTCTCTTGCTTATTTATAAGCGACGGCGAAATTTTTGCCTCTTTTTCAGATGATTTTGAATATTTTTTGGTTTGCCTATAAATTGAACAAAAACCAAGTACATTGTTTTGAAATGACGTAAAGCAGAGGAAAACAAACGCTTTTTGCCACTACAGATTGAATTGATTTATGTTTTGAGAGAGGTAAATAAATACTGAAAGCAGTGGATTCATATGGTTATTGTATGGTTAATAAAAAAAAATATGAAGCATTCAAAAAAATAAACTTTTCTTGCTTGAATCGAACAGAGTAAAAGAAGACTTTATATCAAATTTCAGCTCTCGAGTTGAAAAACTGAAATAATATGCATACAGGCGGTCGTACGGGCATGGCAAAGTCCACTCGTCTAGTCAAGCCGATTAAGAATAAATATACTAAATTGCCTCTCTGAGCACTCATCCACTGTGTTACAAACTTCATGACTAACTTTTAATATTATTTACGGAGTGTGAAGAGTGAAAATGAAAAATGGAAAATATGCGAAAAATAGTATTATTTCTATTTATATAATATACACACACTACCATAAATAAGTATGGCAAAAATGCCAAACCATTCCAACCACAACAATACAAATGCGCTCAATTAAAGATGGCGTCTGTTTAACTGAGTGTAATAATACATGTAAGTGCCATCACTTGAATATCTACTTGTACGAGTATGAGCGCAAATGTGTGGTTGTGTGATTCTGCGTGAATGCATGCAAGTGACCCGTCACGTTGCGTGTTTATGGCATTTATTTGAAGTTCAGTTTACGCACAAAGCCATGTCAATGCAAGCTCAAGCGTGCAGAAACACAACATCATTATCACCATCATCATCATCATCATCAATGGCCACGACAATATCAGCAACAGCAACGACAGTCTCATTATCATCAGCGTCAACATCTGTGGCAGCAGCAGCAAGAATAGCAAAAGCAACACTCTCGTCTTCATCAAACACAAGACAATTAAAGTGCTTAATATTGCCACGCCTATAGGCCACCACGACCACAGAAAGCCAACGTCTGTCTCGCTACCACACAACAACCGCACAATCAATCTTAAGGTGTTTGTGTGTGTGTGTGTGTGTGTGCGTGATTTTGAGCGTATTATAACCTGACGACCAGATTCGCACCGACTTGCGGTTGAAGCCACTTTGAATTGATTTACGTCAAAACGGCGCACAATTTTAAACGCGTGGCTGCGTGTAGCTTTTGCGGTGTAATACGTTCTTCCGGACGATACAATTTAATTATGACAACGATAAGTTTGATGCGTACTTCGAGGCGGCACTATAACACATTTCATCTGTATAATTAATAAATAAAATCACGTATATGCAAAGTGAGCTGCGTTATTTAAACGTGAAGCGCGGCTTATGGAAAAAGCTATAGACCGCTCTAGACGGCTCTAGATTGTCTGCAGTGCGAAACTATTGCCATTTTCATTAAAGGCACATTTGCACACAAATTGGCGTACTTTCTGACAAATGTTGCCAGCAGCCAACCTACATCAGCTAGCATCAGCAAACCAATACCAAGGCGCGCCTTTGCTAATTACTACAAAATCAATTGCTGCCAATTCATGAGCCAAACTCACCAACTTTGGCAACAAAAATTATGATTTAGTTTGTTAAGCTCGTTGTGTGTATGTGTGTGTGTTCGTGTGTGTATAAAGCTAAATTAAGAATGCTAATTTAAAATTTAACGTTTCAATGAATTTCATGCTCCTTCTTGTTGCTCTTCCTCCTCTGCTTTTTCTTCTACTTCGCCTTTTGCAGCACAAAATGTGCACAAATCAAGTTTTATGACAGACGCCGATAAGGACAACGATAGCTCTACCGGCACGTGCTTATGCTAAGGCTATGCTAATCATGTTTCTGCTAGAGTTGAGCATGATCATAACGATGTTAATGAAGATGGCATGACAATGATTGCGTTGAAGTTTGCCTTTTGCAGGCGCAGTCGACATCATGCAATCAACGCCGCGTCGCACATAAATTTATCAGCACAAAAAGTAATGCTTGGAAATGCGTTGAATATAAAAAAAATATGTTTATATAAAAAAAATATATATATATTAAAAGAAGTGATCTATGTGGTAATTGGCTAAACTCACAAAATAAGAAAATTAGTTTCGAAGCGAAAAATCTTTGAAAACCTATGAAATATAACGTATATACGAGTGTATGTGTGTTTGCGTTGGTTAAGCATTTTTACGGTCGAAATTGTGAGAACTTGGCACAGTTAATCAATAATATTGAAAGAAGTTTCGGAACTTTTTATTTTTCTTTAGACATGACATGCCAAAGCATTTCTGTAGTTAAAAAGTGTTTAAAAAAACATAAAACTCATTAAAGAAAAAAAATCCAAAATCCCGAAACTAAAGCCAATTCATTACGACGCGTTTCAGTTGAACGCGGAAGCCAAAATAATGAACATGACCAGACAATTGAAGTGAATGATTATAAAACCATAAAAAAGAAGCAGAAAAAAAACAAGAACAAATGTCAATTTCGGCTATGTTAAAAGATTAAATACTCTTCAGACAAAAAATAATTTTTTTTTAAATTCCATATTTTTTGTTATTTATTAATTTATTTTATTTATTTTTTTTTTGTTATCTAGGCACCTTGTAATGCAGTTGGTTGCTGCGCTTACACGCCATTATTTTTTAAATCCGATAAATGTGTTATGCAGTTTACTGCGTTAAATGTTATAACTTAATTATGAAAAAAAAAAGTTGCTGCTGAAGTTGATACAGATGTTAAGATACGGTTCGCTGCTTATAAACGTGCAGTTTAAGCGCCGGCTGCTACAGTGAAGGATCCATCCATAGACTTTTCTTTTTCGACATGTGACACAACTGGTAGTTGCAGAGCAAAGATTTTTTGAATAATTGTGAAATTCGTCTATCCTTCTATGAGGGCTAGTTTGATGGTGAGAACATTTAGACGCCTGAAACTTCTCCCTGAATGAACCGTAAAACAGATTAGTAAAAATCTTTGCTCGCTAAGTCAGACAACAAAAAAGGTTTCCTAATATAGAATCGTTTCTAATGGTCGAGCTCGGACAGTTGCAGAAAATGTATAATAAAAAGACTTCGGTAAAAACAACTAAGCAACTAGTTTGCTTGCGTACAGACGGATGGACACCAGAGATCTGCAATGAATCAGAAAAAACACGCTTGTGAATGAGTCACAATAATTGAGTGTCAAGCAAGCCAAGTGGAAACAAAGTTTGAGAAATCGAATGCAAAGAGAACTTCATCTTATAGATAGCGTTTTTGTTGTTTGTTCAGTGAGAAAGAGAAAGGGACATACGTAGAAGACATATGCACTCTCTCATGAGCTACTTGTTACTTACTCGTGCCCATTGGCAAGTAGCTAACATTGAATCGCCAGTCTACTTCATATTCGCATTATTGTGACTCGTGAGTGCAAATGTCATTTTTAATTTGTTTTATTTTATTTTTATTTATCAATTATTGTTTCTTTGTTTTTTTTTGTGAGAGTGCGAGCATAATTTGAGTCGTGTGAGCGTTTCTGGAAACGTTAAGTGGAGTCACAAGCTGAGCCACTTATTGCAGAACTCGGAGAAGCACACAACTCTATATCCTGCAATATGTAACAAGCTCCATGCGAAAGTTGTAATACTATTATTTATAAACAGAAGACGAAGAGTATAAAAGACACGAGAGTAGAGCAAAAAACGACGGCCAAGCTGGCAAAAAAATGAAGAACTTAAAAAAATACAAATAAATAAAAAAAAAAGGAAGCACCGCATGAACTTAATGACCACAATACACTTGCACGGCCATTGCTACACTTCCACTCACACAAACAATATCCCAGAACAGCACACCATAGACCACAGTAAAAGCAGATTGCTAGATTGTCTTCGAAGTTGTCGTCGAAATTGTTGTTGTGCTCGTGGTCGGCGTCATCATCGAGTCATTAATGGCGCAAAGTGAATGTCATGTAAAGCGAGAACGAACGCAAATTAAACGTATTTACAATACTTGAGAAAGCATTATCATGAATTACAGACACCATTTACCTCACCTGCAACCAGTTGAAGGACCAATAAGCAGACCGAGAAAAAAATAAGCGAATTCGCTTAATTACACTGCAAGCACTTCTGCGCAGAGTGAAGAATTTCCAATCGCAAACAAAGTAACTACGGAAGTCTGTGTTAATGAAAAACCTATTCTACGCAAAACTTTTACAACTACAAGAAAATACGACTTTTATATCTGGGGGAAAAAAATTAGAAAAAAATTTTTTTTTATGAAAAACTCTAAATTAAGCTAGCACTATCAATGAACACTTTACTTTGAGCAAGATACCTCAATACAAGCTACATGAGCACATACTCTTGAGTGAGGATGAATTAATCAACCCTTGGTCATCATTCAAATTCGCAAGGCTTTCTACAAAGCGAAGGCTTAGTTTTCAACGACCTGTATTTCGCCAACGTTTTGCTGCCAAACGCGCATACGTTGCATAAATCGCATTCAAATGTGGTGACAGAAGAAGCCAACAAAAGAAAAAAAAACAGCACAATTGCCTATAAACCATTGTCTATCCATTGTCGTGTAAAAATAAAAGAACTCATTACTCAGCTAACATGAAATGTTTCACACTCACTGTCCACCGCGGACTGAGGATGGTATTTGTGCATTACATACCATAGCAGACAGTTTTTTTTATTTTTGTATTATTATATTGTAATGAAGCTTTTAAGAAAATAAAGGAGACATATTCAGAATGTGTATATATTTTGTTTTCAACTGGAGACTACTTGACGTGAGACATACCGAGCTGAAATAAGTTAGGTTTTACTCCAGGTATCATAAATACATAAACACTCATAATTTAAAGATGCTCAGTTTACTGAATTGTATAGCCTACATGTTACCAACCTAATGTCTCAGCCAACAGATGGCGCTATATTTAAGAAGCATGTCTTTAGCTGTCATATTTATATAAGCTAAGTTTTGGCGACAAAAAGTAGACTATGTGGTTTCCCAAGGTACCATCAATCGCTATACCAAAATTCATAAAAATTTGTTGAGCTATTTAGTGATTAAATGGTAACAGACAGAGTTACTTTCGCATTTATAATATTAGTAAGAATTGTTGTTGGATTGTTATTCACGAAAACAGAACCATACAAAAAACGCATTGAAAATACCTTTCGGTTACTGGTTACTGTAATTACAGTTAAATAATTAATTCAACATTTTTTCCCCCCTAATATTTAATTTTTCTGTTATCATAAGAACAACTTAAATTAAACTGTATATACATAAATTAACAAAACAACTTAAATTAGTAAGTGGGGATATGATTTAATAATAATATTAAAAGGATATACCTTTCAACCTCACCACATATTTTTTGGCCTGACGATTAATCACATCGCCAATTTTCGGTATTTCTAAGCCTTTCTCAAGGTGCGCAGTTCGCATTAACCACGGGGCACCAGAAAGCATACGCCATGCCGTGGTCTGCAGTACTGTGACCTTAATTATAATAAACACAATAGTCTAAGATTATCGTACAAAAAGGGTTTGTATACCTTTGGTTAAAGAGTATGTACTATGTCCTTCGAGAGTGGGGCGTAGAAAATTTTGGTAGTCACATTCCTCCATATTTACTTCTTAAATATGTCGTTAGTCAACGAAGAATTAAGAATGAACTTTCGGTGGTAGCTGTAAGCCACGATAAGCTCACAGCGATTGATAGGTAAAACATCACATGGCAATTGTGAAGAGCGTCAATTAAATTTTTATTAAAAATTGCTTTGAATGTGGTAAGCCTAACTAGAAACAAAGTATAAGTATCTGTGCATGATTATGCATGGTGTTTGAATCGAAGAGCAAAATTGAATTTTTTTTTACCACACAACTCGCACTCAATCTTAAAGTCATTAATGAAAACAATGCGAAAAACACTTAAATGTTACTAAAATACATAGTAGTATAGCATAAGCAAACCTATCTCAGCTGCTTTGAGTTACCTTGTAATGACACTTCAGCCTCATTTTCAGCAACGGAAAAGTCTAAATTTAAACCAGCCGTTACGCGTCATTATGGTTTGGCTGGCGGCCTAACTCGATTCGATTCGCCTCGCTTTGGCTCGACACAACTCGCCGCGCTTACCGCGTCTACACTTGGCTAACCATTTGTGTCTCTTATTTCGTTTACTGCTAGTCTACTTTTGGGCATCACTTCCTCCTCGTGTTGCGTTCAAACCACTAGGCAGCTCTCCACATTGTCACTCTTGGCCCGAAATGAAATTGTCTCTAAAGTTTATAGAATTTATTTTCATTCTGTTTAAGCATTTCTATTTACCCTTGCCAGACTGTGGTCCTGCGACTGCCACTGAGACTCAGGCCGCTTTTCATTTGGTGTCGTAGTCGCAGTCACTGCCGCGTGCTCAGCTTGCGGCTGAATCCATTTCCGACCAGCCGACACGTTGCCACAGCCAACGTCACACTTGCACAGCAACACAGTTACAACTCGAAAAATAAATAAAATTACACACACACACAGCAACACATAGAGTAAGACCAACAAATAAATAATGTATGGTGTCGCCGGCATTTTAATAGTTTCGTTCTTTTAACTCGGCTCAGATCAGCAGCTTTTATAGTGCCAGCCAAAAACAGCAGAAATAAAAGCAAAGAAAATAAAGTTTTGTAACGCGACGAGCGTAAAAAATATAGCAACAGAAATGTGTTAAAAGCATTTTGGATCTGCTCACAGTCGTCGCTCTCGGTGCACTCGAAGACAGTAGAGCCGAACTTCCGCCAAAATGGTGTGGCCTGCCGCTACTGTAGAGCCAAAAACCAACTCGAAATTTAAGCGAATTTCTTCGATTCCCTTTACTGCATGAAATCTGCTACTGCCAGTTTTCCTATTTCTTTGCTGCTGCTGCTGTTGCTGCTTAGTTAGTTGTTTGACTGCCCCTTTTCTTTGGCGTCTTTGCCGGTATTGTTAGCTTTTCGTTTTTGGCTGTAAATTTTCCAACGTCGTTTATAGTCGCACGCTGCCCCTAATGGGCACAAACGTAGAACAGATTTGCGGCGTGCATGGTTTTGGCTTCTACTGCTTGTTCTTAGTTTTCTATTTTCTTAGCAATTTGGTTTTGAAAACCGAAGGCAGGCAAAAGTTATAGCTGCGAAATCTGCATAGACAAAACTTGGTTTGTAAGTGTGCAAAATTGAAAATCTTGAGCTTTGTTTGCTTAAGTGAAAATAGTACAAGAAAGTGGCGAAATAGAATTTTGGCAACAGAAAACAAATAAAAATACAATAAAGGCTATTCGTATACAAAATGATGGTGCTGACGATTCACATAGTCAAATCGTTAAATGATTTAGGTCAACAATTTTATGGTCTACATTCATGGTACAGCGGGTTTTTGTAGAATTGCTTACCCATGTAGTAGTCGTAGTACGACAACACCAAGATAGCATTTTTTTGTGCACACTTAGACGTTTGTGCTTCAATTGGCTTTGATCTTATAGCAGACCATTCGACGAAGTATGTAAGAAAGTGTTATAAGTCAACCACATTGGAGTTGCACTGGCGAGGTACAAATTTTAGCTGCGATTCAGTAGAGCAGCGTACGAGATGCCTACCTACTGGTTCAGCTGTTAAAGATAATATTTTATGCGTACTACTATGTCAGAAGAGTAAGGACCTATTGATACAGTTAGCTTCTTCAATATTACCTCATGACTAGGTCTGCTGCAGAAGCAGCTAAAGAAAAAAAAGCGTTGTCAGAGTATGACTCTAAATATGACTTCTAAATTAACCGCGCTATTCTCAGCAACCTAACAGCAAGTAAGAAAGTATGTTACTGTCAGAAACCTGTTAAAAAGCTTTTCACCTATTTATTTTCTATTAAAAAGCTTTTTTGCCAGATTTCTGACAGCTCCTCGGTAGGTCATATCCAGATAAATGCTAAAATTGCATTTTTTACAAGTTTTTATCAGCTGGTATTTCGCGCACTGCTAACACACTGTAAAATGGATGACAACGTGATTTGCTGTGGAAATTTTGGAAAATAGTCATAAAATAGCCAATCGTCGGTTTCCCAGTGTGTCGTTAGTCGTATAAAAGAGCTAACAGTGTAATACCGTGTGCTGTAATCGGCTAAGGTAATTAATGTAATATGAAATTTCCCCTGTAATTGTATTTTTACTAAAAAGTCCATTGTGAGCAACTTCAAATGAAAACCTGTCGCATGGTATATTTTCTAGCGAAATCGTTGAAATAGTTTAGGCGTAAAATGAGGTTAATGATAGTGTCTTTAAATATCCATAGTCAAATCTTTAAGTAAGTCAGACTTTTAACATACCAATAAAATAAAATAATTTGCAAAACACGAAATCTGCTATACCCAATGCTTTCTTTAATTAATATTATCTTTAGAGTTTCAACAAATCAAAACAAAAAATCAAAAACTTCCACTTTGACAAAATGTTCTTTTATCTGTCACGCAGCTGTGCTCCAGCAACTTAAAGGTGCACCAACAGCCACCATGAATCTCGCGAAGTGTAAGAAGCACATTCATTTGATGACAGGCGCGCCCAGCTACGCCTATACATGAGCATCACTCACAGCCCTGGCAGCGGTGGCACTTAATTTAACAGATTTGCATAAATGAACTTGTGCGGGGCGGCGTGTAGGGCTAGCCAACATGACGTGATGTGAGGTCAACAAATCAAGCAGACATGCGACAAACTTTTGCTCTCTTTTTTTTCCCTCTCTACATGCTATGTCGCCATCGCTGCCGCCACTATTTGACATCGCCAACCATTGTCGTGTTGTCTTATTTTACAGCGATTTTTTAATAAAAACAACTAAAGCTATTAATAAAGTATTTACAAAGTATTTGGAGCCGCTAAAAAGTCGACTTTAATTTTTTTTCCAAAAAAAATGCTCGTGCTCTTCTTTCTTTTTGTGAAGCCGGCATATTTTTCGCCGAGGCACGTGTGTGTGTGTGTGCAGGTGTCGCCTAGCGTTTTATATAAGTTTATGTTGTAGTCGGCGTGAGCGTGTACAAAAAGAGAAGAAGAAAAGTTATAAGATAAATTACAAGCCTGGCATGATTAATGATCCCAAATACTTGGGTTACCTTCGCGTCTCGTATGTCTCTTGTTTTCAGTTGTTTTTTGTCGTTTTTGCATAATTTGTCTTCGTATTTGCCGAATTGCAGAAAACCTTAAATATAATATAATATATATGATAAAGTGCTTTATTAGTAATGTAGATGGTGCGGTTGTGGGACAGGTGAGATTGAGGTACACCCACATCAACAGCAACAACAAGAAACCCTTTTGCAAATGAAGCATGATTTGTTTATTATTATCTTACATGTGTCAGGTGTAGTATACCTTCAGAGGCGAAAGAGATCCCAATGGAAATTGGAAATGAAAATTGCGAATTTCGAGGAAAGATATGTGGGTTAGAAATATCGCACTTTATTATATAATAATAGCAGAAAAATATAAAAGTGATGAACAAAATAAACAAAAGAGAAGGCAAGATTTTCTGTGAGAGATCAGTAGACAAGTAATAAACAAAATACGCAAAAGGGCGGCAGGAAGGAAATATGAAAACAGAAAGGTGATGTGTGATGACTAGAAGAGAAACTCGTTTAGTGAAGAGATGAAAGTACTGAAAGGGAAAAGAAAGGAAATAGATGGCGAGAAGAAGAGAGAAAAGATAGCAGAGAAGTGTAGAGTGGAGAAGAGAAGAGAAAAGAAAAGAAGGTAACCAATAGCAGATCACAGAATATGGAAAATAGAATATAATACAATCTCTCCATGTACATATAAACAAAACAAAGGTGTATCTTTGTACAAAATTTCTTGGTTTCTCTGCTTGAGTATCACGCTTGACTGCGTAAACCCATCGGTATGAAATTTGGAACATATATTCTTCCAAGACTGATGTAGATTTCTGTGTAAGTTTAGTTGAAAGCCTTTTACTAGAAATTGGAAAATTTGTCTATGAAATCAATATTCCTTCATCAGTGTGCCGTTGAAAAGCATGACAAATTCGAAATCAAAAATCTGTCGAAGAAAACAAAACTGACCGTAATTTTTAAATAATTTAGTTGGTTTTTTAAGTACGGTACTAACTGAGTAAAAAAAAATATTCAAAAAATATTAAAAAAAAGGGAAAGAGAAATTAAATAGACTTACAAATGGGTTTACATTGGTTCAAATAACCCATGGATCCCATCATTAGTTAAGTCTTCCTGAAATAAAACTTGCTCAAATTTCAGGTCGACACATGAAACAAAGGAAAAAAGTCTATAAGCATCTCAATTCGACAGATGGTTTTGTTTGTGGCCTATCCCTTTTGAGGTTCCTGCATGGTACCATTGTACTGGTTATGGAAATAAAAATTCATGGAAAGGAGAACCTACTTAAAAGATATGGGCTGTGATCAACTCGGTACGCACGATTTGATATACATTTACATATAAATCTTCTTCAATTCGTTAAAATCCAAACAAAAGTGTTATAATACAATACTATAAATCCTTTGAAATTTGTCGCTCTAAATACCTAGAAAAGAACATTAGGCAATTTCAAATATGAAAAACATCTCTAGATTAACATAATTGATGGCTTCTCTTTTCTTTAGCTTTATGCAACTATCTAGCCATACTAAACACAAGCTCCAATTTTTCCTCTTAAACATTCAAAATTCTTGTACTTAGTCTGTCTGCACATCTTATTCCAACAGGGTCACTTGGTCGCATCGGCCGCTAATTCGTGATTATTTATCATATCTAAACCAAATGTCGAAAATTACTGCCGCCTGACATTAACAACTTCATAGCTAATCAACTGCTGCTTTTTTGGCAGCGGCATAGAGAAAGCAGCAAAAAACTGTGGTCAATATATGTACCATATAAATATAGAGCAATCAGCGCACATACACAAACACCATTGCATAGAGCAAGGCACAGATGCGCAGCGCTAAGCACATTGAAAGCAGCAGCACACAAAAAATATGATTGATATCGCTTGTCAATATTTCATAAAATGTTGATTTGTTCATTTTATTGTTTACATGCATCAATTTCCTACTAATACATACACAAAAGGCACAAAGCAGACACGCGCACACATGCACGGTGTTTGCCATTTTTCGCAGTCATGTGTATCCATTCCTTGTTGTTGTTGTTGTTGTCGTTGATTACACAGCTTTTTTGTTGTTTTTGTTTTTCGTTTTTCGTTTTGTTGTTGTATTTTTTTGCTGTCAACACCAACGACGTGTTTATTTGCTGTTATTTTGATTATTTCTAACAACACATTCATCAATTGAACAGCATGACACTGACACAAAATAAAATGAAACGATTGCACACTCACCCCAACGTGGGAAGCTGCGTTGTGTTAGTGAGCCAGTAATTGCTATCCAACTGTGCCGAATCGTGTTGCATGCTGTTATTGCAATCTACCTGCACTGCAACGCATCACAGTCAGGAATATGTTTTAAAGACTCATAACTTTTTTTGAGGCATCCATTTTTCATTGAAAGTGAGCGCAAAAAAATGTCAGCTCCCAAGCCACAAGCACATAATAATGAAGTATGTAACATATAGCTTAAATTATAGTATATATCATGTAACTTGCATTGAACCAGCTTAGATATTGGTATTAAGTTAACTCCAAAGACAGCCGTCTTGTTGTCATATTCCAACGGGTCCATCTACCAATGCTTATCTCTTCTCCAAAATTATCTAAAATGTATTCTTTTCCATGCCTCCGCTTTTCTTTGGGCCATCGACAAAATCGAACTTGACTACACATACCATTAAACCTACTACTTCTTAATCTTCATCTCTTCCCTATCAAGCACCTACTCATGTTCTTCTTGAAAACACGTCTGCTCATACGCCCTACCTTTCAACAGCCCCCATACCATCAACTTTACTATCGTATACACCCATCTGTGCTCTTTTCCTTCGCTCTTCCCACTCACTTCTACACTAATGTCAGCATGTTCTACCATTTCCTCTCCTACACTCACAAAAAAATGCTGTGGCATCACAGTACCCAACTCATGTTGCATTCCTCCAACTCCTCTTTGACGGTTGACTGTTGTTCCTACTTTTGAACTTCGATTTTAATGTTTCGGTTTCTTGTTCATCTAGTGGTTGTCCTCTCTTACAACAACAATTTGTGAGACAATTTTATTTGTATACCACTTCTGGTCAGCCCATATGTTTATCCTTGAATTTGTCCATTCTTATAGAAACCGAGCCTCGTAGCTCGTTTTGATTTCCTCCATCTTTTGTTTTACTTATGGGAAAGGAACAGACTATTGCAGAGAATTCGAGTAGATAGAGAAAATAAGCCGAAAGCAGGAGAGCAGTCATCGTTTTACACGAGATTTGCAAGTCGGTAATGAATAGAGGAGTGCCGTCAAGTGCCGTCAAGTGCCGTTGCTTAAAATACAAAATAGGTATGTAATTAAACTGGCCATACAGGACAAACATTCTGGTGTGATTCGCTCAAACAAATAAACAAAACTTGAAACTTTACACGAACATCGTCTCGTCAACAGCGTCTTAGACGACGAACATGTTTTTAAACACAAGCGAGTCACACGAGCATGTATGTCGTGTATTGTCAGCTTTAAACACTGCAAATAAAAAACCCAGACATATATATGTTCTTATTTTTAGCAGGAACATTTTCAAGTGGTGTACATCGTCTATTGCAACTACCCTTATTAAGTCTAGGTTAAAAGGCTTTGGTTGATATATTGTCTGTGTACTTAAAATAAGGTTTTATGCCGGGTTTTTTAAAACCCACTCAATGGTATAGACCTCAAAAGATATGCAAAAATAGGAAAATGGTTAAGATAGGTCCTTGTCTAAAGCATGAAATAACTTTCTTCTCGCCTTTTGTTATATGACAGCGACAAGTCCTATTCAAATAATTTAAATTCAATTTCATTACAAATTTCATCTTCGCATAAGCAAATTAAACTAACACACCTACCTCCAAAGAAAAGTTACTTTAAAATCGTCTCCCAATTCACATTTAATCGGCCAACTGAATGTTTACGTCGTTTGATGTTAAGCCGTGCTCGCTCGACTGCAACCGGAAAATTATTTGCTCAAATCGAAAACTGTCAAATGCGCAGTGAAACGACGATACCCAAAACGAAGCATTGTAATAGTAAAAATGGCTTTATTGCAACAGTTGTGGGAAAAAAATACTTTGCGCAAGAAAACACACCTGCAAAAAATACGAGTAGAATAAAAGATACAAAATGCTGAACGCGACAAAGGAATTTTTCAATATTGCAACAGGCGAAAGCTGGCGAATGGTCGAACGAAGGGGGTGTACGGGCAATGAAAGCATTGCCTATAAACGCTGTAGGCCAAAAATAGAATTAAACGAATGGAGCGCAACATGCACGCTGAATAACTGGCAAAATTCTATGGCGAACAAATGAAAATAGACAGACACACGAATCTAAAATGGCAAATGGTTGACAATGCAAAGAACCAGCGTATGGAGCGCGTAAGGCTTGGGTATGGGGCGTTGTTGCACAATAGCGCCGGCGACGGAAACGGAAGTAATTGATTTGTGTGTTGCTGTTTGGTTATAAACGACTCGATGGACCTTAGGCCGGGGCACAGCTAAGCTAGTCCAATGCAACAGTATGTACGAAGAATTTTAACTGTTCTTTTTATTGCAAGCAACAATTTTTGAAAAATTGGCCAAAATAAGCGAAACGTAAGGGTGCACAAATTAACATGGCCTAATACAAAGCAAGCAAAATGAATTTCCACTGCAAATGTGAAAATGTGAAATTTCAGTAACATCGCTGTATATTAAATTTGAAATAATCAAAAATAACAAAATTATTTAACCACAATTAAAACTAACAAAAAATTGGCATTGCATAATTTTGTGCGCACATGTCGCCCAGCCGACTAAACGCATTAAATTCAGTCATTACAATTGCACTGCCAAAATTTTGTTCAGAGAACAAGCCAAAAACATACATGCAATTAACTAGGCATGTGCGCAATCACTTCCCTAGTGAATTTTACGCAATTAATAAAATGCTGTAGTCAAATTATTTAATTAGAGCAACTTTGTATTACTTAACACAGACTATAAAGAAAAATATGTTGGTGTGCTTAGCACTCATGAGACGTTAATGTGAACAATTTTGACTATGGTACATAAGTGAATAAATTAATGAATAATTAAAAAAAAATTATTGATTGAATTTGAACGCCTCCCAAAAGCATCTCCATGCAACTCCACTCTTGAATAGCAGGAATTGGCACTATCCGCAAGCTAAGAACTATGCACAAGAAACATATTTCATACAAACTGCTCTTTGTGGACTTGGCGACAAGTACATAAACTGCAAATGCTGTTATGGTTACAATTGAGATACTGCTCACTTTTTGTACTATAACGAATGTGTGATGTACACGAAAATCAGACAACATGACACTATTCAAAATAATCATAAGATTATTCTATGCTATTTTTCGTTAAAGTATTAGGTAGTGTAATATGAAATTTCCAGAAATGAAAGGAAAGTTGGTTTACAGTATATTAATACAAGGAGTTCTATATAGACTTTTGACATTTAAGCAGTAGCATGTTTAGGCTGGTTCTTAAAACTCTGGCTAGACTAAAACTAGAATTTTTACAGCGTTCACATAATTAGATTTTTTTCCTACCAAAAACTTGTTCAAATTGCGGAACAAATGCTAATCCATGGCAGGTAAGTCTGGTGATTATGGAGGAAGTTGAAGAACTTCTATCTCCCATCCAGTATTTTTGTCACAGTCATTTGTACAGTGTGTGGTTTGGCGTTATCATGCATTATTATGGCCGTCTGTCTGTTGACCAATCTAGGCTGTTTTTTCATAAGTTCTTACTTCATTTGGCGCACTTTGTTGCAATATATTTCACCTGTGATGGTTCAGCCAGATTTCATAAAGTCATAATGAATCTGCATCAGACCACCAAAGAGTTACCATAAGGTTCTTTTGATGAATACTACGCTTTGGGGTGTGTTTGGTTATCTCAACCTTATCCAACCAGTGTGCACAGAGAGCACGATAAGCAAACTTCTAAACGCTTTTCTTTCTGGTTTCCTCTGAGCTCATGTGGAACCCACTTATCCAACTTTTTCTTCTTAGCGACTTGAGCCAGGTGAATTAATTCTGTTTTTTTTTTTTTTTTACAAGCACCAAACTTTTATTTTGCTTTATCCAATGAAGTCGTAAATAGGTTCGCTCTATCCGAGTGACCCAAGGCACCTAGAGTTTTATTAGTTCCTCTGTCTCTGTCTACTTTGTCAATATATAATACGTACACACTTATTTCTTCTTTCCTTCAAGTTTAGCGTGAGTGCTTTAAACCTATGAATGGCGGTGAATTCGTATTCCACTTCTTGAGCAAATTCACTTTCTAACTCCTTATGTTTTAAAAATAAAATAAAAAATCCCAGACGGTATGTGGGTCTTCCAAACTATATCTGATATCTGGTATCGGCAGCCTAATCACCCAACCTATAAGACAAACCATTAGATTTACGTAACCAACACAAGACTGGGATATTCAAAATATGGAAGAGCCTTGTGGAGGCTGCAAAAATAACAATTTAGCCTGTGGTGACCTTTGCATATAATCTCAAATCGTCGCTGTGTGATGCCTTAGTCCTATTTGCAATGTTTCGATGGCCGTGAGTATGGACTTGTGAACAGTACGTCGCTGCAATGCTAGGAACTTTGTCATTCGAATATTCATTTAACTAAGCTCTGCAATATTAAAAAATATAATATATATATAGTGTAAAACAATTCACAACTCCCACAGTCGATTTATGCCTTTTTTCACTTACACAATTTTAATTGAAAACAAGCCACTAATCGTGCAATCTCATAAAAAATCACTTTAAAAATTACAAATATTATAACATTTTATTCAAAAGGCATTTAACACAATTTCTGATTTTCGAGTATTACGTCTGCAAATGGTGAACTTTTTATTGACTAGTGCTTTAATGAAGCGCATTCACCCGAACGTTGTAAAATAGTGATAGGCAATGCAGCGGCCGCTTTACAATTGACAATGCGGCTAAATACCACATAAACCTGAGCGGGATTACAGACATAATCGGCTTTTTGGTCAGACATAAAATAACGTCAACTGCAACGAAAAAAGTATAACGAAAAAGTATCAGAAAAAAAACAACAATAATAACAAAAAAGGGGCTAAGCTTTTCTGGTTTTACAGAGCACGCTACAAAAAATGCACAAACGGCAAAGCAGAATCAAACGAAAAAATCCCGGCGTACAGGAAGTGCAACAAAATGGCGAACAAGTGCGCATAACTTTGCACTTAATGCCGACCAAGACATAATTATAAATCACCGACTAGAACAGCTAAGATAGCCCGGGCCAAGGCTACTCAAATAAACTTGGGGCAAGGGGTTAAGGCCGAGGAAAAGAAGACTTTGAAAAGTCATCAAGTGTAAGTGAGACAAGCGAAAAGATACGAGTTTGAGCAGACTATCAGAAAGCGACAAAAACAAATGCTTAGCCATCAATAAAGGCATGCCAAGACAAGTTGGCAGGCAGCATGGCAAGCAGCCGAAACGAAGGATAACATGGAAAAGGATAACTGGCAGGATAACAAACAATGTCGAACAAACGCAGCCGGTTTGAGTCACTTCGTATTGTCGAAAGCGCAACAAATGCGCAACCATTGACAACATTGATGAGATGTTGAGCTCTGTTGGGCCCTTTTTTTACACGCATTCAGCATACAAAGTACACAGCACACAAGCTGGCTGTCTCTTTGGTTGCCATTATGTCAGGCTTAAATAGAAAAGTTGCGGTCAGTTTCGGCTTTCGCATATCCAAGCCACTTTGCTTTATTTTCGAATTTGGTCAGCGCCTGGATGACTGGCTCGCAATCCCTAAATATTTACAATCCCCTTGTGGTCGTTTTACGCTTCACTTTTCCTTTTAGATTTGTACTTCTGCTCAAGTCGGACTCAGTTGGAAAGAAAATTGTTGTCGCTTCTACATGATTGTTGCTAAGATGGCATGTTTCGGTTTACAAATACACTTCCTTTGCATGAAACGATTCAATTCGAATTCTTGAGGCATTTATTCATTTAAGAACAGTTAATGCTTTTGGGAGAATTTCAAAGGTTGATGAGTTTCGAAGTATAAGAAAGTCACTCGTAAGCTCGTAAAGATTAAAGAAACTAATTCAATCGGTAAACATTGATGGTTAATTCCCTACCTTAAGAATGGAATTAATTCACTACCAGCTTAGGAAACACAGCACGTTTGGTTTTGCCTACCTTACACGACTGTATAATTAACTAAAGCTCCTCACTTTAAGCTTATGAGGGAGGATCAATAAATAAATGTATATATATATAGATAAAGAGAAATGAAAATAAAAAATAAACTGTAAACTTTTTTAAGGTTCTCTAAACTATTCTCGAGCCCTTGGCGATAAAATCTGGAGAATAGTCGGGATGAAGAAATAATACGTGGCTTTGTTCTTCAAATTAAGCTATTGCACTCTGTGGGTGGCAACTTACCCATGAACAAATGCAACCTTTTTTCTACAATAATTTTTGAAAAAAAAAAAACATTTTCGCCAAACCCCGAAAGCTCTTAAAATGCCCTTGTTTAGTCCACACAGTCCAATTTTGACTTTCCTACGACGAAAATGCTCACGGGGCATCCAACCTTTTGGGCACATTCTGTGTACAAAAATCCCGACCAGATTGCATATGGGCAACAACAAACGCGAATATATTTGTGATCGAATTTCGGTAGACCCAACACCGAGACATTACGAGTTGAAAATGGCTAACTTCAACTAACATATGGATATGTCTTAAAATACCCCAATGATTCTGCGATTGTATACAACTTGGTGTGTTCAAAATATAAGGTACTCTTTATTTTTCGAGACAAATATTTATTTATTCATCAATCTCTATTTTGACCCCCACAACTTATCCCGCTAAAACTTGAGCTTGCGCAATCCCCCAAGCCGTACTGATATGCGCCTTTTGGTGTGGCCTTTAAGACTTCTAGCGTTGCGGTCTTTGAACTCAACTCATTATATATATTATGTAAAATAAGTACCCGGAATTTGTAAATAAAACTGAAATTGCTTATTTAATCAACTAAATTTATTTGGTCGCCTTTAAAGTCAGCCCCACCACTCGACGACACTGGTATTTCTACAACAACAAAGAAATCCGGCGCTCTTTTTACCTTTTAATTCGTGGTTTCTGAGTCGCCAAATATGTGATAGTGAACGGGCGCACTGTTGCATTTGAAGTTACATTGATTGAGTAAGTTACTGATCCGCCCTCATAATTTAAGCTCATCAATTTCACAATGAAATATTTTTGTCTTTTGAAATTAAGTTCATATTCCCAGTAACCGCATGCTACAAACCCACATTAAAACTTTGAGTATAAATTTTTGGCTTTGAAGATAATATCATAAAAACATTTTGATAAGCCGCTTACATGCACAAAGTCGTTTTTTCTCGCTCTTCCGACTATATGACGGCAAACTAATTGTCGTACAGAGCTGAGCTGAGCTGAGCTGAACAAGGACAAACTACTCCTTTGACTGTCTGCTATAACTATAACTTTTCGTGCGGAAACTGCGTCTGAGTCTGCGGTTGTATGTTTGTGGTATGTAGAAAGAACTTTTTTACATTAAAATGGAAATTAATTTAACTGTAAATGCACATAATCAAGGCGTTGGCTATGAGTGTTTGTGTTGAGTACGAGTATATAAGAGTGTTGGATTGCTCCTGCATAATAAGCACTAAAACCCAGACTAGCGGCTGCAGTCGTTGAACAAGTCTTCTACTGAGTACATGCATAGCTCAACTAAAGTGCTTTATGTGTACAACAACAAAAAGAGCAGAGCAACGAAGACTTTGAAAATAACAACAACAACTCCGTCAGCACGATCATCATCAACAACATCATAAACTAATGAAGTTTTAATGACGAAAAAGTAGAGTGCCGACAATGAGCGTTGCAATGTTGTGGGTGATGGCAACGCAACTCACCCTGAATTTTGGCACAGACAACATCAAATTCACTATGTATTCGACGACAGCAGTAGTTTTGTAAGCGCTGTCATGTATATGTGTGTTTGTACCAAGTTTAGAAACGCTTGAAAGCATAAATTAAATACGTTTAATTGAAAATTATGGCGCGCCAACAGTCGCAGCCTGCAATTACGTAATGAACGAGCGAAATGCATTTAGCTTGAATTTTCAACTTTTTCGAGTACTTTTCTTGAAGCATTTCAATTTATCCTTTATTCTCGTAGAATTTTAATAGTTCACTTTAGTTATTAATGACTTGATGTCGAGCTAATATACGTTGATGACAGACTAAAATATTTTTATGCTAAATATTCATTTTAGGTCGAGTGATAAATGTTTTCAGTAGAACTGAGCTAATATAATGTGAATAATTTTTCACTTAGAGCATTAACTCTTTAAGGAAACTATTTGGAAGAGCTACATTGCTTTGAGTAGAGTAAATGAGCATGCTGTACATCTTCAATGGTCCTTTGACTAAAGTGGATCCAAGTTAATCACTGGTCATTTTAAAAAATTGCCAGACTTTCCAGCAGTGATTATATGTTATGGAAACAGAAGGCTAATAAAAATATCGCCTTCCAAGCTCCACAACAACCACATGAAAAAATTGCCCTAAATCTTCTAAAAAGCTCAATCACGCCAACAATGTTGGAGACCGTAATCGACATGAAAACTTGACTACATGTTCTTTTCTATTGGTTGACCACTAGACCGAACGAACTAGTCTGACAAAGCAATCCGAAAAAAATTGAGAGGC
The DNA here is from genome assembly GCA_035041755.1 of Cacoxenus indagator. NCBI lineage: Eukaryota > Metazoa > Arthropoda > Insecta > Diptera > Drosophilidae > Cacoxenus > Cacoxenus indagator. The sequence continues at coordinate 3,929,329 of JAWNKX010000242.1, forward strand.
TCTTCTAACGCTCGGCCAGTCGAGTACCTCGGTAGCCCAGAGCACGGTGTTGGAGCCTCACTACAGGCACTGTCATTACCTCGAGCCTCTGGTAAACGGTGTTGTTAGTTGATGACGTTAGATGTCACTCCCATCACCAAAGACTTACGATATCACAAAGGGTCTATGTTTACCTTCAGGACGACGGCAGATTACCGCTGTCAGCCGGTCTAACCTAATCTAACGCTTGGGAGTACAGAACATCATCATCTCATCAACTCTGCGTGTTGCAACTCTACAAACTCAAATTCAGAGACCATCTAAAGTACACCAAGAAAAAATCATTTAATAAAATGCGCTGCAAATTAAAGCACAAAATACGCCCTCGGCCAACATCAGTTTTTTTTTTTTCCTTTTCTACCTCTAAAATCTATAAATATTACAGGTGGCACCCTCTTACATTATAATACGACTCCATACCAACAAAATTACATATAAAGTTATGTAAATCCACAGTTTTATCTTCGTTGCACTTGTTACAGCAATAAAATTATAAAACTCATAAAATCGTAAAAGTGATAAACTAACTTAAAGCTCGGTATACACCGCAGGCTGAAATCCAATGCGATAGTGTTGCACAACATGCAAAAAGTTTGCTTGTTGCTCCATGAACATGACGTGCGTATTATTTACGACGCTATTCTGTAGCCAAGCTCAGTAAGACCAGCGAATGCAGCCATCATCAAAGCAAGAATTATGGCAACATTTGAGACGACAGTGTTGCAAAACATAGCAATGCACGAAGGACATGATGCATGAAGCGACGCGCGCATTAAAATGCGAACGGCAACCAATGACCAACGCCCAACACCCACACGAACGCAGAGTGCAACAGTAGCCACTGACTTGGGTTGCCGTTGCGCGCAATTGTAGTGGCCCGTACAAGGCAGAGCAGCGCAAAAATGCCAACGAGCTATAAAAAGTGTTAATAGACAAGCTTCGCTGGTATTTCTCATTTTTTTGCCATCTCCTGCTTCTTCTTCTGAGCTTTTTTCTAGTTTTTCTTTATAGTGTTGCCTTTCTCGCGGTTGTAATTAACGCGCGTAATAAGATCACGATTAAGTTATGTACGCACACAGCAAAACCGCTTGGTTTAAGGCTAAAACTTCTTCGGAACGTTCGCTCGAGGAGCTGTAGATAAAGCAAAAGACGCCATTGCTGGAGCGGAGCGCAGCTGAATGAGCAAGAGTGTTATTTTTGTTGTTGGTCGTTGTCTCAACTTCATTAATTTTAATGCTTCACTAAACGAAATGAAAATTCTGCACTTTGCTAAGAAATGTGAAAAAAATACCAAAACAACAACAACAACGATGAGGCAAGTAGAACAACCACAAAAGGAAAACAACAAAATTAGCATAGCTTATGAACGGAAAGTGTCATGTTGCCGCTGGACTGCCAAGTGGCTGCCCCGCTTTGCTCCTTTCTCTTTCAGTACTGCGCCCTGTTGCTCTTGTGCACAGAAACGTGATGGACAGTTTAATTTATGTGCCAAGGCGCTTCTAAGCGTAAAATATGAGTGGTTCTTCACTTCGGTTTCATTAATTATGAGCGTCAATTTTTGTTCGCCAGTGCTCACGCTTTTTCTTGTTTTAATTTTTTAAAGCTAAAGAAATTATTATTTTAGCCTTACTGATAAAGCGAGTTTTTACAGAAAATTGCTCAGCACTCTGCATAAATAGTAAAATGTATGTCCATTGAGAAAACCCATTTATGTAACGCTCGTTTGCTAGAGGGATGAGCATTCGACCTTTTTTTTTTTGTAAAATTTAAATTCGAGCGAAATAATCTGAAAGCAGACTTGTCACATTAATCTGTCTTAATGAGACTCAGACTTTCGAAGATCTTTTTCGTAAATTATGTTAATCTTATTTTAATGATGAGCCTTTAAAAAAAAAACAAGGGTGAAGGGACACATTTTTGGGGCAGACCGCTACTTTGATAATAAATAACTTTGAACTATAATTTTTGGACTATATTAAAGTTCAGTTACAATCGGGCTATGAATTAAGTCTTGCAAAAAATATTCACCAATTTTTGCATGATATCTTTCGATAGTTCGAGAGATCATCATCGAACTCCATCTGACTTAAATTAGTTTCTAAGTAAGGTTGAAATGAATTTGAAATGGTTAAGTGGTACGGCACTGTAAAAGTCAAATTGGCCTGTAAATTTTCCGAAAAGCACTTGAGTTTTACCAGCTTTTTTGTGAAATGCATTCTCTACTGAAGCTCTAGATATGTCAGTCTGAATATCCAGACTAAGCTACAATATTTCTTGAAACCACTTGAGCCCAACATGTATAAAAGCTACCTACTTCAAGTCGAATCTTGTCACAAGCCCATAGTAATCTATTATTTAATGGTGTCGAACTTTGTGCTCTTGGTGTTGTGAGTTACTCTAATCTCGAGAACGGTTGCATCAATTCGGCTAATTTTTGGTATATATATGAATGTTATCATGGAAACGATTATCAGCTTGTGTGTTTTGTCTAAGAAAGCGAAACCCGGCTATTCTGAGTTCCTCCAGCTTAGTTTATTTTGTGTTGTATTTGTGTTTAAACCGAAAGTCTGTCAAAGGAAAATAATATAAAAAAGTGTAATTCAGATCGATAAAATCAATGTAGTGTATACCAAATTTGGTGCGGGAAAAAATGCCAGCGAGGTGTTGAAATCAAAGTATTGGTTGGCGTACGCAAGCAGTAATGCAATAACACGATCGTAGAGTCAATGAGACTGCGGAATAGCGCAGCCAGCGTTTGTTGGCAAATCGAATAAGAATTGCCGAGAGGAAAGTCAAATTACCACAAGAAAATGTGTAGTAAAGGTTATATGCATGTTCGATTATGCATATAAAAGGCGAAGAAGGCGTGCGAATGAACTCAAAAGAAATAAACAGTGACGCGAACTAAGATTTTGCCCTACAAAAAACCGCTCAACGCGACTAAAGAACTTTTTGTTTGCCATTTACATCTTCATTCAACACAAATCCCGAGCTGTGCCGGGGCCTCTGCTAGCATAACAGAATAATAGATATTTTACATCTTTACTTTTTAGCAAAGAAAGACTTGAAACTTAATATGACCTCGATTACGTTTATTAATTAAAGGGATATACAGGAGCTATATACAGACAGCAGACACAAACTAATATGTGCAACTTTATGTTGAATTGTGATTATAGTATCACATACAGTATTATTACAGCGGTACGATGCGTTTGTGCAAAATTTGGTAGTTCCTTTGCTTGGAGTAGTTGAGCCAGAGACTTGTTAATTTTAATATTGCATATCTGTTTGGGCAGTCTGTGCTATGAGTGTAATCGTCGGTTAATGATCAATTGTATGACATAAGTAATTTAATAGTATGTTACAATTAAAATACAATTTATATACCAGCTTTATTGTAGTATTTTAAAAATCAAAGTATATTGGGGTACTTGCTTAGCTGCTGTATTTTCGGTATAATCCTAGGTTGATATTACGAGTATTCTTGTGTTATTACGAGTATATTTATTTACGTAGAAGTTTATTAATTACACCAAGAAAAACGTCAAGTATTACGCCGTCTTTAAAGCACTTGGCGCTTTACTTAATTCACTAATTTTCTACCTATTCCAAAGACACCCTTAACACAACTTATATATGTATGACTGCCATTTAAAATTCCCTTACCTTCTTAACAAATTTCATGTGTATTTCAAAGCTTTTCACATACAACTAAACCACATTATCACCCATAAACATTAAAAAGAGTTTTCCATATTCAAACATTCAAATTCCGCACGATGTAGCATACAAAGCAACTCAAAATTTGATCTCCTTTCGTTGTAATTTCGCACATTTGTCAATAAAATGTGTGAAAAACGCAGGCAAATAAAGTCAACTTTAATAAAAATATATTTACAACCTGTTACAGCGTAAATACTAACACATACTTAAATACCATTATCAGAAAAAAAATAAATTCGAAAACGAAAGCGAGAAGGTTGAAAGGGATAAAGCAGACAATTCACCCATACAGAGATAAAAAGTCTGTATAAAATCAACAAGACCTGCGCGTTTTTATTGATGCTTTTTACATGTCATAAAACATTTTTTATTCTACATACTCGTATAACACACTTTTAACAAGCCCTTGCACATACATATACACAGACACAAACACACACACTCAGGTCGCCTTGCCAAGTTCTAGCGCACATGATGGCCACGAATGAAATTCTAACAATTTGAACCCTTTAACATTTGGTCCAAGCACACCTCTTGAGAGTATAAAAGCCCACACACACACATACACACACATATAAAGCTGACTGCGAACAATGTTTCGAATCCATTTAGTTTGAGTCCTAAATTTACAAAGCATAATTTTTCATAAACCACATTTTACAAAAGCCCACATGAACACACACAAAGGGAAAGTGTTTCCGTCACCATTATCCAAGATTTCGCATGCGTATGTGTAAGAGTGGTGAGTACTTCCAAAGTCCAAAGTGCTCTGCACCAGCATCACTTCATAAAGATATCAATGCACATGTAAAAAATTAAATAAATAAAAGCGAAAGGTTGCCGTTAGTTAATAAATTTGCTACATTTTGTCTGAAAGCCGACAAGGACATGACTTTGCATCAAACGCAGGATATATTTATGAAAACTTATTCTTTTCAATTTAACTAGTTTTGGTTGCCTTCAAAATGTATGTAACGAAAGGCTGCTAAACGCTTTGCCAAATTGTTTTCAAACAATAACATTTAAATATTGCACACTTTTGAGAGCAAAGTTCTCAGAATCTTTGCTTACCTTAAAAATTTTTTACAATACAACATGGCCGATCTTGTCGGCGTTGTCAACAATTTTTTTAAGGCTTTGTTGTCACAGAATTCTTTTGGCATTGAGTAGCAACCGTACAGCTCCGTCATGTGGTGTTGGCATGTTTGATTGTAACTGCTTTCTCTTTCAAACAAATTACTTGACGACTGTTTTTGATTATTAAATAAAAAGCAACCTTTTTGCACTTGAATTGAAGTGCATAAAAATTTTATTTTTGACATGTAAAACTTCAACGTTTTTCTACACAACTTGCAACAAAACGACTGGTGCCAGGATAGAAAAGAGGTTTGGAAAAACTATCAAATATTAAATAAATAATCGTAATTACATAAATCACCCAAATCACTGAAATCACCGAAAACAAAAACGATAAAATCACTCAGTAAAAGATAAAATCACATAAATCACTGAATTCGCTGAATTCACTGAAATCACTAAAATCGCTGAAATCATCGAAATAACCTAAATCGCCACAATTATCGAAAACACTGATATCACTAAAATCACAGAAAACACTAAACTCACTGAAAAAAAAAACACAAATCACTACTACTTTTGAAAACAATATTTGCGATTTTTCATTCACAGTGAAAATGTTGGTAGCTGTGAAATGTTCATCATAAGTCGACTTGTCGCTGAAATAAATAGTCTTCAAATTGTCTTCAACAGCGAAGTTGACTCACAAAACAGAATGAAAACTTTGTATGGAAAGCGATCCGAATGACTTCGTATGCCTTCGTACGCGAGACGAACCCGTTACGCCGTGGATGTTTGTTGTTGAACTTAAATTTGCCGCATGCCCTCCTTGGCCACAAGTGAGTACAACTGACAACACAGCTCACCTTATCTTCGTTTATATTTTCCTTTTTGGCAACTCAATTGGGAATGAAAAAAAATTAAGTTATATCCACTTTCTGAATATACGTAATATATATATCATTTATTAAGGTAAACGTTTTTTAAACCAGTGAATGTATAAAACTGGGACATTAATCGCGAGTTCAGAAGGGAAATTTTAAATGTATTGAGATTTGATGCTACACCTTTTCAAAAAAAAGTAAACAAGCAGCAAAAGAAATATATTTTTCTATTCTTTTGGTTTGGGTGTCTTTCCTCACACATTTCGTCGAACTACCTCTTAAAACATAAACACAAAGTAACAGCATAATTTACGTCTACGTGCAACATACCAAAAAATGAGCATAATAAATGTCACATAAAGGGTTATTCGTATGCATTAAAATGTCATAAAGCACATGTTGAAATACCAATAAAGCGTAGATAACGCACTCATACATTGAAAGGCGAAACGGAACCCCTGAAAAATGGAGTATTACTCATACATGCCTTAAACCAGTGAAGAGCGAACACGCGCCACGAAGGGCTGACGTGGACTGCCAATGATTTCAGACAATGAACTCAACTTCACGTGTTTAAACGGAGTCAGACTAAGCGCCATACAAGCAAATATTTGAAAGAAAAAAATCAGCCCAACACCGAAAAAGTCACGTATCTAACAGTGAAAAACAAGACTCCAGAAAAGTAACAAAAATAAATAAATAAGTAAATAAAAGAGGCGTCAGTGATCATCCACTGCTAAAGCGACACATGTGAAGAAAGCAAACACTAAAATGAACGAAAGAGCGAAAGAGCGAAAGGAAATGAAATAAAAAGAAGAGAAACAAACAGCCCAACAAACAAAACGGCGACCACTGCCAGTGCCATTGCCAACGCCGGCAGCAAGTGGTCCGCTACGTGAGGTCATTTGGTAAATGTTTTAACAATTTAGATAAAGTTAACACATTTTTCCTAGTGCGGCTACTACGCCTTAAATTGTATGTAAAAACGTAAACGAAAAAGGCCACGGCAAGGGACACGAAATCTTTTCGACTTTTTGCAAGTCGCCCGGCCTTGGCAGGAAAAACTCCAAGTTGCACAGCAAATGGGCATAAAATTATTTGGGTCTGAACCCAAACGAGTTGAGAAAGCACGCCGCTGGCCTGACAAACGCTGCCGGATGTGACCAACACATCTGTTGGCGCCCATCAGTTGGGCGCTTCGTGAGCTTCGAGTGCTCTTTTTTTTACTACATTTGGGGCTGAACTTGGCCTTGGGCCCGTTGCAGACGCACATTCATTGCGCTGATAAGAAAATTCGCTTGTCACTTTGCTGAAATTTAGCAACGAAATTGCTTCGGGTCGCTTGTGTAAAGTGAGCTGTAATTTTGTTAAATTTGTGCTGAGTTCTTCGTGCAGCTGCAAAAACTGCTTCGACTTTAGTTACACAACAAAATCACCAAACAAAAAAAAAAAGGTTTAATATATTACGTAGACATTTAAATAGTTTGGTGCGCTTTTGGCTTCGTGCATGTGTATCATTGAAATGCAGAACATGTTTCCGATAAGACATCATTCAATAATGACATTATGGTATTTAAAGTTGCCACTAACATCAGATGTGTGCAATGACGAAGTAAGAAAATCTAATCTCTCGCAAATTAGCTTAGAAGCTGTCTACTTCGGTTAGGAGAGATATCAAATAAATGAGTTTCTTGTTATGGTAGTTTGCTTTTCTTGAGTGTGTGTGGGAAGAGCAAATAATGACTAAAAGAAGTATTATGTTTTAGGGTTAGAGGCGCATGACTATCTCTTATTTTTGTTTTTTTAATTCTTTATTTATTTTTTTATTGCTATATACTAACTGTACCCGCACTCGTGGAACAGTCTGGTTGAATGGAAATTGTCACCTAAGTAATTATCGAAGCACAAAACACGAATTTCAATCTGAAAACATATATATATATAATATATATATTATTATTAACATTATTTAGCGTCATTTGTGCTTTGAAGTCCCATACAATTTTAAGTGAAACTATTTGAATTCGCGACCACCACAAACCGATTTTCTTAGTAAGAACTGCCTTACTCAAGCTAGTGTTGAAAAGTGTTTATTTAAAAAATACTTATCAGCTGAGTAGCTCAATAAGAATTTGTTATTAATTTATTATTCATTAATTTATTTGTTTAATTAAGGTTTTAGCTATATAAAAACATGCAGAAAAACCAAGAAGACGTTGTTTAAAAATTTCAAAGAAATCGGTCAAGAACTTTCAGAGACTTGTTATTTTTAAACAAACGTACATAACATTTTTATATTTATATATATATATTTTATTAATAAGGGAGATTATCAAAAAAAAAAAACAAAGTAGCAAAACATTTCTACTAAAAGTGCAATTACATAACACAAAGACTTTTAACCGCAAATTGCTACAGAATTGAAGTGAACAAACGAAAGGATAACACAAAATTTAGCAGAACAATCGAGTTTAACCAAAGCAACCGACAAAAAAAATCAAATAAAAATATTAGATGAAAAACAAAAATGTGAAATGTTGTAGGAAGCCTGAATCATTTCATTTCACTCATTCATTCACTCATTCAATTCATTCATTCATTATGCAGGCAAGCCATGCACGCTTCACAAACAGTTTTCACAAAACTGACACGAAGCGAAACGAAACGAAGTTTTACTTAAAGTTTGATGCTAAGCAAAGCCAACTGAGCCATGGACAAAGTACAAGGCATACGAAGAGCGGCAGGACTTCAGGCTGACAACGAAACTGAACACGCCTACTATATGTTGTGCGCCCTTGCATTGCTACTGCCACAGCTGCTGCGTTGGCTATTCATGTTAGCTAAACTATGTGTTTAAAAAAAATATATATATATACATATCTACACATACAGACACAGACACACAGGCAAAAATAAGATGTCTTTTTTAATATACTCAGCGCATATCCTGCACATCCTTTGCGTTCACTATGCAGGCTAGTTTGTAGTTGATTTTGTTGCTTGCTGCACGAGCACTCACTCTCATTGCTAGCGGTTGAAGTTGTTTTGTTAATTTTTATTTTTATTGTTGTTGACGTTGTTGTTATTTATTATTTTGTTGTTGCCCTTGTTTGCTTTTAACTCTGGCACATCCGAAAAGCTTCATGTTCTCAAACTTGTTCTTTGTTGTTTGTGTTAACATTTTGATTATACTTTTAAATGAAATTTACAGGAAATTTAGTTAGTTGAACGTGGCATAAAGTGCATTTAATTATTAACAACAACAACAACAATAACAACTACAGTAATAATAATAACGACAACAATAAAAGGCAGTCGTCGCAGCAACAAGGAACTGAAGCTACACCAATTCACAGTACTTCAGTTTTGGGTAAGCCTTTTCATGGCGTTTGTTGTTTGGTCACTTATTACAGAGACTCAACATGACCGACAGATCGACGTAACGACGGACATTGTGCCTCCTCACATTGCATGCTTTCTTGCCGTTTCGTCTCATTCCGTTTCGTTCAGCAGTGAACGCCGTGCACTCGAACTCGAACTCGTACTCGCACTCGAGGCTGCTTTTTCGTTTATACTCGTCCTCAGTGCAGGAATTGGGTTAAGTGCGTCGACGAAATCGAAGCCAAAAGGCGAAAACAGGCAGGCCAGCAACGCAGGCAGGTCGGCAGTCAAGCGCATTGGCTTGGCCAGGAAGTTTTTCAGGAAGTTTACCATGCAGTCAAGCCAGGGGAGGCAGTCATGCAATCAACTGAGCAGCAGCAGCAAAGCTTCAAGTGCTGCTGCACATGTTCGTGTTCTCTGTTACTCGAGCTCGCTCGCTCGCTCGCTCTCTTTCACTCTTGCACTCATGTGTATAATTGAAAATTCGTTTGGGTTTTATTTTAATTTTTTAGCTCCTTTTTGTTTCGTTCCGTTGGAATTTTAAGAAAATTCCAATTTGATTTTATGGCCAGTGCAATATGTGCAAAGCACTCGCTCTCGATACTCGCCTGTTTTGTTATTGTTTTCGTTGCTATTTTGTAGATTTGCCGCACTACTCTGTTTGTTGTTGTATAGAAAACCAGGTGCGAAAAAGTTTAATATATATATGTGCATATGTGTGCGGTCTAAATACGCGTTAAAATAAACATTTATTGAAATTAGAACTTTGTATTCCTCGCATGTGTGTGTGCCAAGTGCATTGAAAACAGCTGCTAAGTTGCCTAACGGGTTTCGAAGAAAATCAATTCCAAGTTATCAAAATAGCAGTTTGTACCATTGTATATACTTTTTATACAAAGTATAAGAAATAACTTATAACAATCTTTAAAGTGTTATGCTTAACAAAGAGAGATACTGGTACAGTGAAAACTTTATGTGGCGGAATGCACACGGTCTGCTTATTTATGTATGCCCAACAGGAATGCTGAGCGGACTGTAGATCTACAATCAGAAGACTGAGAATGAGAGCAAACTGTTAAGTGGAACTGGAAGAGGCAAAGAAGAGTAGGCGAGTAGACTAGGGTAGATAGATAAGTGTAGGAGAACTACAGTAGTCAGACAAGGAAAGGTAGAGGAAACTAGGTAAACTAGGGTAGACTATAATAGGTAGATTAGAGTAGGTAAAGTAAACTAGAGTAGGCCTACTACAAAAAGGTAGTCTAGAATAGGTAGGTCAGTGTAGGAAGAATACAGTGGACTGATGCAAGTAGGTTGACGAGTGTAGGCTGGTAAATAAAAGTAGACTGATTAGAGTGGGTAGACTAGAATAGGTGGACTAAGGTAGGCAGATGAAGATGTACTAACGTTGGCTGACTAAATTAGGGAGACTCCAATAGCTCGACTAGAGTAGAAAATGCAGAGTAGAGTATGTAGAGTATGTAGGGAAATTAAAGTATGCAAAGAAATTATTACACATTCGAGTTAAGAGAATCGTTTATTAAATGACAACGGTACAAATATACTAATACATTGGAACTTCCCTATAACGAAAGTCTATACAACAAAGTGCTCCCTATTACGAATTGATTTGAAGTACACAGCTTTTTCGAGTACATATAACTTCATTTATGTGATGTCACTTCTGTCTAATGAATTTTTTATATAATGAAAATATTTTTTGGTTCCGTGAGGATTTTTTATGGTGACAATAAAGGTTGTGTCACTTATTTCTTAGTCATATGATAGTGGTTCACCACATTAATCTAGTATTAGTCCTGGTTCATTATTCCAGCGAACTCTAAAGACGATTAACTTACAGGGCAGGGATATTAGGTAAAATATAAGGCTACGCACATTAAACATACATCTAACTTGAATAACGCGCAGATTTAACAAATCACATTAACGTCAGAAAAGTATACGTTAGCCAGCCAGGAAAGTATTGCGAAAAAAATAATTCGGAACTCTATTGCCAAAAATTGGACCGTTCGAAGCTAGCGATGGCCAAGAAGCGACCAGAATTGGCCAATGGAAAATGTGTTGTTTTTTATGAGGAAAACGCTAGACCATATATGTAAATAATGACTCGACGGAGACTCCGTGACCTTGGTTAGGATCCTTATAGTCCGGATCCCGCACCAAGTGACTATCATAATTGTTTGTCACTAAAAAAATTCTCTGTGTGACGAAAAAATGCGTACAGTGGAGGATTGCGAAAATCGATTGACTAAGTTTTTTAACAGCGAGGACTAGAGCTTTATGTGAGGGACATTTGAAGGTAACTGGCACATAAATCGGAAAACGCAATCCTTATTAAAAAAAAAATTGAAAATAGGGTAAAAATAGTGGATTACTTTTTACTCAACCTAATATTCCATTAGATACACTTTATATCAGCACAAGACATGTAAAGTTGTTCCAAATAAAGAGACTTTTTTTTTTGTACCCTAGTGTACCTTTTATTTCATACTCTAGACTGTTATATATATATCGTATACTACCAATTTATGATGTCATGTGATTGAACCCTAATTAGAGTGAATTCAACTTAATGCTAGTCATGCAACTTATTTGCCATATTTCAACGCTACGCATTAGACAATAAGCTACAACCCACCAGCCTTCCAACTTAACCAAAAGCATTTTCAATCTCCTTTCTCTGGCATGTAAGCATGTATCGTTATTTAATCACTGGAACGAAAAGCAAATATATTGTTAAGCCAGTCAGCCAGTCGAACAGTAAGCAAGGTAGCGCGCTGATTTAAAGCTAAACAAAATGCAATCTCCTACCATTGAGCAACAAATTAGCAAACTTCATTTCGAAACACATACACATTGACACAATCAACGCCTGGCTTTGTGTGCCTAGTACGTGTATGTGTCGCTTAATTGTTTCAGAAGGCATTGTTAAATTTGCAAACTAGCAAGCATATGCCAACTAATCAGTCATCAGTGCAAAATACACTCATTTAATATACCCATAATTGTTATCCTACGCGAGTGCGAGTGCGAGTGTACAAGCCAAGCCAAAATCAAATGCGCATGCCAACGCTTACCGAGAAGCCATTGTAATAACCGACTTCCGTTAGTAAACGGCAGTGAGCTGAGCAACAATGGCGAGCACGCGTTTCGTTGTTGAAGCAGGTGAGCAACAACACGTTGCTGATGTGTTGGTCACGGTGCAGCGGAAATACTTGAGTAGCGAAAGGCGGTCGAAGTGTGGAAAGCAGCAGTGAGAAGAGCCACAATTTGGCTTGGCAGTTAGGTAAATAATTCATGTATATCCTCTAACAAATGCAGCTTATCCTGTTATGCTACACATTAAGCTGACTTGAAAATACTGCCAGACGAGCTGACATAACAACGTGCAATAAAAAAACTCTATATATATATCTAAAAGCAAAAAAAATTAAATTTAAAAAAAATAGATTAAGGCAGCGCAACGCCGTGTGGGTTGGGTGAAGCTCCTATAGTTCTTAGTTCTTAATTAAAATGAGCAGAGTATTACTAGCAGAAGCGGGTAAAGCGAAGTGAAGACGGAAACATACGAAAGCAAAATCCAAACATAAATAAAGCAACATACAAAGCAAGCAAGAAACGCTGAGAATGAAACAGAGCATATGTGTGCGTGTGTGTTTGCGTGTGTGCGTGCAAGTAAGTTGTAAGCGAGAAATTTGAAACTTCGCATGCATCGTCATGTTGATGCACACGAAGGAATATTAATATCCTTTAGACGTGCGAAACGAATACAAGCATGGCAGCAAGTGAGAGGAGCACCAGCAGCAGCAGCAGAAAAATACAGCACTGAAGACGTGCTTCATACACACACACACACACACACACATACACACACACACACACACACATACATATGCACAGAGCGGTAGATACAATTCCAGTGATAAAGCGCTGAACTGGCGACTTAAGCGTGAGGCTGATTTTATTTTCAACATTGTTGCTTGACGATGACGTTGTCGTTTTTCCGCTCGCACTCAGTCGCCATACACTTCTGGTTATGTCTGAAGGCAGAAAATATTACCCGCAGGATTTCGTGATTAAACGAGAGTTACACTTATAAATCGCATACTCATCATGCGCCGCACACAATGCAAGGATTACTCAAACTAAAAAACACACACAGAGCCGACAGACTCTATCCAAACGTTCGTGGCTACTTGTAGTTGCTGGCTCAAACCCCAAAACGATTTCAGACCACAAAATCGTTCTTTGTAGTGCAGTTTGCGGTTTGCTTAGCGCAAAAACTAACCGTTGCACATTGAGCCGCATGACAGTGTACAGCAAAAAAGGATGTTAGCATGATTTGGTTCAGCTTGGACTAAAATGGCGGATGCATTGTTTGCACTCAACTCAACTCGAATGAGTATTCGTTCGTTCGCTCACTCAGTGTTGACTTTTGATATTTGATTTTGCATTTGCATGCACTTATGCGGGCATTCTAGCACTTCTTGGCATCTACACGTATATATCGTTTCGATTGTCTTGTCGACCGTCCTATGGCGTTGCTGTCAATTTCACCATTCCTGGTCGTACTCCGGTTCGGACGCGCAACCTCAACGTTTTCATGTTCAGCGCTTTAAGGCGCACCAAAACTAATCAGTTAAGTTATTTTGTTAGCAGCTTGTTGCTTCACATGCTGCAAAGTCGACTTCACTCTCTGCATTGCTTGTTTTATATGCATGTAGATAGGTTGATAGGAGACAGAATGAGTGGCAGGAAAAATGAAACCAGATGATTTATGCCCGGGCATGCAAAAACCTTAAGCTAGCTTTAAGCTACATTGGAACTTCTATTTTTTGGTGAAAATATCCGTGTACATGCACATACTCCCGTTTTCGGCTTCAGTCTTACACTTTTACTGTCCCACAACATGGGCACTTAATAAGAGTTTGCAGTCAAAGTCACTAGTTAGTGGGGTCCTTGTAAAGAGCAGCACTAAAATGAAACATTCGCAGCAAAACTTCGGCTACTATTGAAATTTTTAAGGATTTTAGTAGGCTATTAAGAGGGGAAATACTATAGCCAAGTAGTAAGTATTAAGTACAATTTAGAATCAAAGCTTTCATTGGATCATAAGTACTTTTTCGTTGTGAGCCAAACCGACTAATTTTAAAGGTAGAGAATATCACGTATGTCTGAAAGCGCCAAATCTAAACCTTACAATTACTGAAAACATCTTTCCTAGTAGTGATGTCCAGCTCACCTCTTACTTTGAAGCTAAAATAATATCCAATTTCTTTGAATCGTTGCCAAACATAATCTCGACCAGCCTTGAACTTTTAGTACGCTCCCCAAACCCACTAGAAACCGATCTCTTCAGGACCATAACAAGGCGTAGACTGAAAGGGCTGCAACCACACCATCTCATCCTAAGGAGTTGGTAGTAGCCTTCTCTGTCATTGCCTTATCGGCGCATCTGCTATTATCACCAGAGTCTACCATAATACTATTTTTACTAGTCATTAATATAATCATACAAATATGTTTACTGTGATTAATGTTATCCTTTATATGTCAAGAAAAAATAAATAAAATTCCAGTTGTGGACCATCTAAATCTGAGTATTTTTCTCTCAAAAAAACTACCTACAACGAAACCTTGTATTTGGCTTGGTTCATCATGATGTTCGTTCTAGATTCATTGGATATGTTGCCAAGTTGCCAAGTTTAGGCTACTTCAGTCATGAACGTCAGGAAAGTCTGAAGAGTTAATGAACACCAGTAAACTGTGATGGGAAATAAAGGACATTCTTACAATTCTCCTCATATTTGATTAAAATGGGCATGTTAGGCTAGTCTGCACATAAGAAATCTCCTTGTCGAACTTATTAGATTCTTAAATTCAAATGTTACGACGAGGCCAAAATGAACTATTGCACAGACTCTTACTTACAGGTGACTACCTAACAGATTATGGTTTTATTTTCTATTAATAAGAAAGGAAGCGACAACTGCCATAGCTTGCCATAATGTTTAACATCTTAACTTGGAAGTTAGCAGCGGTGACTAGTGGTTTCTACGCGGTTTCTAGTGGTTCCTGAATTCAACCAATCAAATCTTTAGCCTCTTTTGTCGTCATAAATTTTCTTAACATGTTACCCTAACCACAATTGATAATGCCCTCTACCAAAGCCCTCAATATCCTTGTCTGTTGAAAGTAACATATGAAAGTCTCTTATTGCAATAGCTTATTATATGTTTATGTTATCAGGTAACCAAAATGTACAGATTGTCAGGCTGGCAAATACACACACATCTATTTATGCATAGTAAGTTATACAAAACAAACACAATGAATAGCCTAATGAGCAGCCAAAAATATAATAGTAGAAGCCTCGTCACATGATCATGTTGATGATGCTTATGTTGGCAAAGTCATGCTCTGAGTCAAATGCTGACAAGTGGAAGGGCTAACAATGTTTTGGCCAAACACAAACTAAATAAACAACTAACAAGAACAACAACAACGGCACAACAACAACCACAGCTGACGGGCACAGACAAGTTCCATGTCGGTCGCCTTGTTAATATATGTTATGTTGGTATTGTCGTATTAGAAGCAGCTCAAATATGACAGGGCATGCTGCTGCCAGTGTTGTTACTACTGCAAACCAATTTGCGTAACAAGGAAATAATTGAGTAGCCACAGCGTGCGCACAAACTCTACACAATACAAAGCGAGAGAGATGTGTGTGAAAGCAGCGAAAGTCAATAGCCATGCAAGGGTCTACAAAAAAAATAAAATAAAATAAATTAAAAAAAATAAGAAGCAAGGAACGCTGAAAAAGTGAAAGCACAAAGGCAGCAACGGCATCGAAACAACAAACTGAAAAACGCTTTGAGTGCGTCTCGGTCAAAAGCGAAATCGATTGCTTCTTGAGTGTTTAAAAAGTCCCAACAAACGACGACGTTGACTATGACGACGGCCCACTTGAACTGAACCAAAGTGAACCATACTGAACTGTGCTCCACTGGGGACTGAAGTGCGTTCAGCGCCCAAAAGACTGCCATACAAGATGATGAGCAGCGCACTTGGAGGCAGCTAATGGCGGCTCGAATGAGAGCAAAAGGCAAAGGAGACGGGCGAGCGAATGTTAAGTGAAGTGAAGAGAAGTGCAAAAAAGCGAAGGACTATAAAATTTATGCGCAAAAATGTAGCCCATCATGCAAGAGAGAGTCGTTGGGACTTGATAGGTGCACGACAAAAGGACAAGAGCTCGGAAGCACATTGAGCGGCACAAAAGACTCTGAAAAAAGAATGATGATAAAACGAGATGAGTTGCGCCTGCACTCGTTGACATTATTGTTGTGCCCATAGTTGTTGTTGCTTTTGTTGCTGTTTTTATGCGCTTGATGACTAGGGTGTTGATGATGATGATGATGATGCTGTTAGCGATAATGATGATAAGTAGCAGTAGGTTGTCAACAACGCATGATGCCAGGCTGTGCGATAAGATAAATTAATTCAAGTACGTTCGCTCGTTCGCTCGCTCAGTTTCCGCTCTGCGTTCTGGACGCTTCACTCGACTCGTCGTCTACGCGTTAATGAGTGCCATTTTTCGATTGCACGCGCAGCCATCGCACAAGTGAATCGAGTGGCCATGATCACTGGCGCAGGCAGCGGTACAATCACTACTCACTATGCCACGAGCACAGCATGCCGAGTGCGCTGACAAAGTGAATGCATAATGAGGCAAACAAAGTCTGAAGTGCGGTGGTAGGCAAAATGAGCAAAATTATGTTATCAGCAGCATGACAAACGGCTGACAAAGAGGCGTGTCAGACAAGACAGGAAAAGTATGACACTACTACCTTATGCCGCAATTATCTAAGTGGAATATTCGTGTCTGCACTATACCGCAGTTGCTGGTCAATGACATGCCATGGTCGGAGTTCAACGTTAGAGAACCACCCGCCGTGACACGAGTAACATGCGTCACAAATTATCAAATTATGAGCGTCGAAGTCAGGAAGAAAAAATTAAAAAAAAAATTAAAAAAGCAAGCAACCCAAAGTTATATCAAGTGGTGGACGTGGGGGTAGCATGCAAGAGTTGCTTGCGGTTGTTTGAACATTAGCAAGGAACAGTGCTAACGAACTTGCCTAACCATCAAAAGCGTTAAAAACGAGGCGAAATCATGAAACAAACACCAAATTATGTTGTAGCTGGCAAAGGCCAAAAGCCAAACGGAGCGCACACACACACACACACACACCGAAAATAACACCACTAAGAGCTTAACGTCCAAGCAAGCAACCAAAATCATTTTCTTTGGCTCAGACAACGTGGGCGAGCGGCAGTCAATGACGCCATGACGAGTTAAATTCTCCATGGTGATGCTGCTGCTGTTGCCATTGAGACTAGGGTTTTCGTTAGGTGCGCGCCTACATGCGTCAAGAGTAGCCGGTCATATACCTCATAAGCTCATTGCGTGCTTAAGCACAGACAGACATAGAGCAGGCCATGCATATATCTCAGCCAAACGTCAGCTCGTGATTTGCCAGACCCATCTACACTCCTTTCATAAACAACACCCAGCCTCTTTGGCTGTCGTCCATGAGGTTCTTGTTGTGGTCGCTACCGTCTAATTTATGGCTGCATATGTTCGTTAGCAGACGAATTTCTAATTTCTAATCAAACGTTAAATGAATAATTAAAGTCTGTGTGGCAAGGGTAAAATGCACACATACGAATTAACACACAAATACACCAACGTTCGTTCATGCACGTGTCGTGGCTTAGGCTAATGAAATAGACGCTTGTTGTTGTTTTTATTGTGTGAGTAGTTCGAAAAGTTCGTACATCGTCATGCTCAAGTGGCGTATGTCTGGCTAAAGATTTTAGTCAATTTAAGTTGTTTACACACTCAAGAATTAAAGACTCTTAAACGTTAGCATTATCGGTGGTTTTGGTAAAGCGAGTAATTTATTGCTTGGCAGATAGATAATTCAATATTTCTGCTCGACTGAACTGAGAAGACGTGGTTTGAAATGTGAAATACTTTTAGTGCTCCCTTTATGTTGCTCAAGAAAGTATTTCTACTTTGAATTTAGGTGTCATAATAGGTGAAGTAATGTCGTCTCTACTTAAATGAATATTGAAGAGACACCTTTATTTATGAATAGTTAGATTGTAATTTTATTTTATTATTTAATTAGTAGCGGTGTCCGCGACTTTGCACACAACCAATGCCAATGTACGCGAAAAAAACTCGGCAGCATCGTAGGCTGTGTCTGGTGCATACATAAATGCTTGCTAGTCAAATATCAAATAGTGAGAATTAAAAAATAAACTGACTCTGAACTGCATCGCCTAAGTGAACTTTCAATGCACACAATATTTGTGCTTAGCATACAGATTGTTTGTAAGAATATTTATTTACACATTTTATACAAAAAGATATTTAAATTTTATTTTTGATTCGGTAAGGCGATTGTGATGAAATAAAGTCTATATGTTACACCCAATAAAGCTGCTTATCTTTTAGTAATTCGATTTTAAATGCAATGAGTGCCTTTTATGTGATGTGCGCACATACATTCCAAGTCTACGATTTTCTTATATGGGTAGATCGATTTATTTTATTACTATTATTATTTTTGTTTTATTATTATTATTATTTTTTTTTAATTTTGTCAACAGTTGCTACCAAAATATTTACTTTGTTCATGCAACTGTATTACACAATATGTTCATAAGCTCACAGGAAGAAGAATGATTTGAGTCAATGTTGAGTAGTAGAACGAACCCGTGTCAGACAATTAAAGCACTGTCAAATGCTTTAAATAACTCTGGGTCGACCTTCTAAGAAAATTTGTAGCAACCAGAGCCGGTGCTTGGTTCGTGCATAATATGTCCGATAATTGAAAGGATAATGTAATTCGAAACCTAAAAGGCGCCTGGGCCATCATAAAAAGTTGCTTTTGTTTATTTAGCGTAGAATACGCGAAATTGTTCCTTTTGATATGCTAAAACCTGGACAAAGCCTGTGTGAATATTTCTACGATTGTTAATGAAGCCTAACTATTTTTAATTTAATTATTTTATTTCTGGAAAGGTTTAACAATAGCTGCAGATGTAAGCGCTGACTTTTTTTGCGTACTACTAACTGATGACTGGATTGCGTTTTCTGAATGCACTGCTGCTTTACTTGTAAAATTACGGCGTTGAGAAATGAGCACTTTAGAAGTCTGACAAAAAAAGAAAGGCCAGAATTTGTATGATGGATTTTTTACGCATCGCAATCACTAAATTGTGAACGATACTGTAAATTAGGCATACACAATGAGCATAGAGCAGCGAAAAAAGTCACCGCTGACTTCTGCTAAGCGCGCCCAATGAGTGTGCTTAACTTTGTTTTTATACAAACTAAGTGAAAAACCACTAACGCTCGTTATGCCGGTTATCCAACTTGAAGTTATACATTTTACTAATAATATAATATAATAATAAGAAAGCGCATCCGAAAAATATGCTGCAATCTGTACGCAACCGCACTAAGGGAATGAGGTGTAGTTTAAGCTGCGAGCACTTCAAGCCAGATGATATGCACAGAGGAGTAGAGGCAGCAGCATCAGTGGAAATAGAATCTAATAAAATGTGTAACAATTTTCTAGAAAATTGACACATTGGTGTCAATATGTCAATAGATGACGTTGAGGTTAGATAGACGAATATTTGCATTTGTGTGTGTATGTGTGTAATATGTCATGTCAACACAACAAAGTCGAAGAACATGTTGGCTAAAGCAACGTGTACAAACGCTGAAACCGAACTCCTAAAGCTAAAAGCATATATAAGCGCATAATGCATAAGGCTTGAGCATATACTATGCATGCCTATGTAGAGATGTGAGAGTGGGTGTGATTGTGTTGCGATGGGTTTGTAGCTCAGTCATCAGGCCGTACGTAGTCAGCATATTGTGTTGCAATGCTGTCGATGGCATGTCGAAGGCGTGTAAGCACAGTACATAAGCACGGGATTATAATGCAAATATGCCGTAAACTGGAAATGTCAGCAAAAGGTCGGCAAACATGAGTGCGCAATAAAGGACAATACACACTCATAATACACACACGTATGCAGTAGAGCAATACGGGCTTGTTGAATGAGTGACTCGTTGGGTTTGTCGTTGACATGTCGATAAGTCAGAAATAGCCAACGAGCGAGAGATGAGAAGCCAAGAAGCAAAAAAAAAATTAAAAAAAAATAACTTCAAGCAAATGTCAAAATGCACGACCACGACCACGACCACGACCCTATCCAGCTTTTTGTTTCAAAAGTGAAGTGCTTCTAGGGAAATAACTTTACTAATTACGAAAAATATTTGCACAATTAAATTAGAGCGGCATTATATAGGCATTAAATACATATTTGTGGTAAGCACAAAGTGTACATTCTGTGTGCCCAGGCCGAACGACAAATATTCGCATTTATAAGCACACATGAGTACACACTCATACAGGAAGGATATTAAAAAGGATATAAATATTTGCATATTTGTTTGGCAACATTTTCTAGCCTTCGTGCTCTTTGTGTCAACTAAAAACAATACATTTAAATAAACATGATGCAATACATTCCATAAACCCGTGCTGAATACCAGAACAATGCCAAGCGTGCTACAAAATCAATGAACTAACACCGTAACGAACGCAGAAAGATTTTACCTAAATGAGAAAGAAATAGATCAAAGCGGCATTTAATAAGCCTTAAACAGTTTTAATTGATGCAGCGCAATTATTTGCGCAGCTGAGCGTGTCATGATTGACTGGTTTTGGGGTGGGTATTTAATTAAGCTCGGCGGCGGCTTTTATAAAATGAGTTTCATTGTATTCGGTTTCGGATCGTAGCTAAGCGCTTCCGTTGCACGTGCGTACGCCATTTTGTGCTACGCTTTGCTGTGCGACGTGCATACACAAAATCAGAACCTCATTTCCGCTGACAAAAATTGTTGCCTCTTTATACGCTACATACTATGTGAATACTATTATAACTTTTTCATGAAGTTTGCATCAGACATCATATAAAGTATATACTCGTAATCAGCACAACAAATCAAGTTGATTGACATAAGTCCATCTATTCGTTCTGTACGTGTATATTCAGATTTGCGTAGAGAGCTGACATTTTGTACGAATTTGTAAAATTCTTCAGATCCGGCTACTAGGGCAGCTACCTCGCATACAAACCAGAGAATAAAATTCATGTTTTTTTTTTTTTGTGTACTGATTTGTGGGCACATTAATAACAAGTTAAGTCAATAAGTATGCTTAAAGACCCTAGGTTTGTGTTGGCCTACTAAGTCTCGTTTTCAAAAGGCTTCAAGAAAATGTGTTTCTTCTTCTTTAATAGTACAAATATTTAATAATGCTCTACGAAATGAGCAAGAAATTACCAATTAAAAGAATTTCCGTAATTCTACCAATTCGGCTTCCATTTTGAGTTCATAAATATTATATTTTCATTATTTATTTCTATTTTATTTGGACTAACTGATACCTTGACGTAGAGTCAAGCCAATAAACATAAAAACTGATTTCACAAACAGTCTTATTGATCTTCTTACCTTAGCAAACCGTAGGTCTACTCTTGGAGTTGTTTTTATGCACAAATTTATTTTGGGCTTGTTTGACTCTTGACTCTGAGTTTATTTGCCAACTTAACTTTTCGCTTCCTACTAGTATATCTAGACATTTTCCATCATTAGCATTAAGTAGGTGTACCACAAATTGTACCTTACATTAACCATTCCACATTTTGTATTCTACATATAATATATATTATTGTTTTTTGCTCAAGTGAACTCTCTTCTTCTGCCTTAAGTCTTTGCACTAACTTAGTTATACTTTTAGTTTTATTTAATTTTAATATTAGGACGTTTTCTCTGACCACGTGGCTGTGAATCGGTACACAGCTACACTATGGGCAAATTAATTACCTCCAACTGGTCATAGTTATGTTTAGGCATTCTTGTTAATTTTTAAGTTTATTCATAAGTTGTTTTCCTTCCCTTCTTTTTTTGAATTTGATTTCGTATGCCTTTCTGTTTCTGTTCAATATCCATTGTACTGTATATCTCTAAGCTTCAACAGTTACTGCTTTGTCGTTAGTACTTAATTAAATAAATTAAATAAATTACTGAATTCTTTGAGCCTCTTAAAAGCAGCGGTAATCATTCCTTAAACCTAAGTTAAAACATTAATATCGTTGTGTTATTTGAACAGTTCACAGTCCACTGGACTGGAGAGCGTGAAGAGTTCTACAACTTCAGCACAGCCGAGTTATTTATTTATTTATATATTATTTTCTTTGTTTTTGCTGCAGCACAATGAAAACACAATGTAACTATTATTTTGTGTTAAATGCATTTGTGTGCACTTGCGTTCGTGTATGCTAATGTACATGAAATTTGCGTTAGCATTAAACTCATGAAACGCATTGTGGATTTGGTCTTTTCGGCGTGCACGCTTTGGCAGGCCGCGCCTTTGGGCACGCATGCTCGCATATGAAAAATTAGTTATTGATGTGCTGATGTTGCCAAATTTGGCCAAGCTTTAGATTGGCAAGTTCATTTTACTTCTAGCCAATGCCGAAAATACCAAATGCTGATTTGGTTTACGGTTTTCACGCTAGTTTTGTTGCATGTCGGGTTTTCTGATTGGTTTGCTGGCTGAGTTGTTTTTACGGTCGGAAATATGCGTTAATTAAGGCTATGAATGGTTTCAACTTTATTAGCTTTGAAAATTTCTCATGTAGATGATGCACAGATAAAACAAAATATTATTTGCTCGTGAAAACTTTTATGGAATTTTTCAGTGAGTTCTTCGTTAATAAGTTATATAACCGGAAAAATAACTCTTTTAGTTCGCTCATAGCTCAGCGAGTTAGAAGCTAATGGAACTCATAAAAAAAAAACTCTATCACAGTTGAGGCATTTAAGAGGCGCAAAACCGGAACAAAATTTTAGTTTATGACACTTGCAATCGAAGCCAAAAAATGGAGCGCAATGCGAAAAGTAAGACAGATGTAAAAAATCGGCTAAAAGAGGTCGTTGGCACTATCACTGTAAAGAGTGACTTACAATATTAGTTATCAGCATCGAAACTGTATTTAATTCATATGTGATGATAGCATATTACCATTATCCGTATCAACCTAAACCTAACCTAGGCTTCGTACGAAATTAAGACTGGTACCATGGATATTGCATTACAGGTCTTACAGACTCTTTCCAAAAGTTCTACTTAATTAAAAAAAGTTCTACTCTATTAATGTACTATATGTTATATATATATATATACTTTTTTTATTGTTTTTATTGTTTTTTTTATTTAAGACCTCACACTTAATCATTTTTTGGGCTGGATCAACAGACTTTCAAAATCAGTGTCACTGCTATGCCATCCAATGCGTATTTAGCTGGTTAGAAATCTAAAAGAGAGTTGCATATTAGTGCTACTTTATTCGTTGGACAACTGAAATCGGTCTTCATATAATGCAAATGAAACACCATAGAAATTGTACCAGCGAAAACTCTTTGTGGACTGGTGTCTTTCTTAATATGAATCTGTATATTAAAGTAGTTTAAATCAGAAAGTGTGTTCGGTTTTGTTCGCCATATTTTATTTCTACTATCCGTAACTTCTTATCTTGTAACTTTGATATTCCAAGATCCAAATAGCCTTTTCACCGATACAGCTAAATTCTTTTTAAGCAAATCTAATTTTCCATCCTAGATACTATAGTACAACCACTATTGTATTAACAATTATTAGATAATATTTTTATCTGATTCACATGGCACAGAGACAGAAGAAGAGAAAGTAGCAATGAATGATTTTGCCAAGGCAAGTTAAGTTAGACCAGAATATGATTTTGCAAAGAGTAAACATTCAAAGCCTTTCTATCTATCACAAAAACTATAAACTTAATTGTCCACCCTTGATAATACCAATACCAATTAAATCTTGATTTCTATGGAACAATATCAAGCGCAAGGCATTAAAGCCTGTAATTGAAATCAGCAAAATTTTGCGTTCATTTAATCTGGCAAGCAACCCTCAATAGAAACTTTCCTTCTGTCACTGTCCGCCAGAATGTATTGACTTATTGCATTTGCAATTACATGGCACTCTGAGAACTTGAGTGTGAGCGCGCTGATGTTGTCAATATTAGAAGTTAAATGCGGGAAAAACTGTGCTCGCTGCATCGCGCTAAAAGCAAAGTACTTTCTCCATGTTGTTGACGTCGTCTTCTGCATCAGAAGTAGCTTTTTACGCCAAAGTCATCATTGCATTAAAGTGCATTTTAAAATAGAGCAATAAATATTTATACACAACGTGCTGTGCGTTGCTGTCTCATGGTGTGACGACAAGCGGGTGTGGCAGGGCGTTGGGCCATGATTGTAATTACAGATAAACTTTTTATCATTATCCTACGACGAGAGTACGAGCGAGCAACTTAGTGGGTGAGTGAGTGATTCCGAGTTGGTCTGAGTGAGTCAAGTCAGTATGCAAAACTAAAAGTGCTTTTAATGTAAGCAATGCAGTTTAACGACAATATCGTCAAAGCTTGAGCTGAAGCTGAAGCTGAAGCTGATGAGGATGTTGTTAGTTTGGTAGTGGCAAATGTGAGTCTGAGTGCAAGTTTCAGTCTCGTTGCAACATTATCAACAACATCGCCCAGCGCAATTGAGCCATTGACAACAACAGTTGTAAGCTGTCATTGGTAGTTGTAATGAAAGTCCTACTGTTTGAGCTGTTATTGCACACTGCGACTGCAACTTAGCTAATATCAATGCCAACATTTGCTCAAGCCAACTTGTCAGGCATAGTGGGTGTGGCATTGCTCTTATTGTTGTTGTTGTATGCAATCAACAGCTGACTGCAATAAGCGCCCTCGCGCGCCAAAATAGCAACACACAGAACTTTGCCCACATGCGATATGCGACATGCAAAAGTCATCATTAAAACTCAGCAAACATCAGCAAAATGCATTAAACTTGGTAAATAACGTAAAAATTAATGGCAACATAATATTGAAACTAATAAAGCAACAAGAAAATCAACCCTAGTAAATGGTTCTTGTAACTTTGGTAACTGTCGTTAAGTGTGTTTGAGTCAGTTTCGGGTTCGCAGCGCTACCGGCAGCTACCAAACTATACATTTTTGACAGTACAACTTTGTGCCCCAAATCGCTGTCTTACTCAAGCTCTCACTCAACGCAGACGAGTTATATGCTAGTTAAACAAACAATTCCCAAACATTTACCATAACGCATTTTCGCTGCGGTCTTACCTCTTGGCTTTTCGCTTCCTTGCGTCGTTGCAAGGCGTCTGCAATTTAAGGCAAGTGGCACTACTTACCAGTATGACTAAGTTCAACTTGAGTGTTGTTGTTGCTTCGTTCGACTTTGACGCGTCTTTGGCACATGTTCGACTTGATATTTTAACCAAACTCTAAACCCACGCTTGTGTGTCCTTGTGGCAAATTTTGTCAGCGCGTTTAATTCTTCGTCATAATTTCCTCTTAAGTTATTCGCTGGCATCGTGCAACAAAATCACAGCGCTTTATGATATTTTAATGACTGTTTCGACAGAGTTTTAAGTGTTGCGAAATGTTTGAGTTAGAAATGCTCGCTTACCAGCAAAATGAAACTACACAAGAGTTAATAAAATAAAGGCGAATTTGTGCAGCGATGTTCTTTTATTTGTCTAGGTACTAACTGATTTGATGCTACAACACATGCTGGTTTCTTAGGGTACGGAATAGGAAGACGTAACGAAATCACTGCTCATATTTATCAAAATCTGATCTACAATTGTATGCAGAACATTTTCATTTGCGATCTCAACAAACTTTTTAGTGACAACAATCAATATAATCAACAAAAGACAAGTTAAAAGTTGGTTTACGAAGTTCAAGGATGTAGACACAAGCCTTGTCCCTAGAGAAGTAACAATCAACCTACAAAATCAATGGAGTAGTTTTGGCCTCGAAGTAGCTTAGAAAGAAAACGCTTAGAAAAATAGCTACGCACGTTTTCATACTATCAACGATTTGTCGCAGTAATTATGAACCAACCGAATATTTTTTTTTTTTTTATTTCCCCAAAAGAAGAGTACAATGTCTATTATAGAAAAATAAATCGACTATGGTACAGATTAATATTTAGGACAAGTGGGTGAATTTCAATTTTACAATCAGTTTGTAAAGTCGTGTTGTGACTGGAATTCAACAATACATGCACTTTAACAACAAATAAACAATTAAAGATAACCCCAATTAACAATTATTAATTGGAATTAATGTGTTATGTGAGGTCCACTGGTCTCACCCTTTTTAGTCTACGTTGCCGAGTTAGTTCATCTAATGGTAAAGTATTCACACCATCGTTCGAATGCTGGGAAAGTTTGGTTTGGTATTTTCTGCTTAAATTGATTATTTCCTCATCTACTGTCGCAATTCTTAGGTCTCAATGAAGATCCGTGCTGGTGATATACCATTGGGCTTTGGTGATGGTGCGAATAATTTTTGAACCGATTATTTACTGCTCAAAACTGTTACTTCTCAATGCTTACGATACTTTTATCAGCATTCGATTAGTGTCGCAGTCACTCTCGATTACCTCAATTTCTTCTAACTACAAACACAATTTCTTCTTCGCTATCTCACATTTTCTATACTCGCGCCTATGTAATACTTAGCAGTCTTTTCAAAAACGGTGCTAAACTTTCAATGCGCACGTGGAGAAACCGCACTACCCGGTTGAATGCTCTACAAATGTACCATTTCAAAAGTCGGGTAAGCCGACTCAATGCACATACGCGTCATCCGTGCCACTTTGGCGGTCAAAATACCCATTCTGAATATAGATCCTCACCGATAGAGTATTAGAAATGCTCTGTTTTGCAACTCCACGCCCTCGTGAATTTTATATATAAACAAGATATTCTTCTTCCTATAAACGTGCCACTTTATAAAATTAATCTAACTCTTTGGTATCGCAGAGCAAAAGACCTCGAAGCTAGTGATCTCTGTAAATAATTAGTATTTTAATTAATTTTAAAAATAATAAATAATTTATCAGCATAGAAGCTAATACGCTGATGCATCTAAAATTCATATAATTCGAAGATTGGCATAGTTTCTCTGTGCTTTCAAGATGGAAGAAAATATTTTTTCCCAACCGTCCCATCCGATTGGGGGTTTAGTATTTCTCGTTAATTTAATAAATAAATCGGCCAATAAAATTGTTCAGAGAAATTTAACCCATCCCTATAAATATCTTCCGGCTAATTCTAAAAATGAGCCTGTAGTGCTATGCTTGCACAACTATATATCACATCATCCACTTTAGGAAATTTCTCACAGCGAACCAACACAACGAGTGACACAATAATTTTTAAGCTCGGCATGAGCTCTAAATTATATCATAAATTTATATTTTAATGGCAATTTTTCAATTTGAAAATGTACGTCAAAACAAACCGTCGCAGAACTTAACAATTCGATGCCGACGTACTCGTCAGCGTCGTCTGTCATGCAAAACGAAATGAAATTCAATTAATCAAAATCTGAAATGAGTGGAACAACAAGCAAAGCAATTCAGTAGACTTTAACTGCTAAAGCCGAGGATGAGTCTAGAGCAAGTACAAGATCGGGATTGGTGTACGGCAAAGCGGCAGCAGCATCAGACAACAACGACATCATATTGTATCAAAAAGTATATATGCAGTAATTTATCATATTCATGTTTCCGGAGCGTCAAATAAACGGAAAGAAAGTCAAAGCGACTAAAAGCAACAACAAAGAAGACATGAACTGAAAACGAAATCCAAAAATATCAACAACCAACGACAGCATGGCAAGCATGCCAGAGCCGGTGTCAATGTGCACATACACACCTTGACTCACTCTCAGGGCCTATGCAAGCAAATACACCAAGCCAAAGGATACATAACGCGAAAATGATGCAGAAAACAAGTTATCAGGCAAGACCAGCAGCAGAGAAGAATCCAGCAAAGTCGATGCTAAAACAAGCAGACTCAGACGATATCATCGGTACCTCGGTACATGATTGCTGTCACTGCGCCTAAGCGACAATGCTGGCAACAACAAAAACAACGATTACAGGGACAACGACGACGACGACGACGACGATGACGACAACTACAACGACAAAGCAGACGGCTTTCGGAGGGCTCTCAAGGCGGCGCAAACAGCATAAAAATGATACGCAGTCTATGTCTTCATGTGTGAGTTGGTGTCATGTTTGCATTTGGGCTTTAATGTCGGGCTTCTGTTGTCTCTGCCCCTTGAATGTCACACAAACGATTATAAAATCATCATTTATCACATTATGTCAGTGTATGTATGATGGGTGATGGGCCACTGCTCTGGTACAATTCATGATGCGTGTTGAAATAACAACACCACTTTGATATATGAGTTAGAATAAAGCTGACTGTGGCATATTTTCGACTTTGATGTGTGCCATGCATTGAACGCTCCTCCTTGGGTATTAAGCAACCACATGTGACAGACGAAATTGTGGTGCTGACAGCGAGGCCTTGTGCGAGGAGTACTTCTTTAAGGCGTCAAATTCAAATCCCAAGGGTGAGACACTTACTGGTAGCGGTAATATAATTGGATTATTAAAGTACAGCTTGGATTTTGAATTTTTCGTTCTTTTTTTTCGGCGAACTACGCAATTTGAATTTTGATCTTGAGTATTACTTTGCAGTTCAGGCGCGGTTCAAGAAGCAAAGGACTTTTTGAATTTTACACATATGCAAGTCTGTTACTTTTCACTGGCCAACACCTAAAATAAGAAGATAATCATGAGTGGGGTTTTGAATCATAAACTTTTCACTAGTTTTATTGTGGTTTTGAAAGACGATAAAAGTTCTGGTCAGTTAGTAATTTGTTGTTTAATCGGGGCATTTTTTTAAGAAGGCGTAATATTATAAGAAAATAAATATATTGAAGTCATTACGTGATCATAGCTATGCATTTTCAATATTTGAGTCGAATTATTGGTTCTCAAAAATGCAATTGTTGTGCGTTCTTTCATTTTTTCTGAAAATATACAAAACTATTTGTAGATCATTTTATAAATAATTATTTATAATTATTATATAAATAAATTATTTATATAAATAATTTTATAAATAATTACTGCAAATACTTACTTCATTTTCGCACAGTAAAGAAGAAGAAATTGCAAATAATATGTATCGATATGTTAATTTAATGTTCTTAGTTTTCAGTAATTTTCGTGATTTAAGTGGTTTAAGTGTTTTAGTGATTTTGTTGATCTACAGAAATTAAATTTTTTTACAGTGTTACACTTTTGTTTCGTGACTTCAAGCATTTTGATTTCGGTGATTTAAGTTTTGTGATTTCGGTGTTTTCAGTAGTTGTAGTATTTTTAGTGATTCGCGTGAATTCAGTGTTTCAGTGTTTCAGTGATATTGGTAATTTTAATGTTTTTTGTGATTTTTGCGATTTGAATGATTTCAGTAGTTTTCATATTTACAGTAGTTTCGATTATTTTAGTGATTTGGGTAATTTTGGTGCATTCAATAATTTCAGTGTTCAGAAACTGCGACCCCAATTCACTTGTAAAATCCACAATCATTTAAAAATCAGTGAGGTAGCAATAACGCAATATCGCCCACCTCTACTGCATCCTTCTTATTTTCTAGATTACACCCTGACAAAGCCTAAAGAAATGATTCAATAGAAAGAAAGCATTCAACGATGACGAGACGTCTATTTTAGGAAGTTTGAAAAATCTTATACAATACTTATTCTCTCTACTTTATTATTTGATTACTTAAAAAGGAAATTCCATGTCATTACAAAATACAGCACCAATGTGAAAGTGCATCGAAGGTGGCTACCTACCACCTCTAAGATTTTTCGGAGACGATAGAAACATTGAAGAATTCTCAAAAAAATCAAAATATTTAAATAATCTTGATAATAGTTATAATTAAGAAACGGCATACCAAACAAGTCACTGTCTCTAACTTTGCCATTGCTTAATGAAATGAATTAAATATTTCAACAAATATAATATTTATACTAACTCAGTCTTAAAGATTACGCTTACGTGTCAGCGAGTAAATCTTACACAAATTGTAAAATTTGTTACAAACTTTTTAATGTATTTGTATTTTTATATTTAAACTGAAAACTTCCAAAGCACGTGTCTAATACTACTCACAAACCATTTGCTTAAAATGGCAAGCGGTTCCCACAGTGTAATCCTTCATAACTTAAATGAAAACCTTGAACTTTTCTGTGCGAATTCTAGTAAAATGTGCATACCCAAGCGGCGAAACGGGCCAAGCTCACATTTTTGAGCTACACCGCAATGTCCTTAGAGTCGGTGTCAGCAAATATAATTTTCTAACTCTTTTTTTCAAGAGTTTCACTTTCCTTGCTTGTCACTTGGGCATGGCAAAGCATTAAGCGTGTTTTTGTTATTATGGTTGGTTAAGAGTGAAGCTAAAAAAGAAAAATAAAAAAATAAAGAAATAATAATGATAATATACGAAAAATAGAATAGAAAAAAGCAACACTTTCGCACTTCCTTTCATGAGTGTTCAACTATGAAAATTTTTTCCTAAAAGGAAGGAGAAATAATGAAATGAGATAAGATGAGTTGGGGGAACGAAAAGCTGACAGCTTTAAACCAGCAAAGGCGAAAAAATAGCTTAACGGTCCAAAAATTTGTTTAGTTGACAACAAAGTGCCCAGGGTAAACTCGGGAAGTTTGTGACAGGTAGTGAGTCGTTCACACACGTAGTCAACAAGCAAACTTGCTGAAACGTGAACAACATTGAAATTATTTGAACTGCAAAATTTTATTTTTTTTTTTACTTCAGTAATAAGACGAAAATACGCTGCAGCGGACAAAGTCAGCGTGGCGACCATTCAACTAACGACGACGACGCGGCGATGTCGCATCCTCATGTCAGTTGAGTCCGAAAGCAATTTGTCAAGCAGTTGTGATTGACAGCTAAAACTTTCGAAACGCGCAATGAACTTGAGCAATGGCATTCGGCGAACGGAAATGCGCGCACCATAAACAAAATGGCGGAAACATAACTGGTGAGGATTTGTGCTTCAGGGCAATGCATGTCAAAATACTTGATTCAAGTCAAACGAGTGCATTTGGAAAGTTGACCTTAGTGCAAAACCATTAAATGTTGGCTTTAAATATGAGTACATCGTTCTCTGTTTGACGCTCTCGTAAATCAAATTTCCAATTATTAATACGTAGAATGTAATATTCAATTATATATACCCGATATTACTTGCTATTCACACATTCACACAGAAAGAGTTACTTAGCTGCTAACGGCACTGAAGACAAATTCACATAAATTAGTATTTCACCTGGCACCTTCATTGCTACAGGGTTGTCATAGTTTCAAATCAACAGCATTGCTCTTATTATATAAATTGATTTTATTGCCTCGAGTATTACGCATAGACACAATTCAATAGATTTTAGCAATTATTTTGCATCAATTGTCATATCAAGCTTCAAGTGCTAAGTGCTCGCCTTCGACTGGCTGATTCTGTAACTCCCACAATGCATAGCAATCAGCCATTCGAAGAGCGATTGATGTACGTGTAGTTGCGACAGTTAATGTTTGCTTATCTACACTTAATTGGCTCTGCTTTAATTTAGCATTTCAAAGACATTGCGCAATGCTTGCAATTCATATACTAACGCTGGTCCATAACTCTATACTAATATGTAAGCAAGGTAAGGCTACTCGTATTCAAGTAATTTGCTTTTGTACAATTATCAATACAAATTTGATGCTGCTTAAATATATAAATAAGTCAACTCATTTTTTGAAATCAACCTAACACTGTTATATATGCACCAACTGAAAGCTATAGTTGTGTTTATGTGCACAAAATAGTTTAATTGCTAAAAAGTTGTATCTAAACATGTTAAAAAAGCTTTTTTAAAAAGG
Source organism: Cacoxenus indagator (assembly GCA_035041755.1). Lineage (NCBI taxonomy): Eukaryota > Metazoa > Arthropoda > Insecta > Diptera > Drosophilidae > Cacoxenus > Cacoxenus indagator. The sequence goes on from JAWNKX010000242.1 coordinate 3,961,498, forward strand.
TAAAACTGAAACTACAAAATACATTGGTCACGCAAGCAGTTAACAATTTTTTTTTCACTTTCTTACAATAACAAAATACATGCGCAATATAACAGTCCTGTTTCAGTTCATCGAGTGGGAAAAATCAATGGACAGTGTGATTAAATGAGAGTTAGTAGAGTTAGTTGGAGAGTGTTTCGAGTTAAGGAGAGTGAGCGCAATAGAGATCTGCGAAGCTGGCGTTTGCAATATAACAGTTCTGGGTAAAACATTATTTTCTGTTGCTCCTTAATATGCGGTTGACGGTTCTATTGGTAGTCAACTTCATTCATTTTCATTTTTAATTGTTATAACACAATTATAATAAAATAAGTGTGTGGCCAGCATAATGTGTTTTAAGAAAGAAATCTTCATAACTAAATAACCTCAATAAATTCGGCAATTAGCTCTCTGTGTGGTCGAATTTCGACCACTGGGCGAAAAACTAGTATATATATATACATTATATTATATACTAGCTGGTATCTGGTGCGTTGCTGCCACAAAAGAAATCATTGTGGAATTTTCGCTTGAAATTTTAAAAAGTTACCTGGATCGACAATGACGTGAAAAATAAGTGTTTGGAATCAGTTGACACCCCGAAAGCGCAGACAACAATGGATCAGGTGGTGAATGAAATGACGGCAATTTAATTTTGACATTTTGGAACTTAAGTGAACCGCACTGGCCACACACCTTATACATTTTCGTGATATTTTCGTTTTGATCACTATAAATATTTTTTTTAAATATATATACCGTTGAACATATATTTTAATATATTTTATAATCATACAATTAGTAATACGATAGAAAGAAATTTTCTGTAGATGACTATTTTTGATCATGTTGTAATTTGGATACTGGAATAATGGTAGAAATTATCTGGATAAAATGTGATGGTTATACGACGTATTATAATTATTATTTTATTTTGTGTTATGTTCACATAATGGGGCTTCAATCAATATAGCTATCAATTTGCAAAAATCTCGTGACAAAGAATTCGACGATGATAAGTAGTTATATATTATATAACTTATGATGAGTAGTTATATATTATATAACTTTTGCAAAGAACACTATGAAACGCAATTAAACCGCCACTGCTACCACATTCCGCTTAAGCTCCAGTAAACTTAGTAACCTTACTCTCTGGGGCACTCTTGACAGCTTTTTGATGATAGCCATTTTTGGCGCTGATAATTTGACACTGCGTGTTCGCATTTCGGTTGTCATTATTGTGTGTTTATTGGATATATAAATCTTATTTTACGACACTGTTTTCGTTTACGATATTTATGACAAATTTGATGCTACTCAGTGCGCTTTGCTTCTAATGCGTGATATATGAGTTTTCAGGCATTATAGCAATGGATTTATATTTATATACATACACTGTATCGCCCAAATATTGAAATTCTACCACTATAGCAACAATACTAAACAGTTGGGTAGCATTTGAGTGTCCTCACCTACATGGCCAAGTCAATAACGAATGCCTCTGCAAGGCACATTTACTTTTGGTTTTTTTTTTTTATACTACCAAGTCTTTCTTCTGTCTCGTATAACGAACCTTAAAATTGCCCAGTCATATCTACGCCTAAGAAGTTCGACTTAAAAAAAAACTGAAGTCAAATCAGTGTTAATTGTAATGCGTAATTTTGTAACATACTCTGTACACTTAATAGAGTATCCAATGTTGTTATTGTTCTTATAGTAGTGATTTATACTATATGTTATTTATAGTGATACCAGTAATTTGGTTTAAACTCATTCTGACAACAATGCTCATTAACCTTTGAACATTTGTGGGAGGCAAAACAAGGGCCGAGAGAGCAAAGTAGTTTGAATGTATTATAAGCCTTGGGTTGCGGAATCACAATGAGAAAGCGGAAGAGGGAGGGGAAGAGTCATGTGCACGGAATGGTCATTATAGTGACTTTTAGTAGTTGTGTTTTTTAATGACTTTTAACTGTTTTTACGCTTCTCTGCAAATGAAAATCTGCCGAGTGGTATATTCTTCGTCAAATTGGGTTATATAGTTTAGGCGTAACTGCATGGTAAATAAAATGTCTTGGCCTAATTATATATATATTTGTTTTGTTTTTATTTTTGGATCTGGTAGATGGGGTAGGTTCAGTTTTACATATACGAAGATATATGGATCAAAACGTCTCTGGTACAAAGCACAATACATTTTTCAGTAATAGAACACATCGATTTAATTAATTTGTTACACAAACATTCTCTGACGGCAAACCAGCATTTGCAAGACCCTGCTAGCATACATACAAAAACACTGTTAGTTCGAAAATTTCAAAATTTTAGAATTGCTGGATCATATATACCCAATGTAAATCCCTGGATCAAATATTGTACAAGTAACGTTAAAATAGCGATGTCCTATGCAAACGATTGATTTAACTTTATGTTCGAATATCAAAAGTATATTCCTTTTTATTTTTATTTTTATTCGGGCCAATCTTATAAAGGATCAGCCTCACAATAAATACATCACGCCCCATATATACTTTTAGACAACTACAAGTTTATATATGTAAAACCATTTTAATAATTGTTTTTAGTACTTATGGAGAACCTCTTGATGCCAACGGTTATGTAGAAGATTAATTTTCACAGCAGTCGTTATCACACAAGGCTTTTGACGTATTTCAACCCGCTGGCACCACAAAAACCCATAGACTGAGAAGGCTACAACCGCATAATCTTCCCAAGATGGAACTAATAGCATTCTTAGGCTTTGCCTTAACGTCGTAACTTTGATCCATACACATTCACTAGCATTATAATCATCAACCTAGTTTAAGTCTAATTATCTGAATTCCTACAAATCTTAAAGGACTATCGACATAAACTATGGGCACTCAAATATTCTTGGTTAAATTTCAAGTCTGAGTGTGTAGTGTATTAAACCTAGGGCTTCTTTCTAATTTATCAATCTACTCAGTCAACCGCTTGAGTAACTTGAAGGCTAACCAACAATTAAAATCAGCTTGCCAGCTAATGAGCCAAGCACATAGCAGAGCTGCCAATGCGCTTTAAAGTTTAAAAGCAAGCAAGTTGCCAATAGATGCGTTGATTGATTGTAGCAAAGCGACTCATATATCAAATCAACATGTTAATGTGCGCACATCGCACCATCACACAGCGACATGCATGTGTGCTCGTATATGCAAAGGCAGTCAGTGAGGCACAAAGCCAACGACAGCGAAACACGCAAGCAATTTAAAACGCCATTTGTCTACATGAACGAGCGCATAACCCTTTTGCCTTTTTTCTTGCTCTTTATTATTCGTACTCGTCTGGATAAGGCGACTTCTTTGGTTGTTTCTTCGGTTGCTAAGCCAACATTGGCGCCATGCGAAACGCGCACGAGTGAAATGTGTGAAGAGAAGTGGGCACGAACGAGTCACATGCGACAGGACAACGCTCAGCACACACTAAGGGTAGCCGTAAGTCTATTAAACACACACATGTGTATGTGTGAGTGTGTGTGTGTGTGCATTAAGCGCTTTACGAAAAATGTCGACTGACGAATGTCAACTGGCGGCAACAATACTGAGTGCTGCGTGCTTGCGTGAATGTGTACGGTAAATGCGTGCGTACGTCAGTGAGCTCGTGAGTGGATCCCTGTCTCAACGTGTAAAATGACTTAATTTTCGCTTTGACCAGTTTTACGGCCTGTCATTAATTTTGCAAATGTGCCACCGCTAACCTCACCACAGCCGCCTACCATTTCGTGCGTTAAAAATTCAATTTACACAATTTGAGCACAATCAAATTGGAATGCCTACCGTAAAGAGAGAGCACAGCACCAGTTTAAAGGTCATAGCTTACAACGCACTAAAGTAAACTGAACTGAGCTCAACTCAAGTCAACTACTTCTTTTCGTTGCATTTGTGTTACTGCGTGAGCAACGAACACGTTTCGAATTGAAACACTTTTATGCTCATATTTTATGCATTAACTAAATATAATGGCCTTGTACGACTCAGTTATGTGTCGCATGACGCACTTCTAACACAAAGCCACACCCTCTAAGTAGCTCAAATAATACACGGTGTATACTTCATACTGTTGGGTATGCGCTTCTCGTACTGTACTCTTTTTCATGTGCATTTATAACATAGAAATCCGCAATTTGATACGAACACGGGCACAGAAACCGAGTGCTGAAGATGCCAAACGCAGCTCACGGAAATCGGCTTAAAATTTAAACCGCATACAAGCTCGACGCGTGCTTGATTTATGAGCGCACAGAAGTCGTGTCCGCCATATACTACTTCCAACGCACGGCCTTCACACCTAATGCAACTTACAGTGTTCACAACTTAAACCTACACACGTCGCTGGCCTACTTCCTACTGTGCGAATCTTAGGCCTACGCATTCATTGGTCTTTCGACGTACCTACTGGCGGAAGCAAAGCGGCATTTCCGGTGTGAAAGTTTGCACTCTGTTAGTTCACCTAGTTTGAACTAGGACTTTGCTATGAACTTTTTCACTCGACCACTCTATAGGCCACTCTTTCTTATAAATAACGCTCACTACATGCTCTTGTTACACACGCGCTACTCTTCAATTTCCTGTTTGGCTCGTTTTCTTCTGTGCTTCTTCTTTGCATTCTATATGCTTTTCCTACTAATTTTTATGCCATAGAGTACGCTAACTCACTCACGAAGTAAAGAATTATGTCCGCCCCCCAGTTGGCTTACCTTTTTACTAAATAGAAACTCCATTTTGACGTATAGCGCGAAGTTTCGTTGCAGATTTTTTCGTTTTTGATTGTGCCCGTATTTCATGCAAATATTTCAGGCGTTTTGTCTTTAAGTTTTTTTCAAATAGTTTTCTCACATAAAATTTGTAGAATTTTTTTACGCCTTCATCGACTTTGGCCAACTCGTATAAATCTCAGAACTTGTGTAATTGGAACACCCGACAACGAACGGCTGTCCAAATGAATATGTAATGGTGCCACCCACATGAATTATTTTGACGTTGCATTGAAGCTCGTATTTCATAATTGAAAAGTTGCTCAAGTGATTTAGCAAAGTGGCTAAAAAAGGTGACATTGAAGTGAAAAATGTTAATTGAAACTTGTAAATCTTAATATTCTGTCTTCAAGGAAAACCTTGTAGCCATGTAAGTTACTTATTCTCTGTAGTATGATAACAAGAAAAATATAGAGATATTTTAAATTAAAGGCTTGTTATTATCAGTGCTTTGGGAAACGTTTCAGGGGAATTTTAGAATAAGGTAACTCGTAACTTCTTGCGTTTCTGACTATCTTCGCAACCACCAATAAATTTATTTTCAATACCCTTTAGAAGTGATAACAAGCGCTTCAAATAGGTTATCCGCTCAAATAAATTTTATTGCATAGAACGACGAAAACACTTTTCGACTCATCGACACTGCCGACTGTTTACGACCTTTGAAGTACAACCTTTGGCCGACTGCTATCAAAGCGCATCAAGGCAAAGCAATAACAATAAAAGGATAGCAGTTAAAAGCATGAAGTACATGACACTTACCGTCTGCTATGCCATTCGAAATGGCGCATTATCGCTTGTTCATAGCATCTCAAAAATGTAGCCTGAAAGCCACAATCTACGCAAGGTTAAGAGGACCTTGTGTGTGCGATCTTTTAGCGCTGAGCTATAACTTTGATATATTTGTTTATTATTATTATTTTTTTTTTGTGTGTAAGTCGCATAAAATGCTTACTAAATAAATGGGGTTGTTATTGTGCTTGCGTTGAAAATAGTCTAAGGAAAACTTCCATACCCTATATGCTTCAGGATGAGTTCTGTGCGATGTCATACACTGATTACTTTAGCTAATGTTAGCTAAAATTGGTTAGTTCAAACCAATTTTTTAGATCCATTGAATGGGTGAGTAATGTTGCCCAATTAAAGTAAAAACCAAAAAGCGAAAATCATCTGCTACCCAATAGATTTCATAAAGCAAGAGTACACCGCAGCCACAACTACTTAGATTGAGAAAACCGTAAACTGAGGCAGTAGCACACTCGCATACTAGGAAATCCTAAGTACACAAGGCTGAAAACGCTATCAGTGATTTTAGTGTTTTCAGTGATTTCGCTGATTTGGGAATACCATTGGCAGCAATTGGTGTTCGCAATTGTGAAAAAATCACAGGTTGTGAAATAGCGCTCATCACTAATATGTATATCCAAACTCAAAATAATCAAAACTTCTCCTTTAGAATATTCAATACTCCCAACTTCAGTCAACCTAATTTTATTGCATATTTTCATCTTCAAATTCAATCAACCAACTGAGCCATAAACGAATTCCTGTTTACAAAACATTTCCCAAAATGTGAAAAAAAAACTTTTAAGAGGTAAATTTTCAAGCAGTTTCCTTCCTATACAAACGAATCGATAAATTGTAGTGCAGTTCGCATATCAAATTCGTTTAAAAGTTTGCTTCAAAATATTTATTGAAATACTATTTGGGAAATAGCGAACCAAAAATGCTGAAAATACGCGAAAAATGTGGTGCGCCCAACAATAGGCTCAACACGAAGGCGACCCATTTTTATTTGTTGTTTTCTTTCTTCTACTTTTTCCCCCCAGTTTAGCACAAACAGCAGCGAAATTCAATACAAGTTCCTGTTGCTAATTCGAGCTGAATCGAAAAAACAAAACAAAAAAATCAAGCAAACGAAAATGAAGAAAAATTGAGTTGTAGAAGGTATTAACAATTGCAATAAAGACGTGTTGTATACCAGTGTAGTCAAACAGTATATGTATGCCCGTATTCGTTGTGCTTGTTTCACTGTACCAGTTGTACCGAACAACTATTCATGTGCCACCATGATATTCCATGCAGGCGCTTTTGTTTCATAGATAAAAGTGACAAAAATCCCATAAAAAAAGAAAAATTAAAAAAATAAAAATAAATCAAGCAAACAAAAAGCAAAAAATAACGGAAAATCAAAAATAGCACTGAAATCGGAATAGAAAACAAACGTAGCACGTGTGTGTGACTACTTCCGGTCGAACGCTTTACCACTTCAAATGTTCTATCAAATGACAATTGATCTTATTACTTTCGAGTGTTATTGTTGTTTTTGTTTTTTTATTATTTGTTGTTGTTGTTGTTGTTTATTTTTCCACTTGGAGTTTAGGATTACCTACCCAGCGTTCACCCAACACTAACCATTAACGCAACACTGCTTTTGTCTATATAAATTAAATTTACGAACTTACCAGCAACCGCCTTCCCATTTATACACACAATAAAATAAAACCATTTGTTATGGCGCAGTGACATGTTTTGCCAGCAGGACATCACAAGCAAACAAGTCATGCTGCATGAAACGCGCGTTTCGCAAGCGACTGCCAAGTCAGAAGGGGCTCAACACGCCACAGAAAACATTAATACAAAACATAAATGAAAATTCCCTACACATAAATTGACAAGGAAAAAGTGAATGCTCTCTCATTGAAAAGCACCGCTCCCTCAGCTTTACACCATGGGCATCTATTTGTCATACATGAACGCCATTAATAGTCAATAATATTCGACAATAGGGGTAATGCAAAAACAAAGAAAACATAAATTAAAAAAAAATTTATTCGAAAAGTACAAAAAAAAAGATTGACCAAATCAGTTAATGCATAGCACCCAAGCGGAGTCAGTGACGTGCGCAAAGGAACAAAGGCTTAAAACAATAATTTCGATTTAGCGCAGCGGGGCATGAAACACAAGCAAGGCAAATGTGTTATATGCAATAAAATGACGCAAAACATACACTCACAAACACATATACACAAAGCTGAGGAGCTGGGCAGCATGCTACGAAGCAATGCTAATCAGGCGTACCGTAGGTTAGCGTGTTCACTTTGCACTAAACAAAGCATATCCTGTTGAATATTTTTATTCAACTTTAATTTACTTTTATTTTACTTTAATGAGTATTTTTTATAGAAATTTTCATATAAACCACAAACGGTCTTCGTGACATCAGATTAGCAGCAGTAGTTGAAGGCGCAGCGAGTTCGTGCGAAGTAAGTCAGAGTTTCAAACTAAATAAAAATTAATATATTTGAAAAAATATTACATCGATCGCCAAACATTTAAACACCAGTCATAGTAAAAGAAATGGTATAACTGCATAAAAAAAGTTACGTGGGTCCAAAGCTCTCAAGGCTCAGTCTAGTCTTTTTAAGTTTCACTACTTCTTACTATGCGTATGAAGTAAGCTTAAAGAAAAATTAAACCTTGGTGACAACTGCTTGCAAATAACTTAATAAGGTAGTAAAGAGTGCGCATGGTCTTTTAGGCCACTCCATACAAAATCAAAAGGAAAACGTATGCTTTCGTAATTACTGACTGAAATGGAAATCACCATTTTACTACTGGCAAATCGCACTGGCTGCTCGCTCATCCATACTCAGTCAGTCATACAATAACAAAAGCACTACGAACGTAAAAGCTAAAAAGTAGGTTACACTCATCCAAAAATGGGCTGTGATGAAGAGCTGTTAATTAAAGTTTGGTTGAAGTTTTGGTACACTACTGCCTAAATTGCTTAATCGATAATTGCTTGACTGTGATTGAAGCAATTAGCAAATGAATCTGAAAGCTAATCGAGGTCGAAAGAGAAACTCTAACAAAATTGAAGATGACGGGTTGTGGAAACCAGATGATACTGAAATTTGACTTATCTGTTCTATAATTTCGACATTTTTGTGAACAAATCGTAGCAACAATTTGAAACGAAGTGACAATTTTCATAGCCTTTGACATACATGGAATATAATCTGTTAGATAAAGGAAAAAGAAAATGTGAAATGTATAATAAGAGAATTGCCGTATAAAAAAAGCTGAGTGTTCCGAACCTCACTAGAATCTATTGCTGAGTGTCATCTCAGTATTGCTGGCTGATTTTTATGGGAGCAACAATTTATTTCTTTGGAACTGCAGTAATGAATAACTTGGTAACCTAGTGTAAGTGCACTAAGGTTGCCGTGCCTGAGCTCGGGGTTCTAGTCCCACTGCAGGTAGCTTCATGGTCATGGCCAATACCACCAACCGCTGGTAGGTGGCGTTGTTTTTTGGTGACTTCAGATGGCACTCATAATGGACTGATAGCAGCCGGCTATTCAACTGCTCTATCAGGCAAAAAAAACCATTCGATTTTACTAACCACCACAAATATTAGATATCCGAGAAATAAATAGAGACTTGTGGAAACACTATGCTGCCTAGAATAGTAAATAAAGAAATAATAGTAGGGATGAACAGCAGTAAGCCGCGGTTCTACAATTCGATGAAGTGATTTATGAAGGTAAAAAATAATAAAATTAATCAAATTAGAAACTCATTTTCAAATAAAGAAAGTGCAGTAACTTAAACATCAAACCCAACACTTTTTGGTAGTCCAATTTTCTGTTCAATGTTCACAAAAATATGAGTATTTTGGCATAATTGTTAAGTAAGTTAAGTAGTACTCATGGTTTTCAACACAGTGAATTTCTGTGAGAAGCACATCTAATATATTGAAGGGTATTTCAACACTCAACAGCTTAGCACATACGAGTATGTAATGAACATTCTTCAAAACCCCTTCCCATGAGCTTCGCTATCGTTGCCAACAATCCAACAATCGAGATATTTTCATTGCGCACATATAACCAAACACATGTAACTGGATTTGTTTTCTCGCATTGCACAATTAAATTGTTTATTTCTTTAACAACGCTTTATATATATATATATCAGTGCAGGCATTGCTGTTGCTTTCGCAGAGGCAAAGCATTGGCCGCATTACGTTGGTTTCTGTTGTTCTGTTTTTCTGGTCGTGAGCGCGAGCATTGTGTACAGTCGTTTACAGCTTTTAAATTTCCATCAACATGCCAAAGTAACATGCACACACACACACATACACACACATGTCGAAAAATGGATATTCCTTTTAGCAATGTCACCCCCTGACACACTCCTTCGCAAACGCATTTCTGCGCCACTTCCGCAAATGCGTATTTTTGTTAATGTTGCACATTGTTTTGTTAACACGCGTAAATGTTACTTCATGCTTTGGCCGCATATGTGTATGTGTGTGGGTTTGAGTGTGTATGAATGTGAATTATTTTTATTTTATTGTGCAAAATTGTTAATGGAATGGCGGGCTATGCTGCAATGGTTTTAGCAGTTTATGCTTTTGTCATCATCCCTTTTATGTTGCAACCTCATTGTTATTGCTCTTTATTGTTGTTGTTGTTGTATTTTAACAGCTTCGTTTATATGTGCAAAAGTTTTAGTGCTCATGGTTATGCGTGTATGTGTGTGTGTATCGTTTGTAATAAAATTTAGTAAGTGCTGTGATTGCATATACTAAGTTTGAGCTGGGGAGACAGCCATGTGTTATACGTAGTATTTGACTGCCTTGCATCACAGCTCCAGAAAATGTTCCCAATGCGAAGTACGTTGAAAGCTATGACCAAAATTTTATTACATTAATTTTCTTTACAACAAACAAAGCAAAAAGTCTAAGATCCGTTAAGTACATTATAACATTGACCTAAATTTGTATAGCAGCTGACTGCTATAGTAGCCACAAACTCTCCCTCTTAACTATTACTTTCAATTTATAGTTAGCATTATATAATACTAGCTGGTAACTGCTAGTACTACATAGTATTATTAGCACTTAGAGCAGCCTATATATACCTATATAACTGTACAGAGTCCTATATTATCCTACCTTTCACTCTGAAACCAGCCATGCACCTTCCAGAATTTTATTAAAATCGGGTGGCTGGTTTCGAATGTATAAGTAATTTTCATAGGTCAAGAAATATCAAGAGAAATTTGCCCTCACACCAAAAGAACCTTTTTGAACAATTAAATAAGCACCTCCCAACGGCATCTTTATTAAATCATGATTGCTCATGGACCAAAGTTAATCGATAAAATTATTTCGACAACCAGTTCTTGGCACATGCCCGAAACAATGTGAACGTACATGTTTTATACATAAATATATAGTAGCCACATGTCTGGCCAACGGCAATAACTAAAGCTCAACATACACACACACGCACAACCACTATACACAACCCATCCATAGAATAGAAAATATTTCTACACCTTCTACCGCTGCTTTTGACGTCGTTGCTACAACACGTGAACGCGCGTTTGCCAATAATGCGTCCCTTGAGCACGCAACGAATGTGTTTTTAACAGCAACGTATTTTCCAAACAATTATTACAGTCTGTATGGCCAATATTAGGATGACACGGTAAAGCCAAAAATTGAGTAAAACCGTTCAATACTTAGTTGTGGGTGTTTGCTTGTGCGCCACAAGTAGATTGGTTGATTGTACAATTGGGAATTGCAATAGGCAACATAATATAAAGTCAAAATAAATAAATAAAAAGTATTCACTTCAGACAAAGGTTTGGGCATCATCTGAAGCAGCTGACTAGCTCTTTAACTCACTCTGGTTTTATGATTCTGTCTGACATTCTAGGTCACTTGTGCCACTTTCATTTTATGTTTTGTGCACACACTGAAATAATTACAATACTTTATTTCACAATTTTCATATTGCAACAAACGCTCTCAAATCGGCGCTTTACAATATTTGTAAAATATATTGCACAAAAGTAGCAGCAAGGACATTGACAAAATACTATTGCATATGGTGAGGGGCGTTAAATTGTGCACAGAAATTTATGATTTAATTGGTTTGGTCAAGTGGAAATTTTCAACAGAAATATTTGTAATATGTTTTCAAAGCCTTTTTTATTATGTGTTCACTTCAACGATTTTTTTATTTAATTTGTTGCTATTTTATTTCCTTTTGATTAAGCTTGTGTGTGGGTGTGATATACATATACTATTGTTTATATATTTTAACTTTCACTTTGCTTTACATACGCAAATATTACATTTTTAAAAATGTGTTTTTGCCAAACCAGCGCAATATGCACTTCTATTGATTAATTCGTTCATATGGAAATAAATTCACAGAAGAGTCCACATTGGTTTCGGACTGAACAAAAAATAATATATTGCTTTCCTTCATTTTTTGCTGTCATTAATGCATTAAAAATATATGAAAATGCATTGCATGCAATCAACTTTGTAAGAAACGAATATTATGTAATTGCTTTCTATAGATAGACATGCGGGCTTCGTTCTCATTTTATTTAATAAAATGTGCAATTGTGCGAAAAATGTGTGGCAGTAAAAAGTTCTTCAAAATAAAATTTTATTAAAATTTTAAAAGAAATAGAAGACCTGAAAAATACTCATGAAAATACTGTGAGTATTGTGTTTCCTTGAGTGTGCCCAAATGAGGCCGGTGCTAGCCTCCTGATGAGGTGCTTAACGTTTGCCTAAACTGAAGTCTAAAAACTCTAAAACAGAATTATAACAATGTTCTCCTTGAATTACAATAAGTTGATATTTAATATAACTAGTGTACCCGGCCTCTCTTCGCTTTGGTTTACTCTAGCTTAATGCAAATGTTTAAAGAAAAATTAAACCTTTTTATGATTCGCTCGTTTGATGTAGCCCTTCCTTCTACCGTTTGATTTGCAATTGCTTCCCGCATTTTTCACGCTCTCCAAGTATATGACTTAAGTTTGAACTGTTTCTAGGCCCTATTCTAATGAACTAACAATGCAATAAATGCAATACTTTTAGAAAAGAAAATCAGAATTTCATGAGCTAAATAATAAACTCCAAACGAGTAACAAAATACTAACGAAATATTGTAATTCAAACGTGGTTTAATCAGAGCACAATTCTAACGCAGTGAGAATCGAAGTATGTCCCTAAAGTAATAAATTAAAAAATTTACTTGAATCACAATCCATGACATTCAAAGCGAGTAGTGCTTTATGGAGAGAAATAGAATGAAATATTTGAACTATGAAGTGCGTGAGCGTACTTCCTGTTGAGCGATTGATCTGAAATATGGTACACACCTTTTGTTCCGATGACAATACAATACTTTTTCAACTTTGTTCTAATGACCAGAATCATCAGGATAATTAAACTTAAACTCAGGATAATTAAATAATTAAATTAAATTTATTTTTCTTTCTTATCAATTTTGTTCTTTTGTAATTATCAACATTTATCAAAAAGTCAGCTAGATTGGTCGAAAATTACGTGCATTAAAAGGAAACAAACGCTTTTTTATACATATAGTTTAGGAAAGATATTAAGTAAAAAAATAAAACAACCGCCCTAGTTAAGGCGCCCAGTTCAAGCGCACAACAACTTCAGCTTAAACCAAATTAGTAACTGAAGCCTGTTGCCCAGTGGCCTTACTCAAATTCTAATTAGAAATATACCAGCTAAATGTTGTCTTTCAAATTACATAGGCTTACCGCATACTCACACATGCATACTATAGTCATGCTCAGTAGTGCAAACACAAAGGACTACTAGCGCGCACAATGCCTGCGGGTTCAATTTAGTTTAACTTGCGTCAGAGCACACACACACACACACACACACATACACACAACTGCACACACAAACACATTAAGCATGATTGTAATATGCTTGTTACAATTAGAAACCAAAATAGGCAGTACACACCCTTCACATGTTACGCGCGTTACCTGCCACATTCTGCTCCTGGTCCCTGCCACATTCTATATGAAAAATAAACCAGATTTAGCCTGAATTCGAATGCATGCCTTTGAACTATGCGCAAAGGTGCTCATTATCCTGTTTTCAACCACTATGGTGGCAACAACATGAGAACTATAAGGACGTTGGCAACGAAGACGGTGGCGGCGGCGATGGCGGCGAAGGCGACAAATGCTTGAACGTATTTTAGATCGTTCGCTCGAGCGTATTGCAAAGCGATTTTGTGGCGATTTCGCAATGTGTACTTGTATGTTGTGGATGTGGGCGTGGGTGTTGGTGTGTGTAAGTGTATGTGTTTTAGCTCACTATTTCACACGGCTGTCACTGTCTTCACTTACTTAGCCAGACGAGCGTTAAACATTTTGCGTGTTTAACACTTTCGTATGCCGTTTGTGCTAAACACAGAGCAACACCACACGAAATCATCTATTGACTGTAACCATTGTCAATGTACATATATGTGTGTATGCAATTATATTAATGTACTTATATGCCGCATTGTTTGTCACGCTGCATTGCGGCTGTGCTGATTATGTGCTTATTAGTTAAAGTGAGTCGCATTAATGTTCAGTCATTACTTTACAGTTACTGACTGTATTGACTTTAATTTGGTAAGCGTTTGATTAACGTCTAATGTTATTAAAAGCATTAGATTGTATATACTTTTCATTATTTTTTAATAGAGAATTTAATTACAACGTCCACTCCAAAAATAAAAAATGAGACGAAGCTTGTGACTAGCAATAACATTTAATAAGAAGAGTTTTCCCCAGCTCAACTATGTTAAGTAGGTATTTAAATTTTATTTACCTAAGTTATCATATCACCATTATTACTGCAGCGTGCTATAGGAAATTGATTAAATTAGTCTGGCTTCTGAGACCTTGTAACTAACAAGGTTTTAGTGTATCGCGCTGTAGTACGCCCAACCGAAATTTATGCTACTAAGCTCTGATGTGTTTAACATATATAAAGTTTAAGTGATTCAAGGCACTCTCTCTTTAATATGTCCCCTATGTTGCCCTTCATCATGCTCTATGTATTATCTAAGATAACAAACAAATCTATCGACACAATAGACGATTATTTCATGTTAACTCATGTGTACCTCATGAGCAAAGTATAATGCAGAAGGTTTAAATCATACCTAACCGCTAACCTGCCAACTAGATAAAGCTGCCGCATAATAAAATTAGCTTACAAATGACTGAGTGTAAATTTTAAAGATAGAAAAAAAAAGCGAATATTGGTCTAAAATAAATTTAATTTTTCTTTGACATTATAATTCCCAGGCGAAGCAGGCGAAGAATTACATTAGAAATTAAAGAGAACAGATCAAGATGCGATAAGAAAAACGAATAGAGCAATTGCGTTAATTATACAAAGTTTCTATTATAGTGAGCCTGAGACCAAACCTCTAGGCTCCTGCCCTTAAGAGCCTCGGACATGATACTGCATGTAATAGTTTCAAACAGTTGTATACGTGTGATTGAAACTGCGTACTGCCTGCAGTTTCAATCGTTCATTCGTTGTTGCGGTTGTAGTTGACGATCTGAAGCCCAAATCAGAATGAATAATTTGTATGGGAAGCGACCCGAATGCCTTCGTGCACGAGCCGAAACCGTTGCGCCGGCAGAATTATACAAACGATTTAGAAATCACTTCATGAATCGTATGTGAGACCCACACATACATATGATGACGATTGAAACTGCATATCGCGCCTAATCGAATTGAAGCATTATTTTCGTATAGAGAGAGAGTAGTAAATGAGGTCTCGAGGTGTTGTGGCTTCCCTGTATGTAAGTGAAACTGGCAGTGGCAAAACAAAATTATTAATTTATTTATTTTTTTTTTTTAAAGATGAGTTTGTTAAAGTGGCACTCGCAACTACAAGCAGAATTTTGTTATTTCTTAATCTTAGAAACTTTTCCTTTCAGCCTGCCACACAAAACATTCCCCACAAAGGCGATGTAAATACAACTCTTGAAGGAATCTCATAACATGGCTTCTCAAATGTCAAACATGAATCAACGCTTAAATAGGACTACTAACAAAGTTTTTGCGCCTTAAGAAATACTTTGAGCAATTATGAATGAAAATTTATGCTCTAACACAGACGCACACAAACACATTCCAACATACCATAATCACAGTGCAGACAAATGCCAAGGGCTATTATAATCAACACTAATGGCATAAATAAAGCTCAAGTTACTTACCCAACGCCGAAATGAGGTAATAAGGCATTTTTCATGCAATTAAACTGAAGTTTATCACAGCAACGGGCATAATAAAACAGCTGGCTGCTGGCCTGGACGTTGGCGGCAGAGGCTGACTATCATTAAAATATTTTATTTATAATTACACGCATACAACAAAACAACACAAACATGAAAACAGCCTATAGCTGAAATTGATAAATGAAAAAAAAGTGCGTTTGAATACCAAAAACTTAATTAACACAGAGTGGTCTGTGTTCGTGTGTGCGGGTGGGCATATGATTGCTTTTAGGCGTATTCATGTAGACTTTGTTGAACTATGTATACCTCGAAGCATTAATTACTTACAAAGGCATATGTGTAATTCAATTTCTATTTAAGTGAAGCCGTTTAAATTTCAATTCAAATTAAAGTGAAGCCATTATTAAAAATAATAAGGATAGGATAAGGATAATGTTAATGTTAATACACATAGACAACTAAAATGATGTGTATGACTAAACCTCGTATACACACGTTCATCTAAACTACTCTGTATAGTAGATAGAATGAGTAATATGCTCAGATACAAAATCGTTCATCTATCACATGAACAGCACGTCTTCAGTTACTACAACAGTTACTTAACACTTTGTCAACAACAACAGCAACAACATGCCACCCGCATGGCTTAGTTTGCATTAACTGACTTACTGACCTAACATTAGACCAACTCATCACGCATCTGACTGCGGTTTTGTATCTATGTCAGTAAACACGTGTGTATCTGTGCGTGCGCTTGACAGTTGTCAAACTCAGCTGGCAGACTAATGTTCGCATTTAACCAAGTTTAAGGTCTTATAACAATAACTTAAATCACTCACACAAACAACTCATTCCAAATGATTTAAGGTTTGTTAAATACAAAGCTCAAATAGCATTAAACGACTTAGTTGTATTATTTTTGGTATGCTTGACTGAATTTCGACCAATGGCCTATAGCCACTATTGTATAATAGTCGTTGAAGTAGTTTATTCAGTAACCTCGCTCGTAAATAACTATTCACAACTGTGCCTTTGACTGTAGCTGTGTACATGAATTTTAAGCCAAAATATTTGCGGTTTTACATAAATGGGCATTAAGTCGTACATAATAACCATAAATGTATTTCGAATGAAAATCGTTTGGTTTCGTTGTTGAAAATGTGTACGCTTGCCTCACTGCCTGGTTATTCATTTGTGTATTCGTATAATTCAGTGTTAACAAGATTTTGCAATTAGGTAAATTGAAGAAATAATTAAAATGAAGCAAAAGGTTATTTTTAAAGGTTGTAATGTACACTAAAGCCTTATTTTAATAACGGCTTTCAATCGAAATTCAATTAATAAAAAAGCTTCTCTAGAAAGAACTCCAATAAATTAGAGTTCAATTAGAGTCCATAGAAACTTAGCCACAATTGTATAGGAATTGAAATTGTTATAATTAAATGAAATTCAATCAAATGGTGGCCGTAGTGTTTAGTCAACAACTGAAAATGAGCCAGTATTAAGGAATCGCTATGAGAGCAGCCTGTTAAATCAGTGAGTTTTTTAATATAACATAAAGCGTAGAGTCTCATAGTTCTATCAATTTAAACGAGCGAACATCCACTTTTTTATGCCCTCAAACCAAAACTGTAGCTTCTCTCTAGGTCCTAAAAATAGGTATTTGTTTTAGTGGTGTCCTGTTCATTTAAGCAACATCTCTCTAATGCCTTCATAGATTCGTAAGCAGAAAATCGCCACTTGAGGCTAAAACTGGAGAATATGCCGGATGGTTTAGCAGTTCATATAGTAGCCCAGTTTATGGGCAGATGTGCACCAGTGAAATGTCATAATGGAAGAACACTTTTTCTTTACGATGGTTTTTGCTTCAAATAAATGTCGAATATGTTTAACAGCACTGAATAATGTAAATAACATAACAGAGAACTGTTACCATGTTTTTGTTAGCCACAGACAGTTGGATTTCTTTGGTGCATGTTCACCAAGAGCAGTGCACTGTTATGATTGTACCTTGGTCTCTGCTTTGTTGTGATGGATTCATATTTCTTCCACCAAACGGTACAAAAACTATTTCAGATTCCAGTAGTCACACTTTTCACTTATGGTTGAGTGTGAGCAATCGCGACACTCATCATGCGGTTAGCTATTTCTTGTCCAAATATTTATGTGAAATGTGATGTACCAACTGAATTAAGATGCCTTCAGCCTTAGGCACCTTCATTCTCCGTACCTCTATTCATGGATTTTATCAACGATTTCTGGAGTGACCACAGCTTTTGGGTGATCTGTACGTTTGGTGTCACTTGTGTTAAATAACCAATGATATTTATAGCGCAGCATTTATAAAACCTTACTTTAGTTTCGGTGATGAATTTTTCAAGCAAAAAATAATGCCTGATGAGTACACGAAATTTACATTTTTCCAATTCACGCGGTTTTCTACTTTCTACGGTTGTCTGTAACCTATTAGCAGATGGTAGTGGACCGGAGCACTGAAATATCAAACTGCCCTGGTATTTAGTGCAATTTTGTATATGTCAATTAAAAAATTAAAGTTCAAATACCGTAAGGGCGGCAACATAGAATTCAAATAAAAATTGATTGGAAACGGAAATGGGCTGCTGCTGGTGATTTAACGCCATTTTGTGTGTGTGCAACACTTTCGATTACGAACCGACAAATAAAAGTCACAAAGTTGCCAGCAAAGCAATAACGCAATAAAAAGAAAAACGAAAAACGAAAAGTAAAACAGAGAAGAGGAAAGTATTGTAAGCAAATAATAAATGAGTGGCCTTCAGTAAAATGAGCGGAAAGACAGTAGCGAAGCAAAAACAAAACAAAAAGGCAAAAAGAAAAAAAATAATAATAAACGTTGACAAGAAAACATTGCCAAGAGAATGCCAACTCTGGAAAAATATACAAGCATACGAAACAGCAATACAATAACGTAGTAAAAGGATAATAAATTCAGTTATAGTGCAAATTATTCAAAGGCGACGCTTGAATGAATCAATTTGACAGCGTAACAACATGAGCAACCACGATAACAAAAATACAAAAACAAAAACTAGAACATAGATATATATGCCACACACATGGGCACGTAAACCTTAGTGCGAAATTGTATTGTATGACCTTGAGCACAACTGTACTTGTTCGGTATGTTGTCGATCGTTGGCTGCTTTCGACATAACGCACCCGCTAGCCAAGCCTACGCTATAATTTTCGTCCATCTGCATTATCAATTAGACGTAAATCAAACGCACAGCAATCCGCCATAGAGCAGCGCAGTATTTCCTGAGCGAGTGCGAGTGAGCGAGTGAACACAATCCCTTTTTCTATTTGTCTCACACCAGGCTGTGTATGTTGTCATACACACGATGTAGTAGCGATGAACAACATGGGGGCACAGATAAATATATGTATAATCACATTTGCCCAATGGCAAATATTTTTCGCTGTTGATTTTCCAACACTGATACATACATAATTAGTGTTTTGCAAATAAAAATGTTACAAAATTGCAAATTGTTGATTGAAATCGCATGTGAAAAATGTTTATTTAGTTGCATTTTAATTTTGTCTGCAAGCATTTCTGTTTTGTTTGTATATTTTTGGTAATACGCATTTTATTTGCATAATGCCTAAAAATATGCAATAGCAAAGTTTTACGAAATATGCGTGCATATTCATTGCCAGAACGGTATTTGAATGTCATTTGTGAATAGTAAAGGGTGTGTTCTCAAATTCGTCAGAAGGGCTTGCGTTCAGTTGAATTACTTTTTTCTTCAGTACAAATGTTCTGGAAAACTCCGAAATTTCAGTTTTCGAATTTGTTTACAAAATGTGTATAAATAGTTGTATAATTCCATTACGTGTGCAATCCGAGAATGTTCCATAAATTGAAAATTAATTTACCACAACAGTTTTAAATGTGAATCTATAAGCTGAGAGATGCTATGTGAGTTGTGTAGACGCTGAGTTGGATATCAACTATGTACGGGGTATGGAGTGAATCGACACAGTGAATCTCCTCAACTAACTTCGTTATCATGAAAGCCAAACTCATTGGCAATGCCTTGGATCCGACAGTGAACGCACAGTTGAATTGGGATGCTCATTTCAATCGGATTGGATTCGAAGCAATTACTACAAAAGTTTATTCTGGCGCATTTACTGTATTTATTCCACTACTACAAAGTCTGAACACCCAGTTCATCTATGTGGCACTGCACCAAACTCCATACTCGAAATTATACAGCTATCTCAACCTGTTCCAATACCTCTCAGCTAATATGTGTCTACACAGAACAAACAAGATACTTACTTTAAATTTTTGTCTCAAGTAATCTTCTCAATTTAAGCCAGAAGCAAATATATTCTCAAATTTTCCAACGCCTGAGAAGTTCTAAACCATTGGGTGTGCCCTCTTGATTTCTAATAAAATTTATTACGGATGACTCAAATTGATCATTTTGCATTTTGGAAAATTCCAGGGCATTCTAAAACAGTTAAATAATTATAAATGCATTATTTTAGTTATTCCTAGCGGATTCATCTGCTCATTCATTACTTTAAATACTACTTTATCCTGCACACCAACTAAAACAGACTGTTTCGAATCATCGTTAGGGTAGCCCTTCGGTGTCTGCTTCAAGAGATGAGAAAGTAGCTTTGGTGTTGAAGTACGAGTAAATGTCAATGTTTTATGATACTGGTATCGTGCAAGCAAAGTCTACCATATTTAACAGGTTGTTTGATACGGCTCCAACTTAGGTTCACTATCTCCAAATACAACAGTCTTAACGCCCTGATCAGTTTTGGATTCCACTATACGAGAACTTGATTAACTTCATTGTATTAAGGTTGTGTTTGTTCCAAGCATTCTATGCATGTGCATTTTTATATGGATATGCATATGGGTATTAATATCGCGTAATTCTGGCATTCTTATTAAAGCTATTCCTACTCTGAAATGGCTGGTGTAGAAAATCATTTCTTTTTAATGATATTTAGCGATTAACAATAAACATTGTATTATTGAAAGCATTATGACTTGTTTATAGTACTAGACCGTTGCTTGCTTCTTAGGAGGGAGTCGTGTAATTGTAGCCTATTCAGTCTTCGCTTTGTTAGGTAGCGGGTAAGGCTGGGCAGAAAATCATTGCTGAACACGCACTGAAGCATAATAGCTCAAATTGTTTAACAAACTTTTCAATCATATTCCTATGAATTGGTCTATTATTCAGCTAGCATGATTTATAAAACCATTAAAATTAATACACTTATTCGAACACCACTATATATAAGGAGATTTAGCTTTCTTAATGTTGACTACACTAATTCAAGGGCCCAATAAAATTTCTGTGTTAGAATTCACAACATCTTCTAACGAATCATGGCTAACTACAGAAATATTATATGTAATTATGCATGCAGCAGTTGTAAAAATCACACACTCACACAACTAAACATAGGCACAGAGAGATTGGCTCGTCTGCAAATAAGCTAACACAGCAACTTCCGTTTCCGCTCATTACATGAGTGCGCTCAACAACAAACTCAAATGCCACAGTGACCTGACCTACCATGAATTGGTCAAGCAAATTTCTAACTACACTTGTATATGTTATGAACGTGTAATGGTTGAATGAATGCATGTGTTTGTGTGAATGTGTGTGTGTGTCGTTGTGAACGTGTCTGCAATACAATCATATCATAATTATTTGAATAACTCATTTGATGTTGTTGTTTTTATGTTGTCCTTGCAAACAGTGTTAGTTATACACGTCATAGTAGTAATTGTTACAACAGACATACTAACACAAATACACAGCGTAACAGACTTTTTGTTATATAATTAACGTTTATACTGTATTTTATGCATTTGTTTGGTTGTTGTTATTTTGCTTGTTGCGAATGGCGAAAGCTTGTTTGTATGTCCATTTATATTGCATATTTGCATAGCAGTGTGTATATATTTGTGCATATGCATGATTTCGTTTGCAACGCGCTTGTAATGCCAACTGTTGTTTTTTGCATGGTTATGTTTTAGGCGTACGCAGATACAGGCGCGCTACTTGCCGCTCAACTACTGTGCTCCAAAGTTCTTTCAAGCGTTCATGCTTTCATGATTTTATTTTTTAATATTTTTTGTTTCATTTTATACAATTTGTGTGGATATCAATGACAAAGATTATACAGTTCAAGCAATATATATGTTTATTCAAGTGCAAATCTGGCATTAAAATGTCAAATCGACCCAAGCAAATGCTTCTACTTAGACTACGAGTAAGGAACTCGTTCCCCACTAAATGCCTACATACGTATATACATTCAAACATATAGTACATTCATAGGTACTTTTTTCTGTATCTACAATAGATTTCGAAGAGCGTGCGAAACGAAATACATAACTTTTTTGTACATTTCCCTTATAATTGCAGAGCCGTCAAATTAATTTGTACATTAATTGCACTGGCATTCCACTGAAATCTGAAAGAAAAAAAATAAGAAAACCAATTATTAAAAATATAATAAAAATACCGTGCAGACACATTTAAAAATAGCTGAGCTCAGCGGTTGAGTTTTAAAATAATTCCGTTTCGCATGATGTCGTGTCACGCTGATTCGCATAATTTACAAGACTTTTTTTAACATTTATACATTTCTCTTTATGTATATATTTCTCTATATATACATATCTGTATAATTTTTTCGATTAACACACTTAAGCACAAACATAAATTATGGTAAGAGTAAGCGAGCCAGACCGATAGACAGACAAGCAAATAAAGTGTGCACTATAGTGTGTGGCAGCTTTAAGCTGAGCCTGCACACTGCATGTGGTAACTCTGCTTGAGACTATACAAGTACTTGTATCTAAGACTACTTTAATTTATGTGCCTACTACTCTAAGTGAATAAAAAGGATTAACCGAAATGTTGTAACTATTACACTTAGAGAAAAATTTTACTTATATTACTTTATTATACAGTTGAACTTTCCTATAAAGATCCCCTACATAACGAAGCTCACCTTATTACGAACTGATTCAAGTACACATAATTTCAAGTATACATAGTTTCTATATACAACGAAGTGATTTTTGGGTCCCGTAAGGATTCGCAATGGGAAAGTGTGACTACATTTTCTGAAGTTAATAGTTAGTCTACCCTAGCCTCACCCTGTCAAACCATCTACTGCGCATTGAGTTATCAAATCAAATAGTTAAGCACATCTCTTCTGTCCTATATAGTTATATATGTTACATGCTCTGGCCTACACATTGATTTAAGAATATTAAATAAAAATTCTGAGACCACCCCACTCTCAACGCTTTTCATTGGTAATTGCTTCGCTGAAACCGAGCCTACTCTTTTTGCAAGTTCTGAACTTAATTTTGTCATTCACTGAACAATACTCTTGTTAATTATTCGGAAAAGTTTCAAAAGGGCTGGCTTTTGTTTCCGATCATGTAGCATGGTTTCTGATGTAAAGCATATTGACAATGAAGAAATATATTAAAGAAGATATTTTTTTATAAAAGATATAAATTGAATTGGTATGATATATTTCCTTCAAAGGGAAAGTTTCTAGAACAGACCCATGTCCACCCAACATACTTGCAATAAATAGCCTTCAATTATTTCAGTAACTTAGCTTAACTCATTATTATATATCAGTCGATTGCTGTACCAATAATATTAGGAGGAAAGGGTCTCTTGCCATCTTCTTATTATTATTATTCTTTTGTTCATTTCGATGTTTTTCGAATGGATGATAACAAGTGGTGATTTGAATATGAATTTGCAAGGACTTTATAATTATTTATTTTTCTATAACCCGAAATGTGTCTGTAGCGATTGCATGCATAACATCAATAACAACAACATCTACAACAACATCAAATCCGAGAGCTATTACAATTGCCTTAGCAAGACTTTATGCACACTTCCCTGAGTTCTTTGCTTTGACTTGTCTGCCACTTCTTCAGCGAATGCCACAGTTTATGCTTCAATTACAGGCAACTACGAATACATATATTCTAGTATATATATACAGCTATTTGGCTACTTCAATGATGTTGTATACGTAATGGCACTATGAGTGTAAATGTTTGCTAGCTTTATTGCTTTGCAGAGCCTGAAGGCAGTCGTTTGAACTATTTGCTGCTTTCTGTGTTATGCGAATGAGTTCGAGCTCATGTATCTTTCTTGTGGTCTTGTATGCCTGCGTTTGTTTATTTCCGTTAAATTAATGGCGTCTACTATGGGCAATTCCGGTTAAGCACTACAACATGAGCTGAAGTAAATCGCTTAAAGCGGCTGCTGATCATGCTGCATTTAATGAAGTTATCTTGGAAATGAGTCCAAGAATTTTTGCCCCACATTTTTGAATTGTACTGACAATTTTTTAACATTATAATTCAACATCACTTAAAAAACTTTTGTGAAAAAAAAAAAAACATTCATGCAAGAAGTGAAAAAAGGTCAATAAATAAATTAAGCAGGCAACACTTAACCGACATAAATTACGTTAAACCCGTGTTTCTTAATTATTTGTAAATAAGAGAAAAGGCAAACTTAAACTCAGCCCAACCCTTAACTGAATCCAAGCAAGTAAAGCAATATACGCACAAACACCGACTGAAGTGAGCGAAGTGAGTGCCAAGGAGTAGCGAACGAGACTTAAATGAAAGGCAAAGTAGAAGGAGCAGCAGCAATGCGTACAATCATAATGAATAAATGTCACACCGGAAGTGCCGGAAATCTGCACAAGTTTTATAATGCGCAACGTTTCCGCTACTGGCTAAATGCTTAGGTTTGAGTGAAGTCGCATTGAACGAAGTTTAGCGAAGTTGACGTCAAAGGGTTAAGAGCTGCTTGCCATGTTCTCTGCTACCAACCACCATGAACTCACGCCAACTTGGATGCGTACATAATGGCAAACGCGGCGCTATATAATAATAAACTTGAGCCAAAGCGTGTTGACTTTGTTAATAAGTTTCGTAATAAATTTTTTCTTACGCCCTGCCTAGGATAAAGGGTTTCTTTTCAACAGACCGAAATTACAAAGGGAGCAGAAAAGTTTAAGTAAGAAAATATAGAAAAAATACACTTACAAGTGGGTTTAGAAATAAAGCAAAAGACCCGAAAAAAGCAAACTAAGTAATAAATAATGTAAAAACAAATAAACCGCAAAAACCAAGCAAATGCAAATGAGAAAACGAGCGCTGAGTGCTTGAGTGCTGCTGCCTGCAGCTGCGACGGAAACGGAAACAGTCGCGATTGCGGCCAACACTAAGTAACAATTGTAGCACGTAAAGTCGAGCAAAACAAAACTAAAAATAAAATAAAACATTTATGATTAATATCATCAGCATTCAGTTGTTTTTCGCTTGGCATTTGATTTGAAGCGTTGAAGCCGTTGATTGCCGGCGTTGCTGCCACGACAAACGCGTACTTAATTTAATTAACTCGAATCGCGCTTGAAATGATTCATTGGTAGTGCAATGATGAATTTGATTGTGACAGAGCTGATGATGATGATGATAATAACGAGGATGATGATGATTATGAGAATGCTGGTGATTTTTATGGTATATTTGAAATAAATCTGCCAATACTGGCATACAAATATTATGAGCTTAAGTATTGGTTTGGTGATGTTCTTGAATGTTACGTGGTTCTCTGAGTATAATTAATTAGTAGTAGAAGTGAGGATACGAAACCGAAGCAGATTTAAAATTTATAAGAAACAGATATTACATATTCAGGAATGCAATAGAGCTTCGATTATCTTCAAAACTATAAATTATAGAAATTAATTATTAACTAAAATAGTTGATTTTAAAATGTAAATCTACGCTATTATAAACACAACGTATTGACATGAAACATACATAAATAAAGTACTATGGTGGTGTAAATCTGCACAAAATAGTTCAGTTGTTAAAATGTTCTGTCTAAACGCGTTAAAAACATTTTTTTTTTAAACAAGTGAAATAAGAGCTCTCTTTCAGTATGGGAAAATACAGCAGAGAGAGTGTGTGAGTAAAGGAAAGATAGTGTGATGGAGATTGTCAGTGAAGGAGAGTGACTGTGGTGGAGAGTGAGCATGATGGAGATGTGCATAACTCGCGCTCACGATATAACAGCTCTAAGTGAAAGATCCTTTTCGCTTTCTCATTCTTACTTTTTAGCAATATACTGATGACGTAAGAGACAAACTTTTTTTAACTGTAATCAATAATTTAATTTCTTTCTTTTGCCTCACTAAATGTAAAACTCTACGCTAGCGGCGCGGACCTAACTCAAAGCTTCTGTTAATAGTTAGAATATAAAACCCATATGAACATTCCATATATTGAGTAGCTATAATAACAGAGAATGCCGAATAAAGCTCAAAATCTTGAGAAGGAAAAGGCAACAACTCAACTAACAATGTCGAACACATCAATATCCTTATTAACATCCCCATTCTCATGCGTGGCATGCTTCATGTTTCTTTGGCAGACATCGCAGTTTCACATTTTAATGACATTTTGTAGCACACATTAAACAAAAAACCACATGCGAAAAACCACTAAAAAAACTTTTCCATACTGTAATCTAACAAAAATAATAAAAATATTTTATGTATATCAACCACACATAATTTTGTACATTAAAAATATGCGACAGGCAACTTTCAGCCAATTTTTCCACCCAGCAAGCACGATGCCCTCATCGGTAAAGCCATTTAGGCATGCAATCCAAGCGCTAAAACTTATGCTACAAAAAAAAAACCTTTTAAAAGGGGAAAACATAGCATGCCAATGAGCACAGCTAAGGCCGGCGTATACTCTTAGTATCTTTGGGCACGAAAACAACGCCAGCCAGGCGAAATGGAATGCATGCAGAATTTGATAATCAATTACCGTGGCACATATGCACAGAATTTTACTGCCGGCTGTGAGGCTGATTTAAAATTGGTCGCACACAAAGAAAAGGCACAAGAAAAGCGAAACAGAAGTTTGAAAAAACAACACACAAAAAATGCGGATAAAGATAGAAAATGTTGCAAAAATGGAAAACGGCCATGTAAGACCAAAATGCTAAACGCTTTGGCCAATGTGGCGTGTATGGTACAGACTACAAACTGCAAAGCATACACACACATATGAAAAAAAAAATAAATAAATAAATAAAAAAAAAGTGCAGCAAAATTCGCTTTGGAGACATTATTCATTAGCAGATAAATCGTTCTCTTAGCGCAGCTGGTGTGCTGCATACCTTAAAAAGCATAGGCGGCATCGCAGAAGTATGCAACACAATACGTCGTTTGTTGGGTATGTAACATATTAATCAGTGTTTGTTTGCCTAAATATTTAATGCCTTACTCCGCTCGATCTCACTGTAGCTCCCTATGCGCTCTTTCTCTTTTGCTTTGTTTTATGCAATTAACAAATTACAAATTTATTAACTTTTGACTTTTGTTTTACTATATTTGCTTACAAGTCGACATCGTCGAAGCACACACTTTTCATAACTGGCGCTTCATTTTTTTTGGATTTCCCGCTTGGTCACACACAATAAAAAAGGTTATTAAACTTTTCACATTCAGTTGTGTTTAGTTTGTGTGTTTGTTGTGCGGCGTGGTAGGAAGTACGCTAATAAATATTTATAACAAACAAAGTGGAATAACAAGCAATGCCATAAAAACATGCGGCTTGCATTTTCTTTTTTGCGTAGTGTCCTTTTTTCTACTTTGCACACGGCATCCTTTGCGGTAGACCAAAAAAAAAAGGCAAGGAAAGATATAAACCGCACTCTTGCCTTATTTATGCAATACTTCTGCTCGCTGTATGTTTGAATACATGATATGCTCGTTTTTGTATCTACATATAAATAAGCAGTTTCCAGTAAAATATAGTTAGATAAGTCTCTTGCAGAGTTTTCTACAAACTACATAGTTTGCTCATTTCAGTTTTCTCATACTCAGTTTCCATTGCTACTATGCTACTCTATGGCCCTCCTTGGGCCAAGAGATTTTCTCAGTCTATCCATAGAGCCAGCCACTTTTAACTTAATCTTTAATCTTTATACTCTTACTGAAACTGTTAATTGATAACTTTCCATTGAAATGTATTTCAACTCTCTATTATTTATAATCTACATTTTATAAGTTCTACTTCGACGGTCCTATTCCCACGATCGTTCTATAACTTCTTCATCACACAACTTCTATAACCTTGCCTCGTTCATCGTATGTATAATATTCCCTCGTAGCTATAGCCTCCAAATTTAGTTTATATTCTATATTACATAGCTCATAAATATATCTATATATTTAAAAATCACTGGTCCCGATGTTCGTCCGAGTTAATCTCCGAAACCATTTGAATGAAATTTGAAGAATATGTATGGATTGGTCCCTAATGCTAAATAGCGTAGAATCAAACTGTTTAGTGTTGTGTTGTGTAGCATATTGTGTTGGTGTTGTATAAAAGTTTATGTAAAATGCCGCGAAGAAGCTCAAACCTTACTAATGCACGCTACAATGAGGAAATAAATGAACAACATGAAATCTGGGAAATGGAGAGTCGTACGCAAGAATCTGAAGCACATAGCAACAAACATTTGGGAGAATGCAATAACAGGGCAATAACTATATTGACACAATAAGAGAACAACTACGACAAAGACAGCAACCGAGCTACTCTATAATACGTGCATCATTGGTTAGTCTTGCATTTAATTATACACCTGATTTCGATTATGTAGAGCATTATTAAATTGCAATAAGTAAAATGGACAAAGAATGTCAACAGTGTCACGCGTTAAATTCACCAATGAAATACTCGTTATCTGCTGCAGATAAGGTAAAGTACTTAAACCATTCGTTACATCCGATTTAAATTTTTTTTTCACAAGATAGGCAAATAAAAATCATACACGGACAACTTTACTTTCTGGAGCAGAACAACGACTGCACCGGATCCACTAGTAAAAAATAAATAATTAAATAAATAACTAAATAATAATAAATGCTGCAAGGAGCGCATTGAATCTGGCGTCGCCAGTTAACAACACAAACTACCAGAGTTTCGAAATAGTAAGACCATAACCATGACACTCCAGTTGGTGTCGGTACCCGACCTCTGGTGCCGATAGTCATAGTGCACTTCCACTACCAAGCAAATTGGTATTCTACTTTTCTCATATGCTGCGGCTATAAGTGAATATCTGAATGCATCTTCTCTGCTAACTTCCACATTCGACACATAACCTCATTGCCCGCTTCAGTTTTAAACTGAAAAGTTCAGAGTACTTTTCATAATGAATATCCAATTAATTAAAAAGAAAATAATAAACAAGCTCTCAAAACACGCTTGTTAATCTTAATGAAATAAATAAATATTTATTTAATTATGGGCGCTTACGCCTTTTTTCATTGTCTGCCATTTTCATATTCACCAGACAATTAGTTTCCACTTGCTATTCATTTATCATACATTTTAATTTTGATGAATGCGCGATTAATTAAAACTCAACAGCAACTTGAAATCTTTCAACATAGGCAGAAGAGTGATACACTCATAGATACCCCCACATAACCGATTAAAGTGAACCCTAATGTACGACCATACAAAAGAAGGCAAAACAAAAATCATGTGCCACGAGACGAGCCGCAGTGATTAATTCATAATTTCTGCACAGCAACAAATAAAAAATAATATTAGGGGGCGAAATATGAAAACCAGCAGATGGCAGGAAAAATAAACAACAACAACAACACATTAAAATAAAACGTGAAGCAACAACACAAAATTAGCGCCGGCATGTGGGTGCACATTGCGTATGCTTAACGTATGCAGCTGCCAAGCCAACGGGTCCGCGAGCTAAAGCCATTTACTGCATCACGGAAACGTGTAAGACCCAGCAACACCTGATTTTAGCGCGCACAGCAAAAATTTATTTAAAAAAAAGGCAAACAAGAACAAAAAAATACTAAATGAGCTTGTTGCGCGAATGAGGGTTAGTTTGCGCTTGGCAATTGTAGTTTGTAGCATGAGGGCTGCATACAAAACAAAACAAAAAAAAGACAGAAAAAAAAAACAATAAAAAATATTTTCAGAAACTTGCAGCGCAACGAAAAAATACAACAACAAAAATGTTGACGGGAGTAGGTGTTGAACTCAATATTGCAAACGCTGCATGCTTAGAATACCACCGGCAGCTATAAAAACATCGACTAAAATAACACCAACTGCAGGTAATGACAACAAAAATAGTAATCATCGCTGCGTGATAGCAGCAACAGCGTCAAGCGCAGAAATACCAAAGTCAAACAGTGATGATTCACGATAATAAACCAATTTCAGATAACAAAAGAAGTTCAAAGGTTGTCAGGCGTTTGAAAATTTTGATGGGACCATTTTATACAAAACAATCTTTTTTCCTGAAAAACTTTTGTAATGTTTGTTGGGAAAAGTGCAAAGTTACTAGAAGCTCAGCTACCACGTCACCTTGGGTAAGTCACTCAGTAAAATGCATAGTTAAAAGCAAATGATTTTGAAGATTCTTGAAAATGTTTCGTCCACTATAAAGTGACGCTTTTAAATTATTCGAGTTTTATTCAATCTGACAATGTCATGCGTAACGCGTAAATATGCTATTTTTATAACAAATTGATTCTTTTGCATTATTTTCTCTGTTTCTCTGTACTAGCGCATGTATGTCCAGAAATATCTCGAATGGCATGTGTCGCCTATAGCAACGTTGGCAATTGTTTTATCCGTGTGCTTTTTATTTCGGCAACTTTACTTGACCACCCGCGCGGTATATTAGTGATGTTACATTCATAAATTCTTGAAGGCTATATACAAATACTTTATCGATTTTTCTAATAACTAATTTTCCATAAATACTATAATCATAATTAGCGTAGAAACTGCATGCACCATGATTTAAATCGTAGGAAAATTGACGTCTGAATAAATGAAAGTATTTACAATTGGTGTAAAGTCTTGCTTTGCTTTGCGCATCTGTTTCTGGAATTCATGATTTCTTGGTCGTTTAGATTGACATTAATGACTTGTCATTTGGGTAGCATAATTAATGACCAAAGTACATACTGCTTCCAAATGACAATGTCAATTTCACTTCGAGAAAGCAAGGAAAATGTGGCGATTCGTATGTTCCAGAAAAATCATAGATTCCAAATATAGCTGTGTATAAATCTGCAACGTCAAAAAGAAAACAAAGATTAAATACATATTCACTTTGCGCAAGAGCAAGCAGTTGGATCTGAAACTTCGAAGAGTATCTTGGCTCCTTATGTCAAACTCAAAGTTCAACCTACGAAAAAAGCTCTCATTGTTCAGGGCCATACTGAAACCGATATGGACTTACAATATACAACTTTGGAGCATTGCATCCCATTCAAACCTAAAAATACTTCAGAGATTTCAGTTCAATCTACTGCGGAGGATGTATACATTTATATGTCCGGAATTTTGTTATTCATCGAGTCTTGAAGATCCCAACAATCAAAGAAGAAATCATTACGGTGGAAGACCAAGTCAGCCGCCTATCAATCAACCTACTAGACAACAGCAGTCAAACGCTAAAACTTAAAAGACTACAAGCACTAGATCACTAGATTACGCATCACGGATGAGTGATCAGTCATACTAACTTTTTATTGCATATGCGATTTTTAATTTAATTTTTAATCTTGATATAATTCGTCTAACAATAGTAGCAAATAATGGCTATAGACCAAAAAAAATGCTCTTCGTATTAAATGACTTAAATTTTTCTTGAACTATCTTAATTTAAGAATTTTGGTTTAATGTACACATCGTAGAAAAAATAGTTCACACTATCACGATTCAACTGTAGTGTAATTTGTATCCAACGAAGAAAACCAATTTCGGTCCCACTAGCAAGTAACTAGCATCACGCATCAGTTTGTCGCCGATCTGTGACGGTGTCTAAAGCTCTCTTGAAGCTAAGTCAGACTTAAGGTTTCTTGTGTTAAAGAGTCACTGTAAAACGTTTTTTGGATAGTTTCTCTACTTATAAGAGACTAAGCATTTGTAATAAAGAATCGACTTTTTTGCCAAGCCATCACATAAAAAGTTGGAAACTAACTCACGCTCGTCAAATTGATTTATAGCCTCCGATGTCGCTTACTACTCTTGTGTTACGAACTCTATAACACAATTAGAACAATATATTTCGCTGGTGTATATAATTCAAACTTCCGGGAAGCAAGAATTGTGAAAAATTGTATATCTCCAAAAGTTTCATGGACCCATTCTAGATTCTAATTCCAACGCAACTTTCTTGATCGCTCTATTCTTTACTTAAATCGTGGTTTTACTGTAAGTTCTCTTCTTCTACAACCAACTGGCAATATACAAACGCCTTTATTAGCGCCGTAACTTCATCATTAGCTTCGTTCTAGAATCCGGATCAACACACCAATAGCAGCAGCAGCGGCAGCAGCAGAAGTAGCTATATCGCAGCATAAGATTTCACCCTTCAATTGTTATTATTGTTGGGAGTTTGTTTGCATTACAGTTTATGTTGCTGCAGCTGGTGCTGCTGCTGGTACCTCAACTACTTCGAAGCCGTTATTGTTGTTGCTGTTTAATGCAGCACTGGCAGCTACAGCAGTAATGCACACAATATCAACAGAAAAGGTAGCGGGCCAAAGAACAAAAACAATTCGCTGTGTATTGAATGTAGTTCCTTTCTTTTTTGCACTGCCTTGTAGTGTAGTTCAGCTTGCTGTGCAGTGCAATACCCAAAGGTATAATTTCAATTTCAACACTTTACAAACACGCCACAGTTGCATCATTAAGTGAAAAGTCGTTGCGTTGCATTGCGTTGTATTCGGTTGTGTTCGGTTATGTTGCATGTGCAAGGTAGGCGTGGTCGTTTTGTATACACAAGCGCCAGGTGCAACAAACAACAATGAGCAATATGGCAACACTGTTGTCAGGCGTGTATTCTTGCATAACATTTTCATTGTTTAAGTGCGTTTGGTTAAGAGAGAAAAAGTGTTTTTATTGTCGTATGTTTGTTCGTTTCGCGTTTGCGGTGTTGGCCTTGTTGTTGTTACTATTGTTGTTGTTGGTGCACTTGTACAATATTTGAGATTGTTGCATTCTCTTTGTTGTTGTTGTTGTTGTTGTTGTTGCGTGCGTATGGTTTTTCTTACTCCACAACTTTAATAGTACGTGTATACCATTCCACATTACAAGCATGCAACACTACACTTGCTTCGCATCTTCTATTTCATTACATTCACTTCGTATTTCGCCTATCTACACGATTCCACTCACCTAAACATAACACCCACAAATCGCAGCATTGCCTGTCTTCCAACGACTTCCTTGGCGCCACTTCCGTTTCCGCTTTACCACTTTCGCTGCAATGCTTGTCTCATGCTACTGCTTCACATCCGACATCTGTCGTTGCACTTAACCCATCCACCATCGACGTTGCACGATAATCATTTTGTTGCACTTTATTGAATTTCAAGTGCGCAGCCATGAGTGCAGTAACACACACAGACGCAACGTAATACCAGAAAAAACGAAGAAGACCCTAAGAAATTAACACAAAAACTACAAAGTCAATACGCCATTTGCACTAGAAGGGAAGCTTGCTTCTGTGCAGGTGTTGCAATACCTAAGCACTTTTTTTCTAAATTCTTTTACTCTTCAAGCAGCGTATACTCCTGGTATTTTAACTTTGTTATGAGGTATGTAACAGTGAAAGAGTGTATGCAAAGGATGCCCTCACTTTTTGAGCTGAAAGTATTCATGAAGGCATTATTTAGCGCTCGTATTGTGCTTGTGGTCAGATCTTATTGAGTTGCTCGTCGATTAGCTCAAATTGGATGTCTAAAGTCTGTAGGCGAAAATTTCTAAAATTTCATTTTTCTTTAGAAACTTTTTTAGAGTTGAAATTTAGGACCAATCATATACATAAGCCTTCAAAAAACATATTAGGTTTACTAGCCCTCACATAAACCTATAGGAAAACTTTTTGTTCTTGTGAGATAAATTTAAGTACTTTTTACAGAACTGAAATTCCTGGTTATCTGAGTCAGAAACACTTAGCTTAAACCGTTAATAATTTAATATGCCACGTTTACTAAGTAGCTCAAAGATCAAGTTTCGTTAAAACTTTTTATAATTAACAAAAATGTTGCAAAATGGGAATTTAAATTATCTAATTATTATAAAAGAAAAAAAAATAGCATTACCTTCAAGTGCTTTGACTATGAAGAGTATTAAAATTTCGTTGCAGGCTTTATTCCCGTCTTCTTAATTTTTCTGCTTTCACTGTTTCATTTTGCGACTCCAACACTTACGCGCCAAAAGATTCAACCACAAAGTGAATTTCTTTATCGGCGCCATGTTGCCTTGCATGCATGTCTGTGCTTGAACACTACTGACTTTCTTTTGCCAGTCTATGTAGGTGTCGGTGCTGGCAAGCATACCGCTGCAGCTACTACAACTGCCATCAGCGTAGCTTGCCAATCTTAATGCGGATATATTAAACTTATTTTTACAGCACTTTCAGAGCTCGCAACAACCGTCATT
Source organism: Cacoxenus indagator (assembly GCA_035041755.1). Lineage (NCBI taxonomy): Eukaryota > Metazoa > Arthropoda > Insecta > Diptera > Drosophilidae > Cacoxenus > Cacoxenus indagator. The sequence goes on from JAWNKX010000242.1 coordinate 3,996,042, forward strand.
TTCCTTTTATTTCTTTATTTTTATTTTTTTTTTTTGTTTTCTTTTAGTTCACAAACCATTCCACTACTTTTCTTGCTGTCATACTTTTCGCTGTATCTCTTTCTTGCAACACGCTCTTTTCCTGCCAGCATATACTCGTATATAGGAATATATATATACTTGCTCATTTTTGCTGATTTCTTTTTCTTTACTTTAAATTTTTATATTACCTTTTCTTTCGTTTGACGAGCGTTTGCAGCGGTATTTTCTTTACATTTTGTAAGATTTACTCAGCGCGATAAAGTTTCAACTCAACTGCTTTTCAACACTGGCTGCAAAACCCGCGCGGTTTAATATTTTTTAACTTGCGGCGTTTACCACTTCCGCTCACACATACTGAGATTTATATAGAGTTCACAACCCTCTTTACCTTTCGAAAAAGAAACTTTTATTTTATTTGCTCTTTGTTTTTGGCGCAGATTTTTATTATTTTTTTTTTTAACAAAAATTTTCATATTTATTTTTGTTTGTTTTCAGTTTGTTGCCATGCTTTTTGGCAACACCGACGGATATGTGCGCACGTGTGCTGTGTTTAGGTATGCGTGTGTGCGTTTCATATCAAAGCTTTCTTTTGTCGCTAGTTCTGTTTGTTTGCGTATTTAGTTGAAATACTTTTTCGGTTTTTAGTTTTGATATTACAAAAAACTCAACCAAAAAAAAAAAATTTTTCAAACTTTTTATGTTTAACAACTTTGTTTAGTGTAGCACACTTTGTGGCATTTACACATATGCCACACCAAAAACTTTCTCAACGAAATTATTTCATTTCGAAAAACTAAAAAAAGGAAATAAACCATAATATCATTTTGGTACAAAAATTTTTAATATGCAAAACTTGTGCCGCTGCCATCATCATCATTAAATATTCTGCTTTAACCGCCGCTTCCCTTGGGGCAACAATTAACGTTAAAGTTGCGCTGCGCGTAATGAAGGTAACAGCTAACGAGTGTCAGGATTATGGCAGCGCTGTGCCAGTGCTAGCATTTGGCCCGTTTAAAACTTTCATGTAGGTGCCGTAATTAAAAGTGGCAAATGATTAAGCGATTAAATAAAAAATACACACACGGGCACATACACACATACAGAAAATTATAGGTATTGGTGACTTGAAGTGTTTGTTTTCTAAGCTGATTGCGCACAGACATCTATTAGTAGTTAAACTGATAATCAAAGTCTAAATGATTGTCTTTCACTATGGCCTCTATCGACGTTAGTTTGCATTATTGAGCTCTATGCTAAACTATGAAAGTGTTATAAAGTAGTAAAATATTAAGCAAGTTAATATGATAAGAAATTGTCTCTACTATGATATAACTTCCAGCCTTTCAGTAAAGTGCTAAGGTGGTTGGTTATAACATACATACATAATTGCCGAATTGAATTCTTACTTTAAAGCTAATCACCATAATCTTTAGGGTTAGCTTTTTTGCAAACAGAGGATAATATATATAAATATAAATATAAATATAAATATAAATATAAATATAAATATAAATATAAATATAAATATAAATATAAATATAAATATAAATATAAATATAAATATAAATATAAATATAAATATAAATATAAATATAAATATAAATATAAATATAAATATAAATATAAATATAAATATAAATATAAATATAAATATAAATATAAATATAAATATAAATATAAATATAAATATAAATATAAATATAAATATAAATATAAATATAAATATAAATATAAATATAAATATAAATATAAATATAAATATAAATATAAATATAAATATAAATATAAATATAAATATAAATATAAATATAAATATAAATTTAAATATAAATATAAATATAAATATAAATATAAATATAAATATAAATATAAATATAAATATAAATATAAATATAAATATAAATATAAATATAAATATAAATATAAATATAAATATAAATATAAATATAAATATAAATATAAATATAAATATAAATATAAATATAAATATAAATATAAATATAAATATAAATATAAATATAAATATATATATATATATATTACTAGACCTTGACCCAGGGCTGCTCGAGATTTGGAACACACTAACTTAATTTTATCGTTTTAAATGCACCAAAGATATGATCACCGCCAATAATGCAATAAACATTTGATTTGAGTTTAACTTTTTTTATTATTTTTCTTTGACTTTTAGACTTTTAATTTTGAATTTTACATACATATCAACGGCAATTGATATTCAATTTACAAAAAGAAAAAATGTTCCCACTTTCGCGCTATACTAACGCACCAAATTTAGCCAGAATTATTCTCCATGATGACATGTACCAATTCTCATGGTGTTCGGTAAAACGGTAAAACGTAGTCTATAGGCTGTAACCGAACAGACAAACAATTATCCATTTTTATATATATGGTATATAGAAGAAGGCTTCTAGAGAGCATTACGATTTGGTTTCTGGAGAGCTGTTCGAAATATCCTCATTGGAATATTTATCATCAGGAACTTCTTCATTTACTAGTGGAATGACAACTCCACGGCGTGAAACTCAAATGTGTGGCGAAACAATATTCCTACCTTTATGAGCTGTATGTGTTGAATAAATAATGTATTGCAATATTTTTCTGATTGTTCAATAAAAGTCAAGATTAATGTAAGCCCTTTTGGTGGCGAGAACTGCTAAAGTCTTAGATCGAGGTACCAAATACGGTAAGGCATTGATAAGCATCATGTGATGCAAGGTGCACTGACGACTGGCCAACTTACGTGCCAGGAGCAAACGTCGGGAGCGACAAACGGTTTAACAGATTATTAAGTAAGTAAAAATTAGAAAGTATACAATGACTACATACTCGTAGTATTCATGACAATATAATATTAACCCGTGTTGTAGTACTGACACTTCTGGCTGACCTTAATAATTGGGTCTCTGAATACATCTAACTAGAGTAGCCAGTGGACTTTCAATATCGAGTAAGGTTTTTATTTGGCCAACGTATAACCAATTAAATTCTATAAAATTACACTTACTTTAAACAAGTTGTAATAAAAAATTTCTAATTAAATACTCACACCCAAATACACCCCGAAATAACAATTATTAAAAACCTTTCAAAATATCTATTTCCAAATGTCTCTCTTAATGAAATAGCATTTTGTCTTCATTCAACATACCATATCAAACTTTCCTTCGCATCACTGGCAGTTGATTTCCGCAACAAAACGCCCACTAAAACAAATATAAACACACGTACACACATACACATTTCATAATAAATTTTCAAAAGTTCAAGCCAAAAATTTTCATAATTATGAACTGCTGACAAAATTTAATCAACTCACCGGCTAACCAATCAACCGAGAGACCGTGGCACCGAGTAACACGTTCAGGGAATAAATTGCTGCCGTCTATGGTTGTGGATGACGTTCTCGCTAAGTGCATGCAGCATTTTGAGGTTATGTATATATGGGCACACTTGGTCGAACACATGTTCAATATTAACCCAATGTAGCGGCGGCACAGCGCGGTGCACTTAAGCCCCAAAGTACACACGGCAGTATGTATGAATAACTGCCAGACTTTATTACCACCAACTGGCATACAGTCAGTCAAAAGTCATTCACCTCGGCACTGCCAGGCGCGCCTACTTGGTGTTTTATACAGATGCTGCTGCTGATGTTGATGTTCGATGAATGGAAAACAAATAAAAAATAATAGCAAAAAAAGAATGAGCATAAACAAAAACAACCAAATGAAGTGAAACATATTATTTCAACAAGTTTCCAAAAAAAAGTCAATTCATATAGCCACCCATGGTGACTGATTGGAACATGTGCGAAATGTAAATGAGAACTGCGGGTGTTGAACGCACCAACAAGCGCACGCATTATGAACACACTAAAAGGCAAACAAAAGGAAATCAATCTAAAATGTTTGCAAACACACACACTCAAAACGCAAACATGTATCCATATCCGTATAAAGGAGAGTATGGTAAAACACGCGAATGAGTGACTTTTGTGTATGTGTTCTTGTGTGCGTGAGTTTTTACTTGGTTTTGTATACTCTTTGTATGATTTATGACCTAAATTGTACGCGCTTACATAAGTAAAGACATATGAGTATGAATATGATGCGTGCACATACGCAAATTAATTACCAGTGCCAATGCAGCGGAACATAACGCTGATAAGTATGCCATGAATTTCTTTCCGCTTCGTTTTGGCTTTGCTATTTACATTGATGCTTAGGCCTTTGGAATTTAAGGTTTTCATTTAAAGCAGGCATGTCTACTCGTTCGGGTGTATGTTTAAATGTTATTCCAAACATTTTAAAGCCCAACGTTTAACGTTTAAGCAATTGATGTTTCGTACGCTTTACTGCTTGGCTGAACAGACAGTGTAAAGCAACGCAGAGCATGAAGTAAAACACTTTAGGTCAGTCAGACGCACACTAAACTCGATTGAGTGTCAGTAAGGCCATAAAAAAAGCCAATAGCACAATCATACTAAAAGGCATAAAAAGGATATAAGGCGATGTATGTTGTGCTAGTTTTTGTTAGCATAAAGCAGCAACGAGAGAGCAAGTGCTAGAGAAAAGCTTTGAACCGCCTACACTGGAAGTGGAATTCAAGCAAAATGCGCATGAAGAGAGTGAAAAAGAATGAAAAAGAGAAGCTCTCTGACTCTGAGCAAGCAAATTGATTGTGAGCATAAAATCAAAGGAATTTGTATTTTATTTATTTTTTTTTTCTATAAAATACAAACGTTCCACATGCATGCCACATAGTTATAAACCACAAATAAAAGTTATAATGTTAGCATTTCTATAACCACATTACACACAAATATGCCAACGGCTATGCAAAAAAAGAGTTAGCAGCCACATATGTTCCACAAGCCAAGGGATATGTCACTACCGCTGAGCACTACTAACTATGTTACTCTCAAATAGTCGGCAGCACTCTGCATAATTCAGTGTAGTTTCGTATAAATACTAACTCGCATAAATATTATTTTTAACGCACTTAGCATCCACACGCATGCTACAAGCTAGCAAAGCATAGCTAAGAACGCCTAATTTTCACAAGCCTTGACAGTTAACATGAACACCTGCCGCGCAATATATAAATCATTTTTGTTTTGTATATATTTTTTTCTTTATTTCCGTTGCCACTTTTGCGCTCAGCTACCCCAGCAGTAATCAACAAGGCACAAGCGGCTGTGTGCGCGGTTAGCCGCAGGAAAATTAATGAAAATCGCTTGCAATACTAGCAAGCAGAGAAAGAAGTGCAAAAAAGGAAACAAAAAACAAATAATAAAACAAAAGTGAAACACTTAACAAAAAAAAAAAAACAAAACGACGAGAAAATGAAATGAAACACACAAATGTCCTTGCGAGTATTTCATCTCGTTGAAGCACATTCGTCTTTAACGAAATGAATTTCACTTTGACACTCATTAATTAAGATAATTAGGGCTTTTCGACGCCTTCTAAGTTCAACGTGTAATACTTACCGCAAAAAATGTACACACACACATATACACAAATATAAACAGAAATATCGAAAAAGGACGAACGCATAACTTATATGATGGTAGAGTGTGTGTGTTGTTGACTACAGGTAGCACTTAAAGACTTTAATGAGCGTGTGGTTTATATTATTTTTTTTTCTTGTGAGCATTCTTATGGCTATTTATACGAGGTGCTTTTCACTGACTAACTATGTCAGGCTAATGTCCTTTTGTGTCCTTTGTATATGGAACAACAACACTTACAAAATGCAGACTAACAAAATTTGTATTAAATTTTTCGCAACAGCCAGCCCAACGTCATGTCCTGCTGAGACCCTGCTACGTTCTGCTGAGCACTTGGCTCTTGGCCCGCCGCCTGCGCCTTCATTAATTGCAATGTTTGTCATTTGCCTGTCAATTTGCATTTAAATTACAACATTTAAACGCTTTTTCTTTACGTCGTCGGTTTGCCGGTCGCTTGCCTTCGTCCTGCTCGGTCATCTACTATATGTGTCTATGGCTTGCAGTCTTTTGTTTATAGCCTGTACCTGGCATTTATGTGCGCCACGCCTCAGTTCACTCGGTTTCTGTTCGTTTCGGAAATTATGCTCGCTGGTCATAGTTAATCAGTCAGGTCGCCGTTGTTCGTACCGCGCTTAACCCAATCTTTGATATTTACTTACCTTTAGCCCGGAAAAGAAATCAGAGGCACGCGCATCGCTGGCATGTTTAAAGTTCAAAAGCCGTTTTCAGCTAATTTCGCTGCAAATTGCTCGAGTGTAAAACGTAACGTTTGCCAGCCTGGATTTATGAATGCCCTTTTGCCATCGAACGAGCTCCGCCATCGCCGCCATGACCTCGACCTCATATTGCCTTTGCTGTAGCTGCCACTGCTGCTGTGACTGCTGCGTCTGGCTGTGTTCGCCTTCTCCTTCGCTTTTTGGTCGTTAAAATTATTGTTGAGTTTTGCCTTCGTTGTTTAATTAACGTTTCGCGTTTAAACTCTGGCCTTATTAAGTCAACGTTGAGTGCATAAAATTGTGATCAGATCGTTTTTTCAAATTGTATGTGCATATAATTTTTTATGTGACTCCAAGAGCTGATTTGTTGTGTCTGCAAAGATTTGCTTAAGCAGTAATTAGTAGTTAGCATAACAGCAACTTTGTCGGCTTTGCTTTAAGTTTGTGTCAATGGCACGTCATAAAAGCTGATTTACTGACTAGAATGTTATAAGTCATATTCTCGTTACATTCAGAGAAGAAAGTATAAGGAAATAATAAGTGTCTCACAACAAATGTTGTATTATACCGAAAAAAGGTCTTGTTTGCATTTGCATTGCTGGTGGCATGCACTGATGGTAGTGAATTTATACACAAATTTCATAAATTTTCATCTTTCTTGTTTAAAGGCAAGATAAACATATTCGTAGGAAGTCGCTTATTTTAAGAGATCTGATGATATGGTTTTAAACGGTGTCTGCTTATTTCATTAGATAATTCTAGAAAGAAGTGTGGATCTCTGCTGGCATCCATATTTTACCAAAGAAAACAGAACAAATGTAGTTGAGAAGGTCGTTCCAAAGACATATATGACATTTGCCAGTGTGCAAAGTGCAACTTCCGAATGTTCGCACGATTTAGTGTAAGCTAGTGCAGAAATCAGTCTAAATCTAATACGATTACTTTTCTACTGAGATTTTTGAAAAATCACAACAAAACTTCACTGCCCCAATTTTTCTTCGAGATAGAGACTAAAGATATTGAAGAAATACTATTATACTATTATTTTTTGTATGAAAACTGTATATAACGCTACCCTGACGCTATACTAAACCGTTTTTAATAGTTTTTTAAACAACACATTTGCGCTATTAAATTTTTTAATAGTTTAAAAATTATGTTTTTTTTTTTTTTTGTAGAATTAAAGTTTTACAAATCCACTGCCAGCACAAGCACAAAAAGGATCGTACGTTGTTTGGTTGTTTCTGCTATGCTTCTTATTTTGTGTTTGCAATTGTGAGTTGCTTGCAAAACGTACTCTCTATTCAGCACAAAAGTATTGCGGTCTTCGTTCTGTGTTTTTTGTATATAAGATTCACTCTGATTGGAGCAAGAGAGAGGCAAAACCACGAATAAAATTTCTTATTTGCTGCAAGAGAGAGCCACTAGTAAAGCATATACGATCTTACTATAGCTATAGTGATGATTTCACTGTTTTAGGGATTTTGTTGATTTTGGTAATTTTAGTGATTTTGGTAATTTTTGTGATTTTAGTCATTTATACACAAGATCGAGAGAGAGGTCGCTGGACCTGTTTACCACTTCATACTCTCCAGTTGTTAAATGTTAATAGTTTTTAAACAAAATATGTTGCGACAAAGACTTCTTTATGTACACCACACTTTCTATTTATGAAATTTTCCATTAGTTGCTGCATAACAACCAAATTCGTAGCTGTTATGCAAAAATAATTCACCTATGCGCCTTGTCAAGTTCGCAAACAATTTTCGTCAACTTCTTTGTTAAAAAGGAAAAAAAAGTGCATATACATGCTTCAATCTCCTCAAAAGTACTGCATAGAAAATCCATTTTTCATAAATCTACAAAAAGGAAAAAATAATTTATAGGAATCTAAGGTGTGATGTGTATGCCTTGGGTATATTTTCGTCGTTTTTGTTGTTCAAAACTATAAGAAAATATTTAAAGAATTTCCAACAAAATAGGAACAACATAAACAATTCTTGTTGCATTGAAAACTACCTAACTTTCTGTTTAACTTAGAAAAACATAAAAATCACAAACACAAATCTCTACTGCGCTCATGATTTTTAACAAGAAAAGCAATAGCTTTCACACTTATATATGAATCAGCTAGAAACAGTGCAAGAGCAAAACAAGCTGAGCGCAAACAGCAGGGAAAATATTCCCAAAAGAATATTTTCAACAATCTTTATGAAAAAGAAAAACAACATAATGGGAAAAACCACAGCAGCAGTAGCAGTAACAATGCTGCTGAACTTGAAATGAGAATTTTCTAAAGTTATGAATAAATGAATGGATGGTTTTTAATATGAAATACAAATAAAGCAGCAACAAGAGAAAACTTAGCAAACAGGCAACAAATGAAAAAAGACAATTTTCTTGTCAGCACGAAAGTTTTGTGAAAAGAGCGAGGAAGAAAAGTCTCAAGTAGAAAATAATTTGCAATGCCATCAAAACACAAAACTTTAAAGGCAAACAATGTCGCAAAATGAAAAAATCAACTCGCAGTTGAAATCTTTTATTAACTGAAAATAACCAAAGTTCAGCTAAAAAAGAAACTTTATCGACTGAGGCCAAAACATAAAAAATACATGAATCTGCAGACAAAAAACAAACACACGTTTTAAAAAAAACATTACCAATTATGCTGCCAAAAGCTGAACATGTTAGAACCGTGAAAGGTGAAAGAGCACAGGCTGCGGCATATAACATCAGCTCAACAAAGCAGCGAACAAGTTTTTTGTTAGATTCTATATAGTTTGCTATTAAACGGAAATTAATGCTAACAAGCGGCAATAACAAGCAGCAGCTATTATAAAAGATTAAAAAAAATAATAATAATAACAAAAACGATGTGGCGGCCGAGTCATTTTTGAGTTGTGCTACAATACAACTACAATTGGAAGCATTTGAGACTACAAAATAGCAAGTGTGCCAATTAAATGCAGAACAATTATAACAATTTTCAATGGTACTAATTTATTTTCAATATAAAGTATGTAGTGCTGTAGTGCAGTCAGATTTTATTTTGTTTTTGCTTTTGTTTTTTTTGAGTGAAGTTATTTAAACAAATAAGTCGGTTTCTTCTCAATTGCATAGCGGCTAGAGAGATAGTGTTGGCAGAGTTTATAAGTTCGATTCTGCGGTCAGCTTTTTTTTAAATAAATCAACTGTAATTTTTTTTTTTACTCAATTCAATATTTTGTTAACCATTATTTTAGCGTTTATTCTTATTCAAAAAAAAACAAAATAATTTTAATTTATAAAATTGTTAATATAATTATATCTCATATTTTCGATAAATGTGAAAAAGAGACTAATGACTTAATTTAAAAATTATACCATTTTTGTGGGAATCCAAAAAAATGTTATTTCATAGTTTCAAGTTTTTACTTCCGCGGCAGTTCTTAGTGTTTGTTGTTATAGTTTATTGTTATTATTATATGTTGTTTTTTTTGTATCAAGTCTTATAAAATTAATTTAATAATTAATGTCATAAATATCGATAAAGTGATTATTTATCATTGCTGCGTTTTATAATTAATATGATGTTCTTGAGCAGACGAGAAGCGGACAATGTATAATGTGACATCAAAATAACAAAATAACAATAATATTAAACGATTATTGGAGAAGAATGTCAACTTGGCTTCAAGCTTGAACAGCTATAACTTTAATCGTTTTTGTAATATGGCCTCTGCCGAAATCACGAATTACAAACATTTTCATAGAAGTAATAGTAGTTAATGCATGAGTTTCAATGGCTCTACTCAACATGAGAAAGTAATTCTTAAGCCTAGATATTTTCACAGTTTTTATGTCTATGTTAATTACAAAGTAAAGTATGCTCAAATTACAGTCCATTAGGTCAAATACAAAGAAGCAAACAAAATCCTATAAAAACATAAATCAATGCTTCAACTGACTATATCAATTGAATAAATTTTAACTCAATTAACCTACATATTGCGTACAAGCACTTCATGATCACATAATACAAGGATCTTGAAAATTTTACTTTTTAAAAGAAAGCGGTGTGCCATATAAGAGTTTGAGTTTGTGGAACTCCTAATGATAAGACCGACCCAGTTCTATTCAACATCTTCACCGCCTTCATCTTCTTTGTGTTTCGTTGCCTTAAATTTTCAAATATCTATCCTAACTACACATTTTGTACAGAGTCCACAGAGAAGCCAGTCTTAAATATGAGTAGTGAAGGTGTACAGAATTTTTTTATTTTATGGTTTATTTTATTTCAATTTATTTTTCTTAGTCTGAACTGTTGTTATGTATAGCAAAGGACTTATAAAATCTAGGCCTTCTTTATAATCTGAACAATGAAAGGAGAATAATTCTTGCAGTTGTTGCAGAACACTGCTTCCCGGAATCAATGAGAGTCTCTAAATTACATTCTATACTTACTTAAATATGAATAATAAAGTGCTGCACGAATCAAGTGTATGGTCTTAATTTACAGCTTAAAAAGACCTTCGATTCTAACATATTCTTGTAATTAGAAGTTTAGTCATAAAATCGAAGCTGATTGATTGGAACTCACTTTTTCGAACTATCACCACTCGAGTTTTTTTTTTCTTTTTTTTTTTGCAACGTTAGCACGTCATTAAAACGACGAAAAAAACGATTATTCACTTCATCGACTTCTGCGACCAAAAAGCCTACGGCTTGGCTCAAAGCCAAATCCAAGCAAGTGTAAAAGCCGTCAAAAGGCGTCACTTACAGGCGACACAGCCTAATGACGACGACAACGACAGCGATGACGACAACAATTCCGGCGCAGCTGCCAAACACTTTCACCTTTCGCACCGGTGGCTCGAAAACGTTGCCTAATGAAACCTTTGACTAATGATTGTAGCGGAGAACTTTAGCGGCGATATTTTTTTTTTATTTTTTTTTTTGCAACGTTTTGCATGCGACTAATGCGATGCGCGCAAACTACGCAAAATATGAAATTAATGAAACGTTTCGCATTACAAACACCCCCCTTTCCTCCAACCAGCGGCAACTCAAAGTGAAACTCAAACGTTGGCGTTTTAATTTATGTGCCTAATTGACTCAAAGTGAAATTCGTTTGCTTGACATATTTCCAAGGTATTCTTTTGCCCGCTTCTCTTTATCCTTTGCTCGACCAACCACTGCCTTTGGCAAGGAAACACAAACAAAGAATGACTTTTTAATAGTTCACTTTAGTGGTGAAGTAACTTTTATTTAATGCACATTCTTTTATCACACTAACTGAAAGTTTTTGCATAATTATCAATACACGAAGTGTGCGGTAAATTTAATAACGATTGATTATGTGAGAAACCAACTTGTTATAATTTTCCACTATTCCTATTTTTTTTATATTTTTTTTTTGAGTTTTTCTAGCAAAAAGTTTTTTTTTAGTATACGGAACCTATAAGAGCAGCGTTATTTGTCTAAATACAATATTCGCCTTGAGTGCCATATCTATACGTTATATTAATATATATATCTTTTTTTTAATCACTTAAATCACCAGAAGCAACCAATGAGCTAACTTAAATATCAATATTTTTGTAATTTTTACTTTTTAATATTGTGATTAATATTATTTTTTTTTCTGGCCTTCATTACGTTCAAGCATGTCAATTAGGCGCGCTTGAAGGACAACATGTTGATGGCATACATCAACCGGATTTTCAGTATGAATTTTGATTAGAACACGTAGTTTTCCAATTTTATTAAATTTATTTTATTAATTTTCCAAGCAATCAATAGGTTTATTAAACATATTTATTTAGGTTTACACTTTTTGTATTTGAATCGGCTCAAACATCACCCAAATCGTCTAGCGAAACGTCATCTCAGGACGCGTAGAAGGAGAAGGCTCCGGAGACTATATCCTGTCGACCTTGCGGAGAGATCTTTTTAATTATGTTAACTAATCAATCAATCACCAATTCAACTTAGTTAAGTTCACTCTTCACTAAGTTATTATTTATTTCTTCGTTTCCTTAAAGTTTCAGTTAAGTTGTTCTTTAATAACAGTAAAATTAAAATATATATGTTTATAATACAAAAAAAAAAAACACCTTTTGTGACTGCTTGATACCGTGCAAATGCCTGTTTGGTACTCTCAATCATAGGATATTGTGGTGGTATAAAAAAAAAATTTTTTGTAAAGGAAAGTTTTCCTACTTTTGTATGGATTTTCTTCTATTATATTTTTATATTATTTCCAGTGTAATGTAAATATTCTACAAAACAAAACGAACTTGTCCGATATCCGAAAAATGACTTGTCGGGCTTGGAGCACTGTAAGCTCCAATTGTAGATTTATAGCAGACTAGATGGAGTGCCAAAACACAAAGTGAAGGCGAAAAATGTCCAAACGTATGAAGCAAGCATTATCAACAAATAGGATTAGATAAGTAACATGTCTATCATGCCAAGAAGCTAATATACAAATGCCTTTGCGCACATATGCACAAGGAAGCCAAGATGGCGCCTGTTGGTGTGTCTTTGTGCGAGCGTGACATAGACGAACATTTTTAAAATATTCCATATATGAAATGTGCGTATGTTCCAGGCTTGATTTCCTATTTTTTTTCATTACGACTCCACTTCAAGTTTTATTTAAGTAATACATTTTCAACGTGCTGCATGCAAATTAAAGCCTTTCGCTAATTTTTCGCCCACGCCACTTGCTTATTGGTATGCTCCTTACTTCCGTTTCAATTTCATGAGTTCGTACTTTTCCTTGCTGCTTGAGCGACACGTTCTTCAAATGACTTTTAAATACGAACCCTGGAAGTGAGAAATATGTTGGGTAGACAAAAGAGTGGTGGTCTTTCTTTTCTTTAATCCACTTAAGTGTAGAAGCATGACTTAAAAGCTTGTTCCAATTTAAAAGTTTAAGTAAAATAAATATACATGTTTATGCTAAAGATTACAGGGCTACTAGAAATAAAGACCAGTTTTGCTATATAAAAGTGTTATTAACAACTACAGGAGTGCGGGTGTAAATATTATTAGAAAAATTAATGCATAAGGAGATGTCTTACAGCCATAATAAGAGATGGAAGCAAAAAATGGAAAGTAATCTTTTGCATGTATACCTCAGGTAAGTATAGAACAAATGCCAAGTGATTTAAACCGCAAACATAATGCGGAAAAAATTTATGAGCAGATTAAGAAATGTAGCCTGGAGTGGAATTCACAAGATACCAGATCTGGTGGCCGCCATTAAACAATATTGCAGAGTGGAGTACCTACGTGACTAACAGCAAGCCACCTAACACAAAGTAAAAAATATTGAATCATTCTCTTCTCATTCAGTCTCACTCTGAGTGAAGAGTGATCACTTCATATATTTGAAACGGTGGGGTAGGACAGTAGTGGAAGTACTCTTCAAAAGCGGCCAGCGGCCTACATGTGCATGAAATTGCGTACTTCATGCAGTTCCATCATTTAATCGTCATTTCTTGTGTTCTGAAATGGCTGTTGGTTCAAAATTGAAAGCAATTGAAAAAAAAAATTACTGAAAGAGAACAGAATGTGGATGAAAGGGTGTCACAAAAAAATTCTATTTACGCACCAATATTTATTTATTTATTATTTATTTATTGATATTTATGTTTGTTAAATGTACATTTATAATACTTATACTTATTTTAAATGTAATATATACTTATAAATAAGACAAAAATTATTAAATCGAAATAATATAATGTTTCAACGAAATTTTCCACCCCTGTTCCACTTTTCTAAGAATCCCTCATTCGTTTCAATTCGCGTCTATAGTATGTACTACAAAATGCATTACACTGAGTCACTGTTTGAACTATTCTCGATGAAGCAATTTAAACGCCATTATTAAGTTCTCCATTAAGCCACGAAGGATTGTTCAAACCATAGTACCGGATACATGATTATTGCCATTGAATAAAATATATTTACAAGTTATGCACTCGCTCAAAAAGGAAAGATCACCGGCCAGAACGGCATATAAAAATAGTCGCTCTAAAAATTTTTAAATTAATTTCGGAAAAAGCGACGCAGTTTCGGCTTACTTTTCGTATGTAATATACAAACATTTTCATTAAACGATCGAAGTAGTGTAATAGTAAGAATGAAATTAGAGACAATAAATAGTATTGAGACACATTGTCTGTGGGCATCAATTCAAGCACAACTTTAAGCTACAAATACCTCCTTTTGCACACGAGGTTGTCTGAGGATTTTATTCAAACAAATAAAGACAATGCATTCTAATTAAATACCTTTGGCCAGCGATCATTACAAAATAATAATAATAAGAAAAAAGATAAAACTAACTAAACCACACAAAGCTCAAACGTTGGTTGAGGCTTGCGGCAGGACTTGAAAAACGAAACAAAATGGCGTCAGGAGAAATTCAATCAATTCGCACGTGACATGATTATTTTATTTAGATATTGTATTTATTTGGAAAAACAATAACACGTCCAACCGAAATAAGGAAAAAAAATCGAATCGTATTTGTTCAAGAAAAGAAACAACACACAAGTGTCCTTAAGCCGAAGCGAAAAAACAAATGATAGTAACAGCAACAGTAACAGTAGAAAACAAAATTGTAACAGCAGCTAGTTAGAGGAAAGTACAAAGAAGTGAAACGGAGAGGACGCATGATTGTACCACTTAACGAGCCGAAAAGCGTGTTTAAGCCAAATTGCGTGCAGTCAAAATCAGCACATAATCTGAGTGCGAACGAGTGAGATACAATAAATAGGCAGACAAAGGAAGAGAAAGTAAAACCGAAAAAAAATGTCGTTGCCTGGTGACAAAATAAATACAATCAATTTGAGCTCAGTGCATGTACGTTGCGAAGTCCTTTTTACCAAGTGACCTGGCACGGCCCAACGCTACTCGACTCGGCGCGGCGCATTACTTCTATTTGCCCGAGCATTTGCATGGGCCATGATAATTTAATTCAATTGTTTGGCATTGCCGTCATTAAAAATGTTAACCATTTGAATATTTATTTTGACAGTTTTCGCCCAAATTGGCTTTGTGGCGTAATTCCTTTTTTCGTTTGGTGATGCAGGAGTGAAAAGTTAGAGCAACGAGGAGCGTACTTCGGATCGTAAAGTATCAAAAGGCAAAACCAAACAATAAAATAATTTGCATTAAATTGGCACGTCGCAAATCTATGGTGGCGGCGGTTTGTAGTTTGTGTGTGGCGCACACAACACACACAAACGCATATCGGTAAATTTATTTTGTTTCAAATTTGCGCTGCTTTATTTTGAAGTGTGTTGCCACTTGTATACCCTTCACGCACTTAGTAGTACTTTAAGATTGTCATGAATTTCGTAACAGTATGAAAGTGCCAGCGGTTAACACATAGAGTAGTAGAGTGACGAATTGATTAGGATCGTCAATGAGCATGTGTTAAATCAATAACGTATAAGAACCATTTATTTAAATTTTTGCTTTTTTTTATCTAACATTGTATTTATAAATACAAGAACCTTATATCATCAAATTTGTTTATTTATATTGTAGTAGGTGCTTCGCGCGTGAAGCATATTACCACATTCGCCTGCCACTCGTTTTTCCTTTTTATTTATCAATGTATTTTTCATGCTTCCACTTCATTTTAAATCTCATTTCAAATTGTAAAAAGTTTGGCGGGAAAATAAGCTTATTTAGCGCCAGACACAGGCATATGCCACACTTATATTTACAAGCCTAAGTATATACCATACGACTTATATTCTTTTTCATTTTTGCTTTGACTTTATTTTATTTCATTCCATTTCATTTTATTTATTTTATTTATTCTATAGCATTTTTTATTATTTTTTTATGCTATTAACGAACTCAAAGTCGTATGAATCATTTATTATTCTTTTTTTATTTTATTTTTGGTGTTTTCTAATAAATTGCCGAAATTCAATTTTTTCTTCAATTTTCCTCAGTACAAAAAACAAATAATCAAAAAAGTGGAAGAAAACATTAAACGAATTGAAAAAGAGCACTTGCTGATATTCAGAGAACAGAGCTGGTTTATTTATATTAAGACTGTGTTGATTTGAAAAAGCTTGGAAAAAGTAACTTTGATTTAAAGGAGGAGCAAATTATTAGCAGATGAACAGACCTATAAATAACAGAAAATCGTACCACTTTATCTTTTCCAAGACTAATGTCTTACTAGCCCAGGTATCTAGGTAAGGTGGGTAAACTTTATAAGTTTGCACCGTTTTTTACCAAACATCATTTATTATTTTTGTGAAACAATGGTATATTTATTTTGTTTCATTGAAAGTAAGCGTTTGGTATGAAACTTCCTTCACTTCGTACACTTTGAGTCTTCCGCTACATTCTCAAACTTGCTGCTATTACCACACTTCGTTCAGTTCTTTTCACTCACCACAACTTCTATTAATTAAAACAGCCTGCAATTAATGACTTCTCCACAACTCCTCACAACCATTAGTTAGAGCAATGTAAGTAAAATTATGATAAACGGCGTCTGTTCAAAAAATAAGGTGACTTTTTATTTTTCACCGCAAATGTTTATTTATTTATCAATAAAATAGAATAAAAAATTTAAAAAAAAAAAATTCACCAATGTCTATTTTGTTGCCTACAAAGTATTCCTCCTCAGATATAATAGACTTGTGCCAGCGCTTTTTCCAATCCTCAAATCACTTTAAATATAGGCTTTTTGCTATGGCCTTTAGTTTGCCTAGCGCTCCGGTCTTTATTATATCAATTGTGGCAAGCCTCCGTCCTTTCAAGTTTGTTTTTAATTTTGGGAAGCGAAAAGAGTCACAAGGGACCAAGCCTCTTGAATACAATGACTGAGGCATGATTACGGCTTTATTTATTCCCAAAAAATCATGAAACTTTGATCCATTTTTTAGATTGCACTATGATTTTAACATCATAGATTGTCTTAATAATCTTAATTTGTTTAGCTTATGTGTGAGTGTGCGTAGCATTAAATATAAATATAAAAAAAAATTTTTTACTATCAAACGTCAAATAATGCAATATTAATACAGCTAAAGTTCAGGCTTCAAAAAATAATTAATAAAAATCATAAAATAACTATTTGCAGCTCTCCTCTGAGTAAATTGGCCGCCATTCCAATTTCATAATAAATAAAATTGCTTTGTTTTTACTCACCCAGAAAACTAGCTTTCAAATTGAAATCTGCAATATTTTTTTCTTTTCTACGCTCGACCAAACGCTTTCAACACGTTCATAATTGTTGCAAGAAAAACTTACAAAAATAGATTTACGCGTGTGCAATTTTTTCGCTGCACTCGACTAGAGCCCTGCGTGATGGCTGAGGGTGGAAAGGAACGTTAGAAAATTACGAGTTGCACTCAGCAAAGTTGTGCGTTCTTCTTATTCAAAGTTATTGTGCTGTCAGAAAGTTTTTGCGCGAATCGCATGCAACCACTCAGCCACATACACCAACCTACACCAACACACACACAAAACGCACACACAAATCGAATAATGCCTGAATGCGCTGCTGTGACAGATTTACAGACCGAGTGGAGTAAGAGAAATACTCGTGTGGCATTCGAAAAGCCACCAAAAATACTAATCTATGCGCCATAATTGAAAAACTAACAGCGTTCTTTTTTGGCACAGCTGCTGTCTCTTTCTCTTACATTGCTAACGAGTTTTTGTCGCGCGAGTTTTTTCTTTCGATGAGTCGGCGAAGGCAATAAAGTGCAACAAGCATTACTCTTCTACTTCTTTAGCCGCTACTTCTATTTGGACTTTGAATGTCCTTTTCAATAAATAGTTTTTATTTTCTGCTTTTTGTTTTTGTTTGCTTGGCTTACGCCCATTTTCTAAGGCAATTTCACATTGTTAGTGGGAGATTGCGCCAAAAAAGGAAAGAAAACAAAAGAACGAGTATTGGCGAAAGAAGCGGAAGAAAATCTGCACGAAATTGGAAAAATATGATGACACCTTCATTGCATCAGAAACAATAACAATGCACGTCATCAGCTTAAGCAGCGGCGTTATCGCCACACCAGTGCAGGCGCCTATCGATTGTGACCATCAATGCAGCTTGCCACAGCTCAGCATACCCTTTGATCACACCTGCGTAGGAACCGATGGGCTATTCGGCCATTAAAATCTGCTGGTCTTTTGTCTGTTTGCGGCACTTTTGACAATTTTCTTTGGATTTTTTTAATTTCTCTTTTTTTATTATTTTCCTTTGCTTACTCCTGTTGAAAAACGATAATTCAGAAATTCGTTAGAAAACATTCGCCATGACTTTTGCCATGATTTTTTGCCATTCGTTTTCTCGTTCAATTTTTCGCCCGCCATAGCCAAAAGTGGCTTAATGTGCGCTTCAATTTTTGATTGTTTTTTTTTTTCTTTCCAACTTTTTTCACTTCAATCGCATTCGCTTTCAAAAGTTTTTCTATCGCGTTTGCAGCACGAATTTGGCCCATGTTTGTGCATGCGTGTAACCAATTGCTTTTGAATGGTGGCCTGGTTGGTTATTCTTTATTGCTTTCATAGGCTTTTTCGTTGCAAAATATGAATGAAAATAGAAGATTTTTTTTAGCTAAAATGTTGAAAAATTACATTGTATAGAAGTGCACATATAAAAAAAATAGAAATTGACAGAGAAGCGAGACAGAAAGGAGAGACAGATGGAGAAGGCAAAGGCTGGCGCAAGTTGAAACAAAACAAGGCCTAAGAAGAGCTTGAAAATCTTTGCTGAACTTGCCCCGTCCTTACCGAATTTCAACTCGGTCATTTATTAGAAGGAGGAAAAAGAAGAAATTGGTTTAAATTTTTCATTGAATGAGTAATGGAAATAAGTTCACCCCAGGGGTATCTATGGGAACCAAAATAAAAATTCCATAAATAAAAAACACAAAAGAGCTCGAACTAAGACCAAGCTAAATAGCTCTTATGGATATGGAAATCAGGCATATCTAACAAAATCCCGAAAGATTTTAATCATATATAGATTAATGGCAGGCCCATACAGTTTGGGGAGCGAATTCGACTATTGTTTCGCACCAAAGCCAGCCATAAACATTCTGCAAAAGCCATCCATCTATATTCAAATTTTCATGGTGATCAAAAGGTATCGGATTCCATAGGGCTCAAACAAACACATAGACAAACATATATAGAATTTTATATATATAGATTATAATATTTTATGTATAAATATATATAGACCGTGGGTTTGTGATAAAATAAAACTTGGTTCAAACGTGAAAAAAGCTGACTAGTTTAATATTACGGATCACGGAACGTCTACAAAAAGGGTGCACATGGCGTAGAGAAGTTTTCGAGAAAACACGGAAACTGCGGAGTGCAGCTGAGCCTACTTTTGTCAAACCAGTTACCAAACGTTAAAATTTTATGTTCTATAAGGCGACTAGGAATCGAAGAGGTTTTCTCATATATTACGTAACACGGTATAGGTGCTTTAAGAGCCCACATATACCTAAAAACTAAATGATATTCTTCATCAAATTTACACACGTTATGGCGTCACTAGCTTCCCCAAAATCTAAACTTGTAACTGTATTCTATCAATGATGTTTAAATAAAAAAACTAGGGGCACCAGCAGACGTTGTTCTTCCCTCTTAGTACGTAATGTTTACCCTCTTGCACATACATAAGCATGCAGATAATTTTAATTTCTCTTTCCAATTTACCTGCTTTAGAAATGTTTTTGACATTTTTTGTTTGCCCATTACCTTCATACCATTATTATCTACAATTAAAAAATATAACCAACCAAGTTAGTTGAAAATTACGTGTAGCAGAGGGAAACAGACGTTTTTTGCCACTTTGTTATATATATATATATACATAAGTCGTCACAGGTACAAGTTACGCTTCAAACATTGTTCATTGTCGTGTTATGTTTTGTTCCGTATAAGGGCATGATATAATGTATGTAATTTTCTTGTAATTGAATGTGACTTAATCAAAATTGTTACAAAAAATAAGAAACAGCTGCAACCGGATCTCATCAAAAAAGAGCTCTCTATTCTTTTGTGTAAATTTGAATGCATTGTTGAAATCCTTCCGTATTGAGATTTTCATAATAAAAGGCGACAAGAGTTGTTCTCGAACCGTTCAATGATTTGATAATTGCCTCAACAAGTGCTATAAACAAAGACCGCAGTTTGCCTATTGTTCGCTATAATTAAATTGCTGCATTCAAATCGAAAATTTGTGCAGATGCAAACAACGATTTCCTAATACAAGCACAAACACACAAAAGCAAGCACTTCAAGGAGAAGGAATGCAACAATTATAGTGTGTAGTTGATATGTAATAGGCAAGGGAGCAAGAGATTACTCATATCGAGTGGCATAGGGCAGACGCAGTCGAGCATAAGTCATACGCCAAGTTGCACAAAGTAAACGAAATAAACGAAGCAACGTGCAAGGAAGGAAGCAAGGAAGGACAAAAGACGAAATAGTGTTCAGAATATACGAATGCATAAGAGCGTAGGTGAAGTGTTGAAAAAAGATGCCGGAACATACAAACCTACTCACGCATACGAGTAGACAAACAAAAGCAGCACGAACACAAAGGCTGGCAGCTGCTTTTTGATGTCCTTTACGACTTTCTATTGCTATTATTGTTTGGCTGTTAGTTGAATTTTTATTTCGTTTCATTTCGTATATTATTTTCTTTTTTTCCACTACTTCTTTTATTGCATTATATGAATGTACGGACTTACGTGTGAACTGGGCGACAACAACCATTTCCGTTTCCGACAACAGCATGTGAGTGTCTATGAAGTCTTATGTGATAAACAATAGGAACTATAATTTAGTATAGCTGAACTTTGTAAGGCGCCAAAGGAGAAGCGCATTAAAGCAGAAGGAAACATGGGTGGAAAAAGGAAGAAACCCACAAAGAGAGCAATGCACAGCAGATAAACGGAAAATGGAAGAGAAGTCTATGCAGCTGATTTTTTTTTTTTATTTATTAATTTTTATTTTTTTTATTTATTTTTTTGAGTACGAACTTCGCTTTTTTCTGCACTCACTCACTATCTTTCTCTCTCACACTTTGCCCCCCCCCCACTGCTGTCCAGCGCAATAGCATAAGACGACAGCGCCCACTTAAAATGTCATAAAATACGCATTTAAGTTACTCAAGCATTGAACATGCGAGCATAGGATACCAGCCACTATACAACAACAGCATGGTGCAAAGTCTTAGCATACTTTTTGGCATACCCTTAAAAAGCGCTTATAGCGTGTACTGGACATAAAGAAGTGCAAATAAAGAAAAACAAATACATACGAGTATTGTTGTGTGAGTTTTACTATTTTTAAATAGAATTAAGCTGTACTCAATGTGCATTGCTTTGTTGTAGCATACTTTGGTGCGCAAGTGCAAGTGCACATAAGCAGCCAAGGCAGTAGCAATGACAATGACGATGACGATTACGACGCCAACGTATGAGAGTAAAAGGGACGCGTCAAAGCATTACTTCCAAGTAGCCAAGTAGCCAACACACACACATGCACCCGCAGATGTCGACTTTTGTTGCAGGACATGTTGTGACATTGTTCTCTTCGCCTTCGTGGTGCTATTGTGTTGCAAAATATTCCACAATTGCAACATAACTTTACAGCTTATTATATTTTATTGCAACTAATAATGCTGAAACGTTGCAGCTTGCGCATTAAGGGTCGCATTTCCGTTTCTGCTCAAGTGCGTAAGCGAGTCGGAGTCTAAGTAGCGTATCCAAGAGAAATTTACGCTCTTAAACTCTATAATAGAAATATTTCCAGCTTAACTTTTAGCCCTTTTTCTATTAACGTGTCGAAGTGAAATACTAAGAGGAAATGTAAAGCATTAGATTATATGAGACGCAACCCTTCTTAAGCGGCATGTGACATACTACTCACCCAGCGAATAAACTATTCCAAAGCAACCAACTTTTCTTTGTTTTCGTGTTTTCTTTTTTTTTCTCACCTTTTATTTCATTTCTTTATTTTACAAGCTCGCGTGAATATTTCCGCAGCTTGGATTGTCGCTCGGTGTTTGAAGTTTACAACTATGCTTTTAGGCCACAACAGCAGTGTGTCCTAGTGTCCTTACAAAACGACCTCATTTGTTGTAAGGGTGTATAAGTAGCCTACGCTTTAGTATAATACAATGGTGTAGATTTCCCTCACTCAAGTGTGTGCATGTGTATGGTTTTTAGTGTGCATCGTTGTATGGTAGACAAGTTTATTTTATTTTATTTGTTTGTTAGCGCAACAGACCGGAAGAAGCTGCCACTTGTCACACACACCCGCAAGAAACGCGTTCTTATTGACTCATATTTTGTTTTCGTTTTACCTGAGGGGCGTTGAAATGTTAACATCCAAAGGTGTTAACACAATTTCTTACATTTTATTGCTTAAAATTCTATTCAGATTTTGGCTTTGCGGAGTGTTTTGTACACTGAAAATAATCACTGATTAGCGGATGAAAAAGTCGCACCATTTTTAAGACATTTGGTTGCCTTATAAAAAAATAAATTAAAAGGGCTTAATAATCTACTCCAACTTTACCACTTCGGGGAAAACCTTCTTCAGCGTTAGAAGGAGCTGAAGGCGCTACCTTCTTCAGCGTTAGAAGGTAGAATTAGATATAAAGCGCTTGAGTAGATTTACTAAGGTTCATGCATGCATGATTAATCAATTGTGTGCGTCTGCATGAAAGTGCGTCATGGAAGCAAGTCAATAGTTCGTTTCTTGTTATCTTTTGAAGTGTGCAGTCGACAATGTCAAT
The DNA here is from genome assembly GCA_035041755.1 of Cacoxenus indagator. NCBI lineage: Eukaryota > Metazoa > Arthropoda > Insecta > Diptera > Drosophilidae > Cacoxenus > Cacoxenus indagator. Next base: position 4,019,116 of record JAWNKX010000242.1, read on the forward strand.
GATCGACGAAAACATTAGCGGTGTGAAATTGTCGTCAACTGCGAAGTTGACGCTGTGAAACACAAAGTACAATGAAAAATTTAATGGGAAACGACCCGAACGACTTAGTATGCCTTCGTGCGCGAGCCGAAGCACTTAAATAGCTCTCTCGCAAGGCGAAATAATAAAGCGATTCCAGTGTTGCTCCATGCATCATACATGACACTCACATGTATTTCACTAAAACTATGACCAATAGATTGATCATGCACGCATGGCGGTGTCGGAATTTTTTTCCTTCATATAATTGGACGATATTACATGTTTGAAGTTCAAATAATTGACAACGACACCAAAATTTGTCATATGGAGAAGGGGCCTACGTCATACTTGGCGTCCGTTTTGGCCAGTGGTTATCACGCTGAAGTCGCTTGTGTCCTATCCTGGAGATATTTGTAGGCAAAGAGGATTCTAGCCTTTTGACATATTAGATCTAATTAGATTAACTGTAGCCTTAGACTTTCTGTGGGTATGCGAATCATTCAACCCACTATAATTAACGTGCTTGGTCAATCCGAAATTTGATCCCAAATTTTATTTGGTGAATCTGTAATTTATCAACAATTTTGAACAGCTTCTAAATGCAATTAGTCGAGTTGCAGTGATTTAAAATTCATAGGGAAATAGAAAATGCTTCGAAAATGTTTTGTGATGAAGCCTTCGACAAACAAAAGAAAACTGAGTGCCTTCTTCACACTTTTAATAACCCAATCGTTTCGCTCAGTGTTGCCAATATCCCAACCGGAAACCCATAATAGAGTCAAAACATTACTAAAATGCCGCTGACCAGTTGAAGGTGTAATAAAATAAAATGAAATGGTTATGTCCAAGTGTTGAAAGGCAATCAAAAACCTGAAACAAGAAACGGTGAATAGCCAAGGACTTAGCAAATGAAGGGCGGCCAGTAAAAACAGGTAGTCTGTGTTGGATTACATGCACACTACAACCGAAATAAGTTAAACGTTTACAAGACTTAAAATATGGAGGTTAGTTAGACACCCCTAACCAGACAGCAGTCATCGTACCCTTGGGTAGGTAAGTATACTAAAGTTTTGACTTCATTTGCTTATTGCGTTAGCCGCACAGTATTTTTTTTTTTCGTCTGTTTTCTTTTGCTTAAATTTACCTTTTTGGGGTAAATACATTAAAAATAAAATCAGTAGAAGTTGCGGCAGCAAAGTCACAACCGCATTTGCCTCAGCACGGAGAGTGCTTCTTTTATTGTACAACCTGTTGTTGTTGTGCTTGTTGTTGTTATTGTGTTAGCTTTTCTTAAATATGCCTTTTGACTTGCTTGGGTTTTGCTTTCCTAGTACTCAACTTCTTCTGCTGTGGCCAGGAAACTTTTTTAATATTCACAACTTTAAGCTTTTAAGGGAGAACCGGAAAATTGAAGTCCAAGCAATGAAAATCAACCTAAGACAAAAAAAAAACTCTCATAATAAATGAAAAGTTTAGCTTAACGCATAACGGTAAATGTAAGTGTAAGTCATGATTGAATTTGAACAGCAGCAGCGGTGGCCTTGGTAACCCTGCTTCGCGCATGGCCCTTGTTCTTTCTGACCAACGACTTGTGGGATTGTCCTTTTTGTTATTGTTGCTCTTCTTCAGATCATTGAAATTACTTAGAGACTTAGCGCATAAATTTTACTTTGCCACCAAATGGCTGACAGGTGTTTAAACTTTTTTCAATAACTTTTGATTTTGTTCCTCCTGGTCTTTTGTGGGTTGGTGGTTGAACTTCAAATTGCAGATTATTAAGTTAAATAAAAGAAAAACAATTCTTTTTTTTGTAATTTGTAATTTGTAACAAATTTTAAATACTTCTGTAGATGTCTAAGGAATAAAGTAGTTTAAGAAAGTAGAAAATTGACCATTCCCCTTCCCTGGTCGCTGAACCAACAATTTTAGAAAAAAATATAGACAATACAAGAAGTCTATGGTCTGAACATAACGTTTTAAATCATACTAAAAAGTGAACATTTCCAGCATTTCTTGAAGTCACTCAATAAATTCAGGTATGATTGGCTCTGTGTCAATTATTATGGTGGTGATAAATGCTCACAGCTGCCGCTATCCGCTGGCGTCCTCCCTTACCCATAGAGTATGATCTCCCCCCCTAAGAAAGAATCAGCCTTCTATTTCAACCCCGGCCCCCAGCCCCGAAACCGTTTGGTGAGGGCCGCATATGCCGAATTTGGTTTTGTGTACATGAATCCTTTATAGAAATCAGCAAGTCAAATAATCCCGATGTGCTCTTCATTGGAGATAACCTATTTAACGGCGTCGGTGATATGATTCAGTGGCATAATTTATTTAGCGCTAAGAACTCTTTGAGTTTTTGCATTCGCGACGACAGGACAGAGAATCTGATATGGCGATTAACTAACGCAGAACTGCAGTATATCCATCCCCGTATTGTAGTAATTAGTATAGGAAAAAATAACGATTACATCAAGCCGCGAAAAATCTGCAAGGGTATTCTCAAGTGTATACAACTCTTGCGCACAATGCTGCCCAATGCCGACATTATTATACCGGTAAGTGATCTGCCACAATTTTGATTACAATAGCTAACCTGGCCATCTGTTGACTCCAACTGCAGTCAGTGGTCTCCACGAGCATGGGCAATACCCTAAGGCACTATAAGGATATATTTATCAATGCACATGTTGCTTCGGATATTACTCAAATGCATAAGGTGCATAGCGTTAACATAATGCAAACAATCTTTCGTATGACTTACTTATATCATCGAACTGGATTAGGCACTCTAATGCGCAAAGAGAAGAAATACGTAAAAAAATTTCGCCCATTATATAATAAGATTTCAGATATTTTACGTATTACAACACAGGAATGATACAATACTACTTACTAAAATACGGGGCTATAATATAATTCTATTTTAACATTTAACTATAACAATCGACTGATAGATAATAAAGAGTTAAGCTAAGTTATTGAAAATTTTTTTTGTATCTTTATTGTACGTATGTTGGGTGGACATGGGTCTCTTCTAGCCATACCACTTCCAAAAGAAATTCGGTTTATATTAGGTTACCGTCACTGACCAGTCATATGGCCAAACAATGAGTGAGCTGAGAGCGCAAAGCAGAAGCGAAGTGGTCACAGCCATGCGCTCAGCTCTTGGAACAAAGAGAAAGGAAGCAAGATTGTCATAATGATGGTTTGTCGTATTTTAAGTACAGTTAGTAACACATATCTCAAAATAACTGTTATAATTATTATCGTATATCTTCCATACAAAAAAATTTGAAGGTCTTCGTGCGAGCAAAATATAACAATGGCGGAGCTCTTTTTAACTACTAAATTGATAGTAGATACTTTAACTATGCTTCACTATACTTCACTACTCCACTAATACAACAAGCAATAAAACATAATTGAAAAGCGGGGCAACGCCTCGATAAGCAAATAATCAATTCTTGCACTTAAACAAATTCAATCTTCTCGTTGCTAGCTGAGCCACTCACTTTGGCTTTAGCCATCATAACATAACATAATTTGGCACTTCATGCAAAGCACAGTCAATACGCCTACTTTGTATAAGCGCTTGTTGAGTTGCATGAAACTCACAAGCGCAAGAACCCTCGAAATATTGTAGTTCACATGAGCCACCACTTTGACGATGGAGCAATTTTCGCGCAAATCCCTCAAAAATTCCACGCATGCACAAAATCAAAGCCAAAGCTAAGCCAGAATGCGAAATTGTATTAAAATTATATTGAAAAAGTTTGGCAAATAGCAAACAAACGCGCACAAAACAAGCGCGAAGTAAGAAAAAAGCCACACGCGAGCAAAGGAAACCAACGAAAAATTAAATGCGATGAATGAGCAATACAATTTATTCAATTTAAA